>JBAIAC010000096.1:0-1466313 GCA_037349315.1 Chelydra serpentina
GGGGCCCCCAGACCCCCCCAGAGCCCAGCCCCCAGCCAGGGGCCCCATACCCCCCCAGAGCCCAGCCCCTAGCCAGGGGCCCCAGACACCCCCAGATCCCAGCCCCCAGCCAGGGGCCCCAGACCCCCAGCCAGGGGTCCCAGACCCCCCCCCAGAGCGCAGCCCCCAGCCAGGGGCCCCAGACCCCCCCAGAGCCCAGACCCCCAGCCAGTGGCCCCAGACCCCACCCGAGCCCAGCCCCCCAGCCAGGGGCCCCAGACCCCCCCAGAGCCCAGCCCCCAGCCAGGGGCCCCAGACCCCCCCAAGGCCGGCCAGGGGCCCCGGACCCCCCCCAGAGCCCAGACCCCCAGCCAGGGGCCCCAGACCCCCAGAGCCCAGACCCCAGCCAGGGGCCCCAGATCCCCCCAGCTCCCATCCAGGGGCCCCAGACCCCCCCAGAGCCCAGACCCCAGCCTGGGCCCCAGACCCCCCAGAGCCCAGACCCCCAGCCAGGGCCCCCAGCCAGCGGCCCCAGACCCGCCCCCCCAGAGCCGAGACCCAGCCAGGGGCCCCAGACCCACCCAGAGCCCAGACCCCCAGCCAGGTGCCCCAGACCCACCCAGAGCCCAGACGCCCAGCCAGGGGCCCCAGACCTCCCCAGAGCCCAGACCCCAGCCAGGGGCCCCAGACCCCCCCCCCCCAGAGCCCAGACAGGGCCCCAGACCCCCCCTGAGCCCAGACCCCCAACCAGGGGCCCCAGCCCCCCCCAGAGCCCAGCCCCCGGCCAGGGGCCCCAGACCCCCAGCCAGGGGCCCCAAACCCGCCCAGAGCCCAGACCCCCAGCCGGGGGCCCCAGACCCACCCAGAGCCCAGACCCCCAGCCAGGGACCCCAGACCCCAGCCAGGGGCCCCAGAGCCCAGACCCCAGCAAGGGGCCCCAGACCCCCCCCCCAGAGCCCAGCCCCCAGCCAGGGGTCCCAGACCCCCCCCCAGAGCCCAGCCCCCAGCCAGGGACACCAGACCCCCCCCAGAGCCCAGACAGGGCCCCAGACCCCCCCTGAGCCCAGACCCCCAGCCAGGGGCCCCAGACCCCCCAGAGCCCAGCCCCCAGTCAGGAGCACCAGAGCCCCAGCCAGGGGCCCCAGATCCCCCCCCGGAGCCCAGATCCCCAGCCAGGGGACCCAGACCCCCCCCCAGAGCCCAGACGCCCAGCAAGGGGCCCCAGACCCCCCCATAGCCCAGACGCCCAGCAAGGGGCCCCAGACCCCCCCCAGAGCCCCGCCCCCAGCCAGGGGCCCGACCCCCAGCCAGGGGCCCCAGACGCCCCCCAGAGCCCAGACCCCCAGCCCCAGACCCCCGCCAGACCCCCAGCCAGTGGCCCCAGCCCCCGACCCCCGCCAGACCCCCAGCCAGGGGCCCCAGCCCCCAGCCAGGGGCCCCAGACCCCCCAGAGCCCTGCCCCCAGCCAGGGGCCCCAGACCCCCCCCAGAGATCAGACAGGGCCCCAGACCTCCCCTGAGCCCAGACCCCCAGCAAGGGGCCCCAGACCCCCCCAGAGCCCAGACCCCCAGCCAGGGGCCCAGAGCCCCCCAGAGCCAAGCCCCCAGCCAGGGGCCCCAGACCACCCCAGATCCCCGCCCCCAGCCAGGGGCCCCAGACCCCCAGCCAGGGACCCCAGACGCCCCCCAGAGCCCAGACCCCGAGCCCCAGACCCCCGCCAGACCCCCAGCCAGGGGCCCAGACCCCAGCCAGGGGCCCCAGACCCCCCCAGAGCCCAGCCCCCAAGCCAGGGGCCCCATACCCCCCCAGAGCCCAGCCCCTAGCCAGGGGCCCCAGACACCCCCAGATCCCAGCCCCCAGCCAGGGGCCCCAGACCCCCAGCCAGGGGTCCCAGACCCCCCCCCCAGACCGCAGCCCCCAGCCAGGGGCCCCAGACCCCCCCCAGAGCCCAGCCCCCCAGCCAGTGGCCCCAGACCCCACCCGAGCCCAGCACCCCAGCCAGGGGCCCCAGACCCCCCAGAGCCCAGCCCCCAGCCAGGGGCCCCAGACCCCCCCAAGGCCGGCCAGGGGCCCCGGACCCCCCCCAGAGCCCAGACCCCAGCCAGGGGCCCCAGACCCGCCCAGAGCCCAGACCCCCAGCCAGGGGCTCCAGACCCCCAGCCGGGGCCCCAGACCCCCCCAGAGCCCAGACCCCCAGCCAGGGACCCCAGACCCCAGCCAGGGGCACCAGAGCCCAGACCCCAGCAAGGGGCCCCAGACCCCCCCCCAGAGCCCAGCCCCCAGCCAGGGGTCCCAGACCCCCCCCCCAAAGCCCAGCCCCCAGCCAGGACCCCAGACCCCCCCCAGAGCCCAGACAGGGCCCCAGACCCCCCCTGAGCCAGACCCCCAGCCAGGGGCCCCAGACCCCCCCAGAGCCCAGCCCCCAGCCAGGAGCACCAGAGCCCCAGCCAGGGGCCCCAGATCCCCCCCCGGAGCCCAGATCCCAGCCAGTGGACCAAGACCCCCCCAGAGCCCAGACGCCCAGCAAGGGGCCCCAGACCCCCCCAGAGCCCCACCCCCAGCCAGGGGCCCGACCCCCAGCCAGGGGCCCCAGACGCCCCCCAGAGCACAGACCCCCAGCCCCAGACCCCCGCCAGACCCCCAGCCAGTGGCCCCAGCCCCCGACCCCCGCCAGACCCCCAGCCAGGGGCCCCAGCCCCCAGCCTGGGGCCCCAGACCCCCCCAGAGCCCTGCCCCCAGCCAGGGGCCCCAGACCCCCCCAGAGCCCAGACCCCCAGCCAGGGGCCCCAGACCCCCCCCAGAGCCCAGACCCAAGCCAGGAGCCCCAGACAACCAGCCAGGGGGCCCCAGACCCCCCCAGAGCCCAGCCCCTACCCAGGGGCACCAGACACCCCCAGAGCCCAGCCCCCATCCAGGGGCCCCAGACCCCCATCCAGGGGCCCCAGACCCCCCCAGAGCCCAGCCCCCAGCCAGGGACCCCAGACCCCCCCAGAGCCCAGCCCCTAGCCAGGGGCCCCAGACCCACACAGAGCCCAGACCCCGAGCCAGCGGCCCCAGACCCCCCCGAGCCCAGACCCCCAGCCAGGGGCCCCATACCCCCCCAGAGCCCAGCCCCCAGCCAGGTGCCCCAGACCCCCCCAGAGCCGGGCCCCCAGCCAGGGACCCAGACCCCCCCCAGAGCCCAGACAGGGCCCCAGACCTCCCTGAGCCCAGACCCCCACCCAGGGGCCCCAGACCCCCCCGAGCCCAGACCCCCCAGCCAGGGGCCCCATACCCCCCCAGAGCCCAGCCCCCAGCCAGGGGTCCCAGACCCCCCCCCAGAGCCCAGCCCCCAGCCAGGGACCCCAGACCCCCGCAGAGCCCAGACAGGCCCCAGACCTCCCCTGAGCCCAGACCCCCAGCCAGGGGCCCCAGACCCCCCCAGAGCCCAGCCCCCAGCCAGGAGCCCCAGAGCCCCAGCCAGGGGCCCCAGATCCCCCCCCGGAGCCCAGATCCCCAGTCAGGGGCCCCAGACCCCCAGCCAGCGGACCCAGACCCCCCCCAGAGCCCAGACGCCCAGCAAGGGGCCCCAGACCCCAGCCAGGGGCCCCAGACCCCCCCCAGAGCCCCGCCCCCATCCAGGGGCCCGACCCCCAGCCAGGGGCCCCAGACGCCCCCCAGAGACCAGACCCCCAGCCCCAGACCCCGCCAGACCCCCAGCCAGAGGCCCCAGCCCCCGACCCCCGCCAGACCCCCAGCCAGGGGCCCCAGCCCCAGCCAGGGGCCCCAGACCCCCCAGAGCCCTGCCCCCAGCCAGGGGCCCCAGACCCCCCAGAGCCCAGACCCCCCAGCCAGGGGCCCCAGACCCCCACCCAGGGGCCCCAGACCCCCCCAGTGTCTAGCCCCTACCCAGGGGCACCAGACGCCCCCAGAGCCCACACCCCCAGCCAGGGGCCCCAGACCTCCCAGAGACAAGCCCCCAGCCAGGGGCCCCAGACCCGCCCAGAGCCCTGACCCCCCAGCCAGGGGCCCCAGACCCGCCCAGAGCCCTAACCCCCCAGCCAGGGGACCCAGACCCCAGACCCCCAGCCAGGGGCCCCAGACCCACCCAGAGTCCAGACACCCAGCCAGGGGCCCCAGACCCGCCCCAGAGCCCAGACTCCCAACCAGGGGCCCCAGACCCCCCCAGAGCCCAGCCCCCGCCAGGGGCCCCAGACCCCCCAGCCAGGGGCCCCAGACCCGCCCAGAGCCCAGCCCCCCAGCCAGGGACCCCAGACCCCCCCAGAGCCCAGCCAGGGGCCCCAGCCCCCCCAGAGCCCAGCCCCCAGCCAGGGGCCCCAGACCCGCCCAGAGCCCAGACCCCTAGCCAGGGCCCCAGACCCCCCCAGAGCCCAGCCACGGCCCCAGACCCGCCCAGAGCCCAGCCCCCAGCCAGGGGCCCCAGACCCGCCCAGAGCCCAGACCCCCAGCCAGGGGCCCCAGACCCGCCCCAGAGCCCAGACCCCCACCCAGGGGCCCCATACCCCCCAGAACCCAGCCCCCAGCCAGGTGCCCCAGACCCCCCCAGAGCCCAGCCCCCAGCCAGGGGACACAGACGCCCAGCCAGGGGCCCCGGACCTCCCCAGAGCCCAGACCCCCAGCCAGCGGCCCCAGACCCCCACAGAGCCCAGCTCCCAGCCAGGGGCCCCAGACTCCCCCAGAGCCCAGCCCCCAGCCAGGGGCCCTAGACCCCCCCAGAGCCCAGACCCCCCAGCCAGGGGCCCCAGACCCCCCAAGAGCCCAGACCCCCAAGCCAGGGGCCCCAGACCCCCCCAGAGCCCTGACCCCCCAGCCAGGCGCCCCAGACACCCCCAGAGCCCTGACCCCCCAGCCAGGGGCCCCAGACCCTCCAGCCAGGGGCCCCAGACCCCCCCCCCCCAGAGCCCAGACCCCCAGCCAGGGGCCCCAGACCCAGCCAGGGGCCCCAGACCCACCAGAGCCCAGACACCCAGCCAGGGGCCCCAGACCCGCCCCAGAGCCCAGACCCCCAGCCAGGGGCCCCAAACCCCCCCCAGAGCCCAGACTGGATCCCAGACGCCCCCTGAGCCCAGACTCCAACCAGGGGCCCCAGACCCCCCCAGAGCCCAGCCCCCGCCCAGGGGCCCCAGACCCCCCAGCCAGGGGCCCCAGACCCGCCCAGAGCCCAGCCCCCCAGCCAGGGACCCCAGCCCCCCCCCCCAGAGCCCAGCCAGGGGCCCCAGCCCTCCCCAGAGCCCAGCCCCCAGCCAGAGGCCCCAGACCCCCCCCAGAGCCCAGCCAGGGGCCCCAGACCCCCCAGAGCCCAGCCCCCCAGCCAGGGGCCCCAGACACCCCCCAGAGCCCAGCCCCCCAGCCAGGGGCCCCAGACCCCCCCCCCAGAGCCCAGACCCCCAGCCAGGGGCCGCAGACACCCCCCCAGAGCCCAGACCCCCAGCCAGGGGCCCCAGACCGCCCCCCCAGAGCCCAGAACCCAGCCAGGGGCTCCAGACCCACCCAGAGCCCAGACCCCCAACCAGGGGCCCCAGACCCGCCCCAGAGCAAAGACCCCGAGCCAGGGGCCCCAGACCTCCCCATAGCCCAGCCCCCGGCCAGGGGCCCCAGACCCCCAGCCAGGGGCCCCAGACCCCCCAGAGCCCAGACCCCCAACCAGGGGCCCCAGACCCGCCCCAGAGCAAAGACCCCGAGCCAGGGGCCCCAGACCTCCCCATAGCCCAGCCCCCGGCCAGGGGCCCCAGACCCCCAGCCAGGGGCCCCAGACCCCCCCAGAGCCCAGCCCCCGGCCAGGGGCCCCAGAAACCCCAGAGCCCAGCCACGGGCCCCAGACCCGCCCAGAGCCCAGCCCCCAGCCAGGGGCCCCAGACCCGCCCAGAGCCCAGACCCCCAGCCAGGGGCCCCAGACCCCCCCCCAGAGCCCAGACCCCCACCCAGGGGCCCCATACCCCCCCAGAGCCCAGCCCCCAGCCAGGTGCCCCAGACCCCCCCAGAGCCCAGCCCCCAGCCAGGGGACACAGACGCCCAGCCAGGGGCCCCGGACCTCCCCAGAGCCCAGACCCCCAGCCAGCGGCCCCAGACCCCCACAGAGCCCAGCCCCCAGCCAGGGGCCCCAGACTCCCCCAGAGCCCAGCCCCCAGCCAGGGGCCCTAGACCCCCCAGAGCCCAGACCCCCCAGCCAGGGGCCCCAGACCCCCCCAGAGCCCAGACCCCCCAGCCAGGGGCCCCAGACCCCCCAGAGCCCTGACCCCCCAGCAGGCGCCCCAGCCCCCCCCAGAGCCCAGCCCCCAGCCAGGGGCCCCAGACCCGCCCAGAGCCCAGACCCCTAGCCAGGGGCCCAGACCCCCCCAGAGCCCAGCCACGGGCCCCAGACCCGCCCAGAGCCCAGCCCCCAGCCAGGGCCCCAGACCCACCCAGAGCCCAGACCCCCAGCCCAGGGGCCCCAGACCCCCCCCAGAGCCCAGACTGGATCCCAGACTCCCCCTGAGCCCAGACTCCCAACCAGGGGCCCCAGACCCCCCCAGAGCCCAGCCCCCGCCCAGGGGCCGCAGACCCCCCAGCCAGGGGCCCCAGACCCGCCCAGAACCCAGCCCCCCAGCCAGGGACCCCAGCCCCCCCCAGAGCCCAGCCAGGGCCCCAGCCCTCCCCAGAGCCCAGCCCCCAGCCAGAGGCCCCAGACCCCCCCCAGAGCCCAGCCAGGGGCCCCAGACCCCCCAGAGCCCAGCCCCTCAGCCAGGGGCCCCAGACACCCCCCCAGAGCCCAGCCCCCCAGCCAGGGGCCCCAGACCCCCCCCAGAGCCCAGACCCCCAGCCAGGGGCCCCAGACACCCCCCCAGAGCCCAGACCCCCAGCCAGGGCCCCAGACCGCCCCCCCAGAGCCCAGACCCAGCCAGGGCCCCCAGACCCACCCAGAGCCCAGACCCCCAACCAGGGGCCCCAGACCCGCCCCAGAGCAAAGACCCCGAGCCAGGGGCCCCAGACCTCCCCAGAGCCCAGACCCCCAGCCAGGGCCCCAGACCCCCCCCCAGAGCCCAGACTGGGCCCCAGACACCCCTGAGCCAGCACCCCCAACCAGGGGCCCCAGACCCCCCCATAGCCCAGCCCCCGGCCAGGGGCCCCAGACCCCCAGCCAGGGGCCCCAGACCCGCCCAGAGCCCAGACCCCCAGCCAGGGACCCCAGACCCCCCCAGAGCCTAGCCAGGGGCCCCAGACCCCCCCAGAGACCACCCCCAGCCAGGGGCCCCAGACCCGCCCAGAGCCCAGACCCCTAGCCAGGAGCCCCAGCCCCCCACAGAGACCAGCCCCCAGCCAGGGGCCCCAGACCCGCCCAGAGCCCAGACCCCCAGCCAGGGGCCCCAGACCCGCCCAGAGCCCAGCCCCCAGCCAGGAGCCCCAGACCCGCCCAGAGCCCAGACCCCCAGCCAGGGGCCCCAAACCCACCCAGAGCCCAGCCCCAGCCAGGGGCCAAAGACCACCCCAGAGCCAAGGCCCCAGCCAGGGGCCCCGGACGCCCCCCAGAGCCCAGCCGCCCAGCCAGGGGCCCCAGACCCCAGTCAGGGCCCCAGACCCCACCAGAGCCCAGCCAGGGGCCCCAGACCCCCCCCCCAGAGCCCAGCACCCAGCCAGGGGCCCCAGACCCCCCCCAGGGGCCCCAGACCCGCCCAGAGCCCAGGCCCCAGCCAGGGGCCCCAGACCCCCCCCAGAGCTAGCCCCCAGCCAGGGGCCCCAGACCCCCCGAGAGCCCAGACCCAAGCCAGGGGCCCCAGACCACCCCAGAGCCCAGCCCCAGCCAGGGCCCCAGACCCTGCCCCCTGCCAGGGGCCCCAGACGCCCAGCCAGGGGCTCCAGACCCCCCCCCCAGAGCCCGTCCCCCAGCCAGGGGCCCCAGACCCCCCCAGAGCCCAGACACCCAGCCAGGGGCCCCAGACCCACCCAGAGCCCAGACCCCCCGCAGAGCCCAGACCCCGAGCCAGGGGCCCCAGACCTCCCAGAGCCCAGACCCCAGCCAGGGGCCCCAGACCCCCCCAGAGCCCAGACCCCCAGCCAGGGGGCCCCAGACCCCCCCCCCCAGTGCCCAGCCCCTACCCAGGGGCACCAGACACCCCCAGAGCACAGCCCCCATCCAGGGGCCCCAGACCCCCCCAGAGCCCAGCCCCCAGCCAGGGACCCCAGACCTCCCCAGAGCCCAGCCCCTAGCCAGGGTCCCCAGAACCACCCAGAGCCCAGACCCCGAGCCAGGGGCCCCAGAGCCCCCCCAGGCCAGACCCCCAGCCAGGGGCCCCATACCCCCCCAGAGGCCAGCCCCCAGCCAGGTGCCCCAGACCCCCCCAGAGCCCAGCCCCCAGCCAGGGGCCCAAGACGCCCAGCCAGGGGCCCCGGACTCCCCCAGACCCACAGCCAGGGGCCCCAGACCCCCCCAGAGCCCAGCCCCCAGCCAGGGGCCCCAGACCCCCCCAGAGCCCGAGCCAGGGGCCCCAGACCTCCCCAGAGCCCAGACCCCCAGCCAGGGGCCCAGACCCCCCCAGAGCCCAGCCCCCGGCCAGGGGCCCCAGACCCCCAGCCAGGGGCCCCAGACCCGCCCAGAGCCCAGCCCCAGCCAGGGGCCCCAGACCCCCCCAGAGCCCAGACCCCCAGCCAGGGGCCCCAGACCCCCCCTAGAGCCCAGCCCCCAGCCAGGGGCCCCAGACCCCCCTAGAGCCCAGCCCCCAGCCAGGGGCCCCAGACCCCCCCTAGAGCCCAGCCCTAGCCAGGGGCCCCAGACCCCCCCCCGAGCCCAGACCCCCAGCCAGGGGCCCCAGACCCCCCCAGAGCCCAGACTCCCAGCCAGGGGCCCCAGACCCCCCCAGAGCCCAGACCCCCAGCCAGGGGCCCCAGACCCCCCCAGAGCCCAGACCCCCAGCCAGGGGCCCCAGACCCCCCCAGAGCCCAGCCCCCAGCCAGGGGCCCCAGACCCCCCAGAGCCTAGCCCCCAGCCAGGGGCCCCGCCCCCCCCAGAGCCCAGACCCCCAGCCAGGGGCCCCAGACCCCAGTCAGGGGCCCCAGACCCCCCAGAGCCCAGCCAGTTGCCCCAGCCCTCCCCAGAGCCCAGCCCCCAGCCAGAGGCCCCAGACCCCCCCCAGAGCCCAGCCAGGGGCCCCAGACCCCCCAGAGCCCAGCCCCCCAGCCAGGGGCCCCAGACACCCCCCAGAGCCCAGCCCCCCAGCCAGGGGCCCCAGACCCCCCCCCCAGAGCCCAGACCCCCAGCCAGGGGCCGCAGACACCCCCCCAGAGCCCAGACCCCCAGCCAGGGGCCCCAGACCGCCCCCAGAGCCCAGACCCAGCCAGGGGCTCCAGACCCACCCAGAGCCCAGACCCCCAACCAGGGGCCCCAGACCCGCCCCAGAGCAAAGACCCCGAGCCAGGGGCCCCAGACCTCCCCATAGCCCAGCCCCCGGCCAGGGGCCCCAGACCCCCAGCCAGGGGCCCCAGACCCCCCCAGAGCCCAGACCCCCAACCAGGGGCCCCAGACCCGCCCCAGAGCAAAGACCCCGAGCCAGGGGCCCCAGACCTCCCCATAGCCCAGCCCCCGGCCAGGGGCCCCAGACCCCCAGCCAGGGGCCCCAGACCCCCCCAGAGCCCAGCCCCCGGCCAGGGGCCCCAGACCCCCCAGAGCCCAGCCACGGGCCCCAGACCCGACCAGAGCCCAGCCCCCAGCCAGGGGCCCCAGACCCGCCCAGAGCCCAGACCCCCAGCCAGGGGCCCCAGACCCCCCCCCCAGAGCCCAGACCCCCACCCAGGGGCCCCATACCCCCCCCAGAGCCCAGCCCCCAGCCAGGTGCCCCAGACCCCCCCAGAGCCCAGCCCCCAGCCAGGGGACACAGACGCCCAGCCAGGGGCCCCGGACCTCCCCAGAGCCCAGACCCCCAGCCAGCGGCCCCAGACCCCCACAGAGCCCAGCTCCCAGCCAGGGGCCCCAGACTCCCCCAGAGCCCAGCCCCCAGCCAGGGGCCCTAGACCCCCCCAGAGCCCAGACCCCCCAGCCAGGGCCCCAGACCCCCCCAGAGCCCAGACCCCCCAGCCAGGGGCCCCAGACCCCCCCAGAGCCCTGACCCCCCAGCCAGGCGCCCAGCCCCCCCCAGAGCCCAGCCCCCAGCCAGGGGCCCCAGACCCGCCCAGAGCCCCAGACCCCTAGCCAGGGGCCCCAGACCCCCCCAGAGCCCAGCCACGGGCCCCAGACCCGCCCAGAGCCCAGCCCCCAGCCAGGGGCCCCAGACCCACCCAGAGCCCAGACCCCCAGCCAGGGGCCCCAGACCCCCCCCAGAGCCCAGACTGGATCCCAGACTCCCCCTGAGCCCAGACTCCCAACCAGGGGCCCAGACCCCCCCAGAGCCCAGCCCCCGCCCAGGGGCCCCAGACCCCCCAGCCAGGGGCCCCAGACCCGCCCAGAACCCAGCCCCCCAGCCAGGGACCCCAGCCCCCCCCAGAGCCCAGCCAGGGGCCCCAGCCCTCCCCAGAGCCCAGCCCCCAGCCAGAGGCCCCAGACCCCCCCCAGAGCCCAGCCAGGGGCCCCAGACCCCCCAGAGCCCAGCCCCTCAGCCAGGGGCCCCAGACACCCCCCCAGAGCCCAGCCCCCCAGCCAGGGGCCCCAGACCCCCCCAGAGCCCAGACCCCCAGCCAGGGGCCCCAGACACCCCCCAGAGCCCAGACCCCCAGCCAGGGGCCCCAGACCGCCCCCCCAGAGCCCAGACCCAGCCAGGGGCCCCAGACCCACCCAGAGCCCAGACCCCCAACCAGGGGCCCCAGACCCGCCCCAGAGCAAAGACCCCGAGCCAGGGGCCCCAGACCTCCCCAGAGCCCAGACCCCCAGCCAGGGCCCCAGACCCCCCCCCAGAGCCCAGACTGGGCCCCAGACACCCCCTGAGCCAGCACCCCCAACCAGGGGCCCCAGACCCCCCATAGCCCAGCCCCCGGCCAGGGCCCCAGACCCCCAGCCAGGGGCCCCAGACCCGCCCAGAGCCCAGACCCCCAGCCAGGGACCCCAGACCCCCCCAGAGCCTAGCCAGGGGCCCCAGACCCCCCCAGAGACCACCCCCAGCCAGGGGCCCCAGACCCGCCCAGAGCCCAGACCCCTAGCCAGGAGCCCCAGCCCCCCACAGAGACCAGCCCCCAGCCAGGGGCCCCAGACCCGCCCAGAGCCCAGACCCCCAGCCAGGGGCCCCAGACCCGCCCAGAGCCCAGCCCCCAGCCAGGAGCCCCAGACCCGCCCAGAGCCCAGACCCCCAGCCAGGGGCCCCAAACCCACCCAGAGCCCAGCCCCCAGCCAGGGCCAAAGACCACCCCAGAGCCAAGGCCCCAGCCAGGGGCCCCGGACGCCCCCAGAGCCCAGCCGCCCAGCCAGGGGCCCCAGACCCCAGTCAGGGGTCCCAGACCCCACCAGAGCCCAGCCAGGGGCCCCAGACCCCCCCCCCAGAGCCCAGCACCCAGCCAGGGGCCCCAGACCCCCCCCAGGGGCCCCAGACCCGCCCAGAGCCCAGGCCCCAGCCAGGGGCCCCAGACCCCCCCCAGAGCTAGCCCCCAGCCAGGGGCCCCAGACCCCCCGAGAGCCCAGACCCCAAGCCAGGGGCCCCAGACCACCCCAGAGCCCAGCCCCCAGCCAGGGGCCCCAGACCCCTGCCCCCTGCCAGGGGCCCCAGACGCCCAGCCAGGGGCTCCAGACCCCTCCCCAGAGCCCGTCCCCCAGCCAGGGGCCCCAGACCCCCCCAGAGCCCAGACACCCAGCCAGGGGCCCCAGACCCACCCAGAGCCCAGACCCCCAGCCAGGGGCCCCAGACCCCCCGCAGAGCCCAGACCCCGAGCCAGGGGCCCCAGACCTCCCAGAGCCCAGACCCCGAGCCAGGGGCCCCAGACCCCCCCAGAGCCCAGACCCCAGCCAGGGGCCCCAGACCCCCCCCCCAGTGCCCAGCCCCTACCCAGGGGCACCAGACACCCCCAGAGCACAGCCCCCATCCAGGGGCCCCAGACCCCCAGCCAGGGGCCCCAGACCCCCCCAGAGCCCAGCCCCCAGCCAGGGACCCCAGACCTCCCCAGAGCCCAGCCCCTAGCCAGGGGCCCCAGAACCACCCAGAGCCCAGACCACGAGCCAGGGGCCCCAGAGCCCCCCAGGCCAGACCCCCAGCCAGGGGCCCCATGCCCCCCCAGAGCCCAGCCCCCAGCCAGGTGCCCCAGACCCCCCAGAGCCCAGCCCCCAGCCAGGGCCCAAGACGCCCAGCCAGGGGCCCCGGACTCCCCCAGACCCACAGCCAGGGGCCCCAGACCCCCCCAGAGCCCAGCCCCCAGCCAGGGGCCCCAGACCCCCCCAGAGCCCGAGCCAGGGGCCCCAGACCTCCCCAGAGCCCAGACCCCCAGCCAGGGGCCCCAGACCCCCCCAGAGCCCAGCCCCCGGCCAGGGGCCCCAGACCCCCAGCCAGGGGCCCCAGACCCGCCCAGAGCCCAGCCCCCAGCCAGGGGCCCCAGACCCCCCCAGAGCCCAGACCCCCAGCCAGGGGCCCCAGACCCCCCCTAGAGCCCAGCCCCCAGCCAGGGGCCCCAGACCCCCCCTAGAGCCCAGCCCCCAGCCAGGGGCCCCAGACCCCCCCTAGAGCCCAGCCCCTAGCCAGGGGCCCCAGACCCCCCCCCGAGCCCAGACCCCCAGCCAGGGGCCCCAGACCCCCCCAGAGCCCAGACTCCCAGCCAGGGGCCCCAGACCCCCCCAGAGCCCAGACCCCCAGCCAGGGGCCCCAGACCCCCCCAGAGCCCAGCCCCCAGCCAGGGGCCCCAGACCCCCCCAGAGCCTAGCCCCCAGCCAGGGGCCCCGCCCCCCCCAGAGCCCAGACCCCCAGCCAGGGGCCCCAGACCCCAGTCAGGGGCCCCAGACCCCCCCAGAGCCCAGCCAGTTGCCCCAGACCCCCCCCCAGAGCCCAGCCCCCAGCCAGGGGCCCCAGACCCCCCCCCAGAGCCAGCCCCCAGCAAGGGGCCCCAGACCCCACCCCAGAGCCCAGACCCCAAGCCAGGGGCCCCAGACCACCCCAGAGCCCGACCCCCAGCCAGGGGCTCCAGACACCCCCCAGAGCCCGTCCCCCAGCCAGGGGCCCCAGACCCACCCAGAGCCCAGCCAGTTGCCCCAGACCCCCCCCCAGAGCCCAGCCCCAGCCAGGGGCCCCAGACCCCCCCCCAGAGCCCAGCCCCCAGCAAGGGGCCCCAGACCCCCCCCCGGAGCCCAGATCCCCAGTCAGGGGCCCCAGACCCCCAGCCAGCGGAGCCAGACCCCCCCCAGAGCCCAGACGCCCAGCAAGGGGCCCCAGACCCCAGCCAGGGGCCCCAGACCCCCCCAGAGCCCCACCCCCATCCAGGGGCCCGACCCCAGCCAGGGGCCCCAGACGCCCCCCAGAGACCAGACCCCCAGCCCCAGACCCCCGCCAGACCCCCAGCCAGAGGCCCCAGCCCCCGACCCCCGCCAGACCCCCAGCCAGGGGCCCCAGCCCCCAGCCAGGGGCCCCAGACCCCCCAGAGCCCTGCCCCCAGCCAGGGGCCCCAGACCCCCCCAGAGCCCAGACCCCCCAGCCAGGGGCCCCAGACCCCCAGCCAGGGGCCCAGACCCCCCCCAGTGTCTAGCCCCTACCCAGGGGCACCAGACGCCCCAGAGCCCACACCCCCAGCCAGGGGCCCCAGACCTCCCCAGAGACAAGCCCCCAGCCAGGGGCCCCAGACCCGCCCAGAGCCCTGACCCCCCAGCCAGGGCCCCAGACCCCCCCAGAGCCCTAACCCCCCAGCCAGGGGACCCAGACCCCAGACCCCCAGCCAGGGGCCCCAGACCCAGACCCAGCCAGGGGCCCCAGACCCACCCAGAGTCCAGACACCCAGCCAGGGGCCCCAGACCCGCCCCAGAGCCCAGACCCCGAGCCAGGGGCCCCAGACCTCCCCTGAGCCCAGACTCCCAACCAGGGGCCCCAGACCCCCCCAGAGCCCAGCCCCCGGCCAGGGGCCCCAGACCCCCCAGCCAGGGGCCCCAGACCCGCCCAGAGCCCAGCCCCCCAGCCAGGGACCCCAGACCCCCCAGAGCCCAGCCAGGGGCCCAGCCCCCCCAGAGCCCAGCCCCCAGCCAGGGGCCCCAGACCCGCCCAGAGCCCAGACCCCTAGCCAGGGGCCCCAGACCCCCCCAGAGCCCAGCCACGGGCCCCAGACCCGCCCAGAGCCCAGCCCCCAGCCAGGGGCCCCAGACCCGCCCAGACCCCAGACCCCCAGCCAGGGGCCCCAGACCCCCCCCCCCAGAGCCCAGACCCCCACCCAGGGGCCCCATACCCCCCCAGAGCCCAGCCCCCAGCCAGGTGCCCCAGACCCCCCCAGAGCCCAGCCCCCAGCCAGGGGACACAGACGCCCAGCCAGGGGCCCCGGACCTCCCCAGAGCCCAGACCCCCAGCCAGCGGCCCCAGACCCCCACAGAGCCCAGCTCCCAGCCAGGGGCCCCAGACTCCCCCAGAGCCCAGCCCCCAGCCAGGGGCCCTAGACCCCCCCAGAGCCCAGACCCCCCAGCCACGGGCCCCAGACCCGCCCAGAGCCCAGCCCCCAGCCAGGGGCCCCAGACCCGCCCAGAGCCCAGACCCCCAGCCAGGGGCCCCAGACCCCCCCCCCAGAGCCCAGACCCCCACCCAGGGGCCCCATACCCCCCCAGAGCCCAGCCCCCAGCCAGGTGCCCCAGACCCCCCCAGAGCCCAGCCCCCAGCCAGGGGACACCGACGCCCAGCCAGGGCCCCGGACCTCCCCAGAGCCCAGACCCCCAGCCAGCGGCCCCAGACCCCCACAGAGCCCAGCTCCCAGCCAGGGGCCCCAGACTCCCCCAGAGCCCAGCCCCCAGCCAGGGGCCCTAGACCCCCCCAGAGCCCAGCCCCCCCAGCCAGGGGCCCCAGACCCCCCCAGAGCCCAGACCCCCCAGCCAGGGGCCCCAGACCCCCCCAGAGCCCTGACCCCCCAGCCAGGCGCCCCAGCCCCCCCCAGAGCCCAGTCCCCAGCCAGGGGCCCCAGACCCGCCCAGAGCCCAGACCCCTAGCCAGGGGCCCCAGACCCCCCCAGAGCCCAGCCACGGGCCCCAGACCCGCCCAGAGCCCAGCCCCCAGCCAGGGGCCCCAGACCCACCCAGAGCCCAGACACCCAGCCAGGGGCCCCAGACCCGCCCCAGAGCCCAGACCCCCAGCCAGGGGCCCCAGACCCCCCCCAGAGCCCAGACTGGATCCCAGACTCCCCCTGAGCCCAGACTCCCAACCAGGGGCCCCAGACCCCCCCAGAGCCCAGCCCCCGCCCAGGGCCCCAGACCCCCCAGCCAGGGGCCCCAGACCCGCCCAGAACCCAGCCCCCAGCCAGGGACCCCAGCCGCCCCCCAGAGCCCAGCCAGGGGCCCCAGCCCTCCCCAGAGCCCAGCCCCCAGCCAGAGGCCCCAGACCCCCCCCAGAGCCCAGCCAGGGGCCCCAGACCCCCCAGAGCCCAGCCCCTCAGCCAGGGCCCCAGACACCCCCCCAGAGCCCAGCCCCCCAGCCAGGGGCCCCAGACCCCCCCCAAGAGCCCAGACCCCCAGCCAGGGGCCCCAGACACCCCCCCAGAGCCCAGACCCCCAGCCAGGGGCCCCAGACCGCCCCCCCAGAGCCCAGACCCAGCCAGGGGCCCCAGACCCACCCAGAGCCCAGACCCCCAACCAGGGGCCCCAGACCCGCCCCAGAGCAAAGACCCCGAGCCAGGGGCCCCAGACCTCCCCAGAGCCCAGACCCCCAGCCAGGGCCCCAGACCCCCCCCCAGAGCCCAGACTGGGCCCCAGACACCCCCTGAGCCAGCACCCCCAACCAGGGGCCCCAGACCCCCCCATAGCCCAGCCCCCGGCCAGGGGCCCCAGACCCCCAGCCAGGGGCCCCAGACCCGCCCAGAGCCCAGACCCCCAGCCAGGGACCCCAGACCCCCCCAGAGCCTAGCCAGGGGCCCCAGACCCCCCCAGAGACCACCCCCAGCCAGGGGCCCCAGACCCGCCCAGAGCCCAGACCCCTAGCCAGGAGCCCCAGCCCCCCACAGAGACCAGCCCCCAGCCAGGGGCCCCAGACCCGCCCAGAGCCCAGACCCCTAGCCAGGAGCCCCAGCCCCCCACAGAGACCAGCCCCCAGCCAGGGGCCCCAAACCCACCCAGAGCCCAGCCCCCAGCCAGGGGCCAAAGACCACCCCAGAGCCAAGGCCCCAGCCAGGGGCCCCGGACCCCCCCCAGAGCCCAGCCGCCCAGCCAGGGGCCCCAGACCCCAGTCAGGGGCCCCAGACCCCACCAGAGCCCAGCCAGGGGCCCCAGACCCCCCCCCAGAGCCCAGCACCCAGCCAGGGGCCCCAGACCCCCCCCAGAGCCCAGCCCCCAGCCAGGGGCTCCAGACCCCCCCCAGAGCCCAGCCCCCAGCCAGGGGCCCCAGACCCCCCCAGAGCCCAGACCCCCAGCCAGGAGCCCCAGAGCCCCCCCCCCGAGGCCCCCCCACAGTGAGAGCCGCCCATGGGGGGAGGGGGAGACAATGGGGTGGGGGGCGAGGGGGGGCACCCTGGGTGCGGCTCGTGGCTCTCTGGGGAGGAAGGGGGGGGGGCGGGTCCCCAGGGTCTCAGCCCCCTCCCTTCTCTCCCCCCCCTCGGGGGTCAACCCCTCTCCCGAACTGCGCATGCCCAGAGCCGCGAGAAAACAATACTCTCAACGGCGCGTTCCCAACGTCACTTCCGGTCCCTTCAGTAGCGCCAGGAACTACATCTCCCAGCCTGCCCCGGGAGCCGCTTCCGCCCCCCCTCAGCCCAGCTCAGGGAGCCTGTTAACAGCTGTTACTGCGCATGCTCAGTGCTGGTGCCAGGGAGCCGGGAGAACAAAGCCCAGAGCCCGCGGGCGGGGCAGCGCCTGGGGGCGGGGCTCTGGCAAAGCCCGGGGGCGGGGCAGCTCCTGGGGGCGGGGCTCTGACACAGCCCGGGGGCGGGGCAGCTCCTGGGGGCGGGGGTCTGGCACAGCCCGGGGGCGGGGCAGCGCCTGGGGGCGGGGCTCTGTCACAGCCCGGGGGCGGGGCAGCGCCTGGGGGCGGGGCTCTGCCTCCATTGGGAGCCGGGGGCGGGGCTGAGCCTGGGGGCGGGGCTCTGTCACAGCCCGGGGGCGGGGCAGCTCCTGGGGGCGGGGCTCTGTCTCCATTGGGAGCCGGGGGCGGGGCAGCGCCTGGGGGCGGGGCTCTGGCACAGCCCGGGGGCAGCGCCTGGGGGCGGGGCTCTGGCACAGCCCGGGGGCGGGGCAGCGCCTGGGGGCCGGGCTCTGGCCCCATTGGGAGCCGGGGGCAAGGCTGAGCAGCGGCTCCCGGGGGGGTCCCGTGTTTGCCGGCAGCGCTGGAGCCGCCGGGGCGATCGCGGAGCTGCTGGGCTCAGCTGCAGCCGGGCTCGGCCCCGGCCCCACCGGGACCCGGGTGGGGACAGAGCCTGGGGCCGGGGGGTTCCCCTGTGTGGGGCCGGGGGCGGCGGGGGGACGAGCGGGAGCTGCGGGCGGGGGAAGGACAGTGGGACACGTGGGGGGTGGAGCGTCCCCTGGGAGCCAGGAAAGTCCGGGGGGAGAAGAAAGTGTCTGTGTGTGTGTGTGTATGTGTGTGTGTGTGTTACTGTGTGTGTGTCAGTGTGTGTGAGTCGGTGTGTGTGTGTCATTGTGTATCTGTCAGTGTGTGTGTCATTGTGTGTGTGTGTGTCTGTGTGTGTGTGTTACTGTGTGTGTGTCAGTGTGTGTGTGAGTTACTGTGTGTGTGTCAGTGTGTGTGTGTCAGTGTGTGTGTGTGTTACTGTGTATGTGTCCGTGTGTGTGAGTCGGTGTGTGTGTGTCATTGTGTATCTGTCAGTGTGTGTGTCATAGTGTGTGTGTCTGTCAGTGTCTGTGTGTGGCGCTGTTTGCACCCTTGTGCCACGTCCCTCTCACACACTGATCACAATTCTCTCTCCGCTTCTTCCCCTTTGCTCTCCCCTCACCACATGTGCCTACAAAAATCCCACAATGACGGACTCTCCCGTCTCTTCTTTTGCCCCATTTTCTCCATCAGTCTCCAACGGCCATTTAAATTCTCCCCAGATTTGGGATGTTTCCCCCCCCCCCAGTTTATCTGCAGCCCTTTGTCCTCGTTCGGGTGGGAAATTGCTGCCCCGAGTCACTCCCCAAAGGGGGCCGGGTTTGGGGGGCTGTTTGGGGAGCCCTGAGACATGGCTGCCTCAGGGGTGGCGATGGGGCGGCTGTTCTCTGCCAGCAGCAGGGCTTGGCCGGGGCCCAGGAGGGAACAGGGGGAGCCGGTGTCCCCTATGGAGCCTGCCCAGCCCCTTTGCTTCTGCTCCTTTCTAGCATTTCCTTCACAGACTTTATTACTGGGGAGGCTGGAAAATGTCTCTGGGCTGAGCCCCGGCAGGAGGTGCCAGGTCCCCACTGTAGGAAAGAGATGACGCGTTTCCCCAGCATGGCAGAATGTCGGGTGTGTGTCTGCAGGGAAAGGGCCTGGGGGGATCGTGACGTGAAATTAACTAAACCCTGTTCTGCAACCTCCACAACTTTCTCTTCTCGCCCTGCCAGGCTGCAGAGTGACGTCCATGTTTCACTCCAGCTCATCCCAGCCTCCCATGGGACAGGGAAGGGAAATGGCTGCAGAGGAGTCAGTTCAGGTAGGTATCATCGAGGGGTTGCTGGTGGGTTCCTGCAGGAGGAAGAGGGACAGAAATACACCGGAGATGGGAAGATTTGCACAGTTTGGTTTGAAGGTTGGCGCGCGGCAGGAAAGTCACAGGGTGGAGAATGGGAGGAGCCCAGGGTGAGGGAAACCTGCTGGAACAAGCAACAGTGACACCGGGTGGCCACGTGAGGTAATGCACACAGCATCTCTCTCAGAGAGCAACAGTGACACCGGGTGGCCATGTGGGGTAATGCACACAGCGTCTCTCTCAGAGAGCAGCAGTGACCCCGGGTGGCCACGTGGGGTAACGCACACAGCGTCTCTCTCAGAGAGCAGCAGTGACCCCGGGTGGCCACGTGGGGTAATGCACACAGCCTCTCTCTCAGAGAGCAACAGTGACACCGGGTGGCCACATGGGGTAACGCACACAGCGTCTCTCTCAGAGAGCAACAGTGACACTGGATGGCCACGTGGGGTAATGCATACAGCGTCTCTCTCAGAGAGCAACAGTGACACTGGATGGCCACGTGGGGTAACGCACACAGCGTCTCTCTGAGAGAGCAACAGTGACACCGGGTGGCCATGTGGGGTAATGCACACAGCATCTCTCAGAGAGCAACAGTGACACCGGGTGGCCACGTGGGGTAACGCACACAGCATCTCTCTCAGAGAGCAACAGTGACACCCGGTGGCCACGTGGGGTAATGCACACAGCGTCTCTCTCAGAGCAACAGTGACACCGGGTGGCCACGTGGGGTAACGCACACAGCATCTCTCAGAGAGCAACAGTGACACCGGGTGGCCACGTGGGGTAATGCACACAGCATCTCTCAGAGAGCAACAGTGACACCGGGTGGCCACGTGGGGTAATGCACACAGCATCTCTCAGAGAGCAACAGTGACACCGGGTGGCCACGTGGGGTAATGCACACAGCGTCTCTCTCAGAGAGCAACAGTGACACTGGGTGGCCACGTGAGGTAATGCACACAGCGTCTCTCTCAGAGAGCAACAGTGACACTGGGTGGCCACGTGGGGTAACGCACACAGCGTCTCTCTCAGAGCAACAGTGACACCGGGTGGCCACGTGGGGTAATGCACACAGCATCTCTCAGAGAGCAACAGTGACACCGGGTGGCCACGTGGGGTAATGCACACAGCGTCTCTCTCAGAGAGCAACAGTGACACTGGGTGGCCACGTGAGGTAATGCACACAGCGTCTCTCTCAGAGAGCAACAGTGACACTGGGTGGCCACGTGGGGTAACGCACACAGCGTCTCTCTCAGAGCAACAGTGACACCGGGTGGCCACGTGGGGTAACGCACACAGCATCTCTTTCAGAGAGCAACAGTGACACTGGGTGGCTACGTGAGGTAATGCACACAGCATCTCTCTCAGAGAGCAACAGCGACACCGGGTGGCTACGTGAGGTAATGCACACAGCGTCTCTCTCAGAGAGCAACAGTGACACTGGATGGCCACGTGGGGTAACGCACACAGCATCTCTCTGAGAGAGCAACAGTGACACTGGGTGGCCACGTGGGGTAATGCACACAGCATCTCTCTCAGAGCAACAGTGACACCGGGTGGCCACGTGGGGTAATGCACACAGCATCTCTTTCAGAGAGCAACAGTGACACTGGGTGGCTACGTGAGGTAATGCACACAGCATCTCTCTCAGAGAGCAACAGCGACACCGGGTGGCTACGTGAGGTAATGCACACAGCGTCTCTCTCAGAGAGCAACAGTGACACTGGATGGCCACGTGGGGTAACGCACACAGCATCTCTCTGAGAGAGCAACAGTGACACTGGGTGGCCACGTGGGGTAATGCACACAGCGTCTCTCTCAGAGAGCAACAGTGACACCGGGTGGCCATGTGGGGTAATGCACACAGCGTCTCTCAGAGAGCAACAGTGACACTGGGTGGCCACGTGGGGTAACGCACACAGCGTCTCTCTCAGAGCAACAGTGACACCGGGTGGCCACGTGGGGTAACGCACACAGCATCTCTTTCAGAGAGCAACAGTGACACTGGGTGGCTACGTGAGGTAATGCACACAGCATCTCTCTCAGAGAGCAACAGCGACACCGGGTGGCTACGTGAGGTAATGCACACAGCGTCTCTCTCAGAGAGCAACAGTGACACTGGATGGCCACGTGGGGTAACGCACACAGCATCTCTCTCAGAGAGCGACAGTGACACCGGGTGGCCACGTGGGGTAATGCACACAGCGTATCTCTCAGAGAGCAACAGTGACACTGGGTGGCCACGTGGGGTAATGCACACAGCCTCTCTCTCAGAGAGCAACAGTGACACCGGGTGGCCACGTGGGGTAACGCACACAGCCTCTCTCTGAGAGAGCAACAGTGACACTGGGTGGCCACGTGGGGTAATGCACACAGCGTCTCTCTCAGAGAGCAACAGTGACACTGGGTGGCCACGTGGGGTAATGCACACAGCCTCTCTCTCAGAGAGCAACAGTGACACCGGGTGGCCTCGTGGGGTAACGCACACAGCCTCTCTCTGAGAGAGCAACAGTGACACTGGGTGGCCACGTGAGGTAATGCACACAGCGTCTCTCTCAGAGAGCAACAGCGACACCGGGTGGCCACGTGGGGTAATGCACACAGCGTCTCTCTCAGAGAGCAAGAGCGACACCGGGTGGCCACGTGGGGTAATGCACACAGCGTCTCTCTCAGAGAGCGACAGTGACACCGGGTGGCCATGTGGGGTAATGCACACAGCGTCTCTCTCAGAGAGCAACAGTGACACCGGGTGGCCACGTGGGGTAACGCACACAGCGTCTCTCTCAGAGAGGAACAGTGACACACAAGGCCTGAGAGAGACGCTGTGTGCATTACGCCACGTGACCACTCGGTGTCACTGTTGATCTCTGAGAGAGATGCTGTGTGCATTACCCCACGTAGCCACTCGGTGTCACTGTCACGCTCTGAGAAGGATGCTGTGTGCATTACCCCACGTGGCCACCCAGTATCACTGTTGCTCTCTGAGAGAGATGCTGTGTGCATTACCTCACGTGGCCACCCGGTATCACTGTTGCTCTCTGAGAGGGGGCGTGGGAGTCCCAGGGGGGCTGTCACGGGTGGGGGTGTGGCTAGGGGCCAGGGCAGTCATGGGACACGGGGTTTGAATAGTTGGAGGTGTTCCAGGGGTGATTAGGAAGCGGGGGGGTCTCTGGAGGGGGCGGTCAGGGAACAAGGTCCGGGGGTTTGGATGGGTCAAGGGTTCAGGGCGGGGGGTTGTCAGGGGCGGGGATGTGGAGAGGGGTTGGGGCAGTCAGGGGACAGGGTCCTAGGGAGGCACTTACAGTTGGGGGGTTTCAGGAGGGGGCAGTCAGGGGACAAGGAGCAGGGAGGTTTAGATAGGGGGTGGGGTCCTGGGGGGCAGTTTGGGGCATTGTCCCAGGAGGGAGTAGTCAGGGGACAATGAGCACGGAGGGTTGGGGGTTTTGAGGGGGGGAGGGAGTGGATGGGGGCGGGGCTAGGGCAGGTCTCCCTGGGTGCACACCCTAGTGAAATGTGCTGCGCACGCCTATGCTTGGCGAGTTTCTCTTCTGCAGCAAACTTACTCTATCCGTATGTGAGCCTGGCGAGCTCAGTTGGTCGAGCGTCAGTCTGTTAATCTGAGCGTCCAGGGTTCAAGTCCCTGGTGAAGTGTAGGGAAGATCATTTCCCCCTGCGGTGTCCCCTGAGAGCGTCAGGAGTCAGCTCTTCAGTCCCCTCCTTGATGTTACTCTTTTCTTTTCAGGACTTGGGCTTTCCTAGGAAGGGCCATTTACTGCCTGGGACGTCCTCACACGCCCACTGGCCTCCCAGTCTGGAGGAAGAAAGGCTTCTGGGTCTACAGCAAACCCACAAGGCTCCAAGAGGTGACTGGCCGAGATCCTGCAGTTTTCCCTGGCTGATGCCAAGGTGCTTTCTCAGCTCATTTCCCCACCCTCTGTCCTGCAGGGGTTGGGGTTATCCCAGGGACAGGCCAGTGGCAGATGGAGGAGTGTCTTGCTGGACAGCTAGGGAAAAGGAAGCCATCATGTTTCTGCCTGGTTTCGAGCCAGGGGCCTTTTGCGTGTTAGGCAAACGTGATAACCACTACACCACAGAAACTCTGCAACAGGTGGCAGCTCATCGGTGGGGGCGACCAGCAGAGCGCCGAGAGCCGAGGCCATGAGGCAAGAGGTGGCTGAGGTGTGGGACTGCCAGGGAGCTCCCCGGCCCCTCTGGCTGCCTGGGCTGAAGGCGAGAGCCAGGCCTGTGCGTGAGGTCTGAGTGCCGGTGGCTCCCCCATTCCTCGGGAGGGTCTGTCCCAAGGCAGCGGCCCAGCCCCCCTCCAAGGGGGGTGCGTCACACCAGCATTTCTTGCCCCGTTTGGGGAGGTTCTGCCTCCCCGAGCCCCTTGTAGCCGCCGCCCACGCGCAGTGTCACTGGTAGATACGGGCAGAGGAGACTCGGGGGCCTGGGCTGGGAAATCCCTGGGTGAAACTGGCTGCCTGAGCCCAGCCCCTCTGCACTCAGGGGAGCGGTGAGAGGGGGAGGGGCTCAGGGAGTAAATCCTCAGAAACCTCCCCCCTGGGTTTGTAATGTCAGAGCCCAGCAAACAAGTCCCTCCGTGTGTGAGGGGAGGGGCTGTGAGGGGGAGGGTCCATGGGGGTGTCAGTGTGAGGGGGAGGGGCTGTGAGAAGCTGGTCACCTCCAGGCAGCAGGAGCCCCCTGACATGGGAGTTGAACTTCCCCCTCCCCCCAGGTGCTTTGGGGGGGCCTAGAGCCCAGCATGGAGCTGCTGTCCCTGCAGGGCCCCTGGGAGTCACAGAGGGGTGATGTGAGGTTACTGCCCCCTCTGTCCTGGGCTGGGGGACTGGAGCCCCCAGAACAGCCCTGTGGGGACTCAGCCCTGTGGGGGATTCACTGTGTGTGGAAAAGCCCGTCTAGGAATGGGGATTCCCAGCTGCGTTACAGCGGCGTGACGGAGAGGAAAGAGTTAATGCTTTAGGACAGTCTGGGGGCGCTGGATGGGAAGGAGGGTGCCCGGCTCTCAGGTTGCAGAACGACCAACCCCAAACGTTCAAAAACCCTGAGCCAGGCTCACCGAAAATCACGAGATGGGCTTTGAAATCATGAGATTGTGTAAAATTAATAGATTTGGGATCTTTTTATTTGCCTTCTGCTTGATGAGCCTTTAGGGCGCAGTGGGGAGACAACGTCCTGTGTCTTTAAGAGCGAAAGCTGAAATCATCACGTCTCCACCTGACTCCAGGAGCTGGGGCTTTAAGGAAAACAACAATTCTCATCAGACTCAAGGCAAAATCAGGAGCGTTGGCAGCACCAAGTGGGACGGAGTCTTTATTCCCCGGGATCCCCTGGAGCCGGGTTCCCAGCCTTGTTCTTTCTGTGGCCCCCGCCCAACATGGTATAAAAACTCCACAGCCCACCCGTGCCACAACGACTGTCTAACGCCGGCCCTGCTTGCTGGTTTATTTTGGCAAATCCCCCCCTGAAACCTGCTCACTGCCCCCCCCCCGGGGGGGGGGGGGGGGGCTCTGGACCCCTGGCTGAGAACCACGGCCTGGGAGCTCTGTTAAGAAGGGGGGAGCAAAGCTGCTGCCTTTCCCGATGGCTGAACTCAGGCCCTTAGCGTGGGATATTCCTGCCCTGCCAGCGACCCCAGGAAAGCTCACTGAGCCGCTGCCTGGCCTCAGGGACAGTCTCAGCCGGCAGGGCCTCAGGGGGCAATGAAGCAGCTGGGTCAGGCTGGGAACCCTCATTCCCAGAGAAGTGCCCTGGCTCCCTGCTCAGCAGCTGAGAAGTCAATTCCCCCCACCCCCGATGAATCAGCCTGGAGCTCAGTGCAGCGCTGGGGGTTTCTCCTTTCACTCCTGCTGGGGAGTGCGGGGATCCCAGGGGCATTTCTAGAAGACAACAGAAAGCTCAAATTCAGATTACATCTTTATTTACAATTGTGTATAATGTGATATAATCCTCCAATCCTAGTGTCACCATCGGTAACGTGGCTTGTTCAGCCTGGGAGTTTACCAGTCTGGACCTTAGAATCATAGAATCTCAGGGTTGGAAGGGACCTCGGGAGGTATCTAGTCCAACCCCCTGATCAAAGCAGGACCAACACCAGCTAAATCATCCCAGCCACGGCTTTGTCAAGCTGGGCCCTAAAAGCTGTTAAGGCAGGAGATCCCACCACCTCCCTAGGGAACCCATTCCAGGGCTTCACCACCCTACTGGTGACATAGTGTTTCCTAATATCCAACCTAAACCTCCCGCTCTGCAACTTGAGACCATTGCTCCTTGTCCTGTCATCTGCCACCACTGAGAACAGCTGAGCTCCATCCTCTTGGAAACCTGCCTTCTGGTAGTTGAAGGCTGCTATCAAATCCCCAAAACTGGTGCTCCAGATGAGGCTTGAACTCACAAGCTCAGCATCACTTCATGCAGCACGGCGTTATGAGTACTGTGCGCTAAACCAGTGCGCCACTGGAGCCCACGTGGGCTAAAGCTTAACCAACAATTCTGGATCTTGACACAAATCAATGGCTTCCCCCTAAGAATGGGGTTGTGTGACCTTCCTTAAGTCCTGGTGCCATCTCGTGGCCATTTCCTTTCCCTCCTTTCGGTGAAAAGCTTTGGGGTTTTGTTTAGAAAGTTTATTTCCTCAGGAGCGACCCCGGAGCGGGGGCTGCCTGCGTCTACCCAGCACCCACGAGATTAGAAGGTGACCGACAAACACCCTTAAGACGAGGCAGCCGTCAAAAAAATCATCTCCCTGCTTCCCTTGAGTGACAGCCTGAATCCTTCCTTGTCCGGGCATAGCCCAAGGACTGGAATCAGCAGCAGCAACAAACCCTCAGTGCGTAGCAGGAACAACCCAAACTGTGCGTTCAAAGGAGCTGTCTCCTTCCTTCGGGGGTCACGTTTGCCATTAGGGTCACTGATTTTCATTTCCCTTCTCTGAGGGCAGAGATGGGGTTGGAGCCACCTCAGGCTGGGATGTGGAGCCCAGGTCCCCACCTGTCAGTCACTCTGGGGACCTGTCTCTGCTCACAGCTGACAGGCTGCCTCCGGCCTCCCCAGCCAGCTCCTGAGCGCTGTGGGGGTGTCATTTGTCAAGCATCAGTGGCACACAGGAGAGGTGCTTTCTCCAGGTGCATTGGTGGTGTAGTGGTGAGCAGAGCTGCCCTCGAAGCAGTTGACCTGGCTTCGATTCTCAGCCAATGCAGGGATGTGAGTTTTTCCTGGCTGGGAATTGGTTTAATTTCAGTCATGTTGTATCAGTTTATCAATGGATAAACAGGGCCTTTAAGGTCAGAAGGGACCAGCGTGATCATCTAATCTAGGGTGACCAGACAGCAAGTGTGAAACATCGGGACGGGTGGGGAGTAATAGGAGCCTATATGAGGAAAAGCCCCCAAAATTGGGACTGTCCCTATAAAGTCGGGACATCTGGTCACCCTAATCTAGTCCGACCTCGTGCCCCTTGCAGACCAAACGACCCCACCCCCTCCTGTGATAGATCCCTAATCTCTGCTTGAGTTACTGACGGCCTCAAATCATGGGTTAAAGATGTCAAGTTGTAGAGAATCCACCATAGACACGAGTTTAAACCTGCCAGTGACCCATGCCCCATGCTGCACAGGAAGGTAAAGCTATTAATCTGAGCTACCAACACACTTCACAGCATGAAATAAAGAATTTTCTGTTCAATGAGTTGTGGTCATTTAAATAATATGAAAAATATGGGAAATGCAAGAAATGCACCTTTATTTTTAAATTATTATTTATTTATTTATTTAAAGCCTCATGGCATTGAACAACCCACGTGATATAGTTCATTTACTACATAATATTTAAGGAAGTTAAGAAAGACATGCTTATAAAGTAAGAGTTTGTTTCTTCTGTAATTAATTGATCCCGGCCCCATCAATTGATCCTGGCCTGATGTCTGTCTGTGGAATTTACTAGTAACTATTTTTATCCCAGCAGATTTAAAGACGAAACTGCTTTACAAAAGCTCCTTTAATTTAGGTTATAGAAACAGGCCACTTCCCCACCTATTTCAAGGAGATGGAATTTTCCTGACCCAGAGGGAACTTAAAATAACATGCTCAAGATCCCACATTCCTTAGGAGAAAATGAAGGGAGAAAAAAACAAAACCCACCAAACCCTTGCTGTTTCTACCCAAGCGATCAATGAGACCAGAAAGTGAGACTAGAGAAGTCAGACTGTGCAATTAACTATCTGGTACTACACTAACTCTGCAGTTACTTATAATACTTATATAATACTTATTATATAATTATAATACTTATAATACTTCATATTATACCTTTCTTTAATTGATGAAAACATAAACTAGAGGATTGGAACTGATTTCAGCCGAGGGACGTGTTTGCTAGGCTTCTATGTATTTGCACAGCAAAATGTTGGGTGTTTCCATTCATTTCAGGCATCCCTGTTCAGTGGAACTTCTGAACAGAATGGAAATGCAATTATTTTTTTTAAAGGTTTTTAAGGGAGCACTTGCATTTCAACCAGGAACCACTAGTTCTGCAATCAAACACTCTACCACTGAGCTATACCCCCCTGGCCTTTACATAGCTGAGTCAGTGATCTTAAGGATCTTGAAGGAGAGGCCCTGCCTCAGCAAGCTCCTCACTCCCGACTGGGAGCCCCTTCTATCCCAGCCCTGAGCTCCCCAGTCACTGCTCTGTCGATGCCCCTGTCGGGCGATGCTCTGGAACTGCTCCCTATGAAGCCAGTCAGGACTCTGGTTGAGCCTCCTCGCTGAGCCGACTGTCTCCAGGGCAAGAAGCTTCCCCAGCTTCCACCTTCCTGGCTCTGACCCCGGAGCATTCAGCATCCCCTTCTTCACCCAGCGGGGCTCGTGGGGAAGCCAGAGGGCCCTGCCCCCCAACTCCACAGTCAGACGTGACTCTCAGCCAGCCAGTGAAACAGGAGGTTTATTAGACTATAGGAACAGGGTCTAAACCAGAGCTTGTAGGTACAGAGAACAGGACCCCTCGGTCAGGTCCATCTTGGGGGGTGGGGAGGCCAGAGGTCCATCTTGACCTCCCTCCATGTGCCCAGCCAGCTCCAAACTCTCCAGCCCCTCCTCTGCCTTTGTCTCCTTCCCTGGCCAGGAGATCACCTGATCCCTTTGTTCCCCAAACCCTTCAGCCGGCACCTTTGCAGGGAAGGGGCCCAGGCCAGCAGTTGCCAGGAGACAGCGTGTCGGCCATTCTCCCATCACACTGGCCCTCTAGGGCTTTGCAACAATCACACCCCTTATCCCACCACCTAGAGACTTAAGAAATGCAGAGGGGAAACTGAGGCATAGGGGAAACTGAGGCACACACTCAGTATTCAGAGGAAATTTTAGGAACAGTCCCACTTTGTTACACCCACCCTGAATGTTTGTTTAAATCACTTGGTGGTGGCAGCGTAACGTTCAAGGACAAAAACGTGCCTTGGGGACGTTTTTATCCTAAACTGGTAAAAATAAGCTTAGGGGGTGTTTCATGCATGTCCCCACATCTGTACTCTAGAGTTCAGAGTGAACCCTGACAACCTCCTTCCCAGGGCTCTAGCTGAACCCAGAGCATTGGCCTGAGCCGCCAAGAAGAGGCTCCAGCCCTGAAGGGAACAGGACTTTCAGCACAAAGAGGAAAGTGCACAAAGCACAACCGTGAAGAGTCTCGAACCCTCAATCGTCTGATCTGAAGTCAGACGCCTGATCCATTAGGCCGCGCGGTCACATGGTGAAAGTTTCTCCAAGCACTTCTTTGGAAAAGACGGACACTGTGTTTGTTGGCTCATCTATGGAGGGGACAGAGGCACTCTGGGCACAAGGAGTCGAGTTCCCAGCGAGATGTGAGACTCAGTTCTATGGAGCCAGGGGCAGGATTTGGTCGGGAGGCTTAAACATGGGGGATTGGGGGGCAGAGGACGGACCGGCTGTCTAGGTGCGGAGATTTAGTCGCACTGGGGCACAGGAGGGAGGAGCAGGAGGAATCCTGCTGATGGGCTGTGGCCATGGAGAAAAAGAGGAAGGGATCCTGGGGCTTTTTTTTGTCTCTGTTTTACCTGCCTGCTCTTGTGGTGGAAGGGGACAGCTGCACTCACTGAACTGGGCTAGCTCAGTCAGTAAAGCATCAAGCTCCTAGTCTGGGGTTCAAGCCCCATGTCTGGGCTCTCAGCTTTTTAAGTTCCCTTGTGTGCCAGGAGCCAAATGATCCCTGGTGGTGTCCAGAGCCACCCCCGGGTTCCCAGAAGCCCTGGACAGGCCCCTTGCTCCTGCTGAGTCCTTAGGAGTCAGGAGAGAGGCTCACACCCACAGGAGCAGGCCCAGACAGCGCAGTCTGGGGCTGGCAGGAAGCGCTGGGGGGCCAGGTGCTGAGAGACCCGAGGGGAGAGAGGGAGAGAAGCGATGATGACAGAGTGCCAGTGTAAAGGGGGTTATGGTCCTGCTAGTGCAGCAAACTTTCCTGGCTTATCCACGACCCCGGTGGAATGGGCTAGAGAAAGGCCCTGAGTCCTCACTCCCACTCCCTCACCCAGAGCAAAGCGGCCCCATCATGCTGCATACCCAGGCCGAGTAGGGGCGTCTGTGCAAACACGGTCTGGTCCTGAAGTCTTTCCCCAGCTCGTCACTCGATGTGAGGGGGGAGCTCATCCAGACCCTGCTTACACTTAGTATTTAAAAACTCCTGATTGTCCCTATCTCTGCTGGCCTTCGATTTATGCTCCTGTCCTTTTTTTGACAGCTCAGATGAGGTGGCCAAGTGGTTAAGGTGATGGGCTGCTAATCCATTGTGCTTTGCACGCATGGGTTTAAATCCCATGCTCATCGGCTGTGTTTAATCTTCTCTTTCCTTTAGAAGCAACCATCTCCCCTTTTGGTACAATGAGAGAACAAAGGGTAGGAATAAATGGTAAATTTTCACAATGGAGAGGGGTAACTAGTGGTGTTCCCCAAGGGTCAGTCCTAGGACCAATCCTATTCGACTTATTCATAAATGATTTGGAAGAAGGGGTAAACAGTGTGGTGGCAAAGTTTGCAGATGATACTAAGATGCTCAAGATAGTTAAGACCAAAGCAGACTGTGAAGAACTACAAAAAGATCTCACAAAACTAAATGATTGGGCAATAAAATGGCAAATGACATTTAATGTGGCTAAATGTAAAGTAATGCACATTGGAAAAAATAACCCCAACTATACATAGAATATGATGGGGGCTAATTTAGCTACAACTAATCAGGAAAAAGATCTTTGAGTCATTGTGGATAGTTCTCTAAAGATGTCCATGCAGTGTGCAGCGGCAGTCAAAAAAGCAAACGGGATGTTAGGAATAATTAAAAAAGGGATAGAGAATAAGATGGAGAATATCTTACTGCCCCTATACAAATCCATAGTGCGCCCACATCTTGAATACTGCGTACAATTGTGGTCTCCTCATCTCAAAAAGGATATACTGGCATTAGAAAAGGTTCAGAGAAGGGCAACTAAAATGATTAGGAGTCTGGAACGGGTCCCATATGAGGAGAGATTAAAGAGACTTTTTAGCTTGGAAAAGAGGAGACTAAGGGGGGATATGATAGAGGTCTATAAAATTATGAGTGGTGTGGAGGAAGTGAATAAGGAAAAGTTATTTACTTGTTCCCATACTATAAGAACTAGGGGCCACCCAATGAAATTAGTGGGCAGCAGGTTTAAAACAAATAAAAGGAAATTCTTCTTCACACAGCGCACAGTGAACCTGTGGAACTCCTTGCCTGAGGAGGCTATGAAGGCTAGGACTATAACAGGGTTTAAAAGAGAACTGGATAAATTCATGGAGGTTAAGTCCATTAATGGCTATTAGCCAGAATGGGTAAGGAATGGTGTCCTTAGCCTCTGTTTGTCAAAGGGGGGTGATGGATGGCAGGAGAGAGATCACTTGATCATTACCTGTTGGGTCCACTCACTCCGGGTCACCTGGCATTGGCCACTGTCAGTGGACAGGATACTGGGATGGATGGATAGTTGAACCCCAGGCTTTAGCATGATCTTTGCGCTTGTATTCTGGAAATGCAGGAGTGGCATTACCTGCCACGAGTCCCTCATTTCATGCTCCCCAGCACAGAAAAGCAGCGTGGGCTTGTGAACCCAGTGGGCCCATGCGGGTGATCTTTCTTCTCTTGCTCTTTCTCAGCGAGGGGAAGGAAAGAAGCCTCCTTCAAGCTGGAGTCACAAGGGTGACGTAAGGACGACTTCCTGGGAGCCGGCTCCAGGTCTTTGCTCTACCAGCTGACCCATCGAAGACCTGCCACCACTTTCTCCAGCTTCTCCACCCGGTATGGGAGGTAAACCACCCGGTGTCACTGTTGCTCTCTGAGAGATGCTGTGTGCATTACCCCACGTGGCCACCCAGTGTCACTGTTGCTCTCTGAGAGAGACGCTGTGTGCATTACCCCACGTGGCCACCCAGTTGCAGAGTTTCTCTACTGTCTGGTTATCACATTTGCCTGACATGCAAAAGGCCCCTGGTTTTAAACGAGGCAGAAAGATGAAGTTTTACTTTTCCTAGCTCCATTAGCTGCCCAGCGAGGTTCTCCCCGTTTGGCCACTGGGATCACGCCAACCCCTGCAGGGCAGCGGGTGGGGAAATGAGCTGAGAAGCGTGCCGGAGAAAGCTGCTGTCTCCTGCCCTCGGTTTCTTGGCGACAGAGGCGTGCGCACGGGGTGTGCGGGTGTGCCCGGGCACACCCTAGTGAGCTGCGGCTCGGAAGGCTGCTCCTCCCCCCCTCCCTTGGGGGCTGTGTCCTAGGGGCAGCCTGCAGGCAGCTGCGAATGATCAGCTGTTTGCCGGGCAGGCTCAGATCAGCTGCGTCCTGCCTCCCTGCTCCGGCAGGGGCCGAGTGAGTCTCACACACACACGAAAACACCCTTAGGGTGAGGTGCGGGCGGGAGCACACCCGGCCCCTGCTCACCTAGGGCCGCCCCGCACCTCTTGGGCTGATGGCCATGGCGTCCGCGAGTATGGCTGCTCCCGGCCAGCCAGGCTCCGCTCTGGCCACAGCAGGCAGCCGGTGACCCAAGGGAGCCCAGCTAGGCTGGGGCTGGGTGCAGGGGGGGATTAGGGGGAGGAGAAGCCTCGGACCCGGGCAGGAGCCATGCTGGGTGAGGGAGGGGGGAAGGTGGAGAAGCCCCAGACCACGGCAGGAGCTGCACTGGGGGCGGGGGAGAAGAGCCGAGCTGGGGCGGGGGAGGAGAAGCCGGGGTCCAGCAGGAGCCGGGGGGAGTGGGGGAGGAGAAGCCCAGACCCCGGCAGGAGCTGCACTACGGGGGGGGAGGGAGAAGAGGAGCCACACTGGGGCATAGAGGAGAGGCCCCGGACCCTGGCAGAAGATGTGGGGCTGAAGTCCCCGGCTCGGGAGCCCCACCCACCCTAGTGGCAGAAGCTGCAGGGCTGAAGCCCTGACCCCACTCTGTGTGGAGCTGGTATCCCCATTTCCCCCGCCACCGCACAGCCATGAATGGATTTAGCCTAGGAGGCAGGGTCAGGATTGGCCCCATTTGGCAGGTGGGATCTAGGGCACACAGAGGTGAAGTGACTTTCCCAAGGCTAAGCAGGGAGTCTGTGGCAGAGCAGAGACTCAAACCCAGAACACCTGAACCCTGTGCCTTAACCACTAGGCAACCTTCCCACCCCAGGAGGGGGAACTTCCTCTGCCACTTTCAATGTGTGGGTGGGAGCAGCCACTAGACAGAGCTGCCAGGAGGTGGGGAGCAGAGAGAGATGGGAAAAGGGACATGGGTGGGTGTAGCGGGGTGGTTACCTGCTCCTGCCCGGGAGGGGTTAAAACAGCCCTACAGAGGGAGCAGTCAGGGGACGGGCAGTCAGGGGACATGGAATGGGGGTGCTGGACAGGGCATGGGAGTCCCAGGGGGGCTGTCAGGGGTGGGGGTCTGGCTAGGGGCCGGGGCAGTCAGGGGAGAGGATAGTTGGAGGGGTCCCGGGGGGTGATTAGGGGGCGGGGGGGGTCCCTGGAGGGGGCGGTCAGGGAACAAGGAGCAGGGGGGTTGGATGGGTCAAGGGTTCGGGGGGGGCTGTCAGGGGCGGGGGTGTGGAGAGGGGTCGGGGCAGTCAGGGGACAGGTAGGGGGTAGGGTCCTAGGGAGGCAGTTACAGTGGGGGGGGTCTCAGGAGGGGGCAGTCAGGGGACAAGGAGCAGGGAGGTTTAGAAAGGGGGTGGGGTCCTGGGGGGCAGTTAGGGGCAGGGTCCCAGGAGGGAGCTGTCAGGGAACAAGGAGCACGGGGGGTTGGGTGTTTTGAGGGGGGCTGGAAGTGGGAGGGAGTGGATGGGGGTGGGGCTCGGGCAGGTCTCCCTGGGTGCACACCCTAGTGAATGCTTGGTGAGCTTCTCTTCTGCACCAAACTTACTCTTTCCGTATGTGAGCCTGGCGAGCTCAGTTGGTCGAGCGTCAGACTGTTAATCCCTTATTTACACAATATGGAAGTGCCCCTATGGCTGGGGATGTGAGTTTGTGGGCACAGCATTGTGCAGGGGGCTTCCAACACAACCTGTAATTCAGGAAGGGGTTTGCAGATGGACCATGGATGGAGGTAATTTTCTCTCCGCACAGCAGATGGGGGATACACTGGGACCAGCTCCTGGCTCTTTTTTGTGAACTGGTTCCCCGTGAGGACACACCAGACATCACTGCAATCTACGTAGGGGGAAACCACCTGGAAATATTCTCCAGGCCCCAGCTGATTTGGAAAGTTAAACACGATATTGCACAACATAGAACTATGGGGCCAGGTCCCATGGAAAACAAAGGGGAGGAGGGAAAGAGAGAGCGCAGAAGAGAAGAGAAGGAGAGATGGGATAGAAAAAAGCCTCTAGGGTGGGAGCAGATGGAGAGAACAGACGTTACCCATTTCCCTCAAAACTTGCAGACCTTGAGGTGTCTGGCTCTCTGTGCACAGAAACCACAGCTCAGATGACAGGGGGCTTCTAACACGTGCTTCTCCCACCAGCCACTGTGATCATATCCTGGTTCGTGCTCTGCATTTCAGTCGTAGCGACCTCGGCTCAATGCTGAGTCACGGTCACCTTTCCACCAGCTCTAGACTTCTCATTTGCCACTTTCCAAGTGCCGTGGGGCAGCTGCCCCACCCAGCCAGGAGAAAGGTTAAGGCAGCCTTGGAGAGGCTGCGCAGAACCCAGCCAATCAGGAAAGTGTATTGGGCGAGCCAATCAGGAGCAGGCCTATAAGTCCCCTTTTATATTTCCTTTTGTTTGGTTTAAACCTGCTGCCTCTTCATTTCATTTGGTGACCCCTAGTTCTTGTGTCAAGAGGAGTAAATAACATTTCCTTGTTTACCTTCTCCAGCCCAGTCATTGTTTGACAGACCTCTGATGCCAAGGTGCTTTCTCAGCTCATTTCACCACCCTCTGTCCTGCAGGGGTTGGGGTTATCCCAGGGACAGGCCCGTGGGCAGATGGACGAGTGTCTTGCTGGACAGCTAGGGAAAAGGAAGCCATCATGTTTCTGCCTGGTTTCAAACTAAAGGCCTTTTGCGTGTTAGGCAAACGTGATAACCACTATACCACAGAAACTCTCTCACTGCGCTCTGCCTCTTCCCTTCAAACTCCATCCACTTCGCTGGCGCTCGCCCTGGCACACACCGCTGGGCGACCCTGGAGAAAGTGGTGGCAGCTCTTCGGTGGGTCGGCTGGTAGAGCAAAGAACTGGAGCCGGCTCCCAGGAAGTCATCCTTACCTCGCCCTTGTGACTCCAGCTAGAAGGAGAGCTTCTTTCCTTCCCCTCGCTGAGAAAGAGCAAGGGAAGAACAAAAGCCCAGATCCATAGGGGGGCAGAGGCTTCAGGAGCCCACAGCGTTTGCCCATCTGGGGCATTGTGGCTGAGATCTCTGCTGGCCAGCGCCAGCGCTCGCAAGGCGCTAGTGTGGATGCTGGAGGCTGGGTGCTGGATGCTGGCGGCAGAGACCCAGCAGAGTGGCACAGCGGCAGCGTGCTGGGCCCATAACCCAGAGGTCGATGGATCAAAACCATCCTCTGCTAGGCAGGTGCTTGTTTCTTTTTGCTCTGGGCCTGCAAGCGAGGGGGCGACCAGCAGAGCGCCAGGAGCCGAGGCCGTGAGGCAGGAGGTGGCTGAGGTGTGGGACTGCCAGGGAGCTCCCCGGCCCCTCTGGCTGCCTGGGCTGAAGGCGAGAGCCAGGCCTGTGCGTGAGGTCTGAGTGCCGGTGGCTCCCCCACTCCTCGGGAGGGTCTGTCCCAAGGCAGCGGCCCAGCCCCCCTCCAAGGGGGGTGCGTCCCACCAGCATTTCTTGCCCCATTTGGGGAGGTTCAGCCTCCCCGAACCCCTTGTAGCCGCCGCCCACGCGCAGTGTCACTGGTAGATACGGGCAGAGGAGACTCGGGGGTCTGGGCTGGGAAATCCCTGGGTGAAACTGGCTGCCTGAGCCCAGCCCCTCTGCACTCAGGGGAGCGGTGAGAGGGGGAGGGGCTCAGGGAGTAAATCCTCAGAAACCTCCCCCCTGGGTTTGTAATGTCAGACCCCAGCGAACAAGTCCCTGTGTGTGTGAAGGGAGGGGCTTGAGGGGGAGGGTCCATGGGGGTGTCAGTGTGAGGTGGAGGGGCTGTGAGGGGGAGGGTCCATGGGGGTGTCAGTGTGAGGGGGAGGGGCTGTGAGGGGGAGGGTCCATGGGGGTGTCAGTGTGAGGGGGAGGGGCTGTGAGGGGGAGGGTCCATGGGGGGTGTCAGTGTGAGGGGGAGGGGCTGTGAGGGGGAGGGTCCATAGGGGTGTCAGTGTGAGGGGGAGGGGCTGTGAGGGGGAGGGTCCATGGAGGTGTCAGTGTGAGGGGGAGGGGCTGTGAGGGGGAGGGTCCATGGGGGTGTCAGTGTGAGGGGGAGGGGCTGTGAGGGGGAGGGTCCATGGAGGTGTCAGTGTGAGGGGGAGGGTCCATGGGGGTGTCAGTGTGAGGGGGAGGGGCTGTGAGGGGAGGGTCCATGGGGGTGTCAGTGAGAGGGGGAGGGGCTGTGAGGGGCTGGGCTCCCCAGTCACTGCTCTGTCGATGCCCCTGTCGGGCGATGCTCTGGAACTGCTCCCTACGAAGCCAGTCAGGACTCTGGAGGAGCCTCCTCGCTGAGCCGACTGTCTCCAGGGCAAGAAGCTTCCCCAGCGTCCACCTTCCTGGGTCTGACCCAGGAGCATTCAGCATCCCCTTCTTCACCAGGGTGAGGCTCCTGGGGAAGCCAGAGGGCCCTGCCCCCCAACTCCGCTGTCAGACATGACTCTCAGCCAGCCAGTGAATCAGAAGGTTTATTAGACGACAGGAACAGAGTCTAAACCAAAGCTTGTAGGTACAGAGAACAGGACCCCTCAGTCAGGTCCATCTTGGGGGGTGGGGAGGCCAGAGGTCCATCTGGACCTCCCTCCATGTGCCCAGCCAGCTCCAAACTCTCCAGCCCCTCCTCTGCCTTTGTCTCCTTCCTGGGCCAGGAGATCACTGATCCCTTTGTTCCCCAACCCCTTCAGCCGGCACCTTTGCAGAGGAGGGGCCCAGGCCAGCAGTTGCCAGGAGACAGGGTGTCGGCCATTCTCTGTCATCACACTGGCCCTCTAGGGCTTTGCAACAATCACACCCCTTATCCCACCACCTAGAGACTTAAGAAATGCAGAGGGGAAACTGAGGCATAGGGGAAACTGAGGCACCCACTCAGTATTCAGAGGAAACATTAGGAACAGTCCCACTTCGTTACACCCACCATGAATGTTTGTTTAAATCACTTGGTGGTGGCAGCGTACCGTTCAAGGACAAAAGGGATTTGTGCTTTGAGGAAGTTTTTATCCTAAACTGGTAAAAATAAGCTTTGGGGGTCTTTCATGCAGGTGCCCATGACTGTACCCCAGAGTTCAGAATGGGGAGGGAACCCCTGACAACCTCCTTCCTCGGGCTGTAGCTGAAGCCAGAGCAGCCAAGAAGAGGCTCCAGCCCTGAAAAAAGCCGGACGTTCAGTACAAAGGAGAAAGTGCACAAAGCACAACCGCAAAGGGACTTGAACCCTCAATTTTCTGAACCGAAGTCAGATGCCTGATCCATTAGGCCACGCGGTCATATGGGGAAAGTCTCTCCAAGCACTTCTTTAGACAAGACAGACACTGTGTTTCTCGGGTCATCTACGGAGGGGCCAGAGACACTCTGGGCACAAGGAGCCGAGTTCCCAGCAAGATGTGAGTCCGTTCCTCCCAACTGGACGGGGTTCTTGTTCTTCTGCACATTGTCGCCCATGGAGACCAAGGACCTGCAAATGTGATTTCATATTATAGCTTTGTTTAATTGATGAAAACATAAACTAGACACTTGGAGGATTAGAACTGATTTCAGCTGAGGGACGTGTTTGCTAGGTTTTTATGCATTTGCACAGGGAAATGTTGAGTGTTTTCACTCATCCCCATTCAGCGGAACTCCTGAACAGAACGGAAATAGATTTGTAATTATTTTTGTTAAAGGAACAGGCTTGCAAGGGGGCACTTGGATTTGAACCAAGGACCACTTGAGCTGTAGTCAAACACTCTACCACTGAGCTATACCCCCAAAGCATTCTGCAGCAGGGGCGGGTCTCTGGCAGTGTGTGTGTCGCTGACAGATTGGAGTGATGCTGAACCAGGACAGAGTACAGATGGCATTGTGGGGGTGGCATGAACCGTATCTCTTCATTTCCCCTTCTAATAACGGAGGGGACAGAAACCCTTACCCAGCGAGGTCACATTCCCATAGTTCTCCTGCATGACGTCTCTGTAGAGGGCTCTCTGAGCGGGGTCCAGCAGAGCCCACTCTTCCCTGGTGAAATACACAGCCACCTCCTTGAAGGTCACCGGCCCCTGAAAGAACAAGAGTCCAACACTCAGGACCTGCTGCCCCACTCACAGCCCCGCTATTCCTGTGGTAGAGGAGCCAAACGGAAGCTCTGGGTGGCTCACAGTCAACAGAGTCCCACTCCCACCCCGCTCAGAGCATCCAGGAAATACCAGGGTGAGGGGATGAAGAGAGAGCCCCTTGTCTCTCCCAGCAGATCCATCACACACCTACTAGCCACAGACTGATACAGGAGATGGAGCCCCTAGCAGGGTCCAGGGAGAGATCTCTGGTAGGAAGCCCAACACCCTCCTCATTGTGAGGAGCTGGATATGAAGGGAGGGGAATCTCCCCTAAGCCTCACTGGTGGGTGCCTGTGATGAAGTAGGGAGCGGGGTAGATTTGACCTGGGAGTGTTGTGGGGGAGGTTCACTGGGACTGGCTGCATTGGGGATGGGAGACTTCCCCTGAAGGAAGATACCTGAGGCTGTAACATGAGCCAGAAGAGGGGTTGGGAGAGGTGACACCTTTGCCTGGAAAAATGGACAAAGCCTAGAAAAGAAGCCGGGGGAGGGGAAAAGAGCCTGCTCAAGGGTTTGGTCTGGTTGGTTAAAGTTTAAAGCTGGGTGGTAAAACGCAGGGAGCCCCAAGGCTGGGGTCTAAGCTCCCTGGCCCCAAAAGGGCCTGACTAAGGGGTCCTGTTTGTACCCACAAGCTCTATTTGAACTGTGTTCCCGGCGTCCTTAATAAACCTTCTGTTCTGCTGGCTGGCTAAGTGTCACAGTAAATCCCACGACAAGGGTGTGACGAACTAGGACTGTTGTTAATGTTTTCCCTGAGTACTGTGTGGGTGCCTCGGTTTCCCCTATGCAGTGCTTGAGTTTCTAGGTGGTGGAACAAGGATGCATGAGTGTTACAGAGGGGCCTGGACACAGAGAAGGGCTGACACTCGGTCTAGCAACCGATGGCCCCGGGCTCTCCCCTGCAAAGGTGAGAGCTGAAGGTGTTGGAACAAAGGGATCAGGTAACCTCCTGGCCCAGGAAGCAGACAAAGGGGGAGGAGGGGCTGGATAGTTTCGTTTTGGAGCTGGCCGGAGAAGAGGGGAGAGAGGCAGACAGGGTCTGGCCTCCCTGCCCCGTTTGGAGCTGTGGGGCGAAATGCAGGGAGCCCCCAGGCTGGGGTCTCAGCTCCCTGCCCCCCGGAAGGACCCGACTGAGGGGTCCTGGATGTACTGACAAGCTCTGGTTGGACTGTGTTCCTGGCATCTCTAATAAACCTTCTGTTCTATTGGCTGGCTGAGACTCCCAGTGAATCCGGGGAAGAGGGGTGCAGGGCCGGACTCCCCTATACTCCGTGACAAAGGGGTACAGGGCTTTAACTCCCCCACACTCCGTGACAGTGGGGGGGAAGGATAGCTCAGTGGTTTGAGCATTGGCCTGCTAAACCCAGGGTTGTGAGTTCAATCCTTGAGGGGGCCATTTAGGGATCTGGGGCAAAAATTGGGGATTGGTCCTGCTTTGAGCAGGGGGTTGGACTAGATGACCTTCTAAGGTCCCTTCCAACCCTGAGATTCTATGATTAGGCTCCAGCACTGGGAGTCTGGTCAGTTTTCTTAGGCCCATGTTGGTGGGTTATTTCCTGTTTCACAAATCAGAGCATTTCTACCTCGGAACCTCATGGGTCTGGTCCTAGAATCTAGGCCGCTTATTAAACATCTCCCAGCAGGTTTGCTGCATCCTGTCCCCCTCCCTTTCTCCACCCTGTGCATTTCCTGCCCCGCGCCAACCTCCAAACCAGACTGTGCAAACCTTCCCATCTCCGGTGTATTTGCTGTCCCTCTTCCTCCCGCAGGAACCCAGCAGCAACCGCCCCCCCACGATGATACCTACCTGAGCTGGTTCCTCTGCAGCCATTTCCCTTCCGTGTCCCATGGGAGGACGGGATGAACTGGAGCAAAACAGGGACGTCATTCTGCAGCCTGGGTGGGTGAGAAGGGTAATTGTGGGGGTTTCAGAACAGACTTTAGTTTATTTCACAGCATGATTCCCCCAGGCCCTTTCCCTGGAGACAGACATTCTAGATTCTGTGATGCTGGGAAAATGCTTCATCTCTTTATTACAGTGTAGACCTGGCTCCTCCTGCCAGGCTAAGCCAACAGAGAGATGTTCAACCTCCCTTCTCCCTCCCCCCACCCCGTAACAAAGTGTCTGAACACAAGGCTAGAAAAGAGCAGAACCAAAGGAGTCACTGTGGGGGATTCCCTCGGACACTGACCCCACGACAGCCACACCCAGCAGGAGGAACATGGAGTCAGGAACTGGCTTTTCCTCTGTCTGATCCTTTTCTTGTTCACTGGAAAGTGACTCTGCCCAGGGATGCTGCAATACATGTGTCTGCTGGATTAGAGAGCTGGAAATCTCTCTCCCCCTCATTTCTACCACTGCCCCTTTCAGTCTCCCCTTCCCCTGTCCTCTCTCCCTGCCCCTCTCTGGCTGGGAAAGTCCCATTCCTGGGTTCTTTGCTCTCCCATTGATGGATTTTCTCCTGGCAATTGCTAATGGGAGGAGAAATGAGGAGGGGCTGTTTGTGCAGAGTCACTTGCTTGCCAGTCCCCAGCACTTTCCCTGAGGTCTTTCAGTTACCTGCAGTCTGGGGCTCAGAATTTAGTTAACAGGGCCCAGGGCTGCCCTATGGGGATAGTACCAGCTGGAGAAAGTCATCACCTGGGCTGGGCAGAGAAGAAGCTTCAATTAAGGTAACTTCTGAGCACAGAACCCCGACCGGGTCACAATGGAGGCTGCAGCATCTGACCCAGGAAGCTGAACCCCAATATCCTGAGCAGAGAGGGGCAGGGCGTTGGAGCAGCCTTCCCCCCTTGAGCTCTCTGGGGGGAGCAGCTAATGAGAGCCCCTCCTCACAGGGGGAATTGCTGATCTCATTTGCCCCACTGTCCATCTGGAGTCACTCCTCGTCTGTCCAGGCAGTGACTCTGGATTAACAGTGGTGTCCGTGACACCAGGTTTCAGGAAGAACGAGTCCAGAGCGCTGTGGGAGAGACCGTTGTGGGGCAGAGCGAACCCCCTTCCCCCCTCCCGCACCCCCAGATCTAGGACAAGGACTCGGGGGATGAATTTTCCCAATGGAACCGGACGTTTCCGCAGTTTTCCAGAGGGGAGAAAAGCAGAATCGGTGATGTCACATTCCCAGCCCCCAGCCAGGGCCCCCGACCCCCCCCAGAGCCCAGACCCCCAGCCAGGGGCCCCCGACCCCCCCAGAGCCCAGACCCCCAGCCAGGGGCCCCCCATATATTCCCTGGGACCGAGCCCCCCCGAGCCCCCCCCCACAGTGAGAGCCGCCCATGGGGGGCGGGGGAGACACTGGGGTGCGGGGGGGGAGGGGCAGAGACCTGCTCAGGGGTGGGGGGGGAGGGGGGACACCCTGGGTGCGGCTCGTGGCTCTCTGGGGAGAAAGGGGGCGGGGCGGGGGGTTCCCAGGGCCGGGGACAGCGGTAAATCCGAGGGGGTCTCAGCCCCCCCCTTCTCCCCCCCCTCGGGGGTCACCTGCTCCTTTCCCCCCTGCACAGAGCCGGGAGACTCAAAACTCTTCAACAACTCCTGAACGTCACTTCCGCTCCAGGAGCGCCAGGAACTACATCTCCCAGCATGCCCCGGGAGCCGCTTCCGCCCAAGTCAGGGAGAGGTTCAAGCAGCTGTTACTGCGCATACTCAGTGCGAGCCCCAGGGAGCCTGTAGAACACAGGCCAGAGCCTGGGGGCGGGGCAGCTCCTGGGGGCGGGGCTCTGGACCAGCACGGGGGCAGGGCAGCACGTGGGGGCGGGGCTCTAGCCCCATTGTGAGCTGGGGCGGGGCAGCTCCTGGGGGCGGGGCAATGGGAAAGCCCGGGTGCGGGGCAGCTCCTGGGGGCGAGGCTCTGGCCCAGCACGGGGGCGGGGCAGCGCCTGAGGGCGGGGCTCTAGCCCCATTGTGAGCCAGGGGCGGGGCAGCTCCTGGGAGCAGGGCTCTGGCACAGACCGGGGACGGGGCAGCTCCTGGGGGCGGGGCTCTGGCACAGCCTGGGGGTTGGGTAGCTCCTGGGGGCGGGGCTATGGCACAGCCCGGGTGCGGGGCAGCTCCTGGGGGCGGGGCTCTGGACCAGCACGGGGGCGGGGCAGCGCCTGGGGGCTGGGCTCTAGCCCCATTGTGAGCCCGGGGCGGGGCAGCTCCTGGGGGCGGGGCTCTAGCCCCATTGGGAGCCGGGGGCGGGGCCGCTCCTGGGGGCTGGGCTCTGGCACAGCCCTGGGGCGGGGCAGCTCCTGTGGGCGGTGGTCTGGCCCCATTGTGAGCCAAGGGCGGGGCATCTCCTGGGGGCGGGGCTCGGGCCCCATTGTGAGCCAGGGGCGGGGCAGCTCCTGGGGGCGGGGCTCTAGCCCCATTGTGAGCCAGGGGCGGGGCAGCTCCTGGGGGCGGGGCTCTGGCACAGCCCGGGGGCGGGGCAGCTCCTGGGGGCGGGGCTCTGGCCCCATTGTGAGCCGGGTCGAGGCAGCGCCTGGGGGCGGGGCTCTGGCACAGCCCGTTGGCGGGGCATCTCCTGGGGGCGGGGCTCTGGCCCCATTGTGAGCCAGGGGCGGGGCAGCTCCTTGGGGCGGGGCTCTGGCACAGCCCGGGGGCGGGGCAGCGCCTGGGGGCGGGGCTCTGGCTCCTTTGGTAGCCCGGGGAGGGGAGCGCCGGCGGCGGGTCTCTGGCACTGCCCGGGGGGGGGCAGCGCCTGGGGGCGGGGCTCTGGCACAGCCCGGGGGCGGAGCAGCGCCTGGGGGCGGGGCTCTGGCTCCATTGGGATCCGGGGGCTGGGCAGCTCCTGGGGGCGGGGCTCTGGCTCCTTTGGGAGCCGGGGGCGGGGCAGCGCCTAGGGGCGCGCCTCTGGCAGAGCCTGGGGGCGGGGCAGCTCCTTGGGGCGGGGCTCTGGCACAGCCCCGGGGCGGGGCAGCGCCTGGGGGCGGGGCTCTGGCACAGCCCGGGGGCGGAGCAGCGCCTGGGGGCGGGGCTCTGGCTCCATTGGGAGCCGGGGGCGGGGCAGCGCCTGGGGGCGGGGCAGCTCATGGGGGCGTGGCTCTGGACCAGCACGGGGGCGGGGCAGCACGTGGGGGCGGGGCTCTAGCCCCATTGTGAGCTGGGGCGGGGCAGCTCCTGGGGGTGGGGCAATGGGAAAGCCCGGGTGCGGGGCAGCTCCTGGGGGCGGGGCTCTGACACAGCCCGGGGCGGGGGAGCTCCTGGGGGCGGGGCTCTGGCCCAGCCCGGGGGCGGGGCAGCTCCTGGGGGCGAGGCTCTGGCCCAGCACGGGGGCGGGGCAGCTCCTGGGGGCAGGGCTCTGGCACAGACTGGGGACGGGGCAGCTCCTGGGGGCGGGGCTCTGGCACAGAGCGGGAGCGGGGCTCTGGCACAGCCCGGGGGCGGGGCAGCTCCTGGGGGCTCTGGCCCAGCACGGGGGCGGGGCAGCGCCTGGGGGCTGGGCTCTAGCCCCATTGTGAGCCGGGGGCGGGGCAGCTCCTGGGGGCGGGGCTCTAGCCCCATTGGGAGCCGGGGGCGGGGCCGCTCCTGGGGGCGGGGCTCTGGCACAGCCCGGGGGCGGGGCAGCTCCTGGGGGCGGGGCTCTGGCTCCATTGTGAGCCGGGTCGAGGCAGCGCCTGGGGGCGGGGCTCTGGCACAGCCCGGGGGCGTGGCATCTCCTGGGGGCGGGGCTCTGGCCCCATTGTGAGCCAGGGGCGGGGCAGCTCCTGGGGGCGGGGCTCTGGCACAGCCCGGGGGTGGGGCAGCTCCTGGGGGCGGCGCTCTGGCTCCATTGTGAGCCTGGGGCGGGGCAGCTCCTGGGGGCGGGGCTCTGGCTCCATTGGGAGCCGGGGGCGGGGCAGCTCCTGGGGGCGGGGCTCTGGCACATTGCGGGGATGGGGCAGCTCCTGGGGGCGGGGCTCGGGCCCAGCCCGGGGGCGGGGGCAGCTCCTGGGGGCGGGGCTCTGGCCCCGCCCGGGGGCGGGGCAGCTCCTGGGGGCGGGACTCTGGCACGGCCCGGGGGCGGGGCAGCGCCTGGGAGCCCAGGGGCGGAGCAGCGCCTGGGGGCGGGGCTCTGGCTCCATTGGGAGCCGGGGGCGGGGCAGCGCCTGAGGGCGGGGCTCTGGCACAGCCCGGGGGCGGGGCAGCGCCTGGGGGCGGGGCTCTGGCTCCTTTGGTAGCCCGGGGAGGGGAACGCCGGGGGCGGGGCTCTGGCACTGCCTGGGGGCGGGGCAGCGCCTGGGGGCGGGGCTCTGGCACAGCTCGGGGGCGGAGCAGCGCCTGGGGGCGGGGCTCTGGCTCCATTGGGAGCCGGGGGCGGGGCTGCTCCTGGGGGCGGGGCTCTGGCTCCTTTGGGAGCCGGGGGCGGGGCAGCGCCTGGGGGCGGGCCTCTGGCAGAGCCTGGGGGCGGGGCAGCTCCTGGGGGCGGGGCTCTGGCACAGCCCGGGGGCGGGGCAGCGCCTGGGGGCGGGGCTCTGGCTCCATTGGGAGCCGGGGGCGGGGCAGCGCCTGGGGGCGGGGCTCTGGCACAGGCCGGGGGCGGGGCAGCGCCGGGGGCGGGGCTCTGGCCCCATTGGGAGCCGGGGGCGGGGCTGAGCAGCGGCTCCCGGGGGGGTCCCGTGTTTGCCGGCAGCGCTGGAGCCGCCGGGGCGATCGCGGAGCTGCTGGGCTCAGCTGCAGCCGGGCTCGGCCCCGGCCCTGCCGGGACCCGGGTGGGGACAGAGCCTGGGGCCGGGGGGTTCCCCTGTGTGGGGCCGGGGGCGGCGGGGGACGAGCCGGAGCTGCGGGCGGGGGAAGGACAGTGGGACACGTGGTGGGTGGAGCGTCCCCTGGGAGCCAGGAAAGTCCGGGTGAGAAGAAAGTGTCTGTGTGTGTCAGTGTGTGTGTGTCCGTGTGTGTGTGTGTTACTGTGTGTGTGTGTCACTGTGTGTGTGACTGTGTGTGTGAGTCGCTGTGTGTGTGTCATTGTGTGTCTGTGTGTGTGTGTCAGTGTGTGTGTGTGTAACTGTGTGTGTGTCAGTGTGTGTGTGTGTGTCCGTGTGTGTGAGTCGGTGTGTGTGTGTCATTGTGTATCTGTCAGTGTGTGTGTGTGTGTCAGTGTATGTGTGTGTGTTGCTATTTGCACCCTTGTGCCACCTCCCTCTCACACACTGATCACAATTCTCTCTCCGCTTCTTCCCCTTTGCTCTCCCCTCACCACATGTGGCTAAAAAAATCCCACAATGACGGACTCTCCCGTCTCTTCTTTTGCCCCATTTTCTCCATCTGTCTCCAACGGCCATTTCAATTCTCCCCAGATTTGGGATGTTTCCCCCCCCCCAGTTTATCTGCAGCCCTTTGTCCTCGTTCGGGTGGGAAATTACTGCCCCGAGTCACTCCCCAAAGGGGGTCGGGGTTGGGGGGGCTGTTTGGGGAGCCCCGAGACGTGGCTGCCTCAGGGGTGGCGATGGGGCGGCTGTTCTCTGCCAGCAACAGGCCTTGGCCGGGGCCCAGGAGGGAACAGGGGGAGCCGGTGTCCCCTATGGAGCCTGCCCAGCCCATTTGCTTCTGCTCCTTTCTAGCGTTTCCTTCACAGACTTTATTACTGGGGAGGCTGGAAAATGTCTCTGGGCTGAGCCCCGGCAGGAGGGGCCAGGTCCCCACTGTAGGAAAGAGACGAAGCGTTTCCCCAGCATGGCAGAATGTCGGGTGTGTGTCTGCAGGGAAAGGGCCTGGGGGGGTCGTGACGTGAAATTAACTAAACCCTGTTCTGCAACCTCCACAACTTTCTCCTCTCGCCCCGCCCCCAACGAACAAGCGACAGTGACACCGAGTGGCCACGTGGGGTAATGCACACAGCCCCTAGTTCTTTTATTATGGGAACAAGTAAATAACTTTTCCTTATTCACTTCCTCCACACCACTCATAATTTTATAGACATCTATCATACCCCCCTTAGTCTCCTCTTTTCCAAGCTAAAAAGTCCTAGCCTCTTTAATCTCTCCTCATATGGGACCCCTTCCAGACCCCTAATCATTTTAATTGCTCTTCTCTGAACCTTTTCTAATGCCAGTATATCCTTTTTGAGATGAGACCACAATTGTACGCAGTATTCAAGATGTGGGCGCACTATGGATTTGTATAGGGGCAGTAAGATATTCTCCGTCTTATTCTCTATCCCTTTTTAATGATTCCTAACATCCCGTTTGCTTTTTTGACTGCCGCTGCACACTGCATGGACATCTTTAGAGAACTATCCACGATGACTCCAAGATCTTTTTCCTGATTAGTTGTAGCTAAATTAGCCCCCATCATATTGTATGTATAGTTGGGGTTATTTTTTCCAATGTGCATTACTTTACATTTATCCACATTAAATGTCATTCGCCATTTTATTGCCCAATCATTTAGTTTTGTGAGATCTTTTTGTAGTTCTTCACAGTCTGCTTTGGTCTTAACTATCTTGAGCAGCTTAGTATCATCTGCAAACTTTGCCACCTCACTGTTTACCCCTTCTTCCAAATCATTTATGAATAAGTTGAATAGGATTGGTCCTAGGACTGACCCTTGGGGAACACCACTAGTTACCCCTCTCCATTGTGAAAATTTACCATTTATTCCTACCCTTTGGTCTCTCATTGTACCAAAAGGGGAGATGGTTGCTTCTAAAGGAAGGAGAAGATTAAATGCATCCGATGAGAATGGGATTCGAACCCATGCGTGCAAAGCACAATGGATTAGCAGTCCACCACCTTAACCACTCGGCCATCTCATCTGAGCTGTCAAAAAAAGGACAGGAGGAGAAATCTAAGAGCAGTAGAGATAGGGATACTCAGGGGTTTGTAAATACTAAGTGTAAGCAGGGTCTGGATGAGCTCCCCCCTCACATCGAGTGATGACCTGGGGAAAGACGTCAGGACCAGACCGTGTTTGCCCAGACACCCCTACTCGGCCTGGGTATGCAGCATGATGGGGCCGCTTTGCCAAAGGGACCAGTTCTGGCTGGTGTTGGGCTACAAATCACTGTAGCATTGAGTGGAATGAAATGTTATTCTCCTTCCTGTCCGAGTGAAGGGCGGCAGAACATACCGAGTCCGTCCTGATGGAGGGGCGAGGTGGGTGAGAAATACCTTTTATTGCACTGCATAGAAGTGATTGAGGATGTCACCCTAATCCAGTGGTCCCCAAACTTTTCACACTGTGCCCTCTTGTCCATGTCTGTGTCCCCTCGGAAGCCGCAGTCGAGAACCGGGGCTGAGAGCAGGGCCATGGCTTCCTAGGGAGAGGGGAGCGGACAGGGGTAAGGGGAACGAGGCTGGGCCAGGAGCCAGGGGGCCAGGCTGAGGGTAGGATGGGGGAAGAGCTGGGGCAGACGAGGGCTGAGTGGGGCTCCCTCCGTGCCCTCAATGTGGGATCATAACTCCGACATGGGAGCCGAAGCTGGGAGGAAGGGTCCTGCCATCTAGAGCCTGAGGGCATGGGGCCACCGCCAGAGCACGTGTCCGACCGGTGGCATCCCTGCACCACAGCCAGGGCCTGGGACATGTGAGGGGGAGACTGTGAACGTCCCGTCTGTCCCAGAGACGCTGTTTGCGATATCCCTGAGCCACAGACCGAGGTGACGTGTTTCCCTTGAACCGTTCCCGTTTTCCTTATGGTTTAAATCGATTGCTCTTTAATCCATTGGATTTGCTTGAAGCACATGCAACGAATCGTGGGTCACGGAAGCATCCAGAGCAGAGAGACAACCCCAGAGTGGGGACACCCCAGCCCCTGTACTAAGTGACCACAACACGACTGGGGGTCGAGCCCCCCAGGAATCCTGGGCCCAGCCTTGTCGGGGTCACGAGGACTCTGCCACACACGAGAGTAGACAGAGAGTCCTCGAGGTCAGGCTGCCTCTGGGTGAGGGAGTGGGAGTGAGGACTCAGGGCCTTTCTCTAGCCCATTCCACCGGGGTCGTGGATAAGCCAGGAAAGTTTGCTGCACTAGCAGGACCATAACCCCCTTTACACTGGCACTCTGTCCTCATCGCTTCTCTCCCTCTCTCCCCTCGGGTCTCTCAGCACCTGGCCCCACAGCGCTTCCTGCCAGCCCCAGACTGCGCTGTCTGGGCCTGCTCCTGTGGGTGTGAGCCTCTCTCCTGACTCCTAAGGACTCAGCAGGAGCAAGGGGCCTGTCCAGGAAATGGCCAGGGCTTCTGGGAACCCGGGGGTGCTCTGGACACCACCAGGGATCATTTGGCTCCTGGCACACAAGGGAACTTAAAAAGCTGAGTGCCCAGAAATGGGGCTTGAACCCCAAACTAGAAGCTTGATGCTCTACTGACTGAGCTAGCTTAGTTCACAGAGTGCAGCTGTCCCCTTCCACCACCAGAGCAGGCAGGTAAAACAGAGGCAAAAAAAATTCCCAGGAGCCCTTCCTCTTTTTCTCCATGGCCACAGCCCATCAGCAGGATTCCTCCTGCTCCTCCCTCCTGTGCCCCAGTGCCACTAAATCTCCGCACCTAGACAGCCGGTCCGGCCTCTGCCCCCCAATCCCCCATACTTAAGCCTCCTGACCAAATCCTGCCCCTGGCTCCATAGAACTGAGTCTCACATCTCGCTGGGAACTCGACTCCTTGTGCCCAGAGTGTCTCTGTCCCCTCCGTAGATGAGCCGAGAAACACAGTGTCCTTCTTTTCCAAAGAAGTGGCTTGGAGAGACTTTTCCTGTGTGACCGCATGGCCTAATGGCTCAGGCGTCTGACTTCGGATGAGACGATTGAGGGTTCGAGTCTCTTCATAGTTGTGCTTGTGAAGTTTTCTCTTTGTGCTGAAAGTCCTGCTCCCTTCAGGGCTGGAGCCTCTTCTTGGCCGCTCTGGCCAATGCTCTGGGTTCAGCTAGAGCCCTGGGAAGAAGGTTGTCAGGGTTCACTCTGAGCTCTAGGGTACAGATGTGGGGACCTGCCTGAAAGACTCCCCCTAAGCTTATTTTAACCAGTTTAGGATAAAAACGTCCCCAAGGCACGTTTTTGTCCTTGAACGTTACGCTGCCACCACCAAGTGATTTAAACAAAATATTCAGGGTGGGTGTAACGAAGTGGGACTGTTCCTAAAGTTTCCTCTCAATACTGAGTGGGTGCCTCAGTTTCCCCTATGCCTCAGTTTCCCCTCTGCATTTCTTAAGTCTCTAGGTGATGGGATAAGGTGTGTGACTGTTGCAAAGCCCTAGAGGGCCAGTGTGATGACACAGCATGGCCGACACCCTGTCTCCTGGCAACTCATAGCCTGGGCCCCTTCCCTGCAAAGGTCCCGGCTGAAGGTGTTGGAGAACAAAGGGATCAGGTGATCTCCTGGCCTGGGAAGGAGACAAAGGCAGAGGTGGGGCTGGAGAGTTTGGAGCTGGCTGGGCACATGGAGGGAGGTCCAGATGGACCTCTGGCCTCCCCACAACCCAAGACGGACCTGACTGAGGGGTCCTGTTCTCTGTACCTACAAGCTCTGGTTTAGACCCTGTTCCTGTCGTCTAATAAACCTCCAGTTTTACTGGCCGGCTGAGAGTCACGTCTGACAGTGGAGTTGGGGTCAGTGCCCTCTGGCTTCCCCACGCGCCCCGCTGGGTGAAGAAGGGGATGCTGAGGGTTAGGGTTAGACCCAGGAAGGTCGAAGCTGGGGAAGCTTCTTGCCTTGGAGACAGTCGGCTCAGAGAGAGGAGCCTCCTCCAGAGCCCTGACTGGCTTCGTAGGCAGCAGTTCCAGAGCATCGCCCAGGGACTCTGTGACAGGGGCACCGGCAGAGCAGTGACTGGGGCGCTCAGGGCTGGGATAGAAGGGGCTGCGGGTCGGGAGTGAGGGGCACCGGCAGTGCAGTGACTGGGGAGCTCAGGGCGGGATAGAAGGGGCTGCGGGAAATGTAGCCATGTTGTCTTGAAGGCTGAAAGCAGGAAGCATGGAGCCTTCACAGCCCACGCGATATTCCATAACATTATTAAGGAAAATATTTCTCAATGGGCTCTCAGTAAAAGATCAGAAACAGCCAGTGTCCGCATCACACTACGGGCATTGGGATGTTCTTTAAATTTGCCAGAACAACCTAACTAACACCTAACACACATGTGAAGCTCTTCTTTTCACACCGTTGCTTATTCTCAGGATCTGCTTTGACAACATCAGCTCAGGACTAAACAAAGGGCTGGTCTACACTAAACCCCCCTGTCGAACTGAGATTCGCAACTTCAGCTAGGTTAATAACGTAGCTAAAGTTGAAGTCTCTTAGTTCGACCTTACCTGTGGTCCACACGCAGTGCGCAGGCTCCCCCGTCGACTCCGCCTGCTCCGTTCGTGGAGCAGGATTACCAGCGTCGACGGGGGAGTCTAGAGAAGACGCGATAAATCGAACACAGAAGATCGATTGGACTCCTCCGACGCGACGGGTGAGTATAGACATACCCAAAGACTATGAATGGCTCGCCAACTACAAAAGCAGTTTCTCCTCCCTTGGTGTTCACACCTCAACTGCTAGAAGAGGGCCTCACACTCCCTAATTAAGCTTACCTCGTTATCTCTAGCCTGAATCTTCCCTGCACATTTATATCGCCCCTGGACATTTCCACTGCTTGCAGCCGAAAAAGTGGGTATTGACCCATGAAAGCTTATGCTTCAATACCTCTGTTAGTCTATAAGGTGCCACAGGACCCTTTGTTGCTTCTACAGATCCAGACTAACACGGCTACCCCTCTGATACTAGTATTAAGTGTAGAAGCTACAAAAGGTCCTGTTGCACCTTATAGAGTAACAAGGGTATTGAAGCATAAGCTTTCGTGGGTGAATACCCACTTCATCGGATGCAAGCAGTGGAAAAGTATTAACTGTTTCCTACTGATGGGTCTAGAAAGCATTTGTCGAGTGGAAGATGACATTTCTGACGGATTGTTCCCAAGACCTTGGACCTTGTGTTCCAACATCTCCCAGGTTCTTTGGTGAAAATAAGACCAAGGTTTCTTTGCAATGTACAGGAAGAAAGAAGTTTCTTACCCCAGATGGGACTTAAACCCACAACCTCTAATGTAGGAAGCCAATGCCTTATCCATTAGGCCACTGGGGCCCTGAACTGCAACCTGAGAAAGGATGGAAATTCCCCCTCATAATTCCACATTTCTCACATTCGTTTGGAAGCCAAACACCCCCTTTATGCACTTACAGAAATGTCGGCATCCCCTGTAAGCGAGGCAACTGGGCAGGTCGCTGACTGAGCTGAGCCCCACCTTTCTGCAGCCATCTTTAGAGAAGAACCCCACCCCAGAGTCACCCCTCCCTCCGTCAGCACCTCCACGGCTGTGGCTCTGAGTGGCAGTAGGGTGATTAGGGGGCAAATCCAGGGCTGGAAGTGGGGTCAGGTCAGCCTGTGAGGAGTAACCAGGTGGGGCAGACCCAGGGTGAGGCTCTGGGCTGCTGGTCGGTCGTTGGGATCAGAGCTCTAGATCAAAGCTGCACAGCGACCTGACACCCAGGGTTACAAGGCCGACATAGCGACCCCCTTACCGGCCTCGTGAACCCCAAACCCTAGTTACTCTGGGCACTTAGGAGTCTCTGTCCCTTAATCACTTCTGGGAGCTCCCCAGCAGGCTGCGGGCGTCAGCCGCCTCCTGCCTCACAGGTGAGACTCTTGGCGCTGTGCAAGCCGCCCCCTCGCTTGCAGGCCCAGGGTAGGAAGCGGGAGGCCCGGTGCTGGCAGAAGAGGGTTTGATTAATCCACCTCTGTGTTATGGGTGCAGCACAGTTCCCCTGTGTCCCTCTGCTGGCTTTTCGTAAGCAGCAGCCTGGAGCCAGCGGCCCTGGCTCCAGGCTGGTGCCTTGCGAGCTCTGGCCCTGGCAGGGAGCAGTGCAGGGGGCTGGGCAGGGGCCCTGGCGAACCAGCTGCTGGGAGGCGTCTTTGAGGCAGCAAAACAGTCCCTTAAGAAGCAACATCAGGTTATTACCGTCCCTGGGTGGGCTGGAACCACCAGCGTTTCGGTTAACAGCCCAACGCGCTGACCCATTGCGCCACAGAGACACACAGAAACAAAACTGCTGTTACCAAGGCTGCTCCGAGCAGCCGGCGCATCTCCCTGCCAGCGCTGGAGCTCACAGGGCGCTAGGCCGGATACTGGAGCTGGGGCTGAAGACCCAGCAGGGGGGCGCAGCAGAAGTGGGCTGGGCCCAAAACCCAGCGGCTGATGGATCAAACCATTGTGTGCTAGACCTGCACGTCTTCCTTTTGCTCTGGGCAATCCAGCAAGGAGCAATCAGCAGAGGGCCGAGAGCCGAGGCCATGAGGCAAGAGGTGGCTGAGGCGGCGGCCGGCCACGGAGTTAAATCAGCCCAACCCCCCCAAGTCTGGCTCAATGTCACAAGGTCCCAGTGTCTCCATGGAAGACAATTTGTTAAATCCCAGATGAGTGGAGTTAAATCGGTTCTCAGCCTGAGTCCTTTGATCTTAATCCTGAGGATATTGTCCCACCATGGGGCCATTTCCTGCCTCTCTTTCAGACAGAAGCACCGTTTTCTTTGCACAGACCTAGGAACAGCAAGATCTGTCTCTGTCCCTTGTGCAAAGCAGGGGGGCAAATTCCCTGGACCCGTCCTCTTCTGCAATGGAACCAACGGACGAGCAGGGGGCCCTGGGCCCATCCAGCCCTGCCAGTGAGATGTTCCCGCCCCTTCTCCTTAGTGCTGTTGTTGTTATTCATGGACTGTCTGGGACGGGGAAAAAGCTGAGTTCATTCCAGGAGGAGGGAAAAAAGGACCCTGAAAATCTCAGAGCCTCAGGGGAAACCCAACTGCTGCTACTGTGCTGCAAAGTGACCCCAAAGAACCAGCAGCCTCCAGGACAGCAGGATCGGCCTCAGAGCAGGGACTGTGTCCCCCATGCTGCTGTGAGGCCACTGGATGCTCTGGGGACAGGAGGGCTCTGAGTATAATCCAGAGCAAACACAGCCCATGTGGGGATGTAGCTCAGTGGTGGAGCACATGCTTTGCATGTTTGAGGCCCTGGGTTCAATCCCCAGCCTCTCCAAGTACTTTTAAGATTCCCACCCACTGTGCTGCTTGGGAGGATGGCGGATGAGGAAGGAGAAGGGAACGGGAGGGGAAGGTCCCATCTGCACAGACTGAGAGGCCAGGAAAGGGAGGGGCAGTCAGTGCTCAGAGAGGAGAGAGGTCAGTGATTTACACCCCCCAGGGGACACTGTCTTTTCGAGGCGGGGCAGCTGGGTTGGGATGGTGCTGACGATGGATAGAAAAATGGCTGGAGTCAATGACAGATGGGACCATAGAAGGGGAGGGGAAATGGCAGCTCCACAGAAGGTCTTGGCTGCTCAGATGCCCCAGTTATAGGCACCCTGGGCTGTCCCAGAGAGAGAAAAGACAAAGAGGGACCCAGCCCCCCTACAGTGATCCCATGGACAAGACTCTGGTTGGGAATGGGGTGAAGGTTCCCTCTGGACAAAGGGAGCTGAAATCCCTCAGCGTCCTGGAATTTAAGTGATGCATCAAACCCAGCATGGGTGGGGGCTGAGGTTCATCAGCAGAAGCTTGGGCAGTAGGTTAACCCATCGGGCTGCCTCCTAGGCCAGGCTGCAGCCCAGCTTCAGGACTCAGAGGAAATGGAGCTCGCACCCCTACCTACAGGACTCCAGGCACGGCCAGACGTCTGGATCAAACGTCCCCTCTGGCGCTGAAGTGACAACAGCGAGCCAGCAAAAGACAGGCTCCCACGTCATTGGAGAGAGCAAGACGAAGCCTTGGAACACCCAGGAGTGTTAGGTGGTAAAAGAGCTGCCCCAAGGTCCCACCGAGACTTGAACTGGGATTGAAGGATTCAAAGCCCTGAGTGCTGCCCTTACACCATGGGACCAGTGGAAAGCACCTTGCACTCGTCTGACTTCCAGTGTAGAAGAGCCTGGGCGGACAATAATTTGCCTTCCTTGCTCAAGGTCTCTCTGGCCTCTCTGGCCAGCCCTGCATTTGCTCAACAAGTCGGCTCGCAGCGGTTTGCTGTAGACCCAGTAGCCTTTCTTCCTCCAGACTGGGAGGCCAGTGGGCATGTGAGGAAGTCCGAGCCAGTAAATGGCCCTTCCTAGGAAAGCCCAAGTCCTGAAAAGAAACGAGTAACATCAAGGAGGGGACTGAAGAGCTGAGTCCTGACGCTCTCAGGGGACACCGCAGGGGGAAATGATTTTTCCCACACTTCACCAGGGACTTGAACCCTGGACCCTTAGAGTAAAAGACTGAGACTCAACCAACTGAGCTAGCCAGGCTCAGGGAGTAAAAGAGTAAGTCTGGTGCAAAAGAGAAACTAGCCAAGAAAAAACGGGCAGGAAACAGCAGCTTTCTCCGGCACGCTTCTCAGCTCATTTCCCCACCCTCTGTCCTGCAGGGGTTGGGGTGATCCCAGTGGCAAGAAGGGGAGCACCTCGCTGGTCAGCTAAGGGACCTGAGAAAAGTAAAACTTCATCTTTCTGCCTGGTTTCCAACCGGGGCCCTTTTGCATGTCAGGCAAATGTGATAACCAGGACAGGACAGTAACTCTGCAACCGGGATCTGCCCCTCCCCTCAGAGAGCAACAGTGACACCGGGTGTCCACGTGGGGTAATGCACACAGCGTCTCTCAGAGAGAAACAGTGACACTGGGTGTCCACGTGGGTAATGCACACAGCATCTCTCTCAGAGAGCAGCAGTGACACCGGGTATATATATCATATATACATTTATAAGCATCTCCACATAAAGCCTTATGGGATACACTGTCACACCACCCCCCCCCCCCACACACACACACACCCCTACACCTCTCCTGGTGGTGGGAGGGGAACAGGGGAAAGGACAAAAGAAGTAAGAGGTGAAGAGAAAGGAGGGAGGGATGGAGGAAAAGGTCAAACAAAAAGGACAAACCCTAATGTCCCCAGTGATTCTGAGGGATAAAATCCCAAGTGGGGAATTAAATTCTGTCACCTGAAGCGACTGTTTTCCATGCCTAGAATTCAGCTGGCACCAGATGGATCAGACTGAACAGGTTCCAAACCTCTCGGAGGCTCGTACCTTCTAACCAGGGACGTCTGTTTTCTAGGAAAGTCCGTAAAAGGAAAGGAGAAAACTCCAAAGAGGTTCCTCCTGGCGCTCACGTCCGTGAACCCTAATACTCTCTCAGTCCTCCCAGAGAGACCTCGACAAGGAGACTTGCTGAAGCAAAGCCACGGGGGTCTCCGAGGTTTCCCTGGCCCTGCACCCCTGGCCTGGCCTGGCTGATGTCAGCATCTCTCTGTGAGGTCACCGCCTCCCACCACCTTTGACCAATTGGCCGAGGTCCTGCAAAAGGCCTTTGTGATGTCACTGTCACACCCACCCCTCCCCTGCCGTGCTAATGTCCTGCTGCTGGCCAGACACTTGGGAGGTTTGAGCTGCTCCCTGGGGATCACCCCACTCAATGAGTGTTCAATCTAGGAAGCAAGCCGGCTAGACAGTAAAACATCAGAGGCTGCTCCCAATGCTACACTCACTTTTTCAGAAATTAGTAGACTTTATGGCCAGAAGAGACCATTAGAGCATCTAATCTGACCCCCTGCATCTCACAGGCCTCCCAACGTCGCCCAGCGTCAGGGGCGGGGCCCCGCAACGTCTCCCGGTGCTAAGGTAAGATGGCGGCGGGCCCTGGGGTTGGCGGGGAGCTGGCCGTGGGTCCCAGACCTCAGAACATTTGGTGGCTCTTTGCTGCCCCAGCTCCAATTTCTCAACATCTCTTTCAAATGAGGACACCAAAACTGGATGCAGTATTCCCATATCAGCCTCACTGATGCTGTGTGTCCCCCGCCCCCATCCTACTCATGGCTCTGCTCAAACGTCTCATGATGGCTTTAGCCCTGTTCACCACACTGGGAGCTCATGTTGAGTGGCTTCTCCACTATGGCCCCTCAATCCTTTCCAGAGTCACTGCTTTCCTGGATACACTTCCCCATTCTGTAGGTGTGGCCGGCATGCCTTGTTGCTAGGTATCGGACTTTGCATTTGGCTCTGGTCAAACTTGTTTCCTTTGAATGGGCCCAGCTTGCCGAATGAGCCAGATCGCGCTGTATCACTGCCCTCTCCTCATCAGTAATTACCGCTCTGCCGGTATTTTGTCACCCACCAATCTTATCAGCAGTCATTGGATGTTTTCTCCCAATTCACTGATAAAAATTATTTTAAAAAATTAGTCCTTGAAAGCTTCTTCAGACCCTTAGTCCCCAGGTCTCTCCGAGATGGCTGAGCGTGTGGTCTCCTCCCGCGCCTGACTAGCCTCTGCCCTGAGAACGATGCGTCCAGCTCGCTGTGTGCACAGGCAGGACATCCTGCTAACCCCGCAGTGTGGACAGGATGATGTTAACATGACTCTCGGGCCAGCCCTTCCCTCCTGCAGGCTGGACGCGTGGGGCGGGGATGGCGAAAGAGGAAATCTGTAACCAGCAACCCGAACCCATTGCTTACCTGGGGCTGCAGCAGAACCACGGTGACGTGAGAGGTATCCATGGGAATAGCAGAGCCCTCCTTTTAAAACTGATGGGGCCATGCCCCCCCCATTGCTGTGCACCCCTAGAATTGCCCCGCCTGCTGGCTAGTCAGGGCAATGTGCTTCCCATAGAAGAGCAGGAACAAGGCTAGAGGAAAGCCAGTCAACATTTTTTGTTTCTCTGATGAAAACTGGCCCAGTGACTGCCCCAAACCAAACTTGTCACAAATAATTGTCAACGACATTGTGTTCTTGCCCCCGGCCCCTTCATTGCACAGGGGGCCTCAGAAATAGGTTTGGTGCCGGGCCCACAAAAATGTAACCCAAACCTAGATACCCTCCTGTGATGGGGATTGCATTGTCCGTTATTTGTATTTCCAATGGCATTTCTGTGTGTGGTTTTGTTTTTCGTTGTAGAACGGCGTTTTCTCCTGGATCTGACATTGAACTAAAAAAAGAAGAACGCCTCAGGGTGCCAGATGGAGGAGCAGGTTCAAGTCTCTGGTCAAGTATAGAAGGTATCATCTTCCCCGAAAATCAGTTCTTCAGGACTCTCCTTGATGCTAGTAATTTCTTTTCAGGACTTGGTCTTTCCTAGGAAGGGCCATTCACTGCCTGGGACTGAAGGGGCAACTTCCTCACACGCCCACTGGCCTCACAGTCTGGAGGAAGAAAGGCTTCTGGGTCTACAGCAAACCGCTGTGTGCCGACTTGTTGAGAAAATGAAGGGCTGGCCAGAGACGCCATAGAGGTCTTGAGGAAGGGAGGCAAAAAATTGTCCGCCCAGGCTCTTCGACACTAGACGTCAGATGAACACAAGGTGCTTTCCACTGGTCCCATGGTGTAAGGGCAGCACTCAGGGCTTTAAATTCTGCAATGCAAGTTCTAGTCTCGGTGGGACCTTGGGGCAGCTATTTTGCCACCTAACACTACTGGGTGTGCCAAGGTGTGGGACTGCCAGGGAGCTCCCCGGCCCCTCTGGCTGCCTGGGCTGAAGGCGAGAGCCAGGCCTGTGCGTGAGGTCTGAGTGCCGGTGGCTCCCCCACTCCTCGGGAGGGTCTGTCCCAAGGCAGCGGCCCAGCCCCCCTCCAAGGGGGGTGCGTCCCACCAGCATTTCTTGCCCCATTTGGGGAGGTTCAGCCTCCCCGAGCCCCTTGTAGCCGCCGCCCACGCGCAGTGTCACTGGTAGATACGGGCAGAGGAGACTCGGGGGCCTGGGCTGGGAAATCCCTGGGTGAAACTGGCTGCCTGAGCCCAGCCCCTCTGCACTCGGGGGAGCGGTGAGAGGGGGAGGGGCTCAGGGAGTAAATCCTCAGAAACCTCCCCCCTGGGTTTGTAATGTCAGAGCCCAGCGAACAAGTCCCTGTGTGTGTGAGGGGAGGGGCTGTGAGGGGGAGGGCTATGGAGTGTCTCTGTGAGGGGAGGGGCTGTAAGGGGGAGGGTCCATGGGGGAGTCAGTGTGAGGGGGAGGGGCTGTGAGCATCTGGTCACCTCCAGGCAGCAGGATCCCCCTGACATGGGAGTTGAACCGCCCCCTCCCCCCAGGTGCTTTGGGGGCCCTAGAGCCCAGCATGGAGCTGCTGTCCCTGCAGGGCCCCTGGGAGTCACAGAGGGGTGATGTGAGGTTACTGCCCCATCTGTCCTGGGATGGGGGACTGGAGCCCCCGGAACAGCCCTGTGGGGACTCAGCCCTGTGGGGGATTCACTGTGTGTGGAAAAGCCCGTCTAGGAATGGGGATTCCCAGCTGCGTTACAGCAGCGTGACGGAGAGGAAAGAGTTAATGCTTTAGGACAGTCTGGGGGCGCTGGATGGGAAGGAGGGTGCCCAGCTCTCAGGTTGCAGAACGGCCAACCCCAAACGTTCAAAAACCCTGAGCCAGGCTCACCGAAAATCACGAGATGGGTTTGAAATCATGAGATTGTGTAAAATTAATAGATTTGGGATCTTTTTATTTGCCTTCCGCTTGATGAGCCTTTAGGGCGCACAGGGGAGACATTGTGAATCTTTCTCCACAGCCACAAGGGCTAGAAACGTCCTGTGTCTTTAAGAGCGAAGGCTGAAATCATCACGTCTCCACCTGACTCCAGGAGCTGGGGCTTCAAGGAAAACAACAATTCTCATCAGACTCAAGGCAAAATCAGGAGCGTTGGCAGCACCGAGTGGGACGGAGTCTTTATTCTCCGGGATCCCCTGGAGCCGGGTTCCCAGCCTTGTTCTTTCTGTGGCCCCCGCCCCACATGGTATAAAAACTCCACAGCCCACCTGTGCCACAACGACTGTCTAACGCCAGCCCTGCTGGCTGGTTTAGTCTGGCAAATCCCCCCCTGAAACCTGCTCACTGCCCCCCCCCCCGGGGGGCTCTGGACCCCTGGCTGAGAACCACAGCCTGGGAGCTCTGTTTAGAAGGGGGGAGCAAAGCTGCTGCCTTTCCCCATGGCCGGACTCAGGCCCTTAGCGTGGGATATTCCTGCCCTGCCAGCGACCCCAGGAAAGCTCACTGAGCCGCTGCCTGGCCTCAGGGACAGTCTCAGCCAGCAGGGCCCCCGGGGGCAATGAAGCAGCTGGGTCAGGCTGGGAACCCTCATTCCCAGAGAAGTGCCCTGGCTCCCTGCTCAGCAGCTGAGAAGTCAATTCCCCCCACGCCCGATGAACCAGCCTGGAGCTCAGTGCAGCGCTGGGGGTTTCTCCTTTCACTCCACTGAAGGCTGCTATTAGATCTCCCAAAACCAGTGCTCTAGATGAGGCTTGAACTCACAATCACTCCATGCATCACTGCCCTATAAGTACTGCGCATTAACCCTTTGTGCCACTGGACCCCACATTGGGTAAACCACATTGACTAGATCTTGACCAACAATTCTGGACCTTGATACAAACCAATGGCTCCCCCTAAGAATGGGGTTGTGTGATCTGCCTCATGTGCTGGAGAAATAGCTCAGTGCTTTGAGCGTTGGCTTGCTAAACCCAGGGTTATGAGTTCAATCCTTGAGGGGGCCATGTGGGGCAAAAATTGGGGATTGGTCCTACTTTGAGCAGGGGGGTGGACTAGACCTACTAAGGTCCCTTCCAATGTTGGTATTCTATGTCCTGGCGCCCTCTTGTGGCCATTTCCTTTCCCTTCGTTCGGTGAAAAGCTTTGGGGTTTTGTGTACAAACTTTATTTCCTCAGGAGAGTCCCAGGAGCAGGGGCTGCCTGCGTCTACCCAGCACCCACTGGATTAGAAGGTGGCCGACAAACACCCTTAAGACGAGGCAGCCGTCAAAAAAATCATCTCCCTGCTTCCCTTGAGTGACAGCCTGAATCGTTCCTTGTCCGGGCAGAGCCCAAGGACTGGAATCAGCAGCAGCAACAAACCCTCAGTACGTAGCAGGAACAACCCAAACTGTGCGTTCGAAGGAGCTGTCTCCTTCCTTCGGGGGTCACGTTTGCCATTAGGGTCACTGATTTTCATTTCCCTTCTCTGAGGGCAGAGATAGGGTTGGAGCCACCTCAGGCTGGGATGTGGAGCCCAGGTCCCCACCTGTCAGTCACTCTGGGGACCTGTCTCTGCTCACAGCTGACAGGCTGCCTCCAGCCTCTCCAGCCAGCTCCTGAGCGCTGTGGGGGTGAGTCATTTGCCAAGCATCAGTGGCACACAGGAGAGGCCCTTTTGCCAGGTGCATTGGTGGTGTAGTGGTGAGCAGAGCTGCCCTCCAAGCAATTGACCTGGGTTTGATTCCCAGCCAATGCAGGGGTGTGAGGTTTTCCTGGCTGGGAATTGGTTTAATTTCAGTCACGTTGTATCAGTTTATCAATGGAATGAGAGAATTAATGTCCCAAATCCCAGCAGGTCACTAAACACCCAGTGGGAGAAGAAAGGGGCGGGACTATGAAGTGAGCCGATGGAGTCACCCTCGTATTACTACGTTTGGTTTTTTTTTTTTAATTTTTCCTTTACTTCCCTCTCCCTGTTGGACTCAGAGCTTTTAAGGTCAGAAGGGACCAGCGTGATCATCTAATCTAGGGTGACCAGACAGCAAGTGTGAAACATCGGGATGGGGTGGGGGATAATAGGTGTCTATATAAGAAAAAGCCCCCAAAATTGGGACTGTGCCTATAAAATCGGGACATCTGATCACCCTAATCTAGTCCAACCTCATGCCCCTTGCAGACCAAACGACCCCACCCACTCTTGGAATAGATCCCTAATCTCTGCTTGAGTTACTGACGGCCTCAAATCATGGGTTAAAGATGTCAAGTTGTAGAGAATCCACCATAGACACTAGTTTAAACCTGCCAGTGACCCATGCCCCATGCTGCACAGGAAGGTAAAGCTATTAATCTGAGCTACCGACACACTTCACAGCATGAAATAAACAATTTTCTGTTCAATGAGTTGTGGTCATTTAAATAATATGAAAAATATGGGAAAGGCAAGAAATGCACCTTTATTTTACTTATTTATTTTAGTTATTTTTTTATTTAAAGCCTCATGGCATTGAACAACCCACGTGATATAGTTCATTTACTACATAATATTTAAGGAAGTTAAGAAAGACATGCTTATAAAGTAAGAGTTTCTTTCTTCTGTAATTAATTGATCCCGGCCCCATCAATTGATCCTGGCCTGATGTCTGGCTGTGGAATTTACTAGTTACTATTTTTATCCCAGCACATTTAAAGACGAAACTGCTTTACAAAAGTTCCTTTATTTTAGGTTATAGAAACAGGCCACTTCCCCACCTATTTCAAGGAGATGGAATTGTCCTGACCACAGGGAACTTAAAATAACACGCTCAAGATCACACATTCCTGAGGAGAAAATAAAGGGAGAAAAAAACAAGAAACAAAAGCACCAAACCCTTGCTGTTTCTACCCAAGTGATCAATGAGACCAGAAAGTGAGACTAGAGAAGTCAGACTGTGCAATTAACTATCTGGTACTACACTAACTCTGCAGTTACTTATAATACTTATATAATACTTATTATATAATTATAATACTTATAATACTTGATATTATATCTTTGTTTAATTGATGAAAACATAAACTAGAGGATTGGAACTGATGTCAGCCGAGGGACGTGTTTGCTAGGCTTCTATGTATTTGCACAGGAAAATGTGGGGTGTTTCCATTCATTATAGGCATCCCTGTTGAGTGGAACTTCTGAACAGAATGGAAATGCAATTATTTTTTTTAAAGGTTTTTAAGGGAGCACTTGGATTTCAACCAGGAACCACTAGTTCTGCAGTCAAACACTCTACCACTGAGCTATACCCCCCTGGCCTTTACATAGCTGAGTCAGTGATCTTAAGGATCTTGAAGGAGAGGCCCTGCCTCAGCAATCTCCTCACTCCCGACTGGGAGCCCCTGCTGTCCCAGCCCTGAGCTCCCCAGTCACTGCTCTGTCGATGCCCCTGTCGGGCAATTCTCTGGAACTGCTCCCTCCGAAGCCAGTCAGGACTCTGGAGGAGCCTCCTCGCTGAGCCGACTGTCTCCAGGGCAAGAAGCTTCCCCAGCTTCAACCTTCCTGGGTCTCACCCCGGAGCGTTCAGCATCCCCTTCTTCACCCAGCGGGGCTCGTGGGGAAGCCAGGTGGCCCTGCCCCCCAACTCCACAGTCAGACGTGACTCTCAGCCAGCCAGTGAAACAGGAGGTTTATTAGACTATAGGAACAGGGTCTAAACCAGAGCTTGTAGGTACAGAGAACAGGACCCCTCAGTCAGGTCCATCTTGGGGGGTGGGGAGGCCAGAGGTCCATCTGGACCTCCCTCCATGTCCCCAGCCAGCTCCAAACTCTCCAGCCCCTCCTCTGCCTTTGTCTCCTTCCTGGGCCAGGAGATCACCTGATCCCTTTGTTCCCCAAACCCTTCAGCCGGCACCTTTGCAGGGAAGGGGCCCAGGCCAGCAGTTGCCAGGAGACAGCGTGTCGGCCATTCTCCCATCACACTGGCCCTCTAGGGCTTTGCAACAATCACACCCCTTATCCCACCACCTAGAGACTTAAGAAATGCAGAGGGGAAACTGAGGCATAGGGGAAACTGAGGCACACACTCAGTATTCAGAGGAAATTTTAGGAACAGTCCCACTTCGTTACACCCACCCTGAATGTTTGTTTAAATCACTTGGTGGTGGCACCTTAATGTTCAAGGACAAAAACGTGCCTTGGGGACGTTTTTATCCTAAACTGGTAAAAATAAGCTTAGGGGGAGTCTTTCATGCAGGTCCCCACATCTGTACCCTAGAGTTCAGAGTGAACCCTGACAACCTCCTTCCCAGGGCTCTAGCTGAACCCAGAGCATTGGCCAGAGCGGCCAAGAAGAGGCTCCAGCCCTGAAGGGAGCAGGACTTTCAGCACAAAGGGGAAAGTGAACAAAGGACAACCGTGAAGGGACTCGAACCCTCAATCGTCTGATCCGAAGTCAGACGCCTGATCCATTAGGCCACACGGTCACATGGGGAAAGTCTCTCCAAGCCACTTCTTTGGAAAAGACGGACACTGTGTTTGTCGGCTCATCTACGGCGGGGACAGAGACACTCTGGGCACAAGGAGTCGAGTTCCCAGCGAGATGTGAGACTCAGTTCTATGGAGCCAGGGGCAGGATTTGGTCGGGAGGCTTAAGCATGGGGGATTGGGGGGCAGAGGACGGACCGGCTGTCTAGGTGCAGAGATTTAGTTGCACTGGGGCACAGGAGGGAGGAGCAGGAGGAATCCTGCTGATGGGCTGTGGCCATGGAGAAAAAGAGGAAGGGCTCCTGGGCCTTTTTTTTGTCTCTGTTTTACCTGCCTGCTCTTGCGGTGGAAGGGGACAGCTGCACTCACTGAACTGGGCTAGCTCGGTCAGTAGAGCATCAAGCTCCTAGTCTGGGGTCCAAGCCCCATCTCTGGGCTCTCAGCTTTTTAAGTTCCCTTGTGTGCCAGGAGCCAAATGACTCCTGGTGGTGTCCAGAGCCACCCCCGGGTTCCCAGAAGCCCTGGCCATTTCCTGGACAGGCCCCTTTCTCCTGCTGAGTCCTCAGGAGTCAGGAGAGAGGCTCACACCCACAGGAGCAGGCCCAGACAGCGCAGTCTGGGGCTGGCAGGAAGCGCTGGGGGGCCAGGTGCTGAGAGACCCGAGGGGAGAGAGGGAGAGAAGCGATGATGACAGAGTGCCAGTGTAAAGGGGGTTATGGTCCTGCTAGTGCAGCAAACTTTCCTGGCTTATCCACGACCCCGGTGGAATGGGCTAGAGAAAGGCCCTGAGTCCTCACTCCCACTCCCTCACCCAGAGCAAAGCGGCCCCATCATGCTGCATACCCAGGCCGAGTAGGGGCATCTGTGCAAACACGGTCTGGTCCTGAAGTCTTTCCCCAGCTCGTCACTCGATGTGAGGGGGGAGCTCATCCAGACCCTGCTTACACTTAGTATTTAAAAACTCCTGATTGTCCCTATCTCTGCTGGCCTTCGATTTATGCTCCTGTCCTTTTTTTGACAGCTCAGATGAGGTGGCCGAGTGGTTAAGGTGATGGGCTGCTAATCCATTGTGCTTTGCACGCATGGGTTTAAATCCCATGCTCATCGGCTGCGTTTAATCTTCTCTTTCCTTTAGAAGCAACCATCTCCCCTTTTGGTACAATGAGAGAACAAAGGGTAGGAATAAATGGTAAATTTTCACAATGGAGAGGGGTAACTAGTGGTGTTCCCCAAGGGTCAGTCCTAGGACCAATCCTATTCGACTTATTCATAAATGATTTGGAAGAAGGGGTAAACAGTGTGGTGGCAAAGTTTGCAGATGATACTAAGATGCTCAAGATAGTTAAGACCAAAGCAGACTGTGAAGAACTACAAAAAGATCTCACAAAACTAAATGATTGGGCAATAAAATGGCGAATGACATTTAATGTGGATAAATGTAAAGTAATGCACATTGGAAAAAATAACCCCAACTATACATACAATATGATGGGGGCTAATTTAGCTACAACTAATCAGGAAAAAGATCTTGGAGTCATCGTGGATAGTTCTCTAAAGATGTCCATGCAGTGTGCAGCGGCAGTCAAAAAAGCAAACGGGATGTTAGGAATCATTAAAAAGGGATAGAGAATAAGACGGAGAATATCTTACTGCCCCTATACAAATCCATAGTGCGCCCACATCTTGAATACTGCGTACAATTGTGGTCTCATCTCAAAAAGGATATACTGGCATTAGAAAAGGTTCAGAGAAGAGCAATTAAAATGATTAGGGGTCTGGAATGGGTCCCATATGAGGAGAGATTAAAGAGGCTAGGACTTTTTAGCTTGGAAAAGAGGAGACTAAGGGGGGTATGATAGAGGTCTATAAAATTATGAGTGGTGTGGAGGAAGTGAATAAGGAAAAGTTATTTACTTGTTCCCATAATAAAAGAACTAGGGGCTGTGTGCATTACCCCACGTGGCCACTCGGTGTCACTGTCGCTTGTTCGTTGGGGGCGGGGCGAGAGGAGAAAGTTGTGGAGGTTGCAGAACAGGGTTTAGTTAATTTCACGTCACGACCCCCCCAGGCCCTTTCCCTGCAGACACACACCCGACATTCTGCCATGCTGGGGAAACGCGTCATCTCTTTCCTACAGTGGGGACCTGGCCCCTCCTGCCGGGGCTGAGCCCAGAGACATTTTCCAGCCTCCCCAGTAATAAAGTCTGTGAAGGAAACGCTAGAAAGGAGCAGAAGCAAAGGGGCTGGGCAGGCTCCATAGGGGACACCGGCTCCTCCTGTTCCCTCCTGGGCCCCGGCCAAGCCCTGTTGCTGGCAGAGAACAGCCGCCCCATCGCCACCCCTGAGGCAGCCACGTCTCGGGGCTCCCCAAACAGCCCCCCCCAACCCCGACCCCCTTTGGGGAGTGACTCGGGGCAGCAATTACCCACCCGAACGAGGACAAAGGGCTGCAGATAAACTGGGGGGCGGGGAAACATCCCAAATCTGGGGAGAATTGAAATGGCCATTGGAGACTGATGGAGAAAATGGGGCAAAAGAAGAGACGGGAGAGTCCGTCATTGTGGGATTTTTGTAGCCACATGTGGTGAGGGGAGAGCAAAGGGGAAGAAGCGGAGAGAGAATTGTGATCAGTGTGTGAGAGGGACGTGGCACAAGGGTGCAAATAGCAACACACACACATACACTGACACACACACACACACTGACAGATACACAATGACACACACACACCGACTCACACACACGGACACACACACACACACTGACACACACACAGTTACACACACACACACTGATACACACACACAGACACACAATGACACACACACAGCGACTCACACACACAGTGACACACACAGTGACACACACACACAGTAACACCCACACACGGACACACACACACTGACACACACAGACACTTTCTTCTCACCCGGACTTTCCTGGCTCCCAGGGGACGCTCCACCCCCCACGTGTCCCACTGTCCTTCCCCCGCCCGCAGCTCCGGCTCGTCCCCCCGCCGCCCCCGGCCCCACACAGGGGAACCCCCCGGCCCCAGGCTCTGTCCCCACCCGGGTCCCGGCGGGGCCGGGGCCGAGCCCGGCTGCAGCTGAGCCCAGCAGCTCCGCGATCGCCCCGGCGGCTCCAGCGCTGCCGGCAAACACGGGACCCCCCAGGGAGCCGCTGCTCAGCCCCGCCCCCGGCTCCCAATGGAGCCACAGCCCCGCCCCCCGGCGCTCCCCGCCCCCGGCTCCCAATGGAGCCAGAGCCCCGCCCCCAGGCGCTGCCCCGCCCCCGGCTCCCAATGGAGCCAGAGCCCCGCCCCCAGGCGCTGCCCCGCCCCCGGGCTGTGCCAGAGACCCGCCCCCAGGAGCTGCCCCGCCCCCAGGCTCTGCCAGAGGCCCGCCCCCAGGCGCTGCCCCGCCCCCGGCTCCCAAAGGAGCCAGAGCCCCGCCCCCAGGAGCAGCCCCGCCCCCGGCTCCCAATGAAGCCAGAGCCCCGCCCCCAGGCGCTGCTCCGCCCCCGGGCTGGGCCAGAGCCCCGCCCCCAGGCGCTGCCCCGCCCCCGGGCAGTGCCAGAGCCCCGCCCTCAGGCGCTGCCCCGCCCCCGGGCTGTGCCAGAGCCCCGCCCTCAGGCGCTGCCCCGCCCCCGGCTCCCAATGGAGCCAGAGCCCCGCCCCCAGGCGCTGCTCCGCCCCTGGGCTCCCAGGCGCTGCCCCGCCCCCGGGCCGTGCCAGAGTCCCGCCCCCAGGAGCTGCCCCGCCCCCGGGCTGGGCCAGAGCCCCGCCCCCAGGAGCTGCCCCCACCCCCGGGCTGGGCCAGAGCCCCGCCCCCAGGAGCTGCCCCGTCCCCGCAATGTGCCAGAGCCCCGCCCCCATGCAGTGCCCCGCCCCCAGGAGCTGCCCCGCCCCCGGCTCCCAATGGAGCCAGAGCCCCGCCCCCAGGAGCTGCCCCGCCCCAGGCTCACAATGGAGCCAGAGCGCCGCCCCCAGGAGCTGCCCCGCCCCCGGGCTGTGCCAGAGCCCCGCCCCCAGGAGCTGCCCCGCCCCTGGCTCACAATGGGGCCAGAGCCCCGCCCCCAGGAGACGCCACGCCCCCGGGCTGTGCCAGAGCCCCGCCCCCAGGCGCTGCCTCGACACGGCTCACAATGGAGCCAGAGCCCCGCCCCCAGGAGCTGCCCCGCCCCCGGGCTGTGCCAGAGCCCCGCCCCCAGGAGCTGCCCCTTCCCTGGCTCACAATGGGGCCCGAGCCCCGCCCCCAGGAGCTGCCCCGCCCCCGTGCTGGGCCAGAGCCTCGCCCCCAGGAGCTGCCCCGCCCCCGGGCTGGGCCAGAGCCCCGCCCCCAGGAGCTCCCCCGCCCCCGGGCTGTGTCAGAGCCCCGCCGCCAGGAGCTCCCCCGCCCCCGGGCTGGGCCAGAGCCCCGCCCCCAGGAGCTCCCCCGCCCCGGGCTGTGTCAGAGCCCCGCCCCCAGGAGCTGCCCCGCACCCGGGCTTTCCCATTGCCCCACCCCCAGGAGCTGCCCCGCCCCAGCTCACAATGGGGCTAGAGCCCCGCCCCCACGTGCTGCCCCGCCCCCGTGCTGGTCCAGAGCCACGCCCCCATGAGCTGCCCCGCCCCCAGGCGCTGCCCCGCCCCCGGATCCCAATGGAGCCAGAGCCCCGCCCCCAGGCGCTGCCCCGCCCCCGGATCCCAATGGAGCCAGAGCCCCGCCCCCAGGCGCTGCTCCGCCCCCGGGATGGGCCAGAGCCCCGCCCCCAGGCGCTGCCCCGCCCCCGGGCAGTGCCAGAGCCCCGCCCTCAGGCGCTGCCCCGCCCCCGGGCTGTGCCAGAGCCCCGCCCTCAGGCGCTGCCCCGCCCCCGGCTCCCAATGGAGCCAGAGCCCCGCCCCCAGGCGCTGCTTCGCCCCTGGGCTCCCAGGCGCTGCCCCGCCCCCGGGCCGTGCCAGAGTCCCGCCCCCAGGAGCTGCCCCGCCCCCGGGCTGGGCCAGAGCCCCGCCCCCAGGAGCTGCCCCCACCCCCGGGCTGGGCCAGAGCCCCGCCCCCAGGAGCTGCCCCGTCCCCGCAATGTGCCAGAGCCCCGCCCCCATGCAGTGCCCCGCCCCCAGGAGCTGCCCCGCCCCCGGCTCCCAATGGAGCCAGAGCCCCGCCCCCAGGAGCTGCCCCGCCCCAGGCTCACAATGGAGCCAGAGCGCCGCCCCCAGGAGCTGCCCCGCCCCTGGCTCACAATGGGGCCAGAGCCCCGCCCCCAGGAGATGCCACGCCCCCGGGCTGTGCCAGAGCCCCGCCCCCAGGCGCTGCCTCGACACGGCTCACAATGGAGCCAGAGCCCCGCCCCCAGGAGCTGCCCCGCCCCCGGGCTGTGCCAGAGCCCCGCCCCCAGGAGCTGCCCCGCCCCTGGCTCAAAATGGGGCCCGAGCCCCGCCCCCAGGAGCTGCCCCGCCCCCGTGCTGGGCCAGAGCCTCGCCCCCAGGAGCTGCCCCGCCCCCGGGCTGGGCCAGAGCCCCGCCCCCAGGAGCTCCCCCGCCCCCGGGCTGGGCCAGAGCCCCGCCCCCAGGAGCTGCCCCCACCCCCGGGCTGGGCCAGAGCCCCGCCCCCAGGAGCTGCCCCGTCCCCGCAATGTGCCAGAGCCCCGCCCCCATGCAGTGCCCCGCCCCCAGGAGCTGCCCCGCCCCCGGCTCCCAATGGAGCCAGAGCCCCGCCCCCAGGAGCTGCCCCGCCCCAGGCTCACAATGGAGCCAGAGCGCCGCCCCCAGGAGCTGCCCCGCCCCTGGCTCACAATGGGGCCAGAGCCCCGCCCCCAGGAGATGCCACGCCCCCGGGCTGTGCCAGAGCCCCGCCCCCAGGCGCTGCCTCGACACGGCTCACAATGGAGCCAGAGCCCCGCCCCCAGGAGCTGCCCCGCCCCCGGGCTGTGCCAGAGCCCCGCCCCCAGGAGCTGCCCCGCCCCTGGCTCAAAATGGGGCCCGAGCCCCGCCCCCAGGAGCTGCCCCGCCCCCGTGCTGGGCCAGAGCCTCGCCCCCAGGAGCTGCCCCGCCCCCGGGCTGGGCCAGAGCCCCGCCCCCAGGAGCTCCCCCGCCCCCGGGCTGTGTCAGAGCCCCGCCGCCAGGAGCTCCCCCGCCCCCGGGCTGGGCCAGAGCCCCGCCCCCAGGAGCTCCCCCGCCCCGGGCTGTGTCAGAGCCCCGCCCCCAGGAGCTGCCCCGCACCCGGGCTTTCCCATTGCCCCACCCCCAGGAGCTGCCCCGCCCCAGCTCACAATGGGGCTAGAGCCCCGCCCCCACGTGCTGCCCCGCCCCCGTGCTGGTCCAGAGCCACGCCCCCATGAGCTGCCCCGCCCCCAGGCGCTGCCCCGCCCCCGGATCCCAATGGAGCCAGAGCCCCGCCCCCAGGCGCTGCCCCGCCCCCGGATCCCAATGGAGCCAGAGCCCCGCCCCCAGGCGCTGCCCCGCCCCCGGGCAGTGCCAGAGCCCCGCCCCCGGCGCTCCCCTCCCCTGGCTCACAATGGGGCCAGAGCCCCGCCCCCAGGAGATGCCCCGCCCCCGGGCTGTGCCAGAGCCCCGCCCCCAGGAGCTGCCCCGCCCCCGGCTCCCAATGGGGCTAGAGCCCCGCCCCCAGGAGCTGCCCCGCCCCTGGCTCACAATGGGGCTAGAGCCCCGCCCCCAGGAGCTGCCCCGCCCCTGGCTCACAATGGGGCCCGAGCCCCGCCCCCAGGAGATGCCCCCCCCTTGGCTCACAATGGGGCCAGACCACCGCCCCCAGGAGCTGCCCCGCCCCAGGGCTGTGCCAGAGCCCAGCCCCCAGGAGCGGCCCCGCCCCCGGCTCCCAATGGGGCTAGAGCCCCGCCCCCAGGAGCTGCCCCGCCCCCGGCTCACAATGGGGCTAGAGCCCAGCCCCCAGGCGCTGCCCCGCTCCCGTGCTGGTCCAGAGCCCCGCCCCCAGGAGCTGCCCCGCCCCCGGGCTGTGCCATAGCCCCGCCCCCAGGAGCTACCCCACCCCCAGGCTGTGCCAGAGCCCCGCCCCCAGGAGCTGCCCCGTCCCCGGTCTGTGCCAGAGCCCTGCCCCCACGAGCTGCCCCGCCCCCGGGATGTGCCAGAGCCCTGCTCCCAGGAGCTGCCCCGCCCCTGGCTCACAATGGGGCTAGAGCCCCGCCCTCAGGCGCTGCCCCGCCCCCGTGCTGGGCCAGAGCCTCGCCCCCAGGAGCTGCCCCGCCCCCGGGCTGGGCCAGGGCCCCGCCCCCAGGAGCTCCCCCGCCCCCGGGCTGTGTCAGAGCCCCGCCCCCAGGAGCTCCCCCGCCCCCGGGCTGGGCCAGAGCCCCGCCCCCAGGAGCTCCCCCGCCCCCGGGCTGTGTCAGAGCCCCGCCCCCAGGAGCTGCCCCGCACCCGGGCTTTCCCATTGCCCCGCCCCCAGGAGCTGCCCCGCCCCAGCTCACAATGGGGCTAGAGCCCCGCCCCCACGTGCTGCCCCGCCCCCGTGCTGGTCCAGAGCCACGCCCCCATGAGCTGCCCCGCCCTCAGGCTATGCCAGAGCTCCGCCCCCAGGAGCTGCCCCGCCCCCAGGCTCTGGCCTGTGTTCTACAGGCTCCCTGGGGCTCGAACTGAGCATGCGCAGTAACAGCTGCTTGAACCTCTCCCTGACTTGGGCGGAAGCGGCTCCCGGGGCATGCTGGGAGATGTAGTTCCTGGCGCTCCTGGAGCGGAAGTGACGTTCAGGAGTTGTTGAAGAGTTTTGAGTCTCCCGGCTCTGTGCAGGGGGGAAAGGAGCAGGTGACCCCCGAGGGGGGGGAGAAGGGGGGGGCTGAGACCCCCTCGGATTTACCGCTGTCCCCGGCCCTGGGAACCCCCCGCCCCGCCCCCTTTCTCCCCAGAGGGCCACGAGCCGCACCCAGGGTGTCCCCCCCCCCCCACCCCTGAGCAGGTCTCTGCCCCTCCCCCCCCGCACCCCAGTGTCTCCCCCGCCCCCCATGGGCGGCTCTCACTGTGGGGGGGGGCTCGGGGGGGCTCGGTCCCAGGGAATATATGGGGGGCCCCTGGCTGGGGGTCTGGGCTCTTGGCGGGTCTGGGGCCCCTGGCTGAGGGGCGGGGGTCGGGGGCCCCTGGCTGGGGGCTGGGAATGTGACATCACCGATTCTGCTTTTCTCCCCTCTGGAAAACTGCGGAAACGTCCGGTTCCATTGGGAAAATTCATCCCCCGAGTCCTTGTCCTAGATCTGGGGGTGCGGGAGGGGGGAAGGGGGTTCGCTCTGCCCCACAACGGTCTCTCCCACAGCGCTCTGGACTCGTTCTTCCTGAAACCTGGTGTCACGGACACCACTGTTAATCCAGAGTCACTGCCGGGACAGATGAGGAGTGACTCCAGATCGACAGTGGGGCAAATGAGATCAGCAATTCTCCCTGTGAGGAGGGGCTCTCATTAGCTGCCCCCCCAGAGAGCTCAAGGGGGGAAGGCTGCTCCAACGCCCTGTCCCTCTCTGCTCAGGATATTCGGGTTCAGCTTCCTGGGTCAGACGCTGCAGCCTCCATCGTGACCCGGTCGGGGTTCTGTGCTCAGAAGTGACCTTAATTGAAGCTTCTTCTCTGCCCAGCCCAGGTGATGACTTTCTCCAGCTGGTACTAGCCCCATAGGGCAGCCCTGGGCCCTGTTAACTAAATTCTGAGCCCCAGACTGCAGGTAACTGAAAGACCTCAGGGAAAGTGCTGGGGACTGGCAAGCAAGTGACTCTGCACAAACAGCCCCTCCTCATTTCTCCTCCCATTAGCAATTGCCAGGAGAAAATCCATCTATGGGAGAGCAAAGAACCCAGGAATGGGACTTTCCCAGCCGGAGAGGGGCAGGGAGAGAGGACAGGGGAAGGGGAGACTGAAAGGGGCAGTGGTAGAAATGATGGGGAGAGAGATTTCCAGCTCTCTAATCCAGCAGACACATGTATTGCAGCATCCCTGGGCAGAGTCACTTTCCAGTGAACAAGAAAAGGATCAGACAGAGGAAAAGCCAGTTCCTGACTCCATGTTCCTCCTGCTGGGTGTGGCTGTCGTGGGGTCAGTGTCCGAGGGAATCCCCCACAGTGACTCCTTTGGTTCTGCTCTTTTCTAGCCTTGTGTTCAGACACTTTGTTACGGGGTGGGGGGAGGGAGAAGGGAGGTTGAACATCTCTCTGTTGGCTTAGCCTGGCAGGAGGAGCCAGGTCTACACTGTAATAAAGAGATGAAGCATTTTCCCAGCATCACAGAATCTAGAATGTCTGTCTCCAGGGAAAGGGCCTGGGGGAATCATGCTGTGAAATAAACTAAAGTCTGTTCTGAAACCCCCACAATTACCCTTCTCACCCACCCAGGCTGCAGAATGACGTCCCTGTTTTGCTCCAGTTCATCCCGTCCTCCCATGGGACACGGAAGGGAAATGGCTGCAGAGGAACCAGCTCAGGTAGGTATCATCGGGGGGGGGGGGGGCGCGGTTGCTGCTGGGTTCCTGCGGGAGGAAGAGGGACAGCAAATACACCGGAGATGGGAAGATTTGCACAGTCTGGTTTGGAGGTTGGCGCGGGGCAGGAAATGCACAGGGTGGAGAAAGGGAGGGGGACAGGATGCGGCAAACCTGCTGGGAGATGTTTAATAAGCGGCCTAGATTCTAGGAACAGACCCATGACCCATGAGGTTCCGAGGTAGAAATGCTCTGATTTGTGAAACAGGAAATAACCCACCAACATGGGCCTAAGAAAACTGACCAGACGCCCAGTGCTGGAGCCTAATCATAGAATCTCAGGGTTGGAAGGGACCTTAGGAGGTCATCTAGTCCAACCCCCTGCTCAAAGCAGGACCAATCCCCAATTTTTGCCCCAGATCCCTAAATGGCCCCCTCAAGGATTGAACTCACAACCCTGGGTTTAGCAGGCCAATGCTCAAACCACTGAGCTATCCCTCCCCCCCACTGTCACGGAGTGTGGGGGAGTTAAAGCCCTGTACCCCTTTGTCACGGAGTATAGGGGAGTCCGGCCCTGCACCACTCTTCCCCGGATTCACTGGGAGTCTCAGCCAGCCAATAGAACAGAAGGTTTATTAGAGATGCCAGGAACACAGTCCAACCAGAGCTTGTCAGTACATCCAGGACCCCTCAGTCGGGTCCTTCCGGGGGGCAGGGAGCTGAGACCCCAGCCTGGGGGCTCCCTGCATTTCGCCCCACAGCTCCAAACGGGGCAGGGAGGCCAGACCCTGTCTGCCTCTCTCCCCTCTTCTCCGGCCAGCTCCAAAACGAAACTATCCAGCCCCTCCTCCCCCTTTGTCTGCTTCCTGGGCCAGGAGGTTACCTGATCCCTTTGTTCCAACACCTTCAGCTCTCACCTTTGCAGGGGAGAGCCCGGGGCCATCGGTTGCTAGACCGAGTGTCAGCCCTTCTCTGTGTCCAGGCCCCTCTGTAACACTCATGCATCCTTGTTCCACCACCTAGAAACTCAAGCACTGCATAGGGGAAACCGAGGCACCCACACAGTACTCAGGGAAAACATTAACAACAGTCCTAGTTCGTCACACCCTTGTCGTGGGATTTACTGTGACACTTAGCCAGCCAGCAGAACAGAAGGTTTATTAAGGACGCCGGGAACACAGTTCAAATAGAGCTTGTGGGTACAAACAGGACCCCTTAGTCAGGCCCTTTTGGGGCCAGGGAGCTTAGACCCCAGCCTTGGGGCTCCCTGCGTTTTACCACCCAGCTTTAAACTTTAACCAACCAGACCAAACCCTTGAGCAGGCTCTTTTCCCCTCCCCCGGCTTCTTTTCTAGGCTTTGTCCATTTTTCCAGGCAAAGGTGTCACCTCTCCCAACCCCTCTTCTGGCTCATGTTACAGCCTCAGGTATCTTCCTTCAGGGGAAGTCTCCCATCCCCAATGCAGCCAGTCCCAGTGAACCTCCCCCACAACACTCCCAGGTCAAATCTACCCCGCTCCCTACTTCATCACAGGCACCCACCAGTGAGGCTTAGGGGAGATTCCCCTCCCTTCATATCCAGCTCCTCACAATGAGGAGGGTGTTGGGCTTCCTACCAGAGATCTCTCCCTGGACCCTGCTAGGGGCTCCATCTCCTGTATCAGTCTGTGGCTAGTAGGTGTGTGATGGATCTGCTGGGAGAGACAAGGTGCTCTCTCTTCATCCCCTCACCCTGGTATTTCCTGGATGCTCTGAGCGGGGTGGGAGTGGGACTCTGTTGACTGTGAGCCACCCAGAGCTTCCGTTTGGCTCCTCTACCACAGGAATAGCGGGGCTGTGAGTGGGGCAGCAGGTCCTGAGTGTTGGACTCTTGTTCTTTCAGGGGCCGGTGACCTTCAAGGAGGTGGCTGTGTATTTCACCAGGGAAGAGTGGGCTCTGCTGGACCCCGCTCAGAGAGCCCTCTACAGAGACGTCATGCAGGAGAACTATGAGAATGTGACCTCGCTGGGTAAGGGTTTCTGTCCCCTCAGTTATTAGAAGGGGAAATGAAGAGATACGGTTCATGCCACCCCCACAATGCCATCTGTACTCTGTCCTGGTTCAGCATCACTCCAATCTGTCAGCGACACACACACTGCCAGAGACCCGCCCCTGCTGCAGAACACTTTGGGGGTATAGCTCAGTGGTAGAGTGTTTGACTACAGCTCAAGTGGTCCTTGGTTCAAATCCAAGTGCCCCCTTGCAAGCCTGTTCCTTTAACAAAAATAATTACAAATCTATTTCCGTTCTGTTCAGGAGTTCCGCTGAATGGGGATGAGTGAAAACACTCAACATTTCCCTGTGCAAATGCATAAAAACCTAGCAAACACGTCCCTCAGCTGAAATCAGTTCTAATCCTCCAAGTGTCTAGTTTATGTTTTCATCAATTAAACAAAGCTATAATATGAAATCACATTTGCAGGTCCTTGGTCTCCATGGGCGACAATGTGCAGAAGAACAAGAACCCCTTCCACTTGGGAGGAACGGACTCACATCTTGCTGGGAACTCGGCTCCTTGTGCCCAGAGTGTCTCTGGCCCCTCCGTAGATGACCCGAGAAACACAGTGTCCGTCTTCTCTAAAGAAGTGCTTGGAGAGACTTTCCCCATATGACCGCGTGGCCTAATGGATCAGGCATCTGACTTCGGATCAGAAAATTGAGGGTTCAAGTCCCTTTGCGGTTGTGCTTTGTGCACTTTCTCCTTTGTACTGAACGTCCGGCTTTTTTCAGGGCTGGAGCCTCTTCTTGGCTGCTCTGGCTTCAGCTACAGCCCGAGGAAGGAGGTTGTCAGGGGTTCCCTCCCCATTCTGAACTCTGGGGTACAGTCATGGGCACCTGCATGAAAGACCCCCAAAGCTTATTTTTACCAGTTTAGGATAAAAACTTCCTCAAAGCACAAATCCCTTTTGTCCTTGAACGGTACGCTGCCACCACCAAGTGATTTAAACAAACATTCATGGTGGGTGTAACGAAGTGGGACTGTTCCTAATGTTTCCTCTGAATACTGAGTGGGTGCCTCAGTTTCCCCTATGCCTCAGTTTCCCCTCTGCATTTCTTAAGTCTCTAGGTGGTGGGATAAGGGTGTGTGATTGTTGCAAAGCCCTAGAGGGCCAGTGTGATGACACAGCATGGCCGACACCCTGTCTCCTGGCAACTGCTGGCCTGGGCCCCTCCTCTGCAAAGGTGCCGGCTGAAGGGGTTGGGGAACAAAGGGATCAGTGATCTCCTGGCCCAGGAAGGAGACAAAGGCAGAGGAGGGGCTGGAGAGTTTGGAGCTGGCTGGGCACATGGAGGGAGGTCCAGATGGACCTCTGGCCTCCCCACCCCCCAAGATGGACCTGACTGAGGGGTCCTGTTCTCTGTACCTACAAGCTCTGGTTTAGACTCTGTTCCTGTCGTCTAATAAACCTTCTGATTCACTGGCTGGCTGAGAGTCATGTCTGACAGTGGAGTTGGGGGGCAGGGCCCTCTGGCTTCCCCAGGAGCCTCACCCGGGTGAAGAAGGGGATGCTGAACGCTCCAGGGTCAGACCCAGGAAGGTTGAAGCTGGGGAAGCTTCTTGCCCTGGAGACAGTCGGCTCAGCGAGGAGGCTTCTCCAGAGTCCTGACTGGCTTCGTAGGGAGCAGTTCCAGAGAATTGTCCGACAGGGGCATCGACAGAGCGGTGACTGGGGAGCTCAGGGCTGGGATAGAAGGGGCTGCGGGTCGGGAGTGAGGGGCACCGGCAGAGCGGTGACTGGGGGTCTCGGGGCTGGGACAGCAGGGGCTGCGGGTCGGGAGTGAGGGGCACCGGCAGAGCAGTGACTGGGGAGCTCAGGGCTGGGATAGAAGGGGCTGCGGGTTGGGAGTGAGGGGCACCGGCAGATGTTATACAGACAAAACTACACAGGATCGTTTCAGAGGAAAAGACAAGATGCCACGTTTAACAATTAGATCTAGAACCACTAGCTAATCTCTCTCTCTCTCTCCCCCTCCGGGTTGTACTCCTGGCTGTGGGAGGAACGGGGGGGTCTAGTGGATTAGAGGGGGGGGGCGAGGGGTCAAAGAGGAAACATCTCCCTTTGCAGCTTCAATGCACATTGCCCAAGAACCTGGCTTCTCATGTCTTAGGTTCTGTCGCCATCGTGTGGCCATTTCATTTCACTTCTTACTGGTAGCTGGTTTGGGCACCTCGCCCAGAACCGTTGTTTCCTGGGGAGAGACGGAGCAGTAGAAGCCGCATTGATTTAATCCTCTGAAAAACAGCTACAGATTAAACTATTCCCCAGACAGCTCAGTCCCAGCCGCCCTCCCTCGCTGCTGCCCGTGACGCTCGGTTCTCCCCACAGCCCCAAGAACTGCTGGGCGCAAGTCCTGGGCCCGACGTGCAGTGAATGTGGGGGTGACTCTGCCTGCCCAGACTGGTCAGTAGAAAGATTCAGACCCACACTCTGTCTGGGGGAGGAGATACACACGTGTTGTGTGATTGGTTTTCTCATTTTAAATGTACTGGATCATTTCCATGGCAAAACTATTTGTACGAGCCCATGAAAAAAAGAAGAACCCATGAAAATACCCCTGGGGGAGAGGGGGTGTCTGAGAGCCGGGGGAGAGATGGAGATTTTCATGAATCAGGGAGAGGCCAAAGCAGGGCCTTTAGCTGGAGCAAAGGGGGAGGTTTTTGTGCAGTTCCATGTTAACCAGCCTCACATCCTGTATCCCTAATGCCCCACCCTGCCCCCAACATGTGCCCTAGAGCCTCCCCACTGGCCAAGCCCCCTGGGACTCCTGAGACAGCCCCACTGGCCTGGCCCTGCTCCCCACTGCAAAACCTGCAGATCCCCCAGCTCCTCTCCTAGCTGGATCCCCTGGCAGCCAGACGGGGATTAGCTGCCCACAGCTGCGGCTGCTGCTCGGAGGGGAGCGGTATCAGGTCTCTGCCTGTGGGTGCAGCCCACCCGCTGGGTCTCCTGGGGCAGAGGGTGAGTGGCTGGGCCGGGCTGCACCGGCTGGGGGCTGAACTCTGAACAGGGGTTGAAGGAACCGGCCTCCAGTGGTGGTCGAGGATGCGGAGGCCGGGGAGTCTCAGCATCACACTCAGCAAGAGACAAAGCTGCTTGGGGGGGAGCATGGGGGGCACTGGCCCCACTGGATTGTTTGTGTGTCACTTTCACGACTTGCCCACAGCAACCTGGCAGCCCTCAGCGTTCCCATGGCCCTGTGGGTGTGAGCTCTGGGAACGGGGCCTCTACGAATCCCTATTTCCAGCTGCAGTGAAGAGTCAGAAAGGAGAAGGAAAAGTTAATGCCTTCGAAAAGTCTGTGTGTGTGTGAGAGCTGGATGGGAGGGGTCTAGAAACCACTCCGCTCTAGTCTCTCTTCTCTGATTTCCTTTAGAAAATGTGAAGCCGGGAGCAAAAGCAGCTGCCATCTCTGAGGCTTGAACTCAGGTCCTTCAGATTATGAGACTGACGCGCTGCCGACTGCGCTAAGAAGGCTGGGAAAAGCCTCAGGCTCAGTGTGTCTAGGATCCTTCTCCAGCAGCCACTGGGGCAGGGATGGAGCCTGGGCTGTGCTGGGAGGAGCCGGGAGATCTGGTGCCCACAGACCTGTCCTGGCAGCTTTCTCAGCAGCAAATAAATCAATTCTCCCTGTCCGGGAACAACCCACCCAGAGCTAACGGCAGCACCGGGGGGCGGGGGGAGGGGGGCTCCCAAGCTTTGCACCAACCTCCCCAGTTTAGAACTTACTCCCATTACCCTGGTACGGCACTTTCCACGGGAATGAGGCAAAGCAAGTGGGGAAGCTACATGGGCAATAGACACCAGGGCTCCGGGTAAGGCCTGAACTCAGCACCCCGGCAAGAGTCTCCTTTGCACCAACCAGGTGCTTCTTAGCCCCAGTGGGGATGTCGGCAGTTCTCAGTCTCTGGGGGTCACCCCTTTGCCTGGCCATTGACAGGCTGCTGGTTCACACCTCGCTCCAGATGCGGCTTTTCAGCGACGAGACTCCAGGACATTTTAACTGGAAGAAAATCTCCTCTATTCCCGTTTAGCCCCATTTGATTCCTTCTGCCCGTCTACTTCCCCTCCCCCCACCTCTTTCCTTCCCCATTGGGGCCGTGCCAAGAGGAGCCCCAGTCAGTCTGTGTCAAAGAGAGTCTGTATCACTGACCTCTCACCTCTCTGAGCACTGACAGCCCCTCCGTTTCCCGGCCTCTCAGTCTGTGCAGATGGGACTTTCCCCTCCTGTTCCCTTCTTCTTCCTCGTCCACCATTGTCCCAAGCAGCACAGCGGGTGGGAATCTTAAAAGTGCCCAGGTGACTTAGGAGCAGAAACCCCCACAGAGCTTCCCTGCAATTGGCACTTGCCCCTCACTGAGCAGGACTGAAACTCCTGCAGGGAGACTGCTGGGGAGCCTCCCCTCTGGGTGTGAGCAAAGCAGCAGGGTGAAAAGAGAACTTGGAGATGTTGGGGATTGAACCCAGGGCCTCATACAGGCAAAGCATGCGCTCTACCACTGAGCTACCTCCCCTGCTAGTCTGTCCTTGCTCTGGGTTACACTCAGAGCCCTCCTGTCTCCAGAGCATCCAGTGGCCTCACAGCAGCATGGGGGACACAGTCCCTGCTCTGAGGCCGATCCTGCTGTCCTGGAGGCTGCTGGTTCTTTGGGGTCACTTTGCAGCAGGGCCAGATACTATGTGTGGGGAGACAGAGTCGTGCCCTGGACTCAGGGTGCAGAGATACACTCAGCCTCTCCCCTGTATTGGGGGGGGGTGCTGCCACCCCCTGCTGGAAGGTCATGGTGGGGGGGGGGGCGCTGTGAGCAGCTCAACTCCTGCCCCTGGTGGCAGATGTGGGGTGGGGAGCTCCAGGTGTTTCTAGGATCTGCTATTTCCACCGGCCTGTAAAGTCCGGCTTTCCCCCAGCACATTCACTGCGGTGCAATTGGGTCCCTGTTTCTATGGCTGAACAGCAAAGAATCGCTCCTGGTTTCCCGTCTCTCTGCAGCGTGATTAGCCTGTGCCGGTGGTTAATGAGGTTGATCTAGCTGTAGATTGTTATTCATTCCCCACCTTGACAGTTCACACAGTCCCGTTCCCATGCAGATCTCCAGCACTGCAGTTTTCCCGGTAGCAGCAGTTGGGTTTTCTCTGAGGCCCTGAGATTTTCAGGGTCCTTTTTTACCTCCACCTGGAGTGACCTCAGCTTTTCCCCCGTCCCAGACACTCCATGAAATAACAACAGCAGCACTAAGGAGAAGGGGAGGGAACATCTCACTGGCAGGGCTGCATGGGCCCAGGGCCCCCTGCTCGTCCGTTGGTTCCATTGCAGAAGAGGACGGGTCCATGGAATTTGCCCCCCTGCTTTGCACAAGGGACAGAGACAGATCTCGCTGTTCCTGGGTCTGTGCAAAGAAAATTGTGCTTCTGTCTGAAAGAGAGGCGGGAAATGGCCCTGTCATAAATATAAAGGGAAACGGGAGAGGGCCTGATGCAGATAAAATCCTCTTACCAGTAAAGGGTTAAGAAATGCAGGTAGCCAGACTGACACCTGACCTGGCTGGCATCTGACCAATAAGGGGACAAGATACTTTCAAATCTTGGGAGGGGGAAAGCTTTGTGTGGGGCTTTTTGTCAGACACGGAGTGGTCTTGGAGTAAAAAGGAACCAGTCATCTTTTCATCAAATCCTCTCTTGTCTGAAGTAAGTTTAGATAGCATAGCGGGTAGATTTCTGTTTATTTTTGCTTGGTACGTTCCTTGTGTGAGAGGGAGGGGTTATTCCTTTTTCTTTTTCTGTAACGTTAAGGGTTTGTCCAGAGGGGGGGGGGAATCCCTCTGAGTTTGGAAATTGAGTACCCTGTAATTAGTTACCATCCTGATTTTACAGAGATGATTTTACCTTCTTTGTTTTAATAAAATCCTTCTTTTAAGAAGCTGACTGTTTTCTATGGTGTTAAAACCCAGGGGGTGGGTTTTTAGATCACTGTGTAACCAATTGGTTGGGAGATTGTTCTCAAGCTTCCCAGGAAAGGGGGTGTATGGCTTGAGGGGGTATTTTGCGGGGGAGGGAAGTTCAAGTGATTCCTTTCCTGGATTCCTGTTAGACACTTGATGGTGGCAGCGGAAGAAGCATTTCTCAGGGTGCAGGGACCTTTGTACCTTGGGGGTTTTAACCTAAGCTGGTAAAAATAAGCTTAGGGGCTCTGAATGCGGGCCCCCACGTCTTTACCCTAGAATTTAGAGTGGGGAGGGAACCCTGACATGGTTGCAGAGCGGTGGGATTTATTGAACCAGAGATTTTTTTTGAACCAGACACAGGGAGTTTAGAATTTTTTTTTCTTCTCTCTGGCTCTTCTCTGTATCTGCTTGGAGCAGGAGGTGGGAGGGGTTGAGCTGCTAGGAGCTAGAGTATCTACATATGAAAGCAGGTAGTTAACCCCTACAGGGAATACCCAAGCACGTTTTTTTTTCTTTTCTAACTCTCTCCTGTTAAGACAGAATAAAACAGAAAGGCTAAGATGACTGCCAGTGAAGCAGCTATTAAACTTGAGATAGCTCGGCTACAAGCCGATGAGGAGAAGAAACATGCAAGACTGCTACAACTTAATCAGAAATCTACTCGCTAAGCTACCTAAACTTACTTTAGACAAGTGAGGATTTGATGCAAAGATGACTGGTTCCTTTTTACTCCAAGACCACTCCCTGTCTGACAAAAAGCCCCACACACACAGCTTTCCCCCTCCCAAGATTTGAAAGTATCTTGTCCCCTTATTGGTCAGATGCCAGCCAGGTCAGGTGTCAGTCTGGCTACCTGCATTTCTTAACCCTTTACTGGGAAGAGGATTTTATCTGCATCAGACCCTCTCCCCTTTCCCTTTATATTTATGACAGGCCCCATGGTGGGACAATATCCTCAGGATTAAGAGCAAAGGACTCAGGCTGAGAACCGATTTAACTCCACTCATCTGCGATTTCACAAATTGTCTTCCATGGAGAGACTGGGACCTTGTGACATTGCTCCAGACTCGGGGGGGTTGGGCTGATTTAACTCCTGGCCGGCCGCCGCCTCAGCCACCTCTTGCCTCATGGCCTAGGCTCTTGGCCCTCTGCTGATTGCTCCTTGCTGGATTGCCCAGAGCAAAAAGGAAGACGTGTAGGTCTAGCATACGATGGTTTTGATCCATCAGCCACTGGGTTTTGGGCCCAGCCCACTTCTGCTGCGCCCCCCTGCTGGGTCTTCAGCCCCAGCTCCAGCATCCGGCCTAGCGCCCTGTGAGCTCTAGCGCTGGCAGGGAGATGCACCGGCTGCTCGGAGCAGCCTTGGTAACAGCAGTTTTGTTTCTGTGTGTCTCTGTGGCGCGATGGGTCAGCACGTTTGGCTGTTAACCGACAGGCTGGTGGTTTGAGCCCACCCAGGGATGGGAATAATCTGATGTTGCTTCTTAAGGGACTGTTTTGCTGCCTCAAAGACGCCTCCCAGCAGCTGGTTTACCAGGGCCCCTGCCCAGCTCCCTGCACCGCTCCCTGCCAGGGCCAGAGCTCGCAAGGCACCAGCCTGGAGCCAGGGCCGCTGGGTGCTGCTTACGAAAAGCCAGCAGAGGGACACAGGGGAACTGTGCTGTGCCCATAACACAGAGGTGGATGAATCAACCCTCTTCTGCGAGCACCGGGCCTCCCGCTCCCTACCCTGGGCCTGCAAGTGAGGGGGCGGCTTGCACAGCGCCAAGAGTCTCACCTGTGAGGCAGGAGGCGGCTGACGCCCGCAGCCTGCTGGGGAGCTCCCAGAAGTGATTAAGGGACAGAGACTCCTAAGTGCCCAGAGTAACTAGGGTTTGGGGTTCACGAGGCCGGTAAGGGGGTCGCTATGTCGGCCTTGTAACCCTGGGTGTCAGGTCGCTGTGCAGCTTTGATCTAGAGCTCTGATCCCAACGACCGACCAGCAGCCCACAGCCTCCCCCTGGGTCTGCCCCACCTGGTTACTCCTCACAGGCTGACCTGACCCCGCTTCCAGCCCTGGATTCGCCCCCTAATCACCCTATTTCCACTCAGAGCCACAGACGTGGAGGTGCTGATGGAGGAAGGGGTGACTCTGGGGTGGGATTCTTCTCTAAAGATGGCTGCAGTAAGGTGGGGCTCAGCTCAGTCAGCGACCTGCCCACTTGCCTCGCTGACAGGGGATTTGACATTTCTGTAAGGCGCATAAAGGGGGTATTTGGCTTCCTAGCGAATATGAGGAATGTGCAGTTATGAGAGGGAATTTCCATCCCTCCGTCACTTGTACTTCAGGGCCCCAGTGGCCTAATGGCTAAGGCATTGGTTTCCAAAGTCAGAGATTGTGGGTTCAAGTCCCATCTAGGGTTAAATGCTACTTTGTCCTCCATATTGCAAAGAAATGTTGGTCTTATTTTCACCAAGGAAGCTGGGAGATGTTTCAACACAAAGTACTGGGTCTTGGGAACAATCCCCCAGAAATGGCATCTTCCACTCGACAAATGCTTTCTAGACCCCTCAGTAGCAAACACTTAATACTAGTGTTTGTCTGAGAATAGAGTGAAGGGGAGTGTTTACTCCGACACGTCAATGAACGAAAGGCCACTCTGCTGCCTCTTTGCTTACAGCGCCCAGTCTCCAGCATCCACACTTGCTGGCGCTGGCAGGCAGAGGCGCAGGCTGTTAGGCAGCAGCCTTGGCAGCAAAGTTGTGTCTCTGTGGCACAATGGGTCAGCGCGTTCAGCTGTTAACCGGAAGGCTGGTGGTTCGAGCCCACCCAGGGACAGCGATAACTCTGTGTTCCTCAAGACCTGCTGAGAGCCCCATGGGCCTCCTTTTTGCAATCTTAAAAGCATCCCCCTTGGCCTCAGTGGTTTCAGCAGAGGCCCGAAGCGTGCGCCTGCCTATAAAGTCCGGCTTTCCCCAGCACATTCACTGCGGTGCAATTGGGTCCCTGTGTCTATGGCTGAACGGCAAAGATTCGCTCCCGGTTTCCCGTCTCTCTGCAGCGTGATTAGCCTGTGTCGGTGGTTAATGACGTGGATCTAGCTGTAGATTGTTATTCATTCCCCACCTTGACAGTTCACACAGTCCCTGTCCCGTGCAGATCTCCAGCACCTCAGTGACCCTGGTAGCAGTGGTTGGGTTTTCCTTTAGGGCCTGAGATTTTTAGGGTCCTTTTTTCCCTCCACCTGGACTCAGAGATGCAGCAGGCCCAAAAGCTGTCCTGTCTGCGCTGAAGCAGTTCAGTTGGAAACGCGTTAGACTGAAGCTCTAGAGGTCTCTGGTTCAATCCCAGGCTTTGGCATGCTCTTAGGTCCCTTTGTGTGCAGGGGTGGGCTGTTTTCTCGAAGCGCAGTGGTACCTCTACCCACCACAGGTCCCTCATTTCAGGCTCCCCAGCAGGAAAACACAATGGGTGCTTGTGCACATCTGGGGTTTCCTTCTTCTCTTGCTCTTTCTCAGCAAGGGGAAGGAAAAGAAGCTCTCCTTCAAGCTGGAGTCACAAGGGCAAGAGAAGGTTGACTTCCAGAACTCCGGCTCCAGTCCTTTGCTCTACCAGTTGGTCTCTCAAAGGGCTGCCACCACGTTCTCCAGGTTCGCCCATCGGTGTGTGGCAGCGTGAACACCATCCAACTGGGGCGGGGGGGGGGGGAGTATGTGAAGGGAGTTTCTGTAGTGTAGTAGTTATCACGTTTGTCTAACATGCAAAAGGCTCCTGGTTCAAAACCAGGCAGAAACATAATGGCTTACTTCTTCTAGCTCCCCTAGCTGTCCAGCAAGGCACTCCTCCTTCTGCCACTGGCCTGTCTTTGGGATAACCCCAACCCCTGCAGGACAGAGGGTGGTGAAATGAGCTGAGGAAGCGACAGATGAGACCCTAGAAGGGTAGGGGAAATGGTAGCTCCACAGAAGGTATTCAGTGCTCAGATGCCCCAGTTATAGGCACCCTGGCCTGACCTAGACAGAGAAAAGACAAAGAGGGACCCAGCCCCCTACAGTGATCCCATGGACAAGAATCTGGCTGGGAGTGGGGGGAAGGTTCCCTCTGGACAAAGGGAGCTGAAATCCCTCAGCGTCCTGGAATTTAAGTGATGCATCAAACCCTGCCCGGGTGGGGGCTGAGGTTCATCAGCAGAAGGTTGGGCAGTAGGTCAACCCATCGGGCTGCCTCCTAGGCCAGGCTGCAGCCCAGCTTCAGGACTCAGAGGAAATGGTAGTGCTGCTGAACAGCGCCGCCGGGTGAGTGCAAGGGGAGGCGCTTTTTTTTTAGCTCTGTTCCCCCTTAAAAAAAATTTTTTAAGGCGCCGCTTCTGCTCAGAGAGGGAGCAGCCGCTATCTCCGCTCCCCACCTGGCTAAGCTACTGAGTGTTAGGTGGCAAAAGAGATGCCCTAAGATCCCACCAAGACTTGAACTTGGATAGCAGGATTCAAAGTCATGAGCGCCGGCCCTTACACCATGGGAGAACACCCCGTGTTTGTCTGACTTCCAGTGTAGAAGAGCCTGGGCGGCCAATAATTTGCCTTCCTTCCTAAAGGCATCTAAAGCCTCTCTGGCCAGCCCTGCATTTGCTCAACAAGTCGACACGCAGCAGTTTGCTGTAGACCACGAAGCGTTTCTTCCTCCAGACTGTGAGGACACTGGGTGTCTGAAGAAGTTGCCCCTTCAGTCCCAGGCAGTAAATAGCCCTTCCTCGGAAAGCCCAAGTCCTGAAAAGGAAAGAGTTACATGAAAGAGGGTACTGAACAGGCCACGCCTGAAGTTCTTGGGGGAAATAATCACTCCTGAACCTGACCAGGGACTTGAACCCTGGACCCTCAGATTAAAAGTCTGATGCTCGAGCAACTGAGCTAGCCAGGCTCACATGAAACACTGGCAAGTTTGGTGCAGAAGAGAAACTAACCAAGAAAAAGAGGGCAGGAAACAACTGCTTTCTCCGGCACGCTTTCTCAGCTCATTTCACCACCCTTTGTGCTGCAGGGGTTGGGGTTATCCCAGTGGCAAAAAGAGGAGCACCTTGCTGGACAGCTAAGGGACCTGAGAAAAGGAAGCCTTCATGTTTCTGCCTGGTTTCAAACCAGGCGCTTTTGGCGTGTCAGGCAAATGTGATAACCACTACACGGCAGAAACTCTGTCACAGGGCTCTGCCCCTCCCCTCAAATTCCATCCGCTTGGCTGGCGCTCGCCCTGTCACACCCCGATGGGCGAAGCTGGAGAAAGTGGTGTCAGCCCTTTGATGGGTCGGCTGGTAGAGCAAAGGTCTGGAGCCGGCGCTCAGGAAGTGATCCTTACCTCGCCCTTGTGACTCCAGCTTGAAGGAGAGCTTCTTTCCTTCCCCTCGCTGAGAAAGAGCAAGAGAAGAGGGAAAGCTCACATGGGCCCACTGGGTACACCAGCCCACGCTGCTTTTCCCTGCTGGGGAGCCTGAAATAAGGACTCGTGGCAGGTAAAGCCACTGCTGCGCATCCAGAAAACAGCCCAGCCCTGCGCCCAAAGAGCACGCTAAAGCCTGGGGGTTGAACTAAAGACCTTTACATATTCAGTCTAATTGTCTCCTGACTGAGCTACTTCAGCACCTAGAAGGGATTTTTTTTGGCCTGCTGCTTCTCTGTCTGGGATGTTTCTGTCAGTCCTGGCACACAAGAAGGACGTCATTGCGAGAGGCCCAGGAGGGCCAGATCAATTCTTGCCGGCCTTACTCAGCCCTGTGAAGTATTACCCTGGACTCAGCTCTCCATTGGTCTGTCTGCTTTGGGGCAGGGACCATAACACGTCCTGCTGCATTCGTTATTTCAAAGGGTGGTTTAGGATTTTCAGTCTCAGACACGGTGCACAAAGCAAGACTCCACCCTCGGCGTAAACTAAATGAGCCGCCCACAGATTCTGGCAGCCACAAGGAGCCATTTGGTGTGAGAGTCAGACCTGGCCCTGTTCCAAGGGAGGGGTCGTCTGGGAGGGGACTGGACCACGGACCTATCGGCTCTTAACACCAAAACTTTCAGTAACTGTTATCAGTGCCTGGGAGTGTAATTTAAACCATAAAAACAGCCACAATGGGCTAGACCAAAGGCCCATCTAGCTCTGTATCTTCTCTTCTGACATTAGCCAATACCAGGTGCCCCAAAAGCCACTCAACAAGGCACCACTGGGAGTTGAACCAAGGATCTCCTGTTTACGAAACAGGTGCTTTAACCAGCTAAGCTATGGTGCCTGCCAATGCCAGTTAACCACACCTGACTCCCTGCCAGACCCAACCTGGGCCTTTGCTTGTGTTTGGATTCTGCAAAGCAGAGGAGCAGGGGAAGTTTTCCTTGCAAGCTGTGTGTGTGTGAATCCTTGGCCAGGTCTGCACTACAAAGTTATTGCAGCATCATTATATTGCTCAGGTGTGAAAAACACACAATTCTCCCTCGTCTCTGGGTGCTCTCTGGGCACCAGATGGAGGAGCAGGCTGGGGCTAGGGCTGCTAAGGGAGCCAGAGTAGCAAGTTTTCTGTATTGTTTCCTTCCCTCTTTTTCTTGACTAGTTTCTATTGTGCACCAGCCTTGCCCTTTCCTCATGTGAGCCTGGCTAGCTCAGTTGTTAGAGCCCCAGACTCTTAATCTGAAGGTCCAGGGTTCAAGTCCTTGGTCAGGTGTAGAAAGCCTCCCAAGAACTTCAAGAAGCAGCTCTTCAGTACTGTACTTGACATTATCTTTTTTTCTTTTCAGGACTTGGGCTTTGCTAGGAAGGGCCATTCTCTGCCTGGGACTGAAGGGGCAACTTCCTCACATGCCCACTGGCCTCACAGTCTGGAGGAAGAAAGGCTTCTGGGTCTACAGCAAACCGCTGCGTGACGACTTGTTGAGCTAATGCAGGGCTGGCCAGAGAGGTCTTGAGCGAGGGAGGCAAAAAATTGTCCGCCCAGGTTCTTCGACACTAGAAGTCAGAAGACCCCAAAATTATCATCACCAATCTCATGGTGTAAGGGCAGCGCTCAGGGCTTTGTATCCTGCAATCCGAGTTCAAATCTCAGTGGGACCTTGGGGCAGCTCTTTTGCCACCTAACACTACTGGGTGTTCCAAGGCTTCGTCTTGCTCTCTCCAATGACGTAGGAGCCTGTCTTTTGCTCTTATCATGGTTCCCTCTCTTCTCCCTCCTCCAATCCAGCCAGTCCTCCCTCCCCAAACTCCAAGGAGTGACTGACTCTTGCTTTGCTGAGCAGCTCATTATATGTGAGCTGCTCCAAGCAAGCCTTTTCCTGATTGGCTCGCCCAATACACTTTCCTGATTGGCTGGGTTCTGCTCAGCCTCTCTAAGGCTGCCTGTTGTGTATTTGGTTGTCGTGGTAATAGCATCTTGTTGTTGCTATGCAACTGAGATAGATTATTAGGGGATAGCCCAGCCAGTTTTGGTTGGTTTGGTCAGCTCAGTGTCTGAAAATAAATGGCTGCTTCCATGGCTCTCAGCTCTCTGTGTGTTAAATGATTTCTTCCTAAACCTGCTGCCCAAGGATACAACAAAGTGGCAACGAGGACGGGATCCCTGTGCTGCCCCAGCAACAGAGGAAAGTAGAAGTCAAGGTAAAAAGAGAAAAGAAAAAAAAACCTGCCAAAATCTTCTAGCCGTTGGAAGGGGGTGAGAACTGGCTTGTTCGGCACTGACTGTGAAACCTGAAACTAAACCCACGGCTACACTTACAGGGCCCCTGGAACCCTTTGAGGAGAACATAGTGCAATGGCACGTGTGTACTGAGTGTTTTGAGCTTTTTGTGATTGCCAACGACATTACAGAAGAGAAGAAGGTGCCAATATTCTTAAGTGTTGTGGGGGCTAAAACCTACTCCCTGCGACGCAGCTCACTACACCCTGTTAAGCCTGAGACCAAATCTTACAGTGACATTGTGGGAATCCTGGGGTCCCATTTCCCCTCCAAACCACTGGTAACTGCTGAAAGATATAGTGGGTTCCACAAGAGAGACCAACAAGAAGATGAACCAGTTGTACAATTTGTAGCAACTTTAACAAGGCTTGCGGAACACTGTGAATGTAAGGAGATGTTAAATGACGCCCTGCGTGACAGGTTCGTGTGTGGCCTGCACAGTGACGCTATACGGAAGCGCCTATTGACAGAGGCTCAGCTTAAAGAGCAAGAGAAGAGGGAAAGCTCACATGGGCCCACTGGGCACACAAGCCCACGCTGCTTTTCCCTGCCGGGGAGCGTGAAATAAGGGACTCGTGGCAGGTAAAGCCACTGCTGCACGTCCAGAAAACAGCCCAGCCCTGCGCCCACAGAGCAGGCTAAAGCCTGGGGGTGAACTAGGGACCTCTAGAGCCTCAGTCTAACGCTCCCCTGACTGAGCTACTTCAGCACATACAAGGGACCTCTTTAGGCTGCTGCTTCTCTGTCTGGGATGTTTCTGTCAGTCCTGGCACACAAGAAGGACGTCATTGCGAGAGGCCCAGGAGGGCGAGATGAATTCTTGCCGGACTCACTCAGCCCTGTGAAGTGTTACCCTGGACTCAGCTCTCCATTGGTCTGTCTGCTTTGGGGCAGGGACCATAACACGTCCTGCTGCATTCGTTATTTCAAAGGGTGGTTTAGGATTTTCAGTCTCAGACTGAAGTAGATGACCCGACAAACACAGTGTCAGTCTTTTCTAAACAAGTGGCTTGGAGAGACTTTTCCCATATGACCGCGTGGCCTAATGGATCAGGCGTCTGACTTCGGATCAGAAGATTGAGGGTTCGAGTCCCTTCGTGGTTGTGCTTGTGCAGTTTTCTCTTTGTGCTGAAAGTCCTGCTCCCTTCAGGGCTGGAGCCTCTTCTTGGCGGCTCAGGCCAATGCTCTGGGTTCAGCTAGAGCCTGGGAAGGAGGTTGTCAGGGGTCGCTCTGAACTCTAGTGTACAGATGTGGGGACCTGCATGAAACACCCCCTAAGCTTATTTTTACCAATTTAGGATAAAAACGTCCCCAAGGCACGTTTTTGTCCTTGAACGGCACGCTGCCACCACCAAGTGATTTAAACAAACATTCAGGGAGGGTGTAACGAAGTGGGATTGTTCCTAATGTTTCCTCTGAATACTGAGTGGGTGCCTCAGTTTCCCCTATGCCTCAGTTTCCCCTCTGCATTTCTTAAGTCTCTAGGTGGTGGGATAAGGGTGTGTGATTGTTGCAAAGCCCTAGAGGGCCAGTGTGATGACAGAGAATGGCCGACACCCTGTCTCCTGGCAACTGCTGGCCTGGGCCCCTCCCCTGCAAAGGTGCCGGCTGAAGGGTTTGGGGAACAAAGGGATCAGTGATCTCCTGGCCCGGGAAGGAGACAAAGGCAGAGGAGGGGCTGGAGAATTCGGAGCTGGCTGGGCACATGGAGGGAGGTCCAGATGGGCTCTGGCCTCCCCACAACCCAAGATAGACCTGACTGAGGGGTCCTGTTCTCTGTACCTACAAGCTCTGGTTTAGACCCTGTTCCTGTTGTGTAATAAACCTTCTGTTTTACTGGCTGGCCGAGAATCACGTCTGACTGCGGAGTTGGGGGGCAGGGCCCTCTGGCTTCCCCAGGAGCCTCACCCGGGTGGACTCGCTGCGGTGAAGAAGGGGATGCTGAACGCTCCGGGTCAGACCCAGGAAGGTCGAAGCTGGGGAAGCTTCTTTCCCTGGAGACAGTCGGCTCAGCGAGGAGGCTCCTCCAGAGTCCTGACTGGCTTCATAGGGAGCAGTTCCAGAGCATCGCCCGACAGGGGCATCGACAGAGCAGTGACTGGGGAGCCCAGCCCCTCACAGCCCCTCCCCCTCACACTGACACCTCCATGGACCCTCCCCCTCACAGCCCCTCCCCCTCACACCGACACCCACATGGACCCTCCTCCTCACAGCCCCTCCCTTCACACATGCAGGGACTTGTTCGCTGGGCTCTGACATTACAAACCCAGCGGGGAGGTTTCTGAGGATTTACTCCCTGAGCCCCTCCCCCTCTCACCGCTCCCCTGAGTGCAGAGGGGCTGGGCTCAGGCAGCCAGTTTCACCCAGGGATTTCCCAGCCCAGGCCCCCGAGTCTCCTCTGCCCGTATCTACCAGTGACACTGCGCGTGGGCGGCGGCTACAAGGGGCTCGGGGAGGCTGAACCTCCCCAAATGGGGCAAGAAATGCTGGTGTGACGCACCCCCCTTGGAGGGGGGCTGGGCCGCTGCCTTGGGACAGACCCTCCCGAGGAGTGGGGGAGCCACCGGCACTCAGACCTCACGCACAGGCCTGGCTCTCGCCTTCAGCCCAGGCAGCCAGCGGGGCCGGGGAGCTCCCTGGCCGTCCCACACCTCAGCCACCTCTTGCCTCATGGCCTCGGCTCCTGGCACTCTGCTGGTCGCCCCCTCGCTTGGAGGCCCAGAGCAAAAAGAAACAAGCACCTGCCTAGCAGAGGATGGTTTCGATCCATCGACCTCTGGGTTATGGGCCCAGCACGCTGCCGCTGCGCCACTCTGCTGGGTCTCTGCCTCCAGCATCCAGCACCCAGCCTCCAGCATCCACACTAGCGCCTTGCGAGCGCTGGCGCTGGCCAGCAGAGATCTCAGCCACAATGCCCCAGATGGGCAAACGCTGTGGGCTCCTGAAGCCTCTGCCCCCCTATGGATCTGGGCTTTCCTTCTTCTCTTGCTCTTTCTCAGCAAGGGGAAGGAAAGAAGCTCTCCTTCAAGCTGGAGTCACAAGGGCGAGGTAAGGAGACTTCCTGGGAGCCGGCTCCAGTTCTTTGCTCTACCAGCCGACCAACCTGGGCTTACATCCCACGACCTAGTGGATGTAAGGCCCCAGGCAGTTTTTGCCTCACTGTAGCTTGTTGGGATCAAACCTCTCCCCCACCTGGAGCTGATGAACATTCCTGGCTGGAGGGACACACACTCCAACGACTCAAAAGGAAAAGAGTTGATAGAAAAAAATCACAGGACTGACCCCAAAGAAGGGTGAGCTGCAAAAGGTAGAAGCAGGCAACTCATCTAGGGGAGCTGAGAGACCACGGTGAACATGGTGCAAAGGTCGCTATGTGGGAATTCACAATTGTGATTTTAAAAACAAACAAACAATCTTTGGCCAGCCGGAATCGAGGCATTTATTACACTTCTCTCATACGTGGATTTTCTGATGTCTAATAAGGCTTGAGCGATAACTGAAGCGTTTCCCGCACTCAGCGCGTGTGTAGGGCGTCGCTCCTGTGTGGAGTCTCTGATATGTGATCAGGGCAGAGCTCTGCTTAAAACTCTTCCCACACTCAGAGCATGTGTAGGGCGTCTCTCCGGTGTGGATTCTCTGATGTGTGATCAGGGCAGAGCTCTGCTTAAAACTCTTCCCACACTCAGAGCACAGGTAGGGCGTCTCTCCGGTGTGGATTCTACGATGTGTGACGAGGACTGAGTTATAACTGAAGCTTTTCCCACACTCAGAGCACGTGTAGGGTTTGTCACCCGTGTGGATTCTCCGATGTCTGATAAGGTGTGAGCTCCAATAGAAGCGTTTCTCACACTCAGTACACGTGTAGCGTCTCTCTTCCGAGTTGATTCTCTCGTGTGTAATAAGGTCTGAGAGGCCACTGACGTTTTCCTCTGGCCTCTGCTGAGTCTCACAGGCTTTTGCTTTTTCTGGGAGTGCACAACGCCCGGAAACATTCCCATTGGATATTCCTGATAACGTTCCATGTGGTTCTACTTGCTCAGCATTTTCCTGGTGGGGTGAATCCTCATTCTCACTCACCATCCCAACACCTGATGGGAGACAGAGAATCCAGACACAGGTCACTCCCTGCACCAGAGAGAAAAGCAATCTCAGAGAGAGGAATGGAAAAAGGTGTGAACAAACCAAAATATGTGCGGGAGAGATCAAACCTATCAGGAGCTGATTTTCCCCAAACCCTTCCCCAGAGGAGAGAGAGGAAGGGATCAGTTTTGGTCTGCATCTCACCAGAACTCTCAGGGGAAAGCAAGACTGGCGAGGGATCTGCTGCCAACTGTCAGTCAGGATAGGTGGGAAGCCATGAGTGACATCTGCCTAATGATTCCACATCTGCAGGGAACAATCCTGAACTTGGAAAGCTCACAACTTGGAGAGTCTTGGTAGGGCATCCCAAATGTTTCCTGTATTCACGGACAGTTTTTAGTTGGTTTACCCAATTCCTCACCTGTGCAGGAAGCTCTCGGGAGCACTTCTTTCTTAGAGCTCCGGAGGTCTGGGACCCACGGCTCTTCCTCTCGTTCCAGCTGCGAGATCACATCAGGTTTGGAAACTGGAAACCCTGCTCAAGGCAAAGAAAACAAGGAAGCTCAGTGGAATTTGTGGGATACTTGTCACAAGGAATATTCCATGGTTTTAACCCCTGCTCATTTTTAAGTAGTAATATCCCAAGGCCATCTTCCTTGACTTAAAGTGGCAGAAGAGTCATTATTATAAATCATATTCATCACCTTTTTGCCTATGGACCAGCTAAGAAGTGGGTCCCCATTGTGCTAGGCAAGGTACAAACCCAGAATAGTAGAAGGCCCATGCCCCACCTCCCCCACACAGCTGGCTCCTGTCCCCTCCCCGCAATGGACTTTCAGGCTGTAAAGGATTATATATTGCTCCTGTTTCTCAATTACTCTGTTTTCATTGCCAGCAAATACTGGCCTTAGTTCTGACTGTTATCTGTATATCTGAGCCAGCCCTTGAGAGCATGAATACTTCACAGACTATGATGCTGAGATGGGCCAGATGACACCGGGGAGGGCCGAGGGATGGGTTTCCTGTGCAATCTGGTGTCACTAAGGGGTGATGAATGCCAGATCTCAAGGCTGGTTATGCAGATCTCCAGCTTTTGAAGCTTTGCCCCACGCAGAAAGGGCCAGTGACTGATTTCACCTCTTTCAGGAGACTGAAGACAGACTTTTTGGGGAGAAACAGCGGAGTTTGAATTGACTTAGAGGGGTCTTTTGGGGCTACAAACTGACATGACCTGTAATCTAAAAGAGGGAAGGTTTTAAGGAAGGTTTTAATACACTTTGGAACTGATCAGGGATTCCCAAGCGGACTGATGAGGGGACGATGGTAAATACGCATTTAGATGCTTTTCTTGTTTTGTATCTTTTCCCCATAAGGCCCATGGACACTGTCATGGATCCATAGGATCTGTGCAATGCCCTGGCTTTTAACCAGTCCTTGGGAGGTGCCCCTTGAGTGCACTAGACCCCCAAAGGGTCCCGCTCTTCCACAAGGATAGGCCTTAGACGGAGTCTCTGGCTTCAACACCCAAGACTGAGCCACTGGCTTCAACACTCCTATTTCAACCTGTGAGCAATGCCAGCAGGTCCAGCTGAGCGACACTCCTGTTCAGAGACTGTTCCTCATTCGATGCACCTCAGCAAGTTTGCGCTGTGACACTGGGCAGACTGTTAAACCACAGCAGGGTTTATTAGCCAACCGACACACAGCATTGGAAAGTCCTTCGATTAGCACAGAGAAGCAAAGACGACAATAGAGTCCATACTGGCCAATGCCCTTGAGCCATGCTGCTGTAGAAAACATTTTGTTTTCCTTTCACTGGGACTGTCCATTTGTCTTCGGTCCGGTAGAGCTCCCTGCGCCTGTGAGCCCAGTAGGGGCCGAGGGGACGGGAATCCTTACCCAGCGAGGTCACGTTCTCATAGTTCTCCTGCATGACGGCTCTGTAGAGGGCTCTCTGAGCGGGGTCCAGCAGAGCCCCCTCTTCCCTGGTGAAATACACAGCCACCTCCTCGAAGGTCACCAGCCCCTGAAAGAGCAAGAGTCCAACACTCAGTACCTGCTGCCCCAATCACAGCCCCACCGTTCCTGGGGGAGAGGAGCCAATCAAAGGGAAGCTCTGGGTGGCTCACAGTCAGGAGTCCCACCCCCACCCCACTCAGAGCATCCAGAAAACACCAGGGGGAGGGGACGAAGAGAGAGCCCCTTGTCTCTCCCAGCAGATCCATCACACTCCTACTCGTGTGAGACTGATACGGGAGATGGAGGCCCGAGCAGAGTGCAGGGAGAGCTCGCTGGGAGAAAGCCCAACACTGTTCTCATTGTGAGGAGCTGGACAGGGCCAGCCTTGGTGGTGGGTGGACTAGGCGACGGTCTAGGGGGTGCCTCTAGCAGGGGTGTCCTGTCTCTCCTCTCCCCACTGCTCTGCAGTGAGTATAGAGAGAGAATAATCATGTATTTGGTATCTAAGTAAATAGGATTGAAACACAAGGCCTGTAGGCTGAGACCTGCAAGAGTTTAGCTATTTGAGGCCTTGGAGCAAAGAAAAGCTGACATAAGTAAATGACTGAGGAATAACCCGATGCCCTAAGATTATGGGGAAAGAGGAATCAAGTGGTAACAGTGTGAAAAATTCGCCAGAAGATTAATTTTAAATAAAAAAATTCTGTAAAGGCACCTCTGTTTCCAAATGTGTGTCATTGTTAATGAGAGATGATCAGAACCACATTATAGAAAGGGGGTGCCCAGAGCGGGAAAATTAAGCTCTCTATGGAATACTCCAGCAGGAACCATCCCTCTACTGATGATCAATCCATTGGAGACTCATCAGACCCTACCACTATTGCTAAGGATGGGAGTAGAACTAGATTTGTAATTTTTGCATAGGGATTTATAGAATTTCTATATGTTTGGGGATTCAGAACTTTAATTGTAACTTTCATAAAACTTGTCAAACAGACTAGACCTTGTACGTGTGAATGTCTGTGTGGTCACTGCCCTTGGTCTCTGTCTGTTCCTGGACGATACATGTGAAGCGAGTAGCCGAGGTGACTTTCACTCTGTTAAGTTTGGAACTGTAGCCACCAGAGGCGGACCCTGGGCGGTGTAACACCACATTACAACATGCACTTTAAATAAAAGAAAAGGCTGCACAGTACAGCACATACCAGGCCACCCTTACCTCTGCGCTGCTGCTGACGGTGGCTTTGCCTTCAGAGCTGGGCACTTGGTCGGCAGCCACTGCTATCAGGCCGCCCTGCCAGGGCTTAATCTGTGCTGGGGCTGAGCTCCGGCCGCTCTTTCAATACAAAGTAAGCACCGGAGGGAGGCATCGGGGCCTGGAGGGGATGGTGGGGAGCTCATGAGGGCCAGGGGTGATGGGGGGGGCACCAAAATATAAGTTTGCCCAGGGTGCCATTTTCTCCAAGGCCAGCCCTGGAGCTGGATACGGCGGGAGGGGCATATCCCCTAAGGCAGGAGTCCCTGGACCTCTGGGGAGCTGTAAGCAGGTTTCAGGGGGTCCTCCAAGCAGGGCCAGTGTTAGACTCGCTTGGGCCTGAGGCAGAAAGATGAAACCTCCCTGCATGGGGCTGAAGGCTGGGTCCTGAGCCCTGCCCCCAGGGGCTGAAGCCAAACTATGAGCAATTAGCTTTGCGGGGGGGCCTGTCACATGGGGCCCCAGGCACTTGCCCTGGTTACCACCCCCTAATGCCAGCCCTGGCTTGTATATGCAGAGAAACATGCCGATGCAGGGCCGTGGGGGGTTTATAGCGTGTTGAGGGGCTCAGACAGAAAAAGCTTAAGAACCCTCCCTAAGCCTCATTGGTGGGTGCCCCCCTAGATCTAGATCTCAGAGCAGCCGCTGGTTCCTCAGGTCAGGCTCCAGCACCGGGATCTGCTCCATTTTCCCAGCCCCACCTATTTATACACAGAAGTAAACAAAGTGATTAACAGATCATAATGGTCATGCATAATCAATCAAGATTCTACAGGATAAAACAGGTTAAAATGTAAATTCTAAAAGACAAAGGGGAGATGGCTACTTAAGGGGAGGGGGGGTTGTCATGAGGGGGGAGGGTCTGTTTGTGTAGAGTCATTTTAAGGCCAGACCCCAGCATTTTCCCTTCGTTTCTTCCAGTTACCTGGCTCAGAATTTAGTATTAACAGGGCTCAGGGCTGCCCTAGGGGGCTGGTGCCAGCTGGAGAAAGTCATCACCTGGCCGGGCAGAGAAGAAGGTTTAATTAAGGTCACTTTCCAGCACAGACCCCGCTGGGGGAGCAGCAGCTGCTAAGCCTGGTCTCCCAGATCATGATGGAGGCTGCAGCGTCTGACCCAGGAAGCTGAACCCCAATATCCTGAGCAGAGAGGGACAGGGCGTTGGAGCAGCCTTCCCTCCTTGAGCTCTCTGGGGGGGCAGCTAATGAGAGCCCCTCCTCACAGGGGGAATTGCTGATCTCATTTGCCCCACTGTCCATCTGGAGTCACTCCTCGTCTGTCCAGGCAGTGACTCTGGATTAACAGTGGTGTCCGTGACACCAGGTTTCAGGAAGAACGAGTCCAGAGCGCTGTGGGAGAGACCGTTGTGGGGCAGAGCGAACCCCCTTCCCCCCTCCCGCACCCCCAGATCTAGGACAAGGACTCGGGGGATGAATTGTCCCAATGGAACCGGATGTTTCCGCAGTTTTCCAGAGGGGAGAAAAGCAGAATAGGGGATGTCACATTCCCAGCCCCCAGCCAGGGGCCCCCGACCCCCCTCAGAGCCCAGACCCCAGGGAGGGGCCCCAGACCCCGCCATAGCCCAGACCCCGAGCCAGGGGCCCCAGACCCCCCCCAGAGCCCAGACCCCCAGCCAGGGGCCCCAGACCGCCCCAGAGCCCAGCCCCTAGCCAGGGGCCCAGACCCCGCCCCCAGAGCCCAGACCCCCAGCCAGGGCCCCCAGCCAGGGGCCCCAGACCCCCCCCAGAACCCAGACCCCCAGCCAGGGCCCCAGACCCCCCCCCAGAGCCAGACAGGACCCCAGATACCCCCTGAGCCCAGACCCCCAGCGAGGGCCCCAGACCCCCCCCAGAGCCCAGACCCCAGCCAGGGGACCCAGACCCCCGCCTGAGCCCAGACCCCCAGCCAGGGGCTCCAGACCGCCCAGAGCCCAGCCCCCAGCCAGGGCCCCAGACCCCCCCAGAGCCCAGCCAGGGGCCCCAGACCCCCCCAGAGCCCAGCAAGGGGCCCCAGACCCCCCCAGAGCCCTAGCCCCCAGCCAGGGCCCCAGACCCCCAGCCAGGGGCCCGAGACCCCCCCCAGAGCCCAGACCCCCAGCCAGGGACCCCAGACCCGCCCAAAGCCAGCCAGGGGCCCCAGACCCCCCCAGAGCCCAGCAAGGGGCCCCAGACCCCCCCAGAGCCAGGCCCCAGCCAGGGCCCCAGACCCCAGCCAGGGGCCCGAGACCCCCCCCCCAGAGCCCAGACCCCAGCCAGGGGCCCCAGACCCCCCCAGAGCCCAGACCCCAAGCCAGGGGCCCCAGACCACCCCAGAGCACAGCCCCAGCCAGGGGCCCCAGACCCCTGCCCCCAGCCAGGGGCCCCAGACCCCAGCCAGGGGCTCCAGACCCCCCCCAGAGCCCGTCCCCAGCCAGGGGCCCCAGACCCCCCCCAGAGCCCAGACCCCCCCAGAGCCCAGACCCCGAGCCAGGGCCCCAGACCCCCCAGAGCCCAGCCCCTAGCCAGGGGCCCCAGACACCCCCAGAGCCCCAGCCCCCAGCCAGGGGCCCCAGACCACCCCCCAGAGCCCAGCCCCTAGCCAGGGGCCCCAGACCCCCCAGAGCCCAGACCCCCAGCCAGGGGCCCCAGACCCCCCCAGAGCCAGGCCCCAGCCAGGGGCCCCAGACCCCAGCCAGGGACCCGAGACCCCCCCCCAGAGCCCAGACCCCCTGCCAGGGGCCCCAGACCCCAGCCAGGGCCCCAGACCCCCCCAGAGCCCAGACCCCAAGCCAGGGGCCCCAGAGCACAGCCCCCAGCCAGGGGCCCCAGACCCCTGCCCCAAGCCAGGGGCCCCAGACCCCCAGCCAGGGGCTCCAGACCCCCCCAGAGCCCGTCCCCCAGCCCAGGGGCCCCAGACCCCCCCAGAGCCCAGACCCCCAGCCAGGGGCCCAGACCCCCCCCAGAGCCCAGACCCCCAGCCAGGGGCCCCAGACCCCCCCCAGAGCCCAGACCCCCAGCCAGGGGCCCCAGACCCCCCAGAGCGCAGACCCCCAGCCAGGGGCCCAGAGCCCCCCAGAGCCCAGCCCCCAGCCAGGGGCCCCAGACCCCCCAGACCACCGCCACCAGCCAGGGGCCCCAGACCCCCAGCCAGGGACACCAGACGACCCCCAGAGCCCAGACCCCCAGCCCCAGACCCCCGCCAGACCCCCAGCCAGGGGCCCCAGACCCCAGCCAGGGGCCCCAGACACCCCCAGAGCCCAGCCCCTAGCCAGGAGCCCCAGACACCCCCAGAGCCCAGCCCCCTGCCAGGGGCCCCAGACCCCCAGCCAGGGGCCCCAGACCCCCCCAGAGCCCAGCCCCTAGCCAGGGGCCCCAGACCCCCCCACAGCCCAGACCCCCAGCCAGGGGCCCCAGACCCCCCCCCCGAGCCCAGACCCCCAGCCAGGGGCCCCAGACCCCCCCCGAGCCCAGACCCCCAGCCAGGGGCCCCAGACCCCCCCAGAGCCGAGCCCCCAGCCAGGGGCCCCAGACCCCCCAGAGCCAAGCCCCCAGCCAGGGGCCCAGACGCCCAGCCAGGGGCCCCGGACCCCCCCCAGAGCCCAGACCCCCAGCCAGCGGCCCCAGACCCGCCCCCCCAGAGCCCAGACCCAGCCAGGGGCCCCAGACCTCCCCAGAGCCCAGACCCCCAACCAGGGGCCCCAGCCCCCCCAGAGCCCAGCCCCCGGCCAGGGACCCCAGACCCCCAAGCCAGGGGCCCCAGACCCGCCCAGAGCCCAGCCAGGGGCCCCAGACCCCCCAGAGCCCAGCCCCCAGCCAGGGGCCCCAGACCTCCCCCCAGAGCCCAGATCCCCAGCCAGGGCCCCCAGCCAGGGGCCCCAGACCCCCCCCAGAACCCAGACCCCCAGCCAGGGGCCCAGACCCCCCCCCAGAGCCCAGACAGGACCCCAGCTACCCCCTGAGCCCAGACCCCCAGCGAGGGGCCCCAGACCCCCCCCAGAGCCCAGACCCCAGCCAGGGGACCCAGACCCCCGCCTGAGCCCAGACCCCCAGCCAGGGGCTCCAGACCGCCCCAGAGCCCAGCCCCCAGCCAGGGGCCCCAGACCCCCCCAGAGCCCAGAGCCCAGCCAGGGCCCCAGACCCCCCAGAGCCCAGCAAGGGGCCCCAGACCCCCCCAGAGCCTAGCCCCCAGCCAGGGGCCCCAGACCCCCAGCCAGGGCCCCGAGACCCCCCCCCAGAGCCCAGACCCCCAGCCAGGGACCCCAGACCCGCCCAAAGCCCAGCCAGGGGCCCCAGACCCCCCCAGAGCCCAGCAAGGGGCCCCAGACCCCCCCAGAGCCAGGCCCCAGCCAGGGGCCCCAGACCCCAGCCAGGGGCCCGAGACCCCCCCCCCAGAGCCCAGACCCCAGCCAGGGGCCCCAGACCCCCCCAGAGCCCAGCCCCTAGCCAGGAGCCCCAGACACCCCCAGAGCCCAGCCCCCTGCCAGGGGCCCCAGACCCCCAGCCAGGGGCCCAGACCCCCCCCAGAGCCCAGCCCCTAGCCAGGGGCCCCAGACCCCCCCACAGCCCAGACCCCCAGCCAGGGGCCCCAGACCCCCCCCCCGAGCCCAGACCCCCAGCCAGGGGCCCCAGACCCCCCCCCGAGCCCAGACCCCCAGCCAGGGGCCCCAGACCCCCCCAGAGCCGAGCCCCCAGCCAGGGCCCCCAGACCCCCCAGAGCCAAGCCCCCAGCCAGGGGCCCCAGACGCCCAGCCAGGGGCCCGGACCCCCCCAGAGCCCAGACCCCCAGCCAGCGGCCCCAGACCCCGCCCCCCCAGAGCCCAGACCCAGCCAGGGGCCCCAGACCTCCCCAGAGCCCAGACCCCCAACCAGGGGCCCCAGCCCCCCCAGAGCCCAGCCCCCGGCCAGGGACCCCAGACCCCAAGCCAGGGGCCCCAGACCCGCCCAGAGCCCAGCCAGGGGCCCCAGACCCCCCCAGAGCCCAGCCCCCTCCCCCCAGAGCCCAGATCCACCAGCCAGGCCCCCCAGCCAGGGCCCCAGACCCCCCCCAGAACCCAGACCCCCAGCCAGGGGCCCCAGACCCCCCCCCCAGAGCCCAGACAGGACCCCAGATACCCCCTGAGCCCAGACCCCCAGCGAGGGGCCCCAGACCCCCCCAGAGCCCAGACCCCAGCCAGGGGACCCAGACCCCCGCCTGAGCCAGACCCCCAGCCAGGGGCTCCAGACCGCCCCAGAGCCCAGCCCCCAGCCAGGGGCCCCAGACCCCCCCAGAGCCCAGAGCCCAGCCAGGGGGCCCCAGACCCCCCCAGAGCCGCAGCAAGGGGCCCCAGACCCCCCCAGAGCCTAGCCCCCAGCCAGGGGCCCCAGACCCCCAGCCAGGGGCCCGAGACCCCCCCCAGAGCCCAGACCCCCAGCCAGGGACCCCAGACCCGCCCAAAGCCCAGCCAGGGGCCCCAGACCCCCCCAGAGCCCAGCAAGGGGCCCCAGACCCCCCCAGAGCCAGGCCCCAGCCAGGGGCCCCAGACCCCAGCCAGGGGCCCGAGACCCCCCCCCAGAGCCCAGACCCCAGCCAGGGGCCCCAGACCCCCCCAGAGCCCAGACCCCAAGCCAGGGGCCCCAGACCACCCCAGAGCACAGCCCCCAGCCAGGGGCCCCAGACCCCTGCCCCCAGCCAGGGGCCCCAGACCCCCAGCAGGGGGCTCCAGACCCCCCCCCAGAGCCCGTCCCCCAGCCAGGGGCCCCAGACCCCCCCAGAGCCCAGACCCCCAGCCAGGGGCCCCAGACCCCCCCCAGAGCCCAGACCCCGAGCCAGGGGCCCCAGACCCCCCAGAGCCCAGCCCCTAGCCAGGGGCCCCAGACACCCCCAGAGCCCAGCCCCCAGCCAGGGGCCCCAGACCCCCCCCAGAGCCCAGCCCTAGCCAGGGGCCCCAGACCCCCCCAGAGCCCAGACCCCCAGCCAGGGGCCCCAGACCCCCCAGAGCCAGGCCCCAGCCCAGGGGCCCCAGACCCAGCCAGGGACCCGAGACCCCCCCCCAGAGCCCAGACCCCCTGCCAGGGGCCCCAGACCCCAGCCAGGGGCCCCAGACCCCCCCAGAGCCCAGACCCAAGGCCAGGGGCCCCAGAGCACAGCCCCCAGCCAGGGGCCCCAGACCCCCAGCCAGGGGCTCCAGACCCCCCCCAGAGCCCGTCCCCCAGCCAGGGGCCCCAGACCCCCCCCAGAGCCCAGACCCCCAGCCAGGGGCCCCAGACCCCCCCCAGAGCCCAGACCCCCAGCCAGGGGCCCCAGACCCACCCAGAGCCCAGACCCCCAGCCAGGGGCCCCAGACCCCCCCCAGAGCCCAGACCCCAAGCCAGGGGCCCCAGACCTCCCCAGAGCCCAGACCCCCAGCCAGGGGCCCCAGACCCCCCCCCCCCAGCCAGGGACCCCAGACCCCCCGCAGAGCCCAGACAGGGCCCCAGACCTCCCCGGAGCCCAGACCCCCAGCCAGGGGCCCCAGACCCCCCCAGAGCGCAGACCCCCAGCCAGGGGCCCAGAGCCCCCCAGAGCCCAGCCCCCAGCCAGGGGCCCCAGACCCCCCAGACCACCGCCACCAGCCAGGGGCCCCAGACCCCCAGCCAGGGACACCAGACGCCCCCCAGAGCCCAGACCCCCAGCCCCAGACCCCCGCCAGACCCCCAGCCAGGGGCCCCAGCCCCAGACCCCCCGCCAGACCCCCAGCCAGGGGCCCCAGACCCCAGCCAGGGGCCCCAGACACCCCCAGAGCCCAGCCCCTAGCCAGGAGCCCCAGACACCCCCAGAGCCCAGCCCCCTGCCAGGGGCCCCAGACCCCCAGCCAGGGGCCCCAGACCCCCCCCAGAGCCCAGCCCCTAGCCAGGGGCCCCAGACCCCCCCAGAGCCCAGACCCCCAGCCAGGGGCCCCAGACCCCCCCCCCCGAGCCCAGACCCCCAGCCAGGGGCCCCAGACCCCCCCCCCGAGCCCAGACCCCCAGCCAGGGGCCCCAGACCCCCCCAGAGCCGAGCCCCCAGCCAGGGGCCCCAGACCCCCCAGAGCCAAGCCCCCAGCCAGGGGCCCCAGACGCCCAGCCAGGGGCCCCGGACCCCCCCCAGAGCCCAGACCCCCAGCCAGCGGCCCCAGACCCGCCCCCCCAGAGCCCAGACCCAGCCAGGGGCCCCAGACCTCCCCAGAGCCCAGACCCCCAACCAGGGGCCCCAGCCCCCCCCAGAGCCCAGCCCCCGGCCAGGGACCCCAGACCCCAAGCCAGGGGCCCCAGACCCGCCCAGAGCCCAGCCAGGGGCCCCAGACCCCCCCAGAGCCCAGCCCCCAGCCAGGGGCCCCAGACCTCCCCCCAGAGCCCAGATCCCCAGCCAGGGGCCCCAGACCCCCAGCCAGGGGCCCCAGACCCCCCCAGAGCCCCGCCCCCAGCCAGGGGCCCCAGACCCCCAGCCAGGGGCCCCAGACGCCTCCCAGAGCCCAGACCCCCAGCCCCAGACCCCCGCCAGACCCCCAGCCAGGGGCCCCAGCCCCAGACCCCCGCCAGACCCCCAGCCAGGGGCCCCAGCCCCCAGCCAGGGTCCCCAGACCCCCCCAGAGCCCAGCCCCCAGCCAGGGGCCCCAGACCCCCCCAGAGCTCAGACCCCCAGCCAGGGGCCCCAGACCCCCCCAGAGCCCAGCCCCCAGCCAGGGGCCCCAGACCCCCCCAGAGCTCAGACCCCCAGCCAGGGGCCCCAGACACCCCCAGAGCCCAGCCCCCAGCCAGGGGCCCCAGACACCCAGCCAGGGGCCCCAGACCCCCCCCAGAGCCCAGCCCCTAGCCAGGGGCCCCAGACCCCCCCAGAGCCCAGACCCCCAGCCAGGGGCCCCAGCCCCCCCCCGAGCCCAGACCCCCAGCCAGGGGCCCCAGACCCCGCCCCCGAGCCCAGCCCCCAGCCAGGGGCCCCAGAGCCCAGACCCCCAACCAGGGGCCCCAGACCCCCCCAGACCCCCGCCCCATGGGGGGAGGGGGAGACAATGGGGGGTGGCGCCCCCCCCGATCTGCGCATCCCCAGAGCCGGGAGACACAAACCCTCCAACGTCACTTCCGGTCCCTTCAGGAGCGCCAGGAACTACATCTCCCAGCCTGCCCCGGGAGCCGCTTCCTCCCTCTTCAGCGCAGCTCAGAGAGCGTGTTACCAGCTGTTACTGCGCATGCTCAGTGCTGGTGCCAGGGAGCCGGGAGAACAAAGCCCAGAGCCTGGGGGCGGGGCTCTGGCACAGCCCGGGGGTGTGGCTGCTCCTGGGGGCGGGGATCTGGCACAGCGCGGGGGCGGGGCAGCGCATGGGGGCGGGGCTCTGGCACAGCCCGGGGGTGTGGCTGCTCCTGGGGGCGGGGCTCTGGCACAGCGCGGGGGCGGGGCAGCGCATGGGGGCGGGGCTCTGGCACAGCCCGGGGGTGTGGCTGCTCCTGGGGGCGGGGCTCTGGCACAGCACAGGGGCGGGGCAGCGCCTGGGGGCGGGGCTCTGGCACAGCCCCGGGGCGGGGCAGCGCCTGGGGGCGGGGCTCTGGCTCCATTGGGAGCCGGGGGCGGGGCTGAGCAGCGGCTCCCTGGGGGGTCCCGTGTTTGCCGGCAGCGCTGGAGCCGCCGGGGCGATCGCGGAGCTGCTGGGCCCAGCTGAAGCCGGGCTCGGCCCCGGCCCCGCCGGGACCCGGGTGGGGACAGAGCCTGGGGCCGGGGGTTCCCCTGTGTGGGGCCGGGGGCGGCGGGGGGACGAGCCGGAGCTGCGGGCGGGGGAAGGACAGTGGGACACGTGCGGGGTGGAGCGTCCCCTGGGAGCCAGGAAAGTCCGGGGGAGAAGAAAGTGTCTGTGTGAGTGTGTGTGTCTGTCTGTGTGTGTGTGTGTGTGTGTTACTGTGTGTGTGTGAGTCGGTGTGTGTGTGTCATTGTGTATCTGTCAGTGTGTGTGTGTTACTGTGTGTGTGTGTGTCAGTGTGTGTGTGTGTGTGTGTCCGTGTGTGTGAGTCGGTGTGTGTGTGTCATTGTGTATCTGTCAGTGTGTGTGTCATTGTGTGTGTGTGTCAGTGTCTGTGTGTGTCTGCGCTCTATTTGCACCCTTGTGCCACGTCCCTCTCACACACTGATCACAATTCTCTCTCCGCTTCTTCCCCTTTGCTCTCCCCTCACCACATGTGGCTACAAAAATCCCACAATGAGGGACTCTCCCGTCTCTTCTTTTGCCCCATTTCCTCCATCAGTCTCCAACGGCCATTTACATTCTCCCCAGATTTGGGATGTTTCCCCCCCCCCAGTTTATTTCCAGCCCTTTGTCCTCGTTCGGGTGGGGAATTGCTGCCCCGAGTCACTCTCCAAAGGGGGTCGGGGTTGGTGGGGGCTGTTTGGGGAGCCCCGACACGTGGCTGCCTCAGGGGTGGCGATGGGGCGGCTGTTCTCTGCCAGCAACAGGGCTTGGCAGGGGCCCAGGAGGGAACAGGGGGAGCCCGTGTCCCCTATGGAGCCTGCCCAGCCCCTTTGCTTCTGCTCCTTTCTAGCGTTTCCTTCACAGACTTTATTACTGGGGAGGCTGGAAAATGTCTCTGGGCTCAGCCCCGGCAGGAGGGGCCAGGTCCCCACTGTAGTAAAGAGATGACGCGTTTCCCCAGCATGGCACAATGTCGGGTGTGTGTCTGCAGGGAAAGGGCCTGGGGGGATCGTGACGTGAAATTAACTAAACCCTGTTCTGCAACCCCCACAACTTTCTCCTCTCGCCCCGCCCCCAACGAACAAGCGACAGTGACACCGGGTGGCCACGTGGGGTAATGCACACAGCCCCTAGTTCTTATAGTATGAGAACAAGTAAATAACTTTTCCTTATTCACTTCCTCCACACCACTCATAATTTTATAGACCTCTATCATATCCCCCCTTAGTCTCCTCTTTTCCAAGCTAAAAAGTCCTAGCCTCTTTAATCTCTCCTCATATGGGACCCATTCCAGACCCCTAATCATTTTAGTTGCCCTTCTCTGAACCTTTTCTAATGCCAGTATATCCTTTTTGAGATGAGGAGACCACAATTATATGCAGTATTCAAGATGTGGGCGCACTATGGATTTGTATAGGGGCAGTAAGATATTCTCCGTCTTATTCTCTATCCCTGTTTTAATGATTCCTAACATCCCTTTTGCTTCTTTGACTGCCGCTGCACACTGCATTGACATCTTTAGAGAACTATCCATGATGACTCAAAGATCTTTTTCCTGATTAGTTGTAGCTAAATTAGCCCCCATCATATTCTATGTATAGTTGGGGTTATTTTTTCCAATGTGCATTACTTTACATTTAGCCACATTAAATGTCATTTGCCATTTTATTGCCCAATCATTTAGTTTTGTGAGATCTTTTTGTAGTTCTTCACAGTCTGCTTTGGTCTTAACTATCCTGAGCAGCTTAGTATCATCTGCAAACTTTGCCACCTCACTGTTTACCCCTTCTTCCAAATCATTTATGAATAAGTCGAATAGGATTGGTCCTAGGACTGACCCTTGGGGAACACCACTAGTTACCCCTCTCCATTGTGAAAATTTACCATTTATTCCTACCCTTTGGTCTCTCATTGTACCATAAGGGGAGATGGTTGCTTCTAAAGGAAGGAGAAGATTAAATGCATCCGATGAGGATGGGATTCGAACCCATGCGTGCAAAGCACAATGGATTAGCAGTCCATCACCTTAACCACTCGGCCACCTCATCTGAGCTGTCAAAAAAAGGACAGGAGGAGAAATCTAAGAGCAGTAGAGATAGGGATACTCAGGAGTTTTTAAATACCAAGTGTAAGCAGGGTCTGGATGAGCTCCCCCCTCACATCGAGTGATGAGCTGGGGAAAGACGTCAGGACCAGACCGTGTTTGCCCAGACACCCCGACTCGGCCTGGGTATGCAGCATGATGGGGCCGCTTTGCCAAAGGGACCAGTTCTGGCTGGTGTTGGGCTACAAATCACTGTAGCATTGAGTGGAATGAAATGTTATTCTCCTTCCTGTCCGAGTGAAGGGCGGCAGAACATACCGAGTCCTTCCTGATGGAGGGGCGAGGTGGGTGAGAAATACCTTTTATTGCACTGCATAGAAGCGATTGAGGACGTCACCCTAACCCAGTGGTCCCCAAACTTTTCACACTGTGCCCTCTTGTCCGTGTCTGTGGCCCCTCGGAAGCCGCGGTCGAGAACTGGGGCTGGGAGCAGGGCCATGGCTTCCTAGGGATAGGGGAGCGGACAGGGGTAAGGGGAACGAGGCTGGGCCAGGAGCCAGGGGGCCAGGCTGAGGGTAGGATGGGGGAAGAGCTGGGGCAGACGAGGGCTGAGTGGGGCTCCCTCCATGCCCTCAATGTGGGATCATAACTCCGACATGGGGGCCGAAGCTGGGAGGAAGGGTCCTGCCATCTAGAGCCTGAGGGCATGGGGCCACCGCCAGAGCACGTGTCCGACCGGTGGCATCCCTGCACCCCAGCCAGGGCCTGGGACATGTGAGGGGGAGACTGTGAACGTCCCGTCTGTCCCAGAGACGCTGTTTGCGATATCCCTGAGCCACAGAACGAGGTGACGTGTTTCCCTTGAACCGTTCCCATTTTCCTTATGGTTTAAATCGATTGCTCTTCAATCCATTGGATTTGCTTGAAGCACATGCAACGATCCGTGGGTCAGGGAAGCATCCAGAGCGGAGAGAGAACCCCAGAGTGGGGACACCCCAGCCCCTGTACTAAGTGAGCACAACAAGACTGGGGGTCGAGCCCCCCAGGAATCCTGGGCCCAGCCTTGTCGGGGTCACGAGGACTCTGCCACACAGGAGAGTAGACAGAGAGTCCTCGAGGTCAGGCTGCCTCTGGGTGAGGGAGTGGGAGTGGGGACTCAGGGCCTTTCACTAGCCCATTCCACCGGGGTCGTGGATAAGCCAGGAAAGTTTGCTGCACTAGCAGGACCATAACCCCCTTTACACTGGCACTCTGTCCTCATCGCTTCTCTCCCTCTCTCCCCTCGGGTCTCTCAGCACCTGGCCCCACAGCGCTTCCTGCCAGCCCCAGACTGTGCTGTCTGGGCCTGCTCCTGTGGGTGTGAGCCTCCCTCCTGACTCCTAAGGACTCAGCAGGAGAACGGGGCCTGTCCAGGAAATGGCCAGGGCTTCTGGGAACCCGGGTGTGGCTCTGGACACCACCAGGGATCATTTGGCTCTTGGAACACAAGGGAACATAAAAAGCTGAGAGCCCAGACATGGGGCTTGAACCCCTGACAAATAACTTGATATTCTACTGACTGAACTAGCCTAGTTTAGTGAGTGTAGTTACCTGCTGTAACCACAAGAGCAGGCAGGTAAAAGAGAGGCAAAAAAAGTCCCAGGAGCCCTTCCTCTTTTTCTCCATGGCCACAGCCCATCAGCAGGATTCCTCCTCCTCCTCCCTCCTGTGCCCCAGTGCCACTAAATCTCCGCACCTAGACAGCCGGTCCGTCCTCTGCCCCCCAATACCCCATGTTTAAGCCTCCCGACCAAACCCTGCCCCTGGCTCCATAGATCCGAGTCTCACATCTCGCTGGGAACTCGATTCCTTGTGCCCAGAGTGTCTCTGCCCCCTCCGTAGATGACCCGACAAACACAGTGTCCAGACTAACACGGCTACCCCTCTGATACTAGTATTAACTGTAGAAGCTACAAAAGGTCCTGTGGCACCTTATAGAGTAACAAGGGTATTGAAGCATAAGCTTTCGTGGGTGAATACCCACTTCATCGGATGCAAGCAGTGGAAAAGTATTAACTGTTTCCTACTGATGGGTCTAGAAAGCATTTGTCGAGTGGAAGATGACATTTCTGACGGATTGTTCCCAAGACCTTGGACCTTATGTTCCAACATCTCCCAGGTTCTTTGGTGAAAATAAGACCAAGGTTTCTTTGCAATGTACAGGAAGAAAGAAGTTTCTTACCCCAGATGGGACTTAAACCTACAACCTCTAACGTAGGAAGCCAATGCCTTATCCATTAGGCCACTGGGGCCCTGAACTGCAACTTGAGAAAGGATGGAAATTCTCCCTCATAATTCCACATTTCTCACATTCGTTTGGAAGCCAAACACCCCCTTTATGCACTTACAGAAATGTCGGCATCCCCTGTAAGCGAGGCAACTGGGCAGGTCGCTGACTGAGCTGAGCCCCACCTTTCTGCAGCCATCTTTAGAGAAGAACCCCACCCCAGAGTCACCCCTCCCTCCGTCAGCACCTCCATGGCTGTGGCTCTGAGTGGCAGTAGGGTGATTAGGGGGCAAATCCAGGGCTGGAAGTGGGGTCAGGTCAGTCTGTGAGGAGTAACCAGGTGGGGCAGACCCAGGGTGAGGCTCTGGGCTGCTGGTCGGTCGTTGGGATCAGAGCTCTAGATCAAAGCTGCACAGCGACCTGACACCCAGGGTTACAAGGCCGACATAGCGACCCCCTTACCGGCCTCGTGAACCCCAAACCCTAGTTACTCTGGGCACTTAGGAGTCTCTGTCCCTTAATCACTTCTGGGAGCTCCCCAGCAGGCTGCGGGCGTCAGCCGCCTCCTGCCTCACAGGTGAGACTCTTGGCGCTGTGCAAGCCGCCCCCTCGCTTGCAGGCCCAGGGTAGGAAGCGGGAGGCCCGGTGCGAGCAGAAGAGGGTTTGATTAATCCACCTCTGTGTTATGGGCACAGCACAGTTCCCCTGGGTCCCTCTGCTGGCTTTTCGTAAGCAGCACCCAGCGGCCCTGGCTCCAGGCTGGTGCCTTGCGAGCTCTGGCACGGGCAGGGAGTGGTGCAGGGGGCTGGGCCGGGGCCCTGGCAAACCAGCTGCTGGGAGGCATCTTTGAGGCAGCAAATCAGTCCCTTAAGATGCAAAATAAGGTTATTACCATCCCTGGGTGGACTCGAACCACCAGCCTTTCGGTTAACAGCCAAACGCGCTGACCCATTGCGCCACAGAGACACACAGAAACAAAACTGCTGTTACCAAGGCTGCTCCGAGCAGCCGGCGCATCTCCCTGCCAGCGCTAGAGCTCACAAGGTGCTAGGCCGGACGCTGGAGCTGGGGCTGAAGACCCAGCAGGGGGGTGCAGCAGAAGTGGGCTGGGCCCAAAACCCAGTGGCTGATGGATCAAAACCATTGTGTGCTAGACCTGCACGTCTTCCTTTTTGCTCTGGGCAATCCAGCAAGGAGCAATCAGCAGAGGGCCAAGAGCCTAGGCCATGGGGCAAGAGGTGGCTGAGGCGGCGGCCGGCCAGGAGTTAAATCAGCCCGAACCCCCCGAGTCTGGATCAATGTCACAAGGCCCCAGTGTCTCCATGGAAGACAATTTGTGAAATCCCAGATGAGTGGAGTTAAATTGGTTCTCAGCCTGAGTCCTTTGCTCTTAATCCTGAGGATATTGTCCCACCATGGGGCCATTTCCCGCCTCTCTTTCAGACAGAAGCACCATTTTCTCTGCACAGACCCAGGAACAGCGAGATCTGTCTCTGTCCCTTGTGCAAAGCAGGGGGGCAAATTCCCTGGACCCGTCCTCTTCTGCAATGGAACCAATGGACGAGCAGGGCTGGATGAGCCCTGGGCCCATCCAGGCCTGCCAGTGAAATGTTCCCTCCCCTTCTCCTTAGTGCTGCTGTTGTTATTTCATGGAGTGTCTGGGACGGGGGAAAAGCTGAGTTCACTCCAGGTGGAGGGAAAAAAGGACCCTGAAAATCTCAGTGCCTCGGGGAAAACCCAACTGCTGCTACTGTGCTGCAAAGTGACCCCAAAGAACCAGAAGCCTCCAGGACAACAGGATTGGCCTCAGAGCAGGGACTGTGTCCCCCATGCTGCTGTGAGGCCACTGGATGCTCTGGAGACAGGAGGGCTCTGAGTGTAACCCAGAGCAAACACAGCCCTTCTGGGGATGTAGCTCAGTGGTAGAGCGCATGCTTTGCATGTGTGAAGCCCTGGGTTCAATCCCCAAGTTGTCTTTTCACCCTGCTGCTTTGCTCACACCCAGAGGGGAGGCTCCCCAGCAGTCTCCCTGCGTGAGTTTCAATCCTGCTCAGCTAGTGCCAATTGCAGGGAAGGTCTGTGGGGGTTTCTGCTCCTAAGTCACCTGGGTACTTTTAAGATTCCCACCCGCTGTGCTGCTTGGGACGATGGTGGATGAGGAAGGAGAAGGGAATGGGAGGGGAAGGTCCCATCTGCACAGACTGAGAGGCCAGGAAACGGAGGGGCAGTCAGTGCTCAGAGGGGAGAGAGGTCAGTGATTTACACCCCCCTGGGGACACTGTCTTTTCGAGGCGAGGGCAGCTGGCTTGGGATGATGCTGACGATGGATAGAAAAACGGCTGGAGTCAGTGACAGATGAGACCATAGAAGGGGAAGGGAAATGGCAGCTCCACAGAAGGTCCTGGCTGCTCAGATGCCCCAGTTATAGGCATCCTGGCCTGACCTAGAAAGAGAAACGACAAAGAGGCACCCAGCCCCCCTACAGTGATCCCATGGACAAAAATCTGGTTGGGAGTGGGGTGAAGGTTCCCTCTGGACAAAGGGAGCTGAAATCCCTCAGCGTCCTGGAATTTAAGTGATGCATCAAACCCTGCCCGGGTGGGGGCTGAGGTTCATCAGCAGAAGCTTGGGCAGTAGATCAACCCATCGGGCTGCCTCCTAGGCCAGGCTGCAGCCCAGCTTCAGGACTCAGAGGAAATGGAGCTCCCACCCCTACCTACAGGACTCCAGGTACAACCAGCCTTCTGCATCAAACATCCCCTCTGGCGCTCAAGTCACAACAGCGAGCGGGCAAAAGACAGGCTCCCACGTCATTGGAGAGAGCAAGACGAAGCCTTGGAACACCCAGGAGTGTTAGGTGGTAAAAGAGCTGCCCCAAGGTCCCACCGAGACTTGAACTCAGATCGCAGGGTTCAAAGCCCTGAGTGCTGCCCTTACACCATGGGACCGGTGGGGAGCACCCTGCGCTCTTCTGACTTCCAGTGTAGAAGAGCCTGGGCAGACAATAATTTATCTTCTTTGCTCAAGGTCTCTCTGGCCTCTCTGGCCAGCCCTGCATTTGCTCAACAAGTCGGCTCGCAGCGGTTTGCTGTAGACCCAGAAGCCTTTCTTCCTTCTGACTGCGAGGCCAGTGGGCGTGTGAGGAAGTTGCCCCTTCAGTCCCAGGCAGTAAATGGCCCTTCCTAGGAAAGCCCAAGTCCTGAAAAGAAACGAGTAACATCAAGGACAGTACTGAAGAGCTGACTCCTGAAGCTCTCAGGGGACACCGCAGGGGGAAGGAGGACTCCCAAGAGAGAAGTTTTGTAAGATGTTAGTGAATAATTAAACACCTGAGTAGGAACTTGAACCCTGGACCCTCAGATTAAAAGACTGATGCACGACCAACTGAGCTAGCCAGGCTCAGGGAATAAAGGAGTAAGTCTGGTGCAGAAGAGAAACTAGCCAAGAAAAAGAGGGCAGGAAACAGCAGCTTTCTCAGCTCATTTCCCCACCCTCTGTCCTGCAGGGGTTGGGGTGATCCCAGTGGCAAGAAGGGGAGCACCTCGCTGGTCAGCTAAGGGACCTGAGAAAAGTAAAACTTCATCTTTCTGCCTGGTTTAAAGCCAGGGCCCCTTTGCATGTCAGGCAAATGTGATAACCAGACACTACAGAAATTCTGCCACAGGGATCTGCCCCTCCCCTCAGAGAGCAACAGTGACACCGGGTATATATATCATATATACATTTATAAGCATCTCCACATAAAGCCTTATGGGGTACACTGTCACACCCCCACCCACCCACCCCACACACCCCTACACCTCTCCTGGTGGTGGGAGGGGAACAGGGGAAAGGACAAAAGAAGTAAGAGATGAAGAGAAAGGAGGGAGGGATGGAGGAAAAGGTCAAACAAAAAGGACAAACCCTAATGTCCCCAGTGATTCTGAGGGACAAAATCCCAAGTGGGGAATTAAATTCTGCCACCTGAAGCGACTGTTTTCCATGCCTAGAATTCAGCTGGCACCAGATGGATCAGACTGAACAGGTTCCAAACCTCTCAGAGGCTCGTACCTTCTAACCAGGGACGTCTGTTTTCTAGGAAAGTGCGTGAAAGGAAAGGAGAAAACTCCAAAGAGGTTCCTCCTCGCGCTCACGTCCGTGAACCCTAATACTCTCTCAGTCCTCCGAGAGAGACCTCGACAAGGAGACTTGCTGAAGCAAAGCCACGGGGGTCTCCGAGGTTTCCCTGGCCCCTCGCCCCTGGCCTGGCCTGGCTGATGTCAGCATCTCTCTGTGAGGTCACCACCTCCCCACCACCTTTGACCAATAGGCCGAGGTCCTGCAAAATGCCTTTGTGATGTCACTGCCACACCCACCCCTCCCCAGCATTGCTAATGTCCTGCCGCTGGCCAGACACTTGGGAGGTTTGAGCTGCTCGGTATGGGGAGGAGGTGACCAGCCCTCTGTGGAGAAAGAAGTAATTCGGGACTATTTAGAAAAGCTGGACGAGCACAAGTCCATGGGGCCGGATGCACTGCATCCGAGGGTGCTAAAGGAGTTGGCCGATGTGATTGCAGAGCCATTGGCCATTATCTTTGACAAATCATGGCAATCGGGGGAGGTCCCGGATGACTGGAAAAAAGCTAATGTAGTGCCCATCTTTAAAAAAGGGAAGAGGGAAGATCCGGGGAACTACAGGCCAGTCAGTCTCACCTCAGTCCCTGGAAAAATCATGGAACAGGTCCTCAAGGAATCAATTCTGAACCACTTAAAGGAGGGGAAAGTGATCAGGAACAGTCAGCATGGATTCACCAAGGGCAAGTCATGCCTGACTAACCTAATTGCCTTCTATGATGAGATAACTGGCTCTGTGGATGAGGGGAAAGCAGTGGATGTGCTATTTCTTGACTTTAGCAAAGCTTTTGATACAGTCTCCCACAGTGTTCTTGCCAGCAAGTTAAAGAAGTATGGGCTGGATGAATGGACGGTAAGGTGGATAGAAAACTGGCTGGATGGTCGTGCTCAACGGATAGTGATCAATGGCTCCATGTCTAGTTGGCAGCCGGTATCAAGTGGAGTGCCCCAAGGGTCGGTGCTGGGGCTGGTTCTGTTCAATATCTTCATCAACGACCTGGAGGATGGTGTGGACTGCACCCTTAGCAAGTTTGCAGATGACACTAAACTGGGAGGAGTGGTTGATACGCTGGAGGGTAGGGATAGGATACAGAGGGACCTAGACAAATTAGAGGATTGGGCCAAAAGAAATCTGATGAGGTTCAACAAGGACAAGTGCAGAGTCCTGCACTTAGGACGGAAGAATCCCATGCACTGCTACAGACTAGGGACCGAATGGCTGGGCAGCAGTTCTGCAGAAAAGGACCTAGGGGTTACAGTGGACGAAAAGCTGAATATGAGTCAACAGTGTGCCCTTGTTGCCAAGAAGGCTAACGGCATTTTGGGCTGTATAAGTAGGGGCATTTCCAGCAGATCGAGGGACGTGATTATTCCCCTCTATTCGGCACTGGTGCGGCCTCATTTGGAGTACTGTGTCCAGTTTTGGGCCCCACACTACAAGAAGGATGTGGATAAATTGGAAAGAGTCCAACGGAGGGCAACAAAAATGATTAGGGGGCTGGAGCACATGACTTATGAGGAGAGGCTGAGGGAACTGGGATTGTTTAGCCTACAGAAGAGAAGAGTGAGGGGGGATTTGATAGCTGCTTTCAACTACCTAAAAGGGGGTTCCAAAGAGGATGGATCTAGACTGTTCTCAGTGGTAGAAGATGACAGAACAAGGAGTAATGGTCTCAAGTTGCAGAGGGGGAGGTTTAGGTTGGATATTAGGAAAAACTTTTTCACTAGTAGGGTGGTGAAGCACTGGAATGGGTTACCTAGGGAGGTGGTGGAATCTCCTTCCTTAGAGGTTTTTAAGGTCAGGCTTGACAAAGCCCTGGCTGGGATGATCTAGTTGGGGTTGGTCCTGCTTTGAGCAGGGGGTTGGACTAGATGACCTCCTGAGTTCCCTTCCAACCCTGAGATTCTATGATTCTATGACGAGAACACCACTTGCCCATGGTGGGAGACTCCTAAATTCCACTCTCCCTCCCTGGTTTCTCTGACCAGCTGATGGTGACAGCGTTCTCAGCCAACCCCAGCTCTCTGGTCTAGAAAGCAGCATCTAACCGGCCTTGGAACAGCTCCGGTTTGCTCGCTGGACATGTAACAAAGAAGGTAAATGTCAGAAATGGAACCTCAGCTTGGAAATAAACACCCTCAGGGATCCTTCTACACTAAGGGTATGTCTACGTTATGAAATTATGTCGAATTTATAGAAGTCAATCTTTAGAAAGCAATTTTATACAGTCCGTTGTGTGTGTCCCCACTAAGCTGGAGGATTTAGAGTTAATGGGGTCCTGTGTGCAGCTTCATTTTGGGACCCATCCAAGAAAAAGAACATTCTCTCCTATCTCCCCCCATTGTTCTTTTTTCTTCTTCACCCTCCTTCTACATTATCAGTAATGGGAAGTGAAGGAACATAAAGTGAGGTACCTTGATTGGGGCAGAGGGTTGGGGTGTAGGATGGGTGATGGGGGTCAGGCTCTGGGAACGAGTTTGGGTGGTGGGTGCGGGCTCTGGGCTGGGGCAGAGGATTGGGGAGGGGGGCTGAGGGCTCTGGGAGGAAGTTTGGGTGTGGTACACGGGCTCTGGGCTGGGGCAGAGGATTGGGGAGGGGGGCTGAGGGCTCTGGGAGGAAGTTTGGGTGTGGTACACGGGCTGTGGGCTGGGGCAGGGGGTTGGGGGGCTGAGGGGTGAGGGCTCTGGGAGGAAGTTTGGGTGTGGTACGTGGGCTGTGGGCTGGGGCAGGGGGTTGGGGTGCAGGAAGGGGTCAGGGGATGGCACTTATCTCGGGCGGGGCGGCTCCCAAAGCGACCGGCACACACCCCCCTCCAGCAGCGACTTCTAGGTGAGGGGGGGCCCAGGGGGTCTCCATGCTCCACTGCCTGCAGGCTCTGCCCACACAGCTCCCATTGGCTGCAGTTCCCAGCCAATAGGAGCTGCAGAGTTGGTGCTAGGGATGGGAGCAGTGCAGGGAGACGCACCCCCCACGGGACGCAGGGAGAGAGGCCGACTTCCGTCGGCGCTGCTGGGTGCTGATGCCCGGCGTCAGGGGTGGAGCCCCACCACCGACCAACGTGGTGGGCCCCCAACGCTGGGCCCCGCCACCGACGCTGGGCGACGTTGCGTGGCAATGCCCCCGACGTTGGGCGAAGTTGTGGGGCCCCACCCCCAACGCAACGTTGCCCGGCGTCCGGGGTGGGCCCTGCAAATCTCCCCAGTGCTGAGGTAAGATGGCCGCGGGCCCCGGGGCTAGCGGGGATCTGCCCGTGGGTGCTGAGCACCCACCAATTTTTCCCCGTGGGTGCTCCAGCCCCGGAGCACCCACGGAGTAGGCGCCTATGGATGCAGGGACATGCCGGCCACTTCTGGGAGCGGCGCGGCATGGAGGGAGGGAGGCAGAGTGGGCAGGGAGCCACCTTAGCGCTGCTGGGACGTCTCTGCACAGCCGCTTGGGGGGAGGGGGATTAACTATTTTGACCGTTGGGCAGCAGAAACTGTCTCTGAAACTCTAAGTCCTGGTATTAAGGGCCTGGCTACTGAAGGAACAGCACAGCAGTGACAATGTGCATGGCGCGGCTAAACCTTTCAACCAACCACAAGTAAAAATGAATAAACTAATTTCAGGAGACGATATGAAGGCAAGGAAAAAACCATTTCGTAAAGAAATTATTTGTCCTGCTTAGCAGAGTTACATAGAAACTACCATAGTAATTCACGAGAGAACATTCAAAAACAAGAGAGAGAACGTTGCCTAAGCTTATTAGTAATAAACATCTAATGGGCATTTCCCTCAGAGTATAATATAACAATAGCGAAGTGGCAATGTGTCCAATTGTTAAAACAAATTCCCTGTTAGGACCAGTCCCAATCTGGGGTCAGTGACTCTGCATCCGAACTGATGTACATGTTATTCAAAACAGTCTGTTCACTGGCCAGTTACCCCTATTGAATGCTGACACAGCCATATTCGATGCATTGGTTACTCTCCATTCAGGAGGTTATTTCCTACTTCTTCATAACTACTGAAGCTGCTCTAAGCGGATGGGAGGGAGCTGTCCTATCCGTGTAGTGAATCCACCTCCCCGAGAGGTGGGAGCTATGTCAGCGGGAGAAGCGATGTCGGTGGGTGTGCAAGCTGTTCTGTTTACACGTCTATATAATGTTTAATCAACTGCCCACAACATGGGGGTATAACTCAGTGGTAGAGTGTTTGACTGCAGAGCAAATTGTCCTTGGTTCCCATCCAAGTGCACCCTTTGAAACCTGATCCTTCAACAAAAAATGTTGCATATCCATTTCCATTCTGTTCAGGATTCCCCTGAATGGGGATGCCTTAAATGGATGGAAACACTCAACGTTTTCCTGTGCAAATGCATAAAAACCGAGCAAACACGTCCCTCAGTGCATCTATACTGTGATAAAAGCCCTGCGGCCCGGCTGGCCTGGATCGTCTGACTTGGACGTCTCGGTCTCTGGTTGTGGGGCTAAAAACTGCAGTGGGGACATTTGGCTCAGGCTGGAGCCCGGCCTCGGAGACCCTCACCCCTCGTGGGATCTCAGAGGCTGGGCTCAAGCCCAAGCGTCTACACTGTAATTTTATAGCCCTGCAGCACAAGCCCCACAAGCCTGGATCAGCTGACCCAGGGTTTGAGAACAGTGACTTGGGTGTGTTAATGGCAGTGTAGACGTAACGCTAGGCTATGTCCACACTGCAATGAACACCCAGGGCTGCCCCGTGCCAGCTCAGGCTCCCAGGGCTTGGGCTGTGTGGTGGTAAATTTGCAGTGTAGACATCTCGGCTCAGGCTCAGTACCGGGCTCTGCGACCCCACGAGGTTGGGAGGGAGTTTAGCAAGCGACAAAGGTAAATCGGCCGTGGAGTATTACCCTGGGCTCACTGGCAGTTCCCCATTGGTCCATCTGCTTTGGGGCAGGGACCATAACACGTCCTGCTGCATTCGTTATTTCAAAGGGTGGTTTAGGATTTTCAGTCTCAGACACGGTGCACAAAGCAGGACTCCACCCTGGACATTACTCAAATGAGCCGCCCACAGATTCTGGCAGCGACAACGAGGCATTTGGTGTGAGAGTCAGACCTGCCCCTGTCCCAGAGGGAGGGGTCGTCTGGGAGGGGCCTGGAACACGGACCTGTCGGCTCTTAACTCCCAAACTTTCAGTAACTCTGTTATCAGTGCCTGGGAGTGTAATTTAAACCATAAAAACAGCCACACTGGGCTAGACCAAAGGCCCATCTAGCTCTGAATCTTGTCTTCTGACAGTAGCCAATACCAGGTGCCCCAAAAGCCACTCAACAAGGCACCACTGGGAGTTGAACCCAGGATCTCCTGTTTACAAAACAGGTGCATTAACCAGTTAAGCCATGGTGCCTGCCTGTTGCTAAAGTTTGGGTGTCTTCCCACACTTGACTCTCTGCCAGACCCCACCTGGGCCTTTGCTTGTATTTGGAGTCTGCAAAGCAGAGGAGCAGGGGAAGTTTTCCTGGCAAGCTGTGTGTGTGTGAATCCTTGGCCAGGTCTGCACTACAAAGTTATTTCAGCATCATTATATTGCTCAGGCGTGTGAAAAACACACAACGCTCCCTCGGTCACCAGCCTGGAGACAAAACTGCCTCTATTTGCGACAAAATAAAACCACCTCGACGAGAGGCCTGGAGCTTTTTGCAGCAAACTGAGAGTGACAAAGTGTCAGTGTAGACGCTGCTGGTCATTGTATCACCAGAACTGGCCTCCGCCAGTATCCCACAATGCCCGCCGGGAACTCCCTGCCCTGCGATCCTGCTCCAGAGGCTGGGCCCCTCCCCTCTCATCGCTCCGGGAAGTTCTGACGGCTGAGCCTGCTGCTCTGCTCCGGCAGCAAGGAGCAAATCACTGCCGGGGGATGCTGCTCCCCCGCACGACGACCACGGAGCTGGGGGGCGGAAGCTCCTTACAGTGGGGGGGCCACCGGCATCTAAACTCACCCCATGACGACCCTTTCCTCCAAGGACCTGCACTCACACCTCCCCTTCTCCCTGAGACCCCAACCCTACACCACCCCGTCTCCCGGAGGCTCCGTCCCACCCTGTTCCCCCGAGGCCACAAACACAGAATGCCTCTTCTCGTCAGGCCTCCGTCCTGTTCCCCTCTCCACTGTTCGTCCTTACGGCTGGTAACCCCCCTGTTCCGGCCCCCCTGACACAGAGCCAGGCAGGCAGCAGCGTGTGTGTGTGTGAGAGAGAGAGGGAGAGACACTGCTGTGCTGTGCTGAGCTGAACCAGTGAGGGAAGCGGGGGCTGATGTCAGGGGTGTTCCCCTCCCCTTGCTTCAGGACTGGGGTGTCCCCCTCCCCCTGCCTGAGGACTGGTTGGTTCCAGCAGCTGTCTGAGCTTAGACACAGTGTGCCAGCACACTCTCTCTTCCCCAACGCACAGACTGGCTCTCCACACACACACACTTCAGTTGGGAAGCAGCTGGCAATCTAGTAGGCTGCCCATGGAACAATGGTACAGAGAAACCTGCATCATGTGATGCTGCACCGGCCCATGAGCCATTGCAAACCCCTCCCAAAGCCCCCTGCGGCCAGTTGCACAGTGCGATAGCTACCCACAGTGCACTGCTCTTTGGGGCGTTTCAAGGGCTGCTGGCGTGGATGCGCTCTGGTGACACAAGCAGCATAGTGTGGACATGCAACAGCAGTTTAATTATAACGGTTTAACTAAAGTGGCATAACTCAGTAGTGTAGACATAGCCTGAGAGTGAGATGAGACAAGACCTAGCTCCGCTTGACACCAAGGATGCTCAGGTACTGAAACTAAAGAACCACAAGTTCCTCCGTAGTTGACAGGATTTGAACCTGCACAGGGAGATCCCAATGGATTTCAAGTCCAGCACCTTAACCACTCAGCCACAACTACTTGACTGACAGAGGTATCTCATGCCACATCTACTTCTGTTCTCATTGAGTGATCATTTCCCATTATTTGCTCACACCAGCTTCCACAACAGACACACTGCTGTGCAGTTGTGTAAGTGTGTCCGTGACTGACCAGCAAGAATTTCTGCTCATTTCCCTTCTGGCTGGAGCATGATGAGAGTGTGTTTGTGGTTAATGAGGTTGCTGTAGATTGTTGTCCATTTCCTGCCTTGATAATTCAGAGAGTCCCTTTCCCGTCATATCCCCAGTACATCAGTGATTGCAATAGCAGGGGGCAGGTTTGCTCTGGGGTACTGAGCTTTGCCAGGGGGTTGGTGGCTCCTTTCTTTCCTCACCCTGGAGTGAACTCAGCTTTTTATTCCATGCTTAACCTTTCAAGGAATAACAACAGCAGCATGAAGAAAGAGGAGAGCGAATATCTCACTGTCCGGGCTGAAGGTGGCCCCGTCCCCTCTCTCTGACCAATGTCATCGCAGGAGAGGAGGTTGCAATGGAATCGAATGCCCTGGCTCAGACAAGAGACACAGGGAGGTTTTCCTGTTCATGGATCTGTGCAAAGGATATTCTGTCTCTGTGTAAAACTGGGGAGGGGAATGAAACACCCACACGGTGGGGCAATGCCCTAAGGCAGTGATTTTAAAATTGCGGGTTGAGACCCAGCACTGCTCTGTGGAATTTCAGGCATTGGTTCACGGCGGCTCTGGTCAGCACCATTGACCAGGCTGTTAAAACTCCCATCAGTGGTGCTGTCCGGCTAAGGCAGGCTAGTCCCGATCTGTTCTGACATCGCTCTGCGCCCCGGAAGAGGCCAGCAGCAGTCCGGCTCCTAGGCGGAGGGGCCAGGGGGCTCTGTGCGCTGTCCCCACCACAAGCGCCAGCACCGCACTCCCATTGGCCAGTTCCCAGCCAATCCAAGCTGGGGTGGGATTTGCCTGTGGGCGAGAGCTGCATGGAGCCACTTGCGTGCCTCCGCCTAGGAACCGGGCTGCTGCTGGCCACTTCTGGGGCGCAGCATGGACCACAGTGCCAGGGCAGACAGGAAGCCGATCCTTGAACCCCGGCTGCGCCACTGACCCGGAGCCACCTGAGGCAACCCAGTGCCCCTGCCCCAATCCCCTCCCCTGCGCTCCTCTCCTCTTCGTTCCTTGGTGCCGGCCCTGACAGCGGGCACACAGAAATGCCCCGGCAGGTGCCCTGGCGCCCATGGGCACCGCGTTGGGGACCACTGACTTAGCGGAATCTGATAAGGCTCAGATGTGGAGTGGCTGATAAGGTGCGAGTCCCGATTGAAGTGTTTCCCGCACTCACAGCATGTGTAGGGCACCTCTCCTGTGTGGATTCTCCGATGTCTAATAAGGTTTGAGCTCCCATTGAACCTTTTCCCGCACTCAGGGCGTGTAGCAGGTTCATTCTCTCACATGTAATAAGGTCTGAGAGGCTACTGAAGTTTTCCTCTGGCCTGCGATGACTCTCACAGGCTTTTGCTTTTTCTGGGAGTGCACAACTCCCGGAATCATTCCCTTTGGATCTTCCTGATAACGTTCCATGTGGTTCTACTTGCTCAGCATCTCCCTGCTGGGGTGTCCCCTCGTTGTCACTCCCCATCCCAACACCTGATGGGAGACGGAGAGAATCCAGACATAGGTCACTCCCTGTGCCGGAGAGAAAGGAAATTTCAGAGAGAAGGATGGAAAAAGGGATGAACAAACCAAAATATGTGCGGGAGAGACCAAACCTATCAGGAGCTGATTTTCCCTAAAACTTCCCTTCCTTTCTCTCCTCTGGGGATCAGTTCTGGGTCCATATCTCACCAGAAATCTCAGGGGACAGTGAGATTGGGGCAGGACCTGCTGTCAGTTGTCAGTCAGGATAGGTGGGAAGCATGAGTGACATCTGCCTAACGATCCCACATCTGCAGGGAACAATCCTGAACTTGGAGAGCTCACAAGGTCTTTGTAGGGCATCCCAAATGTTTCCTGTATTCATAGACAGTTTTTGAGTTGGTTTAAGCAATTCCCTACCTCTGCAGGCAGCTCTCGGGAGCACTTCTTTCTCAGAGCCCTGGAGGTCTGGGACCCACGGCTCTTCCCCTCATTCCAGCTGCGAGATCACATCAGGTTTGGAAACTGGAAACCCTGCTCAAGGCAAAGAAAACAAGGGAGGTCAGTGTAATTTGTGGGATACTTGTCACAAGGAATATTCCATGGTTTTAACCCCTGCTCATTTTTAAGTACTAATATCCCAAGGCCATCTTCCTTGACTTAAAGTGGCAGGAGAGTTGTTATTATTATAAATCATATTCATTACCTTTGTGCCTAAGGACCAAGTAAGAAGTGGGTCCCCATTGTGCTAGGCAAGGTACAAACCCAGAATAGTAGATGGCCCATGCCCTGAAGAATGTACAATCTAAATAGACAAGACAGACACAGAATGGGGGGAAGAGGTAGAACCCACCAGCAGAGTGAACTATGTGGAGGCAGAGTGACAGATCTGATGAACACAGGCATATCTCTTGAAACTATTCTATTTAATGTTATGACTAGGGCCAGTGTTTTCTGGAAATTGCCGCTTTTACTGCATTTTTTTCTGGAATTACTCTTCATGTCTGGAATCACCCTTCATATCCGGAATTGCTGAACAGAGGGTGGGTGGGGCATGTAGGGTCACAACCCCCAGATTTCTGCCCAGAGACACCCGCCTCATCCCCAGGGTGCGGGGCAGAGGTGATGTGTGGGCAGGGCACACAGGGTCACGCCGCCCCGAGATTTCTGCCTGGGGACACCTGACTCCTCCCCAGGGCACAGGGCAGAGGCTGGGGACTGGCTGCGGTTGAGACTTGCTGCTAATTTCTTCCCTCCTCATGCAAGTCTGGGTTCAGCAAAACCACTGTGCAGCTTCCCCTGGGCAGGTAGGGGAACCCTGCCCAGGGGAACCTTGAAAGGGGGACGCCAGGCTCCCACCTCATGCTGCAGAGCAGACGCCGCTCGCAGCTGCTCTCGGCTGCGTCCACAGCCCCTCTCCCCTGGTAAGCTTTTAAGGAAGGTTTTAATACACTTTGGAAACCATCAGGGTTTCCCAAGCGGACTGATGAGGGGACTGATGGTAAATACGCATTTAGATGCTTTTCTTGTTTTATATCTTTTCCCCATAAGGCACATGGACACAGTCATGGATCCATAGGATCTGTGCAATGCCCTGGCTTTTAACCAGTCCTTGGGAGGTGCCCCTTGAGTGCACTAGACCCTCCAAGAGTTCCCACTCTGTCCCTCTGTGCTCAGGATATTGGGGTTCAGCTTCTGCAGGAAACCAGGACTGAAAAAGTCAATAACGGCAGAATTTGGAATTTCAGAAGAGCACAAGCCAAACTGGTGAGTCAATGACATGGGACATGGAAATGCAGACGTGCTGCGAGACTAAATCCCTTTGAACGGCTAGAGGGTTTCCTGAATCTGCTGTCACTGTAAAAAGTTGTCCCAAGGGGATATGCTGTGGCCATTGAACCAGAACAATACCCTTGAATTTGAGATTGAGCCCGACCTCTCGGACAATGTGTGTTGTGCATTTTTCTTCCATTCTGCAGATGTTCTTCTTGGAAGTTTTGCCATTGGATTCCAAAGTGTTGGGTCACAAAACATTAATATTTTAAAGTGCCCTAAAATCCACACGCATGCTCTTGACCAATCCGTACTTAAAAGTTTTGCCAGGGTAGTTCTGTCGGTTAGGGATGTGAAAAATCAACGTAGCTATGCCAGCAAAAGTTCATGGGTAGGCACGATTATAGTGGCAAAGGAAAAAAGCCATTGAAAAAAAATCAAGGTAATTAAATACCCACACTCGATAAATGCAGAGTTTAAAATACCCAGTGTTGACTCCTGTCCTTCCAGCATGTGGATGGGAGCTAAACTTAAACCTCTGATAACTGTGAAATGAAGAGTTATAGTACCTGCCACGCCTGCAACATAACCTTGCCTCTGCCTCTTCCCTAGCCCTGGAGTTGGCACTAGCACTGGAAATGGCTCAGTAAGGCGGAAGCAAAGGTTTACAAACTACCGAGAGAAGCAGCAGATTCTCCATCTCAGGACGTCTTTGAGTCAAGACTGGATGACCTTCTGAAACATGACTTAGTCAAACACAAGGTTTTCAGCTCAATACGGCAGTAACTGGATGAAATTCTGCGGCCTGTGTTATACAAGAGGTCAGACTAGATGACCCAATAGTCCTTTCTGGGATAAAAACCTATAAATCTATCCCAGATATAAAGAAGGTCTAAGAACGTGCTACTGTTTGTGTTGTGTTCCACAGATGGGAATACCAGCATTTCTCTGCATACCCTCCAGCTGTGTGCGCTGTGTCATCGGCAGCTAGAATTCGATGCTGGATGGATTCCTTGGAGCAGCTTGGCAGAGCTGGGACTGGGATATGAAGAGAGGTGCGGGTGGAACTTGGGGGACCAAGTATCCCTCATTTCCGTGCTGAGTGTTGTAGGTTGTATCGGTGAAGGTGCACAAGGGTGTGTACTTGTCACAGAGATTGTCAGCAGTCTGGTGGCATATGCGCTAGTTGTCTCCGGGATTCAGCGGGGGCTCAGTGAAGGGAATGACTCCGAAGGAATCCTCGGGGTGAGGAAAAGGGAGTTGTCATGTTGCTAGTCTGAGCCGGTCTGTGTGGAGTCAGAGTTTCAGTGCCGGCCAGGTGCCGGACGCATCTGTTCCCTACACGGGACATAGATCCAAGTTTTGCCTTAGCACAGAGCAGATGTTGGCCTCTGCGCTGTGCTGCTCCTGGGCTCGGTTCCCAGCTTGTTCTGTGGCAGGGGAGAGCCGAGCGCTAGTGTGTGTGTCACTGGCACGTCAGGGTGATGCTGAAACAGGGCAGAGTTAAGGTTGCATTGTGGGGTGTTGTGAACCTTCTCTCTTCTCTTCCCCTTCCCAGAACCGAGGGGACGGGAATCCTTACCCAGCGAGGTCACATTCCCATAGTTCTCCTGCATGACGGCTCTGTAGAGGGCTCTCTGAGCGGGGTCCAGCAGAGCCCCCTCTTCCCTGGTGAAATACACAGCCACCTCCTCGAAGGTCACCGGCCCCTGAAAGAGCAAGAGTCCAACACTCAGTACCTGCTGCCCCACTCACAGCCCCACTATTCGTGGAGGAGAGGAGCCAATCAAAGGGAAGCTCTGGGTGGCTCACAGTCAGGAGTCCCACCCCCACCCCACTCAGAGCATCCAGAAAACACCAGGGGGAGGGGACGAAGAGAGAGCCCCTTGTCTCTCCCAGCAGATCCATCACACTCCTACTAGCGTGAGACTGATACGGGAGATGGAGGCCCGAGCAGAGTGCAGGGAGAGCTCGCTGGGAGAAAGCCCAACACTGTTCTCATTGTGAGGAGCTGGACAGGGCCAGCCTTGGTGGTGGGCGGACTAGGCGACGGTCCAGGGGGACATTGCTGAGGGGGTGCCTCTAGCAGGGGTGTCCTGTCTCTCCTCTCCCCACTGCTCCTGTAGCCCTGCCCCCTCCCCCCACTGGGAGCTGCCCCTGGCCAAGCTGCTCCCAGGATCCACCTGTGTGCTGTGCAGGGGGGGTTGCTGATGTCGGGGTGGGCCCATCCTCCTGCCCCTGTACCCAGTCTCTGCTGAGCTGAGGGGTGGGGGGACAAGAGTCTGCGCTGCTGCCTCTGGGTCAGGAGTGGGAGCTGCTGGCCGCTGCTGCTGTCTGAACGAGCCTTCAGACTAGTGAGTGCTGCTGTGCGTAAAGTGACAGTGTGCTGTGTCTCACACTCCTCCCCGCCACACACACACACACTGTATCTCACACACACAATGTGTCTCTTTCACACTCTCCCCACACACACACTCACCCCACAAGAGACACTTCAATTATTATTACTTCTTGGTACTTCCGGTCTAATTAGCTGGAAGATTCATTTTACATTTAAAAAATTCTGTAAAGGAACCTCTGTTTCCAAATGTGCGTCAATGCTAATGAGGTCTAATCAGAACCATATTCTAAAAAGGGGGTGCCCAGAGCGGGAAAATTAAGCTCCCTATGGAATACTCCAGCAGGAATCATCCCTCTACTGATGATCAAGCCATGAGAGACTCATCAGACCCTACCACTATTGCTAAGGATGGGAGTAGAACTAGATTTGTAACTTTTGCATAGGGCTTTATAGAATTTCTCTATGCTTGGGGATTCAGAACTTGAATTGTAACTTTCATAAAATGGGTCAAACAGACTAGACCTTGTACGTGTGAATGTCTGTGTAGTCACTGCCCTTGGTCTGTGTGTGTTCCTGGACGATACATGTGAAGCGAGTAGCCGAGGTGACTTTCACTCTGTTAAGTTTGGAACTGTAGCCAGCAGAGGTGGACCCAGGGCGGTGTAACACCACATTACAACATGCACTTTAAATAAAAGAAACGGCTGCACAGTACACCACATACCAGGCCACCCTTACCTCTGCGCTGCTGCTGGCGGTGGCTTTGCCTTCAGAGCTGGGCACTTGGTCGGCAGCCACTGCTATCAGGCTGCCCTGCCAGGGCTTAATCTGTGCTGGGGCTGAGCTCCGGCCGCTCTTTCAATACAAAGTAAGCACCGGAGGGAGGCATCGGGGCCTGGAGGGGATGGTGGGGAGCTCATGAGGGCCAGGGGTGATGGGGGGGGGCACCAAAATATAAGTTTGCCCAGGGTGCCATTTTCTCCAAGGCCAGCCCTGGAGCTGGATACGGCGGGAGGGGCATATCCCCTAAGGCAGGAGTCCCTGGACCTCTGGGGAGCTGTAAGCAGGTTTCAGGGGGTCCTCCAAGCAGGGTCAGTGTTAGACTCGCTTGGGCCTGAGGCAGAAAGATGAAACCTCCCTGCATGGGGCTGAAGGCTGGGCCCTGAGCCCTGCCCCCAGGGGCTGAAGCCAAACTATGAGCAATTAGCTTTGCGGGGGGGCCTGTCACATGGGGCCCCAGGCACTTGCCCTGGTTACCAGCCCCTAATGCCAGCCCTGGCTTTTATATGCAGAGAAACATGCCGATGCAGGGCCGTGGGGGGGTCATAGCGTGTTGAGGGGGCTCAGACAGAAAAAGCTGAAGAACCCTCCTTAAGCCTCATTGGTGGGTGCCCCGCTAGATCTAGATCTCAGAGCAGCCGCTGGTTACTCAGGTCAGGCTCCAGCACTGGGATCTGCTCCATTTTCCCAGCCCCACCTAGGTGGGTTGTTTCCTGTTCCACAAATTAGGGCATTTCCACCTTCCAACCTCATGGGTCCGTTGCTAGAATCTGGCCCACTTATTAAACATCTCCCAGCAGGTTTGCCCCACCCAGGCCTCCTCCCAGTCTCCATCCTGTGAATTTCCTGTCCCGCCCCAACTAGGGTGACCAGATGTCCTGATTTTATAGGGACAGTCCTGATTTTGGGGTCTTTTTCTTATATAGGCTCCTATTACCCCCCCACCCCCATCCCAATTTTTCACATTTGTTGTCTGGTCACCCTAGTGTGCGTGTGTGTGTGCACTATTTGCATCCTTGTGCCACTTCCCTCTCAACTTTTTCACACTTGCTGTCTGGTCATCCTAGCTCCAACCTCCAAACCAGACAGTGCAAACGTTCCCATCTCCGGTGTATTTGCTGTCCCTCTTCCTCCCGCAGGAACCCACCAGCAACCCCCGCGATAATCCCTACCTGAACTGGCTCCTCTGCAGCCATGTCTCTCCCCTGTCCCATGGGAGGACGGGATGAACTGGAGCAAAACACGGACATTATCCTGCAGCCTGGCAGGGTGAGAAGGGCAGTTGTGGAGGTTTCAGAACAGGCTTTAATTAATTTCACAGCACGATTCCCCCAGGCTTTTCCCTGCAGACAGACACCCTAGAGTCTGCCATGCTGAGAAAATGCTCGATCTCTTTATTACAGTGGAGACCTGGCCACTCCTGCCAGGCTAAACCCACAGAGACATTTTTAACCTCTTTTCTCCCTCCCCCCATTCTGTAACAAAGCATCTGAACACAATGCTAGAAAAAAGAGAGCCAAAGTATTTACTGTGGGGGATTCCCTTGGACACTGACCCCACGGCAGCCACACCCCAGTAGGAGGGATATGGAGTCAGGAACTGGGTTTTCCTCTGTTTGATCCTCATTTTTTCCACAGGAAAATGATTTTACCTAGGGTGCAGTAATACATCTGTCTGGGCAGATTAGAGATCTGGAAATCTCTCTCAAAACTCTTCTCTCCCATGGCTCCTTTCAGTCTCTCTTTCTCCTTTTCCCTGTCCCCTCTCCCTGCCCGTCTGGTAGGAAAGTCCCATTCCTGGGTTGTTTGCTTCCCCATGGCTGGATTTGCTCCTGCAATTGCTAATGGGACGAGAAATGAGGGGGGAGGGTCTGTTTGTGTAGAGTCATTTTAAGGCCAGTCTAAAGTTCGTTCCCCTGCTTGTTTTATACCTATTAGAATATAGTCTAAAATTTTTTTTAGCTCCCTTATGTTAGTTGGATTGTTCGGATTCCATTGAGTCGGGTTGACGAGAGTTATAAAGGCACGGCTATCGCCGCCGGTCTCAGCAGCCTCCCGGGCCCCCCGAAGGACCCGCTCCTTTTCCTCGGTGCGCAACAAGCAATCTAAAAGTTGGCCCACATCCTGCCAATCAGGATCATGAGACTGGAAAATAGCACGGAATCGCCTATGAACGACGTCCGGATCGTCCCTGAGGCGAGGCGTAGTGGATTGCCAGTTCATAAGGTCTGCAGTAGTAAATGGGATATGAACATAATGGTCTATAACCTCCCCATTTATTGTGGGAACCGGGATTGTCCGGAGGGGTGCTAGGACATTAACTGCATCTTCCCCATAGAATGCTCCCTTTCTAGTATAGTGTGGGCTGTATATGGGAATATTCCCATTTCTAGTCGCCTCCAGGGTTGGTTCTGGAGTTGTGATGTCCTCAGATTTTGTGGCTGGGGTCAGTTTTGGTCCGTCTATTATCTTGGATTCCGGGGTGGCGCTGGAGGATGTCAGGCTTGCTATATTTTGTGCTGCTACTGCGGGTGGTCGGGGTTGTGGACAATACATGGGGTGGATATCCTCCCAGCAATCAGCTTCTCTAGGAGCAGAAGCTTTTGGGTATAGGGGAGCCTGAATCTGTACTTTCTTCAGACGACGATGAGCTTCATCGTCCCACAAAAACCAATAATCCATTTGCCCTGGTGCTTGGTTCTCTAGAGCCAGACGCAATGGGGTTAAGTGAGTTGGAATGTCAAAGGAGCCGTACTCGGGCCAATCAGTACTCAGGGCTGGCCAACCCTGGGTGCAAAGTTGAAAAAAAATGTTTCCTTGGCATCCCTCTTTGAACACCTGGCAGTGGCCACTTACTTAACATATAATCTAAAGGACTGTCCTTAGAGGGTTTACTCTGAGATCCACCCATCTTTCTCCTGACACTCAAACAGAGAATTAAACAGAAAAACAGAGGGAATTATGATCTAACCAAAAAACAGAGAGGGTTTACTCTGAGATCCACCCATCTTTCTCCTGACACTCAAACAGAGAATTAAACAGAAAAACAGAGGGAATTATGATCTAACCAAAAAACAGAGAGGGTTTACTCTGAGATCCACCCATCTTTCTCCTGACACTCAAACAGAGAATTAAACAGAAAAACAGAGGGAATTATGATCTAACAAAAAAAACAGAACTAGTACAGATTTTCCCTACTCACACTGACTGCTACAGGGGACGGGACAGAAGGATCTCAATTCAACCTCAGCGCTTCATCGCACGCTATGGCTTCCACTCTGAGGAATTATGAACGAGAGGCTCAGTCCCGCCCACACACCCAACATCCAGATGAATGAGACAGAAAATATTAACCAGTTAACCAGAACCAGAACCAGAACAGATAGTGTTTCCTTATCCTATTAGGACTCACCTTATCGGAGCACGAACCCCAGGGGCTGCGGTGAAGTCAGAAAGAGGGGCTAAGCACCCCGTTGGCGCCGTTCCTAGTTCGCCGCAGCCGTCCGGAGTCCAATGTCCGAGCTAGGAGGTCCCTTCGTGGTCGCCAAAAACTGTTACCGAAATATCGGGTCCGCCTAGCTGAGAGCCAATAACAGCCAGACAGGGATAAGGAAAGAGAAATACTTTATTCTGCAAAATAAGGGAAGTCTGTACCAAGTGACAGGACTTCAATTAACATAGAAATTACAGGTCTTTTATACACACTTAGACAAAGCCCTGGTGTGTTAACATTTGATTGGTGCATGCTAGACCTCGAATGTCTGCTATCTGGTCAGTAAAAACTGGTATAGAAATAACTATCTCAGCTGGAAAACACTATTCTTGTGTAGGCGAAGGACAACTGTAAAAATGCAAGGTCTTGCGTAGGCGAGGTGTCTACTTCCACCTAGTGGTCTCTGATTACCATGGCTGCTGACTGATTATGACTTTCACACCTCCTTGAGCTCTCTGGGGGGAGCAGCTAATGAGAGCCCCTTCACACAGGGGAATTGCTGATCTCATTTCCCCCCTGTCCATCTGGAGTCACTCCTCGTCTGTCCAGGCAGTGACTCTGGATTAACAGTGGTGTCCGTGACACCAGGTTTCAGGAAGAACGAGTCCAGAGAGCTGTGGGAGAGACGGTTGTGGGGCAGCGCGAACCCCCTTCCCCCCTCCCGCACCCCCAGATCTAGGACAAGGACTCGGGGGATGAATTTTCCCAATGGAACTGGACGTTTCCGCAGTTTTCCAGAGGGGAGAAAAGCAGAATCGGTGATGTCACATTCCCAGCCCCCAGCCAGGGGCCCCCGACCCCCCCCCCAAAGCCCAGACCCCCAGCCAGGGGCCCCAGACCCCCCCCAGAGCCCAGACCCCCAGCCAGGGGCCCCAGACCCGCCCAGGGCCCAGACCCCCAGCCAGGGGCCCCAGACCCGCCCAGGGCCCAGACCCCCAGCCAGGGGCCACAGACCCCCCCCCAGAGCCCAGACCCCCCCCCAGAGCCCAGACCCCCAGCCAGTAACCCCAGAACACCTCCGACTCCCCCCCCCACAGTGAGAGCCGCCCATGGGGGACGGGGGAGACACTGGGGTGCGGTGGGGGAGGGGCAGAGACCTGCTCAGGGATGGGGGGGAGGGGGGGCACCATGGGTGCGGCTCGTGGCTCTCTGGGGAGAAAGGGGGCGGGGCGGGGGGGCCCCAGGGCCGGGGGCAGCGGTAAATCCGAGGGGGTCTCAGCCCCCCCGTTTCTCTCCCCCCCTCGGGGGTCACCTGCTCTTCTCCCCCCCGCCCCCGATCTGCGCATGCCCAGAGCAGGGAGACACAAACCACTTCAACGGCTCCGGGTGAGGCGCCAAAGGCCGCGCACGAGCCACACAGAGCCCCGTGCGCGTTCGCTACGTCACTTCCGCTCCAGGAGCGCCAGGAACTACATCTCCCAGCCTGCCCCGGGAGCCGCTTCCGTCCTCTTCAGCCCAGGACAGGGAGAGGTTCAAGCAGCTGTTACTGCGGCATGCTCAGTGCTAGTGCCAGGGAGCCTGGAGAACACAGGCCAGAGCCTGGGGGCGGGGCAGCTCCTGGGGGCGGGGCTCTGGCACAGCCCGGGGGCGGGGCAAATCCTGGGGGTGGTGCTTTGGCTCCATCGTGAGCCAGGGGCAGGTCAGCTCCTGGGGGCGGGGCTCTGGCACAGAGCGGGGGCGTGGCAGCTCCTGGGGGCGGGGCTCTGGCACAGCCAGGGGGCGGGGCAGCTCCTGGGGGCGGGGCTCTGGCTCTATTGGGAGCCGGGGGCGGGGCATCTCCTGGGGGCAGGGCCCCGTCACAGCCCGGGGGCAGGGCAGCGCCTAGGGGCGGGGCTCTGGCACAGTCCTGGGGCGGGGCAGCTCCTGGGGGCGGGGCTATGGCACAGTCCGGGGGCGGGGCAGCTCCTGGGGGCGGGGCTCTGGCCCAGCCCGGGGGCGGGGCAGCTCCTGGGGGCGGGGCTCTGGCCCAGCCCGAGAGCGGGGCAGCTCTTGGGGGCGGGGCTATGGCACAGCCCGGGGGCGGGGCAGCTCCTGGGGGCGGGGCTCTCACACAGCCCGGGGGCGGGGCAGCCCCTGGGGGCGGGGCTCTCACACAGCCCGGGGGCGGGGCAGCTCCTGGGGGCGGGGCTCTGGCCCAGCCCGAGAGCGGGGCAGCTCCTGGGGGCTGGGCTCTGGCCCAGCCCGGGGGCGGGGCAGCGCCTGGGGACGGTGCTCTAGCCCCATTTTGAGCCAGGGGCGGGGCAGCTCCTGGGGGCGGGGCTCTGGCTCCATTGGGAGCCGCGGGCCGGGCAGCTCCTGGGGGCGGGGCTCTGGCACAGAGCGGGGACAGGGCAGCTCCTGGGGGCGGGGCTCTGGCAGAGCCCGGGGGCGGGGCAGTTCCTGGGGGCGGGGCTCTGGCTCCATTGTGAGCCGGGGGCGGGGCAGCTCCTGGGGGCGGGGCTCTGGCTTCATTGGGTGCCGGGGGCGGGGCAGCTTTTGGGGGCGGGGATCTGGCACAGAGCGGGGACGGGGCAGCTCCTGGGGGCGGGGCAGCGTCTGGGGACGGGGCTCTGGCTCCATGGTGAGCCATGGGCGGGGCAGCTCCTGGGGGCGGGGCTCTGGGTCAGCCCGGGGGCGGGGCAGTTCGTGGGGGCGGGGCATCTCCTGGGGGCGGTGCTCTGGCTCCATTGTGAGCCAGGGGCGGGGCAGCTCCTGGGGTCGGGGCCCCGGCGCAGAGCGGGGACGGGGCAGCTCCTGGGGTCGGGGCCCCGGCACAGCCCGGGGGCGGGGCAGCGCCTAGGGGCGGGGCTCTGGCACAGCCCGGGGGCGGGGCAGCTCCTGGGGGCGGGACTCTGGCTCCATTGGGAGCCGGGGGTGGGGCAGCTCCTGGGGCGGGGCTCTGGCACAGAGCGGGGACGGGGCAGCTCCGGGGGGCGGTGCTCTGGCACAGCCCGGGGGCGGGGCAGCTCCTGGGGGGCAGGGCAGCTCTTGGGGGCGGGGCTCTGGCACAGCCCGAGATCGGGGCAGTTCCTGGGGGCGCGGATCTGGCCCAGCCCGGGGGCGGGGCAGCGTCTGGGGGCGGGGCTCTGGGTCAGCCCGGGGGCGGGGCAGTTCGTGGGGGCGGGGCATCTCCTGGGGGCGGTGCTCTGGCTCCATTGTGAGCCAGGGGCGGGGCAGCTCCTGGGGTCGGGGCCCCGGCGCAGAGCGGGGACGGGGCAGCTCCTGGGGTCGGGGCCCCGGCACAGCCCGGGGGCGGGGCAGCGCCTAGGGGCGGGGCTCTGGCACAGCCCGGGGGCGGGGCAGCTCCTGGGGGCGGGACTCTGGCTCCATTGTGAGCCCGGGGGCGGGGCATCTCCTGGGGGCGGGGCTCTGGCTCCATTGTGGGCCGGGGGCGGAGCAGCGCCTGGGGTCGGGGCTCTGGCACAGCCCGGGGGCGGGGCATCTCCTGGGGGCGGTGCTCTGGCTCCATTGTGAGCCGGGGGCGGGGCAGCTCCTGGGGGCCGGGCTCTGGCTCCATTCGGAGCCGGGGGCGGGGCAGCTCCTGGGGGCGGGGCTCTGGCTTCATTGGGTGCCGGGGGCGGGGCAGCTTTTGGGGGCGGGGATCTGGCACAGAGCGGGGACGGGGCAGCTCCTGGGGGCGGGGCAGCGTCTGGGGACGGGGCTCTGGCTCCATGGTGAGCCATGGGCGGGGCAGCTCCTGGGGGCGGGGCTCTGGGTCAGCCCGGGGGCGGGGCAGTTCGTGGGGGCGGGGCATCTCCTGGGGGCGGTGCTCTGGCTCCATTGTGAGCCAGGGGCGGGGCAGCTCCTGGGGTCGGGGCCCCGGCGCAGAGCGGGGACGGGGCAGCTCCTGGGGTCGGGGCCCCGGCACAGCCCGGGGCGGGGCAGCGCCTAGGGGCGGGGCTCTGGCACAGCCCGGGGGCGGGGCAGCTCCTGGGGGCGGGACTCTGGCTCCATTGGGAGCCGGGAGTGGGGCAGCTCCTGGGGCGGGGCTCTGGCACAGAGCGGGGACGGGGCAGCTCCGGGGGGCGGTGCTCTGGCACAGCCCGGGGGCGGGGCAGCTCCTGGGGGCAGGGCAGCTCTTGGGGGCGGGGCTCTGGCACAGCCCGAGATCGGGGCAGTTCCTGGGGGCGGGGCTCTGGCCCAGCCCGGGGGCGGGGCAGCGTCTGGGGGCGGGGTCTAGCCCCATTTTTAGCCGGAGCGGGGCATCTCCTGGGGGCGGTGCTCTGGCTCCATTGTGAGCCCGGGGGCGGGGCATCTCCTGGGGGCGGGGCTCTGGCTCCATTGTGGGCCGGGGGCGGAGCAGCGCCTGGGGTCGGGGCTCTGGCACAGCCCGGGGGCGGGGCATCTCCTGGGGGCGGTGCTCTGGCTCCATTGTGAGCCGGGGGCGGGGCAGCTCCTGGGGGCGGGGCTCTGGCTCCATTCGGAGCCGGGGGCGGGGCAGCTCCTGGGGGCGGGGCTCTGGCTTCATTGGGTGCCGGGGGCGGGGCAGCTTTTGGGGGCGGGGATCTGGCACAGAGCGGGGACGGGGCAGCTCCTGGGGGCGGGGCTCTGGCCCATTCTGGGGGCGGAACAGCTCCTGGGGGCGGGGCTCTGGCACAGAGCGGGAGCGGGGCAGCTCCTGGGGGCGGGGCTCTGGCACAGCCCGAGATCGGGGCAGCTCCTGGGGGCGGGGCTCTGGCCCAGGCCTGGGGCGGGGCAGCATCTGGGGGCGGGGCTCTAGCCCCATTTTGAGCCGGGGGCGGGGCATCTCCTGGGGGCGGTGCTCTGGCTCCATTGTGAGCCAGGGGCGGGTCAGCTCTGGGGGCGGGTTTCTGGCTCCATTGTGAGCCGGGGGCGGGGCAGCTCCTGGGGGCGGGGCTCTGGCTCCATTCGGAGCCTGGGGCGGGGCAGCTCCTGGGGGCGGGGCTCTGGCTTCATTGGGTGCCGGGGGCGGGGCAGCGTCTGGGGGCGGGGTCTAGCCCCATTTTTAGCCGGAGCGGGGCATCTCCTGGGGGCGGTGCTCTGGCTCCATTGTGAGCCCGGGGGCGGGGCATCTCCTGGGGGCGGGGCTCTGGCTCCATTGTGGGCCGGGGGCGGAGCAGCGCCTGGGGTCGGGGCTCTGGCACAGCCCGGGGGCGGGGCATCTCCTGGGGGCGGTGCTCTGGCTCCATTGTGAGCCGGGGGCGGGGCAGCTCCTGGGGGCGGGGCTCTGGCTCCATTCGGAGCCGGGGGCGGGGCAGCTCCTGGGGGCGGGGCTCTGGCTTCATTGGGTGCCGGGGGCGGGGCAGCTTTTGGGGGCGGGGATCTGGCACAGAGCGGGGACGGGGCAGCTCCTGGGGGCGGGGCTCTGGCCCATTCTGGGGGCGGAACAGCTCCTGGGGGCGGGGCTCTGGCACAGAGCGGGAGCGGGGCAGCTCCTGGGGGCGGGGCTCTGGCACAGCCCGAGATCGGGGCAGCTCCTGGGGGCGGGGCTCTGGCCCAGGCCTGGGGCGGGGCAGCATCTGGGGGCGGGGCTCTAGCCCCATTTTGAGCCGGGGGCGGGGCATCTCCTGGGGGCGGTGCTCTGGCTCCATTGTGAGCCAGGGGCGGGTCAGCTCTGGGGGCGGGTTTCTGGCTCCATTGTGAGCCGGGGGCGGGGCAGCTCCTGGGGGCGGGGCTCTGGCTCCATTCGGAGCCTGGGGCGGGGCAGCTCCTGGGGGCGGGGCTCTGGCTTCATTGGGTGCCGGGGGCGGGGCAGCTTTTGGGGGCGGGGATCTGGCACAGAGCGGGGACGGGGCAGCTCCTGGGGGCGGGGCTCTGGCACAGTCCGGGGGCGGGGCAGCGCCTGGGGGCGGGGCTCTGGCTCCATTGGGAGCCGGGGGCGGGGCTCTGGCCCATTCCGGGGGCGGAACAGCTCCTGGGGGCGGGGCTCTGGCACAGAGCGGGAGCGGGGCAGCTCCTGGGGGCGGGGCTCTGGCTCCATCGGGAGCCGAGGGCGGGGCAGCTCTTGGGGGCGGGGCTCTGGCACGGAGCGGGGAAGGGGCAGCTCCTGGGGGCGGGGCTCTGGCTCCATTGGGAGCCGGGGGCGGGGCAGCACCTGGGGGCGGGGCTCTGGCACCATTGGGAACCGGGGGCGGGGCAGCTCTTGGGTGCGGGGCTCTGGCACAGAGCGGGGAGGCGGCAGCACCTGGGGGCCGGGCTCTGGCACAGCCCGGGGGCGGGGCAGCACCTGGGGGCGGGGCTCTGGCTCCTTCGGGAGCCAAGGGCGGGGCAGCTCTTGGGGGCGGGGCTCTGGCACAGAGCGGGGAAGGGGCAGCTGCTGGAGGCGGGGCTCTGGCACAGCCCGGGGGCGGGGAAGCGCCTGGGGGCGGGGCACTGGCTCCATTGGGAGCCGGGGGCGGGGCATCTCCTGGGGGCGGGACTCTGGGTCAGCCCGGGGGCAGGGCAGCACCTGGGGGCGGGGCTCTGGCACATCCCGGGGGCGGGGCAGCGCGTGGGGTCGGGGCTGTGGCTCCATTGCGAGCCGGGGGCGGGGTAGCTCCTGGGGGCGGGACTCTGGCTCCATTGGGAGCCGGGGGTGGGGCAGCTCTTGCGGGCGGGGCTCTGGCACAGAGCGGGGACGGGGCAGCACCTGGGGGCCGGGCTCTGGCACAGCCCGGGTCCGGGGCAGCGCCTGGGGGCGGGGCTCTGGCATATCCCGGGAGCGGGGCAGCTCCTGGGGGCGGGGCTCTGGCTCCTTTCGGAGCCGGGGGCGGGGCAGCTCCTGGGGGCGGGGCTCTGGCTCCATTGGAAGCCGGGGGCGGGGCCGCTCCTGGGAGCGGGGCTCTGGCACAGCCCGAGATCGGGGCAGCTCCTGGGGGCGGGGCTCTGGCCCAGGCCTGGGGCGGGGCAGCGTCTGGGGGCGGGGCTCTGGCACAGAGCGGGGGCGGGGCAGCGCCTAGGGGCGGGGCTCTGGCACAGCCCTGTGGCGGGGCAGCTCCTGTGGGCTGGGCTATGGCACAGTCCGGGGGTGGGGCAGCTCCTGGGGGCGGGGCTCTGGCCCAGCCCGGGGTCGGGGCAGCTCCTGGGGGCGGGGCTATGGCACAGCCCGGGGGCGGGGCATCTCCTGGGGGCGGGGCTATGGCACAGCCCGGTGGCGGGGCATCTCCTGGGGGCGGGGCTATGGCACAGCCCGGGGGCGGGGCAACTCCTGGGGCGGGGCTCTGGCACAGCCCGGGGGCGGTGCTCTGACTCCATTGTGAGCCAGGGGCGGGGCAGCTCCTGGGGGCGGGGCTCTGGCTCCATTGTGAGCCGGGGGCGGGGCAGCTCCTGGGGGCGGGGCTCTGGGTCAGCCCGGGGGCTGGGCAGCTCCTGGGGGTGGGGCTCTGGCACAGCCCGGGGGCGGGGCATCTCCTGGGGGCGGGGCTCTGGCACAGCCTGGGGGTGAACTAAGGATCTCTAGATATTCAGTCTAATGCTCTCCTGACTGAGCTACTTCAGCACCTACAAGGGACCTGCTTTAGGCTGCTGCTTCTCTGTCTGGGATGTTATTGTCAGTCCTGGCACACAAGAAGGACGTCATTGCGAGAGGCCCAGGAGGGCCTGATGAATTCTTGCCGGCCTCACTCAGCCCTGTGAAGTGTTACCCTGGACTCAGCTCTCCGTTGGTCTGTCTGCTTTGGGGCAGGGGCCATAACGCGTCCTGCTGCATTCGTTATTTCAAAGGGTGGTTTAGGATTTTCAGTCTCAGACTGAAGTAGATGACCCAACAAACACAGTGTCCGTCTTGTCTAAAGAAGTGGCTGGGAGAGACTTTCCCCATATGACCGTGTGGCCTAATGGATCAGGTGTCTGACATCGGATCAGAAGTTAGAGGGTTCGAGTCCCTTCGTGGTTGTGCTTGTGCAGTTTTCTCTTTGTGCTGAAAGTCCTGCTCCCTTCAGGGGTGGAGCCTCTTCTTGGCGGCTCAGGCCAATGCTCTGGCTTCAGCTAGAGCCCTGGGAAGGAGGTTGTCAGGGTTCACTCTGAACTCTAGTGTACAGATGTGGGGACCTGTATGAAACACCCCCTAAGGTTATTTTTACCAGTCTTTCTCCTTGAACGGTACACTGCCACCACCAAGTGATTTAAACAAACATTCAGGGAGGGTGAAACGAAGTGGGACTGTTCCTAATGTTTCCTCTGAATACTGAGTGGGTGCCTCAGTTTCCCCTATGCCTCAGTTTCCCCTATGCATTTCTTAAGTCTCTAGATGGTGGGATAAGGGTGTGTGATTGTTGCAAAGCCCTAGAGGGCCAGTGTGATGACACAGCATGGCCGACACCCTGTCTCCTGGCAATTCATGGCCTGGGCCCCTTCCCTGCAAAGGTGCCGGCTGAAGGGGTTGGGGAACAAAGGGATCAGGTGATCTCCTGGGCCAGGAAGGAGACAAAGGCAGAGGAGGGGCTGGAGACTTCGGAGGTGGCTGGGGACATGGAGGGAGGTCCAGACGGACCTCTGGCCTCCCCACAACCCAAAATGGACCTGACTGAGGGGTCCTGTTCTCTGTACCAACAAGCTCTGGTTTAGACCCTGTTCCTGTCGTCTAATAAACCTCCTGTTTCACTGGCCGGCTGAGAGTCACGTATGACGGTGGAGTCGGGGGCAGGGCCCTCTGGCTTCCCCAGGAGCCTCACCCGGGTGGACTCGCTGCGGTGAAGAAGGGGATGCTGAATGCTCCGGGTCAGACCCAGGAAGGTGGAAGCTGCTCTGCCGGAGCCTCCTCGCTGAGCCGACTGTCTCCAGGGCAAGAAGCTTCCCCAGCTTCGACCTTTCTGGGTCTGACCCTGGAGCGTTCAGCATCCCCTTCTTCACCCAGCGGGGCTCGTGGGGAAGCCAGAGGGCCCTGCCCCCCAACTCCGCAGTCAGACGTGACTCTCAGCCAGCCAGTGAAACAGGATGTTTATTAGACTATAGGAACAGGGTCTAAACCAGAGCTTGTAGGTACAGAGAACAGGACCCCTCAGTCAGGTCCATCTTGGGGGGTGGGGAGGCCAGAGTCCATCTGGACCTCCCTCCATGTGCCCAGCCAGCTCCGAACTCTCCAGCCCCACCTCTGCCTTTGTCTCCTTCCCGGGCCAGGAGATCACCTGATCCCTTTGTTCCCCAACCCCTTCAGCCGGCACCTTTGCAGGGGAGGGGCCCAGGCCAGCAGTTGCCAGGAGACAGGGTGTCGGCCATTCTCTGTCATCACACGGGGCCTGCTCTTGTGGTGGAAGGGGGGTCGCTACACTCCCTAAACTGGGCTAGCTCAGTCAGTAGAGCATCAAGCTCTTAGTCTGGGGTTCAAGCCCCATTTCTGGGCACTTAACTTTTATGTTCCCTTGTGTGCCGGGAGCCAAATGATCCCTGGTGGTGTCCAGAGCCACACCCAGATTCCCAGAAGCACTGGCCATTTCCTGGACAGGCCCCTTGCTCCTGCTGAGTCCTTAGGAGTCAGGAGAGAGGCTCACACCCACAGGAGCAGGCCCAGACAGCGCAGTCTGGGGCTGGCAGGAAGCGCTGGGGGGCCAGGTGCTGAGAGACCCGAGGGGAGAGAGGGAGAGAAGCGATGAGGACAGAGTGCCAGTGTAAAGGGGGTTATGGTCCTGCTAGTGCAGCAAACTTTCCTGGCTTATCCACGACCCCGGTGGAATGGGCTAGAGAAAGGCCCTGAGTCCTCACTCCCACTCCCTCACCCAGAGGCAGCCTGACCTCGAGGACTCTCTGTCTACTCTCGTGTGTGGCAGAGTCCTCGTGACTGCGACAAGGCTGGGCCCAGGATTCCTGGGGGGCTCGACCCCCAGTCTTGTTGTGGTCACTTAGTACAGGGGCTGGGGTGTCCCCACTCTGGGGTTCTCTCTCTGCTCTGGATGCTTCCCTGACCCACTGATCGTTGCATGTGCTTCAAGCAAATCCAATGGGTTAAAGAGCAATCGATTTAAACCATAAGGAAAACGGGAACGGTTCAAGGGAAACACGTCACCTTGTTCTGTGGCTCAGGGATATCGCAAACAGCGTCTCTGGGACAGGCGGGACGTTCACAGTCTCCCCCTCACATGTCCCAGGCCCTGGCTGTGGTGCAGGGATGCCACCGGTCGGACACTTACTCTGGCGGTGGCCCCATGCCCTCAGGCTCTAGATGGCAGGACCCTTCCTCCCAGCTTCGGCCCCCATGTCGGAGTTATGATCCCACATTGAGGGCACGGAGGGAGCCTCACTCAGCCCTCATCTGCCCCAGCTCTTCCCCAACCCTTCCCTGAGCCTGGGCCCCTGGCTCCTGGCCCAGCTTCGTTCCCCTTACCCCTGTCCGCTCCCCTCTCCCTAGGAAGCCACAGCACTACTCCCAGCCCCGGTTCTCGATCGCAGCTTCCGAGGGGCCGCAGACACGGACAAGAGGGCACAGTGTGAAAAGTTTGGGGATCACTGGATTAGGGTGATGTCCTCAATCACTTCTATGCAGTGCAATAAAAGGTATTTCTCACCCACCTCGCCCCGCCGTCAGGACAGACTCGGTATGTTCTGCCGCCCTTCACTCGGACAGGAAGGAGAATAACGTTTCATTCCACTCAATGCTACAGTGATTTGTAACCCAACACCAGCCAGAACTGGTTCCTTTGGCAAAGCGGCCCCATCATGCTGCATACCCAGGCCGAGTAGGGGTGTCTGTGCACACATGGCCTGGTCCTGAAGTCTTTCCCCAGCTCATCACTCGATGTGAGGGGGGAGCTCATCCAGACCCTGCTTACACTTAGTATTTAAAAACTCCTGATTATCCCTATCTCTGCTGGCCTGTGATTTCTGCTCCTGTCCTTTTTTTGACAGCGCAGATGAGGTGGCCGAGTGGTTACGGTGATGGACTGCTAATCCACTGTGCTTTGCACGCATGGATTCGAATCCCATCCTCATCGGATGCATTTAATCTTCTCCTTCCTTTAGAAGCAACCATCTCCCCTTTTGGTACAATGAGAGACCAAAGGATAGGAATAAATGGTAAATTTTCACAATGGAGAGGGGTAACTAGTGGTGTTCCCCAACGGTCAGTCCTAGGACCAATCCTATTCAACCTATGCATAAATGATTTGGAAGAAGGGGTAAACAATGAGGTGGCAAAGTTTGCAGATGATACCAAGCTTCTCAAGATAGTTAAGACCAAAGCAGACTGTGAAGAACTACAAAAAGATCTCACAAAACTAAATGATTAGGCAATAAAATGGCAAATGACATTTAATGTGGATAAATGTAAAGTAATGCACATTGGAAAAAATAACCCCAACTATACATACAATATGATGGGGGCTAATTTGGCTACAACTAATCAGGAAAAAGATCTTGGAGTCATCGTGGATAGTTCTCTAAAGATGTCCATGCAGTGTGCAGCGGCAGTCAAAAAAGCAAACGGGATGTTAGGAATCATTAAAAAGGGATAGAGAATAAGATGGAGAATATCTTACTGCCCCTATACAAATCCATAGTGTGCCCACATCTTGAATACGGCGTACAGATGTGGTCTCATCTCAAAAAGGATATACTGGCATTAGAAAAGGTTCAGAGAAGGGCAACTAAAATGATTAGGGGTCTGGAACGGGTCCCATATGAGGAGAGATTAAAGAGGCTAGGACTTTTTAGCTTGGAAAATAGGAGACTAAGGGGGGTATGATAGAGGTATATAAAATTATGAGTGGTGTGGAGGAAGTGAATAAGGAAAAGTTATTTACTTGTTCTCATAATAAAAGAACTAGGGGCCACCCAATGAAATTAGTGAGCAGCAGGTTTAAAACAAATAAAAAGAAGTTATTCTTCACACAGCGCACAGTAAACCTGTGGAACTCCTTGCTTGAAGAGGCTCTGAAGGCTAGGACTATAACAGGGTTTAAAAGAGAAATGGATAAATTCATGGAGGTTAAATCCATTACTGGCTATTAGCCAGAATGGGTAAGAAATGGTGTCCTTAGCCTCTGTTTGTAAGAGGGGGGGGTGATGGATGGCAGGAGAGAGAACACTTGATCACTACCTGTTAGGTCCACTCACTCCGGGTCACCTGGCATTGGGCACTGTCGGTGGACAGGATACTGGGATGGATGGATAGTTGAACCCCAGGCTTTAGCATGATCTTTGGGCTTGTATTCTGGAAATGCAGGAGTGGCATTACCTGCCACGAGTCCCTCATTTCACGCTCCCCAGCACAGAAAAGCAGCGTGGGCTTGTGAACCCAGTGGGCCCATGCGGGTGATCTTTCTTCTCTTGCTCTTTCCCAGCGAGGGGAAGGGAAAGAAGCTCTCCTTCAAGCTGGAGTCACAAGGGTGACGTAAGGATGACTTCCTGGGAGCTGGTTCCAGGTCTTTGCTCTACCAGCCAGGGCCGGCTCTAGGATTTTTGCCGCCCCAAGCAAAAACAAATTTGGCCGCCCCCCCTGTTTTTTTCTTATGCCACCCCCACTTCAACTCCGCCCCTTCCCCAAATCCCCAGCCCTGCCTCCTCCCCCGAGGCTCTCAAGCCTAGAAGGGAGGGGGAGCAGCGGCACGCGAATCAGCTGTTTCGCGCGCCGCAGCCGCTCGGGATCTCCCCCTCCAGCAGGCGCGCGAATCAGCTGTTTCACATGCCGTGGTGTGTGAGCCAGCGGCAGCAGCGGAGGTGAGCTAGGGCAGCCGGGGCACATTTTTAGGGGTGGCATGGCTGGCGCCAGAATGCCGCCCCTAGAAACTTGCCGCCCCAAGCACCAGCTTGTTTTGCTGGTGCATGGAGCCGGCCCTGCTACCAGCTGACCCATCGAAGACCTGCCACCACTTTCTCCAGCTTCTCCACCCGGTATGGGAGGTAAACCACCTGGTGTCACTGTTGCTCTCTGAGAGAGACGCTGTGTGCATTACCCCACGTGGCCACCCAGTGTCACTGTTGCTCTCTGAGAGACGCTGTGTGCGTCACCCCATGTGGCCACCCGGTGTCACTGTTGCTCTCTGAGAGAGACGCTGTGTGCATTACCCCACGTGGCCACGTGGTGTCACTGTTGCTCTCTCAGAGAGAGGCTGTGTGCATTACCCCACGTGGCCACCCGGTGTCACTGTTGCTCTCTCAGAGAGAGGCTGTGTGCAGTACCTCACGTGGCCACCCAGTGTCACTGTTGCTCTCTGAGAGAGACGCTGTGTGCATTACCCCACGTGGCCACGTGGTGTCACTGTTGCTCTCTCAGAGAGAGGCTGTGTGCAGTACCTCACGTGGCCACCCAGTGTCACTGTTGCTCTCTGAGAGAGATGCTGTGTGCATTACCCCACGTGGCCACCCGGTGTCACTGTTGCTCTATGAGAGAGATGCTGTGTGCATTACCCCACGTGGCCACCCGGTGTCACTGTTGCTCTCTGAGAGAGACGCTCTGTGCGTTACCCCAAGTGGCCACGTGGTGTCACTGTCGCTTGTTCTTTGGGGGCGGGCGAGAGCAGAAAGTTGTGGAGGTTGCAGAACAGGGTTTAGTTAATTTCACGTCACGATCCCCCCAGGCCCTTTCCCTGCAGACACACACCCGACATTCTGCCATGCTGGGGAAACGCTTCATCTCTTTACTACAGTGGGGACCTGGCCCCTCCTGCCGGGGCTCAGCCCAGAGACATTTTCCAGCCTCCCCAGTAATACAGTCTGTGAAGGAAACGCTAGAAAGGAGCAGAAGCAAAGGGGCTGGGCAGGCTCCCTAGGGGACACCGGCTCCTCCTGTTCCCTCCTGGGCCCCGGCCAAGCCCTGCTGCTGGCAGAGAACAGCCGCCCCATCGCCACCCCTGAGGCAGCCACGTCTCGGGGCTCCCCAAACAGCCCCACTACCCCCGACCCCCTTTGGGGAGTGACTCGGGGCAGCAATTTCCCACCTGAACAAGGACAAAGGGCTTCATATAAACTGGGGGGGGGGGGAACATCCCAAATCTGGGGAGAATTTAAATGGCCGTTAGAGACTGATGGAGAAAATGGGGCAAAAGAAGAGACGGGAGAGTCCGTCATTGTGGGATTTTTGTAGCCACATGTGGTGAGGGGAGAGCAAAGGGGAAGAAGCGGAGAGAGGATTGTGATCAGTGTGTGAGAGGGACGTGGCACAAGGGTGCAAATAGAGCGCAGACACACACAGACACTGACACACACACAGAATGACACACACACTGACAGATACACAATGACACACACACACCGACTCACACACAGACACTGACACACACACACACACACACACACACAGTAACACACACACACAGACACAGACACACACACGGACACACACACACGCTTTCTTCTCCCCCTGGACTTTCCTGGCTCCCAGGGGACGCTCCACCCCCCACGTGTCCCACTGTCCTTCCCCCGCCCGCAGCTCCGGCTCGTCCCCCCGCCGCCCCCGGCCCCACACAGGGGAACCCCCCGGCCCCAGGCTCTGTCCCCACCCGGGTCCCGGCGGGGCCGGGGCCGAGCCCGGCTGCAGCTGAGCCCAGCAGCTCCGCGATCGCCCCGGCGGCTCCAGCGCTGCCGGCAAACACGGGACCCCCCCGGGAGCCGCTGCTCTGCCCCGCCCCCGGCTCCCAATGGAGCCAGAGCCCCGCCCCCAGGCGCTGCCCCGCCCTCGGGCTGTGCCAGAGCCCCGCCCCCAGGAGCTGCCCCGCCCACAGCTCACAATGGAGCCAGAGCCCCGCCCCCAGGAGCTGCCCCACCCCCGAGCTGTGCCAGAGCCCCGCCCCCAGGAGCTGCCCCGCCCCCGGGCTATGCCAGAGCCCCGCCCCCAGGAGCTGCCCCCGCCCCCGGCTCACAATGGGGCCAGAGCCCCGCCCCCGGCTCACAATGGACCCAGAGCCCCGCCCCCAGGAGCTGCCCCGCCCCCGAGTTGTGCCAGAGCCCCGACCCCAGGAGCTGCCCCGCCCCCGGGCAGTGACAGAGCCCCGCCCCCAGGAGCTGCCCCGCCCCCGAGTTGTGCCAGAGCCCCGACCCCTGGAGCTGCCCCGCCCCCAGGAGCTGCTCCGGCTCCTCCCTCCTTCCCAGCCCCCACGGCTCCCAGCTGCTCCCTTCCTGTGTCTGCAAATCCCCCCGGGGGGTCTGCAGCGCTCACTGGGGCTGTCTCCAGGGGCTGATGTTGCCTCCATCTGTGCTTCACCTGGGGGAGGGGGGAGGAGCTGGGCCCAGGGTGAGCCAGCAAAGTGCGGGGGCAGGGAAAGAAGGGCTGTGGGGAAAGGTGGGTGTTTTACAGGAGGGGGAGGGGTGGATCCCGGGGGCGTCAAGAGAACTTGGGCAGCAGAGGCTCTGGGACATTGAGGGGACCCCCCTGGTGGTCCCGGTGTTGGCCAGGGTTTGTACAGCACCTCGCACAATGGGGGGGGTCCCAATCTCAGTCCTGGGCTGCGGAGAACCTGGGAGCCCCGATATCTGGTTCCTGATCACACGCGCTGGGAATGGAGAGAGAGATGCTCAGCACGGGAAGGGTTAATCCAGCGCTGGGTGCTGGCCCCGCTGGGCAGCACTGCTGCTCTTAGGATCGGCTCTTAGACCCCCAGAGCGATCCCAGTCCCATGTGGTCTAGTGGGCAGGAGTCCTGGTTTTCACCCTAGTGGCCTAGGCTCAATTCCCAGGGTGGGAATAGTGCTGAGCTTTTGCTCAGGGGGAGGCAGGAAATGAAAGGAAGGTGGCAGGATCCTGCCAGCAGGGGAGATGGACAGTGCTGGGAGGGGCTCCCAGAAGTGGGGGTGGGGGGCAGAGGTCTGGGGGGAGATCAGAGAAGGATCCCAGCAGTGTGGGAAGTGGGCAGCATGGAGAGCACAGGCCTGGCACGGGGACTGGGGAGAGCGAACGTGTCCCTCTAAACTCACCCACCGCAGACTTGACAGCCTGGGAAGAAGGACGTATTAGTTGGTTAATGTCAATCTTTGTGTAAACACACAAACCAATGGCAACATATTTCCATCGATTATAATCAAACTGACAGATGGGCAAAGTAAGAAACATGCTGCGTGAGAACATCTCCTATTCTCATCCTATGGGGTTCCCTGCTGCCTTTGGCACCACCGTGTGAGTGTTTCAATTCCCTCCTCGTTTTCACACAGAGACACAAGTTCCTTTGCACGGATACATGAACAGCAAAATCTTCCTGTGTCTCTTGTCTGAGCCAGGGCATTCGATTCCTTACAAACCTTCTCTCCTGCAGTGACAATGGTCAGACAGAAGGGAGTAGGGTGACCAGAGAGCAAATGTGAAAAATCAGGACGGGGGGTGGGGGCTAATAGGAGCCTATATAACAAAAAGACCCCAAAATGGGGACTGTCCCTATAAAATCGGGACATCTGGTCACCCTAGAAGGGACGTGGCCACCTTTCCCCCGGCAGTGAGATATTTCATCTCCTCGTTCTTCATGCTGCTGTTGTTATTCCATGAATCATCAAGGATGGAATAAAAAGCTGAGTTTACTCCAGGGTGAGGAAAGAAAGGAGCCACCAACTCCCCCCAAAAATCTCAGTGCTCCAAAGAAAACCTGCCCCTGCTATCGGCATCACTGATGTGCTGGGGATAGGATGGGGAAAGGGACTGTCTGAATTGTCTAGGTAGGGAATGAACCATCTACAGCAACATCATTAACCACAAACACACTCTCATCATTCTCCAGCCAGCAGGGAAAAGAGCAGGAATTCTTGCTGTTCAGCCATGGACACACTTACACAAGGGCACGGCAGTGAGTGTGTTGTGGAAGCTGGTCTGAGGAAACAATCACTCAGTGAGAACAGAACTAGAGTGTAGTGAGAAAACTGCACAAAGCCAGTAGTTGTGGCCGAGTGGTGAAGGCGATGGGCTAGAAATCCATTGGGGTTTCCCTGCACAGGTTCGAATCCTGTCAACTACGGAGGAACTTGTGGTTCTTTGGTTTCAGTCCCTGAGTATCCTTGGTGTCAAGGGGAGCTTGGTCTTGTCTCACTCTCAGGCTGTGTCCACACTACAGAGTTATGCTGCTTTAGTTGAAGGGTTTCAATTAAACACTCTGCTCCTTGTGTCACCAGAGCGCATCCACTCTAGCAACTCTTGCATCGTCCCAAAGAGCAGTGCATTGTGGGTAGCTATCACATACCCAGCCCCATGCCCTGACTCCTGCACCCCCACACATAACCAGCCCCCCACACCCCATGTTCTGACTCATGCACCCCTCTCACACACCCCACCCCACCAGACAGGAGCTCCTGCACCCACATCCCAACCTGCCCCCCTCGCACCAAACGGGAGCTGCCCCAGGTAAGCGCTCCACACCCCAACCCCCTGCCCCAACCCTGAGCCCTCACCCTGGCTCCTGGCCACACCCTGCACCCCAACTCCCAGCCTGCTCCTGCCCCCTACTCCCTCCCTGACCCTGCACCCCCAGCCCTGTGCTCAGTGCCCCCCACCCTCAGCTCAGTGCAGAGAGAGATGGGGTAGAACCAGGGAGAAGGTAGGTACCCGCTCTATGTGGGCAGGGGTGGAGGATTCTGTTTACCCCTCCCCAGCCCTTCTGTGCTTGCAGTTTACCCCCGGGCCCTCCCTTGCTCCAGGGACCAACCCTAGCTCCCGCCCCGCTGTGCTATTGACCCAGCCCCTGCCTTGCTCCAGTCAGCAGGGACTAATCCTCCCCCCATGCCCCACTGTGCTCATCTGGCCCCTTGCCCCTGCCTCTCTCCAGCTGGGGACCAATCCTTCCCCCCCCCCAGTGCCCCATTGTGCTCTTGCCCCTGGCCCCTTCATTCCACAGGGGGGGCCCAGAAATATGTTTGGCGCCGGGCCCACAAAAACTAATCGAGCCCTGGATACCAGACTGCGATGGGGATTGCATTGTCCTTTATTTGTATTTCCAATGGCATTTCTGTCTGTGATTTCGTTTTTCTTTGTCGAACGGTGTTTTCTCCTGGATCTGAGATTTAACTAGAAAAAGAAGAAGGCCTCAGGGTGCCAGATGGAGGAGCAGGCTGGGGCTAGGGCTGCTAAGAGACCCAGAGTAGCTGCCCTCTTTTTCTTGAGTAGTTTCGATTCTGCACCAAATATGCCCTTTCCTGAGGTGAGCCTGGCTAGCTCCGTTGGTCGAGCATCAGACTTTTAATCTGGGGTTCAAGTCCCTGGTCAGGTGTCGAGAAAATCATTTCCCCTTCGGGTATCTTCCAGAAGCAGCTCTCCAGTGGCCCTCCTTGACATTGGTTTTCCTCCTTTTGAGGACTTGGGCTTTCCTAGGAAGGACCATTTACTGCCTGGGACTGACGGGGCGACTTTCTCACACGCCCACTGGCCTCACAGTCTGGAGGAAGAAAGGCTTCTGGGTCTACAGCAAACCGCTGCGTGCTGACGTGTTGAGCAAATGCAGGGCTGGCAAGAGAGGCCTTGAGCGAGGCAGGAAAAAAATTGTCCGCCCAGGATCTTCTACACCACAAGTTAGAAAACCCCAAAGTTATCACCACCAATCCCATGGTGTAAGGGCGAGCACTCAGGGCTTTGTATCCTGCTATCCAAGTTCAAGTCTTGGTGGGACCTTCGGGCATCTCTTTTGCCACCCAACACTCAGTAGCTTAGCCAGGTGGGGAGCGGAGATAGCGGCTGCTCCCTCTCTGAGCAGAAGTGGCACCTTAAAAATAAACGGGGCCTTAAAAATATATTTTAAGAGGGAACAGAGCTACCGAAGACCCAGAGCGAGTGAAGGGACGGGACCCGTCGTCGAAGTGCCGCCGAACGGCTGGAGCGCCGCCGGGTGAGTGCAAGGGGAGGCGCCTATTTTTTAGCTCCGCTCCCCCTGTGCTCTGCAGCTGGCTACACCACTGTTAACACAACTGGGTGTTCCAGGGTTTCATCTTGCTCTCTCCAGTGACGTGGGAGCCTGTCTTTTGCCCGCTAGCTGTTGTGACTTGAGCGCCGGAGGGGACGTTTGATCCAGATGGCTGGTCCTGCCTGGAGTCCTGTAGGTAGGGGTGCGAGCTCCATTTCCTCTGAGTCCCGAAGCTGGGCTGCAGCCTGGCCTAGGAGGCTGCTCTATTGGTTGACCTACTGCCCAACCTTCTGCTGATGAACCTCAGCCCCCACCCGGGCAGGGTTTGATGCAACACTTAAATTCCAGGACGCTGAGGGATTTCAGCTCCCTCTGTCCAGAGGGAAACTTCCCCCCCACTCCCAGCCAGATTCTTGTCCATGGGATCACTGTAGGGGGCTGGGTCCCTCTTTGTCTTCTCTCTCTAGGACAGGCCAGGGGACTATAACTGGGGCATCTGAGCACTCAAGACCTTCTGTGGAGCTGCCATTTCCCTTCCCCTTCTACGGTCTCATCTGTCATCTGGCGCTTCCTCAGCTCATTTCATCACCCTGTGTCCTGCAGGGGTTGGGGTTATCCCAAGGACAGGCCACTGGCAGAAGGAGAAGTGCCTTGCTGGACAGCTAGGGGAAGCTGGGAAAAGGAAGCCATCATGTTTTTGCCTGGTTTCGAACCAAGGGCCTTTTCCATGTTAAGCAAATGTGATAACCACTACACTACAGAAACTTCTTTCAAATTACATCCACTTGGCTGGTGCTCACGCTGGCACACACCGATCGGCGAACCTGGAGAAAGTGGCAGCAGCCCTTCGAGAGATCAACGGGAAGAGCAAAGGTCTGGAGCCAGAGGTCAGGAAGTCAACCTTCTCTTGCCCTTGTGACTCCAGCTTGAAGGAGAGCTTCTTTTCCTTCCCCTTGCTGAGAAAGAGCAAGAGAAGAAGGAAAGCCCAGGTGGGCACAAGTCCCCACTGTCTTTTCCTGCTGGGGAGCCTGAAATGAGGCAAGAGGTGGCTGAGGTGTCAGACTGCCAGGGAGCTCCCCGGCACCGCTGGCTGCCTGGGCTGAAGGAACACAGGGGAACTGTGCTGTGCCCATAACACAGAGGTGGATTAATCAAACCCTCTTCTGCTTGCACCGGGCCTCCCGCTTCCTACCCTGGGCCTGCAAGCGAGGGGGCGGCTTGCACAGCGCCAAGAGTCTCACCTGTGAGGCAGGAGGCGGCTGACGCCCGCAGCCTGCTGGGGAGCTCCCAGAAGTGATTAAGGGACAGAGACTCCTAAGTGCCCAGAGTAACTAGGGTTTGGGGTTCACGAGGCCGGTAAGGGGGTCGCTATGTCGGCCTTGTAACCCTGGGTGTCAGGTCGCTGTGCAGCTTTGATCTAGAGCTCTGATCCCAACATCCCACCAGCAGCCCACAGCCTCCCCCTGGGTCTGCCCCACCTGGTTACTCCTCACAGGCTGACCTGACCCCGCTTCCAGCCCTGGATTCGCCCCCCTAATCACCCTACTTCCAAATGAATGTGAGGAATGTGCAATTATGAGAGGGAATTTCCATCCCTCCAGCCGGTGTATTTCAGGGCCCCAGTGGCCCAATGGATAAGGCATTGGCTTTCTAAGCCAAAGATTGTGGGTTCAAGTCCCATCTGGGGTAAAAAAACATTTTTATTCCTGTACGTCGCGAAGAAACCTTGGTCTTATTTTCACCAAGGAAGCTGGGAGATGTTTGAACACAAAGTACTGGGTCTTGGGAACAATCCCCCAGAAACGTCATCTTCCACTCGACAAATGCTTTCTAGACCCATCAGTAGCAAACACTTAATACCAGTGTTTGTCTGAGAAGAGAGTGCAGGGGAGTGTTTACTCTGACACGTCAATGAACGAATCACACAGAAAGAGCAAGGCCGTTGTGAAGGAGAATGGATCTGTCTGGAGACAAAGCAGACTCTGAGAATGAGCAACGGTGTGAAAAGAAATATTTTCCTTAATGATGTTATAGAATCCTGCTTTCGCCCTTCAAGACAACATGGCTACATGGCATGGGTGCTGGAGGGAGAGGGGTCGGGCTCTGGGAGAGAGTTTGGGTGCAGGGTCCGGGCTCGGGCAGGGGTTGAGGTGCAGCAAAGGTGTGGGGGGCAGGTTCTTGGGGGAGTTTCGGTGTGGGGGTCTGGGCTGGGGCAGGGGGTTGGGGTTAGGGTGATGGGTGCGGCGCTTACCTCGGGCATCTCCCGAAAGCGACCCACCCACCCCCCTCTGGCAGCAGCCCCTAGGTGGGGGAGGGCCGGGGGGGTCTCTGCATGCCGCTGCCTGCAGACAGGACCCCCACAGCTCCCATTGCCACAGTTGACAGAATTGGCTCTCGGGGTGGGGGCAGTGTGTGGAGCGCCCCCCCCCCGCCCCAGGGGCCACAGGGACGTGCCAGCTGCTTCCCGGAGTGGAGCCACACGGAGCGAGGGCGGCAGGAAGCTGCCTTAGCCCCCTTGTGCGGCCGGTGGTGGCGTCGGTGTCCCTGGGCCCGTTTAAATTGCCCGGGGGCGGCAGGCGGGACCAGGGGGGACACTCCCAGGGCCTGACGTCACTTTGCACAACGATCAATCTTGGCACAGGATAGAAATGAAATGGGGGCAGAACCTAAGGACTGAAAAGCCTCCGGGTTCGTCTGTGCATCGACTCCGAACGGGAACGGGAACTCGACTCGCTTTGGGGCTGCGGCCGGTCAAATATCTGGACAAAGTCACCCCGGAGATTGTGACACTGGGTGTGAGGAGCCTTGGAGCTTATTACAGTGTAATTAGCACGTTATGCTCGTGTTTGTAAAGGTGGCTTCCCCAAGCAATCCCAAGCTGTTCTTCCCACAGCCGGGTGATGGGGGGCAGCCGGGGATCTCCCCAATCTGGGGGGGAATCTCTCTGGGCCCCACTGTTAGTTCTCCATCCTATATCCCCCTAACCACGCACACCCCTTCCCCACCCATTATCGATGTATAGAGCGACCCCCCCCCTCCCGTTATGGGATACAGACTCGGTGACAGAGACTGACTGGGGCTCCTCTCGGCACGGCCCCAATGGGGAAGGAGAGAGACTGGGGATGGGCGGGGAGTAGAGGGGCAGAGGGAGTCAAATGGGGCTAAACCAGATAGAGGAAATTTTCTTCCGGTTAAAATGTCCTGGAGTCTCGTCGCTGAAAAGCCACATCTGGAGCGAGGTGTGAACCAGCAGCCTGTCAATGCCCAGGCAAAGGGGTGACCCCCAGAGACTGAGAGCTGCGGACGTCCCCACTGGGGCTAAGACGCACCTGCCGTGGTGCCCCTGGCTAGTGCAAAGGAGACTCTGGCCGGGGTGCTGAGTTCAGGCCTTACCCGGAGCCCTGGTGTCTATTGCCCATGTAGCTTCCCCACTTGCTTTGCCTCATTCCCGTGGAAAATGCCATACCAGGGTAATGGGAGTAAGTTCTAAACTGGGGAGGTTGGTGCAAAGCTTGGGAACCCCCCTCCCCCCGCCCCCCTGTGCTGCCGTTAGCTCTGGGTGGGTTGTTCCCGGGCAGGGAGAATCGATTTATTTGCTGCTGAGAAAGCTGCCAGGAAAGGTCTGTGGGCACCAGATCTCCCAGCTCCTCCCAGCACAGCCCAGGCTCCATCCCTGCCCCAGTCACTGCTGGAGGAGGGTCCTTTACGCACTGAGCCTGAAGTCTTTCTTAGCATAGTTGGCAGCGCATCAGTCTCATAATCTGAAGGTCCTGAGTTCAAGCCTCAGAGAAGGCAGCTGATTTTGCTCCCGGCTTCAGATTTTCTAGAGGAAATCTGAGAAGAGAGACTAGAGCTGAGTGGTTTCTAGACCCCTCCCATCCAGCTCTCACACACACAGACTTTTCGAAGGCATTGACTTTTCCTTCTCCTTTCTGACTGGTTAATGCAGCTGGAAATAGGGATTCGTAGAGGCCCCATTCCCAAAGCTCACACCCACAGGGCCATGGGAACGCTGGGGGCTGCCAGGTTGCTGTGGGCAAGTCGTGAAAGTGACACACAAACAATCCAGTGGGGCCAGTGCCCCCCATGCTCCCCCCCAAGCAGCTTTGTCTCTTGCTGAGTGTGATGCTGAGACTCCCCGGCCTCCGCATCCTCGACCCCACTGGAGGCCGGTTCCTTCGACCCCTGTTCAGAGTTCAGCCCCCAGCCGGTGCAGCCCGGCCCAGCCACTCACCCTCTGCCCCAGGAGAGCCAGCGGGTGGGCTGCACCCACAGGCAGAGACCTGATACCGCTCCCCTCCGAGCAGCAGCCGCAGCTGTTGGGGGCTAATCCCCGTCTGGCTGCCAGGGGATCCAGCTAGGAGAGGAGCTGGGGGATCTGCAGGTTTTGCAGTGGGGAGCAGGGCCAGGCCAGTGGGGCTGTCTCAGGAGTCCCAGGGGGCTTGGCCAGTGGGGAGGCTCTAGGGCACATGTTGGGGGCATGGTGGGGCAGTAGGGATACAGGATGTGAGGCTGGTTAACATGGAACTGCACAAAAACCTCCCCCTTTGCTCCAGCTAAAGGCCCTACTCCAGCCTGTCCCCATTTCATGAAAATCTCCATCTCTCCCCCGGCTCTGACACCCCCTCTCCCCCAGGGGTATTTTCATGGGTTCTTCCTTTTTCCATGGGCTCGTACAAATAGTTTTGCCATGGAAATGATCCAGTACATTTAAAAGGAGAAAACCAATCACACAACACGTGTGTATCTCCTCCCCCAGACAGAGTGTGGGTCTGAATCTTTCTACTGACCAGTCTGGGCAGGCAGAGTCACCCCCACATTCACTGCACGTCGGGCCCAGGACTTGCGCCCAGCAGTTCTTGGGGCTGTGGGGAGAACCGAGCATCACGGGCAGCAGCGAGGGAGGGCGGCTGGGACTGAGCTGTCTGGGGAATAGTTTAATCCGTAGCTGTTTTTCGGAGCATTAAATCAATGCGGCTTCTACTGCTCCATCTCTCCCCAGGCAATAACGGTTCTGGGCGAGGTGCCCAAACCTGCTAACAATAAGAAGTGAAATGAAAGGGCCACACGATGGCGGCAGAACCTAAGACATGAGAAGCCAGGTTCTTGGGCAATGTGCTTTGAAGCTGACAAAGGGAGATGTTTCCTCTTTGACTCCTAGGCCCCCCCCTCACTCTAATCCACCAGACCCCCCCCGCCCCCGTTCCTCCCACAGCCAGGAGTAGAACCCAGGAGAGAGAGAGAGAGATTAGCTAGTGGTTCTAGATCAAATTGTTAAACGTGGAATCGTGTCTTGTCCCCTGAAACAATCCTGTGTAGTTTTGTCTGTATAACATCTGCCGGTGCCCCTCACTCCCGACCCGCAGCCCCTTCTATCCCGGCCCTGAGCTCCCCAGTCACCGCTCTGCCGGTGCCCCTCACTCCCGACCCGCAGCCCCTTCTATCCCAGCCCTGAGCTCCCCAGTCACCGCTCTGCCGGTGCCCCTCACTCCCGACCCGCAGCCCCTTCTATCCCAGCCCTGAGCTCCCCAGTCACCGCTCTGCCGGTGCCCCTCACTCCCGACCCGCAGCCCCTTCTATTCCAGCCCTGAGCTCCCCAGACACAGCTCTGTCGATGCCCCTGTCGGGCGATGCTCTGGAACTGCTCCCTACGAAGCCAGTCAGGACTCTGGAGGAGCCTCCTCGCTGAGCCGACTGTCTCCAGGGCAAGAAGCTTCCCCAGCTTCGACCTTCCTGGGTCTGATCCCGGAGCATTTAGCATCCCCTTCTTCACCCAGCGGGGCTCGTGGGGAAGCCAGAGGGCCCTGCCCCCCCCCCCCAGCTTCGCTGTCAGACGTGACTCTCAGCCAGCCAGTGAAACAGAAGGTTTATTAGATGACAGGAAAAGGGTCTAAACCAGAGCTTGTAGGTACAGAGAACAGGACCCCTCAGTCAGGTCCATCTTGGGGGGTGGGGAGCCCAGAGGTCCGTCTGGACCTCCCTCCATGTGCCCAGCCAGCTCCGAACTCTCCAGCCCCTCCTCTGCCTTTGTCTCCTTCCTGGGCCAGGAGATCACTGATCCCTTTGTTCCCCAACCCCTTCAGCCGGCACCTTTGCAGGGAAGGGGCCCAGGCTAGCAGTTGCCAGAAGACAGGGTGTCGGCCATTCTGTGTCATCACACTGGCCCTCTAGGGCTTTGCTACAATCACACACCCTTATCCCACCACCTAGAGACTTAAGAAATGCATGGGGAAACTGAGGCATAGGGGAAACTGAGGCACCCACTCAGTATTCAGAGGAAACATTAGGAACAGTCCCACTTCGTTACACCCTCCCTGAATGTTTGTTTAAATCACTTGGTGGTGGCAGCGTAACGTTCAAGGACAAATGTGCCTTGGGGACGTTTTTATCCTAAACTGGTAAAAATAAGCTTAGGGGAGGTCTTTCATGCAGGTCCCCACATCTGTACACTAGAGTTCAGAGTGAACCCTGACAACCTCCTTCCCAGGGCTCTAGCTGAACCCGGAGCATTGGCCAGAGTGGCCAAGAAGAGGCTCCAGCCCTGAAGGGAGCAGGACTTTCAGCACAAAGAGAAAACTTCACAAGCACAACTGTGAAGAGACTCGAACCCTCAATCGCCTCATCCGAAATCAGATGCCTGATCCATTAGGCCACGCGGTCACACGGGGAAAGTCTCTCCAAGCACTTCTTTGGAAAAGACGGACACTGTGTTTGTCAGGTCATCTACGGAGGGGGCAGAGACACTCTGGGCACAAGGAGTCGAGTTCCCAGCGAGATGTGAGACTCAGTTCTATGGAGCCAGGGGCAGGATTTGGTCGAGAGGCTTAAGCATGGGGGATTGGGGGGCAGAGGACGGACCGGCTGTCTAGGTGCGGAGATTTAGTGGTACTGGGGAACAGGAGGGAGGAGCAGGAGGAATCCTGCTGATGGGCTGTGGCCATGGAGAAAAAGAGGAAGGGCTCCTGGGACTTTTTTTTGCCTCTGTTTTACCTGCCTGCTCTTGTGGTTAAAGAGGGTAGCTACACTTAGTGAACTGGGGGTAGAGGTAGCTTAGTGGTTTGAGCATTGGCCTGCTAAACCCAGGGTTGTGAGTTCAATCCTCGAGGGGGCCATTTAGGGATCTGGGGCAAAAATTGGGGATTGCTCCTGCTTTGAGCAGGGGGTTGGACTAGATACCTACTAAGGTCCCTTCCAACCCTGAGATTCTATGAACTGGGCTAGCTCAGTCAGTAGAGCATCAAGCTCTTAGTCTGGGGTTCAAGCCCCATGTCTGGGCTCTCAGCTTTTTAAGTTCCCTTTTGTGCCAGGAGCCAAATGGTTCCTGGTGGTGTCCAGAGCCACCCCCGGGTTCCCAGAAGCCCTGGCCATTTCCTGGACAGGCCCCTTGCTCCTGCTGAGTCCTTAGGGCCGCATGTTGTGCAGGCCTGGTCTAGGGCCTGGCTTATACAGGAGGTGCGACTGGATGCACATAATGGTCCTTTCTTACCTTAACATCTGTCAATCTCTACAATTAATGCAGAGAAGCAGCAAAATTCATCACACATGTGACTGGTTGTGACTTATTTACTTGGTCTTAAAAGAGAACAACAAGGACCCGAGTCTCCTCCCTGTCAATAACTCCCTGCTCAGCCAATCCGGGTAGAGACTGAGGGGTGGGAGGCTGAGGGTTCTCACCAGAGAGCCCAAAGGATGGCCCAGGTCACCGGTGGGGATCACTGTCCGAGCACTATTTCAGCCCCACATTTTTGGGTAGACCACACACAATGGGAACTGCCGAGCACCCCCCACCAGACACACACACACCCCTACACCTCTCCTAGTGCTGGGAGGGGAACAGGGGAAAGGACAAAAGAAGTAAGAGGTGAAGAGAAAGGAGGGAGGGATGGAGAAAAGGTCAAACAAAAAGGACAAACCCTAATGTCCCCAGTGATTCTGAGGGACAAAATCCCAAGTGGGGAATAAAATTCTGCCACCTGAAGCTACTGTTTTCCATGCCTAGAATTCAGCTGGCACCAGATGGATCAGACTGAACAGGTTCCAAACCTCTCGGAGGCTCTTACCTTCTAACCAGGGACGTCTGTTTTCTAGGAAAGTGCGTGAAAGCAAAGGAGAAAACTCCAAAGAGGTTCCTCCTCGTGCTCACGTACGTGAACCCTAATACTCTCTCAGTCCTCCGAGAGAGACCCGACAAGGAGACTTGCTGAAGCAAAGCCACGGGGGTCTCCGAGGTTTCCCTGGCCCCTCGCCCCTGGCCTGGCCTGGCTGATGTCAGCATCTCTGTGTGAGGTCACCGCCTCCCCACCACCTTTGACCAATAGGCCGAGGTCCTGCAAAAGGCCTTTGTGATGTCACTGCCTCACCCACCCCTCCCCTGCAGTGCTAATGTCCAGCCGCTGGCCAGACACTTGGGAGGTTTGAGCTGCTCCCTGGGGATCACCCCACTCAATGAGTGTCCATTCTAGGAAGCAAGCCGGCTAGACAGTAAAACATCAGAGGCAGCTCCCAATGCTCCACTCAGTTTTTCAGAAATTAGTAGACTTTATGGTCAGAAGAGACCATTAGAGCATCTAATCTGACCCCCTGCATATCACAGGCCCCCTGTGTACCACAAGAGCTACTTTTGGGGCAAACACATTCCAGAAAGGCATCTAGTCTTCATTAAATTACATCAAAAGATGGAGAATCCATCACTTCCCTTGGTACCTTGTTCCTGTGGTGAATCATCCTTGCTGTTGAATAATCCTCCCTTATTTGTAATTTGTCTCTTTTTACCTTCCAGCCATTGGGTCTTGTTATGCCTTTCTCTGCTAGATTAAAGAGTCCTTTAATACCCAATGTTTTCTCTCATAGACTCATAGACTCATAGACTTTAAGGTCAGAAGGGACCATTATGATCATCTAGTCTGACCTCCTGCACAATGCAGGCCACAGAATCTCACCCACCCAGTGCTGGAATAATCCTCTCACCTATGTCTCAGCTATTGAAGTCCTCCATTAAGGCACTTCAACATTTCAAGGAAGTCACCTTTCAATCGTCTTTTGATAAGCTAAACAGGTGGAGCTCTTTCAATAGCTCACTCGAAGGCATTTTTCTCCAGACCTCAGAACATTTGGTGGCTCTTTGCTGCCCCAGCTCCAATTTCTCAACATCTTTTTCAAATGAGGACACCAAAACTGGATGCAGTATTCCCATATCAGCCTCTCTGATGCTGTGTCCCCCGCCCCATCCTACTCACGGCTCTGCTCAAACGTCTCATGATGGTTTTAGCCCTGTTCACCACACTGGGAGCTCATGTTGAGTGGCTTCTCCACTATGGCCCCTCAATGCTTTCCAGAGTCACTGCTTTCCTGGATACACTTCCCCATTCTGTAGGTGTGGCCGGCATGCCTTGTTGCTAGGTATCGGACTTTGCATTTGGCTCTGGTCAAACTTGTATCCTTTGAATGGGCCCAGCTTGCCGAATGAGGCAGATCGCTCTGTATCACTGCCCTCTCCTCATCAGTAATTACCACTCTGCCGGTATTTTGTCACCCACCAATCTTATCAGCCGTGATTGGATGTTTTCGCCCCATTCATTGATACAAATTATTTAAAAAAATTAGTCCTTGAGAGCTTCTTCAGACCCTTAGTCCCCAGGTCTCTCCGAGATGGCTGAGCGTGTGGTCTCCTCCCGCGCCTGACTAGCCTCTGCCCTGAGAATTATGTGTCCAGCTCGCTGTGTGCACAGGCAGGGACATCCTGCTAACCCCGCAGTGTAGACAGGATGATGTTAACACGGCTCTCGGGCCAGCCCTTCCCTCCTGCAGGCTGGACGCGTGGGGCGGGGATGGGGAAAGAGGAAATCTTTAACCAGCAACCCGAACCCATTGCTTACCTGGGGCTGCAGCAGAACCACGGTGACCTGAGACGTATCCATGGGAATAGCAGAGCCCTCCTTTTAAAACTGATGGGGCCATGCCCCCCGCATTGCTGTGCCCCCCTAGAATTGCCCCCCCCGGCTGGCTAGTCAGGGCAATGTGCTTCCCATAGAAGAGCAGGAACAGGGCTAGAGGGAAGCCAGTCAACATTTTTTGTTTCTCTGATGAAAACTGGCCCAGTCCCTGCCCCAAACCGAACTTGTCACAGATAATTGTCAACAACTGAATTTTCTGTTTGTGGCTAAGCTATTGATTTTTTTAAAATATTGAAATTGGATTCAGGATAGTTGGCAAGCATTTTTGGCAAACAAAGTTGTTAAATGACCATTTAAATGGCAACACAGTCCTGCTTCCGTGCTGGGCTCACCTCCCGGCTTGCGGGTCCAACAGCTGCAGGAGAGGAGGAGATCGGTGAAATCTGCAGGACCCCCAGATCCAGCTCTTGGGGAGCAGAGTGGCAACAGCAGCAGCAAACCCTCAGGTCCGATCACAGGGCACTGGGCACCACCGCCAGCCCCACGGACCATGGTGAAGTTAGCCCAGCATCTGATCTCAGGGACGGGCACCCACGGAGCCACAGCCGCTCACCCTGCCCTGCGCAGCTCCTCCCGAATGAGGTGGATCGCTGCCAGCCCGGGGGAGAGACACTCCCCAGTGAGGGTTCCTTCCCCCACCCTTAGCCCCCTCCCCTTCCCAGAGACCCCAGCAGCCAATCCCCTCCCTCAGACTGTGCTTCAGGCATTCGGCTCTCTCTAGGACTGTCCCTCCCGGCAGAGTGTCTGGTGCCCCCAGACCCCATGCTGCCCTAGGTGGCTGCCTGTTCTGCCTATGGCTAAGGACGGCCCTGTAGGTGCCCTGAAGGCACCACTTCTGAAGATGTTTGAATTCCTTCCAATGTCTCTCATACAAATGCTAAGCAGTTGGAGGTGTCATCTTACAGGCGAGGTTGAAATGAGGCTATTTCTTCAGGTGGAAGACAATGATTGTGTCAGGAGTGGGATGTGACTGCACACCTCCATATGGAGCCCAGAACAACGTATGATGAAAATTCAGAGCCTTGAGTCTGATGCGTTAGATCATTTGGCCGGACTAACACTGTTAGTCAAGCGATTTACCAATCTTAGTTTTCTTTAACTTGTTATGAACTCTTCAGGGAGGCGGAGATGGCAAATCTCTTTCAACTTCGAGAGACCTTCGAAAGCACAGCTGATTGTTATATGTAGTGTCCCTGATCACTTTTTCAGTGAATAAAAGATGGTTGCTGCCATCCTGAGAAAGTAATGTTGAACCTCAGACTCCTGCAGGGTGGGCCGGACGGCCGAGCAACCAGCACCCACAACTTCTACCACTTTTTTTTTTCAAAATAGCTCAGCCCCCAGTGTGTTCAGCCTTTCTGAAAACCTGGACAACATTTTTGGTGCCTATATAGGAGCTGAGTTCTTCTGAAAATCTGGCTCTAGGGGTGGGTGTGAGACCTTCTGACAATTCTGGTCCATGTGTCTGGAAGCTCTAAGAACCTTCAGAACTTTTATCCTGTGCAAGAACCTGATAAGAAAACCTTCCCTCTGTAGAACACAACAGAGACTTTCTCATTGACTTACAATCACAATGTTTCATCTTGATCCCAGGTTAAAGTACTAACAAAATGCATTTATTGTATTTTTATATGCAATGTGACACAAACACCCCTAGTTGGGCAGAGGGATAGAAGTAGGGCTGCCACTATACTATATTGCCTTTCATCAGAAGCTACCTGAGCAAGGTAAGAACCAGGGGCCAACAGGGGAAGGGCCCATCGTCCATGCTTAGAACACTTTAGCAGCTAGACCTCAGGAACGGAAGAGGCTAATGGTCCGTTTCTCTGGGATAGTTACTTCCAAAGACTGGTGTATAGAGTGGGATGGAAGTTTTCTGGAGGAATATTTTATTTGCTGAGATATTTTGGTTGACCCAAAATGATTTTTTGGTTTTGTTTCAGCAAGAAAATTGGAAAGAATATTCATCTTGGGTCAACCTGAATGTCTATTATTGTTATTATAATGTTGGTTAGGATAGCTAGCAAGGGGAAAAAACAATTTGCACGTCTATTTATGTAAAAGGGCACGCGGCCTGGACTTCGAGGCGCACAGTGGAAACATGCCGACATTCTTTTACTAGTCAGTGGGAAGCTTTGATTTTTATATGGTCTCCAAAGCCCTTCCCCACACCATGTCGAAGATGGGGAATCGGAAAGAAGCACAGATTTGTTTAACGTGCAAGTGAAGACTAATTGAAGGTTTTTTGATATAAAGTCACTTTTCCCTGACTGGGAATCGAACCCAGGCCGTGGCAGTGAGAGTGCCAAATGCTAACCACTAGACCATCAAGGACTTGTTAAAGTTCCTGGTTTTTCTCACTTATACTGCACTTTCTCAGGTTACTTTCTCTCCAGTTTCTGAAGTTGTTCTTTTGTCCAGTCCCTGAGGGGCTGAGAGCAGAGAGTGCAGGAACCCCTGTGTTCAGGGTCACAACCTGAGCCCAACCCAAGGGACTGAAACAAGCAAACCTGATGCTTTCTCCAGCAGGGTCACAGAGCAACTCAAAGAAAACCCACGAGGAACAATCCTCCTCTGAATTCATTTAGCCCATCGCAACCCTCTCAGCAGCCGACCGGGAGGACACTGAGCTGATAGGAGCTCTGGCCTAGAGACCAAGGGAGGGCGTTGCTCCCCCTCGGTGTGAGCTGGTCACATTCTGACTCCGTGGAACGGGGCTCGGAGCTTTGCCATCTGGTGAGTTCTGTGTCCTCAACAAGCCACCACAGAGCTGAACCCCCCGGACCCTTCTGCTGGGAGCATGGTGATTGCACAACAGCTGCAAGCCCCTTTCCCCTCTCCTCGGCCTCCCCGGACCTTCCCCACACATGGTTTCATCAGACGCGGGAGGGATCTAACGACCTGCAGGTCTCGCTCACCCAGCTCTCAAGGCAAACAGCGATTCCCTTCTCTGACATGCCTGAGGCTGGGCTTCTTTTGAGCTTTTCCCCAGGGGGACCAGATTACTTGTGAAAATGTGTGTGTGGCGTGCGGGGAACCGGCTTGTCTGCCCCACTCTGGGAGCTGAGAAGCTTTTTTAAACTCTCCCCCACTAGATGAGTCCAGCAGCACCTGCCCATGGTGGGAGACTCCTAAATTCCACCCTCCCTCCCTGGTTTCTCTGACTGCTGATGGCTACAGCGTTCTCAGCCAACCCCAGCTCTCTGGTCTAGAAAGCAGCATCTAACCGGCCTTGGAACAGCTCCGGTTTGCTTGCTGGGCATTTGACAAAGCAGGAAAGAAGGTAAATGTCAGAAGGGAACCTCAGCTCGCAAATAAACACCCTTAGGGCTCCTTCTACCCTGAGACTGGACAGTTAAATGGATTGAAATCTCGCCAGCTGAGTTTACAGAACGTGAACATCGGGGGAGGGGTAACTCAGTGGTTTGAGCTTTGGCCTGCTAAACCCAGGGTTGCGAGTTCAATCCTTGAAGGGGCCATTTAGGGATCTGGGGCAAAAATTGGGGATTGGTCCTGCTTTGAGCAGGGGGGTGGACTAGATGACCTTCTAAGGTCCCTTCCAACCCTGATATTCTATGATGCTTTTAATCCTATGATTATAAATTCAAGCCCCAGGTTGGGCTGTAGTAACAGCCCTTAAGTATCATTCTTCTGCTTATAGTCACAGCCCAAAATGAAATAAACTCTCTGTCCTCACTTTGATCTTAGGCAGGTGATGTTTCTTCTTCTCTCTGAGCTTCAGTAAAACATGAAGAGAGAACAAACTGACATATCCGTCCTCCAATGAGAGTTGAGAGAGGATTTTTTACCCCAGGCCAGAGAGGGGATAATAACCATTTAATGGATGGTTGCAGAGAGAAATGTTTGGTGACTATAAATAGGGCGATGATCAATTGTTCTCCATGTCCACTGATGGTAGGACAAGAAGTAATGGGCTTAATCTGCAGCCAGGGAGATTCACGTTAGATATTGGGAAAAGCTTTCTAACGCTAAGGGTAGTTAAGCTCTGGAATAGGCTCCCAAGGGTGTCTGTGGAGTCTCTGTCCTCGGAGGTTTTTAAGAACAGGATGAACAAACCTCTGTCAAGGTTAGTCTACCTACACTTGGTCCCATAGACAACCTGCTCTGGCTCCCTCCTTCTGCTCCGTGCCTGGGCCGACTGCTGGGGGCACTTGACCCCTGACATCATCTCTGCTTGGCCCTGCCTCAGCACAGAGGACTGGACTTGATGACCTCTCCAGGGCCCTTGCAGCGGTACAGCTCTATCATTCTATGCCACAGCAAGAGAATAGAAACAACAACAAGCGTGAAAGCAGCACAATATAACATCTAACAACTCAGCATGAAATGACATTCCCCAGGGCAAAGTGACAATATGTAGGAGTGCAAAGCCCCACAATTCAGCACAACGCCAATGAAGTCGCAATAGGACAAAACGACACACTGCAAAAGAGCTCAGCTCAAACCAGCGCAACACAAGGCAGCGCAAAAATGATACAACACGAAACTATGCATCAGAGTGTAAAGTGACACTATGCAAAATAGCTCAGCGTGGAACAATGACACAGCACAAAACCACACAACAGAGGCGTGTAGAGAGATAGGGCATGGAGGGACCCCGAGAGTCAGGACCAAGTATCCCTAGGTCATCCCCGACAGGTGTTTGCATAACTCCTTCTTCAAATCCTCCAATGAAGGAGATTCTGCAACTTCCCATGGAGGCCACTGCCATGCAATCGACAATGCTTGGCTTGTGATTAAGGGCCAGGCTGTGACTCAGAAAATTTGGATTCAGTTCCAAGTTTGGCCCCATTATTCTCTGTGCAAACATGGACAAATGACATCACATCTTTTTAGCCTCAGTTTCCCCATCTGTAAAATGGGTACCATCCTCCCACACTTCATCTATTTTGCCTGTGAGCTCCTGGCATCAAGGACTCTCTCTCTCACTATGAGTTGTACAACTCCTGCAGATCAGGGCCCCCATCCTTGGTCGGGGTTTCCGCAGTGTCTGGCACAACTGGGGCAACCACTCTTGGATGGGGTATCTGCAGGGGGATTAAAGGGTAGGGCTAATCATCACGCTTCATGTCTCAAACTGCTCTGTGGCTGGGGGCTAAGGAGGGGCTGTTCCCATGTAACAACGTATGGAAAGGATCATTGTGCAGTCCATGGGGAAGGGGTTAGAGTTTCCTTTACTATTTCCGGCATTGGCCACTCCCACAGACAGGATGTCTGCTGGGGGAGGAGAAATACAAGGCTTAATGGGACCATGGATCTGATCAGATGAGGCCGGGGCAGGGGTGGGGATTTAACCACCCCCGGCCTGCAACCTCCAATATGCAGAATCATAGGACTGTAAGGGACCTTGAGAGGTCATCCAGTCCAGCCCCTCCACTCATAAGTATAATCTAGACCATCCCTGACAGGTGTTTGTCGAACCTGCTCTTAAAAACCTCCCCTGACAGAGATTCCACAACCTCCCTGGGAAATTCACTCCAGTGCTTAACAGCCCTGACAGACAGGGAGTTTTCGTTTTTCTTTGTAGAATGGTGTTTTCTCCTGGATCTGAGATTTAACTAGAAAAAGAAGAAGGTCTCTGGGTGTCAGATGGAGGAGCAGGCTGGGGCTAGGGCTGCTAAGGGAGCCAGAGTAGCAGGTTTTCTGTATTGTTTCCTGCCCTCTTTTTCTTGACTAGTTTCTCTTCTGCACCAAACTAACCCTTTGCACCTATGAAGCTGGCTGGCTCAGTGGGTTGAGCATCAGACTTTTAATCTGAAGGTCCAGGGTTCAAGTCCCTGGCCAGATGTAAAAAGCATCATATCCTCCAAAAGGCAGTTCTTCAGTACTCTCCTCGACACCAGTATTTTCTTTTCAGGACTTGGGCTTTCCTAGGAAGGGCCATTTTCTACCTCTGACTGACGGGGAAAATTCCTCACATGCCCACTGGCCTCACAGTCTGGAGGAAGAAAGGCTTCTGGGTTTACAGCAAACCGCTGCGTGCCGACTTGTTGAGCAAATGCAGGGCTGGTCAGAGAGATCTTGAGCAAGGGAGGCAAAAAATTGTCCGCCCAGGCTCTTCGACACTGGAAGTCAGACAAACATAAGGTGCTCTCCTCTGGGTCCCATGGTGTCAGGGCAGCACTCGGGGCTTTGAATCTTGCAATCTGAGTTCATTTCTCAGTGGGAACTTAGGGCAGCTCTTTTGCCACCTAACGCTACTGGGTGTTCCAAGGCTTCGTCTTGCTCTCTCCAATGACGTGGGAGCCTGTCTTTTGCCGGCTCGCTGCTGTGACTTGAGCGCCAGAGGGGACGTTTGATCCAGACGTCTGGTCGTGCCTGGAGTCCTGTAGGTAGGGGTGCGAGCTCCATTTCCTCCGAGTCCTGAAGCTGGGCTGCAGCCTGGCCTAGGAGGCAGCCCGATTGGTTGATCATGTCCCCTGCACTCCCTGGTTCTCTCCGTCTGCTCCCGCTCTAGAGACGTTTTTCTATCCCATCTCTCCTTCTCTTCTCTTCTGTGCTCTCTCTTTCCCTGCTCCCCTTTGTTTTCTATGGGACCTGGCCCCATAGTTCTATGCTGTGCAATATCGTGTTTAACTTTCCAAATCAGCTGGTGGCTGGAGAATATTTCCAGGTGGTTGCCCCCTACGTAGATTGCAGTGATCTCTGGGGTGTCCTCACGGGAACCAGCTCACAAAAAAGAGCCAGAAGCTGGTCCCAGTGCATCTCCCATCTGCTGTGCGGAGAGAAAATTGCCTCCAGGCCAAGGCCCAGCTGCAAACCCCTTGCTGAATTACAGGCTGTCTTGGAAGCTCACTGCACGATGCTGTGTCCACAAACTCACATCCCCAGCCATAGGGGCACTTCCATATCATCTAAGCAAGAGACGTGGGGAAGGAGGCAAACAGGGTTAAAACCTGTGGTGCTTTCGGCCCACCACATGCATTGGCTTCCCGTCAGGCAGGGGACTTATAGGTCTTCTCCTGATTGGCTCTCCCAATACGCTTTCCTGATTGGCTGGGTTCTGCGCAGCCTCTCCAAGGCTGCCTTAACCTTTCTCCTGCCTGTGTGGGGCAGCTGCCCCACGGCACTTGGAAAGTGGCAAATGAGAAGTCTGGAGCTGGTGGAAAGGTGACCATGACTCAGCACTGAGCCGAGGTCGCTGCGACTGAAATGCAGAGCATGAACCAGGATATGATCACAGTGGCTGGTGGGAGAAGCACGTGTTAGAAGCCCCCTGTCATCTGAGCTGTGGCTTTCTGTGCACAGAGAGCCAGACACCTCAAGGTCTGCAAGTCTTGAGGGAAATGGGGAACGTCTGTACTTTGAATATGCAGGTCTTGTCTTGGACCATCAAATGGAGCAGTTGGAAGGGTTTGTAGGAGGCAGGCACCATGGCTTAGCTGGCTAAAGCACTTGTCTAGTAAACAGGAGATCCTGGGTTCAACTCCCAGTGGTGCCTTGTAGAACTTTTGTCTCCTCTCATCACATTTTCCTGTGTCTTTCTAGGAAACACAAGAGCCCTCCCTTGGCAATCCAAGTAACTGCTTGCTAAGGAAAAGGCTCCTTTGAAGAGGAGCATTAGAAAGAATCAAATCACGAGCCTGGAGCTGATGAAAAGGCTGCTGTGACCGGCATTGGCAAGGCGGTGGCTTCGACTGCAATTTGTGCAACACGAGAGCCTGTGCCACACGTCCTTGTGACTCGCTGGGTTTGTCTGCGCACAGAGACCCTGACAGACAGTCTCTGCCCCCCTGTTCTCTAGACCAGAGTGACTCTCAGCCAGCGTAACACAGGAGGGTTTATTGAGCATTGAACACAGCACAGGAACTCTCAGGGCCTCAGGCCTGGCCTCCCCCGAGCCGAGCACATCCAGCTCTCTCCTGTATCCCGGTGGGCTCTGCCTGCTCCCTCTCCCCAGCCCAGAGCCCCAGTAGCATAGGCAGGTCTGGAGCACATGGGGAGCGGTGCTGTAAAAAGACTCCTCCCCAGGCTCCCCCTGTACTCACCCGGCGGCGCCTCCGGGAGGCGCTCCGGGTCCTCCCAGAGGTGAAAGTAAGCCGGTCCGGTACCGGCAAGAGCCAGTACGCCGTGCCAGACTGGACCGGCTTCCCCGGCGGTGATTTAAAGGGCCCAGCCGCTGCGGGGAGCCCCGGGCCCTTTAAAGCGCCGCCGGAGCTCCGGCAGCGGGGCTCGGGCGGGGATTTCAAAGGCCCATGGCTCCTGCAGCCGCGGGGAGCAGCGGGCCTTTTAAATCCCCGCCCAAGCCCAGCTCCGGCAGCGGGGCTTGGGCGCCGCCGCTTGTGCTCACAGGGGGAGCAGCCGCTCCCCCTAATCCCCCCCTGGCTACGCCACTGGAGCTCCCGCCCCACCCTGCTGCCCCACTGGGCGGGGGATATCACTGGCCCCAAGCCCCACCTCTGTCCATTGTCTTCTCTCCAGGTAAACAGCCCTGCAAACAGGGTCGTCTGGGCCTCTTCTCGTCTCTGCCCCCTCTGGCTGGAACCGGCTGGTTAGGCCCCCGGGGCTCCTCTCTTCGCAGACTATTGTTCTCCCACTGGCCAGGACCAGCTGCGGACTCCTGAGCTGGCTTCCAGGTCACCTGTCGCCACGTCCGTGGCTGGGGTCCCCAGTCCCCTCGCCAGTCCCCTGTAACAACAAACTCCCTCTCCCATCACCTCGTTACACCTGTAACACCCAGGGAAACTGAGTCCCACCCCCTCTGCATGCAACCCCTAGGGAACCAAGAAAAACCCCCATAGGCAACAAGGAAAACCCCATGCTGTCACAGGGGGTCACCATGTTGGCCTTGTAACCCTGGGTGTCAGGTCGCTGTGCAGCTTTGATCTAGAGCTCTGACCCCAGCGACCGACCAGCAGCCCACAGCCTCACCCTGGGTCTGCCCCACCTGGTTACTCCTCACAGGCTGACCTGACCCCGCTTCCAGCCCTGGATTCGCCCCCTAATCATCCTACTGCCACTCAGAGCCACAGCCGTGGAGGTGCTGACGGAGGGAGGGGTGACTCTGGGGTAGGGTTCTTCTCTAAAGATGGCTGCAGAAAGGTGGGGCTCAGCTCTGTCAGCGACCTGCCCAGTTGCCTCGCTGACAGGGGATGCCGACATTTCTGTAAGCCGCATAAAGGGGGTATTTGGCTTCCTAGCGAATGTGAGGAATGTGAAATTATTGTTTTCGTTCAGGGCCCCAGTGGACTAATGGATAAGGCATTACCTTTTGAAGCTAGAGATTGTGGGTTTAAGTCCCATCTGGGGTGAAAAGCTACTTTTTCCTGTACACTGCAAAGAAACCTTGGTCTTATTTTCACCAAGGAAGCTGGGAGATGTTGGAACACAAAGTACTGGGTCTTGGGAACAATCCCCCGGAAATGTCATCTTCCACTCGACAAATGCTTTCTAGACCCATCAGTAGCAAACACTTAATACTAGTGTTTGTCTGAGAATGGATCTTTGTCTACAGCAGGCCTGCACAACATGCGGCCAGTGGGGGGCGGGGGGTGTGTGAGTAGGGGGGCTCACTGTGCGGCCCAAAATCTGGGACAGTGTCCGTTGGTCCTTTTTGCTGCTTTTCTCCGGGCTGGGGGTAGGGTGACCAGATGTCCCGATTTTATAGGGATAGTCCTGATTTTTAGGTCTTTTTCTTATATAGGTTCCTATTACCCACCACCCCCGTCCCGATTTTGGTGGGAAGATCTTATTCTACTTCTAGCAAAAAGACATTTTTCTTTTACCTTAATTATACTACCTTAGGGGCCCGCTATAACATAATACCAAGCTTCAATACAGTCATATAAAAGTTATACAAAACTGCATAATGCAGAGATTTATCTACAACTGCATTGATTGACTGTTGTGTGCAGTAATATAGTGACCCCTGGGGGATGGGTGAAGAGGGGTGTGATGGTGGGGTGGGGCGGAGCGGGGAGGGGGCAGGTCCTATTTTACTGCTGTGATCTGGTCACCCTATGCGCGCTGTTTCTTTCCCCTTCTACAGGCTTCCAGACCCCAGAGCTGGGGAAGGAGGGGTTGTTTCCGCGGAGCAGGCGGCACAGGGGTGGGGGGGTGTTTCCGCAGGGCCGGGGGGTTTCGGCCCTCAGCTGTTTTCTTTGGAGTAATACGGCCCTCGCCACTTTACGAGTTGTGCAGGCCTGCTTTAGACTTTATGGTCAGAAGAGACCATTAGATCATCTAATCTGACCCCCTGCATCTCACAGGCCTCCTGTGAACCACAATAGGCAAACACATTCCAGAAAGGCCTTGCTAGGTATCGGACTTTGCATTTGCCTCTGGTCAAACTTGTTTCCTTTGAATGGGCCCAGCTTGCCGAATGAGCCAGATCGCTCTGTATCACTGCCCTCTCCTCATCAGTAATTACCACTCTGCCGGTATTTTGTCACCCACCAATCTTATCAGCAGTGATTGGATGTTTTCTCCCCATTCACTGATAAAAATTATTTTAAAAAATTAGTCCTTGAGAGCTTCTTCAGACCCTTAGTACCCAGGACCTGCTCCCACAGCACCGTGAGAAAAGGCCGTCCAGCCCTGCTGGTCCATAGGGGATAAGCACAGAACAAACACACCTTTGGGAGCTGTGTTGTCTACAGGCTCTGAACAACATGTGGGGGTCAGCAGCTTACAAATGCACGACAGACCTGTCGCGTAGACAGGTCCCAACAGTGTCTCAGTTTCCCACCCTGTAAAATGGGGAGAACAAACAAAACCTTGATGAGCTCTATTTGATAGTTGGGGAAACCGAGGCACCCAGGGGTGAAGAGACTCGCTCATGGTCCCAAAGCCAGGAATAGAAAACGGCAGGTCTTCTGATAGCCAATCCTGGCACCTAGCCCCGGTTATCCTGGCCTCGCTGCTCTAACTTTAGTCACAGCCTCCATGTCTTTTCCTCCCTGTCCCTTAACCCCACGTCCCTGCAGAGGAAAGATTTTCTGTTAGCCAGCTGGCTCTAATGCATGTGGATGTCGTTCCAAAAGACGTGCTCTGGCTCAGTCCCATGCTATGGTTGGCTACAGGAGCCACTTGGTGACATGCTAGGGCCTGGGTTATACAGGAGGTGCGACTGGATCATAGAATCATAGAATCTCAGGGTTGGAAGGGACCTCAGGGGGTATCTAGTCCAACGCCCTGCTCAAAGCAGGACCAAACCCAACTAAATCATCCCAGCCAGGGCTTTGTTAAGCCTGACCTTAAAAACCTCTAAGGAAGGAGATTCCACCACCTCCCTAGGTAACCCATTCCAGTGCTTCACCACCCTACTAGTGAAAAAGTTCCTAATATCCAACCTAAACCTCCCCCTCTGCAACTTGAGACCATTACTCCTTGTTCTGTCATCTTCGACCACTGAGAACAGTCTAGATCCATCCTCTTTGGAACCCCCTTTCAGGTAGTTGAAAGCAGCTATCAAATCCCCCCTCACTCTTCTCTTCTGCAGGCTAAACAATCCCAGTTCCCTCAGCCTCTCCTCATAAGTCATGTGCTCCAGCCCCTAAAGTCCTAAAGATGCACATAATGGTCCTTTCTTACCTTAACATCCCTCAATCTCTACAATTAATGCAGAGAAACAGCAAAATTCATCACACATGTGACTGGCTGTGACACAGGTCACAGGGGTGGCACAGGTCTCTCACCAGAGAGCCCAAAGGATGGCCCAGGTCACCGGTGGGGTCACTGTCCGAGCACTATTTCAGCCCCACATTTTTGGGTAGACCACCCACAATGGGAGCTGCAGAGCACCCCGCACCAGACACACACACACCCCTAGACCTCTCCTGGTGGTGGGAGGGGAACAGGGGACATGACAAAAGAAGTAAGAGGTGAAGAGAAAGGAGGGAGGGATGGAGGAAAAGGTCAAACAAAAAGGACAAACCCTAATGTCCCTAGTGATTCTGAGGGACAAAATCCCAAGTGGGGAATAAAATTCTGCCACCTGAAGCTACTGTTTTCCATGCCTGGAATTCAGCTGGCACCAGATGGATCAGACTGAACAGGTTCCAAACCTCTCGGAGGCTCGTACCTTCTAACCAGGGACGTCTGTTTTCTAGGAAAGTCCGTGAAAGGAAAGGAGAAAACTCCAAAGAGGTTCCTCCTCGCGCTCACGTACGTGAACCCTAATAATCTCTCAGTCCTCCAAGAGAGACGTCGACAAGGAGACTTGCTGAAGCAAAGCCACGGGGGTCTCCGAGGTTTCCCTGGCCCTGCGCCCCTGGCCTGGCCTGGCTGATGTCAGCATCTCTCTGTGAGGTCACCGCCTCCCCACCACCTTTGACCAATAGGCCGAGGTCCTGCAAAAGGCCTTTGTGATGTCACTGCCACACCCACCCCTCCCCTGCCGTGCTAATGTCCTGCCGCTGGCCAGACACTTGGGAGGTTTGAGCTACTCCCTGGGGATCACCCCACTCAATGAGTGTCCATTCTAGGAAGCAAGCCGGCTAGACATTAAAACATCAGAGGCTGCTCCCAATGCTCCACTCAGTTTTTCAGAAATTAGTAGACTTTATGGTCAGAAGAGACCATTAGAGCATCTAATCTGACCCCCTGCATCTCACAGGCCTCCTGTGTACCACAAGAGCTACTTTTTGGGCAAACACATTCCAGAAAGGCATCTAGTCTTCATTAAATGACATCAAGAGATGGAGAATCCACCACTTCCCTTGGTACCTTGTTCCTGTGGTGAATCATCCTCGCTGTTGAATATTTCTGCCTTATTTGTAATTTGTCTCTTTTTACCTTCCAGCCATTGGGTTTTGTTATGCCTTTCTCTGCGAGATTAAAGAGCCCTTTAATACCCAATATTGTCTCTCCATTAAGGCACTTCAACACTTCAATGAAGTCACCTTTTAATCTTCTTTTCATAAGCTAAACAGGTGGAGCTGTTTCCAGAGCTCACTCGAAGGCATTTTTCTCCAGACCTCAGAACATTTGGTGGCTCTTTGCTGCCCCGGCTCCAATTTCTCAACATCTTTTTCAAATGAGGACACCAAAACTGGATGCAGTATTCCAATATCAGCCTCTCTGATGCTGTGTCCCCTCCCTATCCTACTCACGGCTCTGCTCAAACGTCTACTGATGCCTTTAGCCCTGTTCACCACACTGGGAGCTCATGTTGAGTGGCTTCTCCACTATGGCCCCTCAATCCTTTTCAGAGTCACTGCTTTCCTGGATACACTTCCCCATTCTGTAGGTGTGGCCGGCATGCCTTGTTGCTAGGTATCGGACTTTGCATTTGGCTCTGGTCAAACTTGTTTCCTTTGAATGGGCCCAGCTTGCCGAATGAGCCAGATCGCTCTGTATCACTGCCCTCTCCTCATCAGTAATGACCACTCTGCTGGTATTTTGTCACCCACCAATCTTATCAGCAGTGATTGGATGTTATCTCCCAATTCATTGATAAAAATTATTTTAAAAAATTAGTCCTTGAGAGCTTCTTCAGACCCTTAGTCCCCAGGTCTCTCTGAGATGGCTGAGCGTGTGGTCTCCTCCCGCGCCTGACTAGCCTCTGCCCTGAGAACGATGCGTCCAGCTCGCTGTGTGCACAGCCAGGGACATCCTGCTAACCCCGCAGTGTCGACAGGATGATGTTAACACGGCTCTCAGGCCAGCCCTTCCCTCCTGCAGGCTGGACGCGTGGGGCGGGGATGGAGAAAGAGGAAATCTGTAACCAGCAACCCGAACCCATTGCTTACCTGGGGCTGCAGCAGAACCACGGTGACGTGAGACGTATCCATGGGAATAGCAGAGCCCTCCTTTTAAAACTGATGGGGCCATGCCCCCCCATTGCTGTGCCCCCCTAGAATTGCCTCCCCCCGCCCTGGCTGGCTAGTCAGGGCAATGTGCTTCCCATAGAAGAGCAGGAACAGGGCTAGAGGGAAGCCAGTCAACATTTTTTGTTTCTCTGATGAAAACTGGCCCAGTCCCTGCCCCAAACCGAACTTGTCACAAATAATTGTCAACAACTGAATTTTCTGTTTGTGGCTAAGACATTGATTTTTTTTTAATATTGAAATTGGATTCAGGATTGTTGGCAAGCGTTTTTGGCAACCAAAGTTGTTAAATGACCATTTAAATGGCAACACAGTCCTGCTTCCGTGCTGGGCTCGCCCCCCAGCTTGCGGGTCCAACAGCTGCCAGAGAGGAGGAGATCGGTGAAATCTGCAGGACCCCCAGATCCATCTCTTGGGGAGCAGAGCGGCAACAGCAGCAGCAAACCCTCAGGTCCGATCACAGGCCACTGGGCACCACCGCCAGCCCCACGGACCATGGGGAAGTTAGCCCAGCAGCTGATCTCAGGGACGGGCACCCACGGACCCACAGCAGCTCATCCTGCCCTGCGCAGCTCCCCCCGGATGAGGTGGATCGCTGCCAGCCCGGGGGAGAGACGCTCCCCAGCGAGGGTGTCCAGATGTCCTGATTTTATAGGGCCACGTCCGCTATTTGGGGCTTTGTCTTATTTAGGCACCAATTACCCACCTGTGACAGTGTTCCCCATAAAACTTTATGGGGAGATGCTTATAAATGTATATATGTAACTAGAATATGTTTTATGCTACATGTGCCATGTAACATATCTCTGTGAAAGTTATGACCTGCTGAATTTATTCCTCCTGTTTGTATGCATGTATCATTGTTGTAGTTGGAGTTATGAAGATTGGTTTTATATTTGCTGGTTTTATGCATAGCTTTTGTAAGAACAATGGACCAGGTCCAGAGGAAGGAATGTGCAAGTTAAGGACAAGTACTTAACAGACAAAAGAAGGTGCAGACCCCAATCCACATCGGGGCCCCAGTCAAAGATGCAACTGGTTAGACTGGTTAGGGCGCATGGGCAGGTGACTTGCCCATGTGATCCCAAAACTCCAGGGCAACTGGATCCTACGCAGGGAGAGGAAGAAAGGCTATAAAAGCCCTTGCAAGACCCTTCCATTTTGTCTTCAGCTGGCTAAAGGGAGAGGCTCTCCACCCCCCCAAGGACATTCCTGAGGGGAACTGAACAAAGGACAAAGACACTAGGGGGTGTGAGCGACTGCTGGACCCAGGCTAATTCTACAGCCTGTAAAAAGGAAAATATCCTAATCTGGTGAGGCTTTTATCTGTGTTAACTTTGAATAGACATAGACGTGCGTGTTTTATTTTATTTTACTAAGTAACTTGCTTTGTTCTGTCTGTCATTACTTGAAATCACTTAAATCCTATTTTCTGTACTTATTAAAATCACTTTTTACTTATTAAGTTTCCTTGAGTACGAGTTGGTACCTGGGGAAAGCAAACAGTGGTGCATATCTTTCTATCTTTGAAATAGAAGGCGAACTATTTATGAGTTTACCCTGTATAAGCCTTATGCAGGGTAAAACGGATGTATTAAGAGTTTAGACCGCTTAGGGAGCTGGGCACCTGGGTGTCAAAGGCAAGAGCACTTCCAGGGACCTTACAGTGGTGAGTGGACTTGGTTCGGACCTGGGTCTGTGTTTGCAGCAGATCAGTGGAATCTGGCTCAAAACAGACGGGATTCGGGAGTCCCAAGCTGGAAAAGGCCTGGAAGCAGGGGCAGAAGTAGCCTTGGCACACCAGGTGGCAGCACCAAGCAGGTCTCTGTGGCCCCAACCCGTCACACCCCACTCCTAGGGTGACCAGACAGCAAGAGTGAAAAATCGGGACGGCGGGTGGGGTGTAATAGGAGCCTATATAAGAAAATGACCCCAAAATTGGGACTTTCCCTATAAAACTGGGACATCTGGTCACCCTACCCCAACCACCTCTCCTGGTTTTTCACACATGCTCTCTGGTCACCCTGTCCCCAGCCCAGCCAGCTGGGGGTGACCATTCCAATCCTGGCTGGCTGCCGAGGAAGTGAGTTACTTTCACTTTCATTCCTCAGCATGCAGACAGCCCCCCCTTCCCCTAGCACCTCACCCAACCCAGCCCTGCCGGAGGAGAGGGAGGAGAGAGGGGTGCTCTGTGTGTGTGGGGGGGGAGGAGGGATGCTTAGTGGGCGGGAGAAGAATGGACATTATGGGGAGCAACAAAGGATACTGCCAGAACAGGTGAGTTCCTTCCCCCACCCTTAGCCCCATCCCCTTCCCAGAGACCCCAGCAGCCAATCCCCTCCCTCAGAGTGCTTCAGGCATTCGGCTCTCTCTCGGACCGTCCCTCCCGGCAGAGTGTCTGGTGCCCCAAGACCCCATGGTGCCCTAGGCGGCTGCCTGTTCTGCCTATGGCTAAGGACGGCCCTGTAGGTGCCCTGAAGGCACCACTTCTGAAGATGTTTGAATTCCTTCCAACGTCTCTCATACAAATGCTAAGCAGTTGGTGGTGTCATCTTACAGGCGAGGTTGAAATGAGGCTATTTCTTCAGGTGGAAGACAATGATTGTGTGAGGAGTGGGATGTGAATGCACACAATCATATGGAGCCGAGAACAACGTATGATGAAAATTCAGAGCCTTGTGTCTGATGTGTTAGACCATTCTGCCAGACTAACACTGTTCATCAAGCGTTTTATCAATCTTAGTTTTCTTTAACTTGTTATGAACTCTTCAGGGAGGTGGAGATGGCACATCTCTTTCAACTTCGGGAGACCTTCGAAAGCACAGCTGATTGTTATATGTAGTCTCCCGGATCACTTTTTCAGTGAATAAAAGATGGTTGCTACCATCCTGAGAAAGTAATGTTGAACCTCAGACTCCTGCAGGGTGGGCCAGATGGCCAAGCAACCAGCACCCACAACTTCTATCACTTTTTTTTTTTTTTTAAATAGCTCAGCCCTCAATGTGTTCAGCCTTTCTGAAAACCTGGACAACATTTTTGGTGCCTATATAGGAGCTGAGTTCTTCTGAAAATCTGGCTCTAGGGGTGGGTGTGAGACCTTCTGACAATTCTGGTCCATGTGTCTGAAGCTCTAAGAACCTTCAGAAATTTTATCATGTGCAAGAACCTGATAAGAAACCTTCCCTCTGTAGAACACAACAGAGACTTTCTCATTGACTTACAATCACAATGTTTCATCTTGATCCCAGGTTTAAGTACTAACAAAATGCATTTATTGTATTTTTATATGCAATGTGAAACAAACACCCCTAGCTGGGCAGAGGAATAGAAGTAGGGCTGCCACTATACTATATTGCCTTTCATCAGAAGCTACCTGAGCAAGGTAATAGCCAGGGGCCAACAGGGGACGGGCCCATCGTCCATGCTTAGAACACTTCAGCAGCTAGACCGCAGGAATGGAAGAGGCTAATGGCCCGTTTCTCTGGGACGGTTACTTCCAAAGACTGGTATAGAGAGTGGGATGAAAGTTTTTTGGAGGAATATTTGATTTGCTGAGATATTTTGGTTGAGCCAAAATGATTTTTTGGTTTTGTTTCAGCAAGAAAATTGGGAAAAATATTGATCTTGGGTCAACCTGAATGTCTATTATTGTTATTATAATGTTGGTTAGGCTAGCTAGCAAGGGGAAAAAACAATTTGCACGTCTATTTATGTAAAAGGGCACGCGGCCTGGACTTCGAGGTGCACAGTGGAAACATGCCGACATTCTGTTACTAGTCAGTGGGAATCTTTGATTTTTATATGGTCTCCAAAGCCCTTCCCCACACCATGTCGAAGATGGGGAATCGGAAAGAAGCACAGATTTGTTTAACGTGCAAGTGAAGACTAATTGAAGGTTTTTTTATATAAAGTCACTTCTCCCTGACTGGGAATCGAACCCAGGCCGTGGCAGTGAAAGTGCCAAATCCTAACCACTAGACCATCAGGGACTTGTTAATGGGTCTGGTTTTTCTCACTTATACTGCACTTTCTTAGGTTACTTTCTCTCCAGTTTCTGAAGTTGTTCTTTTGTCCAGTCCCTGAGGGGCTGAGAGCAGAGAGTGCAGGAACCCCTGTGTTCAGGGTCACAACCTGAGCCCAACCGAAGGGACCGAAACAAGCTCAACTGATGCTTTCTCCAGCAGGGTCACAGAGCAACTCAAAGAAAACCCACGAGGAACAATCCTCCTCTGGATTCATTTAGCCCATCGCAACCCTCTCAGCAGCTGACCGGGAGGACACTGAGCTGATAGGAGCTCTGGCCGAGAGACCAAGGGAGGGCGTTGCTCCCCCTCGATGTGAGCTGGTCACATTCTGACTCCGTGGAACGGGGCTCGGAGCTTTGCCATCTGGTGAGTTCTGTGTCCTCAACAAGCCACCACAGAGCTGAACCCCCCGGACCCTTCTGCTGGGAGCACGGTGATTGCACAACAGCTGCAAGCCCCTTTCCCCTCTCCTCGGCCTCCCTGGGCCTTCCCCACACATGGTTTCATTGGACGCGGGAGGGATCCGACGACCTGCAGGTCTCGCTCACCCAGCTCTCAAGGCAAACAGCGATTCCCTTCTCTGACATGCCTGAGGCCGGGCTTCTTTTGAGTTTTTCCCAAAGGGGGACCTGATTCCCTGTGAAAATGTGTGAGTGGCATGGGGGGAACTGGCTTGTCTGCCCCCATCTGGGAGCTGAGAAGCTTTTTCAGACTCTCCCCCACTAGATGAGTCCAGCAGCACCTGCCCATGGTGGGAGACTCCTAAATTCCACCCTCCCTCCCTGGTTTCTCTGACCAGCTGATGCGACAGCGTTCTCAGCCAACCCCAGCTCTCTGGTCTAGAAAGCAGCATCTAACCACCCTTGGAACAGCTCCGGTTTGCTCGCTGGAGATATAATAAGCCAGGAAAGAAGGTAAATGTCAGAAATGGAACCTCAGCTCGCAAATAAACACCCTCAGGGATCCTTCTACACTCAGGGTATGTCTATGTTATGAAATTATGTCAAATTTATAGAAGTCGATCTTTAGAACGTGATTTTATAGAGTCGATTGTTTGTGTCCCCACTAAGCAGGAGGATTTAGAGTTAATGGGGTCCTGTGCACGGCTTCATTTTCAGAGGCCACCCCTTGGGACCCATCCAAGAAAAAGAACATTCTCTCCTATCTCCCCACATTGTTCTTTTTTCTTCTTCACCCTCCTCCTACATTATAGGTAATGGGAAGTGAAGGAACATCAAGTGAGTTACCTTGATTGGGGCAGGGGGTTGGGGTGTAGGAGAGGTGGTGGGGGTCAGGTTTTGGGAAGGAGTTTGGGTGGTTGGCTCTGGGCTGGGGCAGGGGGTGGGGGTGGTGAGGGCTCTGGGAGGAAGTTTGGGTGTGGTATGTGGGCTCTGGGGTTGGGCAGGGGGTTGGGGTGGGGGGCTGAGGGGTGAGGGCTCTGGGAGGAAGTTTGGGTGTGGTATGTGGGCTCTGGGCGAGCGCAGGGGGTTGGGGTGGAGGAAGAGGTCATGGGGGTGGCACTTATCTCGGGTGGCGCGGCTCCCAAAGCGACCGGCACACACCCCCCTTCGGCAGCGATTCCTAGGTCGGGGGGGCAGGGAGTCTCCATGCTCCACTGCCTGGAGGCTCTGCCCACACAGCTCCCATTGGCTGCAGTTCCCAGCCAATTGGAGCTGCAGAGTTGGTGCTAGGGATGGGGGCAGCGCGTAGAGACGCACCCCCAGGGGACACAGGGACATGCCGGCCACTTCTGGGAGCAGCACGGCATGGAGGGAGGGAGGCAGAGTGGGCAGGGAGCCACCTTAGCGCTGCTGGGACGTCTCTGCACACCCATTTGGGGGGGGGGATGAATTATTTTGACCGTTGGGCAGCAGAAACTGTCTCTGAAACTCTAAGTCCTGGTATTAAGGGCCTGGCTACTGAAGGAACAGCACAGCATTGACAATGTGCATGGAGCGGCTAAACCTTTCAACCAACCACAAGTAAAAATGAATCAACTAATTTCAGGAGACGATATGAAGGCAAGGAAAAAACCATTTCGTAAAGAAATTATTTGTCCTGCTTAGCAGAGTTACATAGAAACTGCCATAGCAATTCATGAGAGAACATTCAAAAACAAGAGAGAGAACATTGCCTAAACTTATTAGTAATAAACATCTAATGGGCATTTCCCTTAGAGTGTAATATAACAATAGGGAAGTGGCAATGTGTCCAATTGCTAAAACAAATTCCCTGTTAGGACCAGTCCCAATCCGGGGTCAGTGACCCTGCATCCGAACTGAGGTACGTGTTATTCAAAACAGTCTTGTTCCCTGGCCAGTCACCCCTATTGAATGCAGACACAGCCATATTCGATACATTGGTTACTGTCCATTCAGCAGGTTATTTCCTACTTATTTATAATCACTGAAGCTGTCTCAATGTTTTCCTGTGCAAATGCATAAAAACCTGGCAAACACGTCCCTCGGTGCATCTATACTGTGATAACAGCCCTGTGGCCCGGCTGGCCTGGATCGTCTGACTTGGATGTCTCGGTCTCAGGTTGTGGGGCTAAAAGCTGCAGTGTGGACATTTGGCTCAGGCTGGAGCCTGGCCTCGGAGACCCTCACCCCTCGTGGGATCTCAGAGGCTGGGCTCAAGCCCAAGCGTCTACACTGTAATTTTATAGCCCTGCAGCACAAGCCCCACAAGCCTGGATCGGCTGAGCCAGGGTTTGAGAACAGTGACTAGGGTGTGTTAATGGCTGTGTAGACGTAACGCTAGGCTATGTCCACACTGCAATGAACACCCAGGGCTGCCCCGTGCCAGCTCAGGCTCCCAGGGCTTGGGCTCTGGGGTGGTAAATTTGCAGTGTAGACATCTCGGCTCAGGCTCAGTACCGGGCTCTGGGACCCCACGAGGTTGGGAGGGAGTTTAGCAAGCGACAAAGGGAAATCGGCCGTGGAGTATTACCCTGGGGTCACTGGCAGTTCCCCATTGGTCTGTCTGCTTTGGGGCAGGGACCATAACACGTCCTGCTGCATTCGTTATTTCAAAAGGTGGTTTAGGATTTTCAGTCTCAGACACGGTGCACAAAGCAGGACTCCACCCTGGACATAAATCAAATGAGCCGCCCACAGATTCTGGCAGCGACAACGAGGCATTTGGTGTGAGAGTCAGACCTGCCCCTGTCCCAGAGGGAGGGGTCATCTGGGAGGGGCCTGGAACACGGACCTGTTGGCTCTTAACACCCAAACTTTCAGTAACTCTGTTATCAGTGCCTGGGAGTGTAATTTAAACCATAAAAACAGCCACACTGGGCTAGACCAAAGGCCCATCTAGCTCTGTATCTTCTCTTCTGACAGTAGCCAATAGCAGGTGCCCCAAAAGCCACTCAACAAGGCACCACTGGGAGTTGAACCCAGGATCTCCTGTTTACAAAACAGGTGCATTAACCAGTTAAGCCATGGTGCCTGCCTGTTGCTAAAATTTGGGTGTCTTCCCACACTTGACTCTCTGCCAGACCCCACCTGGGCCATTGCTTGTGTTTGGAGTCTGCAAAGCAGAGGAGCAGGGGAAGTTTTCCTTGCAAGCTGTGTGTGTGTGACTCCTTGGCCAGGTCTGCACTACAAAGTTATTTCAGCATCATTATATTGCTCAGGCATGTGAAAAACACATGACGTTCCCTCGGTCACCAGCCTGGCGACAAAACTGCCTCTATTTGCGACAAAATCAAACCACCTCGACGAGAGGCCTGGAGCTTTTTGCAGCAAACGGAGAGTGACAAAGTGTCAGTGTAGACGCTGCTGGTCATTATATCACCAGAACTGGCCTCCGCCAGTATCCCACAATGCCCGCCGGGAACTCCCTGCCCTGCGATCCTGCTCCAGAGGCTGGGCCCCTCCCCTCTCATCGCTCCGGGAAGTTCTGACGTCTGAGCCGCTGCTCTGCTCCGGCAGCAAGGAGCAAATCACTGCTGGGGGACGCTGCTCCCCCGCACGGCGACCACGGAGCTGGGGGGCAGAAGCTCCTTACAGTGGGGGGGCCACCGGCATCTAAACTCACCCCATGATGACCCTTTCCTCCAAGGACCTGCACTCACGCCTCCCCTTCTCCCTGAGGCCCCAACCCTACACTGCCCCGTCTCCCTGAGGCTCCATCCCACCCTGTTCCCCCAAGGCCACAAACACAGAATGCCTCTTCTCGTCAGGGATCCGTCCTGTTCCCCCCTCCACTGTTCGTCCTTACGGCTGGTAACCCCCCTGTTCCGGCCCCTGACACAGAGCCAGGCAGGCAGCAGCGTGTGTGTGTGAGAGAGAGACACTGCTGTGCTGTGCTGAGCTGAGCCAGTGAGGGAAGCGGGGGCTGATGTCAGGGGTGTTCCCCTCCCCCTGCCTGAGGACTGGTTGGTTCCAGCAGCTGTCTGAGCTTAGACACAGTGTGCCAGCACACTCTCTCTTCCCCAACGCACACACTGGCTCTCCACACACACACACTTCAGTTGGGAAGCAGCTGGCAATCTAGTAGGCTGCCCATGGAACAATGGGACAGAGAAACCTGCATCATGTGATGCTGCACCGGCCCATGAGCCATTGCAAACCCCTCCCAAAGCCCCCTGCGGCCAGTTGCACAGTGCGATAGCTACCCACAGTGCACTGCTCTTTGGGGCGTTTCAAGGGCTGCTGGCGTGGATGCGCTCTGGTGACACAAGCAGCATAGTGTGGACATGCAACAGCAGTTTAATTATAACACTTTAACTAAAGTGGCATAACTCAGTAGTGTGGACACAGCCTGAGAGTGAGATGAGACAAGACCTAGCTCCGCTTGACACCAAGAATGCTCAGGTACTGAAACTAAAGAGCCACAAGTTCCTCTGTAGTTGACAGGATTTGAACCTGCACAGGGAGATCCCAATGGAGTTCAACTCCATCACCTTAACCACTCAGCCACAACTACTTGACTGACACAGGTATCTCATGCCACATCTACTTCTGTTCTCATTGAGTGATCATTTCCCCTTGTTTGCTCACACCAGCTTCCACAACAGACGCACTGCTGTGCAGTTGTGTAAGTGTGTCCGTGACTGAACAGCAAGAATTTCTGCTCATTTCCCTTCTGGCTGGAGCATGATGAGAGTGTGTTTGTGGTTAATGAGGTTGCTGTAGTTTGTTGTCCATTTCCTGCCTTGATAATTCAGACAGTCCCTTTCCCATCATATCCCCAGTACATCAGTGATTGCAATAGCAGGGGGCAGGTTTTCTCTGGGGTACTGAGCTTTGCCAGGGGGTTGGTGGCTCCTTTCTTTCCTCACCCTGGAGTGAACTCAGCTTTTTATTCCATGCTTAACCTTTCAAGGAATAACAACAGCAGCATGAAGAAAGAGGAGAGCGAATATCTCACTGTCCGGGCTGAAGGTGGCCACGTCCCCTCTCTCTGACCAATGTCATCGCAGGAGAGGAGGTTGCAATGGAATCGAATGCCCTGGCTCAGACAAGAGACACAGGGAGGTTTTGCTGTTCATGGATCTGTGCAAAGGATATTCTGTCTCTGTGTGAAACTGGGGAGGGGAATGAAACACCCACACGGTGGGGCAATGCTCTAAGGCAGTGATTTGAAAATTGCGGGTTGAGACCCAGCACTGCTCTGTGGAATTTCAGGCATTGGTTCACGGCGGCTCTGGTCAGCACCATTGACCAGGCTGTTAAAACTCCCATCAGTGGTGCTGTCCGGCTAAGGCAGGCTAGTCCCGATCTGTTCTGACATCGCTCTGCGCCCCGGAAGAGGCCAGCAGCAGTCCGGCTCCTAGGCGGAGGGGCCAGGGGGCTCTGTGCACTGTCCCCACCACAAGCACCGGCACCGCACTCCCATTGGCCAGTTCCCAGCCAATCCGAGCTGGGGTGGGATTTGAGTGTGAGCGAGAGCTGCGTGGAGCCACTTGCGTGCCTCCGCCTAGGAACCGGGCTGCTGCTGGCCACTTCTGGGGCGCAGCATGGACCACAGTGCCAGGACAGGCAGGAAGCCGATCCTTGAACCCCGGCTGTGCCACAGACCCGGAGCCACCTGAGGCAACCCAGTGCCCCTGCCCCAATCCCCTCCCCTGCGCTCCTCTCCTCTTCGTTCCTTGGTGCCGGCCCTGACAGCGGGCACACAGAAATGCCCCGGCAGGTGCCCTGGCGCCCATGGGCACCGCGTTGGGGACCACTGACTTAGCGGAATCTGGTAAGGCTCAGATGTGGAGTGGCTGATAAGGTGCGAGTCCCGATTGAAGCGTTTCCTGCACTCGGAGCATGTGTAGGGTCTAGCCAGTGTGGATTCTCATTTGTCTGATAAGGTTTGAGCGCTGAGTGAAGCGTTTCCCGCACTCACAGCATGTGTAGGGCACCTCGCCTGTGTGGATTCCCCGATGTCTAATAAGGTTTGAGCGCCCATTGAACCTTTTCCCGCACTCAGGGCATGTGTAGCAGGTTCATTCTCTCACATGTAATAAGGTCTGAGAGGCTACTGAAGTTTTCCTCTGGCCTGCGATGACTCTCACAGGCTTTTGCTTTTTCTGGGAGTGCACAACTCCCGGAAACATTCCCTTTGGATCTTCCTGATACCGTTCCATGTGGTTCAACTTGCTCAGCATCTTCCTGCTGGGGTGTCCCCTCGTTGTCACTCCCCATCCCAACACCTGATGGGAGACGGAGAGAATCCAGACATAGGTCACTCCCTGTGCCGGAGAGAAAGGAAATCTCAGAGAGAGGAATGGAAAAAGGGATGAACAAACCAAAATATGTGCGGGAGAGAGCAAACCTATCAGGAGCTGATTTTCCCTAAAACGTCCCTTCCTTTCTCTCCTCTGGGGATCAGTTCTGGGTCCGAATCTCACCAGAAATCTCAGGGGACAGTGAGATTGGGGCAGGACCTGCTGTCAGTTGCCAGTCAGGATAGGTGGGAAGCATGAGTGACATCTGCCTAACGATCCCACATCTGCAGGGAACAATCCTGAACTTGGAGAGCTCACAAGGTCTTTGTAGGGCATCCCAAATGTTTCCTGTATTCACGGACAGTTTTTTAGTTGGTTTAAGCAATTCCCTACCTCTGCAGGCAGCTCTCGGGAGCACTTCTTTCTCAGAGCCCTGGAGGTCTGGGACCCACGGCTCTTCCCCTCATTCCAGCTGCGAGATCACATCAGGTTTGGAAACTGGAAACCCTGCTCAAGGCAAAGAAAACAAGGGAGGTCAGTGTAATTTGTGGGATACTTGTCACAAGGAATATTCCATGGTTTTAACCCCTGCTCATTTTTAAGTAGTAATATCCCAAGGCCATCTTCCTTGACTTAAAGTGGCAGGAGAGTTGTTATTATAATAAATCATATTCATTACCTTTGTGCCTAAGGACCAAGTAAGAAGTGGGTCCCCATTGTGCTAGGCAAGGTACAAACCCAGAATAGTAGATGGCCCATGCCCTGAAGAATTTACAATCTAAATAGACAAGACAGACACAGAATGGGGGAAGAGGTAGAACCCACCAGCAGAGTGAACTATGTGAAGGCAGAGTGACAGATCTGATGAACACAGGCATATCTCTTGAAACTATTGTATTTAATGTTATGACTAGGGCCAGTGTTTTCTGGAAATTGCCGCTTTTACTGCATTTTTTATTGGAATTACTCTTCATTTCTGGAAACACCCTTTGTCACGGAGTATAGGGGAGTCCGGCCCTGCACCCCTCTTCCCCGGATTGACTGGGAGTCTCAGCCAGCCAGTAGAACAGAAGGTTTATTAGAGATGCCAGGAACACAGTCCAACCAGAGCTTGTCAGTACATCCAGGACCCCTCAGTCGGGTCCTTCCGGGGGGCAGGGCCTGGGGGCTCCCTGCATTTCGCCCCACAGCTCCAAATGGGGCAGGGAGGCCAGACCCTGTCTGCCCCCCTCCCCTCCTCTTCCCAAGCCAGCTCCAAACTGAAAACACACAGACAAAAGCTCCAGGAGGCTCTTCCCCTCCCCCCGGGGCTCCTCCTCTCGCCTTTTGTCCATTCTCCCAGCCAAAGGTGTCACCTCCCAACCCCCGTCCTGGCTCATGTTACAGCCCCAGGTAAAGTCTCCCTTTCCTAATGCAATGCCGCAGGTCCCAGGGAACCTCCCCCACAAACCTCCCAGGTTGAATCCACCTCACTCTCTACTCCGTCACACCCTTCATATCCGGAATTGCTGAACAGAGGGTGGGTGGGGCATGTAGGGTCACAACCCCCCAGCTTTCTGCCCAGAGACACCCGACTCATCCCCAGGGTGCGGGGCAGAGGTGATGTGTGGGCAGGGCACACAGGGTCACGCCGCCCCGAGATTTCTGCCTGGGGACACCTGACTCCTCCCCAGGGCACAGGGCAGAGGCTGGGGACTGGCTGCGGTTGAGACTTGCTGCTAATTTCTTCCCTCCTCATGCAAGTCTGGGTTCAGCAAAACCACTGTGCAGCTTCCCCTGGGCAGGTAGGGGAACCCTGCCCAGGGGAACCTTGAAAGGGGGACGCCAGGCTCCCACCTCATGCTGCAGAGCAGACGGCGCTCGCAGCTGCTCTCGGCTGCGTCCACAGCCCCTCTCCCCTGCTCATCTCCCCTGCACACAGCGGGTTCATGCCCCGTCTCCCCAGCACACAGCCGGCTCTAGGCTCTCAATGCCCAGTGTCTGGGCCCCACCTCCCCCACACGGCTGGCTCCTGTCCCCTCCCCCCAATGCACTTTCAGGCTGTAAAGGATTATATATTGCTCATGTTTGTCAATTACTCTGTTTTCATTGCCAGCAAACACTGGCCCTAGTTCTGACTGTTATCGGTATCTTTGAGCCAGCCCTTGAGAACATGAATACTTCACAGACTATGATGCTGAAATGGGCCAGATGATACCGGGCAGGGCTGAGGGATGGGTTTCCTGTGCAATCTGGTGTCACTAAGGGGTAATGAATGCCAGATCTCAAGACTGGTTATGCAGATCTCCAGCTTTTGAAGCTTTGTCCCACGCAGAAAGGGGCAGTGACTGATTTTACCTCTTTTGGGAGACTGAAGACAGACAGACTTCTTGGGGAGAAACACCTGAGTTTGAGCTGACTGAGAGGGGTCTCTTGGGGCTACAAACTGTCATGACCTGATAACCAAGATGTAAGCTTTTAAGGAAGGTTTTAATACACTTTGGAAACGATCAGGGTTTCCCAAGCGGACTGATGAGGGGACTGATGGTAAATACGCATTTAGATGTTTTTCTTGTTTTATATCGTTTCCCCATAAGGCACACGGACACAGTCATGGATCCATAGGATCTGTGCCATGCCCTGGCTTTTAACCAGTCCTTGGGAGGTGCCCCTTGAGTGCACTAGACCCTCCAAGAGTTCCCACTCTGTCCCTCTGTGCTCAGGATATTGGGGTTCAGCTTCTGCAGGAAACCAGGACTGAAAAAGTCAATAACGGCAGAATTTGGAATTTCAGAAGAGCACAAGCCAAACTGGTGAGTCAATGACATGGAAATGCAGACGTGCTGCGAGACTAAATCCCTTTGAACTGCTAGAGGGTTTCCTGAATCTGCTGTCACTGTAAAAAGTTGTCCCAAGGGGATATGCTGTGGCCATTGAACCAGAACAATACCCTTGAATTTGAGATTGAGCCCGACCTCTCGGACAATGTGTGTTGTGCATTTTTCTTCCATTCTGCAGATGTTCTTCTTGGAAGTTTTGCCATTGGATTCCAAAGTGTTGGGTCACAAAACATTAATATTTTAAAGTGCCCTAAAATCCACACGCATGCTGTGACTGGGATATGAAGAGAGGTGCGTGTGGAACTTGGGGGACCAAGTATCCCTCATGTACGTGCTGAGTGTTGTAGGTTGTATCGGTGAAGGTGCACAAGGGTGTGTACTTGTCACAGAGATTGTCAGCAGTCTGGTGGCATATGCGCTAGTTGTCTCCGGGATTCAGCGAGGGCTCAGTGAAGGGAATGACTCCGAAGGAATCCTCGGGGTGAGGAAAAGGGAGTTGTCATGTTGCTAGTCTGAGCCGGTCTGTGTGGAGTCAGAGTTTCAGTGCCGGCCAGGTGCCGGACGCGTCTGTTCCCTACACGGGACATAGATCCAAGTTTTGCCTTAGCACAGAGCAGATGTTGGCCTCTGCGCTGTGCTGCTCCTGGGCTCGGTTCCCACCTTGTTCTGTGGCAGGGGAGAGCCGAGCGCTAGTGTGTGTGTCACTGGCACGTCAGGGTGATGCTGAAACAGGGCAGAGTTAAGGTTGCATTGTGGGGTGTTGTGAACCTTCTCTCTTCTCTTCCCCTTCCAAGAACCGAGGGGACGGGAATCCTTACCCAGCGAGGTCACATTCCCATAGTTCTCCTGCATGACGGCTCTGTAGAGAGCTCTCTGAGCGGGGTCCAGCAGAGCCCCCTCTTCCCTGGTGAAATACACAGCCACCTCCTCGAAGGTCACCGGCCCCTGAAAGAGCAAGAGTCCAACACTCAGTACCTGCTGCCCCACTCACAGCCCCACTATTCGTGGAGGAGAGGAGCCAATCAAAGGGAAGCTCTGGGTGGCTCACAGTCAGGAGTCCCACCCCCACCCCACTCAGAGCATCCAGAAAACACCAGGGGGAGGGGACGAAGAGAGAGCCCCTTGTCTCTCCCAGCAGATCCATCACACACCTACTAGCGTGAGACTGATATGGGAGATGGAGGCCCGAGCAGAGTGCAGGGAGAGCTCGCTGGGAGAAAGCTCAACACTGTTCTCATTGTGAGGAGCTGGACAGGGCCAGCCTTGGTGGTGGGCGGACTAGGCGACGGTCCAGGGGGACATTGCTGAGGGGGTGCCTCTAGCAGGGGTGTCCTGTCTCTCCTCTCCCCACTGCCCTGCCCCCTCCCCCCACTGGGAGATGCCCCTGGCCAAGCTGCTCCCAGGAGCCACCTGTGTGCTGTGCAGGGGGGGTTGCTGATGTCGGGATGGGCCCATCCTCCTGCCCCTGTACCCAGTCTCTGCTGAGCTGAGGGGTGGGGGGACAAGAGTCTGCGCTGCTGCCTCTGGGTCAGGAGTGGGAGCTGCTGGCCGCTGCTGCTGTCTGAACGAGCCTTCAGACTAGTGAGTGCTGCTGTGCGTAAAGTGACAGTGTGCTGTGTCTCACACTCCTCCCCGCCACACACACACACACACACTGTATCTCACACACACAATGTGTCTCTTTCACACTCTCCCCACACACACACTCACCCCACAAGAGACACTTCAATTATTGTTATTACTTCTTGGGACTTCCGGTCTAATTAGCTGGAAGATTCATTTTCAATTTAAAAAATTCTGTAAAGGAACCTCTGTTTCCAAATGTGCGTCAATGCTAGTGAGGTCTAATCAGAACCACATTATAAAAAGGGGGTGCCCAGAGCGGGAAAATTAAGCTCTCTATGGAATACTCCAGCAGGAATCATCCCTCTACTGATGATCAAGCCATGAGAGACTCATCAGACCCTACCACTATTGCTAAGGATGGGAGTAGAACTAGATTTGTAACTTTTGCATAGGGCTTTATAGAATTTCTCTATGCTTGGGGATTCAGAACTTTAATTGTAACTTTCATAAAATGGGTCAAACAGACTAGACCTTGTACGTGTGAATGTCTGTGTGGTCACTGCCCTTGGTCTGTGTGTGTTCCTGGACGATACATGTGAAGCGAGTAGCCGAGGTGACTTTCACTCTGTTAAGTTTGGAACTGTAGCCAGCAGAGGCGGACCCAGGGCGGTGTAACACCACATTACAACATGCACTTTAAATAAAAGAAAAGGCTGCACACTACACCACATACCAGGCCACCCTTACCTCTGCGCTGCTGCTGGCGGTGGCTTTGCCTTCAGAGCTGGGCACTTGGTCGGCAGCCACTGCTATCAGGCCGCCCTGCCAGGGCTTAATCTGTGCTGGGGCTGAGCTCCGGCCGCTCTTTCAATACAAAGTAAGCACCGGAGGGAGGCATCGGGGCCTGGAGGGGATGGTGGGGAGCTCATGAGGGCCAGGGGTGATGGGGGGGGGGGGGGGCACCAAAATATAAGTTTGCCCAGGGTGCCATTTTCTCCAAGGCCAGCCCTGGAGCTGGATACGGCGGGAGGGGCATATCCCCTAAGGCAGGAGTCCCTGGACCTCTGGGGAGCTGTAAGCAGGTTTCAGGGGGTCCTCCAAGCAGGGCCAGTGTTAGACTCGCTTGGGCCTGAGGCAGAAAGATGAAACCTCCCTGCATGGGGCTGAAGGCTGGGTCCTGAGCCCTGCCCCCAGGGGCTGAAGCCAAACTATGAGCAATTAGCTTTGCGGGGGGGCCTGTCACATGGGGCCCCAGGCACTTGCCCTGGTTACCACCCCCTAATGCCAGCCCTGGCTTTTATATGCAGAGAAACATGGCGATGCAGGGCCGTGGGGGGGTTATAGCGTGTTGAGGGGGGCTCAGACAGAAAAAGCTTAAGAACCCTCCCTAAGCCTCATTGGTGGGTGCCCCCCTAGATCTAGATCTCAGAGCAGCCGCTGGTTACTCAGGTCAGGCTCCAGCACTGGGATTGGCTCCATTTTCCCAGCCCCACCTAGGTGGGTTGTTTCCTGTTCCACAAATTAGGGCATTTCCACCTTCCAACCTCAGGGGTCCGTTGCTAGAATCTAGGCCACTTATTAAACATCTCCCAGCAGGTTTGCCCCACCCAGGCTTCCTCCCAGTCTCCATCCTGTGAATTTCCTGTCCCGCCCCAACTAGGGTGACCAGATGTCCCGATTTTATAGGGACAGTCCTGATTTTGGGGTCTTTTTCTTATATAGGCTCCTATTACCCCCCCACCCCCATCCCAATTGTTCACATTTGTTGTCTGGTCACCCTAGTGTGCGTGTGTGTGTGCACTATTTGCATCCTTGTGCCACTTCCCTCTCAAATTTTTCACACTTGCTGTCTGATCATCCTAGCTCCAACCTCCAAACCAGACAGTGCAAACGTTCCCATCTCCGGTGTATTTGCTGTCCCTCTTCCTCCCGCAGGAACCCACCAGCAACCCCCCGATAATCCCTACCTGAACTGGCTCCTCTGCAGCCATTTCTCTCCCCTGTCCCATGGGAGGACGGGATGAACTGGAGCAAAACACGGACATTATTCTGCAGCCTGGCAGGGTGAGAAGGGCAGTTGTGTAGGTTTCAGAACAGGCTTTAATTAATTTCACAGCACAATTGCCCCAGGCTTTTTCCCTGCAGACCGACACCCTAGAGTCTGCCATGCTGAGAAAATGCTCGATCTCTTTATTACAGTGGAGACCTGGCCACTCCTGCCAGGCTAAACCCACAGAGACATTTTTAACCTCTTTTCTCCCTCCCCCCATTCTGTAACAAAGCATCTGAACACAATGCTAGAAAAAAGCAGAGCCAAAGTATTTACTGTGGGGGATTCCCTTGGACACTGACCCCACGGCAGCCACACCCCAGTAGGAGGGATATGGAGTCAGGAACTGGGTTTTCCTCTGTTTGATCCTCATCTTTTCCACAGGAAAATGATTTTACCCAGGGTGCAGTAATACATCTGTCTGGGCAGATTAGAGATCTGGAAATCGCTCTCAAAACTCTTCTCTCCCATGGCTCCTTTCAGTCTCTCTTTCTCCTTTTCCCTGTCCCCTCTCCCTGCCCGTCTGGTAGGAAAGTCCCATTGCTGGGTTGTTTGCCCCCCAAGGCTGGATTTGCTCCTGCAATTGCTAATGGGACGAGAAATGAGGGGGGAGGGTCTGTTTGAGTAGAGTCATTTTAAGGCCAGACCCCAGCATTTCCCCCTCATTTCTTCCAGTTACCTGGAATCTCTGGCTCAGAATTTAGTATTAACGGGGCTCAGGGCTGCCCTAGGGGGCTGGTGGCAGCTGGAGAAAGTCATCACCTGGCCGGGCAGAGAAGAAGCTTTAATTAAGGTCACTTCCCAGCACAGACCCCACTGGGGGAGCAGCAGCTGCTAAGCCTGGTCTCCCAGATCACGATGGAGGCTGAAGCGTCTGACCCAGGAAGCTGAACCCCAATATCCTGAGCAGAGAGGGACAGGGCGTTGGAGCAGCCTTCCCTCCCTGAGCTCTCTGGGGGGAGCAGCTAATGAGAGCCCCTCCTCACAGGGAGAATTGCTGATCTCATTTGCCCCACTGTCGATCTGGAGTCACTCCTCGTCTGTCCCGGCAGTGACTCTGGATTAACAGTGGTGTGCGTGGCACCAGGTTTCAGGAAGAACGAGTCCAGAGCTCTGTGGGAGAGACCGTTGTGGGGCAGCGCGAACCCCCTTCCCCCCTCCCGCACCCTCAGATCTAGGACAAGGACTCGGGGGATGAATTTTCCCAATGGAACCGGATGTTTCCGCAGTTTTCCAGAGGGGAGAAAAGCAAAATCGGTGATGTCACATTCCCAGCCCCCAGCCAGAGGCCCCCGACCCCCCCCAGAGCCCAGCCCCCCAGCCAGGAGCCCCAGACCCCCCCAGAGCCCAGCCCCCCAGCCAGGGGCCCCAGCCCCCCAGCCAGGGGCCCCAGACCCCCCCAGAGCCCAGACCCCAGCCAGGGGCTCCAGACCCCCCCAGCCAGGGGCCCCAGACCCCCCCAGAGCCCAGACCCCCGCAGAGCCCAGACCCCCAGCCAGGGGCCCCCCAGAGATTCCCTGGGACCGAGTCCCCAGAGTCCCTGGCCAGTGACCCCAGAGCCCCCCCGCCCCCCCCCCCCAGTGAGAGCCGCCCATGGGGGGAGGGGGAGACAATGGGGTGCGGTGGGGGAGGGGCACAGAGACCTGCTCAGGGATGGGGGGGAGGGGGGTCACCCTGGGTACGGCTGGTGGCTCTCTAGGGAGAAAGGGGGCGGGGCGGGGGGTCCCCAGGGCCGGGGGCAGCGGTAAATCCGAGGGGGTCTCAGCCCCCCCCTTTCTCTCCCCCCCTCGGGGGTCACCTGCTCCTCTCCCCCCGCCCCGATCTGCGCATGCCCAGAGCCGGGAGACACAAAACCCTTCAACGTCACTTCCGGTCCCTTCAGGAGCGCCAGGAACTACATCTCCCAGCCTGCCCCGGGAGCCGCTTCCGGCCTCTTCGGCCCAGCTCAGAGTATTAAGCAGCTGTTACTGCACATGCTCAGTGCGAGCCCCAGGGAGCCGGGAGACAAAGCCTGGAGCCTGGGGGCGGGGCAGCTCCTGGGAGCGGGGCTCTGGCACATGCCGGGGGCGGGGCAGGTCCTTTGGGGAGGGGCTCTGGCACAGGCCGGGGGCGGGGCAGGTCCTGGGGGCGGGGCTCTGGCACAGGCCGGGGGCGGGGCAGGTCCTGGGGGCGGGGCTCTGGCACAGCCCGAGATCGGGGCAGATCCTGGGGGCGGGGCTCTGGCCCAGCCCGGGGGTGGGGCAGCGTCTGGGGGCGGGGCTCTAGCCCCATTTTGAGCCGGGGGCGGGGCATCTCCTGGGGGCGGTGCTCTGGCTCCATTGTGAGCCAGGGGCGGGGCAGCTCCTGGGGGCGGGTTTCTGGCTCCATTGGGAGCCGGGGGCTGGGCAGCACCTGGGGGCGGGGCTCTGGGTCAGCCCGGGGGCGGGGCAGCTCCTAGGGGCGGGGCATCTCCTGGGGGCGGTGCTCTGGCTCCATTGTGAGCCAGGGGCGGGGCAGCTCCTGGGGTCGGGGCCCCGGCACAGCCCGGGGGCGGGGCAGCGCCTAGGGGCGGGGCTCTGGCACAGCCCTGTGGCTGGGCAGCTCCTGGGGGCGGGGCTCTGGCACAGAGCGGGGGCGGGGCAGCTGCTGGGGGCGGAGCTCCGGCACTGCCCGGGAGCGGGGCAGCTCCTGGGGGCGGGGCTCTGGCCCAGCCCGGGGGCGGGGCAGCGTCTGGGGGCGGGGCTCTAGCCCCATTTTGAGCCGGGGCGGGGCATCTCCTGGGGGCGGTGCTCTGGCTCCATTGTGAGCCAGGGGCGGGGCAGCTCCTGGGGGCAGGTTTCTGGCTCCATTGTGATCCGGGGGCGGGGCAGCTCCTGGGGGTGGAGCTCTGGGTCAGCCCGGGGGCGGGGCAGCTCCTGGGGGCGTGGCATCTCCGGGGGGCGGGGCTCTGGCTCCATTGTGAGCCGGGGGCGGGGCAGCGCATGGGGTCCGGGCTCTGGCACAGCCCGGAGGAGGGGAAGCTCCTGGGGGCGGGGCTCTGGCACAGCCCGGGGGCAGGGCAACTCCTGGGGGCGGGGCTCTGGCTCAGTTGGGAGCCGGGGGCGGGGCAGCTCCTGGGGGCGGGTCTCTGGCACAGCCCGGGGGCGGGGCAGCTTCTGGGGGCGGGGCTCTGGCACAGAGCGGGGGCGGGGCAGCGCCTGGGGGCGGGGCTCTGGCTCCATTGGGAGCCGGGGGCGGGGCATCTCCTGGGGGCGGGGCTCTGGCCCAGCCCGGGGGCGGAAGAGCTCCTGGGGGCGGGGCTGTGGCTCCATTGGGAGCCGGGGGCGGGGCATCTCCTGGGGGCGGGGCTCTGGCACAGCCCGGGGGCGGGGCAGCTCCTGGGGGCGGGGCTATGACACAAAGCGGGGACGGGGCAGCTCCTCGGGGCGGGGCTCTGACACAGCCCGGGGGCGGGGCATCTCCTGGGGTTGGTGCTCTGGCTCCATTGTGAGCCGGGGCGGGTCAGCTCCTGGGGGCGGGGCTCTGCCTCCATGGGGAGCCGGGGGCGTGGCAGCTCCTGGGGGCGGGGCTCTGGCACAGCCAGGGGGCGGGGCAGCTCCTGGGGGCGGGGCTCTGGCTCTATTGGGAGCCGGGGGTGGGGCATCTCCTGGGGGCGGGGCTCTGGCACAGCCCGGGGGCGGGGCAGCTCCTGGGGGCGGGGCTCTGGCCCAGCCCGGGGGCGGGACAGCGTCTGGGGGCGGGGCTCTAGCCGCATTTTGAGCCGGGGGCGGGGCAACTCCTGGGGGTGGGGCTCTGGCACAGAGCGGGGACGGGGCAGCTGCTGGGGGCGGGGCTCTGGCACAGAGCGGGGACGGGGCAGCTCCTGGGGGCGGAGCTCCGGAACTGCCCGGGGGCGGGGCAGGTCCTGGGCGCGGGGCTCTGGCACAGAGCGGGGGCGGGGCAGCGTATGGGGGCGGGGCTCTAGCCCCATTTTGAGCCGGGGCGGGGCATCTCCTGGGGGCGGTACTCTGGCTCCATTGTGAGCCAGGGGTGGGGCAGCTCCTGGGGGCAGGTTTCTGGCTCCATTGTGAGCCAGGGGCGGGGCAGCTCCTGGGGGCGGGGCTCTGGGTCAGCCCGGGGGCGGGGCAGCTCCTGGGGGCGGGGCATCTCCTGGGGGCGGTGCTCTGGCTCCATTGTGAGCCCGGGGGCTGGGCATTTCTGGGGGGCGGGGCTCTGGCTCCATTGTGAGCCGGGGGCGGGGCAGCGCATGGGGTCGGGACTCTGGCACAGCCCGGGGGTGGGGCAGCTCCTGGGGGCGGGGCTCTGGCACAGCCCGGGGGCAGGGCAACTCCTGGGGGCGGGGCTCTGGCTCTATTGGGAGCCGGGGGCGGGACACCTCCTGGGGGCGGGTCTCTGGCACAGCCCGGGGGCGGGGCAGCTTCTGGGGGCGGGGCTCTGGCACAGCCCGGGGGCGGGGCAGCGCCTGGGGACGGGGCTGTGGCTCCATTGGGAGCCGAGGGGCGGGGCAGCTCCTGGGGGCGGGGCTGTGGCTCCATTGGGAGCCGGGGGCGGGGCAGTGCCTGCGGGCGGGGCTCTGGCACAGCCCGGGGGCGGGGCAGCGCCTGGGGGCGGGGCTGTGGCTCCATTGGGAGCCGGGGACGGGGCAGCTCCTGGGGGCGGGGCTCTGGCTCCATTGTTAGCCAGGGGCGGGGCATCTCCTGGGGGCGGGGCTCTGGCTCCAATGTGAGCCTGGGGTGGGGCAGCTCCTGGGGGCGGGGCTCTGGCTCGAATGTGAGCCGGGGGCGGGGTAGCGCCTGGGGGCAGGACTCTGGCTCCATTGGGAGCCGGGGGCGGGGCAGCTCCTGGGGTTGGGGCTCCGGCACAGAGCGGGGACCGGGCAGCTCCTGGGGGCGGGGCTCTGGCACAGCCCGGGGGCGGGGCAGCGCCTGGGGGCGGGGCTCTGGCTCCATTGGGAGCCGGGGGCGGGGCAGCTCCTGGGGGCGGAGCTCCGGCACAGCCCGGGGGTGGGGCAGCTCCTGGGGGCGGGGCTCTGGCACAGAGCGGGAGCGGGGCAGCTCCTGGGGGCGGGGCTCTGGCACAGCCCGAGATCGGGCAGCTCCTGGGGGCGGGCTCTGGCACAGCCCGGGGGCGGGGCAGCGCCTGGGGACGGGGCTGTGGCTCCATTGGGAGCCGGGGGCGGGGCAGCTCCTGGGGGCGGGGCTGTGGCTCCATTAGGAGCCGGGGGCAGGGCAGCTCCTGGGGGTGGGGCTCTGGCACAGAGCGGGGACGGGGCAGCTCCTGGGTCTGTGCTCCGGAACAGCCCGGGGGCGGGGCAGCTCCTGGGGGCGGGGCTCTGGCACAGCCCGGGGGAGGGGCAGCGTCTGGGGGCGGGGCTCTAGCCCCATTTTGAGCCGGGGCGGGGCAGCTCCTGGGGGCGGGGCTCTGGCTCCATTGTGAGCCGGGGGCGGGGCATCTCCTGGGGGCGGGGCTCTGGGTCCATTGGGAGCCGGGGGCGGGGCAGCTCCTGGAGGCGGGGCTCTGGCTCCATTGGGAGCCGGGGGCGGGGCAGCTCTTCGGGGCAGGGCTCTGGCTCAGAGCGGGGACGGGGCAGCTCCTGGGGCGGGGCTCTGGCAAAGCCCTGGGGCGGGGCAGCTCCTGGGGGCGGGGCTATGTCAAAGTCCGGGGGCGGGGCAGCTCCTGGGGCGGGGCTCTGGCCCAGCCCGGGGGCGGGGAAGCGCCTGGGGCCGGGGCTCTGGCACAGCCCGGGTGCGGGGCAGCGCCTGGGGGCGGGGCTCTGGCACAGCCCGGGGGAGGGGCAGCGCCTGGGGGCGGGGCTCTAGCCCCATTTTGAGCCGGGGGCGGGGCAGCTCCTGGGGGCGGGGCTCTGGCACGGCTAGGGGGCGGTGCATCTCCTGGGGGCGGTGCTCTGGCTGCATTGTGAGCCGGGGGCGGGGCAGCTCCTGGGGGCGGGGTTCTGGGTCAACCCGGGGGCGGGGCAGCGCCTGGGGGCGGGGCTCTAGCCCCATTTTGAGCCGGGGGCGGGGCAGCTCCTGGGGGCGGGGCTCTGGCACGGCTAGGGGGCGGTGCATCTCCTGGGGGCGGTGCTCTGGCTGCATTGTGAGCCGGGGGCGGGGCAGCTCCTGGGGGCGGGGTTCTGGGTCAACCCGGGGGGCGGGGCAGATCCTGGGGGCGGGACTCTGGCACAAAGCGGGGACGGGGCAGCTCCTGGGGGCGGGGCTCTGGCTCCATTGTGAGCCGGGGGCGGGGCAGCGCCTGGGGGCCGTGCTCTGGCACAGCCCGGGGGCGGGGCATCTCCTGGGGGCGAGGCTCTGGTCCATTGTGAGCCCGGGGCGGGGCAGCTCCTGGGGGCGGGGCTCTGCGTCAACCCGGGGGCGGGGCAGCTCCTGGGGGCGGGGCTCTGGCACAGCCCGGAGGCGGGGCAGCTCCTGGGGGCGGGACTCAGGCACAAAGCGGGGACGGGGCAGCTCCTGGGGGCGGGGCTCTGGCTCCATTGTGAGCCGGGGGCAGGGCAGCGCCTGGGGGCGGGGCTCTGGCACAGCTCACGGGCGGGGCAGCTCCTGGTAGCGGGGCCCCGTCACAGCCCGGGGGCGGGGCAGCTCCTGGGGGCTGGGCTATGGGACAGTCCGGGGGCGGGGCAGCGCCTGGGGACAGGGCTCTAGCCCCATTTTGAGCCGGGGGCGGGGCTGCTCCTGGGGTCGGGGCCCCGGCACAGCCTGGGGGCGGGGCAGCGCCTAGGGGCGGGGCTCTGGCACAGCCCTGTGGCTGGGCAGCTCCTGGGGGCGGGGCTCTGGCACAGAGCGGGGGCGGGGCAGCTGCTGGGGGCGGAGCTCCGGCACTGCCCGGGAGCGGGGCAGCTCCTGGGGGCGGGGCTCTGGCCCAGCCCGGGGGCGGGGCAGCGTCTGGGGGCGGGGCTCTAGCCCCATTTTGAGCCGGGGCGGGGCATCTCCTGGGGGCGGTGCTCTGGCTCCATTGTGAGCCAGGGGCGGGGCAGCTCCTGGGGGCAGGTTTCTGGCTCCATTGTGATCCGGGGGCGGGGCAGCTCCTGGGGGTGGAGCTCTGGGTCAGCCCGGGGGCGGGGCAGCTCCTGGGGGCGTGGCATCTCCGGGGAGCGGGGCTCTGGCTCCATTGTGAGCCGGGGGCGGGGCAGCGCATGGGGTCGGGGCTCTGGCACAGCCCGGAGGAGGGGCAGCTCCTGGGGGCGGGGCTCTGGCACAGCCCGGGGGCAGGGCAACTCCTGGGGGCGGGGCTCTGGCACAGCCAGGGGGCCCGGCAGCGCCTGGGGGCGGGGCTCTGGCTCCATTGGGAGCCGGGGGCCGGGCAGCTCCTGGGGGCGGAGCTCTGGCACAGCCCGGGGGTGGGGCAGCTCCTGGGGGCGGGGCTCTGGCACAGAGCGGGAGTGGGGCAGCTCCTGGGGTCGGGGCTCTGGCACAGCCCGAGATCGGGCAGCTCCTGGGGGCGGGGGTCTGGCACAGCCCGGGGGCGGGGCAGCGCCTGGGGACGGGGCTGTGGCTCCATTGGGAGCCGGGGGCGGGGCAGCTCCTGGGGGCGGGGCTCTGGCACAGAGCGGGGACGGGGCAGCTCCTGGGTCTGTGCTCCGGCACAGCCCGGGGGCGGGGCAGCTCCTGGGGGCGGGGCTCTGGCACAGCCCGGGGGCGGGGCAGCGTCTGGGGGCGGGGCTCTAGCCCCATTTTGAGCCGGGGGCGGGGCAGCTCCTGGGGGCGGGGCTCTGGCTCCATTGTGAGCCGGGGGCGGGGCATCTCCTGGGGGCGGGGCTCTGGGTCCATTGGGAGCCGGGGGCGGGGCAGCTCCTTGAGGCGGGGCTCTGGCTCCATTGGGAGCCGGGGGCGGGGCAGCTCTTCGGGGCGGGGCTCTGGCTCAGAGCGGGGACGGGGCAGCTCCTGGGGCGGGGCTCTGGCACAGCCCTGGGGCGGGGCAGCTCCTGGGGGCGGGGCTATGTCAAAGTCCGGGGGCGAGGCAGCTCCTGGGGCGGGGCTCTGGCCCAGCCCGTGGGCGGGGCAGCGCCTGGGGCCGGGGCTCTGGCACAGCCCGGGGGCGGGGCAGCGCCTGGGGGCGGGGCTCTGGCACAGCCCGGGGGCGGGGCAGCGCCTGGGGGCGGGGCTGTGGCTCCATTGGGAGCCGGGGGCGGGGCAGCTCCTGGGGGCGGGACTCTGGCTCCATTGGGAGCCGGGGTAGGGGCATCTCCTGGGGGCGCTGCTCTGGCTCCATTGTGAGCCAGGGGCGGGGCAGTTCATGGGGGCGGGTTTCTGGCTCCATTGGGAGCCGGGGGCGGGGCATCTCCTGGGGGCTGGGCTCTGGCACAAGCCGGGGTCGGGGCAGTTCCTGGGGGCGGGGCTCTGGCTCCATTGGGAGCCGGGGGTGGGGCAGCTCCTGGGGGCAGGGCTCTGGCACAGAGCGGGGACCGGGTAGTTCCTGGGGGCGGGGCTCTGGCACATGCCGGGAGCGGGGCAGCTCCTGGGGGCGGGGCTCAGGATCCATTGTCAGCCGGGGGCGGGGCACCGCATGGGGGCGGGGCTCTGGCACAGCCCGGGGGCGGGTCAGCTCCTGGGGGCGGGGCTCTGGCACAGCCCAGGGGAGGGGCAGCTCCTGGGGGCGGGGCTATGGCACAGCCCGGTGCCGGGGCAGCTCCTGGGGCGGGGCTCTGACACAGCCCGGGGGCGGGGCAGCTCCTGGGGGCGGGGCTCTGGCCCAGCCCGAGAGCGGGGCAGCTCCTGGGGGCTGGGCTCTGGCCCAGCCTGGGGTTGGGGCAGCGCCTGGTGGCGGGGCTCTAGCCCCATTTTGAGCCGGGGGCGGGGCAGCTCCTGGGGGCGGGGCTCTGGCACGGCTAGGGGGCGGTGCATCTCCTGGGGGCGGTGCTCTGGCTGCATTGTGAGCCGGGGGCGGGGCAGCTCCTGGGGGCGGGGCTCTGGCCCAGCCCGGGGGCAGGGCAGCGTCTGGGGGCGGGGCTCTAGCCCCATTTTGAGCCGGGGCGGGGCATCTCCTGGGGGCGGTGCTCTGGCTCCATTGTGAGCCAGGGGCGGGGCAGCTCCTGGGGGCAGGTTTCTGGCTCCATTGTGATCCGGGGGCGGGGCAGCTCCTGGGGGTGGAGCTCTGGGTCAGCCCGGGGGCGGGGCAGCTCCTGGGGGCGTGGCATCTCCGGGGGGCGGGGCTCTGGCTCCATTGTTAGCCGGGGGCGGGGCAGCGCATGGGGTCGGGGCTCTGGCACAGCCCGGAGGAGGGGCAGCTCCTGGGGGCGGGGCTCTGGCTCAATTGGGAGCCGGGGGCGGGGCACCTCCTGGGGGCGGGTCTCTGGCCCAGCCCGGGGGCAGGGCAGCTTCTGGGGGCGGGGCTCTGGCACAGAGCGGGGGCGGGGCAGCGCCTGGGGGCGGGGCTCTGGCTCCATTGGGAGCCGGGGGCGGGGCATCTCCTGGGGGCGGGGCTCTGGCCCAGCCCGGGGGCGGAAGAGCTCCTGGGGGCGGGGCTGTGGCTCCATTGGGAGCCGGGGGCCGGGCATCTCCTGGGGGCGGGGCTCTGGCACAGCCCGGGGGCGGGGCAGCTCCTGGGGGCGGGGCTATGACACAAAGCGGGGACGGGGCACCTCCTCGGGGCGGGGCTCTGACACAGCCCGGGGGCGGGGCATCTCCTGGGGTTGGTGCTCTGGCTCCATTGTGAGCCAGGGGCGGGTCAGCTCCTGGGGGCGGGGCTCTGCCTCCATGGGGAGCCGGGGGCGTGGCAGCTCCTGGGGGCGGGGCTCTGGCACAGCCAGGGGGCGTGGCAGCTCCTGGGGGCGGGGCTCTGGCTCTATTGGGAGCCGGGGGTGGGGCATCTCCTGTTGGCGGGGCTCTGGCATAGCCCGGGGCGGAGCAGCTCCTGGGGGCGGGACTCTGGCACAAAGCGGGGACGGGGCAGCGCCTGGGGGCGGTGCTCTGGCTCCATTGTGAGCCAGGGGCGGGGCAGCACCTGGGGGCGGGGCTCTGGCCCAGTCCGGGGGCGGGGCAGCTCCTGGGGGCGGGGCAGCACCTGGGGGCGGGGCTCTGGCACAGCCCGGGGGCGGGGCAACTTCTGGGGGCGGGGCTCTGGCATAGCCCGGGTGCGGGGCAGCTCCTGGGGGCGGGGCTCTGGGCCTGCAAGCAAGGGGGCGACCAGCAGAGCGCCAGGAGCCGAGGCCGTGAGGCAGGAGGTGGCTGAGGTGTGGGACTGCCAGGGAGCTCCCCGGCCCCTCTGGCTGCCTGGGCTGAAGGCGAGAGCCAGGCCTGTGCGTGAGGTCTGAGTGCCGGTGGCTCCCCCACTCCTCGGGAGGGTCTGTCCCAAGGCAGCGGCCCAGCCCCCCTCCAAGGGGGGTGCGTCCCACCAGCATTTCTTGCCCCATTTGGGGAGGTTCAGCCTCCCCGAGCCCCTTGTAGCCGCCGCCCACGCGCAGTGTCACTGGTAGATACGGGCAGAGGAGACTCGGGGGCCTGGGCTGGGAAATCCCTGGGTGAAACTGGCTGCCTGAGCCCAGCCCCTCTGCACTCAGGGGAGCGGTGAGAGGGGGAGGGGCTCAGGGAGTAAATCCTCAGAAACCTCCCCCTGGGTTTGTAATGTCAGAGCCCAGCGAACAAGTCCCTGCGTGTGTGAAGGGAGGGGCTGTGAGGGGGAGGGTCCGTGGGGGTGTCAGTGTGAGGGGGAGGGGCTGTGATGGGGAGGACTATGGAGTGTCTCTGCGAGGAGGAGGGGCTGTGAGGGGGAGGGTCCATGGGGGAGTCAGTGTGAGGGGGAGGGGCTGTGAGGGGGAGGGTCCATGGGGGTGCAGTGTGAGGGGGAGGGGTTGTGAGGGGGACGGGCTGTGAGGGGGAGGGTCCATGGGGGTGTCAGTGTGAAGGGGAGGGGCTATGAGGGGAGGGCTATGGAGTGTCTGTGAGGGGGAGGGGCTGTGAGGGGGAGGGTCCATGGGGGTGTCAGTGTGAGGGGGAGGGGCTGTGAGGGGGAGGGTCCATGGGGGTGTCAGTGTGAGGGGGAGGGTCCATGGGGGAGTCAGTGTGAGGGGAGGGGCTGTGAGGGGGAGGGTCCATGGGGGAGTCAGTGTGAGGGGAGGGGCTGTGAGGGGGAGGGTCCATGGGGAGTCAGTGTGATGGGGAGGGGCTGTGAGCATCTGGTCATCTCCAGGCAGCAGGAGCCCCCTGACATGGGAGTTGAACCGCCCCCTCCGCCCCAGGTGCTTTGGGGGTCCCTAGAGCCCAGCATGGAGCTGCTGTCCCTGCAGGGCCCCTGGGAGTCACAGAGGGGTGATGTGAGGTTACTGCCCCCTCTGTCCTGGGCTGGGGGGCTGGAGCCCCCGGAACAGCCCTGTGGGGGATTCACTGTGTGTGGAAAAACCCGTCTAGGAATGGGGATTCCCATCTGCGTTACAGCGGCGTGACGGAGAGGAAAGAGTTAATGCTTTAGGACAGTCTGGGGGCGCTGGATGGGAAGGAGGGTGCCCGGCTCTCAGGCTGCAGAACGATCAACCCCAAACGTTCAAAAACCCTGAGCCAGGCTCACCGAAAATCACGAGATGGGCTTTGAAATCATGAGATTGTGTAAAATTAATAGATTTGGGATCTTTTTATTTGCTTTCTGCTTGATGAGCCTTTAGGGCGCAGTGGGGAGACAATGTCCAGTGTCTTTAAGAGCGAAGGCTGAAATCATCACGTCTCCACCTGACTCCAGGAGCTGGGGCTTTAAGGAAAACAACAATTCTCATCAGACTCAAGGCAAAATCAGGAGCGTTGGCAGCACCGAGTGGGACGGAGTCTTTATTCTCCGGGATTCCCTGGAGCCGGGTTCCCAGCCTTGTTCTTTCTGTGGCCCCCGCCCAACATGGTATAAAAACTCCACAGTCCACCTGTGCCACAACAACTGTCTAACACCGGCCCTGCTGGCTGGTTTATTTTGGCAAATCCCCCCCTGAAACCTGCTCACTGCCCCCCCCGGGGGCTCTGGACCCCTGGCTGAGAACCACGGCCTGGGAGCTCTGTTAAGAAGGGGGGAGCAAAGCTGCTGCCTTTCCCCATGGCTGAACTCAGGCCCTTAGCGTGGGATATTCCTGCCCTGCCAGCGACCCCAGGAAAGCTCACTGAGCCGCTGCCTGGCCCCAGGGACAGTCTCAGCCCGCAGGGCCCCAGGGGGCAATGAAGCAGCTGGGTCAGGCTGGGAACCCTCATTCCCAGAGAAGTGCCCTGGCTCCCTGCTCAGCAGCTGAGAAGTCAATTCCCCCCACCCCCGATGAACCAGCCTGGAGCTCAGTGCAGCGCTGGGGGTTTCTCCTTTCACTCCACTGAAGGCTGCTGTCAGATCTCCCAAAACCAGTGCTCCCGACGAGGCTTGAACTCACAATCACTCCATGCATCACTGCCCTATAAGTACTGCGCATTAACCCTTTGTGCCACTGGACCCCACACTGGGTAAAACACATTGACTAGATCTTGACCAACAATTCTGGACCTTGACACAACACAATGGCTTCCCCCTAAGAATGGGGTTGTGTGACCTTCCTTATGTCCTGGCGCCATCTTGTGGCCATTTCCTTTCCCTTCGTTCGGTGAAAAGCTTTGGGGTTTTGTGTACAAACTTTATTTCCTCAGGAGAGACCCAGGAGCGGGGGCTGCCTGCGTCTACCCAGCACCCACTAGCTTAGAAGGTGGCCGACAAACACCCTTAAGATGAGGCATCAAAAAAATCATCTCCCTGCTTCCCTTGAGTGACGGCCTGAATCGTTCCGTGTCCGGGCAGAGCCCAAGGACTGGAATCAGCAGCAGCAACAAACCCTCAGTGCGTAGCAGGAACAACCCAAACTGTGCGTTCAAAGGAGCTGTCTCCTTCCTTCGGGGGTAACGTTTGCCATTAGGGTCACTGATTTTCATTTCCCTTCTCTGAGGGCAGAGATGGGGTTTGAGCCACCTCAGGTTGGGATGTGGAGCCCAGGTCCCCACCTGTCAGTCACTCTGGGGACCTGTCTCTGCTCACAGCTGACAGGCTGCCTCCGGCCTCTCCAGCCAGCTCCTGAGCGCTGTGGGGGTGAGTCATTTGTCAAGCATCAGTGGCACACAGGAGAAGCACTTTTGCCAGGTGCATTGGTGGTGTAGTGGTGAGCAGAGCTGCCTTCTAAGCAATTGACCTGGGTTTGAGTCCCAGCCAATGCAGGGGTGTGAGGTTTTCCTGGCTGGGAATTGGTTTAATTTCAGGGATGTTGTATCAGTTTATCAATGGAATGAGAGAATTAATGTCCCAAATCCCAGCAGGTCACTAAACACCGAGTGGGGGAAGAAAGGGGAGGCACTATCCAGTGAGCTGTTGGACTCACCCTCTTGTTACAATGTTTCGTTAATTTTTTTTTTACTTTTTCCTTTACTTCCCCCGCCCTGTTAGACTCAGAGCCTTTAAGGTCAGAAGGGACCAGCATGATCATCTAGTCCGACCTATTGCACCTTGCAGACCAAAAGACCCCACCCACCCCAAGGGGAGTAAGGTCACGCTTCAGAGAGAACGTACTAGAGAAATGGTGGGTTCGGGGTGGGGAGATAGAAAAGGAAAGCCCCTTTTCTCAGAAGAGCAGACTCGGCTCCCTCCCGGATCTGTCCCCAGTGGATTTAGCTCACAATAAGGGTGTCCCTCCCTCCCTGGGTGATGTAATTAAAATGAAGAAAAGACAAGGTGAGATGGTGCCACAGGTAAGTATATTAAGGGTAAAGGTACAGAGAACTGGAAGAAACTCAAACTTAACCATACAGTGATTCAGTGACTGGCTTTAGAAGCGTGAAGCTCAGACCCACAAAGCCTCCCTTGGTATTCAGAGAAACAATAAATAAAACCCAACACAGAAACCTTTCCCTGCGATTTAGGCGCAGTGGACACAGCACACGGAGGCGAAGCCCAGGACCTTCTACGCTCCGGCTGATTTGGAGCCTTCGAGGAGGACTATGGGGGAGTCCCGACGACTGTTGGATTTTGTTGCAGGCAGGGAGACCCTCCGGGCTGATGGACACCAGGAGAGCAGGACCCTCCAGAGGTCAAATGGATTCGGTTTGCTGTGGCGGGGATAGTGAGGACAGGCCTCTCCTTCCTTAACCTCGCTGCAGGACAGATGGTGTCTTCTCTCTAGCTCTGGAGCGCTAGGGAGACCCGACCATGCACGTGCTGCCGCGGGAATGGACAGCCCCGCCCAGGTGCTGAGCAAGTCCTTATATAGCCCTTTTGGTGGGAAAAACTGGTCCAGTCCGGTTTGAGCCAGGGAAATCCAGTGTCTTTAAGAGTAAGCTAGCCTGCTTACAGAGATGGAGTCCGAGAGTCACAGATGATATACTCCATATTGGATTTCATTCAGACCAGTGATTTGCATAACCTTTACCTTATACACACTATTAAAACAGCCAATTAAACACATTTAAACAATACCAACACCACATTTCTTACTAACAGATCGATCACTACCCACCGATCCGGCGGGTAGTGTAGGCCTGGCCTAAGTAACTGCAGAGTTAGTGTCGTACCAGATAGTTAATTGCACAGTCTGACTTCTCTAGTCTCACTTTCTGGTCTCATTGATCACTTGGGTAGAAACAGCAAGGGTTTGGTGGGTTTTGTTTTTTTCTCCCTTCATTTTCTCCTAAGGAATGTGGGATCTTGAGCATGTTATTTTAAGTTCCCTCTGGGTCAGGAAAATTCCATCTCCTTGAAATAGGTGGGGAAGCCCCTCCCCCGAGGCGCTGCCCCGCTGCGCTTTCCCCTGAGCCCCCCCGCTCCCCCCCCCCCCCGCCGCCATGCCGAACAGCTGAGAGGTGGCGGCTGGGCTAAAAAAACCACGGCTTTTCGGCGGGAGGTGGCCAGTTTCCATCTTCTCTTGCTCTTTCTCAGCAAGGGGAAGGAAAAGAAGCTCTCCTTCAAGCTGCAGTCACAAGGGCAAGAGAAGGTTGACTTCCTGAGCGCTGATTCCAGACCTTTGCTCTACCAGCTGAACCCATGAAGAGCTGCCACCACTTTCCCCACCCCCCTAGGTCTTTTTTGTATATAGGCTCCTCTTAACTCCCACCCCCTGTCACCCCGCCCCCGCCCCACAGATTTTTTTGTTCCCCTGCAAAAAAATGACTTTCTAATGGGGAAGCAAAGGGAAGCCACAAGCGTGGTCATGCGTCCCTCCCCAACAGCGCGGGCATGTCATTGCAGAAAGGTGAAGCCTCACCACTGGGTCTGTGTCCCGGGGAGGGGGCTGCAGGGTGATCTCCCATCGCTGTGCATCCGGTAGCCTGTGTTCCCCACTGCCATGCTGGAGGCTTAGGGTGACCAGACAGCGCATGTGAAAAATTGGGACAGGGGGTGGGGGTTAAGAGGAGCCTATATAAAAAAAGACCCCAAAATCGGGACTGTCTGTATAAAATCGGGACATCTGGTCACACCTATGGAGGCTCCACATTTTTTTATTTATATTTAATGTATTGCATTATTTTAAAATATTACACACAGACACACAAACACACCCACAAACACCCAGAGCAAAGTGGCACAGCGGAAGCGTGCTAGGCCCATAACCCAGAGGTCGATGGATCGAAACCATCCTCTGCTAGTTTCTGTTTTATTACTTACAGCCCTGGAAATAATTCAGCCACCTTCTTTTTTTTTTTTGATTTGATTTGATTTGATTTTTTGGGCAGAATCCCTTCAGGAGTAAAACCAACTTGGCCAAACTCAGCTGCCCTGTGAATAGAGCCGCCTTCTTTTGTTCCACATAGAAAAGAGGAGCAAATTCCCTCTGTTTACACTTCCACAGCAATGACAGGAAGGAATAAACACCCAGCAGAGCCTGGCCCCCCCCGGGCTTCCCCTGCAGTGGCCAGAGTGGCAGCAGGTCCCTGGGGCTTCCCCCTCCCCAGTGGTACAATGGGCGCTTTGGGGCTTTCCACCACCCCACACAGCAGATGGTGCTGAGGGACCCCCAGTGACACTGGGTGGCCAGGTGTGGTAATGCACACAGCGTCTCTCTCAGAGAGCAACAGTGTCCCCAGGTGGCCACGTGGGGTAATGCACACAGCGTCTCTCTCAGAGAGCAACAGTGACCCCAGGTGGCCACGTGGGGTAATGCACACAGCATCTCTCTCAGAGAGCAACAGTGACACCGGGTGGCCACGTGAGGTAATGCACACAGCGTCTCTCTCAGAGAGCAACAGCGACATCGGGTGGCCACCTGGGGTAATGCACACAGCGTCTCTCTCAGAGAGCGACAGTGTCACCGGGTGGCCACGTGGGGTAACGCACACAGCGTCTCTCTCAGAGAGCAACAGCGACATCGGGTGGCCACGTGGGGTAATGCACACAGCATCTCTCTCAGAGCGCAACAGTGACACTGGGTGGCCACGTGGGGTAATGCACACAGCGTCTCTCTCAGAGAGCGACAGTGGCACCGGGTGGCCACGTGGGGTAATGCACACAGCATCTCTCTCAGAGAGCAACAGTGACACCGGGTGGCCACGTGGGGTAATACACACAGCGTCTCTCTCAGAGAGCAACAGTGACACCGGGTGGCCACGTGAGGTAATGCACACAGCGTCTCTCTCAGAGAGCAACAGCGACATCGGGTGGCCACCTGGGGTAATGCACACAGCGTCTCTCTCAGAGAGCGACAGTGACACTGGGTGGCCACGTGGGGTAACGCACACAGCATCTTTCTGAGAGAGCAACAGTCCATCGCCTTAACCACTCGGCTACAACTACTTGCTTTATGTACTTTTCTCACTACACTCTAGTTCTGTTCTCACTGAGTGATCGTTTCCAATTGTTTTCTCAGATCAGCTTCCACAACACACTCACTGCCGTGCCCTTGTGTAAGTGTGTCCATGGCTGAACAGCAAGAATTCCTGCTCATTTCCCTGCTGTCTGGAGCATGATGAGAGTGTGTTTGTGGTTAATGACGCTGCTGTAGATTGTTGTCCATTTCCTGCCTTGATAATTCAGACAGTCCCTTTCCCGTCATATCCCCAGCACAACAGTGATTGCAATGGCAGGGGGCAGGTTTTCTCTGGGGCACTGAGCTTTGCCAGGGGGTGGGTGGCTCCTTTCTTTCCTCATCCTGGGACACAGGAAGATTTTGCTGTTCATGTATCTGTGCAAAGGAACTTGTGTCTGTGTGAAAACGAGAAGGGAAATGAAACACCCACATGGTGGTGCCGAAGGCGGAAGGGAACCCCATAGGATGAGAATAGGAGATGTTCTCAAGCAGCATGTTTCTTACTTTGCCCATCTGTCAGTTTTGATTATTATCAATGGAAATATTTTGCCATCGGGTTGTGTGTTTACACAGAAATTGACATTGACCAACAAATACATCCTTCTTCCCAGCCTGCCTACTCTGCCGTTGGTGAGTTTAGAGGGACATGTTCACTCTCCCCAGTCCCCGTGCCAGGCCTGTGCTCTCCATGCTGCCCACTTCCCACACTGCTGGGATCCATCCCTGATCTCCCCCGAGACCTCTGCCCCCCACCCCCACTTCTGCGATCCCCTCCCAGCACTGTCCATCTCCCCTGCTGACAGGATCCCTCCCCATTCCTTTCATGGCCTGCCTCCTCGCTCAGCCAAAACTGTTCCTACACCGGGAATTGAACCCAGGCCACCTGGGTGAAAACCAGGAATCCTGACCACTAGACCATATGGGACTAGCACTGTTTAGTTAGTTCAAGCCAACTCCTTAGGAGAGCAGCAGCGCCAACCAGCAGGGACAGGCAGAGGGCTGCATTAACCTTTGAGGTACTAAAGTTTTCCTTCAACCAATTCCCAGGCCTGTGATCAGGAAACAGAGATTGGGGCTCCCAGGTGCTGCACAGACCATGCCTGAGATTGGGACCCCCTATTGTGCGAGGTACTGTACAAAGCAGATCAGAATCACAGCACCGCTGGGAATATGGGGGTCCCGGGTGCTACTTTGAGGTCCGGAGTGTCACTCTCTGACAAAGCCTTTTTCCGCTAGCAGGGGCCTCTCTGTGCCCAGAGCTCCTAACAGCTGCATGTCTGCAGGCCGTGGAGAGCTCTGGTTTGGCGTCTCTTTCTCAGCGAGCATCGGCTGTGGTTCTTGCCAGGCCTCTAGAGAGCGACCTTTCCGAAGAGCTGGCTGAAGAGCCTTTCTAGGAACCAGGAGCTCCTGGCTGGCCTGCCAGTTCTTCCTGGCTGAGCTGACTGGATCTGTCGGGCTCCCTTTCTGGGATCTCTTTCTTCTCCACAGAAAAGACCTTCCTGGGAAATCCTTTAAATGCTTGTTCAAGACAGACAGAGCCTCCTTGTGGCTCAGTCTGGGAATGCGGGAAATGACACGTCTGGCGCTGATGAAAAGGTGACTGTTCCTCAGAGTGGAGCCGAGGTTGCTGTGACCACAATGCAGCGTACGAACCACTGTACAATCACAGCGGCTAGCATGAAGAGAGTGCCGTTCTCACCTCGGCTGTGGCTTTCTGTGCGCAGAGCCAGACAGCTCGACGGCGGCAGGAAATGGTTTGGAATTTGCACGTGTTGTCTGGGAGCATCAAGTAGATCGGTGGCCTGATTCTTCCCCACGCAGGCGCCATGGCTAAGCTGGCTAACGCACCTGTCTAGTAAACAGGAGCTCCTGGGTTCAACTCCCAGTGGTGCCTTAGCGTGTCCCTTTTGTCTCCTCTGCTCATCGTTGCCAATGTCTTTGTAGGAAACGGAGGAGACCAGTGTCTGCAATCCAAGTAACGGCTTGTTAAGGAAAAGGCTTCTTTGCAGAGGAGCAATGGAAAGAATCAAATCACCAGCCTGTAGGTGCTGAAAAGACTATTGTGTTACCTCGGCAGTAATTGCTGTGGCTGGAGAGCCTGTGTATTTTTTTGGGTTAATTAAAATATCGGCTCCAGTCGAAAATCCCGTTCTACAAAGCGAAATGAAATCACAGACAGAAATGCCATTGGAAATACACAAAAAGGAATAATGCAGTTGCGAGTAATACACACTTTCCGGGCCAATCCTGTGTACTGAGTACCTGTTAAGAGCCCTGTGTGCTTATGAGAAACCTGTAAACGTTAGAAGGCCCAGCTCAATAACCTGCCCACTCTTGCAGCTCTCGTCTTCCGCCCTGACTGATAGGGAGGAGTATGAAGCCTCCCTCCCTCAGGCCAGCCCGTCAGCATTCCTGGGGAACACCAACGCCGCCCAAGTGACTAGGCCAGGCTGCAGCCCAGCTTCAGGACTCAGAGGAAATGGAGCTCACACCCCTAACTACAGGACTCCAGGCAGGACCAGCCGTCTGGATCAAACGTCCCCTCTGGCGCTCAAGTCACAACAGCGAGCCGGCAAAAGACAGGCTCCCACGTCATTTCCAACAGCAAGATGAAGCCTTGGAAGAGTCAGTAGGAAAAGGAGTTGCAGAAAATGGCCATTCCTAGGAAAGCCCAAGTCCTGAAAAGAAACGAATTAATTCTAGGAAAGTACTGAAGAGCTGCCTCTTGAGGGACACAATACCCCCTACACCTGACCAGGGACTTAAACCCTGGACCCTCTGATTAAAAGTCGGATGCTCGACCAACTGAGCTAGCCAGGCCCACATGAGACAAAAGCAAGTTTGGTGCAGAAGAGAAACTAGTCAAGAAAAAGAGGGCAGGAAACAATACAGAAAGTTTGCTAATCTGGTTCCCTTAGCAGCCCTAGCTCCAGCCTGCTCCTCCATCTAATACCTAGTGCGCTTCTTCTTTTTCTAGTTCAATATCAGATCCAGGAGAAAACATCGTTCAACAAAAAAAAAAAAAAAAAAAAACCCAAAATCACAGACAGAAATGCCATTGGGGAAAAAAAAGAGGAAAATGCCCTCCCCATCACATTATGGTATCTAATCCAATCCTGCATTGAGAGCAGCCGCTAACGTCCCTGTGTGCTTATGAGAAACCTGGAGGAACCGATACCAAAGCCTGAACATGAAACACAACTGCTCCCACTTCCCCAGTAACACCCTTTGCCTGCCCTCAGCCAGAGACCAGCAGGACGGAATCGAGGCCTGTCACGGAGTGTGGGGGAGTCCGGCCCTGCTCCCCTCTTCCTGGGATTCACTGGGAGTCTCAGCCAGCCAGCAGAACAGAAGGTTTATTAGGGATGCCAGGAACACAGTCCAAACAGAGCTTGTCAGTACAAACAGGACCCCTCAGTCGGGCCCTTCTGGGGGCCAGGGAGCTTAGACCCCAGCCTGGGGCTCCCTGCGTTTTACCACCCAGCTCCAAAACTGAAAGCAAACCGACAAACCCTCCAGCAGGCTCCTCCCCTCCCACGGGGCCCCTCCTCTAACCTTTGTCCATTCTCCCAGCCAAAGGTGTCACCTCCCAACCCCCGTCCTGACTCATGTTACAGCCTCAGGTAAAGTCTCGCACTCCCAATGCAGCAGGTCCCAGGGAACCTCCCCCGCAAGCCTCCCAGACCAAATCCACCTCGCTCCCTACTCCGTCACAAGGCCCATCCCGGTTCCATAGCCCAGCTCATGCCCACCTCCGCTCTGCTGCTGACTTACGGTCGCTGTTTAATGGCCACAGAACCCCGGAGAGCCACTGCTGCGGGGACCTGCCTTCGTCGCTGAAGATGCTCCTCACGGCAGCTCTGCCAACAGGGATACAATGCTGTGGCATTGATTAGACACAGTGTGTCCCATGAGCCGAAGAGTCGGTTGCATTCTTTGTGGCTGCCCCGCCATTCCCCTCAGGCCCGACCTGCCCTCCAGCTCAGCCACCGACTGAAAACTGAATAACACAATAGAAGAGCCGTAAAAGGCTCCAAAGCCCACCGTGCCCCACCCTCTTCCAATACCGGCAGAAAAGCCACACTTCTCCTGGCTCGGTAGGGACGTCCTAGTGCCCCACGAGAAGGGGAAGGCCATCGTGTTCGGTCTCAGCACCAGACGTGGAGCAGTGGGCACTACATGGCTGAGGAAATTACCTGCAGCCAAAAGATCGGTCTTGAGCATGACAACCCTCTGGGCTAATGACCAGGTCCCTAACTCCACCTCTGAGCCATTCCTGACAGGCCAGCGGCTGCCTCTTCCAGGTCACGTTCCCCACCTCATCCCCAACCGAACGCTAGAAGGCCCAGCTCATCAACCTGCCCACTCTTGCAGCCCTCATCTTCTGCCCTGACTGATAGGGAGGAGTATGAAGCTTCCCTCCCTTAGCCCAGCCCGTCAGCATTCCTGGGGAACACCAACGCCGCCCAAGGGACTTTGGGCCAGTAGGTCAACCAATCGGGCTGCCTCCTAGGCCAGGCTGCAGCCCAGCTTCAGGACTCAGAGGAAATGGAGCTCGCACCCCTACCTACAGGACTCCAGGCATGACCAGCCTTCTGGATCAAACGTCCCCTCTGGCGCTCAAGTCACAACAGCTAGCGGGCAAAAGACAGGCTCCCACGTCATTGGAGAGAGAAGACGAAGCCTGGGAACACCCAGTAGCGTTAGGTGGCAAAAGAGCTGCCCCAAGGTCCCACCGAGACTTGAACTCAGATTGCAGGATTCAGAATCCTGAGTGCTGCCCTTACACCATGGGACCAGTGGTGACAACCTTGGGGGTCATCTGACTTCCAGTGTAGCAGAGCCTGGGCGGCCAATTTTTTCCTCCTTTGCTCAAGGCCTCTCTGACCAGCCCTGCATTTGCTCAACAAGTCGGCACACAGCAGTTTGCTGTAGACCCAGAAGCCTTTCTTCCTCCAGACTGTGAGGCCAGTGGGCGTGTGAGGAAGTCGCCCCTTCAGTCCCAGGCAGTGAATGGCCCTTCCTAGGAAAGCCCAAGTCCTCAAAAGAAAAAAGTAACATCAAGGAGGGTACTGAAGAGCTGCTTTTTGAAGCACTTGGGGGATACCACAAGTGGAAATAATCTTCCCTACACCTGACCAGGGACTTGAACCCTGGACACTGCTATTAAAAGTCTGATGCTCGACGAACTGACCTAGCCAGACTCATACGAGAGAAGGGTAAGGCTGGTGCCCAATAGAAACTAGTCAAGAAAAAGAGGGCAGGAAACAATACAGAAAATTTGCTACTCTGGCTCCTTTAGCAGCCCTAGCCCCAGCCTGCTCCTCCATCTGGCGCCCAGAGGCCTTCTTCTTTTTGTAATTAAATCTCAGATCCAGGAGAAAACACCGTTCTACAAAGAAAAATGAAATCACAGACAGAAATGCCATTGGAAATACAAATCAAGGACAATGCAATCCCCATCCCAGTCTGGTATCCAGAGCTGGATTCGTTTTTGTGGGCCTGGCGCCAAACATATTTCTGGGCCCCCCTGTGGAATGAAGGGGCCAGGGGCAAGAGCACTGTGGGGCATTGGGGGGGGGAAGGATTGGTCCCCAGCTGGAGCGAGGCCGGGGCCAGGGGCCAGATGAGCACAGTGGGGCATGGGGGGAGGATTAGTCCCAGCTGACTGGAGCAAGGCAGGGGCTGGGTCAATAGCACAGCGGGGCGGGAGCTAGGGTTGGTCCCTGGAGCAAGGGAGGGGCCGGGGGTAAACTGCAAGCGCAGAAGGGCTGGGGAGGGGTAAACAGGATCCCGCACCCCACCCCTGCCCACATAGAGCGGGTACCTACCTTCTCCCTGGGTCTAGCCCATCTCTCTCTGCACTGAGCTGAGGGTTGGGGGGCACTGAGCACAGGGCTGGGGGTGCAGGGTCTGGGAGGGAGTTAGGGGGCAGGAGCCGCCTGGGGATTGGGGTGCAGGGTCTGGCCAGGAGCCAGGGTGAGGGAGGGGGCTCAGGGTTGGGGCAGGAGGTTGGGGTGTGGAGCGCTGACCTGGGGCAGCTCCCGTTTGGTGCTCAGGGTGGGGATGGGGGGGTACAAGAGTCAGGGCATGGGGTGGGGGGCTGGGTAAGTGTGGGGGTACAGGAGTCAGGACTGGGGTTGTGGGGGGTACAGGAGTCAGGGCAGGGGCTACGGTGTGTGACGGGGGTGCAGGAGTCAGGACTGGGGGCTGGGTGTGTCACTTTAAATTCGTCGAGGTGGTTTTATTTTGTCGCCCAAACAGGGCAGTTTTGTTTTGTTGCCAGACGTGGCATTGCCGTGTGTGCACCCGACTGAGGGAGCATCGTGTGTTTTCCACACACCTGAGCAATATAATGATGCTGAAATAACTTTGTAGTGCAGACCTGGCCAAGGATTCACACACACACACAGAAGCTTGCAAGGAAAAGTTCACCTGCTCCTCTGCTTTGCAGAATCCAAACACAAGCAAAGGCCCAGGTGGGGTCTGGCAGCAAATCAGGAGTGGGCAGACCCCTTCCCTTACCCACAGGCAGGCACTATGGCTTAGCTGGCTAAAGTGCCTGTTTTGTAAACAGGAGATCCTGGGTTCGACTCCCAGTGGTGCCTTGTTGAGTGGTTTTTGAGGCACCTATTATTGGCTACTGTCAGAAGAACAGCCTTCCAAGGGAAGCAGTGGGGGCAAAAGATCTATCTGGCTTCAAGATGAAGCTAGATGAGTTTATGGAGGGGATGGTTTCATGGCATAACATGATCTTGGCAATTAACTGACCTTTCATTATCAGTTGTAAATAGGACCAATGGTCAATGATGGGATGTTAGAAGTTACTACAGAGAACTTTTTCCTGGGTGTCTGGCTGGTGAGTCTTTCCCACATGCTCAGGGTTCAGCTGATCGCCATATTTGGGGTCGGGAAGGAATTTTCCTCCAGGGTAGATTGGCAGAGGCCCTGGGGGTTTTTCAACTTCCTCTGTAGCATGGGGCACGGTTCACTTGCTGGAGGATTCTCTGCACCTTGAAGTCTTTAAACCATGATTTGAGGACTTCAGTAGCTGAGAGGATTATTCCAGGAGTGGGTGGGTGAGATTCTGTGGCCTGCATTGTGCAGGAGATCAGATTAGATGATCATAATGGTCCCTTCTGACCTTAAGGTCTATGGGACAGGAGGCCCTCACCACGCACAGATCTGCCTCTTGCTTTCAGCCCCCCTCTGCTGGTCGCCGCCTCGCTTGAAGGACCAGAGCAAATGAAAGAAGCACATGCTTAGCATAGGATGGTTCTGATCCATCAACCTCAGTGTTAGGGGGCCCAGCACGCTTCCACTGCGCCACTCTGCTGGGTCTTTACCCGCTGGCCTAGCGCCTTGTGAGCTCTAGCGCAGGCAGGCAAATGCACAGGCTGCTAGGCAGCAGCCTTAATGAAAGTAGATTTATCTTTGTGGCGCAATGGGTCAGCGCGTTCGGCTGTTATCCGAAAGGCTGGTGGTTCGAGCCCACCCAGGGACGGTAATAATCCAATTTTGCTTCTCAAAGGCGCCTCCCAGCAGCTGGTTTGCCAGGGCCCCTGCCCAGCCCCCTGCACCGCTCCCTGCCCATGCCAGAGCTCGCAAGGCCCCAGCCTGGAGCGAGGGCCGCTGGGTGCTGCTTACGAAAAGCCAGCAGAGGGACACAGGGGAACTGTGCTGCGCCCATAACACAGAGGTGGATTAATCAAACCCTCTTCTGCGAGCACCGGGCCTCCCGCTTCCTACCCTGGGCCTGCAAGCGAGGGGGCGGCTTGCACAGCGCCAAGAGTCTCACCTGTGAGGCAGGAGGCGGCTGACGCCCGCAGCCTGCTGGGGAGCTCCCAGAAGTGATTAAGGGACAGAGACTCCTAAATGCCCAGAGTAACTAGGGTTTGGGGTTCACGAGGCCGGTAAGGGGGTCGCTATGTCGGCCTTGTAACCCTGGGTGTCAGGTCGCTGTGCAGCTTTGATCTAGAGCTCTGATCCCAACGACCGACCAGCAGCCCACAGCCTCCCCCTGGGTCTGCCCCACCTGGTTACTCCTCACAGGCTGACCTGACCCCGCTTCCAGCCCTGGATTCACCCCCCAATCATCCTACTGCCACTCACAGCCACAGCCGTGGAGGTGCTGACGGAGGGAGGGGTGACTCTGGGATGGGGTTCTTCTCTAAAGATGGCTGCAGAAAGGTGGGGCTCAGCTCTGTCAGTGACCTGCCCCATTGCCTCGCTGACAGGAGATGCCGACATTTCTGTAAGGCGCACTGGCAGCGGGGTGGATGTGGCTGCTGCCGCACGCCTGGCTTTAACGCCTGGTGCTTCCTCATCTGCTTGGCTGTCTGGGACCTTCGGTGCCGCCCTGCCGGCCGTCCCTCCCAGCTGTGGGAGAAGTGGGCAGGTGGCTCAAAGGGTTTTGCTGGGGCTGTCGGTGAGGGGGAATCGCCGGCTGAGGATGGCTCTGTGGAAGAGCTGAGCTTTGCATGTCGTTCCGGCCTGTGGTCTCCTCTGTCATGTGGCAGTGAGTTCCACAGCTCCCGGGGGAGCTCAGCCTCCTGTACGGAAAAGCCTCCCTGTCTGGGTGAGCTGGTGGGACGCAGCTGTCAGGAAAAGTTGTGGTGGCAGGAGAAGGGATGATCTCCCTGGTGGAGACAGTTTGGACAGCGGCTGGAGCCTGGCCCTGGGCTCTGTGAGAGGAGCCGGAGCAGGGAGCGGGTGCTGGGGTGACCTGTGGGGCAGAGCAGGGAGCGGGTGCTGGGGTGACCTGTGGGGCAGAGCAGGGAGCGGGTGCTGGGGTGACCTGTGGGGCAGAGCAGGGAGCGGGTGCTGGGGTGACCTGTGGGGCAGAGCAGGGAGCGGGTGCTGGGGTGACCTGTGGGGCGGAGCAGGGAGCGGGTGCTGGGGTGACCTGTGGGGCAGATTGAACCAGCTGGAGCTGCTCAGGGCGTGTCGGTCCATCCCCAGCTGCAGGAAGGAGCCGCAGATCTCGCAGAGAGGTGGGGGCAGGGCCGTCCTTAGCCATGGGCAGAACAGACGGGCACGTAGGGCACCGCTATGCCTGGGGCACCAGACACTCTGCCGGGAGCCGGGAGGGACGGGAAGCCGTGGGGCAGGTAAGAGCAGCGCTGGGTCCTAGAGAGAGCCCAATGCGCTGCCTGCAGCACAGTCTGGGGAGGGGATTGGCTGCTGGGGTCTCTGGGAAGGGGGGGAAGGAGCTCACCTGTGAGTGTGACTCTCCCCAGCGTGAGGGGAGGCAGGCTGGGTGGCTCTGGCAGTGTCCTTTGTTGCCCCCCATAACATCCATTCTTCTCCCCCCCACACAGAGCACCCCTCCTTTCCCCTCCCCCCCACGGAGCACCCCTCTCTCCCCTCTCCCCTCCGGCAGGGCTGGGTTGGGTGAGGTGCTGGGGGCAGGGGGGCTGTGTGCTGAGGAAGTAAAAATGAAAGTAAGTCACTTCCTCGACAGCCAGCCCAAGCAACAGGGGCCGGCTGGAATGACCACCCCCAGCTGGCTGGGCTGGGGACAGGGTGACCAGAGAGCATGTGTGAAAAACCAGGACAGGGGGTGGTTGGGGTGACCAGATGTCCCACTTGTATAGGGACAGTCCCAATTTTAGGGTCTTTTTTTATATAGGCTCCTATTACCCCCCACCCCCGTCCATGATTTTCCACCCTTGCTGTCTGGTCACCCTTGGTGGGGGGTAATTGGTGCCTATATAAGACAAAGCCCCAAATAGCGGAAGTGGCCCTATAAAATCAGGACATCTGGTCACCCTCACTGGGGAACGTCTCTCCCCTGGGCTGGCAGCGATCCAGCTCCCCCCTCATTCGGGGGGAGCTGTGCAGGGCAGGGTTAGGGTTAGGGCTCCGTGGGTGCCCATCCCTGAGATCAGATGCTGGGCTAACTTCCCCATGGTCCGTGGGGCTGGCGGTGGATTCTCCATCTCTTGGTGTCATTTAATGAAGACTAGATGCCTTTCTGGAATGCGTTTGCCCAACAAGTAGCTCTTGTGGTACACAGGGGGCCTGTGAGATGCAGGGGGTCAGATTAGATGCTCTAATGGTCTCGTCTGACCATAAAGTCTACTAATTTCTGAAAAAGTGAGTGTAGCATTGGGAGCAGCCCCTGATGTTTTCCTGTCTAGCCGGCTTGCTTCCTAGAATGAACACTCATTGAGTGGGTTGATCCCCAGGGAGTAGCTTCAACCTCCCAAGTGTCTGGCCAGCGGCAGGACATTAGCATTGCAGGGGAGGGGTGTGGCAGTGACATCACAAAGGCCGTTTGCAGGACCTCGGCCTATTGGTCAAAGGTGGTGGGAGGCGGTGACCTCACAGAGAGATGCTGACATCAGCCAGGCCAGGCCAGGGGCGCAGGGCCAGGGAAACCTCGGAGACCCCCGTGGCTTTGCTTCAGCAAGTCTCCTTGTCGAGGTCTCTCTCGGAGGACTTACAGACTTTCCTAGAAAACAGACGTCCCTGGTTAGAAGGTACGAGCCTCCGAGAGGTTTGGAACCTGTTCAGTCTGATCCATCTGGTGCCAGCTGAATTCTAGGCATGGAAAACAGTCGCTTCAGGTGGCAGAATTTTATTCCCCACTTGGGATTTTGTCCCTCAGAATCACTGGGGACATTAGGGTTTGTCCTTTTTGTTTGACCTTTTCCTCCATCCCTCCCTCCTTTCTATTCACCTCTTACTTCTTTTGTCCTTTCCCCTGTTCCCCTCCCACCACCAGGAGAGGTGTAGGGGTGTGTGTGTGGGGGGTGTGTGTGTGTGTGACAGTGTCCCTGTGGGTGTGAGCTCTGGGAACGGGGCCTCTACGAATCCCTATTTCCAGTTGCATTAACCAGTCATAAAGGAGAAGGAAAAGTCAATGCCTTCGAAAAGTCTGTGTGTGTGTGAGCTGGATGGGAGGGTGTCTTGAAACCACTCCGCTCTAGTCTCTTTTCTCTGATTTCCTCTAGAAAATCTGAAGCCAGGAGCAAAAGCAGCTGCTGCCCTCTCTGAGGCTTGAACTCCGGCCCTTCAGGTTATGAGACTGACGCGCTGCCAACTGCGCTAAGAAGGCCGGGGAAAGCTTTGGGCTCAGTGCGTATAGGACCCTCCTCCAGCAGTGACTGGGGCAGGGATGGAGCCTGGGCTGTGCTGGGAGGAGCCGGGAGATCTGGTGCCCACAGACCTGTCCTGGCAGCTTTCTCAGCAGCAAATAAATCGATTCTCCCTGCCCGGGAACAACCCACCCAGAGCTAACGGCAGCACAGGGGGCGGGGGGAGGGGGGCTCCCAAGCTTTGCACCAACCTCCCCAGTATAGAAGTTACTCCCATTACCCTGGTACGGCACTTTCCACGGGAATGAGGCAAAGCAAGTGGGGAAGCTACATGGGCAATAGACACCAGGGATCCGGGTAAGGCCTGAACTCAGCACCCCGGCAAGAGTCTCCTTTGCCCTAACCAGTGGCACCACGGCAGGTGCTTCTTAGCCCCCGTGGGGACGTCGGCAGTTCCCAATCTCTGGGGGTCACCCCTGCCTGGGCATTGACAGGCTGTTGGTTCACACCTCGCTCCAGATGCGGCTTTTCAGTGACGAGACTCCAGGACATTTTAAATGGAAGAAAATCTCCTCTATTCTGGTTTAGCCCCATTTGACTCCTTCTGCCCGTCTACTCCCCCCACCTCTTTCCTTCCCCATTGGGGCCGTGCCGAGAGGAGCCCCAGTCAGTCTCTGTCACAGAGTCTGTATCCCGTAACGGGAGGGGGGGCTCGCTCTAAACACTGATAATGGGTGGGGGAGGGGTGTGCGTGGTTAGGGGGATATAGGATGGAGAACTAACAGTGGGGCCCAGAGAGATTCCCCCCCAGAGTGGGGAGATCCCCGGCTGCCCCCCATCACCCGGCTGTGGGAAGAACAGCTTGGGATTGCTTGGGGAAGCCACCTTTACAAACACGAGCGTAACGTGCTAATTACACTGTAATAAGCTCCAAGGCTCCTCACACCCAGTGTCACAATCTCCGGGGTGACTTTGTCCGGATATTGGACCGGCCGCAGCCCCAAAGCGAGTCGAGTTCCCGTTCCCGTTCGGAGTTGATGCACACAGACGAACCCGGAGGCTTTTCAGCTCTTAGGTTCTGCCCCCATTTCATTTCTATCCTGTGCCAAGATTGATCATTGTGCAAAGCGACGTCAGGCCCTGGGAGTGTCCCCCCTGATCCCGCCTGCCGCCCCCGGGCAATTTAAAAGGGCCCAGGGACCCCCAACGCCACCGGCAGCACAAGGGGGCTAAGGGAGCTTCCTGCCGCCCTCGCTCCGTGTGGCTCCACTCCTGGAAACAGCTGGCACGTCCCTGTGGCCCCTGGAGCGGGGGGGGGGGGGCTCCACACACTGCCCCCACCCCGAGCGCCAATTCTGTCAACTGTGGCAATGGGAGCTGTGGGGGTCCTGTCTGCAGGCAGCGGCATGCAGAGACACCCCCCCCCGGCCCACCCACGTAGGGGCTGCTGTCAGAGGGGGGGGTGGGTCGCTTTCGGGAGATACCCGAGGTAAGCGCCGCACCCATCACCCTAACCCCAACCCCCTGCCCCAGCCCAGACCCCACACCCGCACCCAAACTCCCCCAAGAGCCTGCCCCCCACACCTTTGCTGCACCTCAACCCCTGCCCGAGCCCGGACCCTGTAACCAAACTCTCTCCCAGAGCCCGACCCCTCTCCCTCCAACACCCATGCCATGTAGCCATGTTGTCTTGAAGGGCGAAAGCAGGATTCTATAACATCATTAAGGAAAATATTTCTTTTCACACCGTTGCTCATTCTCAGGGTCTGCTTTGTCTCCTGACAGATCCATTCTCTTTCTGAATGGCCTTGCTCTTTCTGTGTGATTCGTTCATTGACGTGTCGGAGAAAACACTCCCCTTCACTCTCTTCTCAGACAAACACTGGTATTAAGTGTTTGCTACTGATGGGTCTAGAAAGCATTTGTTGAGTGGAAGACGACATTTGTGGGGGATTGTTCCCCAAGACCCAGTACTTTGTGTTCAAACATCTCCCAGCTTCCTTGGTGAAAATAAAACCAAGGTTTCTTTGCAATGTACAGGAAGAAAGATGGTTTTTTACCCCAGATGGGACTTGAACCCACAATGTCTGACTTCGGAAGCCAATGCCTTATCCATTAGGCCACTGGGGCCCTGAAGTACAGCTAATGGAAGGATGGAAATTCCCTCTCATAATTGCACATTCCTCACAGTTGTCTGGAAGCCAAATACCCCCTTTATGCGCCTTACAGAAATGTCACATCTCCTGTCAGCGAGGCAACCGGGCAGGTCGCTGACAGAGCTGAGCCCCACCTTTCTGCAGCCATCTTTAGAGAAGAACCCCATCCCAGAGTCACCCTTCCCTCCGTCAGCACCTCCACGGCTGTGGCTCCCAGTGGCAGTAGGGTGATTGGGGGGTGAATCCAGGGCTGGAAGCAGGGTCAGGTCAGCCTGTGAGGAGTAAGCAGGTGGGCCAGACTAAGGGGGAGGCTGTGGGCTGCTGGTGGGATGTTGGGATCAGAGCTCTAGATCAAAGTTACACAGCGACCTGACACCCAGGGTTACAAGGCCGACATCGCGACCCCCTTACCGGCCTCGTGAACCCCACACCCTCGTTACTCTGGGCACTTAGGAGTCTCTGTCCCTTAATCACTTCTGGGAGCTCCCCAGCAGGCTGCGGGCGTCAGCCGCCTCCTGCCTCACAGGTGAGACTCTTGGCGCTGTGCAAGCCGCCCCCTCGCTTGCAGGCCCAGGGTAGGAAGCGGGAGGCCCCGTGCGAGCAGAAGAGGGTTTGATGAATCCACTTCTGTGTTATGGGCACAGCACAGTTCCCCTGTGTCCCTCTGCTGGCTTTTCGTAAGCAGCACCCAGCGGCCCTGGCTCCAGGCTGGTGCCTTGCGAGCTCTGGCACGGGCAGGGAGCGGTGCAGGGGGCTGGGCAGGGGCCCTGGCAAACCAGCGTCTTTGAGGCAGCAAATCAGTCCCTTAAGAAGCAACATCAGGTTATTACCATCCCTGGGTGGGCTCGAACCACCAGCCTTTCGGTTAACAGCCGAACGCGCTGACCCATTGCTCCACAGAGACACACGGAAACAAAACTGCTGTTACCAAGGCTGCTCCGAGCAGCCGGCGCATCTCCCTGCCAGCGCTGGAGCTCACAGGGCGCTAGGCTGGATGCTGGAGATGGGGCTGAAGACCCAGCACGGGGGCGCAGCAGAAGTGGGCTGGGCCCAGAACCCAGTGGCTGATGGATCAAAACCATCGTATGCTAGACCTGCACATCTTCCTTTTTGCTCTGGGCAATCCAGCAAGGAGCAATCAGCAGAGGGCCAAGAGCCTAGGCCATGAGGCAAGAGGTGGCTGAGGCGGCGGCCGGCCAGGGAGTTAAATCAGCCCAAGCACCCCCGAGTCTGGATCCATGTCACAAGGTCCCAGTGTCTCCATGGAAGACAATTTGTTAAATCTCAGATGAGTGGAGTTAAATCAGTTCTCAGCCTGAGTCCTTTGCTCTTAATCCTGAGGATATTGTCCCACCATGGGGCCATTTCCCGCCTCTCTTTCAGACAGAAGCACAATTTTCTCTGCACAGACCCAGGAACAGCGAGATCTGTCTCTGTCCCTTGTGCAAAGCAGGGGGGCAAATTCCCTGGACCCGTCCTCTTCTGCAATGGAACCAATGGACGAGCAGGGGGCCCTGGGCCCATCCAGCCCTGCCAGTGAGATGTTCCCTCCCCTTCTCCTTAGTGCTGCTGTTGTTATTTCATGGAGTGTCTGGGATGGGGGAAAAGCTGAGTTCACTCCAGGTGGAGGGAAAAAAGGACTCTGAAAATCTCAGGGCCTCGGGGAAAGCCCAACTGCTGCTACTGTGCTGCAAAGTGACCCCAAAGAACCAGCAGCCTCCACGACAGCAGGATCGGCCTCAGAGCAGGGACTGTGTCCCCCATGCTGCTGTGAGGCCACTGGATGCTCTGGGGACAGGAGGGATCTGAGTATAATCCAGAGCGAACACAGCCCCTCTGGGGATGTAGCTCAGTGGTGGAGCACATGCTTTGCATATTTGAGGCTCTGGGTTCAATCCCTAGCATCTCCAAGTACTTTTAAGATTCCCACCCACTGTGCTGCTTGGGATGATGGCGGATGAGGAAGGAGAAGGGAATGGGAGCGGAAGGTCCCATCTGCACAGACTGAGAGGCCAGGAAACGGAGGGGCAGTCAGTGCTCAGAGGGGAGAGAGGTCAGTGATTTACACCCCCCAGGGGACACTGTATTTTCGAGGTGAGGGCAGCTGGGTTGGGATGATGCTGACGATGGATAGAAAAAAGGCTGGAGTCAATGACAGATGAGACCATACAAGGGGAAGGGAAATGGCAGCTCCACAGCCTGGCAGGGTGAGAAGGGCAGGTGTGGAGGTTTCAGAACAGGCTTTAGTTAATTTCACAGCACGATTGCCCCAGGCTTTTCCCCTGCAGACAGACACCCTAGAGTCTGCCATGCTGAGAAAATGCTCGATCTCTTTATTACAGTGGAGACCTGGCCACTCCTGCCAGGCTAAACCCTCTTTTCTCCCTCCCCCCATTCTGTAACAAAGCATCTGAACACAATGCTAGAAAAAAGAGAGCCAAAGTATTTACTGTGGGGGATTCCCTTGGACATTGACCCCACGGCAGCCACACCCCAGTAGGAGGGATATGGAGTTAGGAACTGGGTTTTCCTCTGTTTGATCCTCATTTTTTCCACAGGAAAATGATTTTACCTAGGGTGCAGTAATACATCTGTCTGGGCAGATTAGAGATCTGGAAATCTCTCTCCAAACTCTTCTCTCCCATGGCTCCTTTCAGTCTCTCTTTCTCCTTTTCCCTGTCCCCTCTCCCTGCCCGTCTGGTAGGAAAGTCCCATTCCTGGGTTGTTTGCTTCCCCATGGCTGGAATTGCTCCTGCAATTGCTAATGGGATGAGAAATGAGGGGGGAGGGTCTGTTTGAGTAGAGTCATTTTAAGGCCAGACCCCAGCATTTCCCCTCATTTCTTCCAGTTACCTGGAATCTCTGGCTCAGAATTTAGTATTAACAGGGCTCAGGGCTGCCTTAGGGGGCTGGTGCCAGCTGGAGAAAGTCATCACGTGGGTGGGGCAGAGAAGAAGCTTTAATTAAGGTCACTTCCCAGCACAGACCCCGCTGGGGGAGCAGCAGCTGCTAAGCCTGGTCGCCCAGATCACGATGGAGGCTGCAGCGTCTGACCCAGGAAGCTGAACCCCAATATCCTGAGCAGAGAGGGACAGGGCGTTGGAGCAGCCTTCCCTCCCTGAGCTCTCTGGGGGGAGCAGCTGATGAGAGCCCCTCCTCACAGGGGGAATTGCTGATCTCATTTGCCCCACTGTCCATCTGGAGTCACTCCTCGTCTGTCCCGGCAGTGACTCTGGATTAACAGTGGTGACCGTGACACCAGGTTTCAGGAAGAACGAGTCCAGAGCGCTGTGGAAGAGACCGTTGTGGGGCAGTGCGAACCCCCTTCCCCCCTCCCGCACCCCCAGATCTAGGAGAAGGACTCGGGGGATGAATTTTCCCAATGGAACCGGACGTTTCCGCAGTTTTCCAGAGGGGAGAAAAGCAAAATTGGTGATGTCACATTCCCAGCCCCCAGCCAGGGGCCCCCGACCCCCCCCAGAGCCCAGACCCTCAGCTAGGGGCCCCAGACCCCCCCCCCCCAGAGCCCAGACCCCCAGCCAGGGGCCCCCGACTCCCCCCCCAGAGCCCAGACCCCCAGCCAGGGGCCCCAGACCCCCCCATAGCCCAGACCCCCAGCCAGGGGCCCCCGAACCCCCCCCCGAGCCCAGACCCCCAGCCAGGGGCCCCAGACCCCCCCAGAGCCCAGCCCCCAGCCAAGGGCCCCAGACCCCCCCAGAGCCCAGACCCCCATCCAGGGGCCCCAGACCCCCCCAGAGCTGAGACCCCCAGCCAGAGGCCCCAGACCCCCCCAGAGCCCAGCCCCCAGCCAGGGACCCCCCAGAGATTCCCTGGGACCGAGTCCCCAGAGTCCCTGGCCAGTGACCCCAGAGCCCCCCCGAGCCCCCCACACAGTGAGAGCCGCCCATGGGGGGAGGGGGAGACAATGGGGAGCGGTGGGGGAGGGGCGCAGAGACCTGCTCAGGGGGGGGCACCCTGGGGGCGGCTCGTGGCTCTCTAGGGAGAAAGGGGGCGGGGCGGGGGGTCCCCAGGGCCGGGGGCAGCGGAAAATCCGAGGGGGTCTCAGCCCCTCACTCCCGACCCGCAGCCCCTGCTGTACCAGCCCTGAGCTCCCCAGTCACCGCTCTGCCGGTGCCCCTCACTCCCGACCCGCAGCCCCTTCTATCCCAGCCCTGAGCTCCCCAGTCACTGCTCTGTCGATGCCCCTCACTCCCGACCCGCAGCCCCTTCTCTCCCAGCCCTGAGCTCCCCAGTCACTGCTCTGTCGATGCCCCTGTCGGGCGATGCTCTGGAACTGCTCCCTACGAAGCCAGTCAGGACTCTGGAGGAGCCTCCTCACTGAGCCGATTGTCTCCAGGGCAAGAAGCTTCCCCAGCTTCCACCTTCCTGGGTCTGACCCTGGAGCGTTCAGCATCCCCTTCTTCACCCAGCGGGGCTCGTGGGGAAGCCAGAGGGCCCTGCCCCCCAACTCCACAGTCAGACGTGACTCTCAGCTGGCCAGTGAACCAGGAGGTTTATTAGATGACAGTAACAGGGTCTAAACCAGAGCTTGTAGGTACAGAGAACAGGACCCCTCAGTCAGGTCCATCTTGGGGGGTGGGGAGGGCAGACGCCCATCTAGACCTCTCTCCATGTGCCCAGCCAGCTCCAAACTGTCCAGCCCCACCTCTGCCTTTGTCTCCTTCCCGGGCCAGGAGATCACCTGATCCCTTTGTTCTCCAACCCCTTCAGCCGGCACCTTTGCAGGGAAGGGGCCCAGGCCAGCAGTTGCCAGGAGACAGTGTGTCGGCCATTCTCCCATCACACTGGCCCTCTAGGGGTTTGCAAAAATCACCCCCCTTATCCCACCACCTAGAAACTTAAGAAATGCAGAGGGGAAACTGAGGCATAGGGGAAACTGAGGCACACACTCAGTATTCAGAGGAAATTTTAGGAACAGTCCCACTTCGTTACACCCACCCTGAATGTTTGTTTAAATCACTTGGTGGTGGCATCGTAACGTTCAAGGACAAAAACTTGCCTTGGGGACGTTTTTATCCTAAACTGGTAAAATAAGCTGAGGGGGTGTTTCATGCATGTCCCCACATCTGTACACCAGAGTTCAGAGTGAACCCTGACAACTTCCTTCCCAGGGCTCTAGCTGAAGCCAGAGCATTGGCCAGAGCGGCCAAGAAGGGGCTCTATCCCTGAAGGGAGCAGGACTTTCAGCACAAAGGGGAAAGTGAACAAAGCACAACCGTGAAGGGACTCAAACCCTAAATCATCTGATCCGAAGTCAGACGCCTGATCCATTAGGCCACGCGGTCACACGGGGAAAGTCTCTCCAAACAGGGAAGGAGACAGCGGCGACTGGAGACATACCAGGGCTGGGATGAATGGGGAATGTTGTATGGACTTTATGTGCACAGAGCTCCACTAACTCTACATCCTCCACTGTAGCGGGAGCTTAGAAAGTCACCCCTCGGTCAGCGGTGGGACTGGGGGTTTGAAAAGAGATTCCTTTTCCCTCCCCTTCCTGAGACAGAAAGTCAGGGCCGGCCACTCCGGGGCAGAATCCCACATTATCCACTGGCTGAGGAGCTGGAAACCAGGCACAGACGACTGGTCTCTGCTGAAAGACTTGGGGTGGGGCACAATTTCAAGGTTCAGCCCCACCCCCTTACCATCAACACCCCTCCCAGGAGTGAACAATGCCGGGAGAGGAAGCAGCAAAGGCAGCCCCGCTCCCCTCCCCCCTCCAGCCGCTGCTGTGCAGGGAGGGAGCCTGGCAGCACCCCATGCTGTAGCAGGGATGCTAACCCAGGTGGGCACATGGCCCCACATCCCGCCCTCTGCACGTGTTGCCTCTGAAACGAGGGAAACTCGTGAGTTCAGGGCCCAGCTGCACACCCAGGAGAAAGCCCAGCACGACAGGCCCAGGGGGAAGGGCTGAGCTAGAGCCTGGCATCCAGCCAGAAACCTTCAGATCTTCAATCTCATCCACTCCCCACTGAGCTACTTGGGCAGCGACCAGGCCCCCCAAGAAGGGTTAATACACGTGCCACAGCTCATGCTGGGGAGATTGAAATCCTGATGTCACAAGGCAGGAGACTAGCAGTGGCCTTGGCCCCGGAGGAGCAGGCTGGGGCTGCCTGGATCCCCGTCACTCAAGCCAGCACCTGCCCCCTCCCAAGCTGTCACTGGCGCCCCCAGGTCGGGGAGACAGGAGCAGCGGTTCCCACTGGAACAAGTCCACCCACGGCTCGCAGGCAACTCCCAAGCCTGACACAGAAAAACATCTTGCCAGAAAGGAGCCCACTGGGACTCCCCATTGCTACTTTTCCTCCCACCCAGAACCCCGCTGCTTCTCCTGGGCTGCAAGTAGCCACCCCTGGGAAGCCGAGGGGCAGGCACAGGATTCTACCTCCCAGCAGCCAAACGCACCTCCCCAGGGTTTGGCAGAACGAACGGTGGCGCTCGACTAACCCCACTGAGCCGCTTACCTCCTGCCCTGCCTTCCTCAGCACGACCTTCCTCTTTTGCCCCATTCCCCCCTCACTTCCTTCTTTGGCAAGTGGGAAGAGCTGGGCTCTGTAGGCCAACCTCCAAGGGCAGAGGAGGCCAAGCCACAAGGCTCCAAGAGGTGACTGGCCGAGATCCTGCAGTTTTTCCTGACTGATGCCAAGGTGCTTTCTCAGCTCATTTCCCCACCCTCTGTCCTGCGGGGGTTGGGGTTATCCCAAGGACAGACCAGTGGCAGATTGAGGAGTGTCTTGCTGGACAGCTAGGGAAGAGGAAGCCATCATGTGTCTGCCTGGCGTCGAACCAGGGGCCTTTTGCGTGTTAGGCAAACGTGATAACCACAACACCACAGAAACTGTGTCACAGGGATCTGCCCCTTCCCTTCAAACTCCATCCGCTTGGCCGGCGCTCGCCCTGGCACACACCGCTGGGCGACCCTGGAGAAAGTGGTGGCAGCTCTTCAGTGGGTCGGCTGGTAGAGCAAAGAACTGGAGCCGGCTCCCAGGAAGTCATCCTTACCTCGCCCTTGTGACTCCAGCTTGAAGGAGAGCTTCTTTCCTTCCCCTCGCTGAGAAAGAGCAAGGGAAGAAAAAAAGCCCAGATCCATAGGGGGGTAGAGGCTTCAGGAGCCCACAGCGTTTGCCCATCTGGGGCATTGTGGCTGAGATCTCTGCTGGCCAGCGCCAGCGCTCGCAAGGCGCTAGTGTGGATGCTGGAGGCTGGCTGCTGGATGCTGGAGGCAGAGACCCAGCAGAGTGGGGCAGCGGCAGCGTGCTGGGCCCATAAGCCAGAGGTCGATGGATCGAAACCCTCCTCTGCTAGGCAGGTGCTTGTTTCTTTTTGCTCTGGGCCTGCAAGCGAGGGGGCGACCAGCAGAGCGCCAGGAGCCGAGGCCGTGAGGCAAGAGCTGGCTGAGGGGTCGGACTGCCAGGGAGCTCCCCGGCCCCTCTGGCTGCCTGGGCTGAAGGCGAGAGCCAGGCCTGTGCGTGAGGTCTGAGTGCCGGTGGCTCCCCCACTCCTCGGGAGGGTCTGTCCCAAGGCAGCGGCCCAGCCCCCCCCCAAGGGGGGTGCGTCCCACCAGCATTTCTTGCCCCGTTTGGGGAGGTTCAGCCTCCCCGAGCCCCTTGTAGCCGCCGCCCACGCGCAGTGTCACTGGTAGATACGGGCAGAGGGGACTCGGGGGCCTGGGCTGGGAAATCCCTGGGTGAAACTGGCTGCCTGAGCCCAGCCCCTCTGCACTCAGGGGAGCGGTGAGAGGGGGAGGGGCTCAGGGAGTAAATCCTCAGAAACCTCCCCCCTGGGTTTGTAATGTCAGGCCCCAGTGAACAAGTCCCTCTGTGTGTGAGGGGAGGGGCTGTGAGGGGGAGGGTCCATGGGGGTGTCAGTGTGAGGGGGAGGGGCTGTGATGGGGAGGGCTATGGAGTGTCTCTGTGAGGGGGAAGGGCTGTGATGGGGAGGGTCTATGGGGGTGTCAGTGTGAGGGGGAGGGGCTGTGAGGGAGAGGGTCCACGGGGGTGCAATGTGAGGGGAAGGGGCTGTGAGGGGGAGGGCTATGGAGTGTCTGTGAGGGGAGGGGCTGTGAGGGGGAGGGTCCATGGGGGAGTCAGTGTGAGGGGGAGGGGCTGTGATGGGGAGGGCTATGGAGTGTCTCTGTGAGGGGAGGGGCTGTGAGGGGGAGGGTCCATGGGGGAGTCAGTGTGAGGGGGAGGGGATGTGAGGGGGAGGGCTATGCAGTGTCTCTGCGAGGGGGAGGGGCTGTGAGGGGGAGGGTCCATGGGGGTGTCAGTGTGAGGGGGAGGGGCTGTGAGCATCTGGTCATCTCCAGGCAGCAGGAGCCCCCTGACATGGGAGTTGAACCGCCCCCTCCCCCCAGGTGCTTTGGGGGCCTAGAGCCCAGCATGGAGCTGCTGTCCCTGCAGGGCCCCTGGGAGTCACAGAGGGGTGATGTGAGGTTACTGCCCCGTCTGTCCTGGGCTGGGGGACTGGAGCCCCCGGAACAGCCCTGTGGGGACTCAGCCCTGTGGGGGATTCACTGTGTGTGGAAAAGGCCGTCTAGGAATGGGGATTTCCAGCTGCGTTACAGCGGCGTGATGGAGAGGAAAGAGTTAATGCTTTAGGACAGTCTGGGGGCGCTGGATGGGAAGGAGGGTGCCCGGCTCTCAGGCTGCAGAACGGCCAACCCCAAACGTTCAAAACCCTGAGCCAGGCTCACCGAAAATCACGAGATGGGCTTTGAAATCATGAGATTGTGTAAAATTAATAGATTTGGGATCTTTTTATTTGCCTTCTGCTTGATGAGCCTTTAGGGCGCAGTGGGGAGACAACGTCCTGTGTCTTTAAGAGCGAATGCTGAAATCATCACATCTCCACCTGACTCCAGGAGCTGGGGCTTTAAGGAAAATAACAATTCTAATGAGCCTCAAGGCAAAATCAGGAGCGTTGGCAGCACCGAGTGGGACGGAGTCTTTATTCCCTGGGATCCCCTGGAGCCGGGTTCCCAGCCTTGTTCTTTCTGTGGCCCCCGCCCAACATGGTATAAAAACTCCACAGCCCACCCGTGCCACAACGACTGTCTAACGCCGGCCCTGCTTGCTGGTTTATTTTGGCAGATTCCCGCCCCGCCCCGGCCGAAACCTGCTCGCTGCCCCCCACCCCTGGGGGTCTGGATCCCTGGCTGAGAACCACGGCCTGGGAGCTCTGTTTAGAAGGGGGGAGCAAAACTGCTGCCTTTCCCCATGGCCGGACTCAGGCCCTTAGCGTGGGATATTCCTGTCCTGCCAGCGACCCCAGGAAAGCTCACTGAGCCGCTGCCTGGCCTCAGGGACAGTCTCAGCCGGCAGGGCCCCAGGGGGCAATGAAGCAGCTGGGTCAGGCTGGGAACCCTCATTCCCAGAGACGTGCCCTGGCTCCCTGCTCAGCAGCTGAGAAGTCAATTCCCCCCACGCCCGATGAACCAGCCTGGAGCTCAGTGCAGCGCTGGGGGTTTCTCCTTTCACTCCACTGAAGGCTGCTATCAGATCTCCCAAAACCAGTGCTCCAGATGAGGCTTGAACTCACAATCACTCCATGCATCACTCCACTGCCCTATAAGTACTGCACATTAACCCTTTGTGCCCCTGGACCCCACACTGGATAAACCACATTGACTAGATCTTGACCAACAATTTTGGACCTTGATACAAAACAATGGCTCCCCCTAAGAATGGGGTTGTGTGACCTTCCTTACGTGGTGGAGAAATAGCTCAGCGCTTTGAGCATTAGCTTGCCAAACCCAGGGTTGTGAGTTCTATCCTTGAGGGGGCCACCTGGGGCAAAAATTGGGGATTGGTCCTACTTTGAGCAGGGGAGTCGACTAGACCAACTAAGGTCCCTTCCAACCTTGATATTCTATGTCCTCACACCCTCTTGTGGCCATTTCCTTTCCCTTCGTTCGGTGAAAAGCTTTGGGATTTTTTGTACAAACTTTATTTCCTCAGGAGAGACCCAGGAGCGGGGGCTGCCTGCGTCTACCCAGCACCCACTAGATTAGAAGGTGACCGACAAACACCCTTAAGACGAGGCAGCCGTCAAAAAAATCATCTCCCCTCTTCCCTTGAGTGACAGCCTGAATCCTTCCTTGTCCAGGCAGAGCCCAAGGACTGGAATCAGCAGCAGCAACAAACCCTCAGTGCGTAGCAGGAACAACCCAAACTGTGCATTCAAAGGAGCTGTCTCCTTCCTTCGGGGGTCACGTTTGCCATTAGGGTCACTGATTTTCATTTCCCTTCTCTGAGGGCAGAGATGGGGCTGGAGCCACCTCAGGCTGGGATGTGGAGCCCAGGTCCCCACCTGTCAGTCACTCTGGGGACCTGTCTCTGCTCACAGCTGACAGGCTGCCTCCGGCCTCTCCAGCCAGCTCCTGAGCGCTGTGGGGGTGAGTCATTTGTCAAGCATCAGTGGCACACAGGAGAGGCTCTTTCACCAGGTGCATTGGTGGTGTAGTGGTGAGCAGAGCTGCCCTCCAAGCACTTGACCTGGGTTCGATTCCCACCCAATGCAGGGGTGTGAGGTTTTCCTGGCTGGGAATTGGTTTAATTTCAGGGATGTTGTATCAGTGTATCAATGGAATGGGAGAATTAATGTCCCAAATCTCAGCAGGTCACTAAACACCGAGTGGGGGAAGAAAGGGGCGGGACTATCCAGTGAGCTGTTGGAGTCGCCCTTGTATTACAATATTTCGTTTTTTTTTTTTTTTTACTTTTTCCTTTACTTCTCTCTCCTATTTAGACTCAGAGCCTTTAAGGTCAGAAGGGACCAGCATGATCATCTAGTGCGACCTATTGCACCTTGCAGACCAAAAGACCCCACCCACCCCAAGGGGAGTAAGGTCACGCTTCAGAGAGAACGTACTAGAGAAATGGTGGGTTCGGGGCGGGGGGGGGGGAGATAGAAAAGGAAAGCCCCTTTTCTCAGAAGAGCAGACTCGGCTCCCTCCCGGATCTGTCCCCAGTGGATTTAGCTCACAATAAGGGTGTCCCTCCCTCCCTGGGTGATGTAATTAAAATGAAGAAAAGACAAGGTGAGATGGTGCCACAGGTAAGTTGGCACCCGTTAGTCTCGAGAGACGATGGATATGCGCCAATGGGGAATGAGTGTCCTCTCCAGGGCGCAAGCCAGGGCACGGTGATATGGAGGAGCAGCTGTTGCAGCAGAACCCCCCTCTCCACGCAACTGATGGATCCAAGGGAAAGACAATGTCGATACAACTTGGCACCAGTGGCCTCGCAGGAGTTGCCGGAATGACGTTGAGGACAATGTCAGACCGCCATCGGGACTCCAACACCGGATTTGGTTTAAGGGTTGACTCCCTTAGCCTTTCCCATGAGTGGGTATTGCCACAAGGCAGCGGAGGTTTTAAATCAGAGTTTTCCTTCTCCTAGGTGGGCTGCCTTCCAAGGCTGATGAGCCCCACCTGCCCGAAACAGGTAAGTATATTCAGGGTAAAGGTACAGAGAACTGGAAGAAACTCAAACTTAACCATACAGTGATTCAGTGACTGGCTTTAGAAGTGTGAAGCTCAGACCCACAAAGCCTCCCTTGGTATTCAGAGAAACAGTAAATAAAACCCAACACAGAAACCTTTCCCTGCGATTTAGGCGCAGTGGACACAGCACACGGAGGCGAAGCCCAGGACCTTCTACGCTCCGGCTGATTTGGAGCCTTCGAGGAGGACTACGGGGGAGTCCCGACGACTGTTGGATTTTGTTGCCGGCAGGGAGACCCTCCGGGCTGATGGACACCAGGAGAGCAGGACCCTCCAGAGGTCAAATGGATTCGGTTTGCTGTGGCGGGGATAGTGAGGACAGGCCTCTCCTTCCTTAACCTCGCTGCAGGACAGATGGTGTCTTCTCTCTAGCTCTGGAGCGCTAGGGAGACCCGACCGTGCACGTGCTGCCGCGGGAATGGACAGCCCCGCCCAGGCGCTGAGCAAGTCCTTATATAGCCCTTTTGGTGGGAAAAACTGGTCCAGTCCGGTTTGAGCCAGGGAAATCCAGTGTCTTTAAGAGTAAGCTAGCCTGCTTACAGAGATGGAGTCTGAGAGTCACAGATGATATACTCCATATTGGATTTCATTCAAACCAGTGATTTGCATAACCTTTATCTTATACACACTATAAAAACAGCCAATTAAACACATTTAAACAATACCAACACAACATTTCTTACTAACAGATCGATCACTACCCACCGATCCGGTGGGTAGTGTAGGCCTGGCCTAAGTAACTGCAGAGTTAGTGTCGTACCAGATAGTTAATTGCACAATCTTACTTATCTAGTCTCACTTTCTGGTCTCATTGATCACTTGGGTAGAAACAGCAAGGGTTTGGTGGGTTTTGTTTTTTTCTCCCTTCATTTTCTCCTCAGGAATGTGTGATCTTGAGCATGTTATTTTAAGTTCCCTCTGGGTCAGGAAAATTCCATCTCCTTGAAATAGGTGGGGAAGTGGCCTGTTTCTATAACCTAAAATAAAGGAGCTTTTGTAAAGCAGTTTCATCTTTAAATCTGCTGGGATAAAAAGAGTAACTAGTAAATTCCACGGCCAGACACCAGGTCAGGATCAATTGATGGGGCCAGGATCAATTAATTACAGAAGAGACAAGCTCTTGGGAAGTAGCTGTAATTTGTCCCCAAACCTTTCTTTGTTCTCATATGCGATCAGGGATTCTCTTCTAGAGGGCAGAGTTAAGGTTATATGGGCATGTACCATCGCTCTGTATTCCCTGTTTTTCCAGAGTTTGAGTTTTACTGAACTCGATGTTCTGGAAGGGTAAGAGAGTCACATATAGACTCCCACACAGGGAGGGAGGGACACATACAATATCACAGGCCTGTACAACTGGTAAAGCGGTGAGGGCCACATTACTCCAAAGAAAAAAGCCGAGGGCTGGATGCGAGGAAAGTTGTTGAGCAAAAAAAAAAACTCTGCACCCAAAGTTGTTGAGCAAAAAAACTCTTGGGATGTAGCTGTAATTTATCATTTTAGCCAGCCTCCCGCGAGCCGCACAGAGAGCCTCCGCGCGCCGCATACGGCCCACGGGCCGTATGTTGTGCAGGCCTGCAATATCACATACAGGTTTTGAACAAAACCAGCCCCAGGACCGACCCTTGGGTCACTCCACTTGATACCGGCTGCCAACTAGACATGGAGCCATTGATCACTCCCCATTGAACCCGACCATCTAGCCAGTTTTCTAACCACCTTACCGTCCATTCATCCTGCCCATACTTCTTTAACTTGTTGGCAAGAATACTGTGTGGAGACCCTATCAAAAGCTTTGCTAAAGTCAAGGAATAACATGTCCACTGCTTTCCCATCATCCACAGAGCCAGTTATCTCATCATAAAAGGCAATTAGGTTAGTCAGGCATGACTTGTCCTTGGTGAATCCATGCTGACTGTTCCTGATCACTTTCCTCTCCTTTAAGTGGTTCAGAACTGATTCCTTGAGGACCTGCTCCATGATTTTTCCCATGGACTGAAGTGAGACTGATTGGCCTGTAGTTCCCTGCATCCTCCCTTCTTGAAAGATGGGCACTATAGTAGCCTTTTTCCAGTCATCTGGGACCTCCACCCATCACCATGACTTTTCAAAGATAACAGCCAGTGGCCCTATAATCACATTTGCCAACTGTTTTTGCACCCTCAGCTGCAGTGCATCCAGCCCAAATTCATGGAGGGTCCTCAAGAAATACCTTCAGAAGCTCTGGGGGGAATATGACAATCTCTGCCTGACCGGGGACTTGAACCCTGGACCCTCAGATTAAAAGTCTGATGCTCTACCAAGTGAGCTAGCCAGGCTCACATATTGAGCTCTTCCCCGTACACACATAGCACTTAAATGAAGTGCCAGGGCCAGGTTTAGTAGTGAGCTGTAGGTAGGAGGGAGGAAGAGTCCGGCCCACCTCTTCTCCTCTGGGCACCTAAAGCAGAGGCGGCTGGTGCTGATAACTCCAAGGTAAGGCTTAAAAGTCACAGAGCAACCAAGGCAACCCCTCCCCCGAGGTGCTGCCCCGCTGCGCTTTCCCCTGCGCCCCCCCGCTCCCCCCCCCCCGCCGCCATGCCGAACAGCTGAGAGGTGGCGGCTGGGCTAAAAAATGCCACGGCTTTTCGGCGGGAGGTGGGAACTGGCCGGAAGGTGAGTTGGGTGCGGAGGGGGGGGGCCCGCGGGGAGCTGCTCACCCACCAATTTTTCCCCAGGCAGGAAGCAGGGGGGTGGGGAGATCTGGGGAAGGGGCAGCACCGGGAGTGGAATTAGGGTGGGCCCAGGGGTGCGAACACCCACCGGCGCCGACAAAAGTCAGCGCCTATGTTCCGGCATGACTGGGTACCTCCACTGACACGTCTCTCAGTGATTCCAGCTCTTAGTGTGGGAGCCTCACTGCTAGTGCGGACTAGGCAGTTTCTTACATCAGAGACACTGTCCCCAAGCAGGACTAATGCTGAGACCTGGTGATCAGTGATCTCAGATCTGTTGGTCTGCAGCAAGACTCGAAATTGAGTCTCAATCAGCTCGGTTGTTACACAGCGAAGACCAAAAGGGTCAAATGGTGCCTGGGACCCTTAAGAAGAACCCAGCCCATCAAGTACCAGCACTTGGCACTCCCCTCTCTCAACTCCACTTAGCATTGTTTGGAGTCAATCCTTGCCTCTATCAGCCTGGGGGACTGGGAACACAACTCCAAACAAGGGCTCCAGTGGCGCAATGGGTTAGCGCACAGTACTTATATGGCAGTGCTGAACGGAGACATGCTGAAGTTGTGAGTTCGAGCCTCACCTGGAGCACTGGTTTTCATTAACCGAATGGCTTTGTCCACCTCTTTGGCCCCATGGACCCTAGAATTCCCTCCCAGGGGACACTGACGGGGGAGGAATCAAAAATGCCCCTTCACTTATCACCTCCTCTGCAGAGTGCAGCTCAGACGCCACAAACCTACAATCCTTCCTCCCTCACCTGCCCCTATGCCAGGATCTCTCAAGCAGAGCCCAGAGCGCTGCCCATCCTTTGAGCCCCCTGACACCTTGTCAATCTTTGCTCCCCAAACCCTCCTTTCTACATGTGAAAATCCCCATTGGGGAGGGAGAGGAGCAGGGAGCCAGCAGTCTCTGTGGCAGGATTATCTACGGCAGCGCGCTGAGTGGTTGGGGGGCTGAGCTACACCCCTTCGGAGCTTTTCAGGGATGAGATTTTGATGAATTGTAACACAAAGAAAATCTCTCCTGTTCGGGCATGTTTGTCACTGTGGCGGTGTTCCCCATAAAACTTTATGGGGAGATGCTTATAGATGTATATATGTAACTAAAATATGTTTTATGCTACATGTGCCATGTAACATATCTCTGTGAAAGTTATGACCTACTGATTTTATTCCTCCTGTTTGTATGCATGTATCATTGTTGTAGTTGGAGTTATGAAGATTGGTTTTATATTTGCTGGTTTTGTACATAGCCTTTGTAAGTGCATGGGATCATCTTGGGAGCAAAGAATGCCTCTTAAATGCGAGCACTTGACAGACAAAAAACTTTGCAGACCCCAATCCACATTGGGGCCAGGTCTGGAATGCAACTGGTTAGACTGGTTAGGGCGCATGGGCAGGTGACTTGCCCATGTGATCCCAAAGGTCCAGGGCAACTGGATCCTACGCAGGGAGAGGAAGAGAGGCTATAAAAGCCCTTGCAAGACCCTTCCATTTTGTCTTCAGCTGGCTAAAGGAAGAAACTCTCCACCCCCCAAGGAGACCTGAAAGAGACTGAACAAAGGACAAAGACATTAGGGGGGTGAGTGATTGCTGGACCCAGGCTAGAAGGAAGATAGCCTGTTTACTGGACCTAGTGAGGGGTTTATCTGTACACAGGGTGATTAGACATAGAACTGCGTGTTCTATTTTATTTTATTCAGTAATTCACTTTGTTCTGTCTGTCACTAATTGAACTCACTTAAATCCTATTTTCTGTACTTATTAAAATCACTTTTTACTTATTAAGTTTTCTTGTGTACGAGTTAGTGCCTTGGGAAAGCAAACAGGTGTGCATACCTTTCTATCTTTGAAATAGAAAGCGAACTATTTATGAGTTTACCCTGTATAAGCTTTATACAGGGTAAAATGGATTTATTAAGGGTTTGAACCTCCTTGGAGTTGAGCAGCTGGGTGTCAAAGGCAAGAGCGCTTCCAGGGGCCTTACAGTGGTGAGTGGACTTGGTTCGGACCTGGGTCTGTGTTTGCAGCAGATCGGTGGAATCTGGCTCAAAACAGACAGGATTCGGGAGTCCCAAGCTGGAAAAGGCCTGGAAGCAGGGGCAGAAGCAGCCTTGGCACACCAGGTGGCAGCACCAAGCAGGTCTCTGTGGCCCCAACCCGTCACAGGGGCGTAGTCGAGCAGGATCTGTGCACAGCTGATTGCTTTGACGTACTGGTAGTGATTTTAAGTGAGTTTTAAGTGTGGTGGCTGGAAAACAGACAAAGTGGTTACTGGTTTGTTATTTTCTGTTTGCTTATTTCGGGTAAGGGAAGTAGGGACAGAAAAGGAAATCAAATAAGTAAGAGTGAAGATCAGGGAAGCTGGGAAAGTCTCTTAACTGAAGAGCTCCTGATCTGAGTGCAGTCCAGTTTCAGTGAACTGCAGAGGGGCGTGGCCCAGCACCAGACAGCAATAAGATGTCTGTAAGCGAGGCCACGGTAAAACTGGATCTTGCCAGACTCGAAATAACAGAGAAAGAAAACGAACATCGGAGACGAATCGAATTACGTACGCTGGAAATTAGTGCAGAGACAGAAGCCCACAAGAGAGCTGAGGAGGCCCACAAGAGAGCTATGGAAGCAGAAAGAATCCGGGAGGAGGCGGCCCACAAGAGAGCTATGGAAGCAGAGGAGCTGGCCCACAAGAGAGCTATGGAAGCAGAAAGAATGAGGGAGGAGGCGGCCCACAAGAGAGCTATGGAAGCAGAGGAGGCGGCCCACAAGAGAGCTATGGAGGCCCAGAAGCATGAACTGGCTGTTGCAGAGTTGAAGAGTCGCAACCCTTCAGCGTCCGGCTCCGCTTCCCCAAAAATCCCCAAATGGGAGCGTCTATGCCCCCAGTATGATGAATCCAAGGATATAGCCGAATATTTTATCACCTTCGAGAGACTGTGCTCCCTCCATGCGATCCCTGAAGATCAAAAAATGACCACCTTGATAGCCAAATTGACTGGCAGAGCTCTGGACATATTCAATAAGATGCCCATTGGGGATGCCTCCAATTATGGTACGTTTAAGGAACTGGTTTTGAAACAGTTTCAGGTTACACCTGAAACCTACAGGGTTAAATTCAGGAGTCTTAAGAGGGGAGATGGGTTAAGTTACGTGGCTTATGCAAATGAAATGACAGTTCTGGTAGATAAGTGGGTGAGGGGAAAAGACATTACAAGCTTTGAAGGGATGTGTGATTTGGTTGCTCAGGAACAATTCCTGAATATGTGCAGTGATGATGTAAAACAGTACTTGTGGGACAAACAGGTAAAAGCAGTTAGTGAATTAGCTGGGTTTGCAGACTCTTCTGAGCAGGCGCAAGCTGCAATTAAGCATAAACCACTGGCAGAGGGGTACAGGGTCGAAGGAAAACAGAGTCACCGTGTTACCCCTGGGAAGAAGGAGGCTGGGCGCTCACCTCCCCATTCCCCTAGTACTCGTCCCAAATTCCCTGTACAATCAGAGGAGCCCAGGAGGTGTTATCAATGTAAGTCCACCGAGCACCTGAGAGATAAGTGTCCCCTGCTGAGTGAAAACAGGCATCAAGCGGCCCATGAAGCTGCTGCCTCTTTCCACACAGGGTTTGTGAAGTTGACTTCTACACCACCAAGCAGTGAGCATGTGCATGCTGTTAGACTGAATGGGAAGTTAATCACTGGGTTGAGAGATACAGGTGCTGAAATTTCTATAGTCAGGAGGGACCTGATCCAAGAGAAGGATTGGTTGCCGGGTAAAGTGGCAGAATTGGAGCTGGTGGGTGGCTATAAAGTCATTGCACCTCTGGCAAACGTACACATGCAAACGGAAAACTTGCAGGCTAGGCTAACTGTGGCAACAGTGTCACACAATTTTGCACCGTTTCTACTGGGAAATGATTTCTTTGCTGTGGCAGAATCTGTCCCAGGGCTGGGTGGCAGCAAGCGGGAACCTGGTGCTGAAAACCCCAGAGGGGGGGGGGGGGCGAAGTCACAGGGACTACAGCTGTGGCGGCAGGGGTGGCTGTGGCCAGTTCCTGTCCTGTAATCATCTCCCCGGGGGAGGGGAATGTTCTACCTCATAGCAAGGGGGGAATTTTGCGGGCCACTGAAGGGTCTATCTTAGCTTGCAGCTGGGAGCCCACAGCTGGACCAGGGTCACCTTCTCTTCAGGGGGACATGGGAGTGTCTGGCCCAGACAGAGGCCCAGGGAGGGAAGGTGAGGGGGGGCCGGAGAGCCCGCCCACCTTTTGTCAGGGGGATCTTGCCCAGGAGGAGCGTGAAAAGTCTGCATTTCAGATGCCAGACCCCTCTCCTGTGGATCAGGTTAGAATGGAAAGCTGGGGGTCAGACCTACTGGAGGGGGCAGTCCGTCCAGCTGACCTGTTGGGAACAGATACTGGGATGTCCAAGAAAGAGGTTGTTCTTGCTACACGGGTAGGAGGCAAACCTCTCTCTTCAAAGCAGAAGGGAGCGAGTCTCTGCATGGGTGAAGCCACACAAGGGGATGGGAACCAGCCCAGAGAAATTCCAGAGGGAGGGGCCGAGGGCAGGCCGGGTTGCAGTACACCCTTTCCTTGCCAGAACCTCAAACCCATGCCTGATTCAGGAGCCCGCTCCAAAGAGGTAGAAGAATCTGCATCAGAGTGCCTACCAGGATACACAGACGGGTGGGTAATCCTGTGTCTTTCCCTACTTCATCTGTGGGTTATAACAAAGGAGTTAACACTGAGGGTCAACCCTTTCAAGATGGGGAACATACCTGATTGGTGGGAAAAACTGTTGTACATGCTTGGGATGGTGACCTCACGGTCGTACAAACATGTTACCTGTCGGCCTATATCGGGTAACCGGCTGGAAGCTTGGCACAACAGCAAAAGCACAACAGGCCCAGGCTGCTGTGTGAAAGGGGAAACTGAGGCACGCCACCTCATGGCAAAGAGAGCTATATGCCGAGGTTCCTACGCCTTAACAGGTATTGCTATCTGTATCCTGTTAGCAATACTACACCCCAACCCATTTTCAGGTGCCCGGGGACCAGGAACCTCGCATTTTGCTAAAACCATTACGAATGACACCATGTGGTGTGCCGGTACTGAAGGGGCTTTATGTGTACTGCCTCCGCCATGGACAGTGTCCAAGTCTCTGGCAGTAAGTTCAGGAGGAGGGTGTGACGCTGTTCCCCATAAAACTTTATGGGGAGATGCTTATAAATGTATATATGTAACTAGAATATGTTTTATGCTACATGTGCCATGTAACATATCTCTGTGAAAGTTATGACCTACTGAATTTATTCCTCCTGTTTGTATGCATGTATCATTGTTGTAGTTGAAGTTATGAATATCGGTTGTATTTCTTGAGAAAGGAATGTGCAGGTTAAGTGCCCAATCAAGAAGCACTTAACAGACAATAGAACTTGCAGTCACCAATCCACATTTGAACTTTGCCAGGAATGTGGCTAGTCTGGAACTGAGTTGTGCAGGTGACTGGTCCATGTGACCCCAACTCCATTTGGTAACTGGATGCTACACAGGGAGAGGGAGGGGTGTCCACCCAGAGGAGAAAATCTATTTAAACCCCGGGGAAACCCCTCCATTTTGTCTTCAGCTGGCTAAAGGAAGAAGCTCTCCACCCCCCAAGGAGACCTGAAAGAGACTGAACAAAGGACAAAGACATTAGGGGGGTGAGTGATTGCTGGACCCAGGCTAGAAGGAAGATAGCCTGTTTATTGGACCTAGGGAGGGGTTTATCTGTACACAGGGTGATTAGACATAGAACGGCGTGTTCTCTTTTATTTTATTCAGTAATTCACTTTGTTCTGTCTGTCACTACTTGAAAATCACTTAAATCCTATTTTCTGTACTTATTAAAATCACTTTTTACTTATTAAGTTTCCTTGAGTACGAGTTAGTGCCTTGGGACAGCGATCAGGTGTGCATACCTTTCTATCTTTGCAATAGAAAGCGAACTATTTATGAGTTTACCCTGTATAAGCTTTATACAGGGTAAAACAGATTTATTAAGGGGTTGAACCTCCTTGGAGTTGAGCAGCTGGGTGTCAAAGGCAAGAGCGCTTCCAGGGGCCTTACAGTGGTGAGTGGACTTGGTTCGGACCTGGGTCTGTGTTTGCAGCAGATCAGTGGAATCTGGCTCAAAACAGACAGGATTCAGGAGTCCCAAGCTGGAAAAGGCCTGGAAGCAGGGGCAGAAGTAGCCTTGGCACACCAGGTGGCAGCACCAAGCAGGTCTCTGTGGCCCCAACCTGTCACAACGTTATATCTCATCATGGAATAGGGATTATACATTCTAATTCTGTAGTATGAGACAGTATATTCATGTAATGTTTAAGAAAAGTTTTGTAAATGAGTTCTAATAGTTCATGGATTAGGGACCCAATCTTATGGGGTTCTGCAGGCTTCTGTATAGATTATTTAGGTTAATCTTTCTATCTGCCCAAAGGGACTCAGTGCTCAGTCCAGAGGATACCATCAGAGATTCTTAGTTTTGCAGTTCTCAAACTGTGGATTTGTGTCTCCAGAGGTAACATGCTTGTTAACAGCAAAAATGGTTTTTTAAAACAAACAAACAAATAAATAAATAAATAATATATGGATGTGAGAAATAACAGACCTCAACTCTATTTTCCCTGTGCAAATTTGTGTACACGGAGTCAATCCCTTACCTCTCTTTAAAAGTGAAAAGTTTCAAAAAGTTCAAGGAGTAGAAGATTGTTGGGGGCAGAATAGATCTGGACAAGGAGAAGAGGTCTGGAGATAAATGTGAGAAGCGAGGGACAGATGCTTTTTTGTTAAAATCTTATGTTTGCTGTTGAAGAAAAAAATCCAGAATACTTAACATTGTTGTTTTAGTTAAATAAAACAATTGAAATGTCCCTCTGGTGATGTTCTCCTCCTAATACAGCCTGGCAAGACAATGCTCCAAATATTAATGATTAACCTGTTGAATTGGAGACAGTTCACCTCCCACTGACTTCATAAATATCTGCTTCAATTATCTTTGCTAAATGAAATAACCAACCAATCATTCATTTTCTGATATAGCCCACAAAAACAAAACTCCCAAATCCCTCCTCATGTGGGGAGCCAGGATTACTGCTCAAATTCTGTAGATCACACATTTCCAGGTCTGGTTAGCTAGTCCTAGGTCAACAGAAGAACTCTTCTGTCAATGTAGCTACTACAGCGATGGGAAAACCCTCCGATTACTGTAGCTACTGTCTACTCCAAAGTGCTATAGCAGCATCCCAGCAGTGTTTTAAATGTAGACAGCCTGAGAGTGAGACCCAGTACTTTGTGTTCCGACATCTCCCAGCTTACTTGGTGAAAATAAGACCAAGGTTTCTTTGCAATGTACAGGAAGAAAGATGTTTTTTACCCCAGATGGGACTTGAACCCACAATCTCTGGCTTCAGAAGCCAATGCCTTATCCATTAGGCCACTGAGGCCCTGAAATACAGGTATTGGAAGGATGGAAATTCCCTCTCATAATTGCACATTCCTCACATTTGTGTGGAAGCCAAATACCCCCTTTATGCACTTACAGAAATGTAACATCCCCTGTCAGCGAGGCAACTGGGCAGGTCGCTGACAGAGCTGAGCCCCACCTTTCTGCAGCCATCTTTCGAGAAGAACCCCATCCTAGAGTCCCAGCTCCCTCCGTCAGCACCTCCACATCTGTGGCTCGGAGTGGCAGTAGGATGATTGGGGGGTGAATCCAGGGCTGGAAGGGGGGTCAGGTCAGCCTGTGAGGAGTAACCAGGTGGGGCAGACCCAGGGTGAGGCTGTGGGCTGCTGGTGGGATGTTGGGATCAGAGCTCTAGATCAAAGCTGCACAGCGACCTGACACCCAGGGTTACAAGGCCGACATAGTGACCCCTGTGACAGCATGGGGTTTTCCTTGTTGCCTATGGGGGTTTTTCTTGGTTCCCTAGGGTTGCATGCAGAGGGGGTGGGACTCAGTTTCCCTGGGTGTTACGGGTGTAACGAGGTGATGGGAGAGGGAGTTTGTTGTTACAGGGGACTGGCGAGGGGACTGGGGACCCCACCATGGACGTGGCGACAGGTGACCTGGAAGCCAGCTCAGGAGTTCGCAGGGGGTTCTGGCCAGTGGGAGAACAATAGGCTGCGAAGAGAGGAGCCCTGGGGGCCTAACCAGCCAGTTCCAGCCACCATGGGCCAGAGACGAGAAGAGGCCCAGACGACCCTGTTTGCAGGGCTGTTTACCTGGAGAGAAGAGAATGGACAGAGGCGGGGCTTGGGGCCAGTGATATCCCCCGTGGGGCAGCAGGGGGGCGGGCTCCAGTGGCGTAGCCAGGGGGGGATTAGGGGGAGCGGCTGCTCCCCCTGTGAGCACAAGCGGCGGTGCCCAAGCCCCGCTGCTGGAGCTGGGCTCGGGCGGGGATTTAAAAGGCCCGCTGCTCCCCACGGCTGCAGGAGCCACGGGCCTTTGAAATCCCCGCCCGAGCCCCGCTGCCGGAGCTCTGGCGGCGCTTTAAAGGGCCCAGGGCTCCCCGCAGCGGCTGGGCCCTTTAAATCACCACTGGGGAAGCCGGTCCGGTCCGGCACGGCGTACTGGCTCTTGCCGGTACCGGACCGGACCGGCTTACTTTCACCTCTGAGACGACCCGGAGCACCTCCCGGAGGTGCCGCCGGGTGAGTACAGGGGGAGCCTGGGGAGGAGTCTTTTTACAGCACCGCTCCCCTGTGCTGCGGACCTGCCTACGCTACTGGGGGGCTCTGGGCTGGGGAGAGGGAGCAGGCAGAGCCCACCGGGATACAGGAGAGAGCTGGATGTGCTGGGCTCGGGGGAGGCCAGGCCTGAGGCCCTGAGAGTTTCTGTGCTGTGTTCAACGCTCAATAAACCCTCCTGTGTTACGCTGGCTGAGAGTCACTCTGGTCTAGAGAACAGGGGGGCAGAGATTGTCTGTCAGGGTCTCTGTGCGCAGACAAACCCAGCGCATCACAAGGACTTGTGGCACAGGCTCTCGTGTTGCACAAATTGCAGTCGAAGCCTCCGCCTTGCCAATGCCGGTCACAGCAGCCTTTTCATCAGCTCCAGGCTCGTGATTTGATTCTTTCTAATGCGCCTCTTCAAAGGAGCCTTTTCCTTAGCAAGCAGTTACTTGGATTGCCAAGGGAGGGCTCTTGTGTTTCCTAGAAAGACACAGGAAAATGTGATGAGAGGAGACAAAAGTTCTACAAGGCACCACTGGGAGTTGAACCCAGGATCTCCTGTTTACTAGACAAGTGCTTTAGCCAGCTAAGCCATGGTGCCTGCCTCCTACAAACCCTTCCAACTGCTCCATTTGATGGTCCAAGACAAGACCTGCATATTCAAAGTACAGACGTTCCCCATTTCCCTCAAGACTTGCAGACCTTGAGGTGTCTGGATCTCTGTGCACAGAAAGCCACAGCTCAGATGACAGGGGGCTTCTAACACGTGCTTCTCCCACCAGCCACTGTGATCATATCATGGTTCGTGCTCTGCATTTCAGTCGCAGCAACCACGGCTCAATGCTGAGTCACGGTCACCTTTCCACCAGCTCCAGACTTCTCATTTGCCACTTTCCAAGTGCCGTGGGGCAGCTGCCCCACCCAGGCAGGAGAAAGGTTAAGGCAGCCTTGGAGAGGCTGCGCCGAACCCAGCCAATCAGGAGAAGACCTATAAGTCCCCTGCCTGACGGGAGGCCAATGCATGTGGTGGGCCGTAAGCACCACAGGTTTTAACCCTGTTTGCCTCCTTCCCCACGTCTCTTGCTTAGATGATATGGCAGTGCCCCTATGGCTGGGGATGTGAGTTTGTGGACACAGCATTGTTCAGTGAGCTTCCAAGACAGCCTGTAATTCAGCAAGGGGTTTGCAGCTGGGCCTTGGCCTGGAGGCAATTTTCTCTCCGCACAGCAGATGGGAGATACACTGGGACCAGCTCCTGGCTCTTTTTTGTGAGCTGGTTTCCCGTGAGGACACACCAGAGATCACTGCAATCTACGTAGGGGGCAACCACCTGGAAATATTCTCCAGGCACCAGCTGATTTGGAAAGTTAAACACGATATTGCACAACATAGAACTATGGGGCCAGGTCCCATGGAAAACAAAGGGGAGCAGGGAAAGAGAGAGCACAGAAGAGAAGAGAAGGAGAGATGGGATAGAAAAAAGTCTAGAGCAGGAGCAGAGAACCAGGGAGTGCCGGGGACATGGTCAACCCATCGGGCTGCCTCCTAGGCCAGGCTGCAGCCCAGCTTCAGAACTCAGAGGAAATGGAGCTCACACCCCTACCTACAGGACTCCAGGCAGGACCAGCCTTCTGGATCAAACGTCCCCTCTGGCATTCAAGTCATATGAGCTACCAGGCAAAAGACAGGCTCCCACATCATTGGAGAGAGCAAGACGAAGCCTTGGAACAGCCAGGAGTGTTAGGTGGCAAAAGAGCTGCCCCCAAGGTCCTACCGAGACTTGAACTCGGATTGCAGGATTCAGAGCCCTGAGTGCTGCCCTTACACCATGGGACCCAGAGGAGAGCACCTTGCGTTTGTCTGACTTCCAGTGTAGAAGCGCCTGGGTGGACAATTTTTTTGCCTCCCTTGCTCAAGATCTCTCTGGCCAGCCCTGCATTTTCTCAACAAGTCGTCACGCAGCGGTTTGGTGTAAACCCAGAAGCCTTTCTTCCTCCAGACTGTGAGGCCAGTGGGCATGTGAGGAATTTGTCCCGTCAGTCAGAGGCAGAAAATGGCCCTTCCTAGGAAAGCCCAAGTCCTGAAAAGAAAATTCTGGTGTCGAGGAGAAGTACTGCCTTTTGGAGGATATGATTCTTTTTACATCTGGCCAGGGACTTGAACCCTGGACCTTCAGATTAAAAGTCTGATGCTCGACCAACTGAGCTACCAAGCCTCACAGATGGAAAGGGTTAGTTTGGTGCAGAAGAGAAACTAGTCAAGAAAAAGAGGGCAGGAAACAATACAGAAAACCTGCTACTCTGGCTCCCTTAGCAGCCCTAGCCCCAGCCTGTTCCTCCATCTGGTGCCCAGAGACCTTCTTCTTTTTCTAGTTAAATCTCAGATCCAGGAGAAAACACCGTTCTACAAAGAAAAACGAAAACTCCCTGTCTGTCAGGGCTGTTAAGCACTGGAGTGAATTTCCCAGGGAGGTTGTGGAATCTCTGTCAGGGGAGGTTTTTAAGAGCAGGTTCGACAAACACCTGTCAGGGATGGTCTAGATTATACTTATGAGTGCAGGGGCTGGACTGGATGACCTCTCAAGGTCCCTTACAGTCCTATGATTCTATGATTCTGCATATTGGAGGTTGCAGGCCGGGGGTGGTTAAATCCCCACCCCTGCCCCAGCCTCATCTGATCAGATCCATGGTCCCATTAAGCCTTGTATTTCTCCTCCCCCAGCAGACATCGTGTCTGTGGGAGTGGCCAATGCCAGAAATAGTAAAGGAAACTCTAACCCCTTCCCCACGGACTGCACAATGATCCTTTCCATACGTTGTCACATGGGAACAGTCCCTCCTGAGCCCCCAGCCACAGAGCAGTTATACCCCATCCAAGAGTGGGTCCCCTAGTTGTGCCAGACACTGTGGAAACCCCGACCAAGGATGGGGGCCCTGATTCTGCCAGGTGTTGTACAACTCATAGTGAGAGAGAGAGTCCTTGATGCCAAGAGCTCACAGGCAAAATAGATGAAGTGTGGGAGGATGGTTCCCATTTTACAGCTGGGGAAACTGAGGCCCAAAGATGCGATGTCATTTGTCCATGTTTGCACAGAGAATAATGGGGCCAAACTTGGAACTGAATCCAAATTTTCTGAGTCACAGCCTGACCCTTAATCACAAGCCAAGCATTGTCGATTGCATGGCAGTGGCCTCCATGGGAAGTTGCAGAATCTCCTTCATTGGAGGATTTGAAGAAGGGGTTATGCAAATACCTGTCGGGGATGACCTAGGGATACTTGGTCCTGACTCTCGGGGTCCCTCCCTGCCCTATCTCTCTACATGCTTCTATTGTGTGGTTTTGTGCTGTGTCACTGTTCCACACTTATCTGTTTTGCATAGTGTCACTCTCTGCCCCGCCACACACACTTCAGTGGAGAAGCAGCTGGCAATCTAGTAGGCTGCCCATGGAACAATGGGACAGAGAAACCTGCTGTGATGGGTTGGGACCACAGAGACCTGCTTGGTGCTGCCACCTGGTGTGCCAAGGCTACTTCTGCCCCTGCTTCCTGGCCTTTTCCAGCTTGGGACTCCCGAATCCTGTCTGTTTTGAGCCAGATTCCACTGATCTGCTGCAAACACAGACCCAGGTCTGAACCAAGTCCACTCACCACTGTAAGGCCCCTGGAAGCGCTCTTGCCTTTGACACCCAGGTGCCCAGCTCCCTAAGCGGTCTAAACTCTTAATACATCCGTTTTACCCTGCATAAGGCTTATACAGGGTAAACTCATAAATAGTTCGCCTTCTATTTCAAAGATAGAAAGATATGCACAACTGTTTGCCTTCCCCCAGGTAACAACTCGTACTCCAGGAAACTTAATAAGTAAAAAGTGATTTTCATAAGTACAGAAAATAGGATTTAAGTGATTTCAAGTAGTGACAGACAGAACAAAGTGAATTACTGAATAAAATAAAATAGAACACGCAGTTCTATGTCTAATCACCCTGTGTACAGATAAAAACCTCACTAGGTCCAGTAAACAGGCTATTTTCCTTCTAGCCTGGGTCCAGCAATCACTCACCCCCCTAATGTCTTTGTCCTTTGTTCAGTCTCTTTCAGGCCTCCTTGGGGGGGTGGAGAGCCTCTCCCTTTAGCCAGCTGAAGACAAAATGGAAGGGTCTCCCCCGGGCTTTTATAGTCTTTTCCCCCTCCCTGTGTAACATCCTGTTACCATGGAGTTTTGGGATCACCTGGGCCAGTCACCTGTCCATGCACCCTTCAGCAACCATCCTAACCAGTTGCATTCCAGACCCGGCCCCAATGTGGATTGGGGTCTGCAACGTCTTTTGTCTGTTAAGTGCTCGTCCTTAACAGGCACATTCTTTGCTCCAAAGATGATCCCATGCACTTACAAAGGCTATGTACAAAACCAGCAAATATAAAACCAATCTTCATAACTCCAACTACAACAATGATACATGCATACAAACAGGAGGAATAAATTCAGTAGGTCATAACTTTCACAGAGATATGTTACATGGCACATGTAGCATAAAACATATTCTAGTTACATATATACATTTATAAGCATCTCCCCATAAAGTTTTATGGGGAACATCGTCACCCTGCATCATGTGATGCTGCACCAGCCCATGAGCCATTGCAAACCCCTCCCAAAGCCCCCTGCGGCCAGTTGCACAATGCGATAGCTACCCACAGTGCACTGCTCTTTGGGGCGACGCAAGAGTTGCTAGAGTGGATGCGCTCTGGTGACACAAGGAGCAGAGTGTTTAATTAAAACACTTCAACTAAAGCAGCGTAACTCTGCAGTGTGGACACAGCCTGAGAGTGAGACAAGACCAAGCTCCCCTTGACAGCAAGGATGCTCAGGCACTGAAACTGAAGAACGACAAGTCCCTCCATAGTTGACAGGATTAGAACCTGTGCAGGGAAACCCCAATGGATTTCTAGTCCATCGCCTTAACCACTCGGCCACAACTACTTGCTTTATGCAACTTTCTCACTACACTCTAGTTCTGTTCTCACTGAGTGATCGTTTCCTCAGACCAGCTTCCACAACACACTCACTGCCGTGCCATTGTGTAAGTGTGTCCATGGCTGAACAGCAAGAATTCCTGCTCATTTTCCTTCTCGCTGGAGCATGATGAGAGTGTGTTTGTGGTTAATGACATTGCTGTAGATTGTTGTCCATTTCCTGCCTTGATAATTCAGACAGTCCCTTTCCCGTCATATCCCCAGTACATCAGTGATTGCAATAGCAGGGGGCAGGTTTTCTCTGGGGCACTGAGCTTTGCCAGGGGGTTGGTGGCGCCTTTCTTTCCTCACCCTGGAATTAACTCAGCTTTTTATTCCATCCTTGATGTTTCACGGAATAACAACAGCAGCATGAAGAAAGAGGAGAGCGAATATCTCACTGTCAGGGCTGAAGGTGCCACGTCCCCTTTGTCTGACCATTGTCACTGCAGGAGAGAAGGTTTCAATGGAATTGAATGCCCTGGCTCAGACAAGAGAGACAGAAAGATTTTAAGAACATAAGAAAGGCCGTACTGAGTCAGACAAAGGTCCATCCAGCCCAGTATCCTGTCTACTGATCCTGGCCAATGCCAGGTGTCCCAGAGGGAGTGAACCTCACAGGTAATGATCAAGTGATCTCTCTCCTGCCATCCGTCTCTTTTACTGTTCATGGATCTGTACAAGGGAAATTATTTGGGGGAGATTGTTTGGGGAAGATGATGAGGCTGTTACCTTTTCAGATAGAAAACAAGACCTACTGAATTCTTTTAGAAACCTGGGATTTAGACATATTTTATTTAAAGCAAGGGAGGTCTGAGTAGTTTCTGATTGCAGGAATCAACATGGTTTTGTCTGCCATTGTACCAAATGGGGAGATGGTTGTTTTTAAAGGAGAGGAGGAAGACTAAATGCATCCAATGAGATTCAAACCCATGCATGCAAAGCACAATGGATTAGCAGTCCATCACCTTAACCACTCAACCACCTCATCTGCACTTTTAAGAAAAGGACAGGAGCAGAAATCAAAGTCCAGCAGAGATAGGGACAATCAGGAGTTTTTAAATATTAAGTGTAAACAGGGTCTGGATGAGCTCCCCCCTCACATCGAGTGATGAGCTGGGGAAAGACTTCAGGACCAGACCGTGTTTGCCCAGACACCCCTACTCAGCCTAGCTATGCAGCATGCTGGGGCCGCTTTGCCAAAAGCACCAGTTTTGGCTGGTGTTGGGTTACAAATCACTGTAGCATTGAGTGGAATGAAATGTTATTCTCCTTCCTGTCCGAGTGAAGGGCGGCAGAAGATACCGAGTCCGTCCTGATGGAGGGGCGAGGTGGGTGAGAAATACCTTTTATTGCACTGCATAGAAGCGATTGAGGACGTCACCCTAATCCAGTGGTCCCCAAACGTTTCACACTGTGCCCTCTTGTCCGTGTCTGTGTCCCCTCGGAAGCCGCAGTCGAGAACCGGGGCTGGGAGCAGGGCCACGGCTTCCTAGGGAGAGGGGAGCGGACAGGGGTAAGGGGGACGAGGCTGGGCTAGGAGCCAGGGGGCCAGGCTGAGGGTTGTGGAGGTTGCAGAACAGGGTTTAGTTAATTTCACGTCAGGATCCCCCCAGGCCCTTTCCCTGCAGACACACACCCGACATTCTGCCATGCTGGGGAAACGCGTCATCTCTTTACTACAGTGGGGACCTGGCCCCTCCTGCCGGGGCTGAGCCCAGAGACATTTTCCAGCCTCCCCAGTAATAAAGTCTGTGAAGGAAACGCTAGAAAGGAGCAGAAGCAAAGGGGCTGGGCAGGCTCCATAGGGGTCACGGGCTCCTCCTGTTCCCTCCTGGGCCCCGGCCAAGCCCTGTTGCTGGCAGAGAACAGCCGCCCCATCGCCACCCCTGAGGCAGCCACGTCTTGGGGCTCCCCAAACAGCCCCCCCAACCACGACCCCCTTTGGGGAGTGACTCGGGGCAGCAATTTCCCACCCGAACGAGGACAAAGGGCTGCAGATAAACTGGGGAGGGGGGGGGGCGAACATCCAAATTCTGGGGAGAATGTAAATGGCCGTTGGAGACTGATGGAGAAAATGGGGCAAAAGAAGAGACGGGAGAGTCCGTCATTGTAGGATTTTTGTAGCCACATGTGGTGAGGGGAGAGCAAAGGGGAAGAAGCGGAGAGAGGATTGTGATCAGTGTGTGAGAGGGACGTGGCACAAGGATGCAAATAGCAACACACACACATACACTGACACACACTGACACACACACAGACACTGACACACACACACACACACACACTGACACACACACACACACAGTAACACACACACACACTGACACACACAGTCACACACACACTGACACACACAGACACTTACTTCTCCCCCGGACTTTCCTGGCTCCCAGGGGACGCTCCACCCCCCACGTATCCCACTGTCCTTCCCCCGCCTGCAGCTCCGGCTCGTCCACCCGCCGCCCCCGGCCCCACACAGGGGAACCCCCCGGCCTCAGGCTCTGTCCCCACCCGGGTCCCGGCGGGGCCGGGGCCGAGCCCGGCTGCAGCTGAGCCCAGCAGCGCCGCGATCGCCCCGGCGGCTCCAGCGCTGCCGGCAAACACGGGACCCCCCCGGGAGCCGCTGCTCAGCCCCGCCCCCGGCTCCCAATGGAGCCAGAGCCCCGCCCCCCGGCGCTGCCCCGCCCCCGGGCTGTGCCAGAGCCCCGCCCCCAGGCGCTGCCCCGCCCCCGGCTCCCAATGGGGCCAGAGTCCAGCCCCCAGGCGCTGCCCCGCCCCCGGGCAGTGCCAGAGCCCCGCCTCCAGGCACTGCCCCGCCCCCGGGCTGTGCCAGAGCCCCGCCCCCAGGCGCTGCCCCGCCCCCGGGCTGTGCCAGAGCCCCGCCCCCAGGCACTGCCCCGCCCCCGGGCTGTGCCAGAGCCCCGCCCCCAGGCGCTGCCCCGCCCCCGGATCCCAATGGGGCCACAGCCCCCCCCCAGGAGCTGCCCCGCCCCCGGGCTGTGACAGAGCCCCGCCCCCCGGCGCTGCCCCGCCCCCGGGCTGTGCCAGAGCCCCGCCCCCAGGCGCTGCCCCGCCCCCGGCTCCCAATGGGGCCAGAGTCCAGCCCCCAGGCGCTGCCCCGCCCCCGGGCAGTGCCAGAGCCCCGCCTCCAGGCACTGCCCCGCCCCCGGGCTGTGCCAGAGCCCCGCCCCCAGGCGCTGCCCCGCCCCCGGGCTGTGCCAGAGCCCCGCCCCCAGGCACTGCCCCGCCCCCGGGCTGTGCCAGAGCCCCGCCCCCAGGCGCTGCCCCGCCCCCGGATCCCAATGGGGCCACAGCCCCCCCCCAGGAGCTGCCCCGCCCCCGGGCTGTGACAGAGCCCCGCCCCCCGGCGCTGCCCCGCCCCCGGGCTGTGCCAGAGCCCCGCCCCCAGGCGCTGCCCCGCCCCCGGCTCCCAATGGGGCCAGAGTCCAGCCCCCAGGCGCTGCCCCGCCCCCGGGCAGTGCCAGAGCCCCGCCTCCAGGCACTGCCCCGCCCCCGGGCTGTGCCAGAGCCCCGCCCCCAGGCGCTGCCCCGCCCCCGGGCTGTGCCAGAGCCCCGCCCCCAGGCGCTGCCCCGCCCCCGGGCTGTGCCAGAGCCCCGCCCCCAGGCGCTGCCCCGCCCCCGGATCCCAATGGGGCCACAGCCCCCCCCCAGGAGCTGCCCCGCCCCCGGGCTGTGCCAGAGCCCCGCCCCCAGGCGCTGCCCCGCCCCCGGGCTGTGCCAGAGCCCCGCCCCCAGGCGCTGCCCCGCCCCCGGATCCCAATGGGGCCACAGCCCCGCCCCCAGGAGCTGCCCCGCCCCCAGGAGCTGCCCCACCCCCGGGCTGTGACAGAGCCCCGCCCCCAGGAGCTGCCCCGCCCCCGGGCTCTGGGCTTTGTTCTCCCGGCTCCCTGGCACCAGCACTGAGCATGCGCAGTAACAGCTGTTAACACGCTCCATGAACTGCGCTGAAGAGGGCGGAAGCGGCTCCCGGGGCAGGCTGGGAGATGTAGTTCCTGGCGCTCCTGAAGGGACCGGAAGTGACGTTGCGAACGCGCGCGGGGCTCTGTGTGGCTCCCGGCTCTGGGCATGTGCAGATCGGGGCGGGGGGAGAGGAGCAGGTGACCCGGGGGGGGGGCTGAGACCCCCTCGGATTTACCGCTGCCCCCGGCCCTGGGGACCCCCCGCCCCACCCCCTTCCTCCCCAGAGAGCCACGAGCCGCACCCAGGGTGCCCCCCCTCCCCCCCCACCCCGAGCAGGTCTCTGCCCCTCCCCCCCCGCACCCCATTGTCTCCCCCTCCCCCCATGGGCGGCTCTCACTGTGGGGGGGGGTCTGGAGCCCCTGGCTGGGGGCTGGGCTCTGGGGGTGGTCTGGGGCCCCTGGCTGGGGGCTGGGCTCTTGGGGGGGTCGGAGGCCCCTGGCTGGGGGGCTGGGCTCTGAGGGGGGTCGGGGGCCCCTGGCAGGGGGCTGGGCTCGGGGGGGGTCTGGGGCCCCTGGCTGGGGGTCTGGGCTCTGAGGGGGGTCGGGGGCCCCTGGCTGGGGGCTGGGCTCTGGGGGGGTCTGGGGCCCCTGGCTGGGGGCTGGGCTCTGGGGGGGTCGGGGGCCCCTGGCTGGGGGCTGGGAATGTGACATCACCGATTCTGCTTTTCTCCCCTCTGGAAAACTGCGGAAACGTCTGGTTCCATTGGGAAAATTCATCCCCCGAGTCCTTGTCCTAGATCTGGGGGTGCGGGAGGGGGGAAGGGGGTTCGCTCTGCCCCACAACGGTCTCTCCCACAGCGCTCTGGACTCGTTCTTCCTGAAACCTGGTGTCACGGACACCACTGTTAATCCAGAGTCACTGCCTGGACAGACGAGGAGTGACTCCAGATGGACAGTGGTGCAAATGAGATCAGCAATTCCCACTGTGAGGAGGGGCTCTCATTAGCTGCTCCCCCCAGAGAGCTCAAGGGGGGAAGGCTGCTCCAACGTCCTGTCCCTCTCTGCTCAGGATATTGGGGTTCAGCTTCCTGGGTCAGACGCTGCAGCCTCCAGCGTGATCTGGGCGACCAGGCTTAGCAGCTGCTGCTCCCCCAGCGGGGTCTGTGCTGGGAAGTGAACTTAATTAAACCTTCTTCTCTGCCCGGCCCACGTGATGACTTTCTCCAGCTGACACCAGCCCCCTCGGGCAGCCCTGAGCCCTGTTAATACTAAATTCTGAGCCAGAGATTCCAGGTAACTGGAAGAAATGAGGGGAAAATGCTGGGGTCTGGCCTTAAAATGACTCTACTCAAACAGACCCTCCCCCCTCATTTCTCATCCCATTAGCAATTGCAGGAGCAAATCCAGCCATGGGGAAGCAAACAACCCAGGAATGGGACTTTCCTACCAGACGGGCAGGGAGAGGGGACAGGGAAAAGGAGAAAGAGAGACTGAAAGGAGCCATGGGAGAGAAGAGTTTGGAGAGAGATTTCCAGATCTCTAATCTGCCCAGACAGATGTATTACTGCACCCTAGGTAAAATCATTTTCCTGTGGAAAAGATGAGGCTCAAACAGAGGAAAACCCAGTTCCTGACTCCATATCCCTCCTACTGGGATGTGGCTGCCGTGGGGTCAGTGTCCAAGGGAGTCCCCCACAGTAAATACTTTGGCTCTGCTTTTTTCTAGCATTGTGTTCAGATGCTTTGTTACAGAATGGGGGGAGGGAGAAAAGAGGTTAAAAATGTCTCTGTGGGTTTAGCCTGGCAGGAGTGGCCAGGTCTCCACTGTAATAAAGAGCTCGAGCATTTTCTCAGCATGGCAGACTCTAGGGTGTCTGTCTGCAGGGAAAAAGCCTGGGGCAATCGTGCTGTGAAATTAATTAAAGCCTGTTCTGAAACCTCCACACCTGCCCTTCTCACCCTGCCAGGCTGCAGAATAATGTCCGTGTTTTGCTCCAGTTCATCCCGTCCTCCCATGGGACAGGGGAGAGAAATGGCTGCAGAGGAGCCAGTTCAGGTAGGGATTATCGGCGGGTTGCTGGTGGGTTCCTGCGGGAGGAAGAGGGACAGAAATACACCGGAGATGGGAACGTTTGCACTGTCTGGTTTGGAGGTTGGAGCTAGGATGACCAGACAGCAAGTGTGAAAAATTTGAGAGGGAAGTGGCACAAGGATGCAAATAGTGCACACTCACACGCACACTAGGGTGACCAGACAACAAATGTGAAAAATTGGGATGGGGGTGGGGGGGTAATAGGAGCCTATCTAAGAAAAAGACCCCAAAATCAGGACTGTCCCTATAAAATCGGGACATCTGGTCACCCTAGTTGGGGCGGGACAGGAAATTCACAGGATGGAGACTGGGAGGAGGCCGGGGTGGGGCAAACCTGCTGGGAGATGTTTAATAAGTGGCCTAGAGTCTAGCAACGGACCCATGAGGTTGGAAGGTGGAAATGCCCTAATTTGTGGAACAGGAAACAACCCACCTAGGTGGGGCTGGGAAAACGGAGCAGATCCCAGTGCTGGAGCCTGACCTGAGTGTGACAGTGTCCCCATAAAACTTTATGGGGAGATGCTTATAACTATATATGTGTAACGTTTTATACTACATGTGCCATGTAACATATCTCTGTGAAAGTTATGACCTACTGAATTTATCCCTCCTGTTTGTAGGCATGTATCATTGTTGTGGTTGAAGTTATGAACATTGGTTTTATATTTGCTGGTTTTATGCATAGCTTTTGTAAGAACATCATTGTTGTGGTTGAAGTTATGAACATTGGTTTTATATTTGCTGGTTTTATGCATAGCTTTTGTAAGAACATGAAACCAGGTCCAGAGGAAGGAATGTGCAAGTTGAGTACAAGTACTTAACAGACAAAAGAAGGTGCAGACCCCAATCCACATCGGGGCCCCAGGCAAGGATGCAACTGGTTAGACTGGTTAGGGCACACGGACAGGTGACTTGCCCATGTGATCCCAAAACTCCAGGGCTACTGGATCCTACGCAGGGAGAGGAAGAAAGGCTATAAAAGCCCTTGCAAGACCCTTCCATTTTGTCTTCAGCTGGCTAAAGGAAGAAGCTCTCCACCCCCCCAAGGACATTCCTGAGGGGAACTGAACAAAGGACAAAGACATTAGGGGGGTGAGTGATTGCTGGGCCCAGGCTAGAAGGAAGATAGCCTGTTTACTGGACCTAGTGAGGGGTTTATCTGTACACAGGGTGATTAGACATAGAACTTGTGTGGTGTGTCAGGAAAGGAAGAGGCCAGGGGGACCCCATAAAGCTCCGCTGCGCCCCTTGCCCATCATCCAGGAAGCATTCCAAAGGGTGGCGATAGACATAGTGGGTCCTATGCCACGCCCCACTCGGAGGGGGAACAAGTATATCTTGGTGGTAGTAGACTTCGCCACTCGGTACCCTGAGGCAATCGCTCTGTCTAACATAGAAGCGGAGACAGTGGCAAGAGCCTTGCTCACCATATTCAGCAGAGTGGGCTTCCCTAAGGAGATTTTGTCTGATCGGGGGGCAAACTTTATGTCGCAGTTGTTTAATGAGCTATGGAAGGTGTGTGGAGTGAAACAGCTTAAAACGGCCCCCTACCACCCCCAGGCCAACGGGCTGGTGGAAAGATTCAATGGGACCCTAAAATCCATGCTGGGGATGTATACCCAGAAAAGGGGCCAGAGCTGGGACGAACTATTGCCATTCCTGCTGTATGCCTACAGGGAGGTACCCCAAGAGTCCACGGGATTTTCCCCATTCGACCTTCTGTATGGGAGGAAGGTGAGGGGACCTCTCGACCTCATCAGGGATACCTGGGAAGGGTGCAACACAGTAAGGGAGGAACCCGTGACTGAATATGTCCAGAGGTTCAGAAGGGAGTTGAAAGACATGATGGAAATTGTCCAAAACAACCTCCAGAGTAGTCAGGCCAAGCAAAAGGAGTGGTACGATAAGAATACCTGTAAGCGCACTTTTGACATAGGAGATTTGGTCATGGTACTTAGCCCTGCCAAAAAGTTCAAGATGCAAAACTCCTGGGAGGGGCCCTTTGAAGTGGTGGAAGTGTCGAAGGAGGACACTTATACAGTTAAAAAGCCCCAAGAAGGTGCTGGGCCCCAACTGGTACATGTTAACAGACTCAAAGCCTATCACAGCAGAGTGCCCGGGGTAAACATGATCTGTTGTGCGGAAGGGGAAACTGAGGCACACCCACTCCCTGATCTGATGGCTGAATGCCAAGATGGGTCAGCCCTGGAAAGCATAGAAATCTGTAGTCAACTAACTCCAGTCGAACGGAAGGAAGCGTTGTCAACGCTGCAGAAGTACAGCGAGGTATTTTCCAACAAACCAGGGAGGACGCACTTGCTGTCCCATAGAATCCTCACGAAAGGGGCACAACCTCCGCCTTCCAGGCCTTACAGGGCTACTGGCCAGGTGAAGGAGCAAATTCAGGCCGAGATACAAAGCATGTTGGACTTGGGGGTGATTAAGGATTCGGGCAGTGCGTGGGCTTCACCTGTGGTCTTGGTCCCAAAGAGAGATGGCACCGTTAGATTTTGCGTGGACTATAGAAAACTCAATGCTGTCACGGTGACCGATGCATACCCCATGCCACGAATTGATGACATGCTGGATGTACTGAGCCAAGCCAAGTACCTTAGTACCTTTGATCTGACCAAAGGTTACTGGCAGATCCCTCTGGAGGGAGAGGCCCAACAGAAGTCAGCTTTTATCACCGATATAGGGCTCTATGAATTCACAGTGTTACCGTTTGGGTTGGTGAATGCGGGTGCAACCTTCCAGAGACTGGTCAACCGAGTGTTAAACGGGTTGCAGAGTTATGCTAGAGCATACATAGATGACATTGCGGTGTTCAGCAACACCTGGGATGACCACAAGGAGCACCTGCAAGTGGTGCTAACTAAGCTCAAAGAGGCTGGGCTGACTGTAAAACCCTCCAAGTGCAAGGTAGGGGCAGCCAGAGTCCCTTATCTGGGACACTGGGTTGGGGGGGGGGAAATATCCCCCGACCCTCTTAAGGTGGAGGCCATCGTGAAATGGCCTGTACCCCAGACTAAAAGGCAAGTTCAATCCTTCATAGGCTTAGCAAACTATTACAGGAGGTTTGTGGAGGGGTTCAGTGACATTGTATCCCCAATCACGGACTTGTGTAAAAAGCATCAGCCTAACAAGGTAATTTGGTCAAAGGCGTGCCAGGAAGGCTTCGATAAGGTAAAAGCACTCCTGTCTGCGGAGCCTGTGCTGGCCAGCCCGGACTTCGATAAGCCTTTTGATTTGTGCACCGATGCGTCAGACACAGGGTTGGGGGCTGTGCTGATGCAAACGGGGGAAGACAGCAGGAAGCATCCCATTGCTTTCCTGAGACAGTGGCGAAGTCTACTACCACCAAGATATACTTGTTCCCCCTCCGAGTGGGGCGTGGCATAGGACCCACTATGTCTATCGCCACCCTTTGGAATGCTTCCTGGATGATGGGCAAGGGGCGCAGCGGAGCTTTATGGGGTCCCCCTGGCCTCTTCCTTTCCTGACACACCACACAAGTTCTACAGTAATCCCGCACGTCATTCTGTATCCCTGGCCAGTAGAAATTCTTCCTCAGCCTGTCATACGTCCTCTGTACCCCCAAGTGACCAGCAAAGGGGCCGTCGTGCGCTACCCGCACTAATTCCCCCCGGTGTTGGCTGGGTACAACCAACTGCTTATAGGGTTGACCGGGACCCTGGTGTGACAGTGTCCCCATAAAACTTTATGGGGAGATGCTTATAACTATATATGTGTAACGTTTTATACTACATGTGCCATGTAACATATCTCTGTGAAAGTTATGACCTACTGAATTTATCCCTCCTGTTTGTAGGCATGTATCATTGTTGTGGTTGAAGTTATGAACATTGGTTTTATATTTGCTGGTTTTATGCATAGCTTTTGTAAGAACATCATTGTTGTGGTTGAAGTTATGAACATTGGTTTTATATTTGCTGGTTTTATGCATAGCTTTTGTAAGAACATGAAACCAGGTCCAGAGGAAGGAATGTGCAAGTTGAGTACAAGTACTTAACAGACAAAAGAAGGTGCAGACCCCAATCCACATCGGGGCCCCAGGCAAGGATGCAACTGGTTAGACTGGTTAGGGCACACGGACAGGTGACTTGCCCATGTGATCCCAAAACTCCAGGGCTACTGGATCCTACGCAGGGAGAGGAAGAAAGGCTATAAAAGCCCTTGCAAGACCCTTCCATTTTGTCTTCAGCTGGCTAAAGGAAGAAGCTCTCCACCCCCCCAAGGACATTCCTGAGGGGAACTGAACAAAGGACAAAGACATTAGGGGGGTGAGTGATTGCTGGGCCCAGGCTAGAAGGAAGATAGCCTGTTTACTGGACCTAGTGAGGGGTTTATCTGTACACAGGGTGATTAGACATAGAACTGCGTGTTCTTTTTTTATTTTATTCGGTAATTCACTTTATTCTGTCTGTTACTGCTTAAAATCACTTAAATCCTATTTTCTGTACTTATTAAAATCACTTTTTACTTATTAAGTTTCCTGGAGTTGAGTTGTTACCTGGGGGAACGCAAACAGCTGTGCATAACTTTCTATCTTTGTAATAGAAAGCGAACTATCTATGAGTTTACCCTGTATAAGCTTTATACAGGGTAAAACGGATTTATTAAGGGTTTGAGCCTCCTTGGAGTTGAGCAGCTGGGTGTCAAAGGCAAGAGCGCTTCCAGGGGCCTTACAGTGGTGAGTGGACTTGGTTCGGACCTGGGTCTGTGTTTGCAGCAGATCAGTGGAATCTGGCTCAAAACAGACAGGATTCGGGAGTCCCAAGCTGGAAAAGGCCTGGAAGCAGGGGCAGAAGCAGCCTTGGCACACCAGGTGGCAGCACCAAGCAGGTCTCTGTGGCCCCAACCCGTCACACCTGGTTTTTTCCCACAGGGGCCTCCCTGTACAGTTTCCCGTCCTCTTCAAAAAACTTCTCCCCCCCCTCCCTTCCTGGAGTTCCCTCCGAGATACATTTCCTTATACTGTCAAGGGAGGGGTCCGTCCTTTGGTTAGCTGCAAATTCCTGACAGACAACTCTTGAGACAGCGTCCCCGTCCCTGGGCACTGACTGCCTCTCCCCTGCCCCCACCCCTGGGAGCCTGTTGTCTTCAGCTGGGCAGAGGCCTCCATGTACTGTCCTGTCAGTGGGATCCTCCCCCAACTCCCCTGTGGGTTCTGAGGTCCCCGCCCCGTCCCTGGGGACTCTCTTCAAGTCACCAACCCCCGTGTCCCCTGGGGTAGGATGTGTTGGCCGTTCAGTTGCATGAGACCTACCGCTATCGCCCGGGACAGCCTCCCCCTCACAGCCTTTCTTCATGCTGCGAGTTACCACACTGACAGACAGTACATGGAGGCCTCTGCCCAGCTGAAGACAACAGGCTCCCAGGGGTGGGGGCAGGGGAGAGGCAGTCAGTGCCCAGGGACGGGGACGCTGTCTCAAGAGTTGTCTGTCAGGAATTTGCAGCTAACCAAAGGACGGACCCCTCCCTTGACAGTATAAGGAAATGTATCTCGGAGGGAACTCCAGGAAGGGAGGGGGGGGAGAAGTTTTTTGAAGAGGACGGGAAACTGTACAGGGAGGCCCCTGTGGGAAAAAACCAGGTGTGACGGGTTGGGGCCACAGAGACCTGCTTGGTGCTGCCACCTGGTGTGCCAAGGCTACTTCTGCCCCTGCTTCCAGGCCTTTTCCAGCTTGGGACTCCCGAATCCTGTCTGTTTTGAGCCAGATTCCACTGATCTGCTGCAAACACAGACCCAGGTCCGAACCAAGTCCACTCACCACCTAGGTGGGGCTGGGAAAACGGAGCAGATCCCAGTGCTGGAGCCTGACCTGAGTAACCAGCGGCTGCTCTGAGATCTAGATCTAGGGGGGCACCCACCAATGAGGCTTAGGGAGGGTTCTTAAGCTTTTTCTGTCTGAGCCCCCTCAACATGCTATAACCCCCCCACGGCCCTGCATCGGCATGTTTCTCTGCATATAAAAGCCAGGGCTGGCATTAGGGGGTGGTAACCAGGGCAAGTGCCTGGGGCCCCATGTGACAGGCCCCCCCGCAAAGCTAATTGCTCATAGTTTGGCTTCAGCCCCTGGGGGCAGGGCTCAGGACCCAGCCTTCAGCCCCATGCAGGGAGGTTTCATCTTTCTGCCTCAGGCCCAAGCGAGTCTAACACTGGCCCTGCTTGGAGGACCCCCTGAAACCTGCTTACAGCTCCCCAGAGGTCCAGGGACTCCTGCCTTGGGGGATATGCCCCATCCCGCCGTATCCAGCTCCAGGGCTGGCCTTGGAGAAAATGGCACCCTGGGCAAACTTATATTTTGGTGCCCCCCCCATCACCCCTGGCCCTCATGAGCTCCCCACCATCCCCTCCAGGCCCCGATGCCTCCCTCCGGTGCTTACTTTGTATTGAAAGAGCGGCCGGAGCTCAGCCCCAGCACAGATTAAGCCCTGGCAGGGCGGCCTGATAGCAGTGGCTGCCGACCAAGTGCCCAGCTCTGAAGGCAAAGCCACCGCCAGCAGCAGCGCAGAGGTAAGGGTGGCCTGGTGTGTGGTGTAGTGTGCAGCCTTTTCTTTTATTTAAAGTGCATGTTGTAATGTGGTATTACACCGCCCTGGGTCCGCCTCTGCTGGCTACAGTTCCAAACTTAACAGAGTGAAAGTCACCTCGGCTACTCGCGTCACATGTATCGTCCAGGAACACACACAGACCAAGGGCAGTGACCACACAGACATTCACACGTACAAGGTCTAGTCTGTTTGACCCATTTTATGAAAGTTACAATTAAAGTTCTGAATCCCCAAGCATATAGAAATTCTGTAAAGCCCTATGCAAAAGTTACAAATCTAGTTCTACTCCCATCCTTAGCAATAGTGGTAGGGTCTGATGAGTCTCTCATGGCTTGATCATCAGTAGAGGGATGATTCCTGCTGGAGTATTCAATAGAGAGCTTAATTTTCCCACTCTGGGCACCCCTTTTTATAATGTGGGCACATTTGGAAACAGAGGTGCCTTTACAGAATTTTTTAATTTAAAATTAATCTTCTGGCTAATTTTTCACACTGTTACCACTTGATTCCTCTTTCCCCATAATCTTAGGGCATCGGGTTATTCCTCAGTCATTTACTTATGTCAGCTTTTCTTTGCTCCAAGGCCTCAAATAGCTAAACTCTTGCAGGTCTCAGCCTACAGGCCTTGTGTTTCAATCCTATTGACTTAGATACCAAATACATGATTATTCTCTCTCTATACTCACTGCAGAGCAGTGGGGAGAGGAGAGACAGGACACCCCTGCTAGAGGCACCCCCTAGACCGTCGCCTAGTCCGCCCACCACCAAGGCTGGCCCTGTCCAGCTCCTCACAATGAGAACAGTGGTGGGCTTTCTCCCAGCGAGCTCTCCCTGCACTCTGCTCGGGCCTCCATCTCCCGTATCAGTCTCACCCGAGTAGGAGTGTGATGGATCTGCTGGGAGAGACAAGGGGCTCTCTCTTCGTCCCCTCCCCCTGGTGTTTTCTGGATGCTCTGAGTGGGGTGGGGGTGGGACTCCTGACTGTGAGCCACCCAGAGCTTCCCTTTGATGGGCTCCCCTCCCCCAGGAACGGTGGGGCTGTGAGTGGGGCAGCAGGTACTGAGTGTTGGACTCTTGCTCTTTCAGGGGCCGGTGACCTTCGAGGAGGTGGCTGTGTATTTCACCAGGGAAGAGGGGGCTTTGCTGGACCCCGCTCAGAGAGCCCTCTACAGAGCCGTCATGCAGGAGAACTATGAGAACGTGACCTCGCTGGGTAAGGATTCCCGTCCCCTTGGCCCCTACTGGGCTCACAGGCGCAGGGAGCTCTACCGGACCGAAGACAAATGGACAGGCCCAGTGAAAGGAAAACAAAATGTTTTCTACAGCAGCATGGCTCAAGGGCATTGGCCAGTATGGACTCTATTGTCGTCTTTGCTTCTCTGTGCTAATCGAAGGACTTTCCAATGCCGTGTGTCGGTTGGCTAATAAACCCTGCTGTGGTTTAACAGTCTGCCCAGTGTCACAGCACAAACTTGCTGAGGTGCATCGAATGAGGAACAGTCTCTGGACAGGAGTGTCGCTCAGCTGGACCTGCTGGCATTGCTCACAGGTTGAAATAGGAGTGTTGAAGCCAGTGGCTCAGTCTGAGGTGTTGAAGCCAGAGACTCCGTCTAAGGCCTATCCTTGTGGAAGAGCGGGACCCCTTGGGGGTCTAGTGCGCTCAAGGGGCACCTCCCAAGGACGGGTTAAAAGACAAGGCATTGCACAGATCCTGTGGATCCATGACAGTGTCCGTGGGCCTTATGGGGAAAAGATACAAAACAAGAAAAGCATCTAAATGCGTATTTACCATCGTCCCCTCATCAATCCGCTTGGGAATCCCTGATCAGTTCCAAAGTGTATTAAAACCTTCCTTAAAACCTTCCCTCTTTTAGATTACAGGTCATGTCAGTTTGTAGCCCAAAAGGACCCCTCTAAGTCAATTCAAACTCAACTGTTTCTCCCCTAAATGTCTGTCTTCAGTCTCCTGAAAGAGGTGAAATCAGTCACTGCCCCTTTCTGCGTGGGGCAAAGCTTCAAAAGCTGGAGATCTGCATAACCAGCCTGGAGATCTGGCATTCATCACCATTAGTGACACCAGATTGCACAGGAAACCCATCCCTCAGCCCTGCCCGGTATCATCTGGCCCATCTCAGCATCATAGTCTGTGAAGTATTCATGCTGTCAAGGGCTGGCTCAGATATACAGATAACAGTCAGAACTAGGGCCAGTGTTTGCTGGCAATGAAAACAGAGTAAATGAGAAACAGGAGCATATATAATCCTTTACAGCCAGAAAGTGCTTTGGGGGGAGGGGACAGGAGCCAGCCGTGTGGGGGAGGTGGGGCCCAGACACTGGACATTGAGAGCCTAGAGCCGGCTGTGTGCTGGGGAGACGGGGCATGAACCCGCTGTGCGCAGGGGAGATGAGCAGGGGAGAGGGGCTGTGGACGCAGCCGAGAGCAGCTGCGAGCGCCGTCTGCTCTGCAGCATGATGTGGGAGCCTGGCATCCCCCTTTCAAGGTTCCCCTGGGCAGGGTTCCCCTACCTGCCCAGGGGAAGCTGCACAGTGGTTTTGCTGAACCCAGACTTGCATGAGGAGGGAAGAAATTAGCAGCAAGTCTCAACCGCAGCCAGTCCCCAGCCTCTTCCCTGTGAGTCAGGTGTCCCCAGGCAGAAATCGGTGGGGGGTGAGGGTGTAATTCCAGTAAAAAATGCAGTAAAAGCGGCAGTTTCCGGAAAACACTGGCCCTAGTCATAACATTAAATACAATAGTTTCAAGATATATTCCTATGTTCATCAGATCTGTCACTCTGCCTCCACATAGTTCACTCTGCCGGTGGGTTCTACCCCTTCCCCCATTCTGTGTCTGTCTGGTCTATTTAGATTGTAAATTCTTCAGGGCATGGGCCTTCTACTATTCTGGGTTTGTACCTTGCCTAGCACAACGGAGACCCACTTCTTAGTTGGTCTATAGGCAAAAAGGTGATGAATATGATTTATAATAATGACTCTTCTGCCACTTTAAGTCAAGGAAGCTGGCCTTGGGATATTACTACTTAAAAATGAGGAGGGGTTAAAACCATGGAATATTCTTTGTGACAAGTATCCCACAAATTCCACTGAGCTTCCTTGTTTTCTTTGCCTTGAGCAGCGTTTCCAGTTTCCAAACCTGATGTGATCTCGCAGCTGGAACGAGGGGAAGAGCCGTGGGTCCCAGACCTCCGGGGCTCTAAGAAAGAAGTGCTCCCGAGAGCTGCCTGCACAGGTGAGGAATTGGGTAAACCAACTAAAAAACTGTCCGTGAATACAGGAAACATTTGGGATGCCCTACCAAGACTCTCCAAGTTGTGAGCTTTCCAAGTTCAGGATTGTTCCCTGCAGATGTGGAATCATTAGGCAGATGTCACTCATGGCTTCCCACCTATCCTCACTGACAGTTGGCAGCAGATCCCTCGCCAATCTCGCTTTCCCCTGAGAGTTCTGGTGAGATGCACACCCAAAATTGATCCCTTCCTCTCTCTCCTCTGGGGAAGGGTTTGGAGAAAATCAGCTCCTGATAGGTTTGGTCTCTCCCGCACATATTTTGGTTTGTTCACACCTTTTTCCATTCCTCTCTCTGAGATTGCTTTTCTCTCTGGTGCAGGGAGTGACCTGTGTCTGGATTCTCTGTCTCCCATCAGGGGTTGGGATGGTGAGTGAGAATGAGGATTCACCCCACCAGGAAAATGCTGAGCAAGTAGAACCACATGGAACGTTATCAGGAATATCCAATGGGAATGTTTCCGGGCGTTGTGCACTCCCAGAAAAAGCAAAAGCCTGTGAGACTCAGCAGAGGCCAGAGGAAAACGTCAGTAGCCTCTCAGACCTTATAACACACGAGAGAATCAACTCGGAAGAGACGCTACACGTGTACTGAGTGTGGGAAACGCTTCTATTGGAGCTCACACCTTATCAGACATGAGAGAATCCACACAGGTGACAAACCCTACACGTGCTCTGAGTGTGGGAAACGCTTCAGTTATAACTCAGTCCTCATCACACATCGTAGAATCCACACCGGAGAGACGCCCTACCTGTGCTCTGAGTGTGGGAAGAGTTTTAAGCAGAGCTCTGCCCTGATCACATATCAGAGATCCACACAGGAGCGACGCCCTACACACGCGCTGAGTGCGGGAAACGCTTCAGTTATCGCTCAAGCCTTATTAGACATCAGAAAATCCACGTATGAGAGAAGTGTAATAAATGCCTCGATTCCGGCTGGCCAAAGATTGTTTCTTTGTTTTTAAAATCACAATTGTGAATTCCCACATAGCGACCTTTGCACCATGTTCACCGTGGTCTCTCAGCTCCCCTAGATGAGTTGCCTGCTTCTGCCTTTTGCAGCTCACCGTTCTTTGGGGTCAGTCCTGTGATTTTTTTCTATCAACTCTTTTCCTTTTGAGTCGTTGGAGTGTGTGTCCCTCCAGCCAGGAATGTTCATCAGCTCCAGGTCGGGGAGAGGTTTTATCCCAACAAGCTACACTGAGGCAAAAACTGCCTGGGGCTTACATCCACTAGGTCGTGGGATGTAAGCCCAGGTGGGTCGGCTGGTAGAACAAAGAACTGGAGCCGGCTCCCAGGAAGTCATCCTTACCTCGCCCTTGTGACTCCAGCTTGAAGGAGAGCTTCTTTCCTTCCCCTTGCTGAGAAAGAGCAAGGGAAGAACAAAAGCCCACATCCATAGGAGGGCAGAGGCTTCAGGAGCCCACAGCGTTTGCCCATCTGGGGCATTGTGGCTGAGATCTCTGCTGGCCAGCGCCAGCGCTCGCAAGGCGCTAGTGTGGATGCTGGAGGCTGGGGGCTGGATGCTGGAGGCAGAGACCCAACAGAGTGGCGCAGCGGCAGCATGCTGGGCCCATAACCCAGAGGTCGATGGATCGAAACCATCCTCTGCTAGGCAGGTGCTTGTTTCTTTTTGCTCTGGGCCTGCAAGCGAGGGGGCGACCAGCAGAGCGCCGAGAGCCGAGGCCATGAGGCAAGAGGTGGCCGAGGGGTCGGACTGCCAGGGAGCTCCCCGGCCCCTCTGGCTGCCTGGGCTGAAGGCGAGAGCCAGGCCTGTGCGTGAGGTCTGAGTGCCGGTGGCTCCCCCACTCCTCGGGAGGGTCTGTCCCAAGGCAGCGGCCCAGCCCCCCTCCAAGGGGGGTGCGTCCCACCAGCATTTCTTGCCCCGTTTGGGGAGGTTCAGCCTCCCCGAGCCCCTTGTAGCCGCCGCCCACGCGCAGTGTCACTGGTAGATACGGGCAGAGGAGACTCGGGGGCCTGGGCTGGGAAATCCCTGGGTGAAACTGGCTGCCTGAGCCCAGCCCCTCTGCACTCAGGGGAGCGGTGAGAGGGGGAGGGGCTCAGGGAGTAAATCCTCAGAAACCTCCCCCCTGGGTTTGTAATGTCAGAGCCCAGCGAACAAGTCCCTGCGTGTGTGAGGGGAGGGGCTGTGAGGGGGAGGGTCCATGGGGGTGTCAGTGTGAGGGGGAGGGGCTGTGAGGGGGAGGGTCCATGGGGGTGTCAGTGTGAGGGGGAGGGGCTGTGAGGGGGAGGGTCCATGGGGGAGTCAGTGTGAGGGGGAGGGGCTGCGAGGGGAGGGCTATGGAGTGTCTGTGAGGGGGAGGGGCTGTGAGGGGGAGGGTCCATGGGGCTGTCTCTGTGAGAGGAGGGGCTGTAAGGGGGAGGGTCCATGGGGGAGTCAGTGTGAGGGGGAGGGGCTGTGAGGGGGAGGGTCCATGGGGCTGTCTCTGTGAGGGGAGGGGCTGTGAGGGGGAGGGTCCATGGGGGAGTCAGTGTGAGGGGGAGGGGTTGTGATGGGGAGGGTCCATGGGGGAGTCAGTGTGAGGGGGAGGGGCTGTAAGGGGGAGGGTCCATGGGGGAGTCAGTGTGAGGGGGAGGGGCTGTGAGGGGGAGGGTCCATGGGGGTCTCAGTGTGAGGGGGAGGGGCAGTGAGGGGGAGGGTCCATGGGGGTGTCAGTGTGAGGGGGAGGGGCTGTGAGAAGCTGGTCACCTCCAGGCAGCAGGAGCCCCCTGACATGGGAGTTGAACCGCCCCCTCCCCCCAGGTGCTTTGGGGGGGCCCTAGAGCCCAGCATGGAGCTGCTGTCCCTGCAGGGCCCCTGGGAGTCACAGAGGGGTGAGGTGCGGTTACTGCCCCGTCTGTCCTGGGCTGGGGGGCTGGAGCCCCCGGAACAGCCCTGTGGGGACTCAGCCCTGTGGGGGATTCACTGTGTGTGGAAAAGCCCGTCTAGGAATGGGGGTTCCCAGCTGCGTTACAGCGGCGTGACGGAGAGGAAAGAGTTAATGCTTTAGGACAGTCTGGGGGTGCTGGATGGGGAGGAGGGGGCCCGGCTCTCAGGCTGCAGAACGGCCAACCCCGAACGTTCAAAACCCTGAGCCAGGCTCACCGAAAATCACGAGATGGGCTTTGAAATCATGAGATTGTGTAAAATTAATAGATTTGGGATCTTTTTATTTGCCTTCTGCTTGATGAGCCTTTAGGGCGCACGGGGGAGACATTTTGAATCTATTTCCAAGGTCACAAGGGCTAGAAACGTCCTGTGTCTTTAAGAGCGAAGGCTGAAATCATCACGTCTCCCCCTGACTCCACGAGCTGGGGCTTTAAGGAAAACAACAATTCTCATGAGCCTCAAGGCAAAATCAGGAGCGTTGGCAGCACCGAGTGGGACGGAGTCTTTATTCTCCGGGATCCCCTGGAGCCGGGTTCCCAGCCTTGTTCTTTCTGTGGCCCCTGCCCAACATGTTATAAAAACTCCACAGCCCACCCGTGCCACAACGACTGTCTAACGCCGGCCCTGCTGGCTGGTTTATTTTGGCAAATCCCCCCCTGAAACCTGCTCACTGCCCCCCCGGGGGCTCTGGACCCCTGGCTGAGAACCACGGCCTGGGAGCTCTGTTTAGAAGGGGGGAGCAAAGCTGCTGCCTTTCTCCATGGCTGGACTCAGGCCCTTAGCGTGGGATATTCCTGCCCTGCCAGCGACCCCAGGAAAGCTCACTGAGCCGCTGCCTGGCCCCAGGGACAGTCTCAGCCGGCAGGGCCCCAGGGGGCAATGAAGCAGCTGGGTCAGGCTGGGAACCCTCATTCCCAGAGAAGTGCCCTGGCTCCCTGCTCAGCAGCTGAGAAGTCAATTCCCCCCACGCCCGATGAACCAGCCTGGAGCTCAGTGCAGCGCTGGGGGTTTCTCCTTTCACTCCCCTGAAGGCTGCTGTCAGATCTCCCAAAACCAGTGCTCCAGAGGAGGCTTGAACTCACAATCACTCGATGCATCACTGCCCTATAAGTACTGCGCATTAACCCTTTGTGCCACTGGACCCCACGCTGGGTAAAACACATTGACTAGATCTTGACCAACAATTCTGGACCTTGATACAAAACAATGGCTCCCCCTAAGAATGGGGTTGTGTGACCTGCTTTATATGCTGGAGAAATAGCTCAGCACTTTGAGCATTGGCTTGCTAAACCCAGGGTTGTGAGTTCAATCCTTGAGGGGGCCATCTGGGGCAAAAATTGGGGATTGGTCCTACTTTGAGCAGGGGGGTGGATTAGACCTACTAAGGTCCCTTCCAACCCTGATATTCTATGTCCTGGCGCCCTCTTGTGGCCATTTCCTTTCCCTTCATTCGGTGAAAAGTTTTGGGATTTTGTGCACAAACTTTATTTCCTCAGGAGAGACCCAGGAGCGGGGGCTGCCTGCGTCTACCCAGCACCCACTAGATTAGAAGGTGACCGACAAACACCCTTAAGACGAGGCAGCCGTCAAAAAAATCATCTCCCTGCTTCCCTTGAGTGACAGCCTGAATCGTTCCTTGTCCGGGCAGAGCCCAAGGACTGGAATCAGCAGCAGCAACAAACCCTCAGTACGTAGCAGGAACAACCCAAACTGTGCGTTCAAAGGAGCTGTCTCCTTCCTTCGGGGGTCACGTTTGCCATTAGGGTCACTGATTTTCATTTCCCTTCTCTGAGGGCAGAGATGGGGTTGGAGCCACCTCAGGCTAGGATGTGGAGCCCAGGTCCCCACCTGTCAGTCACTCTGGGGACCTGTCTCTGCTCACAGCTGACAGGCTGCCTCCGGCCTCTCCAGCCAGCTCCTGAGTGCTGTGGGGGTGAGTCATTTGCCAAGCATCAGTGGCACACAGGAGAGGCTCTTTTGCCAGGTGCGTTGGTGGTGTAGTGGTGAGCAGAGCTGCTCTCCAAGCAGTTGACCTGGGTTCGATTCCCAGCCAATGCAGGGGTGTGAGGTTTTCCTGGTTTGGAATTGGTTAAATTTCAGTCCCTTTGGATCAGTTTATCAATGGAAGGAGAGAATTAATGTCCCAACTCCCAGCAGGTCACTAAACACCCAGTGGGGGAAGAAAGGGGCGGGACTATCCAGTGAGCTGTTGGAGTCACCCTTGTATTACAATGTTTGGTTAATTTTTTTAAAAAAATTTCCTTTACTTCTCTCTCCTATTTAGACTCAGAGCCTTTAAGGTCAGAAGGGACCAGCGTGATCATCTAGTCCGACCTATTGCACCTTGCAGACCAAAAGACCCCACCCACCCCAAGGGGAGTAAGGTCACGCTTCAGAGAGAAGGTACTAGAGAAATGGTGGGTTCGGCGGGGGGGATAGAAAAGGAAAGCCCCTTTTCTCAGAAGAGCAGACTCGGCTCCCTCCCGGATCTGTCCCCAGTGGATTTAGCTCACAATAAGGGTGTCCCTCCCTCCCTGGGTGATGTAATTAAAATGAAGAAAAGACAAGGTGAGATGGTGCCACAGGTAAGTATATTAAGGGTAAAGGTACAGAGAACTGGAAGAAACTCAAACTTAACCATACAGTGATTCAGTGACTGGCTTTAGAAGCGTGAAGCTCAGACCCACAAAACCTCCCTTGGTATTCAGAGAAACAGTAAATAAACCCCAACACAGAAACCTTTCCCTGCGATTTAGGCGCAGTGGACACAGCACACAGAGGCGAAGCCCAGGACCTTCTACGCTCCGGCTGACTTGGAGCCTTCGAGGAGGACTACGGGGGAGTCCCAATGACTGTTGGATTTTGTTGCAGGCAAGGAGACCCTCCGGGCTGATGGACACCAGGAGAGCAGGACCCTCCAGAGGTCAAATGGATTCGGTTTGCTGTGGCGGGGATAGTGAGGACAGGCCTCTCCTTCCTTAACCTCGCTGCAGGACAGATGGTGTCTTCTCTCTAGCTCTGGAGCGCTAGGGAGACCCGACCGTGCACGTGCTGCCGCGGGAATGGACAGCCCCGCCCAGGCGCTGAGCAAGTCCTTATATAGCCCTTTTGGTGGGAAAAACTGGTCCAGTCCGGTTTGAGCCAGGGAAATCCAGTGTCTTTAAGAGTAAGCTAGCCTGCTTACAGAGATGGAGTCCGAGAGTCACAGATGATATACTCCATATTGGATTTCATTCAGACCAGTGATTTGCATAACCTTTACCTTATACACACTATTAAAACAGCCAGTTAAACACATTTAAACAATACCAACACCACATTTCTTACTAACAGATCGATCACTACCCGCGGATCCGGCGGGTAGTGTAGGCCTGGCCTAAGTAACTGCAGAGTTAGTGTTGTACCAGATAGTTAATTGCACAATCTTACTTCTCTAGTCTCACTTTCTGGTCTCATTGATCACTTGGGTAGAAACAGCAAGGGTTTGGTGGGTTTTGTTTTTTTCTCCCTTCATTTTCTCCTCAGGAATGTGGGATCTTGAGCATGTTATTTTAAGTTCCCTCTGGGTCAGGAAAATTCCATCTCCTTGAAATAGGTGGGGAAGTGGCCTGTTTCTATAACCTAAAATAAAGGAGCTTTTGTAAAGCAGTTTCATCTTTAAATCTGCTGGGATAAAAATAGTAACTAGTAAATTCCACGGCCAGACACCAGGCCAGGATCAATTGATGGGGACAGGATCAATTCATTACAGAAGAAACAAACTCTTGGGAAGTAGCTGTAATTTGTCCCCAAACCTTTCTTTGTTCTCATATGCGATCAGGGATTCTCTTTTAGAGGGCAGAGTTAAGGTTATATGGGCATATACCATCGGTCTGTATTCCCTGTTTTTCCAGAGTTTGAGTTTTACTGAACTCGATGTTCTGGAAGGGTAAGAGAGTCACATATAGACTCCCACACAGGGAGGGAGGGACACATACAATATCACAGGCCTGCACAACGGGTAAAGCGGTGAGGGCCACATTACTCCAAAGAAAAAAGCCGAGGGCTGGATGCGAGGAAAGTTGTTGAGCAAAAAAAAAAACTCTGCCCAAAGTTGTTGAGCAAAAAAACTCTTGGGAAGTAGCTGTAATTTGTAATTTTAGCCAGCCTCCCGCGGGCCGCACAGAGAGCCTCCGCGCGCCGCATACGGCCCATGGGCCGTATGTTGTGCAGGCCTGCAATATCACATACAGGTATTGAACAAAACCGGCCCCAGGACCGACCCTTGGGTCACTCCACTTGATACCGGCTGCCAACTAGACATGGAGCCATTGATCACTACCCATTGAACCCGACCATCTAGCCAGTTTTCTAACCACCTTACTGTCCATTCATCCTGCCCATACTTCTTTAACTTGTTGGCAAGAATACTGTGTGGAGACCGTATCAAAAGCTTTGCTAAAGTCAAGGAATAACATGTCCACTGCTTTCCCATCATCCACAGAGCCAGTTATCTCATCATAAAAGGCAATTAGGTTAGTCAGGCATGACTTGTCCTTGGTGAATCCATGCTGACTGTTCGTGATCACTTTCCTCTCCTTTAAGTGGTTCAGAATTGATTCCTTGAGGACCTGCTCCATGATTTTTCCCAGGGACTGAAGTGAGACTGACTGGCCTGTAGTTCCCTGCATTCTCCCTTCTTGAAAGATGGGCACTATAGTAGCCTTTTTCCAGTCATCTGGGACCTCCACCCAACACCATGACTTTTCAAAGATAACAGCCAGTGGCCCTATAATCACATTTGCCAACTCTTTTTGCACCCTAAGCTGCAGTGCATCCAGCCTGAAGTCATGGAGGGTCCTCAAGAAACACCTTCAGAAGCTCTGGGGGGAATATCATAAGGAGAAAGTGTCTCTCTGCCTGACCGCAGACTTGAACCCTGGACCCTCAGATTAAAAGTCTGATGCTTTACCAACTGAGCTAGCCTGGCTCACATAGCGAGTTCTTCCCCTTACACACATAGCACTTAAAGGAAGGAGTATCAGGGTCAGGTTTAGTAGTGAGCTGTAGGTAGGAGGGAGGAAGAGTCCGGCCCATCTCTTCTCCTCTGGGCACCTAAAGCAGAGGCGGCTGGTGCTGATAACTCCAAGGGAAGGCTTAAAAGTCACAGAGCAACCAAGGCAACCCCTCCCCCGAGGTGCTGCCCCACTGCACTTTCCCCTGCGCGCCCCCCCGCTCCCTCCCCCCCCGCCCCCCGCTGCCATGCCGAACAGCTGAGAGGTGGCGGCTGGGCTAAAAAAACCACGGCTTTTCGGCGGGAGGTGGGAACCAGCCGGAAGGTGAGTTGGGTGCGGGTGGGGGGGGGCCCGCGGGGAGCTGCCGGGGGGGGGGGGAAATCAAAAATGCCCCTTCACTTATTACCTTATTGCTCTGCAAAGTGCAGGTCAGAAACCACAAATCTACAATCCTTCCTCCCTCACTGGCCCCTATGCCAGGATCTCTCAAGCAGAGCCCAGAGCGCTGCCCATCCTTTGAGCCCCCCGACACCTTGTCAATCTTTCTCCCGAAACCCTACTTTCTACATGTGAAAATCCCCATCGGGGAGGGAGAGGAGCAGGGAGCCAGCAGTCTCTGTGGCAGAATTATCTACGGCAGCGCGCTGAGTGGTTGGGGGGCTGAGCTACACCCCTTCGGAGCTTTTCAGGGATGAGATTTTGATGAATTGTAACACAAAGAAAATCTCTCCTGTTTGGGCCTGTTTGTCACCTTTTCCCTTTGTGCCCCCTCAGCCTCCGTTCTTCCGGATACGGGAGGTGCAGAGACAAGCCCCAGGCTTTCTGTCACAAAGTCTGTACCCACCTCTGAAATATTGCCACTGGGAGAGTATGGCTCCCAATTCTCCCATAGAGGGATTGCAAGAGCGGCTACCCAGTTGGGCCTGTGTGTGTCAGAGATCCAGGCTATAGAGGGCAGGTGATCCAGGGCCTATAAGTCCCCTGCCTGAGGGGAGGTCAATGCATGTGGTGGCCCATAAGCACCACAGGTTTTTACCCTGTCCGCTTCCTCCCCCATGTCCCTTATTTACACAATATGGAAGTGCCCCTATGGCTGGGGATGTGAATTTGTGGACACAGCATTGTGCAGTGGGCTTCCAACACAACCTGTAATTCAGCAAGGGGTTTGCAGATGGACTGTGGCTGGAGGTAATTTTCTCTCCACACTGCAGATGGGGGATACACTGGGACCAGGTCCTGGCTCTGTCTTTGTGAGCTGGTTCCCCATGAGTACACACCAGACATCACTGCAATGTATGTAGGTGATAACCCCTGGGAGTATTCTCTGGGACAGGGACAGGTCTGACTCTCACACCAAATGCCTCATTGTGGCTGCCAGAATCTGTGGGTGGCTGATTAAGTTTACGCCCAGGGTGGAGTCCTGCTTTGTGCACCGAGTCTGAGACTGAAAATCCTAAACCACCCTTTGAAATAACAAATGCAGCAGGACGTGTTATTGTCCCTGCCCCAAAGTAGACAGACCAATGGAGAGCTGAGAATCATAGAATATCAGGGATGGAAGGGACATTAGGAGGTCATCTAGTTCAACCCCCTACTCAAAGCAAAGCCAATCCCCAATTTTTGCCCCAGATCCCTAAACCACCCACTGACCAATTGAACTCACAATCCTGGATTTAGCAGGTCAATGCTTAAACCACTGACCTCTCCCTCTCCCCGTAAACATGAAGATTTACTTTTCTCAGGTCCCTTAGCTGTCCAGCAAGGTGCTCCCCTTTTTGCCACTGGGATCACCCCAACCCCTGCAGGACAGAAGGTGGGGAAATGAGCTGAGAAATCTGCTGTTTTCTGCCCTTTTTTTCTTGTCTAGTTTCTCTTCTACATCAAACTTGCCAACTCTTCGTGTGAGCCTGGCTAGCTCAGTTGGTCGAACATCAGACTTTTAATCTGAGGGTCCAGGGTTCAAGTCCCTGGTCAGGTGTAAAAAAGATCATTTCCCCTTGAAACTTCAGGAGTCAGCTCTTCAGTAGCCTCTTTGATGTACCTCTTTTCTTTTCAGGACTTGGGCTTTCCTAGGAAGAGCCATTTACTGCCTGGGACTGAAGGGGCAACTTCCTCACATGCCCACTGGCCTCACAGTCTGGAGGAAGAAAGGCTTCTGGGTCTACAGCAAATCACTGCGTGCCGACTTGTTGAGCAAATACAGCACTGACCAGAGAGGCCAGAGAGGCCTTGAGCAAGGAAGGCAAATTATTGTCCGCCCAGGCTCTTCTGCACCGGAAGTCAGACAAACACAGGGTGTTCTCCATGGTGTAAGGGCCAGCGCTCAGGACTTTGAATCCTGCAATCCAAGTACAAGTCTTGGTGGGACCTTGGAGCAGCTCTTCTGCCACCTAACACTCAGTAGCGTTGCCAGGTGCAGAGCAGAGATAGCGGCTGCTCCCTCTCTGAGCAGAAGCAGCTTCTTAAACAAATTTTTTTTAAAGGGGGAACAGAGCTAAAAAAAAGCACCTCCCCTTGCACTCACCCGTCGACACTGTTCAGCGAAACTTCAGCGGTGGGTCCTTCACTCGCTCCAGGTCTTCGGCAGCACTTCCGCGGCGGGGACCACTGAAGACCCGGAGCGAGTGAAGGGACGGGACCCGCCACCAAAGTGCCGCCGAACGGCTGGAGCGCCGCCGGGTGAGTACAAGGGGAGGCGCCTTTTTCTAGCTCCGTTCCCCCTGAGCTCTGCACCTGGGTACGCCACAGTTAACACTGCTGGGTGTTCCAAGGCTTCGTCTTGCTCTCTCCAGTGACGTGGGAGCCTGTCTTTTGCCTGCTCGTTCTTGTGACTTGAGCGCCAGAGGGGACGTTTGATCCAGAAGGCTGGTCGTGCCTGGAGTCCTGTAGGTAGGGGTGTGAGCTCCATTTCCTCTGAGCCCTGAAGCTGGGCTGCAGCCTGGCCTAGGAGGGAACCTGATTGTCTGACCATGTTAAAGAAAACTACGATTGATAAATCGCTTGACTAACAGTGTCAGTCTGGCCGAGTGATCTAGGGCATCAAGGCTTTGTCTTTTCATCATATGCTGTTCTGGGCTCCATATAGAGGTGTTTGTTCATATCCCACTCCTGACACAATCATTGTCTTTCACCTGAAGAAATAGCCTCATTTCCAGCTCACCTGTAACATCACACCACCAACTGCTTAGCATTTGTATGAGAGAAGTCACCTGTGGGGTAATGCACACAGCATCTCTCTCAGAGAGCAACAGTGACACTGGGTGGCCACGTGCGGTAATGCACACAGCATCTCTCTCAGAGAGCAACAGTGACACTGGGTGGCCACATGGGGTAATGCACACAGCGTCTCTCTCAGAGAGCAACAGTGACACCGGGTGGCCACGTGGGGTAATGCACACAGCGTCTCTCTCAGAGAGCAACAGTGACACTGGGTGGCCACATGGGGTAATGCACACAGCGTCTCTCTCAGAGAGCAACAGTGACACTGGGTGGCCACGTGCGGTAATGCACACAGCATCTCTCTCAGAGAGCAACAGTGACACTGGGAGGTCACGCTGGGTAACGCACACAGCATCTCTCTCAGAGAGCAACAGTGACACTGGGCGGTCACGTGGGGTAATGCACACAGCATCTCTCTCAGAGAGCAACAGTGACACTGGGTGGCCACGTGCGGTAATGCACACAGCATCTCTCTCAGAGAGCAACAGTGACACTGGGAGGTCACGCTGGGTAACGCACACAGCATCTCTCTCAGAGAGCAACAGTGACACTGGGCAGTCACGTGGGGTAATGCACACAGCATCTCTCTCAGAGAGCAACAGTGACACTGGGTGGCCACGTGCGGTAATGCACACAGCGTCTCTCTCAGAGAGCAACAGTGACACTGGGCGGTCACGTGGGATAATGCACACAGCATCTCTCTCAGAGCGCAACAGTGACACTGGGAGGTCACGCTGGGTAACGCACACAGCATCTCTCTCAGAGAGCAACAGTGACACCGGGTGGCCACATGCGGTAATGCACACAGCATCTCTCTCAGAGAGCAACAGTGACACCAGGTGGCCACGTGGGGTAATGCACACAGCGTCTCTCTCAGAGAGCAACAGTGACACTGGGTGGCCACGTGCGGTAATGCACACAGCATCTCTCTCAGAGAGCAACAGTGACACTGGGAGGTCACGCTGGGTAACGCACACAGCATCTCTCTCAGAGAGCAACAGTGACACTGGGCAGTCACGTGGGGTAATGCACACAGCATCTCTCTCAGAGAGCAACAGTGACACCGGGTGGCCACATGCGGTAATGCACACAGCATCTCTCTCAGAGAGCAACAGTGACACCGGGTGGCCACGTGGGGTAATGCACACAGCATCTCTCTCAGAGAGCAACAGTGACACCAGGTGGCCACGTGGGGTAATGCACACAGCGTCTCTCTCAGAGAGCAACAGTGACACTGGGTGGCCACGTGCGGTAATGCACACAGCATCTCTCTCAGAGAGCAACAGTGACACTGGGAGGTCACGCTGGGTAACGCACACAGCATCTCTCTCAGAGAGCAACAGTGACACTGGGCAGTCACGTGGGGTAATGCACACAGCATCTCTCTCAGAGAGCAACAGTGACACCGGGTGGCCACATGCGGTAATGCACACAGCATCTCTCTCAGAGAGCAACAGTGACACCGGGTGGCCACGTGGGGTAATGCACACAGCATCTCTCTCAGAGAGCAACAGTGACACCAGGTGGCCACGTGGGGTAATGCACACAGCGTCTCTCTCAGAGAGCAACAGTGACACTGGGTGGCCACGTGCGGTAATGCACACAGCATCTCTCTCAGAGAGCAACAGTGACACTGGGAGGTCACGCTGGGTAACGCACACAGCATCTCTCTCAGAGAGCAACAGTGACACTGGGCAGTCACGTGGGGTAATGCACACAGCATCTCTCTCAGAGAGCAACAGTGACACCGGGTGGCCACGTGGGGTAATGCACACAGCATCTCTCTCAGAGAGCAACAGTGACACCAGGTGGCCACGTGGGGTAATGCACACAGCATCTCTCTCAGAGAGCGACAATGACACCGAGTGGCCACGTGGGGTAATGCACACAGCGTCTCTCTCAGAGAGCAACAGTGACACTGGGTGGCCACGTGGGGTAATGCACACAGCGTCTCTCTCAGAGAGCAACAGTGACACTGGGTGGCCACGTGGGGTAACGCACACAGCGCCTCTCTCAGAGAGCAACAGCGACACTGGGTGGCCACGTGGGGTAATGCACACAGCGTCTCTCCCAGAGAGCAACAGTGACACCAGGTGGCCACGTGGGGTAATGCACACAGCGTCTCTCCCAGAGAGCAACAGTGACACCGGGTGGCCACGTGGGGTAATGCACACAGCATCTCTGTCAGAGAGCAACAGTGACACTGGGTGGCCATGTGCGGTAATGCACACAGCGTCTCTCTCAGAGAGCAACAGTGACACTGGGTGGCCACGTGCGGTAATGCACACAGCATCTCTCTCAGAGAGCTCACCTCTCATACCGGGTGGAGAAACTGGAGAAAGTGGTGGCAGGTCTTCGATGGGTCGGCTGGTAGAGTGAAGGTCTGGAGCCAGCGCTCAGGAAGTCATCCTTATGTCGCCCTTGTGACTCCAGCTTGAAGGAGAGCGTCTTTTCCTTCCCATTGCTGAGAAGGAGCAAGAGAAGAAAGAAAGCTCACATGGGCCAACTGGGTACACAAGCACACGCTGCTTTTCCCTGCTGTGGGGCGTGAAATAAGGGACTCATGGCAGGTAAACCCACTGCTGCCCTTCCAGAAAACAGCCCAGCCCTGACCCCAAGGAGCAGGCTAAAATCTGGGGGTGAACTAGGGTCCTGTAGATCATCAGTCTAATGCTCTCCTCACTGAGCTACTTCAGCATCTACAAGTGACTATTTTGACCTGCTGCTTCTGTGTCTGGGATGTTTTTGTCAGTCCTGGCACACAAGAAGGACGTCATTGTGAGAGGCCCATGAGGGGTAGATTAATTTTGCCGGCCTTACTCAGCCCTGTGAAGTGTTACCCTGGACTCAGCTCTCCACTGGTCTGTCTGCTTTGCAGCAGGGACCATAACATGTCCTGCTGCATTCGTTATTTCAAAGGGTGGTTTAGGATTTTCAGTCTCAGACACGGTGCACAAAGCAGGACTCAACCCTCGGCGTAAACTAAATGTGCCGCCCACAGATTCTGGCAGCCACAAGGAGCCATTTGGTGTTAGAGTCAGACCTGCCCCTGTCCCAGAGGGAGGGGTCGTCTGGGAGGGGACTGGCACACGGACCTGTCGGCTCTTAACTCCCAAACTTTCAGTAACGAGCTAAGACATAGTGCCCAGCAGTGACTAAACCATAGTGTCTATCCACACCTGACTCCCTGCCAGCCCCCACCTGGGCCTTTGCTTGTGTTTGGATTCTGCAAAGCAGAGGAGCAGGTGAAGTTTCCCTTGCAAGCTGTGTGTGTGTGAAAATCCTTGGCCAGGTCTGCACTACAAAGTTATTTCAGCATCATTATATTGCTCAGGCATGTGGAAAACACACGATGCTCCCTCGGTCGCCAGCTTTTGGCTGGTGCACACACGGCAATGCCACGTCTGGCGACAAATCTGCCCTCTGTCGGCGACAAAATCAAACCACCTCGACGAGAGACCTGGAGCTTTTTGCAGGAAACTGAGAGTGACAAAGTGTCAGTGTAGAGGCTGCTGGTCATTACATCACCAGAACTGGCCTCCGCCAGTATCCCACAATGCCCGCGGGGAACTCCCTGCCCTGCGATCCTGCTCCAGAGGCTGGGCCCCTCCCCTCTCATCGCTCCGGGAAGTTCTGACGGCTCAGCCTGCTGCTCTGCTCCGGCAGCAAGGAGCAAATCACTGCCGGGGGATGCTGCTCCCCCGCACGGCAACCACGGAGCTGGGGGGCGGAAGCTCCTTACAGTGGGGGGGCCACCGGCATCTAAACTCACCCCATGATGACCCTTTCCTGCAAGGACCTGCACTCACGCCTTCCCTTCTCCCTGAGACCCCAACCCTACACCGCCCCGTCTCCCTGAGGCTCCATCCCACCCTGTTCCCCCAAGGCCACAAACACAGAATGCCTCTTCTCGTCAGGCCTCCGTCCTGTTCCCCCCTCCACTGTTCGTCCTTACGGCTGGTAACCCCCCTGTTCCGGCCCCTGACACAGAGCCAGGCAGGCAGCAGCGTGTGTGTGTGTGTGAGAGAGAGAGGGAGAGACACTGCTGTGCTGTGCTGAGCTGAACCAGTGAGGGAAGCGGGGGCTGATGTCAGGGGTGTTCCCCTCCCCTTGCTTCAGGACTGGGGTGTCCCCCTCCCCCTGCCTCAGGACTGGTTGGTTCCAGCAGCTGTCTGAGCTTAGACACAGTGTGCCAGCACACTCTCTCTTCCCCAACGCACACACTGGCTCTCCACACACACACACACTGCAGTTGGGAAGCAGCTGGCAATCTAGTAGGCTGCCCATGGAACAATGGGATAGAGAAACCTGCATCATGTGATGCTGCACCGGCCCATGAGCCATTGCAAACCCCTCCCAAAGCCCCCTGCGGCCAGTTGCACAGTGCGATAGCTACCCACAGTGCACTGCTCTTTGGGGCGTTTACAGGGCTGCTGGCGTGGATGCGCTCTGGTGACACAAGCAGCATAGTGTGGACATGCAACAGCAGTTTAATTATAACGGTTTAACTAAAGTGGCATAACTCAGTAGTGTAGACACAGCCTGAGAGTGAGATGAGACAAGACCCAGCTCCGCTTGACACCAAGGATGCTCAGGTACTGAAACTAAAGAACCACAAGCTCCTCCGTAGTTGACAGGATTTGAACCTGCACAGGGAGATCCCAATGGATTTCAAGTCCATCAGCTTAACCACTCAGCCACAACTACTTGACTGACACATGTATCTCATGCCACATCTACTTCTGTTCTCATTGAGTGATCATTTCCCATTGTTTGCTCACACCAGCTTCCACAACAGACACACTGCTGTGCAGTTGTGTAAGTGTGTCCGTGACTGAACAGCAAGAATTTCTGCTCATTTCCCTTCTGGCTGGAGCATGATGAGGGTGTGTTTGTGGTTAATGAGGTTGCTGTAGATTGTTGTCCATTTCCCTCATTCCAGCTGCGAGATCACATCAGGTTTGAAAACTGGAAACCCTGCTCAAGGCAAAGAAAACAAGGGAGGTCAGTGTAATTTGTGGGATACTTGTCACAAGGAATATTCCATGGTTTTAACCCCTCCTCATTTTTAAGTAGTAATATCCCAAGGCCATCTTCCTTGACTTAAAGTGGCAGGAGAGTTGTTATTATTATAAATCATATTCATTACCTTTGTGCCTAAGGACCAAGTAAGAAGTGGGTCCCCATTGTGCTAGGCAAGGTACAAACCCAGAATAGTAGATGGCCCATGCCCTGAAGAATTTACAATCTAAATAGACAAGACAGACACAGAATGGGGGAAGGGGTAGAACCCACCAGCAGAGTGAACTATGTGAAGGCAGAGTGACAGATCTGATGAACACAGGCATATCTCTTGAAACTATTGTATTTAATGTTATGACTAGGGCCAGTGTTTTCTGGAAATTGCCGCTTTTACTGCATTTTTTTCTGGAATTACTCTTCATTTCTGGAATCACCCTTCATATCCGGAATTGCTGAACAGAGGGTGGGTGGGGCATGTAGGGTCACAACCCCCCAGATGTCTGCCCAGAGACACCTGACTCATCCCCAGGGTGTGGGGCGGAGGTGATGTGTGGCCAGGGCACACATGGTCACGCCCCACTCCCCCCCCGCCCCAGATTTCTGCCTGGGGACACCTGACTCCACCCCAGGGCACAGGGCAGAGGCTGGGGACTAGCTGCGGTTGAGACTTGCTGTTAATTTCTTCCCTCCTCATGCAAGTCTGGGTTCAGCAAAACCACTGTGCAGCTTCCCCAGGGCAGGTAGAGGAACCCTGCCCAGGGGAACCTTGAAAGGGGGACGCCAGGCTCCCACATCATGCTGCAGAGCAGACGGCGCTCGCAGCTGCTCTCGGCTGCGTCCACAGCCCCTCTCCCCTGCTCATCTCCCCTGCGCACAGCGGGTTCATTCCCCATCCCCCCAGCACACAGCCGGCTCTAGGCTCTCAATGCCCAGTGTGTGGGCCCCACCTCCCCCACACGGCTGGCTCCTGTCCCCTCCCCCCAATGCACTTTCAGGCTGTAAAGGATTATATATTGCTCATGTTTGTCAATTACTCTGTTTTCATTGCCAGCAAACACTGGCCCAGTTCTGACTGTTATCTGTATCTTTGAGCCAGCCCTTGAGAGCATGAATACTCCACAGACTATGATGCTGATATGGGCCAGATGATACCGGGCAGGGCTGAGGGATGGGTTTCCTGTGCAATCTGGTGTCACTAAGGGGTAATGAATGCCAGATCTCAAGGCTGGTTATGCAGATCTCCAGCTTTTGAAGCTTTGCCCCACGCAGAAAGGGCCAGTGACTGATTTCACCTCTTTCAGGAGACTGAAGACAGACTTTTTGGGGAGAAACAGCGGAGTTTGAATTGACTTAGAGGGGTCTTTTGGGGCTACAAACTGACATGACCTGTAATCTAAAAGAGGGAAGGTTTTAAGGAAGGTTTTAATACACTTTGGAACTGATCAGGGATTCCCAAGCGGACTGATGAGGGGACGATGGTAAATACGCATTTAGATGCTTTTCTTGTTTTGTATCTTTTCCCCATAAGGCCCATGGACACTGTCATGGATCCATAGGATCTGTGCAATGCCTTGTCTTTTAACCCGTCCTTGGGAGGTGCCCCTTGAGTGCACTAGACCCCCAAGGGGTCTCGCTCTTCCACAAGGATAGGCCTTAGACGGAGTCTCTGGCTTCAACTCCCAAGACTGAGCCACTGGCTTCAACACTCCTATTTCAACCTGTGAGCAATGCCAGCGGGTCCAGCTGAGCGACACTCCTGTCCAGAGACTGTTCCTCATTCGATGCACCTCAGCAAGTTTGTGCTCTGACACTGGGCAGACTGTTAAACCACAGCAGGGTTTATTAGTTAACTGACACACGGCATTGGAAAGTCCTTCGATTAGCACGGAGAAGCGAAGACGACAATAGAGTCCATACTGGCCAATGCCCTTGAGCCATGCTGCTGTAGAAAACATTTTGTTTTCCTTTCACTGGGCCTGTCCATTTGTCTTCGCTCCGGTAGAGCTCCCTGCGCCTGTGAGCCCAGTAGGGGCCGAGGGGACGGGAATCCTTACCCAGCGAGGTCACGTTCTCATAGTTCTCCTGCATGACGGCTCTGTAGAGGGCTGTCTGAGCGGGGTCCAGCAGAGCCCCCTCTTCCCTGGTGAAATACACAGCCACCTCCTCGAAGGTCACCGGCCCCTGAAAGAGCAAGAGTCCAACACTCAGTACCTGCTGCCCCACTCACAGCCCCACTATTCGTGGAGGAGAGGAGCCAATAAAAGGGAAGCTCTGGGTGGCTCACAGTCAGGAGTCCCACCCCCACCCCACTCAGAGCATCCAGAAAACACCAGGGGGAGGGGACGAAGAGAGAGCCCCTTGTCTCTCCCAGCAGATCCATCACACACCTACTAGCGTGAGACTGATATGGGAGATGGAGGCCCGAGCAGAGTGCAGGGAGAGCTCGCTGGGAGAAAGCCCAACACTGTTCTCATTGTGAGGAGCTGGACAGGGCCAGCCTTGGTGGTGGGCGGACTAGACGACGGTCCAGGGGGACATTGCTGAGGGGGTGCCTCTAGCAGGGGTGTCCTGTCTCTCCTCTCCCCACTGCTTCTGTAGCCCTGCCCCCTCCCCCCACTGGGAGCTGCCCCTGGCCAAGCTGCTCCCAGGAGCCACCTGTGTGCTGTGCAGGGGGTGTTGCTGATGTCGGGGTGGGCCCATCCTCCTGCCCCTGTACCCAGTCTCTGCTGAGCTGAGGGGTGGGGGGACAAGAGTCTGCGCTGCTGCCTCTGGGTCAGGAGTGGGAGCTGCTGGCCGCTGCTGCTGTCTGAACGAGCCTTCAGACTAGTGAGTGCTGCTGTGCGTAAAGTGACAGTGTGCTGTGTCTCACACTCCTCCCCGCCACACACACACACACTGTATCTCACACACACAATGTGTCTCTTTCACACTCTCCCCACACACACACTCACCCCACAAGAGACACTTCAATTATTGTTATTACTTCTTGGGACTTCCCGTCTAATTAGCTGGAAGATTCATTTTACATTTTAAAAATTCTGTAAAGGAACCTCTGTTTCCAAATGTGCGTCAATGCTAATGAGGTCTAATCAGAACCACATTCTAAAAAGGGGGTGCCCAGAGCGGGAAAATTAAGCTCTCTATGGAATACTCCAGCAGGAATCATCCCTCTACTGATGATCAAGCCATGAGAGACTCATCAGACCCTACCACTATTGCTAAGGATGGGAGTAGAACTAGATTTGTAACTTTTGCATAGGTCTTTATAGAATTTCTCTGTGCTTGGGGATTCAGAACTTTAATTGTAACTTCCATAAAACTTGTCAAACAGACTAGACCTTGTACGTGTGAATGTCTGTGTGGTCACTGCCCTTGGTCTGTGTGTTCCTGGACGATACATGTGAAGCGAGTAGCCGAGGTGACTTTCACTCTGTTAAGTTTGGAACTGTAGCCAGCAGAGGCGGACCCAGGGCGGTGTAATACCACATTACAACATGCACTTTAAATAAAAGAAAAGGCTGCACAGTACACCACATACCAGGCCACCCTTACCTCTGCGCTGCTGCTGGCGGTGGCTTTGCCTTCAGAGCTGGGCACTTGGTCAGCAGCCACTGCTATCAGGCCGCCCTGACAGGGCTTAATTTGTGCTGGGGCTGAGCTCCGGCCGCTCTTTAATACAAAGTAAGCACCGGAGGGAGGCATCGGGGCCTGGAGGGGATGGTGGGGAGCTCATGAGGGCCAGGGGTGATGGGGGGACACCAAAATATAAGTTTGCCCAGGGTGCCATTTTCTCCAAGGTCAGCCCTGGAGCTGGATACGGCGGGAGGGGCATATCCCCTACGGCAGGAGTCCCTGGACCTCTGGGGAGCTGTAAGCAGGTTTCAGGGGGTCCTCCAAGCAGGGCCAGTGTTAGACTCGCTTGGGCCTGAGGCAGAAAGATGAAACCTCCCTGCATGGGGCTGAAGGCTGGGTCCTGAACCCTGCCCCCAGGGGCTGAAGCCAAACTGTGAGCAATTAGCTTTGCGGGGGGGCCTGTCACATGGGGCCCCAGGCACTTGCCCTGGTTACCACCCCCTAATGCCAGCCCTGGCTTGTATATGCAGAGAAACATGCCGATGCAGGGCCCTGGGGGGTTTATAGCGTGTTGAGGGGGCTCAGACAGAAAAAGCTTAAGAACCCTCCCTAAGCCTCATTGGTGGGTGCCCCCCTAGATCTAGATCTCAGAGCAGCCGCTGGTTACTCAAGTCAGGCTCCAGCACTGGGATCTGCTCCATTTTCCCAGCCCCACCTAGGTGGGTTGTTTCCTGTTCCACAAATTAGGGCATTTCCACCTTCCAACCTCAGGGGTCCGTTGCTAGAATCTAGGCCACTTATTAAACATCTCCCAGCAGGTTTGCCCCACCCAGGCCTCCTCCCAGTCTCCATCCTGTGAATTTCCTGTCCCGCCCCAACTAGGGTGACCAGATGTCCCGATTTTATAGGGACAGTCCTGATTTTGGGGTCTTTTTCTTATATAGGCTCCTATTACCCCCCCACCCCCGTCCCAATTTTTCACGTTTGTTGTCTGGTCACCCTAGTGTGCGTGTGTGTGTGCACTATTTGCATCCTTGTGCCACTTCCCTCTCAAATTTTTCACACTTGCTGTCTGGTCATCCTAGCTCCAACCTCCAAACCAGACAGTGCAAACGTTCCCATCTCCGGTGTATTTGCTGTCCCTCTTCCTCCCGCAGGAACCCACCAGCAACCCCCCGATAATCCCTACCTGAACTGGCTCCTCTGCAGCCATGTCTCTCCCCTGTCCCATGGGAGGACGGGATGAACTGGAGCAAAACACGGACATTATTCTGCAGCCTGGCAGGGTGAGAAGGGCAGTTGTGGAGGTTTCAGAACAGGCTTTAATTCATTTCACAGCACGATTGCCCCAGGCTTTTCCCCTGCAGACAGACACCCTAGAGTCTGCCATGCTGAGAAAATGCTCGATCTCTTTATTACAGTGGAGACCTGGCCACTCCTGCCAGGCTAAACCCACAGAGACATTTTTAACCTCTTTTCTCCCTCCCCCCATTCTGTAACAAAGCATCTGAACACAATGCTAGAAAGAAGCAGAGCCAAAGTATTTACTGTGGGGGATTCCCTTGGACACTGACCCCACGGCAGCCACACCCCAGTAGGAGGGATATGGAGTCAGGAACTGGGTTTTCCTCTGTTTGATCCTCATCTTTTCCACAGGAAAATGATTTTACCTAGGGTGCAGTAATACATCTGTCTGGGCAGATTAGAGATCTGGAAATCTCTCTCCAAACTCTTCTCTCCCATGGCTCCTTTCAGTCTCTCTTTCTCCTTTTCCCTGTCCCCTCTCCCTGCCCGTCTGGTAGGAAAGTCCCATTCCTGGGTTGTTTGCTTCCCCATGGCTGGATTTGCTCCTGCAATTGCTAATGGGACGAGAAATGAGGGGGGAGGGTCTGTTTGAGTAGAGTCATTTTAAGGCCAGACCCCAGCATTTTCCCCTCATTTCTTCCAGTTACCTGGAATCTCTGGCTCAGAATTTAGTATTAACGGGGCTCAGGGCTGCCCTAGGGGGCTGGTGCCAGCTGGAGAAAGTCATCACGTGGGTTGGGCAGAGAAGACGGTTTAATTAAGGTCACTTCCCAGCACAGACCCCGCTGGGGGAGCAGCAGCTGCTAAGCCTGGTCGCCCAGATCACGATGGAGGCTGCAGCGTCTGACCCAGGAAGCTGAACCCCAATATCCTGAGCAGAGAGGGACAGGGCGTTGGAGCAGCCTTCCCTCCTTGAGCTCTCTGGGGGGAGCAGCTAATGAGAGCCCCTCCTCACAGGGAGAATTGCTGATCTCATTTGCCCCCCTGTCCATCTGGAGTCACTCCTCGTCTGTCCAGGCAGTGACTCTGGATTAACAGTGGTGTCCGTGACACCAGGTTTCAGGAAGAACGAGTCCAGAGCGCTGTGGGAGAGACCGTTGTGGGGCAGAGCGAACCCCCTTCACCCCTCCCACACCCCCAGATCTAGGACAAGGACTCGGGGGATGAATTTTCCCAATGGAACCGGACGTTTCCGCAGTTTTCCAGAGGGGAGAAAAGCAGAATCGGTGATGTCACATTCCCAGCCCCCAGCCAGGGGCCCCCGACCCCCCCCAAAGCCCAGACCCCCAGTCAGGGGCCCCAGACCCCCCTCAGAGCCCAGACCCCCAGCCAGGGGCCCCAGACCGCCCCCCAGAGCCCAGCCAGGGGCCCCAGACCCCCCCCCAGAGCCCAGCCCCCAGCCAGGGGCCCCAGACCCCCCCCAGAGCCCAGCCCCCAGCCAGGGGCCCCAGACCACCCCCCAAAGCCCAGCCCCCAGCCAGGGGCCCCAGACCCCCCCCAGAGCCCAGCCCCCAGCCAGGGGCCCCAGACCACCCCAGAGCCCAGACCCCGAGCCAGGGGCCCCAGACCCGCCCAGAGCCCAGACCCCCAGCCAGGGGCCCCAGACCCCCCCCCAGAGCCCAGCCCCCAGCCAGGGGCCCCAGACCCCCAGCCAGGGGCCACAGACCCCCCCCCCCAGCCAGTAACCCCAAAGCCCCCCCCCAGTGAGAGCCGCCCATGGGGGGAGGGGGAGAGACTGGGGTGCGGGGGGGGAGGGGCAGAGACCTGCTCGGGGGAGGGGGTCACCCTGGGTGCGGCTCGTGGGTCTCTGGGGAGAAAGGGGGCGGGGCGGGGGGTCCCCAGGGCCGGGGGCAGCGGTAAATCCGGGGGGGTCTCAGCCCCCCCTTTCACTCCCCCCCCTCGGGGGTCACCTGCTCTTCTCCCCCCGCCCCGATCTGCGCATGCCCAGAGCCGGGAGACACAAAACCCTTCAACGTCACTTCCGGTCCCTTCAGGAGCGCCAGGAACTACATCTCCCAGCCTGCCCCGGGAGCCACTTCCGCCCTCTTCAGCCCAGCTCAGGCAGCTGTGACTGCGCATGCTCAGTGCTAGTGCCACGGAGCCGGGAGAAGAAAGCCCAGAGCCCGGGGGCGGGGCTCTGGCTCCATTGTGAGCCGGGGGCGGGGCAGAGCCTGGGGGCGGGGCAGCGCCTGGGGGCGGGGCTCTGGCTCCATTGGGAGCCGGGGGCGGGGCAGCGCCTGGGGGCGGGGCTCTGGCTCCATTGGGAGCCGGGGGCGGGGCTGAGCAGCGGCTCCCGGGGGGGTCCCGTGTTTGCCGGCAGCGCTGGAGCCGCCGGGGCGATCGCGGAGCTGCTGGGCTCAGCTGCAGCCGGGCTCGGCCCCGGCCCCGCCGGGACCCGGGTGGGGACAGAGCCTGGGGCCGGGGGGTTCCCCTGTGTGGGGCCGGGGGCGGCGGGGGGACGAGCCGGAGCTGCGGACGGGGGAAGGACAGTGGGACACGTGGGGGGTGGAGCGTCCCCTGGGAGCCAGGAAAGTCCGGGGGCTTTGTGTGTGTGTGTGTGTCAGTGTGTCTGTGTGTGTTACTGTGTGTGTGTGTCAGTGTGTGTGTGTGTGTTTGTGTTACTGTGTGTGTGTCAGTGTGTGTGAGTCGGTGTGTGTGTGTCATTGTGTATCTGTCAGTGTGTGTGTCATTGTGTGTCTGTGTGTGTGTGTGTGTCAGTGTGTCTGTGTGTGTGTGTGTTACTGTGTGTGTGTGTCCGTGTGTGTGTGTGTGTTTGTGTTACTGTGTGTGTGTCAGTGTGTGTGAGTCGGTGTGTGTGTGTCATTGTGTATCTGTCAGTGTGTGTGTCATTGTGTGTGTGTGTGTCTGTGTGTGTGTCTGTGTGTGTGTGTTACTGTGTGTGTGTCTCTGTGTGTATGTTACTGTGTGTGTGAGTTACTGTGTGTGTGTCAGTGTGTGTGTGTTACTGTGTGTGTGTCAGTTTGTGTGTGTGTTACTGTGTGTGTGTGTGTTACTGTGTATGTGTCGGTGTGTGTGAGTCGGTATGTGTGTGTCATTGTGTATCTGTCAGTGTGTGTGTCATAGTGTGTGTGTGTGTGTGTGTCTGTCAGTGTCTGTGTGTGTCGCTATTTGCACCCTTGTGCCACGTCCCTCTCACACACTGATCACAATTCTCTCTCCGCTTCTTCCCCTTTGCTCTCCCCTCACCACATGTGGCTACAAAAATCCCACAATGACGGACTCCCTCGTCTCTTCCTTTGCCCCATTTTCTCCATCAGTCTCCAACGGCCATTTCAATTCTCCCCAGATTTGGGATGTTTCCCCCCCCCCCCAGTTTATCTGCAGCCCTTTGTCCTCGTTCGGGTGGGAAATTGCTGCCCCGAGTCACTCCCCAAAGGGGGTCGGGGTTGGGGGGGCTGTTTGGGGAGCCCCGAGACGTGGCTGCCTCAGGGGTGGCTATGGGGCGGCTGTTCTCTGCCAGCAGCAGGGCTTGGCCGGGGCCCAGGAGGGAACAGGAGGAGCCGGTGTCCCCTATGGAGCCTGCCCAGCCCCTTTGCTTCTGCTCCTTTCTAGCGCTTCCTTCACAGACTTTATTACTGGGGAGGCTGGAAAATGTCTCTGGGCTGAGCCCCGGCAGGAGGGGCCAGGTCCCCACTGTAGTAAAGAGATGACGCGTTTCCCCAGCATGGCAGAATGTCGGGTGTGTGTCTGCAGGGAAAGGGCCTGGGGGGATCGTGACGTGAAATTAACTAAACCCTGTTCTGCAACCTCCACAACTTTCTCTTCTCGCCCTGCCAGGCTGCAGTGTGACGTCCATGTTTCACTCCAGCTCATCCCAGCCTCCCATGGGACAGGGAAGGGAAATGGCTGCAGAGGAGTCAGTTCAGGTAGGTATCATCGAGGGGTTGCTGGTGGGTTCCTGCAGGAGGAAGAGGGACAGAAATACACCGGAGATGGGAAGATTTGCACAGTTTGGTTTGAAGGTTGGAGCGCGGCAGGAAAGTCACAGGGTGGAGAATGGGAGGAGCCCAGGGTGAGGGAATCCTGCTGGAACAAGCAACAGTGACACCGGGTGGCCAGGTGCGGTAATGCACACAGCATCTCTCTCAGAGAGCGACAGTGACACCGGGTGGCCACGTGGGGTAATGCACACAGCGTCTCTCTGAGAGAGCAACAGTGACACCGGGTGGCCACGTGGGGTAATGCACACAGCGTCTCTCTCAGAGTGCAACAGTCACACCGGGTGGCCACGTGGGGTAACGCACCCAGCGTCTCTCTCAGACAGCAACAGTGACACAGGGTGGCCACGTGGGGTAATGCACACAGCATCTCTCTCAGAGAGCGACAGTGACACCGGGTGGCCACGTGGGGTAACGCACACAGCGTCTCTCTCAGACAGCAACAGTGACACCGGGTGGCCACGTGGGGTAATGCACACAGCGTCTCTCTCACAGAGCAACAGTGACACCCGGTGGCCACCTGGGGTAATGCACACAGCATCTCTCTCAGAGAGTAACAGTGACACTGGGTGGCCACGTGGGGTAATGCACACAGCATCTCTCTCAGAGAGCGACAGTGACACCGGGTGGCCACGTGGGGTAACGCACACAGCGTCTCTCTCAGACAGCAACAGTGACACCGGGTGGCCACGTGGGGTAATGCACACAGCGTCTCTCTCACAGAGCAACAGTGACACCCGGTGGCCACCTGGGGTAATGCACACAGCATCTCTCTCAGAGAGTAACAGTGACACTGGGTGGCCACGTGGGGTAATGCACACAGCGTCTCTCTCAGAGCAACAGTGACACCAGGTGGCCACGTGGGGTAATGCACAAAGCGTTTCTCTCAGAGAGCAACAGTGACACCGGGTGGCCACGTGGGGTAATGCACACAGCATCTCTCTCAGAGAGCCACAGTGACACCGGGTGGCCATGTGGGGTAATGTACACAGCGTCTCTCTCAGAGAGCAACAGTGACACTGGGTGGCCACGTGGGGTAATGCACACAGCGTCTCTCTCAGAGAGCAACAGTGACACCGGCTGGCCACGTGGGGTAATGCACACAGCGTCTCTCTCAGAGAGCAACAGTGACACCGGGTGGCCACGTGGGGTAATGCACACAGCGTCTCTCTCAGAGAGCAAAAGTGACACTGGGTGGCCATGTGGGGTAATGCACACAGCGCCTCTCTCAGAGAGCAAAAGTGACACTGGGTGGCCACGTGGGGTAACGCACACAGCGCATCTCTCAGAGAGCGACAGTGACACCGGGTGGCCACGTGGGGTAATGCACACAGCATCTCTCTCAGAGAGCAACAGTGACACTGGGTGGCCACGTCAGGCAATGCACACAGCGTCTCTCTCAGAGAGCGACAGTGACACTGGGTGGCCACGTCGGGCAATGCACAGAGCATCTCTGTCAGAGAGCTCACCTCTCATACCGGGTGGAGAAGCTGGAGAAAGTGGTGGCAGGTCTTCGGTGGGTCGGCTCGTAGAGCAAAGGTCTGGAGCCAGCGCTCAGGAAATCATCCTTACATCGCCCTTGTGACTCCAGGTTGAAGGAGAGCTTCTTTCCTTCCCATTGCTGAGAAGGAGCAAGAGAAGAAAGAAAGCTCACATAGGCCAACTGGGTACACAAGCCCACGCTGCTTTTCCCTGCTGTGGGGCGTGAAATAAGGGACTCATGGCAGGTAAACCCACATCTGCCCTTCCAGAAAACAGCCCAGCCCTGACCCCAAAGAGCAGGCTAAAACCTGGGGGTGAACTAGGGTCCTCTAGATCATCAGTCTAATGCTCTCCTCACTGAGCTACTTCAGCATCTACAAGTGACTATTTTGACCTGCTGCTTCTGTGTCTGAGATGTTTTTGTCAGTCCTGGCACACAAGAAGGACGTCACTGCGAGAGGCCCATGAGGGGAAGATGAATCTTTGCCGGCCTTACTCAGCCCTGTGAAGTGTTACCCTGGACTCAGCTCTCCATTGGTCTGTCTGCTTTGGGGCAGGGACCATAACACGTCCTGCTTCATTCGTTATTTCAAAGGGTGGTTTAGGATTTTCAGTCTCAGACACGGTGCACAAAGCAGGACTCCACCCTCCGCGTAAACTAAATGAGCCGCCCACAGATTCTGGCAGCCACAATGAGCCATTTGGTGTGAGAGTCAGACCTGCCCCTGTCCCAGAGGGAGGGGTCATTTGCCAGGGGACTGGAACACGGACCTATCAGCTCTTAACTCTATTATCAGTGCCTGGGAGTGTAATTTAAACCATAAGAAAAACCACACTGGGCTAGACTGAAACTCTGTATCTTTTTTTCTGACAGTGGCCATTACCAGGTGCCCCAAAAGCAATGCACCCAGGCACCACTGGGAGTTGAACCCAGGATCTCCTGTTTACAAAACAGGCGCTTTAACCAGCTAAGCCATGGTGCCTGCCTCTTGCTGGCGTAGGGTGTCTGCCCACACCTGATTCCCCACCAGACCCCACCGGGGCCTGACAAACTTTGTTTGTGTTTGGATTCTGCAAAGCAGAGGTGCAGGTGAAGTTTTACTCCCACAGTGTGTGATTCTTTGGACAGGTCTAGGGTCCAGAATTAGGTGGGTGTAACTACATTACTCAGGGGTTAAAAATGTACCCCCCCCCCCGAGCAATACAGTTATATCAGGCTAACCACGGTGTATATAGCCTAGGAGTCGGACGTGCTACTTCTCACTTCCAGGAGGCAGCAGGGTTTGCAGAGCCAGGATAGGCAGGAAACCTGCCTTAGCCCCCCGCTGTGCCTCTGACCAAGAGCCGCCCGAGGTAACCCCACACCCCAACCGCGTGCCCCAATCCCCTGCCCCAGACTTGAGCCCCCCCCTTTGCTCCAGCTAAAGGCCCAACTTTGGCCTGTCCCTGTTTCACGAAAATCTCCGTCTCTCCCCCGGCTCTCAGACACCCCCTCTCCCCCAGGGGTATCTTCATGGGTTCTTCTTTTTCATGGGCTCGTATAAATAGTTTTGCCATGGAAATGATCCAGTACATTTAAAAGGAGAAAACCAATCCCACAACACGTGTGTATCTCCTCCCCCAGACAGAGTGTGGGTCTGAATCTTTCTACTGACCAGTCTGGGCAGGCAGAGTCACCCCCACATTCACTGCACGTCGGGCCCAGGACTTGCGCCCAGCAGTTCTTGGGGCTGTGGGGAGAACCGAGCGTCACGGGCAGCAGCGAGGGAGGGCGGCTGGGACTGAGCTGTCTGGGGAATAGTTTAATCCGTAGCTGTTTTTCGGAGGTATTAGCTAACGGTTATAGATCAAATTGTTATAATAATAAACGTGGCATCTTCTCTTATCCCCTGAAAGGATCCTGAGTCGTTTTGTCTGTATAACATTTGCCAGTGCCCCTCACTCCCGACCCGCAGCCCCTCCTATCCCAGCCCTGAGCTCCCCAGTCACCGCTCTGCCGGTCCCCTCACTCCCGACCCGCAGCCCCTTCTATCCCAGCCCCGAGCTCCCCAGTCACCGCTCTGCTGGTGCCCCTCACTCCCGACCCGCAGCCCCTCCGATCCCAGCCCTGAGCTCCCCAGCTGCTGGTCGGTGTCTCTGTGGTGTCCTGGGTCAGTGAGTTCAGCTGTGAATCGAAAGGAGGGGGGTTTATGCTCCCCCAGGGATGCCCAGGAAGTCGGGCTCCTCGTGGGGTCCTCAAGGTCTGCTGGGAGCTGTGAATCCCCCTTTTGCCGCCACATAGGCTCCTCTTGGACACTGTGGGGTCACCTGCCGGCTGGAAGACTGGGGGGGCCATGCCGCAAAGGCCCGTCTCTGAGCAGCCACGCCGGGGACTCGGGTTCAATCCAAGTGTAAAATCTGACAGCCCCACGGAGCGGCCGAGCGTCCCGAGAGCCTCCCTCGTGTTCTCCCGCAGCAGCCGCCTGCCGGTGTGGGTGGGAAAAGGGGACGAGGACGCGCTGCTGCCTCAGGCTGGGATGGGAGCCCTCACCACGCACAGGCCTGGCTCTCGCCTTCAGCCCAGGCAGCCAGAGGGGCCGGGGAGCTCCCTGGCAGTCCCACACCTCAGCCACCTCTTGCCTCATGGCCTCGGCTCCTGGCGCTCTGCTGGTCGCCCCCTCGCTTGAAGGCCCAGAGCAAAAAGAAACAAGCACCTGCCTAGCAAAGGATGGTTTCAGTCCATCGACCTCTGGGTTATGGGCCCAGCACGCTGCCGCTGCGCCACTCTGCTGGGTCTCTGCCTCCAGCATCCAGCACCCAGCCTCCAGCATCCACACTAGCGCCTTGCGAGCGCTGGCCAGCAGAGGCGCAGGCTGCTAGGCAGCATCCGGGGTGATCGCAGGCTCGTGTCTCTGTGGCGCAATGGGTCAGTGCGTTCGGCTGTTAATTGGAAAGCTGGTGGTTCGAGCCCACCCAGCGAAGGTGATAACCCTGAGTTCCTCAAGACCTGCTGAGAGCCTCAAAGGCCCCTTTTTGCCACCTCAAAAGCGTCCCTCTCGGCAGCTGGTTTGCCAGGGCCCCTGCCCAGCCCCCTGCACCGCTCCCTGCCCGTGCCAGAGCTCGCAAGGCACCAGCCTGGAGCCAGGGCCGCTGGGTGCTGCTTACGAAAAGCCAGCAGAGGGACCCAGGGGAACTGTGCTGTGCCCATAACACAGAGGTGGATTAATCAAACCCTCTTCTGCTCGCACCGGGCCTCCCGCTTCCTACCCTGGGCCTGCAAGCGAGGGGGCGGCTTGCACAGCGCCAAGAGTCTCACCTGTGAGGCAGGAGGCGGTTGGCGCCCGCAGCCTGCTGGGGAGCTCCCAGAAGTGATTAAGGGACACAGACTCCTAAATGCCCAGAGTAACTAGACCCCCAGAGCGATCCCAGTCCCATGTGGTCTAGTGGGCAGGAGTCCTGGTTTTCACCCTAGTGGCCTAGGCTCCATTCCCAGGGTGGGAATAGTGCTGAGCTTTTGTTCAGGGGGAGGCAGGAAATGAAAGGAAGGTGGCAGGATCCTGCCAGCAGGGGAGATGGACAGTGCTGGGAGGGGCTCCCAGAAGTGGGGGTGGGGGGCAGAGGTCTGGGGGGAGATCAGGGATGGATCCCAGCAGTGTGGGAAGTGGGCAGCATGGAGAGCACAGGCCTGGCACGGGGACTGGGGAGAGCGAACGTGTCCCTCTAAACTCACCAACAGCAGACTAGGCAGGCTGGGAAGAAGGACGTATTCATTGGTTAATGTCAATCTCTGTGTAAACACACAAACCAATGGCAACATATTTCCACCGATTATAATCAAACTGACAGATGGGCAAAGTAAGAAACATGCTGCGTGAGAACATCTCCTATTCTCATCCTATGGGGTTCCCTGCTGCCTTCGGCACCACCGTGTGGGTGTTTCAATTCCCTCCTTGTTTTCACACAGAGACACAAGTTCCTTTGCACGGATACATGAACAGCAAAATCTTCCTGTGTCTCTTGTCTGAGCCAGGGCATTCGATTCCATTGAAACCTTCTCTCCTGCAATGGCAATGGTCAGACAAAGGGGAGTAGGGTGACCAGACAGCAAATGTGAGAAATCAGGACGGGGGGTGGGGGGTAATAGGAGCCTATATAACAAAAAGACCCCAAAATGGGGACTGTCCCTATAAAATCGGGACATCTGGTCACCCTAGAAGGGACGTGACCACCTTTCCCCCGGCAGTGAGATATTCCATCTCCTCGTTCATAGGATGGAATAAAAAGCTGAGTTTACTCCAGGGTGAGGAAAGAAAGGAGCCACCAACCCCCTGGCAAAGCTCAGTGCCCCAGAGAAAACCTGCCCCTGCTATCGGCATCACTGATGTGCTGGGGATAGGATGGGGAAAGGGTCTGTCTGAATTGTCTAGGTAGGGAATGAACCATCTATAGCAATGTCATTAACCACAAACACACTCTCATCATGCTCCAGCCGGAAGGGAAATGAGCAGGAATTCTTGCTGTTCAGCCATGGACACACTTACACAATGGCACGGCAGTGAGTGTGTTGTGGAAGCTGGTCTGAGGAAACAATTGGAAACAATCACTCAGTGAGAGCAGAACTAGAGTGTAGTGAGAACCTGCACAAAGCCAGTAGTTGTGGCTCAGTGGTTAAGGCGATGGACCAGAAATCCGTTGGGGTTTCCCTGCACAGGTTTGAATCCTGTCGACTACGGACGAACTTGTGGTTCTTTTGTTTCAGTCCCTGAGCATCCTTGGTGTCAAGGGGAGCTCGGTCTTGTCTCACTCTCAGGCTGTGTCCACACTACAGAGTTATGCTGCTTTAGTTGAAGTGTTTTAATGAAACACTCTGCTCCTTGTGTCACCAGAGCGCATCCACTCTAGCAACTCTTGCATTGCCCCAAAGAGCAGTGCATTGTGGGTAGCTATCACATACCCAGCCCCATGCCCTGACTCCTGCACCCCCACACATAACCAGCCCCCCACACCCCATGTTCTGACTCATGCACCCCCCTCACACACCCCACCCCACCAGACAGGAGCTCCTGCAAACACACCCGACATCCCAACCTGCCCCCCTCGCACCAAATGGGAGCTGCTGTCAGGTAAGCGCTCCACACCCCAACCCCCTGCCCCAACCCTGAGTCCCCTCCCTCACCCTGGCTCCTGGCCAGACCCTGCACCCCAACTCCCAGCCTGCTCCTGCACCCTAACTCCCTCCCAAACCCTGCACCCCCAGCCCTGTGCTCAGTGCACCCCCACCCTCAGCTCAGTGCAGAGAGACGCAGAGAATGGGCTAGAACCAGGGAGAAGGTAGGTACCCGCTCTATGTGGGCAGGGGTGGGGTGGGGGATCCTGTTTATCCCTCCCCAGTCCTTCTTTGCTTGCAGTTTACCCCCGGGCCCTCCCTTGCTCCAGGGACCAACCCTAGCTCCCGCCCCGCTGTGCTATTGACCAAACCCCTGCCTTGCTCCAGTCAGCAGGGACTAATCCTCCCCCCATGCCCCACTGTGCTCATCTGGCCCCTGGCCCCTCTCCAGCTGGGGACCAATCCTCCTCCCCCCCAATGCCCCACAGTGCTCTTGCCCCTGGCCCCTTCATTCCAGGGGTCCCAGAAATATGTTTGGCGCCAGGCCCACAAAAACTAATCGAGCTCTGGATACCAGACTGTAATGGGGATTGCGTTGTCCTTTATTTGTATTTCCAATGGCATTTCTGTCTGTGGTTTCGTTTTTCTTTGTCGAACGGTGTTTTCTCCTGGGTCTGAGATTTAACTAGAAAAAGAAGAAGGCCTCTGAGCGCCAGATGGAGGAACGGGCTGGGGCTACGGCTGCTAAGGGAGCCAGAGTAGCAAATTTTCTGTATTGTTTCCCGCCTTGTTTTTCTTGACTAGTTTCTCTTCTGCACCAAACTTGCACTTTCTTTATGTGAGTCTGGCTAGCTCAGTGGGTAGAGCAGCTGACTTTTAATCTGAGGGTCCAGGGTTCAAGTCCCTGGTCAGGTGTAAGGAAGATCAGTACCTACCTTGGTCAATATTCTTTTCTTTTCAGGACCTGGGCTTTCCTAGGAAGGGCCATTTTCTGCCTGGGACTGAAGGGGCAACTTTCTCCCATGCCCACTGGCCTCACAGTCTGGAGGAAGAAAGGCTTCTGGGTCTACAGCAAACCGCTGTGTGCCGACTTGTTGAGCAAATGCAGGGCTGGCCAGAGAAGCCATAGAAGCCTTGAGCAAGGGAGGCAAAAAATTGTCCACCCGGGCTCTTCTACACCGGAAATCAGACGAACACACGATTACTATCCTTGGTCCCATGGTGTAAGGGCCAACATTCAGGGCTTTGAATTCTGCAATTAGAATTCAAGTCTCGGTGGGACCTTTGGGCAGCTCTTTTGCCACCTAACACTACTGGCTGTTCCAAGGCTTCGTCTTGCTCTCTCCAATGACGTGGGAGCCTGTCTTTTCCCGGCTCGCTGTTGTGACTTGAGCGCCAGAGGGGACGTTTGATGCAGAAGGCTGGTCGTGCCTGGAGTCCTGTAGGTAGGGGTGCGAGCTCCATTTCCTCTGAGTCCTGAAGCTGGGCTGCAGCCTGGCCTAGGAGGCAGCCCGATGGGTTGACCTACTGCCCAACCTTCTGCTGATGAACCTCAGCCCCCACCCGGGCAGGGTTTGATGCATCACTTAAATTCCAGGACGCTGAGGGATTTCAGCTCCCTTTGTCCAGAGGGAACCTTCACCCCACTCCCAGCCTGATTCTTGTCCATGGGATCACTGTAAGGGGGCTGGGTCCCTCTTTGTCTTTTCTCTGTCTAGGTCAGGCCAGGGGACTATAACTGGGGCATCTGAGCACCCAGGACCTTCTGTGGAGCTGCCGTTTCCCTTCCCCTTCTACGGTCTCATCTGTCATTGACTCCAGCCTTTTTCTATATATCCTCAGCTCATACCAAGCCAGCTGCCCTCGCCTCGAAAAGACAGTGTCCCCTGGTGGGTGTAAATCACTGACCTCTCTCCTTTCTGAGCACTGACTGCCCCTCCGTTTCCTGGCCTCTCAGTCTGTGCAGATGGGACCTTCCCCTCCCATACCTTCTCCTTCCCCATCCGCCATCATCCCAAGCAGCACAGCGGGTGGGAATCTTAAAAGTACCCAGGTGACTTAGGAGCAGAAAGCCCCACAGACCTTCCCTGCAATTGGCACTAGCTGAGCAGGATTGAAACTCACGCAGGGAGACTGCTGGGGAGCCTCCTCTCTGGGTGTGAGCAAAGCAGCAGGGTGAAAAGAGAACTTGGGGATTGAACCCAGGGCCTCATACATGCAAAACATGCGCTCCACCACTGAGCTACCTCCCCAGAAGGGCTGTGTTTGCCCAGAGCATCCAGTGGCCTCACAGCAGCATGGGGGACAGTCCCTGCTCTGAGGCCGATCCTGCTGTCCTGGAGGCTGCTGGTTCTTTGGGGTCACTTTGCAGCACAGTAGCAGCGGTTGGGTTTTCCCCGAGGCCCTGAGATTTTCAGGGTACTTTTTTCCCTCCACCTGGAGTGAACTCAACTTTTCCCCCGTCCCAGACACTCCATGAAATAACAACAGCAGCACTAAGGAGAAGGGGCGGGAACATCTCACTGGCAGGGCTGGATGGGCCCAGGGCCCCCTGCTCGTCCATTGGTTCCATTGCAGAAGAGGACGGGTCCAGGGAATTTTCCCCCCTGCTTCGGACAAGGGACAGAGACAGATCTCGCTGTTCCTGGGTCTGTGCAGAGAAAATTGTGCTTCTGTCTGAAAGAGAGGCGGGAAATGGCCCCATGGTGGGACAATATCATCATCTGGGATTTCACAAATTGTCTTCCATGGAGACGCTGGGACCTTGTGACATTGATCCAGACTCGGGGGGTTCGGGCTGCTTTAGCTCCCTGGCCGGCCGCCACCTCAGCCACCTCTTGCCCCATGGCCTAGGCTCTCGGCTCTCTGCTGATTGCTCCTTGCTGGATTGCCCAGAGCAAAAAGGAAGACGTGCAGGTCTAGCATACGATGGTTTTGATCCATCAGCCACTGGGTTTCGGGCCCAGCCCACTTCTGCTTCGCCCCCCTGCTGGGTCTTCAGCCCCAGCTCCAGCATCCGGCCTGGTGCCTTGTGAGCTCTAGCGCTGGCAGGGAGACGCGCCGGCTGCTCGGAGCAGCCTTGGTAACAGCAGTTTTGTTTCTGTGTGTCTCTGTGGCGCAATGGGTCAGTGCGTTCGGCTGTTAACCGAAAGGCTGGTGGTTCGAGCCCACCCAGGCATGGTAATAACCTGATGTTGCTTCTTAAGGGCCTGTTTTGCTGCCTCAAAGAGGCCTCCCAGCAGCTGTTTGCCAGGGAGCCTGCCAGCCCCCTGCACCGCTCCCTGCCCGGGCCAGAGCTCGCAAGGCACCAGCCTGGAGCCAGGGCCGCTGGGTGCTGCTTACGAAAAGCCAGCAGAGGGACCCAGGGGAACTGTGCTGTGCCCATAACACAGAGGTGGATTAATCAAACCCTCTTCTGCTCGCACCGGGCCTCCCGCTTCCTACCCTGGGCCTGCAAGCGAGGGGGCGGCTTGCACAGCGCCAAGAGTCTCACCTGTGAGGCAGGAGGCGGCTGACGCCCGCAGCCTGCTGGGGAGCTCCCAGAAGTGATTAAGGGACAGAGACTCCTAAGTGCCCAGAGTAACTAGGGTTTGGGGTTCACGAGGCCGGTAAGGGGGTCGCTATGTCGGCCTTGTAACCCTGGGTGTCAGGTCGCTGTGCAGCTTTGATCTAGAGCTCTGATCCCAACGACCGACCAGCAGCCCACAGCCTCACCCTGGGTCTGCCCCACCTGGTTACTCCTCACAGGCTGACCTGACCCCACTTCCAGCCCCGGATTCGCCCCCTAATCATCCCACTGCCACTCAGAGCCACAGACGGGGAGGTGCTGACGGAGGGAGGGGTGACTCTGGGATGGGGTTCTTCTCTAAAGATGGCCGCAGAAAGGTGGGGCTCAGCTCTGTCAGCGACCTGCCCAGTTGCCTCGCTGACAGGGGATGTGACATTTCTGTAAGGCACATAAAAGGGGTATTTGGCTTCCTAGCGAATATGAGGAATGTGCAATTATGAGAGGAAATTTCCATCCCTCCATCACTTGTACTTCAGGACCCCAGTGGCCTAATGGCTAAGGCATTGGCTTCTGAAGTCAGATATTGTGGGTTCAAGTCCCATCTGGGGTTAAAAGCTACTTTGTCCTCTATATTGCAAAGAAACTGTGCTCTTATTTTTGCCAAGGAAGCTGGGAGATGTTTGAACACAAAGTACTGGGTCTTGGGAACAATCCCCCAGAAATGGCATCTTCCACTCGACAAATGCTTTCTAAACCCATCAGTAGCAAACACTTAATACTAGTGTTTGTCTGAGAATAGAGTGAAGGGGAGTGTTTACTCCGACACGTCTGTGACAGTGTCCCCATAAAACTTTATGGGGAGATGCTTATAACTATATATGTGTAACGTTTTATACTACATGTGCCATGTAACATATCTCTGTGAAAGTTATGACCTACTGAATTTATTCCTCCTGTTTGTAGGCATGTATCATTGTTGTGGTTGAAGTTATGAACATTGGTTTTATATTTGCTGGTTTTATGCATAGCTTTTGTAAGAACATGGGACCAGGTCCAGAGGAAGGAATGTGCAAGTTGAGTACAAGTACTTAACAGACAAAAGAAGGTGCAGACCCCAATCCACATCGGGGCCCCAGTCAAGGATGCAACTGGTTAGACTGGTTAGGGCACACGGACAGGTGACTTGCCCATGTGATCCCAAAACTCCAGGGCTACTGGATCCTACGCAGGGAGAGGAAGAAAGGCTATAAAAGCCCTTGCAAGACCCTTCCATTTTGTCTTCAGCTGGCTAAAGGGAGAGGCTCTCCACCCCCCCCAAGCACATTCCTGAGGGGAACTGAACAAAGGACAAGGACACTAGGGGGTGTGAGAATCTGCTGGGCTCAGCTGGACCCAGGCGAATTCTACAGCCTGTAAAAAGGAAAATATCCAAATCTGGTGAGGCTTTATCTGTGTTAACTTTGAATAGACATAGACGTGCGTGTTTTATTTTATTTTACTAAGTAACTTGCTTTGTCCTGTCACTAATTGAACTCACTTAAATCCTATTTTCTGTACTTATTAAAATCACTTTTTACTTATTAAGTTTCCTTGAGTACGAGTTAGTGCCTTGGGACAGCGATCAGGTGTGCATACCTTTCCATCTTTGAAATAGAAAGCGAACTATTTATGAGTTTACCCTGTATAAGCTTTATACAGGGTAAAACGGATGTATTAAGGGGTTGAACCTCCTTGGAGTTGAGCAGCTGGGTGTCAAAGCCAAGAGCGCTTCCAGGGGCCTTACAGTGGTGAGTGGACTTGGTTCGGACCTGGGTCTGGGTTTGCAGCAGATCAGTGGAATCTGGCTCAAAACAGACAGGATTCGGGAGTCCCAACCTGGAAAAGGCATGGAAGAAGGGGCAGAAGCAGCCCTTGGCACACCAGGTGGCAGCACCAAGCAGGTCTCTGTGACCCCAACCCGTCACAACGTCAATGAACGAAACGCCACTCTGCTGGCTCTTTGCATCCAGCACCCAGTCTCCAGCATCCACACTTGCTGGCGCTGGCAGGCAGAGGCGCAGGCTGTTAGGCAGCAGCCTTGGCAGCAAAGTTGTGTCTCTGTGGCGCAATGGGTCAGCGCGTTCGGCTGTTAATCGGAAGGCTGGTGATTCGAGCCCACCCAGGGACGGCGATACCCCTGTGTTCCTCAAGACCTGCTGAGAGCCCGATAGGCCCCCCTTTTGCAATCTCAAAAGCGTCCCCCTTGGCCTCAGTGGTTTCAGCAGAGGCCCGAAGCGTGCGCCTGCCTATAAAGTCCGGCTTTCCCCAGCACATTCCCTGCGGTGCAATTGGGTCACTGTGTCTAGGGCTGAACAGCAAAGAATCGCTCCCGGTTTCCCGTCTCTCTGCAGCATGATTAGCCTGTGTCGGTGGTTAATGAGGTGGATCTAGCTGTAGATTGTTATTCATTCCCCACCTGGACAGTTCACACAGTCCCTGTCCTACTCAAATCCCCAGCACCTCAGCGACCCTGGTAGCAGTGGTTGGGTTTTCCCTTAGGGCCTGAGATTTTTAGGGTACTTTTTTCCCTCCACCTGGACTCAGAGATGCAGCAGGCCCAAAAGCTGTCCTGTCTGCGCTGAAGCAGTTCAGTTGGGAATGCGTTAGACTGAAGCTCTAGAGGTCTCTGGTTCAATCCCAGGCTTTGGCATGCTCTCTGTGTGCAGCAGTGCTCTGGTTTCTAGAAGCGCAGTGGTACCTCTACCCACCACGAGTCCCTCATTTCAGGCTCCCCAGCAGGAAAACACAGTGGGGGCTTGTGCACATCTGGGGTTTCCTTCTTCTCTTGCTCTTTCTCAGCAAGGGGAAGGAAAAGAAGCTCTCCTTCAAGCTGGAGTCACAAGGGCAAGAGAAGGTTGACTTCCTGAGCTCCGGCTCCAGTCCTTTGCTCTACCAGTTGATCTCTCGAAGGGCTGCCACCACTTTCTCCAGGTTCGCCCATCGGTGTGTGGCAGCATGAACACCATCCAACTGGGGGGGACGGTGGGGGGGGGGGTATGTGCAGGAAGTTTCTGTAGTGTAGTGGTTATCACGTTTGTCTAACATGCAAAAGGCTCCTGGTTCAAAACCAGGCAGAAACATAATGGCTTACTTCTTCTAGCTCCCCTAGCTGTCCAGCAAGACACTCCTACTTCTGCCACTGGCCTGTCCCTGGGATAACCCCAACCCCGGCGGGACAGAGGGTGGTGAAATGAGCTAAGCGACAGATGAGACCCTAGAAGGGGAGGGGAAATGGCAGCTCCACAGAAGGTCTTCAGTGCTCAGATGCCCCAGTTATAGGCACCCTGGCCTGACCGAGACAGAGAAAGGACAAAGAGGGATCCAGCCCCCCTACAGTGATCCCATGGACAAGAATCTGGTTGGGAGTGGGGTGAAGGTTCCCTCTGGACAAAGGGAGCTGAAATCCCTCAGCATCCTGGAATTTAAGTGATGCATCAAACCCTGCCCGGGTGGGGGCTGAGGTTCATCAGCAGAAGGTTGGGCAGTAGGTCAACCCATCGGGCTGCCTCCTAGGCCAGGCTGCAGCCCGGATTCAGGACTCAGAGGAAATGGAAGTGCTGCTGAACAGCGCCGCCGGGTGAGTGCAAGGGGAGGCGCTTTTTTTTTAGCTTTGTTGCGCCTTAAAAAAATTTTTTTAAGGCACCGCTTCTGCTCAGAGAGGAAGCAGCCGCTATCTCCGCTCCCCACCTGGCTAAGCTACTGAGTGTTAGGTGGCAAAAGAGATGACCTAAGATCCCACCAAGATTTGAACTTGGATAGCAGGATTCAAAGTCATGAGCGCCGGCCCTTACACCATGGGAGAACACCCCGTGTTTGTCTGACTTCCAGTGTAGAAGAGCCTGGGCGGCCAATAATTTGCCTTCCTTGCTCAAGGCATCTAAGGCCTCTCTGGCCAGCCCTGCATTTGCTCAACAAGTCGGCACGCAGTGGTTTGCTGTAGACCGCGAAGCGTCTCTTCCTCCAGACTGTGAGGACACTGGGTGTCTGAAGAAGTTGCCCCTTCAGTCCCAGGCAGTAAATAGCCCTTCCTAGGAAAGCCCAAGTCCTGAAAAGGAAAGAGTTACATGAAAGAGGGTACTGAACAGGCCACGCCTGAAGTTCTTGGGGGAAAATATCACTCCTGTACCTGACCAGGGACTTGAACCCTGGACCCTCAGATTAAAAGTCTGACGCTCGACCAACTGAGCTAGCCAGGCTCACATGAAACACTGGTAAGTTTGATGCAGAAGAGAAACTAACCAAGAAAAAGAGGGCAGGAAACAACTTATTTCTCCGGCACGCTTTCTCAGCTCATTTCACCACCCTGGACTCCCAGGAAGTCATCCTTACCTCGCCCTTGTGACTCCAGCTTGAAGGGGAGCTTCTTTCCTTCCCCTTGCTGAGAAAGAGCAAGAGAAGGAATAAAGCTCACATGGGCCCACTGGGTACACCAGCTCACGCTGCTTTTCCCTGCTGGGAAGCATGAAATAAGGACTCGTGGCAGGTAAAGCCACTGCTGCGCTTCCAGAAAACAGCCCAGCCCTGCGCCCAAAGAGCACGCTAAAGCCTGGGGGTTGAACTAAAGACCTTCACATCTTCAGTCTAATGGTCTCCTGACTGAGATACTTCAGCACCTAGAAGGGATTTTTTTTGGCCTGCAGCTTCTGTCTGGAATATTTTTGTCAGTCCTGGCACACAAAAAGGACGTCATTGCGAGAGGCCCAGGAGGGCCAGATGAATTCTTGCCGGCCTTACTCAGCCCTGTGAAGTGTTACCCTGGACTCAGCTCTCCATTGGTCTGTCTGCTTTGGGGCAGGGACCATAACACGTCCTGCTGCATTCGTTAATTCAAAGGGTGGTTTAGGATTTTCAGTCTCAGACACGGTGCACAAAGCAAGACTCCACCCTTGGTGTAAACTAAATGAGCCGCCCACAGATTCTGGCATCCAAAAAGGAGCCATTTGGTGTGAGAGTCAGACCTGCCCCTGTCCCAGAGGGAGGGGTCGTCTGGGAGGGGCCTGGCACACGGACCTATCGGCTCTTAACACCAAAACTTTCAGTAACTCTATTATCAGTGCCTGGGAGTTTAATTTAAACCATAAAAACAGCCACACTGGTCTAGACCAAAGGCCCATCTAGCTCTGTATCTTCTCTTCTGACATTAGCCAATACCAGGTGCCCAAAAAGCCACTCAACAAGGCACCACTGGGAGTTGAACCCAGGATCTCCTGTTTATGAAACAGGTGCTTTAACCAGCTAAGCTATGGCACCTGCCCATGCCAGCTAGCCACACCTGACTCCCTGCTAGACCCAACCTGGGCCTTTGCTTGTGTTTGGAGTCTGCAAAGCAGAGGAGCAGGGGAAGTTTTCCTTGCAAGCTGTGTGTGTGTGAATCCTTGGCCAGGTCTGCACTACAAAGTTATTTCAGCATCATTATATTGCCCAGGTGTGAAAAACACACAATTCTCCCTCGTCTCTGGGTGCTCTCTGGGCACCAGATGGAGGAGCAGGCTGGGGCTAGGGCTGCTAAGGGAGCCAGAGTAGCAAGTTTTCTGTATTGTTTCCTTCCCTCTTTTTCTTGACTAGTTTCGATTGTGCACCAGCCTTGCCCTTTTCTCATGTAAGCCTGGCTAGCTCAGTTGATAGAGCCCCAGTTTCTTAATCTGAGGGTCCAGGGTTCAAGTCCTTGGTCAGGTGTAGAAAGCCTCCCAAAAACTTCAAGAAGCAGCTCTTCTGTACTGTACTTGACGTTATCTTTTTTTCTTTTCAGGACTTGGGCTTTGCTAGGAAAGGCCATTCTCTGCCTGGGACTGAAGGGGCAACTTCCTCACACGCCCACTGGCCTCACAGTCTGGAGGAAGAAAGGCTTCTGGGTCTACAGCAAACCGCTGTGTGCCGACGTGTTGAGCAAATGGAGGGCTGGCCAGAGAGGCCTTGAGCAAGGGAGGCAAAAAATTGTCCGCCCATGCTCTTCGACACTAGAAGTCAGAAGACCCCAAAATTATCATCACCATTCTCGTGGTGTAAGGGCAGCACTCAAGGCTTTGTATCCTGCAATCTGAGTTCAAATCTCGGTGGGACCTTGGGGCAGCTCTTTTGCCACCCAACACTACTGGGTGTTGCAAGTCTTCATCTTGCTCTCTCCAGTGATGTGGGAGCCTGTCTTTTGTTCTTATCATGGTTCCCTCTCTTCTCCCTCCTTCAAGCCAGCCAGTCCTCCCTCCCCAAACTCCAAGGAGTGACTGACTCTTGCTTTGCTGAGCAGCTCATTATATGTGAGCTGCTCCAAGCAAGCCTTCTCCTGATTGGCTCGCCCAATACACTTTCCTGATTGGCTGGGTTCTGCTCAGCCTCTCCAAGGCTGCCTGTTGTGTATTTGGTTGTCGTGGTAATAGCATCTTGTTGTTGCTATGCAACTGAGTTAGATTATTAGGGGATAGCCCAGCCAGTTTTGGTTGGTTTGGTCAGCTCAGTGTGTGAAAATAAATGGCTGCTTCCATGGCTCTCAGCTCTCTGTGTCTTAAATGATTTCTTCCTAAACCTGCTGCCCAAGGATACAACAAAGTGGCGATGAGGGTTTCATCAGTTACCAAACCACTGGTAACTGATGAAAGATATAGTGGGTTCCACAAAAGAGACCACAAAGAAGATGAAACAGTTGTACAATTTGTAGCAACTTTAAAAAGGCTTGTGCAACACTGTGAATGTAAGGGGATGTTAAATGACGCCCTGCGTGACAGGTTTGTGTGTGGCCTGCACAGTGACGCTATACGGAAGCGCCTATTGACAGAGGCTCAGCTTAAAGAGCAAGAGAAGAGGGAAAGCTCACATGGGCCCACTGGGCACACAAGCCCACACTGCTTTTCCCTGCCGGGGAGTGTGAAATAAGGGACTCGTGGCAGGTAAAGCCACTGCTGCGCGTCCAGAAAACAGCCCAGCCCTGCGCCCACAGAGCAGGCTGAAGCCTGGGGGTGAACTAAGGATCTCTAGATATTCAGTCTAATGCTCGCCTGACTGACCTACTTCAACACCTACAAGGGACCTCTTTAGGCTGCTGCTTCTCTGTCTGGGATGTTTCTGTCAGTCCTGGCACACAAGAAGGACGTCATTGCGAGAGGCCCAGGAGGGCCTGATGAATTCTTGCCGGCCTCACTCAGCCCTGTGAAGTATTATCCTGGACTCAGCTCTCCATTGGTCTGTCTGCTTTGGGGCAGGGACCATAACACGTCCTGCTGCATTCGTTATTTCAAAGGGTGGTTTAGGATTTTCAGTCTCAGACTGAAGTAGATGACCCGACAAACACAGTGTCCGTCTTGTCTAAAGAAGTGGCTTGGAGAGACTTTTCCCATATGACCGTGTGGCCTAATGGATCAGGCGTCTGACTTCGGATCAGAAGATTGAGGGTTCGAGTCCCTTCGTGGTTGTGCTTGTGCAGTTTTCTCTTTGTGCTGAAAGTCCTGCTCCCTTCAGGGCTGGAGCCTCTTCTTGGTGGCTCAGGCCAATCCTCTGGCTTCAGCTAGAGCCCTGGGAAGGAGGTTGTCAGGGTTCGCTCTGAACTCTAGTGTACAGATGTGGGGACCTGCATGAAACACCCCCTAAGCTTATTTTTACTAATTTAGGATAAAAACGTCCCCAAGGCACGTTTTTGTCCTTGAACGGCACGCTGCCACCACCAAGTGATTTAAACAAACATTCAGGGAGGGTGTAACGAAGTGGGACTGTTCCTAATATTTCCTCTGAATACTGAGTGGGTGCCTCAGTTTCCCCTATGCCTCAGTTTCCCCTTTATCTTTCTTAAGTCTCTAGGTGGTGGGATAAGGGTGTGTGATTGTTGCAAAGCCCTAGAGGGCCAGTGTGATGACAGAGAATGGCCGACACCCTGTCTCCTGGCAACTGCTGGCCTGGGCCCCTTCCCTGCAAAGGTGCCGGCTGAAGGGGTTGGGGAACAAAGGGATCAGGTGATCTCCTGGCCCAGGAAGGAGACAAAGGCAGAGGAGGGGCTGGAGAGTTCGGAGCTCGCTGGGCACATGGAGGGAGGTCCAGATGGGCTCTGGCCTCCCCAGCCCCCAAGATAGACCTGACTGAGGGGTCCTGTTCTCTGTACCTACAAGCTCTGGTTTAGACCCTGTTCCTGTTGTGTAATAAACCTTCTGTTTCACTGGCTGGCTGAGAGTCACATCTGACTGTGGAGTTGGGGGGCAGGGCCCTCTGGCTTCCCCAGGAGCCTCACCCGGGTGGACTCGCTGCGGTGAAGAAGGGGATGCTGAATGCTCCGGGTCAGACCCAGGAAGGTGGAAGCTGGGGAAGCTTCTTTCCCTGGAGACAGTCGGCTCAGCGAGGAGGCTCCTCCGGAGTCCTGACTGGCTTCGTAGGGAGCAGTTCCAGAGCATCGCCCGACAGGGGCATCGACAGAGCAGTGACTGGGGAGCTCAGCCCCTCACAGCCCCTCCCCCTCACACTGACAACCCCATGGACCCTCCCCCTCACACTGACACCTCCATGGACCCTCCCCCTCACAGCCCCTCCCCCTCACACCAACACCCCCATGGACCCTCCCCCTCACAGCCCCTCCCCCTCACACCGACACCCCCATGGACCCTCCCCCTCACAGCCCCTCCCCCTCACACCGACACCCCCATGGACCCTCCCCCTCACAGCCCCTCCCCTCACACACGCAGGGACTTGTTCGCTGGGCTCTGACATTACAAACCCAGGGGGGAGGTTTCTGAGGATTTACTCCCTGAGCCCCTCCCCCTCTCACCGCTCCCCTGAGTGCAGAGGGGCTGGGCTCAGGCAGCCAGTTTCACCCAGGGATTTCCCAGCCCAGGCCCCCGAGTCTCCTCTGCCCGAATCTACCAGTGACACTGCGCGTGGGCGGCGGCTACAAGGGGCTCGGGGAGGCTGAACCTCCCCAAACGGGGCAAGAAATGCTGGTGGGACGCACCCCCCTTGGAGGGGGGCTGGGCCGCTGCCTTGGGACAGACCCTCCCGAGGAGTGGGGGAGCCACCGGCACTCAGACCTCACGCACAGGCCTGGCTCTCGCCTTCAGCCCAGGCAGCCAGAGGGGCCGGGGAGCTCCCTGGCAGTCCCACACCTCAGCCACCTCTTGCCTCATGGCCTCGGCTCTTGGCGCTCTGCTGGTCGCCCCCTCGCTTGGAGGCCCAGAGCAAAAAGAAACAAGCACCAGCCTAGCAGAGGATGGTTTCGATCCATCGACCTCTGGGTTATGGGCCCAGCATGCTGCCGCTGCACCACTCTGCTGGGTCTCTGCCTCCGGCATCCAGCACCCAGCCTCCAGCATCCACACTAGCACCTTGCGAGCACTGGCACTGGCCAGCAGAGATCTCAGCCACAATGCCCCAGATGGGCAAACGCTGTGGGCTCCTGAAGCCTCTGCCACCCTATGGATGTGGGCTTTCCTTCTTCCCTTGCTCTTTCTCAGCAGGGGAAGGAAAGAAGCTCTCCTTCAAGCTGGAGTCACAAGGGCGAGGTAAGGATGACTTCCTGGGAGCCGACTCCAGTTCTTTGCTCTACCAGCCGACCCACCTGGGCTTACATCCCATGACCTAGTGGATGTAAGCCCCAGGTAGTTTTTGCCTCATTGTAGCTTGTTGGGATGAAACCTCTCTCCCCGACCTGGAGCTGATGAACATTCCTGGCTGGAGGGACACACACTCCTACGACTCAAAAGGAAAAGAGTTGATAGAAAAAAATCACAGGACTGACCCCAAAGAAGGGTGAGCTGCAAAAGGCAGAAGCAGGCAACTCCTCTGCGGGAGCTGAGAGACCACGGTGAACATGGTGCAAAGGTCGCTATGTGGGAATTCACAATTGTGATTTTAAAAACAAACAAACAATCTTTGGCCAGCCGGAATCGAGGCATTTATTACACTTCTCTCATACGTGGATTCTCTGATGTCTAATAAGGCTTGAGCGATAATTGAAGCGTTTCCCGCACTCAGCGCATGTGTAGGGCGTCGCTCCTGTGTGGAGTCTCTGATATGTGATCAGGGCAGAGCTCTGCTTAAAACTCTTCCCACACTCAGAGCACAGGTAGGGCGTCTCTCCGGTGTGGATTCTACGATGTGTGATGAGGACTGAGTTATAACTGAAGCGTTTCCCACACTCAGAGCACGTGTAGGGTTTGTCACCCGTGTGGATTCTCTGATGTCTGATAAGGTGTGAGCTCCAATAGACCCGTTTCTCACACTCAGTACACGTGTAGCGTCTCTTCCGAGTTGATTCTCTCGTGTGTAATAAGGTCTGAGAGGCTACTGACGTTTTCCTCTGGCCTCTGCTGAGTCTCACAGGCTTTTGCTTTTTCTGGGAGTGCACAACTCCCGGAAACATTCCCATTGGATATTCCTGATAACGTTCCATATGGTTCTACTTGCTCAGCATTTTCCTGGTGGGGTGAATCCTCATTCTCACTCCCCATCCCAACACCTGATGGGAGACAGAGAATCCAGACATAGGTCACTCCCTGCACCAGAGAGAAAAGCAATCTCAGAGAGAGGAATGGAAAAAGGTGTGAACAAACCAAAATATGTGTGGGAGAGACCAAACCTATCAGGAGCTGATTTTCCCCAAACCCTTCCCGAGAGGAGAGAGAGGAAGGGATCAATTTTGGGTGTGCATCTCACCAGAACTCTCAGGGGAAAGCGAGATTGGCGAGGGATCTGCTGCCAACTGTCAGTCAGGATAGGTGGAAAGCCATGAGTGACATCTGCCTAATGATTCCATATCTGCAGGGAACAATCCTGAACTTGGAAAGCTCACAACTTGGAGAGTCTTGGTAGGGCATCCCAAATGTTTCCTGTATTCACGGACAGTTTTTTAGTTGGTTTACCCAATTCCTGACCTGTGCAGGCAGCTCTCGGGAGCACTTCTTTCTTAGAGCTCCGGAGGTCTGGGACCCACGGCTCTTCCTCTTGTTCCAGCTGCGAGATCACATCAGGTGTGGAAACTGGAAACCCTGCTGAAGGCAAAGAAAACAAGGAAGGTCAGTTTTAAGTGTAGTAGCCGTGTTAGTCTGTGTCAGCAAAACGAAAATAAGAAAGAAAAACTTGTAGCACCTTAGAGACTAGCAAATTTATTTCAGCATAAGCTTTCGTGGGTTAATACCCACTTCATCGGATGCATGGAAGGTCAGTGGAATTTGTGGGATACTTGTCACAAGGAATATTCCATGGTTTTAAACCCTCCTCATTTTTAAGTAGTAATATCCCAAGGCCATCTTCCTTGACTTAAAGTGGCAGAAGAGTCATTATTATAAATCATATTCATCACCTTTTTGCCTATGGACCAGCTAAGAAGTGGGTCCCCATTGTGCTAGGCAAGGTACATACCCAGAATAGTAGATGGCCCATGCCCTGAAGAATTTACAATCTAAATAGACCAGACAGACACAGAATGGGGGAAGGGGTAGAACCCACCGGCAGAGTGAACTATGTGAAGGCAGAGTGACAGAACCGATGAACATAGGAACATATCTTGAAACTATTGTATTTAATGTTATGACTAGGGCCAGTGTTTTCCGGAAACTGCCGCTTTTACTGCATTTTTTACTGGAATTACACCCCCACCGATTTCTGTCTGGGGACACCTGAATCACAGGGCAGAGGCTGGGGACTGGCTGCGGTTGAGACTTGCTGCTAATTTCTTCCGTCCTCATGCAAGTCTGGGTTCAGCAAAACCACTGTGCAGCTTCCCCTGGGCAGGTAGGGGAACCCTGCCCAGGGGAACCTTGAAAGGGGGACGCCAGGCTCCCACATCATGCTGCAGAGCAGACGGCGCTCGCAGCTGCTCTCGGCTGCGTCCAGAGCCCCTCTCCCCTGCTCATCTCCCCTGCGCACAGCGGGTTCATGCCCCGTCTCCCCAGCACACAGCCGGCTCTAGGCTCTCAATGCCCAGTGTCTGGGCCCCACCTCCCCCACACGGCTGGCTCCTGTCCCCTCCCCCCAATGCACTTTCGGGCTGTAAAGGATTATATATTGCTCCTGTTTCTCAATTACTCTGTTTTCATTGCCAGCAAACACTGGCCCTAGTTCTGACTGTTATCTGTATATCTGAGCCAGCCCTTGAGAGCATGAATACTCCACAGACTATGATGCTGAGATGGGCCAGATGACACCAGGGAGGGCTGAGGGATGGGTTTCCTGTGCAATCTGGTGTCACTAAGGGGTGATGAATGCCAGATCTCCAGGCTGGTTATGCAGATCTCCAGCTTTTGAAGCTTTGCAACACGCAGAAAGGGCCAGTGACTGATTTCACCTCTTTCAGGAGACTGAAGACAGACTTTTTGGGGAGAAACAGCGGAGTTTGAATTGACTTAGAGGGGTCTTTTGGGGCTACAAACTGACATGACCTGTAATCTAAAAGAGGGAAGGTTTTAAGGAAGGTTTTAATACACTTTGGAACTGATCAGGGATTCCCAAGCGGACTGATGAGGGGACGATGGTAAATACGCATTTAGATGCTTTTCTTGTTTTGTATCTTTTCCCCATAAGGCCCATGGACACTGTCATGGATCCATAGGATCTGTGCAATGCCTTGTCTTTTAACCCGTCCTTGGGAGGTGCCCCTTGAGTGCACTAGACCCCCAAGGGGTCCCGCTCTTCCACAAGGATAGGCCTTAGACGGAGTCTCTGGCTTCAACACCTCAGACTGAGCCACTGGCTTCAACTCTCCTATTTCAACCTGTGAGCAATGCCAGCAGGTCCAGCTGAGCGACACTCCTGTTCAGAGACTGTTCCTCATTCGATGCACCTCAGCAAGTTTGTGCTGTGACACTGGGCAGACTGTTAAACCACAGCAGGGTTTATTAGCCAACCGACACACGGCATTGGAAAGTCCTTCGATTAGCACAGAGAAGCAAAGACGACAATAGAGTCCATACTGGCCAATGCCCTTGAGCCATGCTGCTGTAGAAAACATTTTGTTTTCCTTTCACTGGGCCTGTCCATTTGTCTTCGGTCTGGTAGAGCTCCCTGCGCCTGTGAGCCCAGTAGGGGCCGAGGGGACGGGAATCCTTACCCAGCGAGGTCACATTCCCATAGTTCTCCTGCATGACGGCTCTGTAGAGGGCTCTCTGAGCGGGGTCCAGCAAAGCCCCCTCTTCCCTGGTGAAATACAGAGCCACCTCCTCGAAGGTCACCGGCCCCTGAAAGAGCAAGAGTCCAACACTCAGTACCTGCTGCCCCACTCACAGCCCCACTGTTCCTGGGGGAGAGGAGCCCATCAAAGGGAAGCTCTGGGTGGCTCACAGTCAGGAGTCCCATCCCCACCCCACTCAGAGCATCCAGAGAACACCAGGGGGAGGGGACGAAGAGAGAGCCCCTTGTCTCTCCCAGCAGATCCATCACACTCCTACTCGTGTGAGACTGATAGGGGAGATGGAGGCCCGAGCAGAGTGCAGGGAGAGCTCGCTGGGAGAAAGCCCAACACTGTTCTCATTGTGAGGAGCTGGACAGGGCCAGCCTTGGTGGTGGGCGGACTAGGCGACGGTCCAGGGGGGCCTTGCTGAGGGGGTTGCTCTAGCAGGGGTGTCCTGTCTCTCCTCTCCCCACTGCTCCTGTAGCCCTGCCCCCTCCCCCCACTGGGTGCTGCCCCTGGCCAAGCTGCTCCCAGGAGCCACCTGTGTGCTGTGCAGGGGGTGTTGCTGATGTCGGGGTGGGCCCATCCTCCTGCCCCTGTACCCAGTCTCTGCTGAGCTGAGGGGTGGGGGGACAAGAGTCTGCGCTGCTGCCTCTGGGTCAGGAGTGGGAGCTGCTGGCCGCTGCTGCTGTCTGAACGAGCCTTCAGACTAGTGAGTGCTGCTGTGTGTAAAGTGACAGTGTGCTGTGTCTCACACTCCTCCCCGCCACACACACACACACTGTGTCTCACACACACAATGTGTCTCTTTCACACTCTCCCCACACACACACTCACCCCACAAGAGACACTTCAATTATTGTTATTACTTCTTGGGACTTCCCGTCTAATTAGCTGGAAGATTCATTTTCAATTTAAAAAATTCTGTAAAGGAACCTCTGTTTCCAAATGTGCGTCAATGCTAGTGAGGTCTAATCAGAACCACATTCTAAAAAGGGGGTGCCCAGAGCGGGAAAATTAAGCTCTCTATGGAATACTCCAGCAGGAACCATCCCTCTACTGATGATCAAGCCATGAGAGACTCATCAGACCCTACCACTATTGCTAAGGATGGGAGTAGAACTAGATTTGTAACTTTTGCATAGGGCTTTACAGAATTTCTCTATGCTTGGGGATTCAGAACTTTAATTGTAACTTTCATAAAATGGGTCAAACAGACTAGACCTTGCACGTGTGAATGTCCGTGTGGTCAGTGCCCTTGGTCTGTGCGTTCCTGGACGATACATGTGAAGCGAGTAGCCGAGGTGACTTTCACTCTGTTAAGTTTGGAACTGTAGCCAGCAGAGGCGGACCCAGGGCGGTGTAATACCACATCACAACATGCACTTTAAATAAAAGAAAAGGCTGCACACTACACCACATACCAGGCCACCCTTACCTCTGCGCTGCTGCTGGCGGTGGCTTTGCCTTCAGAGCTGGGCACTTGGTCGGCAGCCACTGCTATCAGGCCGCCCTGCCAGGGCTTAATCTGTGCTGGGGCTGAGCTCCGGCCGCTCTTTCAATACAAAGTAAGCACCGGAGGGAGGCATCGGGGCCTGGAGGGGATGGTGGGGAGCTCATGAGGGCCAGGGGTGATGGGGGGAGGGCACCAAAATATAAGTTTGCCCAGGGTGCCATTTTCTCCAAGGCCAGCCCTGGAGCTGGATACGGCGGGAGGGGCATATCCCCTAAGGCAGGAGTCCCTGGACCTCTGGGGAGCTGGAAGCAGGTTTCAGGGGGTCCTCCAAGCAGGGCCAGTGTTAGACTCGCTTGGGCCTGAGGCAGAAAGATGAAACCTCCCTGCATGGGGCTGAAGGCTGGGCCCTGAGCCCTGCCCCCAGGGGCTGAAGCCAAACTATGAGCAATTAGCTTTGCGGGGGGGCCTGTCACATGGGGCCCCAGGCACTTGCCCTGGTTACCACCCCCTAATGCCAGCCCTGGCTTTTATATGCAGAGAAACATGCCGATGCAGGGCCGTGGGGGGTTATAGCATGTTGAGGGGGCTCAGACAGAAAAAGCTTAAGAACCTTCCCTAAGCCTCATTGGTGGGTGCCCCCCTAGATCTAGATCTCAGAGCAGCCGCTGGTTACTCAGGTCAGGCTCCAGCACTGGGATCTGCTCCATTTTCCCAGCCCCACCTAGGTGGGTTGTTTCCTGTTCCACAATCTGCAGCATTTCCACCTTCCAACCTCATGGGTCCGTTGCTAGAATCTAGGCCACTTATTAAACATCTCCCAGCAGGTTTGCCCCACCCAGGCCTCCTCCCAGTCTCCATCCTGTGAATTTCCTGTCCCGCCCCAACTAGGGTGACCAGATGTCCCTATTTCATAGGGACAGTCCTGATTTTGGGGTCTTTTTCTTATATAGGCTCCTATTACCCCCCACCCCCATCCCAATTTTTCACATTTGTTGTCTGGTCACCCTAGTGTGCGTGTGTGTGTGCACTATTTGCATCCTTGTGCCACTTCCCTCTCAAATTTTTCACACTTGCTGTCTGGTCATCCTAGCTCCAACCTCCAAACCAGACAGTGCAAACGTTCCCATCTCCGGTGTATTTGCTGTCCCTCTTCCTCCCGCAGGAACCCACCAGCAACCCCCGCGATAATCCCTACCTGAACTGGCTCCTCTGCAGCCATGTCTCTCCCCTGTCCCATGGGAGGACGGGATGAACTGGAGCAAAACACGGACATTATTCTGCAGCCTGGCAGGGTGAGAAGGGCAGTTGTGGAGGTTTCAGAACAGGCTTTAATTAATTTCACAGCACGATTGCCCCAGGCTTTTCCCCTGCAGACAGACACCCTAGAGTCTGCCATGCTGAGAAAATGCTCGATCTCTTTATTACAGTGGAGACCTGGCCAGTCCTGCCAGGCTAAACCCACAGAGACATTTTTAACCTCTTTTCTCCCTCCCCCCATTCTGTAACAAAGCATCTGAACACAATGCTAGAAAAAAGCAGAGCCAAAGTATTTACTGTGGGGGATTCCCTTGGACACTGACCCCACGGCAGCCACACCCCAGTAGGAGGGATATGGAGTCAGGAACTGGGTTTTCCTCTGTTTGATCCTCATCTTTTCCACAGGAAAATGATTTTACCTAGGGTGCAGTAATACATCTGTCTGGGCAGATTAGAGATCTGGAAATCTCTCTCGAAACTCTTCTCTCCCATGGCTCCTTTCAGTCTCTCTTTCTCCTTTTCCCTGTCCCCTCTCCCTGCCCGTCTGGTAGGAAAGTCCCATTGCTGGGTTGTTTGCTCCCCCAAGGCTGGATTTGCTCCTGCAATTGCTAATGGGACGAGAAATGAGCGGGGAGGGTCTGTATGAGTAGAGTCATTTTAAGGCCAGACCCCAGCATTTCCCCCTCATTTCTTCCAGTTACCTGGAATCTCTGGCTCAGAATTTAGTATTAACGGGGCTCAGGGCTGCCCTATGGGGCTAGCACCAGCTGGAGACAGTCATCATGTGGGTGGGGCAGAGAAGAAGGTTTAATTAAGGTCACTTCCCAGCACAGACCCCGCTGGGGGAGCAGCAGCTGCTAAGCCTGGTCACCCAGATCACGATGGAGGCTGCAGCGTCTGACCCAGGAAGCTGAACCCCAATATCCTGAGCAGAGAGGGACAGGGCGTTGGAGCAGCCTTCCCCCCTTGAGCTCTCTGGGGGGAGCAGCTAATGAGAGCCCCTCCTCACAGGGGGAATTGCTGATCTCATTTGCCCCACTGTCCATCTGGAGTCACTCCTCGTCTGTCCAGGCAGTGACTCTGGATTAACAGTGGTGTCCGTGACACCAGGTTTCAGGAAGAACGAGTCCAGAGCGCTGTGGGAGGGACCGTTGTAGGGCAGCGCGAACCCCCTTCCCCCCTCCTGCACCCCCAGATCTAGGACAAGGACTCGGGGGATGAATTGTCCCAATGGAACCGGATGTTTCCGCAGTTTTCCAGAGGGGAGAAAAGCAGAATAGGGGATGTCACATTCCCAGTCCCCAGCCAGGGCCCCAGACCCCCCCCAGAGCCCAGCCCCCAGCCAGGGGCCCCAGACCGCCCCCAGAGCCCAGCCCCCAGCCAGGGGCCCCAGACCCCCAGCCAGGGGCCCGAGACCACCCCCGAGAGCCCAGACCCCCAGCCAGGGGCCCCGGACCCCCAGCCAGGGGCCCCAGACGCCTCCCAGAGCCCAGACCCCCAGCCCCCCGCCAGACCCCCAGCCAGGGGCCCCAGCCCCAGCCCCCCGCCAGACCCCCAGCCAGGGGCCACAGACCCCAGCCAGGGGCCACAGACCCCCCCAGAGCCCAGCCCCCAGCCAGGGGTCCCAGACCCCCCCAGAGCTCAGAGCCCCAGCCAGGGACCCGAGACCCCCCCCAGAGCCCAGCCCCAAGACAGGGGCCCCAGACCCCCAGCCAGGGGCCCCAGACCCCCCCCAGTGCCCAGCCCCTACCCAGGGGCACCAGACCCCCCCCAGAGCCTAGCCCCCAGCCAGGGGCCCCAGACCCCCCCCAGAGCCCAGCCCCTAGCCAGGGGCCCCAGCCAGGGGCCCCAGACCCCCCCCACAGAGCCCAGACCCCGAGCCAGGGGCCCCAGACACCCCACAGAGCCCAGACCCCCAGCAAGGGGCCCCAGACCCCGCCAGAACCCAGACCCCCAGCCAGGGGCCCCAGACCCCCCCCCAGAGCCCAGACAGGACCCCAGATACCCCCTGAGCCCAGACCCCCAGCCAGGGGCCCCAGACCCCCAGCCAGGGGCCCCAGACCCCCAGCCAGGGGCCCCAGACCCCAGCCAGGGGACCCAGACCCCCCCCCCCCGAGCCCAGACCCCCAGCCAGGGGCTCCAGACCGCCCCAGAGCCCAGCCCCCAGCCAGGAGCCCCAGACCCCCCCAGATCCCAGCCAGGGGCCCCAGAACCCCCAGAGCCCAGCAAGGGGCCCCAGAACCCCCCAGAGCCCAGCCCCCAGCCAGGGTCCCCAGACCCCCAGCCAGGGGCCGGAGACCCCCCCCAGAGCCCAGACCCCCAGCCAGGGGCCCCAGACCCCCCCAGAGCGCAGACCCCAAGCCAGGGGCCCCAGACCACCCGAGAGCCCAGCCCCCAGCCAGGGGCCCCAGACCCCTGCCCCCAGCCAGGGGCTCCAGACCCCCCCCAGAGCCCGTCCCCCAGCCAGGGGCCCCAGACCACCCCAGAGCCCAGACCCCCAGCCAGGGGCCCCAGACCCACCCAGAGCCCAGACCCCCAGCCAGGGGCCCCAGACCCCCCCCAGAGCCCAGACCCCCAGCCAGGGGCCCCAGACCCCCCCCAGAGCCCAGACCCCCAGCCGGGGGCCCCAGACCCCAGACCCCCAGCCAGGGACCCCAGACCCCAGCCAGGGGCCCCAGACCCCCCCAGCTCCCAGCCAGGGGCCCCAGACCCCCCCAGAGCCCAGACCCCAGCCAGGGGCCCCAGACCCCCAGCCAGGGGCCCCAGACCCCCCCAGAGCCCAGCCCCCAGCCAGGGGACCCAGACCCCCAGCCGGGGGTCCCAGACCCCCCCAGAGCCCAGACCCCCAGCCAGGGGCCCCAGAGCCCCCCAGAGCCCAGCCCCCAGCCAGGGGCCCCAGACCCCCCCCCGAGCCCAGCCCCCAGCCAGGGACCCCAAACCCCCCCCAGAGCCCAGACAGGGCCCCAGACCACCCCTGAGCCCAGCCCCCAGCCAGGGGCCCCGGACCCCCCCCAGAGCCCAGACCCCCAGCCAGGGGCCTCAGACCCCCCCAGAGCCCAGCCAGGGGCCCCAGACCCCCCCAGAGCCCAGCCAGGGGCCCCAGACCCCCCCCAGAGCCCAGCCCCCAGCCAGGGGCCCCAGACCCCCCCAGAGCCCAGCCAGGGGCCCCAGACCCCCCCAGAGCCCAGCCCCCAGACAGGGGCCCCAGACCAGCCCAGAGCCCAGCCCCCAGCCAGGGGCCCCGGACCCCCCCCAGAGCCCAGAACCCCAGCCAGGGGCCCCAGATCCCAGTCAGGGGCCCCAGACCCCCCCAGAGCCCAGCCAGGGGCCCCAGACCCCCCCCCCCCCAGAGCCCAGACCCCAGCCAGGGGCCCCAGACCCCCACCAGAGCCCAGCCCCCAGCAAGGGGCCCCAGACCCCCCCAGAGCCCAGACCCCCAGCCCCAGACACCCGCCAGACCCCCAGCCAGGGGCCCCAGCCCCAGACCCCCGCCAGACCCCCAGCCAAGGGCCCCAGACCCCAGCCAGGGGCCCCAGACCCCCCCAGAGCCCAGCCCCCAGCTAGGGGCCCCATACCCCCCCAGAGCCCAGCCCCTAGCCAGGGGCCCCAAACACCCCCAGAGTCCAGCCCCCAGCCAGGGGACCAGACCCCCCCCAGAGCCCAGCCCCTAGCCAGGGGCCCCAGACCCCCCCTAGAGCCCAGCCCCTAGCCAGGGGCCCCAGACCCCCCCCCGAGCCCAGACCCACAGCCAGGGGCCCCAGACCCCTCCCCGAGCCCAGACCCCCAGCCAGGGGCCCCAGACCCCCCCCCAAGCCCAGACCCCCAGACAGGGGCCCCAGACCCCCCCCCCGAGCCCAGCCCCCAGCCAGGGGCCCCAGACCCCCCCCCAGAGCCCAGCCCCCAGCCAGGGGCCCCAGACGCCCAGCCAGGGGCCCCGGACCCCCCCCAGAGCCCAGACCCCCAGCCAGGGGCCCCAGACCCCCCTAGAGCCCAGACCCCAGGCAGGGGCCCCAGACCCACACAGAGCCCAGCTCCCAGCCAGGGGCCCCAGATCACCCCAGGGCCAGACCCCAGCCAGGGGCCCCAGACCCCCCCAGAGCCCAGACCCAGCCAGGGGCCCCAGACCCACCCAGAGCCCAGACCCCCAGCCAGGGGCCCCAGACCCACACAGAGCCCAGCTCCCAGCCAGGGGCCCCAGATCACCCCAGGGCCAGACCCCAGCCAGGGGCCCCAGATCACCCCAGGGCCAGACCCCAGCCAGGGGCCCCAGACCCCCCCAGAGCCCAGACCCAGCCAGGGGCCCCAGACCCACCCAGAGCCCAGACCCCCAGCCAGGGGACCCAGCCAGGGCGGTAAATCCGAGCGGGGGTCTCAGCCCTCTCTCTCCGCCCCTCGGGGGTCACCCCCCCTCCCGATCTGCGCATGCCCAGAGTCGCGAGACACAAATCTCTACAACGGCGCGTTCCTAACGTCACTTCCGGTCCCTTCAGGAGCGCCACGAACTACATCTCCCATCGTGCCACGGGAGCCGCTTCCGCCCTCTTCAGCGCAGCTCAGGGAGCGTGTTAACAGCTGTTACTGCGCATGCTCAGTGCTGGTGCCAGGGAGTCGGGAGAACAAAGCCCAGAGCCCGCGGGCGGAGCAGCTCCTGGGGGCGGGGCTCTGGCACAGTCCGAGGGCGGGGCAGCTCCTGGGGGCGGGGCTCTGGCAAAGCCCGGGGGCGGGGCAGTTCCTGGGGGCGGGGCTCTGGCACAGCCTGGGGGCGGGGCAGCTCCTGGTGGGGGGGCTCTGGCATTGCCTGGGGGCGGGGCAGCTCCTGGGGGCGGGGCTCTGCACAGCCTGGGGGCGGGTCAGCTCCTGGGGGCGGGGCTCTGGCTCCATTGGGAGCCGGGGGCGGGGCAGCTCCTGGGGGCGGGGCTCTGGCACAGCCCGGGGGCGGGGCAGTTCCTGGGGGCGGGGCTCTGTCACAGCCTGGGGGCGGGGCAGCTCCTGGGGGCGGGGCTCTGGCACAGACCGGGGGCGGGGCAGTGCCTGGGGGCGGGGCTCTGGCCCCATTGGGAGCCGGGGGCGGGGCAGCGCCTGGGGGCGGGGCTCTGGCACAGCCCGGGGGCGGGGCAGCGCCTGGGGGCGGGGCTCTGGCACAGCCCGGGGGCAGGGCATCTCCTGGCGGCGGGGCTCTGGCTCCATTGGGAGCCGGGGGCGGGGCATCTCCTGGGGGCGGGGCTCTGGCTCCTTTGGGAGCCGCGGGCGGGGCAGCGCCTGGGGGCGGGGCTCGGGCTCCATTGGGAGCCGGGGGCGGGGCTGAGCAGCGGCTCCCTGGGGGGTCCCGTGTTTGCCGGCAGCGCTGGAGCCGCCGGGGCGATCGCGGAGCTGCTGGGCTCAGCTGCAGCCGGGCTCGGCCCCGGCCCCGCCGGGACCCGGGTGGGGACAGAGCCTGGGGCCGGGGGGTTCCCCTGTGTGGGGCCGGGGGCGGCGGGGGGACGAGCCGGAGCTGCGGGCGGGGGAAGGACAGTGGGACATGTGGGGGGTGGAGCGTCCCCTGGGAGCCAGGAAAGTCCGGGGGAGAAAAAAGTGTCTGTGTGTGTGTGTGTGTGTGTCTGACTGTGTGTGTGTGTCTGTGTGTGTGTGTGTCTGACTGTGTGTGTGTGTCTGTGTGTGTGTCTGACTGTGTGTGTGTCTGTGTGTGTGTGTGTGTTACTGTGTGTGTGTCAGTGTGTGTGTGTGAGTCGGTGTGTGTGTGTCATTGTGTATCTGTCAGTGTGTGTGTGTTACTCTGTGTGTGTGTGTCAGTGTGTGTGTGTGTGTCCGTGTGTGTGAGTCGGTGTGTGTGTGTCATTGTGTATCTGTCAGTGTGTGTGTCATTGTGTGTGTGTGTCAGTGTCTGTGTGTATCTGTGCTCTATTTGCACCCTTGTGCCACATCCCTCTCACACACTGATCACAATTCTCTCTCCGCTTCTTCCCCTTTGCTCTCCCCTCACCACATGTGGCTACAAAAATCCCACAATGACGGACTCTCCCGTCTCTTCTTTTGCCCCATTTCCTCCATCAGTCTCCAACGGCCATTTACATACTCCCCAGATTTGGGATGTTTCCCCCCCCCCCAGTTTATCTGCAGCCCTTTGTCCTCGTTCGGGTGGGAAATTGCTGCCCCGAGTCACTCCCCAAAGGGGGTCGGGGGTAGTGGGGGCTGTTTGGGGAGCCCCGAGACGTGGCTGCCTCAGGGGTGGCGATGGGGCGTCTGTTCTCTGCCAGCAACAGGGCTTGGCCGGGGCCCAGGAGGGAACAGGGGGAGCCCGTGTCCCCTATGGAGCCTGCCCAGCCCCTTTGCTTCTGCTCCTTTCTAGCGTTTCCTTCACAGACTTTATTACTGGGGAGGCTGGAAAATGTCTCTGGGCTGAGCCCCGGCAGGAGTGGCCAGGTCCCCACTGTAGTAAAGAGATGACGCGTTTCCCCAGCATGGCAGAATGTCGGGTGTGTGTCTGCAGGGAAAGGGCCTGGGGGGATCGTGACGTGAAATTAACTAAACCCTGTTCTGCAACCTCCACAACTTTCTCCTCTCGCCCCGCCCCCAACGAACAAGCGACAGTGACACCGGGTGGCCACGTGGGGTAATGCACACAGCCCCTAGTTCTTATAGTATGGGAACAAGTAAATAACTTTTCCTTATTCACTTCCTCCACACCACTCATAATTTTATAGACCTCTATCATACCCCCCTTAGTCTCCTCTTTTCCAAGCTAAAAAGTCCTAGCCTCTTTAATCTCTCCTCGTATGGGACCCGTTCCAGACCCCTAATCATTTTAGTTGCCCTTCTCTGAACCTTTTCTAATGCCAGTATATCCTTTTTGAGATGAGACCACAATTGTACGCAGTATTCAAGATGTGGGCGCACTATGGATTTGTATAGGGGCAGTAAGATATTCTCCATCTTATTCTCTATCCCTTTTTAATGATTCCTAACATCCCGTTTGCTTTTTTGACTGCCGCTGCACACTGCATGGACATCTTTAGAGAACTATCCACGATGACTCCAAGATCTTTTTCCTGATTAGTTGTAGCTAAATTAGCCCCCATCATATTGTATGTATAGTTGAGGTTATTTTTTCCAATGTGCATTACTTTACATTTAGCCACATTAAATGTCATTTGCCATTTTATTGCCCAATCATTTAGTTTTGTGAGATCTTTTTGTAGTTCTTCACAGTCTGCTTTGGTCTTAACTATCTTGAGCAGCTTAGTATCATCTGCAAACTTTGCCACCTCACTGTTTACCCCTTCTTCCAAATCATTTATGAATAAGTCGAATAGGATTGGTCCTAGGACTGACCCTTGGGGAATACCACTAGTTACCCCTCTCCATTGTGAACATTTACCATTTATTTACCCTTTGGTCTCTCATTGTACCGAAAGGGGAGATGGTTGCTTCTAAAGGAAGGAGAAGATTAAATGCATCCAATGAGGATGGGATTCGAACCCATGCGTGCAAAGCACAGTGGATTAGCAGTCCATCACCTTAACCACTCGGCCACCTCAGCTGAGCCGTCAAAAAAAGGACAGGAGCAGAAATCTAAGAGCAGTAGAGATAGGGCTACTCAGGAGTTTTTAAATACCAAGTGTAAGCAGGGTCTGGATGAGCTCCCCCCTCACATCGAGTGATGAGCTGGGGAAAGACTTCAGGACCAGACCGTGTTTGCACAGACGCCCCTACTCGGCCTAGGTATGCAGCATGCTGGGGCCGCTTTGCCAAAGGAACCAGTTCTGGCTGGTGTTGGGTTACAAATCACTGTAGCATTGAGTGGAATGAAATGTTATTCTCCTTCCTGTCCGAGTGAAGGGCGGCAGAACATACCGAGTCCGTCCTGATGGAGGGGCGAGGTGGGTGAGAAATACCTTTTATTGCACTGCATAGAAGTGATTGAGGACGTCACCCTAATCCAGTGGTCCCCAAACTTTTCACACTGTGCCCTCTTGTCCGTGTCTGTGTCCCCTCGGAAGCCGCACTTTTTCAGAAATTAGTAGACTTTATGGTCAGAAGAGACCATTAGAACATCTAATCTGACCCCCTGCATCTCACAGGCCTCCTGTGTACCACAAAAGCTACTTTTGGGGCAAACACATTCCAGAAAGGCATCTAGTCTTCATAAAATGACATCAAGAGATGGAGAATCCACCACTTCCCTTGGTACCTTGTTCCTGGCGTGAATCATCCTCGCTGTTGAATAATCCTCCCTTATTTGTAATTTGTCTCTTTTTACGTTCCAGCCATTGGGTCTTGTTATGCCTTTCTCTGATAGATTAAACTGCCCTTTAATACCCAATATTGTCTCTCCATTAAGGCACTTCAACACTTTAATGAAGTCACCTTTCAATCTTTTTTTGAGAAGCTAAACAGGTGGAGCTCTTTCAATAGCTCACTCGAAGGCATTTTTCTCCAGACCGCAGAACATATGGTGGCTCTTTGCTGCCCCAGCTCCAATTTCTCAACATCTCTTTCAAATGAGGACACCAAAACTGGATGCAGTATTCCCATACCAGCCTCTCTGATGCTGTGTCCCCTCCCTATCCTACGTCTCATGATGGCTTTAGCCCTGTTCACCACACTGGGAGCTCATGTTGAGCGGCTTCTCCACTACGGCCCCTCAATCCTTTCCAGAGTCACTGCTTTCCTGGATACACTTCCCCATTCTGGAGGTGTGGCCGGCATGCCTTGTTGCTAGGTATCGGACTTTGCATTTGGCTCTGGTCAAACTTGTTTCCTTTGAATGGGCCCAGCTTGCCGAATGAGCCAGATCGCTCTGTATCACTGCCCTCTCCTCATCAGTAATTACCACTCTGCCGGTATTTTGTCACCCACCAATCTTATCAGCAGTGATTGCATGTTATCTCCCAATTCATTGATAAACATTATTTTAAAAAAATAGTCCTTGAGAGCTTCTTCAGACCCTTAGTCCCCAGGTCTCTCCGAGATGGCTGAGCGTGTGGTCTCCTCCCGCGCCTGACTAGCCTATGCCCTGAGAATGATGCGTCCAGCTCCCTGTGTGCACAGGCAGGGACATCCTGCTAACCCCGCAGTGTTGACAGGATGATGTTAACACGGCTCTCGGGCCAGTCCTTCCCTCCTGCAGGCTGGACGAGTGGGGCGGGGATGGGGAAAGAGGAAATCTGTAACCAGCAACCCGGACCCATTGCTTACCTGGGGCTGCAGCAGAACCACGGTGACATGAGAGGTATCCATGGGAACAGCAGTGCCCTCCTTTTAAAACTGATGGGGCCATGCCCCCCGATTGCTGTGCCCCCCTAGAATTGCCCCGCCTGCTGGCCAATCACTTGGGGAGCAGAATGGCAACAGCAGCAGCAAACCCTCAGGACCGATCTAAAGATGGCTGCAGAAAGGTGGGGCTCACCTCTGTCAGTGACCTGCCCAGCTGCCTCGCTGACAGGGGATGCCGACATTTCTGTAACGCGCATAAAGAGGGTATTTGGCTTCCAAACTGTGAGGAATATGCAATTATGAGAGGGAATTTCCATCCCTCCATCAGGTGTATTTCAGGGCCCCAGTAGCCTAATGGATAAGGAATTGGCTTCCTAAGCCAGAGATTGTGGGTTCAAGTCCCATCTGGGGTGAAAAACTACTTGTTTTCTTCGTGTACATTGCAAAGAAACCTTGGTCAGAGAGCAACAGTGACACTGAGTGGCCACGTGCTCTTTCTCAGCGAGGGGAAGGAAAGAAGCTCTCCTTCAAGCTGGAGTCACAAGGGCGATGTAAGGATGACTTCCTGAGCGCCGGCTCCAGACCTTTGCTCTACCAGCTGACCCATCAAAGGGCTGCTACCACTTTCTCCAGCTTCTCCACCTGGTATGAGTGAGCTATGCACTCTGTGAGAGAGACACTGTGTGCATTACCCCACGTGACCACCTGGTGTCACTGTCCACTTCCTCCCCCATGTCCCTTATTTACACAATATGGAGGTGCCCCTATGGCTGGGGATGTGAGTTTGTGGACACAGCAGTGTGCAGTGGGCTTCCAAGACAGCCTGTAATTCAGCAAGGGGTTTGCAGATCGACCATGGATGGAGGAAATTTTCTCTCCGCACAGCAGATGGGGGATACACTGGGAGCAGCTCCTGGCTCTTTTTTGTGAACTGGTTCCCCGTGAGGACCTTGGGGTATCTCTTTTGCCACCTAACACTCAGTAGCATAGCCAAGGCTCCACTGGGAATTGAACCCAGGATCTCGTGTTTACAAAACAGGTGCTTTAACTAGCTAAAACATGGTGCCTGCCTGTGGCTAAGGGAAGGGGTCTGTTTACACCTGACTCCCTGCCAGACCCCACCTGAGCCTTTGCTTGTGTTTGGATGCTGCAAAGCAGAGGAGCAGGTGATGTTTTCCTTGCAAGCTTCTGTGTGTGTGAATCCTTGGCCAGGTCTGCACTACAAAGTTATTTCAGCATCATTATATTGCTCAGGCGTGTGAAAAACACACGACGCTCCCTCGGTCGCCTCCTTTTGGCTGGTGCACACACGGCAACGCCATGTCTGGCGACAAAACTGCCCTCTACTGGCGACAAAATAAACCCACCTCGACGAGAGGCCTGGAGCTTTTTGCAGCAAACTGAGAGTGACAAAGTGTCGGTGTAGACGCTGCTGGTCATTATATCACCAGAACTGGGCTCCGCCAGTATCCCACAATGCCCGCCGGGAACTCCCTGCCCTGCGATCCTGCTCCAGAGGCTGGGCCCCTCCCCTCTCATCGCTCCGGGAAGTTCTGACGGCTGAGCCTGCTGCTCTGCTCCGGCAGCAAGGAGCAAATCACTGCCGGGGGATGCTGCTCCCCCGCACGGCGACCACAGAGCTGGGGGGCGGAAGCTCCTTACAGTGGGGGGGGGGCACCGGCATCTGAACTGTGCTGCCCCCATGATGCCCCTTTCCCCCAAGGACCTGCACTCACGCCTCACCTTCTCCCTGAGACCCCAACCCTACACCGCCCCGTCTCCCTGAGACCCTGCCCTTCCCCTCCCCCTGGGGCCACACCCACAGAACGCCTCTTCCCCCCAAGACTCTGCCTTATCCCCCCATCCATCCTTCATCCTTATGGCTGGTAAAAAGTGGTGGGGCCACGGCCCCTAAACCCCCCTGTTCCGGCCCCTGACACAGAGCCAGGGAGGCAGCAGCGTGTGTGTGTGTGTGAGAGAGAGAGAGAGAGAGACACGGCTGTGCTGTGCTGTGCCGAGCCAGTGAGGGAAGCGGGGGCTGATGTCGGGGCTGTTCCCCTCCCCCTATCTCATTACTGGGGTGTCCCCCTCCCCCCGCCTCAGGACTGGTTGCTTCCAGCAGCTGTCTGAGCTTAGAGACAGCGTGCGACACACTCGCTCTTCCCCAACACACACACACATACACACACACACACACACACACACACAGAGTCACACACACTCTGCCCTGCCACACACACTTCAGTGGAGAAGCAGCTGGCAATCTAGTAGGCTGCCCATGGAACAATGGGACAGAGAAACCTGCATCATGTGATGCTGCACCGGCCCATGAGCCATTGCAAACCCCTCCCAAAGCCCCCTGCGGCCAGTTGCACAGTGCGATAGCTACCCACAATGCACTGCTCTTTGGGGCGACGCAAGAGTTGCTAGAGTGGATGCGCTCTGATGACACAAGGAGCAGAGTGTTTAATTAAAACACTTCAACTAAAGCAGCGTAACTCTGTAGTGTGGACACAGCCTGAGAGTGAGACAAGACCGAGCTCCCCTGGACACAAAGGATACTCAGGGACTGAAACTAAAGAACCACTAATTCCTCCATAGCCGACAGGATTCAAACCCGTGCAGGGAAACCCCAATGGATTTCTAGTCCATCGCCTTAACCACTGGCTTTATGTACTTTTCTCACTACACTCTAGTTCTGCTCTCACTGAGTGATCGTTTCCAATTGTTTCCTCAGACCAGCTTCCACAACACACTCACTGCCGTGCCATTGTGTAAGTGTGTCCATGGCTGAACAGCAAGAATTCCTGCTCATTTCCCTTCCGGCTGGAGCATGATGAGAGTGTGTTTGTGGTTAATGCTGCTGCTGTAGATTGTTGTCCATTTCCTGCCTTGACAATTCAGACAGTCCCTTTCCCGTCATATCCCCAGTACATCAGTGATTGCAATAGCAGGGGCAGGTTTTCTCTGGGGCACTGAGCTTTGCCAGGGGGATGGTGGCTCCTTTCTTTCCTCACCCTGGAGTAAACTCAGCTTTTTATTCCATCCTTGATATTTCATGGAATAACAACAGCAGCATGAAGAAAGAGGAGAGCGAATATCTCACTGTCAGGGCTGAAGGTGCCACGTCCCCTTGTCTGACCATTGTCACTGCAGGAGCGAAGGGTTCAGTGGAATTGAATGCCGTGTCAGACAAGAGACACAGACAGATTTTACTGTTTTAAAGGAAATTATTTGGGGGAGATTGTTTGGGGGAGTTGATGAGGATGTTACCTTTTGAGATCAAAACTAAAACCTACAGAACCATTTTAGAAACTTGGGACTTCGACGTATTTTATTTCAAGCAAGGGAGGTCTGAGTTCCTGAGAAGGTTTGTGTTTGCTGGAAGCAACACGGTTCAGTCTGTCATTGAAGCAACTGGGGAGAGGGCCAGTGGCGTAGCCAGGTTTAGAGCACAGGGGGAGCGGCGGCGCTATAAAAAGGCGCCGCTCCCCCCGTACTCACCCCGGCAGCGCTTTAAAGAGCCTGGGGCTCCCGCCGCTCCCCATAGCGGCAGGAGCCACAGCCCTTTTACAGTGCCCCCCCCTCCCAGCCCGGGTCCGGCAGTGGGGCAGGGCGCTTTGAAGGGCCGGCGGCTCCCACAGCGGGGCTCGGGCGGCGCCTTAGTGCCGCTTCTCCTCAGAGGGGGAGCGGCCGCTGCCCCCCCCGGCCTACGCTATGGGAGAGGGTTGTTTGTAGAGGAGGGGAGAAGGCTAAATGTGTACGATGAGAATGGGATTCGAACCCACGCGTGCAGAGCACAATGGATTAGCAGCCATCCCCTTAGCCACTCGGCCACCTCATCTGAGCTGTTACAGAAGGGACAGGAGCAGAAATCGAAGGCCAGCGGAGATAGGGACAATCATACTAAGTGTAAGCAGGGTCTGGATGAGCCCCCCCCTCACATCGAGTGATGAGATGGGGAAAGACTTCAGGACCAGACCGTGTTTGCCCAGACACCCCTACTCGGCCTGGGAATGCAGCATGATGGGGCCGTTTTGCCAAAGGAACCAGTTCTGGCTGGTGTTGGGTTACAAATCACTGTAGCATTGAGTGGAATGAAATGTTATTCTCCTTCCTGTCCCCAGACTTTTCACACTGTGCCCTCTTGTCCGTGTCTGCGGCCCCTCGGAAGCCGCGGTCGAGAACCGGAGCTGGGAGCAGGGCCATGGCTTCCTAGGGAGAGGGGAGCGGACAGGGGTAAGGGGAACGAGGCTGGGCCAGGAGCCAGGGGCCCAGGCTGAGGGTGAGGTTGGGGAAGAGATGGGGCATACGAGGGCTGAGTGGGGCTCCCTCCGTGCCCTCAATGTGGGATCATAACCCCGACATGGGGGCCGAAGATGGGAGGAAGGGTCCTGCCATCTAGAGCATGAGGGCATGGGGCCACCGCCAGAGCACGTGTCCGACCGGTGGCATCCCTGCACCACAGCCAGGGCCTGGGACATGTGAGGGGGAGACTGTGAACGTCCCGTCTGTCCCAGAGACGCTGTTTGCGATATCCCTGAGCCACAGAACGAGGTGACGTGTTTCCCTTGAACCGTTCCCATTTTCCTTATGGTTTAAATCGATTGCTCTTTAATCCATTGGATTTGCTTGAAGCACATGCAACGATCCGTGGGTCAGGGAAGCATCCAGAGCAGAGAGAGAACCCCAGAGTGGGGACACCCCAGCCCCTGTACTAAGTGACCACAACAAGGTTGGGGGTCGAGCACCCCAGGAATCCTGGGCCCAGCCTTGTCGGGGTCGTGAGGACTCTGCCACACACGAGAGTAGACAGAGAGTCCTCGAGGTCAGGCTGCCTCTGGGTGAGGGAGTGGGAGTGGGGACTCAGGGCCTTTCACTAGCCCATTCCACCGGGGTCGTGGATAAGCCAGGAAAGTTTGCTACACTAGCAGGACCATAACCCCCTTTACACTGGCACTCTGTCCTCATCGCTTCTCTCCCTCTCTCCCCTTGGGTCTCTCAGCACCTGGCCCCACAGCGCTTCCTGCCAGCCCCAGACTGCGCTGTCTGGGCCTTCTCCTGTGGGTGTGAGCCTCTCTCCAGACTCCTAAGGACTCAGCAGGAGCAAGGGGCCTGTCCAGGAAATGGCCAGGGCTTCTGGGAATCCGGGGGTGGCTCTGGACACCACCAGGGATCATTTTGCTCCTGGCACACAAGGGAACTTAAAAAGCTGAGAGCCCAGACATGGGACTTGAACCCCAGATTAAGAGCTTGATGCTCTACTGACTGAGCTAGCCTAGTTCAGCGAGTGTAGTTACCTGCTGTAACAAGAGCAGGCAGGTAAAACAGAGGCAAAAAAAGTCCCAGGAGCCCTTCCTCTTTTTCTCCACGGCCACAGCCCATCAGCAGGATTCCTCCTGCTCCTCCCTCCTGTGCCCCAGTGCCACTAAATCGCCGCACCTAGACAGCCGGTCCGGCCTCTGCCCCCCAATCCCCCATGCTTAAGCCTCCCGACCAAATCCTGCTCCTGGCTCCATGGAACTAAGTCTCACATCTCGCTGGGAACTCGACTCCTTGTGCCCAGAGTGTCTCTGCCCCCTCCGTAGATGACCCGACAAACACAGTGTGCATCTTTCCTAAAGAAGTGCTTGGAGAGACTTTTCCCATGTGACCGTGTGGACTAATGGATCAGGTGTCTGACTTCGGATCAGAAGATTGAGGGTTCGAGTCCCTTCACGATTGTACTTTCTGCTTTGTCCTGAACGTCTGGCTTTTTTCAGGGCTGGAGCCTCTTCTTGGCCACTGTGGCTTCAGCTACAGCCCCAGGAAGGTACAGTCATGGGCACCTGCATGAAGTTTATTTTTACCAGCTTAGGATAAAAACTTCCCCAAGGCACAAATCCCTTTTGTCCTTGAACGGTACGCTGCCACCACCAAGTGATTTAAACAAACATTCAGGGAGGGTGTAACGAAGTGGGACTGTTCCTAATGTTTCCTCTGAATACTGTGTGGGTGCCTCAGTTTCCCCTATGCCTCAGTTTCCCCTCTGCATTTCTTAAGTCTCTAGGTGGTGGGATAAGGGGTGTGATTGTTGCAAAGCCCTAGAGGGCCAGTGTGATGACAGAGAATGGCCGACACCCTGTCTCTTGGCAACTGCTGGCCTGGGCCCCTTCCCTGAAAAGGTGCCGGCTGAAGGGTTTGGAGAACAAAGGGATCAGTGATCTTCTTGCCCAGGAAGGAGACAAAGGCAGAGGAGGGGCTGGAGGGTTTGGAGCTGGCTGGGCACATGGAGGGAGATCCAGATGGACCTCTGGCCTCCCCACCCCCAAGATGGACCTGACCGAGGCGTCCTGTTCTCTGTACCTACAAGCTCTGGTTTAGACCCTGTTCCTGTTGTGTAATAAACCTTCTGTTTTACTGGCTGAGAGTCACGTCTGACGGTGGAGTCGGGGGCAGGGCCCTCTGACTTCCCCACGAGCCCCGCTGGGTGAAGAAGGGGATGCTGAACGCTCCGGGGTCAGACCCAGGAAGGTAGAAGCTGGGGAAGCTTCTTGCCCTGGAGACAGTCGGCTCAGCGAGGAGGCTCCTCCAGAGTCCTGACTGGCTTCGTAGGGAGCAGTTCCAGAGCATTGCCTGACAGGGGCATCGACAGAGCAGTGACTGGGGAGCTCACGGCTGGGATAGAAGGGGCTGCGGGTCGGGAGTGAGGGGCACCGGCAGAGTGGTGACTGGGGAGCTCAGGGCTGGGATAGAAGGGGCTGCGGGTCGGGAGTGAGGGGCACCGGCAGAGCGGTGACTGGGAAGCTCAGGGCTGGGACAGCAGGGGCTGCGGGTCGGGAGTGAGGGGCACCGGCAGAGTGGTGACTGGGGAGCTCAGGGCTGGGATAGAAAGGGCTGCGGGTCGGGAGTGAGGGGCACCGGCAGAGCGGTGACTGGGCCGTGAAAAACGCTAATGCGGTCTTGGGATGCATTAGGCGAGGTATTTCTAGTAGAGATAAGGAGGTGTTAGTACCGTTATACAAGGCACTGGTAAGACCTCATTTGGAATACTGTGTGCAGTTCTGGTCTCCCATGTTTAAGAAGGATGAATTCAAACTGGAACAGGTACAAAGAAGGGCCACTAGGATGATCCGAGGAATGGAAAACCTGTCGTATGAAAGGAGACTCAAGGAGCTTGGTTTGTTTACCTTAACCAAAAGAAGGCTGAGGGGAGATATGATTGCTCTCTTTAAATATATCAGAGGGATAAATACCAGGGAGGGAGAGGAATTATTTCAGCTCAGTACCAATGTGGACACAAGAACAAATGGATATAAACTGGCCATCAGGAAGTTTAGACTGGAAATTAGACGAAGGTTTCTAACCATCAGAGGAGTGAAGTTCTGGAACAGCCTTCCAAGGGAAGCAGTGGGGGCAAAAGACCTAACTGGCTTCAAGATTAAGCTAGATACGTTTATGGAGGGGATGGTTTGATGGGATAACATGATCTTAGTCAAAGGTCAATTAATTGCCATCAGTGGTAAATAGGACCAATGGTCAATGATGGGATGTTAGAAGTTACTACAGAGAACTTTTTCCTGGGTGTCTGGCTGGTGAGTCTTGCCCACATGCTCGGGGTTCAGCTGATCGCCATATTTGGGGTCGGGAAGGAATTTTCCTCCAGGGTAGATTGGCAGAGGCCCTGGAGGTTTTTTTGCCTTCCTCTGCAGCATGGGGCACGGGTCACTTACCGGAGGATTCTCTGCATCTTGAAGTCTTTAAACCATGATTTGAGGACTTCAATAGCTGAGACATAGGTGAGAGGATTATTCCAGGAGTGGGTGGGTGAGATTCTGTGGCCTGCATTGTGCAGGAGGTCAGACTAGATGATCATAATGGTCCCTTCTGACCTAAAAGTCTATGAGTCTATGAGTCTATGAGCTCAGGGCTGGGATAGAAGGGGCTGCGGGTCGGGAGTGAGGGGCACCGGCAGAGCAGTGACTGGGGCGCTCAGGGCTGGGATAGAAGGGGCTGCGGGTCGGGAGTGAGGGGCACTGGCAGAGCGGTGACTGGGGAGCTCAGGGCTGGGATAGAAGGGGCTGCGGGTCGGGAGTGAGGGGCACCGGCAGAGTGGTGACTGGGGAGCTCAGGGCTGGGATAGAAGGGGCTGCGGGTCGGGAGTGAGGGGCACCGGCAGAGCAGTGACTGGGGAGCTCAGGGCTGGGATAGAAGGGGCTACGGGTCGGGAGTGAGGGGCATCAGCAGAGCGGTGACTGGGGAGCTCAGGGCTGGGATAGAAGGGGCTGCGGGTCGGGAGTGAGGGGCACCGGCAGAGCGGTGACTGGGGAGCTCAGGGCTGGGATAGAAGGGGCTGCGGGTCGGGAGTGAGGGGCACCGGCAGAGCGGTGACTGGGGAGCTCAGGGCTGGGATAGAAGGGGCTGCGGGTCGGGAGTGAGGGGCACCGGCAGATGTTATACAGACAAAACTACACAGGGTTGTTTCAGGGGACAAAACACGATTCCACGTTTAACAATTTGATCTAGAACCACTAGCTAATCTCTCTCTCTCTCTCTCTCCTGGGTTCTACTCCTGGCTGTGGGAGGAACGGGGGGTCTGGTGGATTAGAGTGAGGGGGGGCCGAGGGGTCAAAGAGGAAACATCTCCCTTTTCAGCTTCAAAGCACATTGACCAAGAACCTGGCTTCTCGTGTCTTAGGTTCTGCCGCCATCGTGTGGCCATTTCATTTCACTTCGTATTGTTAGCAGGTTTGGGCACCTCGCCCAGAACCGTTATTTCCTGGGGAGAGACGGAGCAGTGGAAGCAGCATTGATTTAATCCTCCGAAAAACAGCTACGGATTAAACTATTCCCCAGACAGCTCAGTCCCAGCCGCCCTCCCTCACTGCTGCCCGTGATGCTCGGTTCTCCCCACAGCCCCAAGAACTGCTGGGCGCAAGTCCTGGGCCCGACGTGCAGTGAATGTGGGGGTGACTCTGCCTGCCCAGACTGGTCAGTAGAAAGATTCAGACCCACACTCTGTCTGGGGGAGGAGATACACACGTGTTGTTTGGTTGGTTTTCTCATTGTAAATGTACTGGATCATTTCCATGGCAAAACTATTTGTACGAGCCCATAAAAAAAAGAAGAACCCATGAGGATACCCCTGGGGGAGAGGGGGTGTCTGAGAGCTGGGGGAGAGATGGAGATTTTCGTGAAACAGGGGCAGGCCAATGTTGGGCCTTTAGCTGGAGCAAAGGGGGAGGTTTTTGTGCAGTTCCATTTTAACCAGCCTCACATCCCGTAGTCCCTACTGCCCCACCCTGCCCCATGTTTGCGGGGCTCTGGGCTCGGGCAGGGGTTTGAGGTGCAGAAGGGTGTCAGGGCTCTGGGCTTGGAGTGCAGGCTCTGGTGTGGGGCCAGGTATGAGGATCTTGGGGTGCAGGAAAGGGCTCCTTGATTGGGGGGGGCTCAAGTCTGGGGCAGGGGATTGGGGCACGTGGTTGGGGTGTGGGGTTACCTCGGGCAGCTCTTGGTCAGAGGCACAATGGGGGTGCTAAGGCAGGTTTCCTGCCTATCCTGGCTCTGCAAACCCCGCTGCATCCTGGAAGTGAGAAGTAGCACATCCGACTCCTAGGCAATCTACACCGGGGTTAGCCTGATATGACTGTATTGCTCGGGGGGTGGGGTGTACATTTTTAACCCCTGAGTAATGTAGTTACACCCACCTAATTCTGTACCCTAGACCTGTTCAAAGAATCACACACTGTGGGAGTAAAACTTCACCTGCACCTCTGCTTTGCAGAATCCAAACACAAGCAAAGTGTGTCAGGCCCCGGTGGGGTCTGGGGGGGAGTCAGGTGTGGGCAGATACCCTACGCCAGCAAGAGGCAGGCACCATGGCTTAGCTGGTTAAAGCACCTGTTTTGTAAACAGGAGATTCTGGGTTCAACTCCCAGTGGTGCCTTGGTGCATGGCTTTTGGGGCACCTGGTAATGGCCACTGTCAGAAAAAAAGATACAGAGTTTCAGTCTAGCCCAGTGTGGTTTTTCTTATGGTTTAAATTACACTCCCAGGCACTGATAATAGAGTTAAGAGCTGATAAGGTGACTTCGTTGTATCCTTGGGGCAGCAGGTTTAGGAAGAAATCATTTAACACACAGAGAGCTGAGAGCCATGGAAGCAGCCATTTATTTTCACACACTGAGCTGACCAAATCAACCAAAACTGGCTGGGCTATCCCCTAATAATCTAACTCAGTTGCATAGCAACAACAAGGTGCTATTACCACGACAACCAAATACACAACAGGCAGCCTTGGAGAGGCTAAGCAGAACCCAGCCAATCAGGAAAGTGTATTGGGAGAGCCAATCAGGAGAAGGCTTGCTTGGAGTAGCCCACATATAGTGAGCTGCTCAGCAAAGCAAGAGTCAGTCACTCCTTGGAGTTTGGGGAGGGAGGACTTGCTGGATTGAAGGAGGAAGAAGAGAGGGAACCATGATAAGAGCAAAAGACAGGCTCCCACGTCATTGGAGAGAGCAAGATGAAGCCTTGGAACACCCAGGAGTGTTAGGTGGCAAAAGAGCTGCCCCAAGGTCCCACAGAGACTTGAACTCAGACTGCAGGATTCAGAGTCCTGAGTGCTGCCCTTACACCATGGGACCAGTGGTGAGAATTTAGGAGTTTTCCTGACTTGTGGTGTAGAAGTGCCTGGGCGGACAATTTTTCTCCTTGCTCAAGACCTTTCTGACCAGCCCTGCATTTGCTCAACAAGTCGGCACACAGCGGTTTGCTGTAGACCCAGAAGCCTTTCTTCCTCCAGACTGTGAGGCAAGTGGGCGTGTGAGGAAGTTGCCCCTTCAGTCCCAGGCAGAGAATGGCCCTTCCTACGAAAGCCCAAGTCCTGAAAAGAAAAAAAGATAATGTCAAAGACATTACTGAACAGCTGTTTCTTGAAGGGATATGATGCGTTTTACACCTGCCCAAGGACTTAAACCCTGTACCCTCAAATTTAGAGTCTGGGATTCTACCAGCTGAGCTAGCCAGACTCACAGGAGAGAAGGGCAAGGCTGGTGCAGAATAGAAACTAGTCAAGAAAAAGAGGGCAGGAAACAATACAGAAAACTTGCTACTCTGGCTCCCTTAGCAGCCCTAGCCCCAGCCTGCTCCTCCACCTGGTGCCCGGAGAGCACCCAGAGACGAGTGAGCGTTGTGTGTTTTTCACACCAGAGCAATATAATGATGCTGCAATAACTCTGTAGTGCAGACCTGGCCAAGGATTCACACACACACAGCTTGCAAGGAAAACTTCCCCTGCTCCTCTGCTTTGCAGAATCCAAACACAAGCAAAGGTCCAGGTAGGATCTGGTAGAGAGTCAGGTGTGGGTACCTAGCATGGACAGGCACCATGGCTTGGCTGGTTAAAGCACCTGCTTTGTAAACAGGACATCCTGGCTTCAACTCCCAGTGGTGCCTTGTTGAGCAGCTTTTGGGGCACCTGGTATTGGCTAATCTCAGAAAACAAAACAAAGAGCTAGACGGACCTTTGGTCTAGCCCAGTATGGCTGTTTTTATGGTTTAAATTACACTCCCAGGCACTGATAACAGAGTTACTGAAAGTTTGGGAGTTAAGAGCCGACAGGTCCGTGTTCCAGTTCCCTCCCAGACGACCCCTCCCCTGGGACAGGGGCAGGTCTGACTCTCACACCAAATGGCTCATTGTCGCTGCCAGAATCTCTGGGCGGCTCATTTAGTTTATGCCGAGGGTGGAGCCCTGCTTTGTGCACCGTGTCTGAGACTGAAAATCCTGAACCACCCTTTGAAATAACGAATGCAGCAGGACGTGTTATGGTCCCTGCCCCAAAACAGACAGACCAATGGGGAACTGCCAGTGAGCCCAGGGTAATACTCCATGGCCGATTTCCCTTTGTCGCTTGCTAAACTCCCTCCCAACCTCGTGGGGTCCCAGAGCCCGGTACTGAGCCTGAGCCGAGATGTCTACACTGCAAATTTACCACCCCGCAGCCCAAGCCCTGGGAGCCTGAGCTGGCACGGGGCAGCCCTGGGTGTTCATTGCAGTGTGGACATAGCCTAGCGTTACGTCTACACTGCCATTAACACACCCAAGTCACTGTTCTCAAACCCTGGCTCAGCTGCAGGGCTATAAAATTACAGTGTAGACGCTTGGGATTGAGCGAGCCTCTGAGATCCCACGAGGGGTGAGGGTCCAGCCTGAGCCCAATGTCCACACTGCACCTTTTAGCGCCACAACCTGAGACCGAGACATCCAAGTCAGACGATCCAGGCCAGCCGGGCCGCAGGGCTGTTATCACAGTATAGATGCACTGAGGGACGTGTTTGCTAGGTTTGGATGCATTTGCACAGGGAAACGATGAGGCATCCCCATTCGGTGGAACTCCTGAACAGAATGGAAATGGATATGCACAATTTTTGTTAAAGGATCAGGATTCAAAAGGGGCACTTGGATTTGAATCAAGGGCCACTTGATCAGCAGTCAAACACTCTACCACTGAGCTATACCCCCATGATGTGCAGAGTTGACTAAACATTATATATACGTGTAAACAGAACAGCTTGCACACCCACCGACAGCTTCTCCCACTGACATAGCTGCCACCTCTCGGGGAGGTGGATTCACTACACGGATAGGACAGCTCTCTCCCATCCGCTTAGAGCAGCTTCAGTGATTATAAATAAGTAGGAAATAACCTGCTGAATGGAGAGTAACCAATGCATCGAATATGGCTGTGTCTGCATTCAATAGGGGTGACTGGCCAGTGAACAGACTGTTTTGAATAACATGTACCTCAGTTCGGATGCAGCGTCACTGACCCCGGATTGGGACTGGTCCTAACAGGGAATTTGTTTTAACAATTGGACACATTGCCACTTCGCTATTGTTATATTATACTCTAAGGGAAATGCCCATTAGATGTTTATTACTAATAAGTTTAGGCAACGTTCTCTCTCTTTGTTTTTTAATGTTCTCTCGTGAATTGCTATGGTAGTTTCTATGTAACTCTGCTAAGCAGGACAAATAATTTCTTTACGAAATGGTTTTTTCCTTGTCTTCATATCGTCTCCTGAAATTAGTTTATTCATTTTTACTTGTGTCTTGTTAAAAGGTTTAGCCGCGCCTGCACATTGTCACTGTTGTGCTGTTTCTGCAGTAGCCAGGCCCTTAATACCAGGACTTTGAGTTTCAGAGACAGTTTCTGCTGCCCAGGGGTCAAAATAGTTAATTCCCCTCCCCCAACGGGTGTGCAGAGACTTCCCAGCAGCGCTAAGGTGGCTCCCTGCACACTCTGCCTCCCTCCCTCCATGCCGCGCCGCTGCCAGAAGTGGCCGCATGTCCCTGCATCCCCTGGGGGTGCGTCTCCACACGCTGCCCCCATCCCTAGCACCAACTCTGCACCAGGGCTGGGATGAATGGGGAATGTTGCATGGACTTTATGCGCACAGAGCTCCACGAACTCTAAATCCTCCACTGTAGCGGGAGCTTAGAAAGTCACCCCTCGGTCAGCGGTGGGACTGGGGGTTTGAAAAGAGATTCCTTTTCCCTCCCCTTCCTGAGACAGAAAGTCAGGGCCGGCCACTCCGGTGCAGAATAGCACATTATCCACTGGCTGAGGAGCTGGAAACCAGGCACAGATGACTGGTCTCTGCTGAAAGACTTGGGGCGGGGGGGCACAATTTCAAGGTTCAGCCCCACCCCCTTACCATCAACACCCCTCCCAGGAGTGAACAATGCCGGGAGAGGAAGCAGCAAAGGCAGCCCCGCTCCACTCCCCCCTCCAGCCGCTGCTGTGCAGGGAGGGAGCCTGGCAGCACCCCATGCTGTAGCGGGGATGCTAACCCAGGTGGGCACATGGCCCCACATCCCGCCCTCTGCACGTGTTGCCTCTGCAACGAGGGAAACTCGTGAGTTCAGGGCCCAGCTGCACACCCAGGAGAAAGCCCAGCACGACAGGCCCAGGGGGAAGGGCTGAGCTAGAGCCTGGCATCCAGCCAGAAACCTTCAGATCTTCAATCTCATCCACTCCCCACTGAGCTACTTGGGCAGCGACCAGGCCCCCCAAGAAGGGTTCATACACGTGCCACAGCTCATGCTGGGGAGATTGAAATCCTGATGTCACAAGGCAGGAGACTAGCAGTGGCCTTGGCCCCGGAGGAGCAGGCTGGGGCTGCCTGGATCCCCGTCACTCAAGCCAGCACCTGCCCCCTCCCAAGCTGTCACTGGCGCCCCCAGGTCGGGGAGACAGGAGCAGCGGTTCCCACGGGAACAAGTCCACCCCCGGCTCGCAGGCAACTCCCAAGCCTGACACAGAAAAACATCTTGCCAGGAAGGAGCCCACTGGGACTCCCCATTGCTACTTTTCCTCCCACCCAGAACCCCGCTGCTTCTCCTGGGCTGCAAGTAGCCACCCCTGGGAAGCCGAGGGGCAGGCACAGGATTCTACCTCCCAGCAGCCAAACGCACCTCCCCAGGCTTTGGCAGAACGAACGGTGGCGCTCGACTAACCCCACTGAGCCGCTTAGCTTCTGCCCTGCCTTCCTCAGCACGACCTTCCTCTTTTGCCCCATTCCCCCCTCACTTCCTTCTTTGGCAAGTGGGAAGAGCTGGGCTCTGTAGGCCAACCTCCAAGGGCAGAGGAGGCCAAGCCACAAGGCTCCAAGAGGTGACTGGCCGAGATCCTCCAGCTTTCCCCGGCTGATGCCAAGGTGCTTTCTCAGCTCATTTCCCCACCCTCAGTCCTGCAGGGGTTGGGGTTATCCCAGGGACAGGCCCGTGGCAGATGGAGAAGTGCCTTGCTGGACAGCTAGGGAAAAGGAAGCCAGCATGTTTCTGCTTGGTGTCGAATCAGAGGCCTTTTGCGTGTTAGGCAAACGTGATAACCACGACACCACAGAAACTCTGCAACAGGATTCTGCCCCTTCCCTTCAAACTCCATCCGCTTGGCTGGCGCTCGCCCTGGCACACACCGCTGGGCGACCCTGGAGAAAGTGGTGGCAGCTCTTCGTTGGGTCGGCTGGTAGAGCAAAGAACTGGAGCCGGCTCCCAGGAAGTCATCTTTACCTCACCCTTGTGACTCCAGCTTGAAGGAGAGCTTCTTTCCTTCCCCTGCTGAGACAGAGCAAGGGAAGAACAAAAGCCCACATCCATAGGGGTGACAGAGTCTTCAGGAGCCCACAGCGTTTGCCCATCTGGGGCATTGTGGCTGAGATCTCTGCTGGCCAGCGCCAGCGCTCGCAAGGCGCTAGTGTGGATGCTGGAGGCTGGGGGCTGGAGGCTGGAGACAGAGACCCAGCAGAGTGGGGCAGCGGCAGCGTGATGGGCCCATAACCCAGAGATCGATGGATCGAAACCATCCTCTGCTAGGCAGGTGCTTGTTTCTTTTTGCTCTGGGCCTGCAAGCGAGGGGGCGACCAGCAGAGCGCCATGAGCCGAGGCCATGAGGATGGAGGTGGCTGAGGTGTGGGACTGCCAGGGAGCTCCCTGGCCCCTCTGGCTGCCTGGGCTGAAGGCCAGAGCCAGGCCTGTGCGTGAGATCTGAGTGCCGGTGGCTCCCCCACTCCTCGGGAGGGTCTGTCCCAAGGCAGCGGCCCAGCCCCCCTCCAAGGGGGGTGCGTCCCACCAGCATTTCTTGCCCCGTTTGGGGAGGTTCAGCCTCCCCGAGCCCCTTGTACCCGCCGCCCACGCGCAGTGTCACTGGTAGATACGGGCAGAGGAGACTCGGGGGCCTGGGCTGGGAAATCCCTGGGTGAAACTGGCTGCCTGAGCCCAGCCCCTCTGCACTCAGGGGAGCGGTGAGAGGGGGAGGGGCTCAGGGAGTAAATCCTCAGAAACCTCCCCCCTGGGTTTGTAATGTCAGAGCCCAGCGAACAAGTCCCTGCGTGTGTGAAGGGAGGGGCTGTGAGGGGGAGGGGGGCTCCTGGGGGCGGGGCTCTGACACAGCCCGGGGGAGGGGCAGCTCCTGAGGGCGGGGCTCCGACACAGCCCGGGGGCGGGGCAGCTCCTGGGGGCGGGGCTCTGGCACAGAGCGGGGACGTGGCAGCTCCTGGTGGTGGGGTTCTGGCACAGCCCGGGGGCGGTGCTCTGGCCCCATTGTGAGCCGGGGGCGGGGCAGCTCCTGGGGACGGGATCTGGCACAGGCCGGGAGCAGGGCAGCTCCTGGGGGCGTGGCTCAGGCTCCATTGTGAGCCGGGGGCGGAGCAGCTCCTGGGGGCAGGGCTCTGGCACAGCCCGGGGGCAGGGAAGCTCCTGGGGGCGGGGCTCTGGCCCAGCCCGGGGGAGGGGCAGCTCCTGAGGGCAGGGCATCTCCTGGGGGCGGTGCTCTGGCTCCATTGTGAGCCCGGGGGCGGGGCATCTCCTGGGGGCGGTGCTCTGGCTCCTTTGTGAGCCAGAGGCGGGGCAGCTCCTGCGGGCGGGGCTCTGGCCCAGCCCGGGGGCGGGGCAGCTCCTGGGGGAGGGGCAGCTCCTGGGGGCGGGGCTTTGGCACAGCCCGGGGGCGGGGCAGCTCCTGGGGGCTGGTCTATGGCACAGCCCGGGGGAGGGGCACCTCCTGGGGGCGGGGCTCTGGCTCCATTGGGAGCCGGGGGCGGGGCAGCTCCTGGGGGCAGGGCTCTGGCACAAAGCGGGGACGGGGCAGCTCCTGCGGGCGGTGCTCTGGCTCCATTGTGAGCCCGGGGGCGGGGCAGCTCCTGGTGGCGGGGCTCTGGCCCCATTGTGAGCCGGGGGCGGGGCAGCTCCTGGGGACGGGATCTGGCACAGGCCGGGAGCAGGGCAGCTCCTGGGGGCGTGGCTCAGGCTCCATTGTGAGCCGGGGGCGGAGCAGCTCCTGGGGGCAGGGCTCTGGCACAGCCCGGGGGCAGGGAAGCTCCTGGGGGCGGGGCTCCGACACAGCCCGGGGGCGGGGCAGCTCCTGGGGGCGGGGCTCTGGCACAGCCCGGGGGCGGTGCTCTGGCCCCATTGTGAGCCGGGGGCGGGGCAGCTCCTGGGGACGGGATCTGGCACAGGCCGGGAGCAGGGCAGCTCCTGGGGGCGTGGCTCAGGCTCCATTGTGAGCCGGGGGCGGAGCAGCTCCTGGGGGCAGGGCTCTGGCACAGCCCGGGGGCAGGGAAGCTCCTGGGGGCGGGGCTCTGGCCCAGCCCGGGGGAGGGGCAGCTCCTGAGGGCAGGGCATCTCCTGGGGGCGGTGCTCTGGCTCCATTGTGAGCCCGGGGGCGGGGCATCTCCTGGGGGCGGTGCTCTGGCTCCTTTGTGAGCCAGAGGCGGGGCAGCTCCTGCGGGCGGGGCTCTGGCCCAGCCCGGGGGCGGGGCAGCTCCTGGGGGAGGGGCAGCTCCTGGGGGCGGGGCTTTGGCACAGCCCGGGGGCGGGGCAGCTCCTGGGGGCTGGTCTATGGCACAGCCCGGGGGAGGGGCACCTCCTGGGGGCGGGGCTCTGGCTCCATTGGGAGCCGGGGGCGGGGCAGCTCCTGGGGGCAGGGCTCTGGCACAAAGCGGGGACGGGGCAGCTCCTGCGGGCGGTGCTCTGGCTCCATTGTGAGCCCGGGGGCGGGGCAGCTCCTGGTGGCGGGGCTCTGGCTCCATTGTGAGCCGGGGGCGGGGCAGCGCCTGGGGTCGGGGCTCTGGCACAGCTCGGGGGCGGGGGAGCTCCTGGGGGCGGGGCTCTGACACAGCCCGGGGGCGGGGCAGCTCCTGGGGGCGGTGCTCTGGCTCCTTTGTGAGCCAGAGGCGGGGCAGCTCCTGCGGGCGGGGCTCTGGCACAGGCCGGGAGCGGGGCAGCTCCTGGGGGCGGGTCAGCTCCTGGGGGCGGGGCTCTGACACAGCCCGGGGGCGGGGCAGCTCCTGGGGGCGGGGCTCTGACACAGCCCGGGGGAGGGGCAGCTCCTGAGGGCGGGGCTCCGACACAGCCCGGGGGCGGGGCAGCTCCTGGGGGCGGGGCTCTGGCACAGCCCGGGGGCGGTGCTCTGGCCCCATTGTGAGCCGGGGGCGGGACAGCTCCTGGGGGCGGGGCTCTGGCTCCATTGTAGCCGGGGGCGGGGCACCGCATGGGGGCGGGACTCTGGCACAGCCCGGGGGCGGGGCTGCTCCTGGGGGCGGGGCTCTGGCACAGAGCGGGGACGTGGCAGCTCCTGGGGGTGGGGCTCTGGCATAGCCCGGGGGCGGGGCAGCTCCTGAGGGCGGGACTCTGGCACAAAGCGGGGACGGGGCAGCTCCTGGGGGCGGGGCTCTGGCACAGCCCGGGGGCGGTGCTCTGGCTCCATTGTGAGCCGGGGGCGGGGCAGCTCCTGGGGGCGTGGCTCAGGCTCCATTGTGAGCCGGGGGCGGAGCAGCTCCTGGGGGCAGGGCTCTGGCACAGCCCGGGGGCGGGGAAGCTCCTGGGGGCGGGGCTCTGGCACAGCCCGGGGGAGGGGCAGCTCCTGAGGGTGGGGCTCTGACACAGCCCGGGGGCGGGGCAGCTCCTGGGGGCGGGGCTCTGGCTCCATTGTGAACCGGGGGCGTGGCAGCTCCTGGGGGCGGGGCTCTGGCACAGCCCGGGGGCGGGGCAGCTCCTGGGGGCGGGGCTCTGGCTCCATTGGGAGCCGGGGGCGGGGCAGTGCCTGGGGTCGGGGCTCTGGCACAGCCCGGGGGCGGGGCATCTCCTGGGGGCGGGGCTCTGGCTCCATTGTGAGCCAGGGGCAGGGCAGCTCCTGGGGGCGGGGCTCTGGCTCCATTGGGAGCCGGGGGCGGGGCAGCTCCTGGGGGCGGGGCTCTGGCTCCATTGTGAGCCAGGGGCAGGGCAGCTCCTGGGGGCGGGGCTCTGGCACAGAGCGGGGATGGGGTAGCTCCTGCGGGCAGGGCTCTGGCACAGGCTGGTAGCGGGGCAGCTCCTGGGGGCGGGTCTCTGGCACAGCCCGGGGGCGGGGCAGCTCCTGGGGGCAGGGCTCTGGCCCAGACCGGGGGCGGGGCAGCTCCTGGGGGCGGGGCAGCTCCTGGGGGCGGGGCTCTGACACAGCCCGGGGGCGGGGCAGCTCCTGGGGGCAGGGCTCTGGCACAGCCCGGGGGCGGGGAAGCTCCTGGGGGCGGGGCTCTGGCCCAGCCCGGGGGAGGGGCAGCTCCTGAGGGCGGGGCTCTGACACAGCCCGGGGGCGGGGCAGCTCCTGGGGGCGGGGCTCTGGCGCCATTGTGAACCGGGGGCGTGGCAGCTCCTGGGGGCGGGGCTCTGGCTCCATTGGGAGCCGAGGGCGGGGCATCTCCTGGGGGCGGGGCTCTGGCTCCATTGTGAGCCGGGGGCGGGGCAGCTCCTGGGGGCGGTGCTCTGGCTCCATTGTGAGCCAGGGGCGGGGCATTTCCTGGGGGTGGTGCTCTGGCTCCATTGTGAGACAGGAGCGGGGCAGCTCCTGGGGGCGGGGCTCTGACTCCATTGTGAGCGGGGGGCGGGGCAGCTCCTGGGGGCGGGGCTCTGGCTCCATTGTGAGCCGGGGGCGGGGCAGCTCTTGGGGGCGGGGCTCTGGCTCCATTGGGAGCCGGGGGCGGGGCAGCTCCTGGGGGCGGGGCTCTGGCCCAGCCCGGGGGCAGGGCAGCTCCTGGGGGCGGGGCAGCTCCTGGGGGCGGGGCTCTGGCACAGCCGGGGGGCAGGGCAGCTCCTGGGGGCGGGGCTCCGGCACAGCCCGGGGGCGGGGCAGCTCCTGGGGGCGGGGCTCTAGGTCAGCCCGGGGGCGGGGCATCTCCTGGGGGCGGTGCATCTCCTGGGGGCGGTGCTCTGGCTCCATTGTGAGCCCGGGAGCGGGGCATCTCCTGGGGGCGGGGCTCTGGCTCCATTGAGAGCCGGGGCGGGGCAGCTCCTGGGGGCGGGGCATCTCCTGGGGGCGGTGCTCTGGCTCCATTGTGAGCCCGGGGGCGGGGCATCTCCTGGGGGTGGGGCTCTGGCTCCATTGTGAGCCGGGGGCGGGGCAGCGCCTGGGGTCGGGGCTCTGGCACAGCTCGGGGACGGGGCATCTCCTGGGGGCGGTGCTCTGGCTCCTTTGTGAGCCAGGGGTGGGGCAGCCCCTGGGGGCGGGGCTCTGGCCCAGCCCGGGGGCGGGGCAGCTCCTGGGGGCGGGGCAGCTCCTGGGGGCGGGGCTCTGGCACAGCCCGGGGGCGGGGCATCTTCTGGGGGCGGTGCTCTGGCTCCATTGTGAGCCAGGGGCGGGGCAGCTCCTGGGGGCGGGGCTCTGGCCCAGCCCGGGGGCGGAAGAGCTCCTGGGGGCGGGGCTCTGGCTCCATTGGGAGCCGGGGGCGGGGCAGCTCCTGGGGGCGGGACTCTGGCACAAAGCGGGGACGGGGCAGCTCCTGCGGGAGCGGCTCTGGCATAGCCCGGGGGCGGGGCAGCTCCTGGGGGCGGGACTCTGGCACAAAGCGGTGACGGGGCAGCTCCTGGGGGCGGGGCTCTGGCACAGCCTGGGAGCGGGGCTCTGGCTCCATTGTGAGCCAGGGGCGGGGCAGCTCCTGGGCGCGGGGCTCTGGCTCCATTGTGAGCCAGGGGCCGGGCAGCTCCTGGGGGCGGGGCTCTGGCATAGCCCGGGGGTGGGGCAGCTCCTGGGGGCGGGGCTCTGGCACAGGCCGGGAGCAGGGCAGCTCCTGGGGGCGTGGCTCAGGCTCCATTGGGAGCCGCGGGCGGGGCAGCTCCTGGCGGCGGGGCTCTGGCACAGAGCGGGGACGGGGCAGCTCATGGGGGTGGGGCTCTGGCATAGCACGGGGGCGGGGCAGCTCCTGGGGGCGGGACTCTGGCACAAAGCGGGGGCGGGGCAGCTCCTGGGGGCGGGGCTCTGGCATAGCACGGGGGCGGGGCAGCTCCTGGGGGCGGGACTCTGGCACAAAGCGGGGACGGGGCAGCTCCTGGGGGCGGGGCTCTGGCTCCATTGTGAGCCAGGGGCGGGGCCGCTCCAGGGGGCGGGGCTCTGGCTCCATTGTGAGCCGGGGGCGGGGCAGCGCCTGGGGGCGGGGCTCTGGCCCAGCCCGGGGGCGGGGCAGCGCCTGGGGCGGGGCTCTGGCACAGCCAGGGGGCGGGGCAGCGCCTGGGGGCGGGGCTGTGGCTCCATTGGGAGCCGGGGACGTGGCAGCTCCTGTGGGTGGGGCTCTGGCATAGCCCGGGGGCGGGGCAGCTCCTGGGGGCGGGACTCTGGCAGAAAGCGGGGACGGGGCAGCTCCTGGGGGCGGGGCTCTGGCTCCATTGTGAGCCAGGGGCGGGGCCGCTCCAGGGGGCGGGGCTCTGGCTCCATTGTGAGCCGGGGGCGGGGCAGCGCCTGGGGGCGGGGCTCTGGCCCAGCCCGGGGGCGGGGCAGCGCCTGGGGCGGGGCTCTGGCACAGCCAGGGGGCGGGGCAGCGCCTGGGGGCGGGGCTGTGGCTCCATTGGGAGCCGGGGACGTGGCAGCTCCTGTGGGTGGGGCTCTGGCATAGCCCGGGGGCGGGGCAGCTCCTGGGGGCGGGGCAGTGGCCCAGCCCGGGTGCGGGGCAGCTCCTGGGGGTGGGACTCAGGCACAGGCCGGGAGCGGGGCAGCTCCTGGGGTCGGGGCTCAGGCTCCATTGTGAGCCTGGGGCGGGGCAGCTCCTGGGGGCAGGGCTCTGGCACAGCCCGGGGGCGGGGCAGCTCCTGGGGGCGGGGCTCTGGCTCCATTGGGAACCGGGCGCGGGGCAGCTCCTGGGGGCGGGGCTCTGGCACAGAGCGGGGACGGGGCAGCTCCTGGGGGTGGGGCTGTGGCTCCATTGTGAGCCGGGGGCGGGGCAGCGCCTGGGGGCGGGGTCTGGCACAGCCCGGGGGCGGGGCAGCTCCTGGGGGCGGCGCTCTGGCTCCATTGTGAACCGGGGGCGGGGCAGCGCCTGGGGGCGGGGCTCTGGCACAGCCCGGGAGCGGGGCAGCTCCTGGGGGCGGGGCTCTGGCTCCATTGGGAGCCGGGGACGGGGCAGCTCCTGCGGGTGGGGCTCTGGCATAGCACGGGGGCGGGGCAGCGCCTAGGGGCGGGGCTCTGGCACAGCCCGGGGGCGGGGCCGCTCCTGGGGGCTGGGCTATGGCTCCATTGTGAGCCGGGGGCGGGGCAGCTCCTGGGGGCGGGGCTCTGGCCCAGCCCGGGGGCGGGGCAGCTCCTGGGGGCGGGGCTCTGGGCCAGCCCGGGGGCGGGGCAGCTCCTGGGGGCGGGGTTCTGAAACAGCCCGGGGGCGTGGCAGCCCCTGGGGGCGGGGCTCTCACACAGCCCGGGGGCGGGGCAGCTCCTGGGGGCTGGGCTCTGGCCCAGCCCGAGAGCGGGGCATCTCCTGGGGTCGGGGCTCTGGCTCCATTGTGAGCCCGGGGCGGGGCATCTCCTGGGGGCGGTGCTCTGTCTCCATTGTGAGCCAGGGGTGGGGCAGCTCCTGGGGGCGGTGCTCTGGCACAGCCCTGGGGCGGGGCATCTCCTGGGGGCGGTGCTCTGGCTCCATTGTGAGCCAGGGGCGGGGCAGCTCCTGGGGACGGGGCTCTGGCTCCATTGTGAGCCAGGGGCGGGGCAGCTCCTGGGGGCGGGGCTCTGGGTCAGCCCGGGGGCGGGTCAGCTCCTGGGGGCGGGTCAGCTCCTGGGGGCGGGGCTCCGGCCCAGCCCGGGGGCGGGGCAGCCCCTGGGGGAGGGGCTCTGGCTACATTGTGAGCCAGGGGCGGGGCTGCTCCTGGGGGCGGGGCTCTGGCTCCATTGGGAGCTGGGGGCGGGGCAGCTCCTGGGGGCGGGGCTCTGGGTCAGCGCGGGGGCGGGGCATCTCCTGGGGGCGGGGCTCTGGCACAGCCTGCGGGTGAACTAAGGATCTCTAGATATTCAGTCTAATGCTCGCCTAACTGAGCTACTTTAGCACCTACAAGGGACCTGCTTTAGGCTGCTGCTTCTCTTTCTGGGATGTTTCTGTCAGTCCTGGCACACAAGAAGGACGTCACTGCGAGAGGCCCAGGAGGGCCAGATGAATTCTTGCCGGCCTCACTCAGCCCTGTGAAGTGTTACCCTGGACTCAGCTCTCCATTGGTCTGTCTGCTTTGGGGCAGGGACCATAACACGTCCTGCATTCGTTATTTCAAAGGGTGGTTTAGGATTTTCAGTCTCAGACTGAAGTAGATGACCCGACAAACACAGTGTCAGTCTTGTCTAAAGAAGTGGCTGGGAGAGATTTTCTTCATATGACCGCGTGGCCTAATGGATCAGGCGTCTGACATCGGATCAGAAGTTTGAGGGTTCGAGTCTCTTCGTGGTTGTGCTTGTGCAGTTTTCTCTTTGTGCTGAAAGTCCTGCTCCCTTCAGGGCTGGAGCCTCTTCTTGGCGGCTCAGGCAAATCCTCTGGCTTCAGCTAGAGCCCTGGGAAGGAGGTTGTCAGGGTTCACTCTGAACTCTAGTGTACAGATGTGGGGACCTGCATGAAACACCCCCTAAGCTTATTTTTACCAGTCTTTCTCCTTGAACGGTACACTGCCGCCACCAAGTGATTTAAACAAACATTCAGGGAGGGTGTAACGAAGTGGGACTGTTCCTAATGTTTCCTCTGAATACTGAGTGGGTGCCTCAGTTTCCCCTATGCCTCAGTTTCCCCTATGCATTTCTTAAGTCTCTAGGTGGTGGGATAAGGGTGTGTGATTGTTGCAAAGCCCTAGAGGGCCAGTGTGATGACACAGCATGGCCGACACCCTGTCTCCTGGCAATTCATGGCCTGGGCGCCTTCCCTGCAAAGGTGCTGGCTGAAGGGGTTGGGGAACAAAGGGATCAGGTGATCTCCTGGCCCAGGAAGGAGACAAAGGCAGAGGAGGGGCTGGAGACTTCGGAGGTGGCTGGGGACATGGAGGGAGGTCCAGACGGACCTCTGGCCTCCCCACAACCCAAAATGGACCTGACTGAGGGGTCCTGTTCTCTGTACCAACAAGCTCTGGTTTAGACCCTGTTCCTGTCGTCTAATAAACCTCGTGTTTTACTGGCCGACTGAGAGTCACGTATGACGGTGGAGTCGGGGACAGGGCCCTCTGGCTTCCCCAGGAGCCTCACCCGGGCGGACTCGCTGCGTGAAGAAGGGGATGCTGAACGCTCCGGGTCAGACCCAGGAAGGTCGAAGCTGCTCTGCCGGAGCCTCCTCGCTGAGCCGACTGTCTCCAGGGCAAGAAGCTTCCCCAGCTTCAACCTTTCTGGGTCTGACCCTGGAGCATTCAGCATCCCCTTCTTCACCCAGTGGGGCTCGTGGGGAAGCCAGAGGGCCCTGCCCCCCAACTCCGCAATCAGACGTGACTCTCAGCCGGCCAGTGAAACAGGAGGTTTATTAGACTATAGGTCTGAGTGCCGGTGGCTCCCCCACTCCTCGGGAGGGTCTGTCCCAAGGCAGCGGCCCAGCCCCCCTCCAAGGGGGGTGCGTCCCACCAGCATTTCTTGCCCCGTTTGGGGAGGTTCAGCCTCCCCGAGCCCCTTGTAGCCACCACCCACGCGCAGTGTCACTGGTAGATACGGGCAGAGGAGACTCGGGGGCCTGGGCTGGGAAATCCCTGGGTGAAACTGGCTGCCTGAGCCCAGCCCCTCTGCACTCAGGGGAGCGGTGAGAGGGGGAGGGGCTCAGGGAGTAAATCCTCAGAAACCTCCCCCCTGGGTTTGTAATGTCAGAGCCCAGCGAACAAGTCCCTGCGTGTGTGAGGGGAGGGGCTGTGAGGGGGAGGGGCTGTGAGGGGGAGGGTCCATGGGGGTGTCAGTGTGAGGGGGAGGGGCTGTGAGGGGGAGGGTCCATGGAGGTGTCAGTGTGAGGGGGAGGGGCTGTGAGGAGGAGGGTCCATGGGGGTGTCAGTGTGAGGGGGAGGGGCTGTGAGGGGCTGGGCTCCCCAGTCACTGCTCTGTCGATGCCCCTGTCGGGCGATGCTCTGGAACTGCTCCCTACGAAGCCAGTCAGGACTCTGGAGGACCCTCCTCGCTGAGCCGACTGTCTCCAGGGCAAGAAGCTTCCCCAGCTTCAACCTTCCTGGGTCTGACCCGGAGAGTTCAGCATCCCCTTCTTCACCGCAGCGAGTCCACCCGGGTGAGGCTCCTGGGGAAGCCAGAGGGCCCTGCCCCCCAACTCCGCAGTCAGACGTGACTCTCAGCCAGCCAGTGAAACAGAAGGTTTATTACACAACAGGAACAGGGTCTAAACCAGAGCTTGTAGGTACAGAGAACAGGACCCCTCAGTCAGGTCCATCTTGTGGGGTGGGGAGGCCAGAGCCCATCTGGACCTGCCTCCATGTGCCCAGCCAGCTCCAAACTCTCCAGCCCCTCCTCTGCCTTTGTCTCCTTCCCAGGCCAGGAGATCACTGATCCCTTTGTTCCCCAACCCCTTCAGACGGCACCTTTGCAGGGGAGGGGCCCAGGCCAGCAGTTGCCAGGAGACAGGGTGTCGGCCATTCTCTGTCATCACACTGGCCCTCTAGGGCTTTGCAACAATCACACACCCTTATCCCACCACCTAGAGACTTAAGAAAGATAAAGGGGAAATTGAGGCATAGGGGAAACTGAGGCACCCACTCAGTATTCAGAGGAAACATTAGGAACAGTCCCACTTCGTTACACCCACCCTGAATGTTTGTTTAAATCACTTGGTGGTGGCAGCGTGCTGTTCAAGGACAAAAACGTGCCTTGGGGATGTTATTATCCTAAATTGGTAAAAATAAGGTTAGGGGGTGTTTCATGCAGGTCCACACATCTGTACAGTAGAGTTCAGAGCGACCCCTGACAACCTCCTTCCCAGGGCTCTAGCTGAAGCCAGAGCATTGGCCTGAGCCGCCAAGAAGAGGCTCTAGCCCTGAAGGGAGCAGGGCTTTCAGCACAAAGAGAAAACTGCACAAGCACAACCACGAAGGGACTCGAACCCTCAATCTTCTGATCCGAAATCAGACACCTGATCCATTAGGCCACGCGGTCATATGGGAAAAGTCTCTCCCAGCCACTTCTTTAGAAAAGACGGACACTGTGTTTGTCGGGTCGTCTACTTCAGTCTGAGACTGAAAATCCTAAACCACCCTTTGAAATAACGAATGCAGCAGGACGTGTTATGGTCCCTGCCCCAAAGCAGACAGACCAATGGAGAGCTGAGTCCAGGGTAACACTTCACAGGGCTGAGTGAGGCCGGCAAGAATTCATCAGGCCCTCCTGGGCCTCTCGCAATGACGTCCTTCTTGTGTGCCAGGACTGACAGAATCATCCCAGACAGAGAAGCAGCAGCCTAAAGCAGGTCCCTTGTACGTGCTGAAGTAGCTCAGTCAGGCGAGCATTAGACTGAAGATCTAGAGATCCTTAGTTCACCCCCAGGCTTTAGCCTGCTCTTTGGGCGCAGGGCTGGGCTGTTTTCTGGAAGCGCAGCAGTGGCTTTACCTGCCACGAGTCCCTTATTTCACACTCCCGGCAGGGAAAAGCAGCGTGGGCTGGTGTGCCCAGTGGGCCCATGTGAGCTTTCCCTCTTCTCTTGCTCTTTAAGCTGAGCCTCTGTCAATAGGCGCTTCCGTATAGCGTCACTGTGCAGGCCACACACGAACCTGTCACGCAGGGCGTCATTTAACATCTCCTTACATTCACAGTGTTCCGCAAGCCTTGTTAAAGTTGCTACAAATTGTACAACTGGTTCATCTTCTTTGTGGTCTCTTTTGTGGAACCCACTATATCTTTCAGCAGTTACCAGGGGTTTGGGGGGAAATGGGACCCCAGGATTCCCACAATGTCACTGTAAGATTTGGTCTCAGGCTTAACAGGGTGTAGTGAGCTGCATCGCAGGGAGTAGGTTTTAGCCCCCACAACACTTAAGAATATTGACACCTTCTTCTCTTCTGTAATGTCATTGGCAATCACAAAAAGCTCCAAACGCTCAGTACACACGTGCCATTGCACTATGTTCTCCTCAAAGGGTTCCAGTGGCCCTGTAAGTGTAGCCGGGGGTTTAGTTTCAGGTTTCACAGTCAGTGCCGAACAAGCCAGTTCTCACCCCCTTCCAACGGCTAAATGATTTTGGTCGTTTTTTTTTCTTTTCTCTTTTTACCTTGACTTCTACTTCCCTCTGTTGCTGGGGCAGCACAGGGATCCCATCCTCGTCGCCACTTGGTTGTATCCTTGGGCAGCAGGTTTAGGAAGAAATCATTTGAGACACAGAGAGCTGAGAGCCATGGAAGCAGCCATTTATTTTCACACACTGAGCTGACCAAACCAACCAAAACTGGCTGGGCTGTCCCCTAATAATCTATCTCAGTTGCATAGCAACAACAAGGTGCTATTACCACGACAACCAAATACACAACAGGCAGCCTTGGAGAGGCTGAGCAGAACCCAGCCAATCAGGAAAGTGTATTGGGCGAGCCAATCAGGAGAAGGCTTGCTTGGAGCAGCCCACATATAATGAGCTGCTCAGCAAAGCAAGAGTCAGTCACTCCTTGGAGTTTGGGGAGGGAGGACTGGCTGGCTTGAAGGAGGGAGAAGAGAGGGAACCATGATAAGAGCAAAAGACAGGCTCCCACGTCATTGGAGAGAGCAAGATGAAGCCTTGGAACACCCAGTAGTGTTGGGTGGCAAAAGAGCTGCCCCAAGGTCCCACCGAGATTTGAACTCGGATTGCAGGATATAAAGCCCTGAGTGCTGCCCTTACACCATGAGATTGGTGATGATAATTTTGGGGTCTTCTGACTTCTAGTGTCGAAGAGCCTGGGCGGACAATTTTTTGCCTCCCTTGCTCAAGACCTCTCTGGCCAGCCCTGCATTAGCTCAACAAGTCGGCACGCAGCGGTTTGCTGCAGACCCAGAAGCCTTTCTTCCTCCAGACTGTGAGGCCAGTGGGCGTGTGAGGAAGTTGCCCCTTCAGTCCCAGGCAGAGAATGGCCTTTCCTAGCAAAGCCCAAGTTCTGAAAAGAAAAAAAAGATAATGTCAAGTACAGTACTGAAGAGCTGCTTCTTGAAGTTCTTGGGAGGCTTTCTACACCTGACCAAGGACTTGAACCCTGGACCCTCAGATTAAGAACCTGGGGCTCCATCAACTGAGCTAGCCAGGCTCACATGAGAGAAGGGCAAGGCTGGTGCACAATAGAAACTAGTCAAGAAAAAGAGGGCAGGAAACAATACAGAAAACTTGCTACTCTGGCTCCCTTAGCAGCCCTAGCCCCAGCCTGCTCCTCCATCTGGTGCCCAGAGAGGACCCAGAGACGAGGGAGAATTGTGTGTTTTTCACACCTGAGCAATATAATGATGCTGCAATAACTTTGTAGTGCAGACCTGGCCAAGGATTCACACACAGCTTGCAAGGAAAACTTCCCCTGCTCCTCTGCTTTGCAGAATCCAAACACAAGCAAAGGCCCAGGTTGGGTCTAGCAGGGAGTCAGGTGTGGTTAGCTGGCATGGGCAGGCACCATAGCTTAGCTGGTTAAAGCACCTGTTTTGTAAACAGGAGATTCTGGGTTCAACTCCCAGTGGTGCCTTGCTGAGTGGCTTTTGGGGCACCTGGTATTGGCTAATGTCAGAAGAGAAGATACAGAGCTAGATGGGCCTTTGGTCTAGCCCAGTGTGGCTTTTTTTATGGTTTAAATTACACTCCCAGGCGCTGATAACAGAGTTACTGAAAGTTTGGGTGTTAAGAGCCGATAGGTCCGTGGTCCAGTCCCCTCCCAGACGACCCCCTCCCTTGGGACAGGGGCAGGTCTGACTCTCACACCAAATGGCTCCTTGTGGCTGCCAGAATCTGTGGGCGGCTCATTTAGTTTACGCCGAGGGTGGAGTCCTGCTTTGTGCACCGTGTCTGAGACTGAAAATCCTAAACCACCCTTTGAAATAACGAATGCAGCAGGACGTGTTATGGTCCCTGCCCCAAAGCAGACAGACCAATGGAGAGCTGAGTCCAGGGTAACACTTCACAGGGCTGAGTAAGGCCGGCAAGAATTCATCTGGCCCTCCTGGGCCTCTCGCAGTGACGTCCTTCTTGTGTGCCAGAACTGACAAAAATATTCCAGACAGAAGCTGCAGGCCAAAAAAAATCCCTTCTACGTGCTGAAGTAGCTCAGTCAGGAGACCATTAGACTGAAGATGTAAAGGTCTTTAGTTCAACCCCCAGGCTTTAGCCTGCTCTGTGGGCGCAGGGCTGGGCTGTTTTCTGGAAGCGCAGCAGTGGCTTTACCTGCCACGAGTCCTTATTTCATGCTTCCCAGCAGGGAAAAGCAGCGTGAGCTGGTGTACCCAGTTGGCCCATGTGAGCTTTCCTTCTTCTCTTGGGCCAGGTCTACACTAGGACTTTATGTCGAATTTAGCAGCGTTAACTCGATTTAATCCCTCACCCGTCCACATTAGGAAGCAGTTTATTTCGACATAAAGGGCTCTTTGAATCGATTTCTGTACTCCACCCCGACGAGGGGAGTAGCGCCAAATTCGAAATGGCCATGTCGAATTCGAGGTACTGTGGACGGAATTCGACGCTAATAGCTCCGGGAGCTATCCCACAGTGCACCACTCAGTGGACGCTCAGGACAGTAATCTGTACTTGGATGCTCTGACCTGCCACTCAGAGAAATCCCCGGGAAAATTTGAATCCCTTTTCCTGTCTGGCCATTTTGAATCCCATTTCCTCTTTGGACATCGTGGCGAGCTCAGCAGCACTTGCAATGATGCAGAGCTCTACAGCAGTGGTTTCCATGCCATCGCAGAATAGAAAGAGGGCTCCAGCATGGACTGATCGGGAAGTTTTGGATCTGATCGCTGTGTGGGGAGATGAATCCGTCCTAGCCGAGCTCCGATCCAAAAGACGGAATGCCAAGATTTATGAGAAAATATCCCAGGCTATGACGGAGAGAGGATACAGCCGTGATGCAACGCAGTGCCGCGTGAAAATCAAGGAGCTGCGGCAGGCGTACCAGAAGACCAAGGAGTCCAACGGACACTCCGGATCGCAGCCACACACTTGCCGGTTTTACGAGGCACTGCATGCCATGCTCGGTGGTGCTGCCACAACTACCCCACCAGTGTCCGTGGACTCCGACGACGGCGTCTTATCTACGGCCACGTCGTCGGAGGTTTTCGCGGACGGTGAATATGAGGAAGGAGAGGAGGAGGACGAGGCACTAGACAGCGCTCTTACTGCTGATTTCCCCAACAGCCAGGAACTATTCCTCACCCTGACTGAGCTCCCCTACGAACCCTCCCAAGGCAGCATTCCTGACCAGGAATCAGGCGAAGGATCATCAGGTCAGTGTTTTAGACATTTATTTGCAATACAATAGGCATGGTGTGTTAGCACTGTGTAACTGTTGCTTAATTGGCCTTATGCGCTTCAGCTTGGAGTCGCTTTCCCGTGCAACTATTCGAAAAGTCTGTCAATATGTATGGGGATAGAGGAGTAATCCCCATCTGGGAGCTCTGCGAAGCTCTCCTGGAGGTACAGTGAGAGCTTGTTTATCACGTTCACGGGGAGAGCGGCCTTATTGTCTCCTCCATGGTAGGATACTTTCTCGCGCCATGCAAGCTGCAGGTACTCTGGTATCATTGCCTTGCATAGCATGGCAGCCCACCCCCGCCAGAAAGTCCAGTTGTTTACTCACCCAAAGTCACTAGGACGAGGGGAGGCAGGGTCCGTGGAAATATTCACTCCACCCCTGCAGACTGCTCCAGTAGCAGAAGGCTCTCATTCCCAAAACCTTAGATTGGTCCTTTCCCTCCCTCCAGCCGCACCCCTCAACACCTCCCTGCCCAGGTTTCACATTCAAGCAATGCTCACTTTAATAAAAATGGTTTTTTGGTTCATTGTTGTTTCCCTGACTGTCCTAAACAGGACCGTTTTTTTTCCGGGTTAGTGGGTAACGGGGTTTGTAAGTGCAGACGACTGGCACCTAACCCAGGGTACAGACAGGGGAACGGATAAACTGAAAGGCACAGTAAAAATTGCATGCAGTAAGCAAACTTGTCATTCTGTGTGTGGGTTTTCATGTTCTCTACGGGGGGGTGGGGGTTGGGTGGTTCGCTGTCTGGTGGGGGAGGGTGGCCGCTGATCTTTAGCGGCTGGCAATAGCCTGCATGATAGATCCATGCACCGGGGATACGTAGCCGATATTCACTGCCAAAAAGTCACAGAGACGCCACCACACACACATGCGAATAGGAGGGGTTGATGGCGCCCTTTAAACAAGCAGTCCAGCACTTAGGACTGCTCTGGGAGCAGGAGCATGTCATTCCCCAAGCTTAGAAGCGTACTTTCCAACACTCCACCCACTCCACTGACTCCCCCATGGACCCTCCCCCTCATACTGACACCCGCATGGACCCTCCCCCTTACAGCCCCTCCCCTCACAGGGACACTCCATAGCCCTCCCCCTCACAGCCCCTCCCCTCATAGACAACCCATAGCCCTCCCATCATAGCCCCTCCCCTTCACACTGACACCCCCATGGACCCTCCCCCTCACAGCCCCTCCCCTTCACACTGACACCCCCATGGACTCTCCCCATCACAGCCCCTCCCCCTCACACTGACACCCCCATGGACCCTCCCCCTTACAGCCCCTCCCCTCACAGAGACACTCCATAGCCCTCCCCCTCACAGCCCCTCCCCTCATAGACAACCCATAGCCCTCCCATCACAGCCCCTCCCCCTCACACTGACTCCCCCATGGACCCTCCCCCTCACAGCCCCTCCCCTCACAGAGACACCCCAATGGACCCTCCCCCTCACAGCCCCTCCCCTCACAGACACTCCATAGCCCTCCCCATCACAGCCCCTCCCCTCACACTGACACCCCCATGGACCCTCCCCCTCATAGCCCCTCCCCCTCACACCGACACCCCCATGGACCCTCCCCCTCACAGCCCCTCCCGCTCACACTGACACCCCCATGGACCCTCCCCCTCACAGCCCCTCCCTTCACACACACAGGGACTTGTTCGCTGGGGTCTGACATTACAAACCCAGGGGGGAGGTTTCTGAGGATTTACTCCCTGAACCCCTCCCCCTCTCACCGCTCCCCTGAGTGCAGAGGGGCTGGGCTCAGGCAGCCAGTTTCACCCAGGGATTTCCCAGCCCAGGCCCCCGAGTCTCCTCTGCCCGTATCTACCAGTGACACTGCGCGTGGGCGGTGGCTACAAGGGGCTCGGGGAGGCTGAACCTCCCCAAACAGGGCAAGAAATACTGGTGTGACGCACCCCCCTTGGAGGGGGGCTGGGCCGCTGCCTTGGGACAGACCCTCCCAAGGAGTGGGGGAGCCACCGGCACTCAGACCTCACGCACAGGCCTGGCTCTCGCCTTCAGCCCAGGCAGCCAGAGGGGCCGGGGAGCTCCCTGGCAGTCCCACACCTTGGCACACCCAGTAGTGTTAGGTGGCAAAATAGCTGCCCCAAGGTCCCACCGAGACTAGAACTTGCATCGCAGAATTTAAAGCCCTGAGTGCTGCCCTTACACCCTGGGACCAGTGGAAAGCACCTTGTGTTCATCTGACTTCTAGTGTCGAAGAGCCTGGGCGGACAATTTTTTGCCTCCCGTGCTCAAGACCTCTATGGCGTCTCTGGCCAGCCCTGCATTTTCTCAAGTCGGCACGCAGTGGTTTGCTGTAGACCCAGAAGCCTTTCTTCCTCCAGACTGTGAGGCCAGTGGGCATGTGAGGAAGTTGCCCCTTCAATCCCAGGCAGTGAATGGCCCTTCCTAGGAAAGCCCAAGTCCTGAAAAGAAATTACTAGCGTCAAGGAGAGTACTGAAGAACTGATTTTCGGGGAAGATGATACCTTCTATACTTGACCAGAGACTTGAACCTGCTCCTCCATCTGGCACCCTGAGGCGTTCTTCTTTTTTTAAATGAAAATAAGAAAGAAAAACTTGTAGCACCTTAGAGACTAACAAATTTATTTCAGCATAAGCTTTCGTGGGTTAGTACCCACTTCATCGGATGCATGGAATGAAATTATATTTCAGATATATTTATACAGTCAGAGAAACATGATGGTCCAGGTGTATAGACCAATGCGCCGTTCTACAACGAAAAACAAAACCACAGACAGAAATGCCATTGGAAATACAAATAACGGACAGTGCAATCCCCATCACAGGATGGTATCTAGGTCTGGATTACATTTTTGTGGGCCCGGCACCAAACCTATTTCTGAGGCCCCCTGTGCAATGAAGGGGCCAGGGGCAAGAACACAATGTCATTGGCAATTATTTGTGACAAGTTTGGTTTGGGGCGGGGACTGGGCCAGTTTTCATCAGAGAAACAAAAAATGTTGACTGGCTTTCCTCTAGCCCTGTTCCTGCTCTTCTATGGGAAGCACATTGCCCTGACTAGCCAGCAGGTGGGGCAATTCTAGGGGGCACAGCAATGCGGGGGGCATGGCCCCATCAGTTTTAAAAGGAGGGCTCTGCTATTCCCATGGATACCTCTCATGTCATCGTGGTTCTGCTGCAGCCCCAGGTAAGCAATGGGTTCGGGTTGCTGGTTAAAGATTTCCTCTTTCCCCAGCCCCGCCCCACGCGTCCAGCCTGCAGGAGGGAAGGGCTGGCCCGAGAGCCGTGTTAACATCATCCTGTCAACACTGCGATGTTAGCAGGATGTCCTGCTGTGACGGGTTGGGACCACAGAGACCTGCTTGGTGCTGCCACCTGGTGTGCCAAGACTACTTCTGCCCCTGCTTCCAGGCCTTTTCCAGCTTGTGACTCCCGAATCCTGTCTGTTTTGAGCCAGATTCCACTGATCTGCTGCAAACACAGACCCAGGTCCGAACCAAGTCCACTCACCACTGTAAGGCCCCTGGAAGCGCTCTTGCCTTTGACACCCAGCTGCTCAACTCCAAGGAGGTTCAACCCCTTAATAAATCCGTTTTACCCTGTATAAAGCCTATACAGGGTAAACTCATAAATAGTTCGCCTTCTATTGCAAAGATAGAAAGGTATGCACACCTGATCGCTGTCCCAAGGCACTAACTCGTACTCAAGGAAACTTAATAAGTAAAAAGTGATTTTAATAAGTACAGAAAATAGGATTAAAGTGATTTTCAAGTAGTGACAGACAGAACAAAGCAAGTTACTTAGTAAAATAAAATAAAACACGCACGTCTATGTCTATTCAAAGTTAACACAGATAAAAGCCTCACCAGATTCGGATATTTTCCTTTTTACAGGCTGTAGAATCAGCCTGGGCCCAGCTGAGTCCAGCAGACTCTCACACCCCCTAGTGTCCTTGTCCTTTGTTCAGTTCCCCTCAGGAATGTCCCTGGGGGGGTGGAGAGCCTCTCCCTTTAGCCAGCTGAAGACAAAATGGAGGGGTTTCCTCGGGGTTTAAATAGATTTTTCTCCTCTGGGTGGACACCCCTCCCTCTCCCTGTGTAGCATCCAGTTACCAAATGGAGTTGGGGTCACATGGACCAGTCACATGCACAACTCAGTTCCAGACCAGCCACATTCCTGGCAAAGTTTCGATGTGGATTGGTGACTGCAAGTTCTATTGTCTGTTAAGTGCTTCTTGATTGGGCACTTAACCTGCACATTCCTTTCTCAAGAAATACAACCGATATTCATAACTTCAACTACAACAATGATACATGCATACAAACAGGAGGAATAAATTCAGTAGGTCATAACTTTCACAGAGATATGTTACATGGCACATGTAGCATAAAACATATTCTAGTTACATATATACATTTATAAGCATCTCCCCATAAAGTTTTATGGGGAACACCGTCACAAGGTGGATCTAGATGTAGATTCATAGAATCTCAGGGTTGGAAGGGACCTCAGGAGGTCATCTAGTCCAACCCCCTGCTCAAAGCACAACCAACCCCAACTAGATCATCCCAGCCAGGGCTTTGTCAAGCCTGACCTTAAAAACCTCTAAGGAAGGAGATTCCACCACCTCCCTAGGTAACACATTCCAGTGCTTCACCACCCTACTAGTGAAAAAGTTTTTCCTAATATCCAACCTAAACCTCCCCCTCTGCAACTTGAGACCATTACTCCTTGTTCTGTCATCTTCTACCACTGAGAACAGTCTAGATCCAGCCTCTTTGGAACCCCCTTTTAGGTAGTTGAAAGCAGCTATCAAATCCCCCCTCACTCTTCTCTTCTGCAGGCTAAACAATCCCAGTTCCCTCAGCCTCTCCTCATAAGTCATGTGCTCCAGCCCCCTAATCATTTTCGTTGCCCTCCGCTGGACTCTTTCCAATTTATCCACATCCTTCTTGTAGTGTGGGGCCCAAAACTGGACACAGTACTCCAAATGAGGCCTCACCAGTGCCGAATAGAGGGGAATGATCACGTCCCTCGATCTGCTGGAAATGCCCCTACTTATACAGCCCAAAATGCCGTTAGCCTTCTTGGCAACAAGGGCACACTGTTGACTCATATTCAGCTTTTCGTCCACTGTAACCCCTAGGTCCTTTTCTGCAGAACTGCTGCCCAGCCATTCGGTCCCTAGTCTGTAGCAGTGCATGGGATTCTTCCATCCTAAGTGCAGGACTCTGCACTTGTCCTTGTTGAACCTCATCAGATTTCTTTTGGCCCAATCCTCTAATTTGTCTAGGTCCCTCTGTATCCTGTCCCTACCCTCCAGTGTATCAACCACTCCTCCCAGTGTAGTGTCATCTGCAAACTTGCTAAGGGTGCAGTCCACACCATCCTCCAGGTCGTTGATGAAGATATTGAACAAAATCGGCCCCAGCACCGACCCTTGGGGCACTCCACTTGATACCGGCTGCCAACTAGACATGGAGCCATTGATCACTACCCGTTGAGCGCTACCATCCAGCCAGTTTTCTATCCACCTTACCGTCCATTCATTGAGCCCATACTCCTTTAACTTGTGGGCAACCTTCTCTTGCCCTTGTGACTCCAGCTTGAAGGAGAGCTTCTTTTTCTTCCCCTTGCTGAGAAAGAGCAAGAGAAGAAGGAAAACCTAGCTGGGGACAAGGCCCCACTGTCTTTTTCTGCTGGGGAGCCTGAAATGAGGGACTCGTGGTAGGTAGAGGTAACACTGTGCTTCAAGGAAAAAGCCCACCCCTGCACACAAAGAGCATGCCAAAGCCTGGGATTGAACCAGAGACCTTTAGATCTTCAGTCTAACGCTCTCCCAACTGAGCTACTTCGGCACCTACAGCACACATCTCTGGCCTGCTGATCCTGTCTGGGATGTTTTTGTCAGTCATGGCACACAAAAAGAACATCATTGCGAGCAGCTCATGAAGGCAAGATGAATTTCCAGATGTTAGTACATTTCAGTAACAGTTAAAATTAAAATTTTCTATGTGCTTAGTTTAAATGTTTTTATTTTATTTGCTCATATATGAAATGAAAAATGCAGATTTACAGATCCTAGCATGCACATTTATCGTCTTATCATAGAATCTCAGGGTTGGAAGGGACCTCAGGAGGTCATCTAGTCCAACCCCCTGCTCAAAGCTTCTATGATAGAGAAAATCATGCATCCAAATTGTGCATGAAAATCATAAAATGAGCAACAAACGCAATAAAAAATAGGGTATTCAGAATTTTAACATATGGGGGATCAGTGAAGAAGCTTTTCCCTGGGGTGCCATTTGGTCTAGGGGAGGCCCTGTGAGGGAGAGCAGGAGTTAGTTTCACATGCCTGTTTCCAGGCTGTATTCTGTGGGCACCCTGCTCTGTGGGAGGGATCCCTGGAGCCCAGACTCAGGGCGGGAACAGGCCCCTGATTTCAGGGGTGGCTGCAGGGTTACATGGCTCTGACGTCTCAGACAATCTGTCTCTCCGAAAGCCTCAGATCTGTGTCCCCAGAGGCTCCTGCACTGTCTCCGCTCCATTCCCATTCTACAGACAGGAGCAGCGTGAAGGGTTAGGGGTGATCCATAGGGGGGCAGAGGCTTCAGGAGCCCACAGCGTTTGCCCATCTGGGGTATTTTGGCTGAGATGTCTGCTGGCCAGCGCCAGCGCTCGCAAGGCGCTAGTGTGGATGCTGGAGGCTGGGTGGTGGATGCTGGAGGCAGAGACCCAGCACAGTGGCGCAGCGGCAGCGTGCTGGGCCCATAACCCAGATGTCGATGGATTGAAACCATCCTCTGCTAGGCAGGTGCTTGTTTCTTTTTGCTCTGGGCCTCCAAGCGAGGGAGCGACCAGCAGAGCGCCAGGAGCTGAGGCCGTGAGGCAAGAGGTGGCTGAGGTGTCGGACTGCCAGGGAGCTCCCCAGCCCCTCTGGCTGTCTGGGCCGAAGGCAAGAGCCAGGCCTGTGCGTGGTGAGGGCTCCTGTCCCGGCCTGAGGCAGCAGCGCATCCTTGTCCCCTTTTCCCACCACACCGGCAGGCGGCTGCTGCGGGAGAGCACGAGGGAGGCTCTCGGGACGCTCGGCAGCTCCGTGGGGCTGTCAGATTTTACACTTGGATTGAACCCGAGTCCCCGGTGTGGCTGCTCAGAGACGGGCCTTTGCGGCGCGGCCCCATGACTCGTCCAGCCGGCAGGTGACCCCACAGTGTCCCTGAGGGAGCCTTCATGGCGGCAAAAGGGGGATTCATGGCTCCCAGCAGACCTTGAGGAGCCCACGAGGAGCCCAACTTCCTGGGCATCCCTGGGGGAGCAGAAACCCCCCTCCTTTCGATTCACAGCTGAACTCACTGACCCATGATACCACAGAGACGCCGACCAGCAGCTGGGGAGTTGGGAGGTGGGACAGCAGGGGCTGCGGGTCGGGAGTGAGGGGCACCGGCAGAGCGGTGACTGGGGAGCTCAGGGCTGGGATAGAAGGGGCTGCGGGTCGGGAGTGAGGGGCACCGGCAGAGCAGTGACTGGGGAGCTCAGGGCTGGGATAGAAGGGGCTGCGGGTCGGGAGTGAGGGGCACCGGCAGAGCGGTGACTGAGGAGCTCAGGGCTGGTATAGAGGGGCTGCAGGTCGGAAGTGAGGGGCACCGGCAGAGCGGTGACTGGGGGGCTCAGGGAGGGATAGAAGGGGCTGCGGGTCGAGAGTGAGGGGCAGCGGCAGAGCGGTGACTGGGGAGCTCAGGGCTGGCATAGAAGGGGTGCGAGTCAGGAGTGAGGGGCACCAGCAGAGCGGTGACTGGGGAGCTCAGGGCTGGGATAGAAGGGGCTGCGGGTCGGGAGTGAGGGGCACCGGCAGAGCAGTGACTGGGGAGCTCAGGGCTGGGATAGAAGGGGCTGCGGGTCGGGAGTGAGGGGCACCGGCAGAGCGGTGACTGGGGAGATCAGGGCTGGGATAGAAGGGGCTGCGGGTCGGGAGTGAGGGGCACCGGCAGAGCGGTGACTGGGGAGCTCAGGGCTGGGATAGAAGGGGCTGCGGGTCGAGAGTGAGGGGCAGCGGCAGAGCGGTGACTGGGGAGCTCAGGGCTGGCATAGAAGGGGTGCGAGTCAGGAGTGAGGGGCACCAGCAGAGCGGTGACTGGGCAGCTCAGGGCTGGGATAGAAGGGGCTGCGGGTCGGGAGTGAGGGGCACCGGCAGAGCGGTGACAGGGCAGCTCAGGGCTGGGATAGAAGGGGCTGCGGGTCGGGAGTGAGGGGCACCGGCAGAGCGGTGACAGGGCAGCTCAGGGCTGGGATAGAAGGGGCTGCGGGTCGGGAGTGAGGGGCACCGGCAGAGCGGTGACTGGGGGGCTCAGGGCGGGATAGAAGGGGCTGCGGGTCGGGAGTGAGGGGCACCGGCAGAGCGGTGACTGGGGGGCTCAGGGCGGGATAGAAGGGGCTGCGGGTCGAGAGTGAGGGGCACCGGCAGATGTTATACAGACAAAACTACACAGGATTGTTTCAGGGGACAAAACACGTTTAATAATTTGATCTAGAACCACTAGCTAATCTCTCTCTCTCTCTCTCTCTCCTGGGTTCTACTCCTGGCTGTGGGAGGAAAGGGGGGTCTGGTGGATTAGAACGGGGGGGGCGAGGAGTCAAAGAGGAAACATCTCCTTTGTCAGCTTCAATGCACATTGCCCAAGAACCTGGCTTCTCGTGTCTTAGGTTCTGTCGCCATCGTGTGGCCATTTCATTTCACTTCTTGTTGTTAGCAGGTTTGGGCACCTCGCCCAGAACCTTTGTTTCCTGGGGAGAGACGGAGCAGTAGAAGCCGCATTGATTTAATCCTCCAATAAACAGCTACGGATTAAACTATTCCCCAGACAGCTCAGTCCCAGCCGCCCTCCCTCGCTGCTGCCCGTGACGCTCGGTTCTCCCCACAGCCCCAAGAACTGCTGGGCGCAAGTCCTGGGCCCGACGTGCAGTGAATGTGGGGGTGACTCTGCCTGCCCAGACTGGTCAGTAGAAAGATTCAGACCCACACTCTGTCTGGGGGAGGAGATACACACGTGTTGTGGGATTGGTTTTCTCCTTTTAAATGTACTGGATCATTTCCATGGCAAAAGTATTTGTACGAGCCTATGAAAAAAAGAAGAACCCATGAAAATACCCCTGGGGGAGAGGGGGTGTCTGAGAGCCGGGGGAGAGATGTAGATTTTCATGAATTGGTGACAGGCCAAAGCAGGGCCTTTAGCTGGAGCAAAGGGGGAGGTTTTTTGTGCGGTTTCATGTTAACCAGCCTCACATCGTGTATCCCTAATGCCCCACCCTGACCCCAACATGTTCCCTAGAGCCTCCCCACTGGCCAAGCCCCCTGGGACTCCTGAGACAGCCCCACTGGCCTGGCCTCCTCCCCACTGCAAAACCTGCAGGCCTGTGCGTGGTGAGGGCTCCTGTCCCGGCCTGAGGCAGCAGCGCGTCCTCGTCCCCTTTTCCCACCCACACCGGCAGGCGGCTGCTGCGGGAGAACACGAGGGAGGCTCTCGGGACGCTCGGCAGCTCCGTGGGGCTGTCAGGGGAAAGAGCCGAGGCTCCCGACTCCACCTGCCATTGACTCGCGTGGCTCTGCGCGCCGTCAGCCGGGGCGGGCCAGGCTGCGGACGTGACTCGGGCGTGGGCAGCATGGCCGCACTTCCCTGAGGAGGCATGAGGCAGCCAAGAGCTTTGCGCAGCCGTAACGATGCTGCCTTTGTTGGGACACTTCTGAGAGTATCAGTTCAGGACAAATTGCTTAGAGCCGGGCAGTTGAACGGGGGAGCAAAGCTGCTGCCTTTCCCCATGGCCGGACTCAGGCCCTTAGCGTGGGATATTCCTGCCCTGCCAGCGACCCCAGGAAAGCTCACTGAGCCGCTGCCTGGCCTCAGGGACAGTCTCAGCCGGCAGGGCCCCAGGGTGCAAGGAAGCAGCTGGGTCAGGCTGGGAACCCTCATTCCCAGAGAAGTGCCCTGGCTCCCTGCTCAGCAGCTGAGAAGTCAATTCCCCCCACGCCTGATGAACCAGCCTGGAGCTCAGGGCAGCGCTGGGGGTTTCTCCTTTCACTCCCGCTGGGGAGTGCAGGGATCCCAGGGGCGTTTCCAGGAGACAACAGAAAGCTCAAGGTCAGGTTATATCTTTATTTACAATTTTTTATAATGTGATTTAATCCTTCAATCCTAGTGTCACCATCGATAACGTGGCTTGTTCAGCCTGGGAGTTTACCAAGGGTAAAACTAACCATCTCTTCAAACACAGAAGAGTGGAGATAAATCCCCTCTCAGAGTCACTGTGGGGTAATCAATAGGCAGACAGGGGGCCAAATAGCTTTCGAATGGGCCCCAAAATCTTTGTATTTACTTATTATCATGATTGTTACTTTTTAGTATTATTTTCTCTGGAGTCTGGACCTTGACTAGATCTTGACCAACAATTCTGGACCTTGACACAAATCAATGGCTCCCCCTAAGAATGGGGTTGTGTGACCTTCCTTATGTCCTGGCGCCATCTTGTGGCCATTTCCTGTCCCTCCTTTCGGTGAAAAGCTTTGGGATTTTGTGTACAAACTGTATTTCCTCAGGAGAGACCCAGGAGCGGGGGCTGCCTGCGTCTACCCAGCACCCACTAGCTTAGAAGGTGACCGACAAACACCCTTAAGATGAGGCAGCCATCAAAAAAATCATCTCCCCTCTTCCCTTGAGTGACAGCCTGAATCGTTCCTTGTCCGGGCAGAGCCCAAAGATTGGAACCAGCAGAAACAACCGTTCTCTGCGTAGCAGGAACCAACCCAAAATGCACTTTAAAAGGCGCTGTCTCCTTCCTTCTGGGGCACTTAGGAGAAGTATTGTCATCAGGTGCATTGGTGGTGTAGTGGTGAGCAGAACTGCCCTCAAGCAGTTGACCTGGGTTCGATTCCCAGCCAATGCAGGGGTGTGAGGTTTTCCTGGCTGGGAACTGGTTTAATTTCAGGGATGTTGTATCAGTTTATCAATGGAATGAGAGAATTAATGTCCCAACTCCCAGCAGGTCACTACACAGCCCGTGGAGGAAGAAAGGGGCGGGGCTATCCAGGGAGGTGTTGGAGTCATCCTTGTACAGTGACTCCTCCCTTAACGTTGTGTTTCCGTTCCTGAAAATTGCGACTTTAAGTGAAACGATCTCAAGCGAATCCAATTTCCCCATAAGATGGCAGCGGGGAGGGGGGGTGGTTTTCAGGGAAATGGTTTTTTGCCAAGCAGGACAGTACGAGAGTGGGGAGGTTCCCCCGCCTCACCTCACACAGGCCCAGCCCCCTGGCGCTGCACACAATGGGGCGTGCAAGGAGGCTGAATAGAATGAGAGAATTAATGACCCAAATCCCAGCAGGTCACTGCACAGCCCGTGGAGGAAGAAAAGGGCGGGGCTATCCAGTGAGCTGTTGGAGTCACCCTCGTATTACAATGTTTGGCTTATTTTTTTTAATTTTTCCTTTACTTTCCTCTCCCTGTTAGACTCGGAGCTTTTAAGGTCACAAGGGACCAGTGTGATCATCTGGTCCGACCGCCTGCACCTTGCAGGCCAAAAGTTCCCACCCACCCCTGTCATGGATCCCTAATCTCTGCGTGAGTTACTGACGGCCTCAAATCATGGGTTAAAGATGTCAAGTTACAGAGAATCCACCATTTACACCAGTTTAAACCTGCAAGTGGCCCATGCCCCATGCTGCTCAGGAAGGTGAAAACACCTCAGGGTCTCTGCCAATCTAACCTTGGGGGAAACTCCTTCCCAACCCCCAATGTGGTGACCAGTTAGACCCTGAGCATGCGGACAAGAGGCACCGGGCAGAGACCAGGGAAAGAATTCTCTGCAGTAACTCTGAGCCCTCCCCACCTATTGTCCCATGTCCAGCCCCTGGAGATATTTGCGGCTGGCAATCCCAGATCGGCCACACGCCATTGTAGGCTGTCCCATCACCCCATCCCCATCCAGAAACGTATCAAGGTCAGCAGTAGCGTAGCCAGAGGGGAGCGGGGGGGGGGGGGGGAGCAGCCGCTCCCCCCCTGAGCAGAAGCGGCGCCTTTTTTTGGCTCCCGGCGCCTTTTGCTCCGGCGCTACTGTGAGAGCGGAGCTAAAAAAAGTCCCCGCCTGCCGGTGCCCCGGCTGCTCGGCGGCACTTCGGTGGCGGGTCCTTCACTCGCTTCGGGTCTTCGGTGGCAGCCTTTCTTCCTCCAAACTGTGCGGCCAGTGGGCGTGTGAGGAAGTTGCCCCGTCAGTCCCAGGCAGAGAATGGCCTTTCCTAGCAAAGCCCAAGTCCTGAAAAGAAAAAAAGATAATGTCAAGTACAGTACTGAAGAGCTGACTCTTGAAGTTCTTGGGAGGCTTTCTACACCTGACCAAGGACTTGAACCCTGGACCCTCAGATTAAGAAACTGGGGCTCTATCAACGGAGCTAGCCAGGCTCACATGAGAGACGGGCAAGGCTGGTGCAGAATAGAAACTAGTCAAGAAAAAGAGGGCAGGAAACAATACAGAAAACTTGCTACTCTGGCTCCCTTAGCAGCCCTAGCCCCAGCCTGCTCCTCCATCTGGTGCCCAGAGAGCACCCAGAGATGAGGGAGAATTGTGTGTTTTTCACACCTGAGCAATATAATGATGCTGCAATAACTTTGTAGTGCAGACCTGGCCAAGGATTCACACACAGCTTGCAAGGAAAACTTCCCCTGCTCCTCTGCTTTGCAGAATCCAAACACAAGCAAAGGCCCAGGTTGGGTCTAGCAGGGAGTCAGGTGTGAATAGCTAGCATGCACACCATAGCTTAGCTGGTTAAAGCACCTGTTTCGTAAACAGGAGATCCTGGGTTCAACTCCCAGTGGTGCCTTGTTGAGTGGCTTTTGGGGCACCTGGCATTGGCTAATGTCAGAAGAGAAGATACAGAGCTAGATGGGCCTTTGGTCTAGCCCAGTGTGGCTGTTTTTATGGTTTAAATTACACTCCCAGGCACTGATAACAGAGTTACTGAAAGTTTTGGTGTTAAGAGCCGATAGGTCCGTGGTCCAGTCCCCTCGCAGATGACCCCTCCCTCTGGGACAGGGGCAGGTCTGACTCTCACACCAAATGGCTCCTTTTGGCTGCCAGAATCTGTGGGCGGCTCATTTAGTTTACGCCGAGGGTTGAGTCCTGCTTTGTGCACCGTGTCTGAGACTGAAAATCCTAAACCACCCTTTGAAATAACAAATGGAGCAGGACGTGTTATGGTCCCTGCCCCAAAGCAGACAGACCAATGGAGAGCTGAGTCCAGGGTAATACTTCACAGGGCTGAGTAAGGACGGCAAGAATTTATCTGGCCCTCCTGGGCCTCTCACAATGACGTCCTTCTTGTGTGCCAGGACTGACAGAAACATCCCAGACAGAGAAGCAGCAGGTCAAAATAGTCACTTGTAGATGCTGCAGTAGCTCAGTGAGGCGAGCATTAGACTGATGATCTAGAGGACCCTAGTTCACCCCCAGGATTTAGCCTGCTCTTTGGGGTCAGGGCTGGGCTGTTTTCTGGAAGCGCAGCAGTGGCTTTACCTGCCATGAGTCCTTATTTCACGCTCCCCAGCAGGGAAAAGCAGCGTGTGCTTGTGTGCCCAGTGGGCCCACCTGGGATTTCCTTCTTCTCTTGCTCTTTCTCAGCGAGGGGAAGGAAAGAAGCTCCCCTTCAAGCTGGAGTCACAAGGGTGATGTAAGGATGACTTCCTGAGCGCCGGCTCCAGACCTTTGCTCTACCAGCTGACCCATCAAAGGGCTGACACCACTTTCTCCAGCTTGTTTCTGCCAGTTTGAAACCAGGCAGAAACATGAAGCTTCCTTTTCTCAGGTCCCTTAGCTGTCCAGCAAGGTGCTCTTCTTTTTGCCACTGGGATAACCCCAACCCCTGCAGCGCAGAGGGTGGTGAAATGAGCTGAGAATGCGTGCCGGAGAAAGCAGTTGTTTCCTGCCCTCTTTTTCTTGGTTAGTTTCTCTTCTGCACCAAACTTGCCAGTGTTATGAGGGTCCAGGGTTCAAGCCCTTTCCCTTTATATTTATATTTACGACAGGGCCATTTCCCGCCTCTCTTTCAGACAGAAGCACAATTTTCTTTGCACTGACACAGGAACAGCGAGATCTGTCTCTGTCCCTTGTGCAAAGCAGGGGGGCAAATTCCCTGGACCCGTCCTCTTCTGCAATGGAACCAATGGACAAGCAGGGGGCCCTGGGCCCATCCAGCCCTGCCAGTGAGATGTTCCCTCCCCTTCTCCTTAGTGCTGCTGTTGTTATTTCATGGAGTGTCTGGGACGGGGGAAAAGCTGAGTTCACTCCAGGTGGAGGGAAAAAAGGACCCTGAAAATCTCAGGGCCTCAGGGAAAACCCAACTGCTGCTACCAGGGTCGCTGAGGTGCTGGGGATCTGCACGGGACAGGGACTGTGTGAACTGTCCAGGTGGGGAATGAATAACAATTTGCAGCTAGATGCACCTCATTCACCACCGACACAGGCTAATCACGCTGCAGAGAGACGGGAAACCAGGAGCGATTCTTTGCTGTTCAGCCATAGACACAGGGACCCAATTGCACCGCAGTGAATGTGCCGGGGAAAGCTGGACTTTACAGGCAGGTGGAAATAGCAGATCCTAGAAACACCTGGAGCTCGCCACCCCACTTCTGCCACCAGGGGCAGGAGTTGAGCTGCTCACAGCGCCCCCCCACCACCATGACCTTCCAGCAGGGGGTGGCAGCACCCCACCCCCCCAATGCAGGGGAGAGAGCTGAGTGTATCTCTGCACCCTGAGTCCAGGGCACGACTCTCTCTCCCCACACATAGAATCTGGCCCTGCTGCAAAGTGACCCCAAAGAACCAGCAGCCTCCAGGACAGCAGGATTGGCCTCAGAGCAGGGACTGTGTCCCCCATGCTGCTTTTAGGCTGCTAGATGCTCTGGAGACAGGAGGGCTCTGAGTGTAACCCAGAGCAAACCCAGCCTGTCTGGGGATGTAGCTCAGTGGTAGAGCGCATGCTTTACCTGTATGAGGCCCTGGCTTCAATCCCCAGCATCTCCAATTTCTCTCTTCACCCTGCTGCTTTGCTCACACCCAGAGGGGAGGCTCCCCAGCAGTCTCCCTGTGTGAATTTCAATCCTGCTCAGTGAGGGGCAAGTGCCAATTGCAGGGAAGCTCTGTGGGGGTTTCTGCTCCTAAGTCACCTGTGTACTTTTAAGATTCCCACCCGCTGTGCTGCTTGGGACGATGGCGGATGAGGAAGGAGAAGGGAATGGGAGGGGAAGGTCCCATCTGCATAGACTGAGAGGCCAGGAAATGGAGGGGCAGTCAGTGCTCAGAGAGGAGAGAGGTCAGTGATTTACACCCCCCAGGGGACACTGTCTTTTCAAGGTGAGGGCAGCTGGGTTGGGATGGTGCTGACGATGGATAGAAAAAGGCTGGAGTCAGTGACAGATGAGACCATAGAAGGGGAAGGGAAATGGCAGCTCCACAGAAGGTCCTGGCTGCTCAGATGCCCCAGTTATAGGCACCCTGGGCTGTCCTAGAGAGAGAAACGACAAAGAGGGACCCAGCTCCCCTATAGTGATCCCATGGACAAGACTCTGGTTGGGAGTGGGGTGAAGGTTCCCTCTGGACAAAGGGAGCTGAAATCCCTCAGCGTCCTGAAATTTAAGTGATGCATCAAACCCTGCGCGGGTGGGGGCTGAGGTTCATCAGCAGAAGGTTGGGCAGTAGGTCAACCCATCGGGCTGCCTCCTAGGCCAGGCTGCAGCCCAGCTTCAGGACTCAGAGGAAATGGAGCTCGCACCCCTACCTACAGGACTCCAGGCATGGCCAGACGTCTGGATCAAACGTCCCCCCTGGGGCTCAAGTCACAACAGCGAGCGGGTAAAAGACAGGCTCCCATGACATTGGAGAGAGCGAGACGAAGCCTTGGAACACCCAGGAGTGTTAGGTGGCAAAAGAGCTGCCCCAAGGTCCAACCGAGACTTGAACTCAGATTGCAGGATTCAGAGCCCTGAGTGCTGCCCTTACACCATGGGACCAGTGGAAAGCACCCTGCGCTCTTCTGACTTCCAGTGTAGAAGAGCCTGGGCGGACAATAATTTGCCTTCCTTGCTCAAGGTCTCTCTGGCCGGCCCTGCATTTGCTCAACAAGTCGGCTCGCAGCGGTTTGCTGTAGACCCAGAAGCCTTTCTTCCTCCAGACTGTGAGGCCAGTGGGCGTGTGAGGACGTCCCAGGCAGTAAATGGCCCTTCCTAGGAAAGCCCAAGTCCTGAAAAGAAACGAGTAACATCAAGGACGGTACTGAAGAGCTGACTCCTGAAGCTCTCAGGGGAAATGATTTTTTCCACACACTTCACCAGGGACTTGAACCCTGGACCCTTAGATTAAAAGACTGATGCTCGACCAACTGAGCTAGCCAGGCTCAGGGAATAAAAGAGTAAGTCTGGTGCAGAAGAGAAACTAGCCAAGAAAAAGAGGGCAGGAAACAGCAGCTTTCTCAGCTCATTTCCCCACCCTCTGTCCTGCAGGGGTTGGGGTGATCCCAGTGGCAAGAAGGGGAGCACCTCGCTGGTCAGCTAAGGGACCTGAGAAAAGTAAAACTTCATCTTTCTGCCTGGTTTCAAACCAGGGCCCCTTTGCATGTCACGCAAATGTGATAACCAGACACTAGAGAAACTCTGCCACAGGGATCTGCCCCTCCCCTCAGAGAGCAACAGTGACACCGGGTGGCCACGTGGGGTAATGCACACAGCGTCTCTCAGAGAGCAACAGTGACACCGGGTACATATATCATATATACATTTATAAGCATCTCCACATAAAGCCTTATGGGGTACACTGTCACACCCCACACACACCCACCCCACACACACCCCTACACCTCTCCTGGTGGTGGGAGGGGAACAGGGGAAATGACAAAAGAAGTAAGAGGTGAAGAGAAAGGAGGGAGGGATGGAGGAAAAGGTCAAACAAAAAGGACAAACCCTAATGTCCCCAGTGATTCTGAGGGACAAAATCCCAAGTGGGGAATAAAATTCTGCCACCTGAAGCAACTGTTTTCCATGCCTAGAATTCAGCTGGCACCAGATGGATCAGACTGAACAGGTTCCAAACCTCTCGGAGGCTCGTACCTTCTAACCAGGGACGTCTGTTTTCCAGGAACGTCCGTAAAAGGAAAGGAGAAAACTCCAAAGAGGTTCCTCCTGGCGCTCACGTCCGTGAACCCTAATACTCTCTCTGTCCTCCGAGAGAGACCTCGACAAGGAGACTTGCTGAAGCAAAGCCACGGGGGTCTCCGAGGTTTCCCTGGCCCTGCGCCCCTGGCCTGGCCTGGCTGATGTCAGCATCTCTCTGTGAGGTCACCGCCTCCCCATCACCTTTGACCAATAGGGTGAGGTCCTGCAAAAGACCTTTGTGATGTCACTGCCACACCCACCCCTCCCCTGCAGTGCTAATGTCCTGCCGCTGGCCAGACACTTGGGAGGTTTGAGCTACTCCCTGGGGATCAACCCAATCATTGAGTGTCCATTCTAGGAAGCAAGCCGGCTAGACAGGAAAACATCAGGGGCTGCTCCCAATGCTACACTCACTTTTTCAGAAATTAGTAGACTTTATGGTCAGAAGAGACCATTAGAGCATCTAATCTGACCCCCTGAATCTCACAGGCATCCTGTGTACCACAAGAGCGACTTTTTGGGCAAACACATTCCAGAAAGGCATCTAGTCGCACAGGCGCCGACTTTCTCTGGCGCCGGTGGGAGCTCATGCCCAGCGTCGGGGGCGGGGCCCCGCTCCCGACGCCGGGCCCCGCCCCCGATGCCGTGTGACGTTGCGGGGCCCCGCCCCCGACACAACGTCGCCCAGCATCAGGGGCGGGGCCCCGCAACGTCTCCTGGTGCCACTGGAAACCACATTGGGTAAACCACATTGACTAGATCTTGACCAACAATTCTGGACCTTGATACAAAACAATGGCTACCCCTAAGAATGGGGTTGTGTGATCTGCCTTATGTGCTGGAGAAATAGCTCAGTGCTTTGAGCGTTGGCTTGCTAAACCCAGGGTTATGAGTTCAATCCTTGAGGGGGCCATGTGGGGCAAAAATTGGGGATTGGTCCTACTTTGAGCAGGGGGGTGGACTAGACCTACTAAGGTCCCTTCCAATGTTGGTATTCTATGTCCTGGCGCCCTCTTGTGGCCATTTCCTTTCCCTTTGTTCGGTGAAAAGCTTTGGGGTTTTGTGTACAAACTTTATTTCCTCAGGAGAGACCCAGGAGCAGGGGCTGCCTGCGTCTACCCAGCACCCACTGGATTAGAAGGTGGCCGACAAACACCCTTAAGGCGAGGCAGCCGTCAAAAAAATCATCTCCCTGCTTCCCTTGAGTGACAGCCTGAATCGTTCCTTGTCCGGGCAGAGCCCAAGGACTGGAATCAGCAGCAGCAACAAACCCTCAGTGCGTAGCAGGAACAACCCAAACTGTGCATTCAAGCTGTCTCCTTCCTTCGGGGGTCACGTTTGCCATTAGGGTCACTGATTTTCATTTCCCTTCTCTGAGGGCAGAGATAGGGTTGGAGCCACCTCAGGCTGGGATGTGGAGCCCAGGTCCCCACCTGTCAGTCACTCTGGGGACCTGTCTCTGCTCACAGCTGACAGGCTGCCTCCAGCCTCTCCAGCCAGCTCCTGAGCGCTGTGGGGGTGAGTCATTTGCCAAGCATCAGTGGCACACAGGAGAGGCACTTTTGCCAGGTGCATTGGTGGTGTAGTGGTGAGCAGAGCTGCCCTCCAAGCAATTGACCTGGGTTTGATTCCCAGCCAATGCAGGGGTGTGAGGTTTTCCTGGCTGGGAATTGGTTTAATTTCAGTCACGTTGTATCAGTTTATCAATGGAATGAGAGAATTAATGTCCCAAATCCCAGCAGGTCACTAAACACCCAGTGGGGGAAGAAAGGGGCGGGACTATGAAGTGAGCCGATGGAGTCACCCTCGTATTACTACGTTTGGTTTTTTTTTTTTTAATTTTTCCTTTACTTCCCTCTCCCTGTTGGACTCAGAGCTTTTAAGGTCAGAAGGGACCAGCGTGATCATCTAATCTAGGGTGACCAGACAGCAAGTGTGAAAAATCGGGATGGGGTGGGGGATAATAGGTGTCTATATAAGAAAAAGCCCCCAAAATTGGGACTGTGCCTATAAAATCGGGACATCTGATCACCCTAATCTAGTCCAACCTCATGCCCCTTGCAGACCAAACGACCCCACCCACTCTTGGAATAGATCCCTAATCTCTGCTTGAGTTACTGACGGCCTCAAATCATGGGTTAAAGATGTCAAGTTGTAGAGAATCCACCATAGACACTAGTTTAAACCTGCCAGTGACCCATGCCCCATGCTGCACAGGAAGGTAAAGCTATTAATCTGAGCTACTGACACACTTCACAGCATGAAATAAACAATTTTCTGTTCAATGAGTTGTGGTCATTTAAATAATATGAAAAATATGGGAAAGGCAAGAAATGCACCTTTATTTTACTTATTTATTTTAGTTATTTTTTTATTTAAAGCCTCATGGCATTGAACAACCCACGTGATATAGTTCATTTACTACATAATATTTAAGGAAGTTAAGAAAGACATGCTTATAAAGTAAGAGTTTCTTTCTTCTGTAATTAATTGATCCCGGCCCCATCAATTGATCCTGGCCTGATGTCTGGCTGTGGAATTTACTAGTTACTATTTTTATCCCAGCAGATTTAAAGACGAAACTGCTTTACAAAAGCTCCTTTATTTTAGGTTATAGAAACAGGCCACTTCCCCACCTATTTCAAGGAGATTGAATTGTCCTGACCACAGGGAACTTAAAATAACATGCTCAAGATCACACATTCCTGAGGAGAAAATAAAGGGAGAAAAAAACAAGAAACAAAAGCACCAAACCCTTGTTGTTTCTACCCAAGTGATCAATGAGACCAGAAAGTGAGACTAGAGAAGTCAGACTGTGCAATTAACTATCTGGTACGACACTAACTCTGCAGTTACTTATAATACTTATATAATACTTATTATATAATTATAATACTTATAATACTTGATATTATATCTTTGTTTAATTGATGAAAACATAAACTAGAGGATTGGAACTGATGTCAGCCGAGGGACGTGTTTGCTAGGCTTCTATGTATTTGCACAGGAAAATGTTGGGTGTTTCCATTCATTATAGGCATCCCTGTTGAGTGGAACTTCTGAACAGAATGGAAATGCAATTATTTTTTTTAAAGGTTTTTAAGGGAGCACTTGGATTTCAACCAGGAACCACTAGTTCTGCAGTCAAACACTCTACTGCTGAGCTATACCCCCCTGGCCTCTACATAGCTGAGTCAGTGATCTTAAGGATCTTGAAGGAGAGGCCCTGCCTCAGCAATCTCCTCACTCCCGACTGGGAGCCCCTGCTGTCCCAGCCCTGAGCTCCCCAGTCACTGCTCTGTCGATGCCCCTGTCGGGCGATTCTCTGGAACTGCTCCCTCCGAAGCCAGTCAGGACTCTGGAGGAGCCTCCTCGCTGAGCCGACTGTCTCCAGGGCAAGAAGCTTCCCCAGCTTCCACCTTCCTGGGTCTCACCCCGGAGCGTTCAGCATCCCCTTCTTCACCCAGCGGGGCTCGTGGGGAAGCCAGAGGGCCCTGCCCCCCAACTCCACAGTCAGACGTGACTCTCAGCCAGCCAGTGAAACAGGAGGTTTATTAGACTATAGGAACAGGGTCTAAACCAGACCTTGTAGGTACAGAGAACAGGACCCCTCGGTCAGGTCCATCTTGGGGGGTGGGGAGGCCAGAGGTCCATCTGGACCTCTCTCCATGTGCCCAGCCAGCTCCAAACTCTCCAGTCCCTCCTCTGCCTTTGTCTCCTTCCCTGGCCAGGAGATCACCTGATCCCTTTGTTCCCCAACCCCTTCAGCCGGCACCTTTGCAGGGAAGGGGCCCAGGCCAGCAGTTGCCAGGAGACAGGGTGTCGGCCATTCTCCCATCACACTGGCCCTCTAGGGCTTTGCAACAATCACACCCCTTATCCCACCACCTAGAGACTTAAGAAATGCAGAGGGGAAACTGAGGCATAGGGGAAACTGAGGCACACACTCAGTATTCAGAGGAAATTTTAGGAACAGTCCCACTTCGTTACACCCACCCTGAATGTTTGTTTAAATCACTTGATGGTGGCAGCGTAACGTTCAAGGACAAAAACGTGCCTTGGGGACGTTTTTATCCTAAACTGGTAAAAATAAGCTTAGGGGGTATTTCATGCATGTCCCCACATCTGTACTCTAGAGTTCAGAGTGAACCCTGACAACCACCTTCCCAGGGCTATTGCTGAACCCAGAGCATTGGCCAGAGCGGCCAAGAAGAGGCTCCAGCCCTGAAGGGAACAGGACTTTCAGCACAAAGAGGAAAGTGCACAAAGCACAACCGTGAAGAGTCTCGAACCCTCAATCGTCTGATCTGAAGTCAGACGCCTGATCCATTAGGCCGCGCGGTCACATGGTGAAAGTTTCTCCAAGCACTTCTTTGGAAAAGACGGACACTGTGTTTGTTGGCTCATCTATGGAGGGGGCAGAGACACTCTGGGCACAAGGAGTCGAGTTCCCAGCGAGATGTGAGACTCAGTTCTATGGAGCCAGGGGCAGGATTTGGTCGGGAGGCTTAAGCATGGGGGATTGGGGGGCAGAGGACGGACCGGCTGTCTAGGTGCGGAGATTTAGTGGCACTGGGGCACAGGAGGGAGGAGCAGGAGGAATCCTGCTGATGGGCTGTGGCCATGGAGAAAAAGAGGAAGGGCTCCTGGGACTTTTTTTTGCCTCTGTTTTACCTACTTGCTCTTGTGGTGGAAGGGGGCAGCTGCACTCACTGAACTGGGCTAGCTCGGTCAGTAGAGCATCAAGCTCCTAGTCTGGGGTCCAAGCCCCATGTCTGGGCTCTCAGCTTTTTATGTTCCCTTGTGTGCCAGGAGCCAAATGATCCCTGGTGGTGTCCAGAGCCACCCCCGGGTTCCCAGAAGCCCTGGCCATTTCCTGGACAGGCCCCTTGCTCCTGCTGAGTCCTTAGGAGTCAGGAGAGAGGCTCACACCCACAGGAGCAGGCCCAGACAGCGCAGTCTGGGGCTGGCAGGAAGCGCTGTGGGGCCAGGTGCTGAGAGACCCGAGGGGAGAGAGGGAGAGAAGCGATGAGGACAGAGTGCCAGTGTAAAGGGGGTTATGGTCCTGCTAATGTAGCAAACTTTCCTGGCTTATCCATGACCCCGGTGGAATGGGCTAGAGAAAGGCCCTGAGTCCCCACTCCCACTCCCTCACCCAGAGGCAGCCTGACCTCGAGGACTCTCTGTCTACTCTCATGTGTGGCAGAGTCCTCGTGACCCCGTCAAGGCTGGGCCCAGGATTCCTGGGGGGCTCGACCCCCATTCTTGTTGTGGTCACTTAGAACAGGGGCTGGGGTGTCCCCACTCTGGGGTTCTCTCTCTGCTCTGGATGCTTCCCTGACCCACGGATCGTTGCATGTGCTTCAAGCAAATCCAATGGATTAAAGAGCAATCGATTTAAACCATAAGGAAAATGGGAACGGTTCAAGGGAAACACGTCACCTCATTCTGTGGCTCAGGGATATCGCAAACAGCGTCTCTGGGACAGACGGGACGTTCACAGTCTCCCCCTCACATGTCCCAGGCCCTGGCTGTGGTGCAGGGATGCCACCGGTCGGACACGTGCTCTGGCGGTGGCCCCATGCCCTCATGCTCTAGATGGCAGGACCCTTCCTCCCAGCTTCGGCCCCCATGTCGGGGTTATGATCCCACATTGAGGGCACGGAGGGAGCCGCACTCAGCCCTCGTCTGCCCCTGCTCTTCCCCAACCTCACCCTCAGCCTGGCCCCCTGGCTCCTGGCCCAGCCTCGTTCCCCTTACCCCTGTCCGCTCCCCTCTCCCTAGGAAGCCATGGCCCTGCTCTCAGCCCCGGTTCTCGACTGCGGCTTCTGAGGGGCCGCAGACACGGACAAGAGGGCACAGTGTGAAAAGTTTGGGGACCACTGGATTAGGGTGACGTCCTCAATCACTTCTATGCAGTGCAATAAAAGGTATTTCTCACCCTCCTCGCCCCTCCATCAGGACGGACTCGGTATGTTCTGCCGCCCTTCACTCGGACAGGAAGGAGAACAACATTTCATTCCACTCAATGCTACAGTGATTTGTAACCCAACACCAGCCAGAACTGGTTCCTTTGGCAAAGCGGCCCCAGCATGCTGCATACCCAGGCCGAGTAGGGGTGTCTGGGCAAACACGGTCTGGTCCTGACGTCTTTCCCCAGCTCATCACTCGATGTGAGGGGGGAGCTCATCCAGACCCTGCTTACACTTGGTATTTAAAAACTCCTGAGTAGCCCTATCTCTACTGCTCTTAGATTTCTCCTCCTGTCCTTTTTTTGACAGCTTAGGTGAGGTGGCCGAGTGGTTAAGGTGATGGACTGCTAATCCGTTGTGCTTTGCACGCATGGGTTCGAATCCCATCCTCATCGGATGCATTTAATCTTCTCCTTCCTTTAGAAGCAACCATCTCCCCTTATGGTACAATGAGAGACCAAAGGGTAGGAATAAATGGTACATTTTCTCAATGGAGAGGGGTAACTAGTGGTGTTCCCCAAGGGTCAGTCCTAGGACCAATCCTATTCAACCTATTCATAAATGATTTGGAAGAAGGGGTAAACAGTGAGGTGGCAAAGTTTGCAGACGATACTAAGCTGCTCAAGATAGTTAAGACCAAAGCAGACTGTGAAGAACTACAAAAAGATCTCACAAAACTAAATGATTGGGCAATAAAATGGCAAATGACATTTAATGTGGCTAAATGTAAAGTAATGCACATTGGAAAAAATAACCCCAACTATACATAGAATATGATGGGGGCTAATTTAGCTACAACTAATCAGGAAAAAGATCTTGGAGTCATCGTGGATAGTTCTCTAAAGATGTCCATGCAGTGTGCAGCGGCAGTCAAAAAAGCAAACGGGATGTTAGGAATAATTTAAAAAGGGATAGAGAATAAGACGGAGAATATCTTACTGCCCCTATACAAATCCATAGTGCGCCCACATCTTGAATAGTGTGTACAATTGTGGTCTCATCTCAAAAAGGATATACTGGCATTAGAAAAGGTTCAGAGAAGGGAAACTAAAATGATTAGGGGTCTGGAATGGGTCCCATATGAGGAGAGATTAAAGAGGCTAGGACTTTTTAGCTTGGAAAAGAGGAGACTAAGGGGGGTATGATAGAGGTATATAAAATTATGAGTGGTGTGGAGGAAGTGAATAAGGAAAAGTTATTTACTTGTTCCCATACTATAAGAACTAGGGGCTGTGTGCATTACCCCACGTGGCCACCCGGTGTCACTGTCGCTTGTTCGTTGGGGGCGGGGCGAGAGGAGAAAGTTGTGGAGGTTGCAGAACAGGGTTTAATTAATTTCACGTCACGATCCCCCCAGGCCCTTTCCCTGCAGACACACACCCGACATTCTGCCATGCTGGGGAAACGCGTCATCTCTTTCCTACAGTGGGGACCTGGCCCCTCCTGCCGGGGCTGAGCCCAGAGACATTTTCCAGCCTCCCCAGTAATAAAGTCTGTGAAGGAAACGCTAGAAAGGAGCAGAAGCAAAGGGGCTGGGCAGGCTCCCTAGGGGACACCGGCTCCCCCTGTTCCCTCCTGGGCCCCGGCCAAGCCCTGCTGCTGGCAGAGAACAGCTGCCCCATCGCCACCCCTGAGGCAGCCACGTCTCGGGGCTCCCCAAACAGCCCCCCCAACCCCGACCCCCTTTGGGGAGTGACTCGGGGCAGCAATTCCCCACCCGAACGAGGACAAAGGGCTGCAGATAAACTGGGGGGGGGGAACATCCCAAATCTGGGGAGAATTTAAATGGCCGTTGTAGACTGATGGAGAAAATGGGGCAAAAGAAGAGACGGGAGAGTCCGTCATTGTGGGATTTTTGTAGCCCCGTGGTGAGGGGAGAGCAAAGGGGAAGAAGCGGAGAGAGGATTGTGATCAGTGTGTGAGAGGGACGTGGCACAAGGGTGCAAATAGCAACACACACACATACACTGACACACTGACACACACAACGACTCACACACACGGACACACACACACACACACTGACACACACACACACAGTCACACACACAGTAACACACACACACACTGACACACACACACTGACACACACACACACTGACACACAATGACACACACACTCACAGATACACAATGACACATACACACCGACTCACACACACAGTCACACACATACACAGTAACACACACACACACTGACACACACACACACAGTCACACACACACTGACACACACAGACACTTACTTCTCCCCCGGACTTTCCTGGATCCCAGGGGACGCTCCACCCCCCACGTGTCCCACTGTCCTTCCCCCGCCCGCAGCTCCGGCTCGTCCCCCCGCCGCCCCCGGCCCCACACAGGGGAACCCCCCGGCCCCAGGCTCTGTCCCCACCCGGGTCCCGGCGGGGCCGGGGCCGAGCCCGGCTGCAGCTGAGCCCAGCAGCTCCGCGATCGCCCCGGCGGCTCCAGCGCTGCCGGCAAACACAGGACCCCCCAGGGAGCCGCTGCTCAGCCCCGCCCCCGGCTCCCAATGGGGCCAGAGCCCCGCCCCCAGGTGCTGCCCCGCCCCCGGGCTGTGCCAGAGCCCCGCCCCCAGGAGCTGCCCCGCCCCCGGCTCCCAATGGAGCCAGAGCCCCGCCCCCAGGTGCTGCCCCGCCCGCGGGCTGTGCCAGAGCCCCGCCACCAGGCGCTGCCCGCCCCCGAGCTGTGCCAGAGCCCCGCCCCCAGGAGCTGCCCCGCCCCCGGGATGTGCCAGAGCCCCACCCCCAGGCGCTGCCCCGCCCCCGGGCTGTGCCAGAGCCCCGCCCCCAGGAGCTGCCCCGCCCCCGGGCAGTGCCAGAGCCCCGCCCCCAGGCGCTGCCCCGTCCCCGTGCTGAGCCATAGCCCCGCCCCCAGGAGCTGCCCCGCCCCCGAGCTGTGCTAAAGCCCCGCCCCCAGGAGCTGCCCCGCCCCCGGCTCCCAATGGGGCTAGAGCCCCGCCCCCAGGAGCTGCCCCGCCCCCGGGCTGTGCCATAGCCCCGCCCCCAGGAGCTGCCCCGCCCCCAGGCTCTGGGCTTTATTCTCCCGGCTCCCAGGGGCTCGCACTGAGCATGCGCAGTAACAGCTGCTTAACACTCTCCCTTTCTCGCCAGAGAGCCATGAGCCGCACCCAGGGTGCCCCCCTCCCCCCGCATCCCTGAGCAGGTCTTCCCCTCCCCCCATGGGTGGCTCTCACTGGGGGGGGGGTTCGGGGGGGCTCTGGGGTCACTGGCCAGGGACTCTGGGGACTCGGTCCCAGGGAATCTCTGGGGGTCTGGGCTCTGGTGGGGTCTGGGGCCCCTGGCTGGGGGGTTGGGCTCTGGGGGGGGTTGGGGGCCCCTGGCTGGGGGTCTGGGCTCGGGGGGGGTCTGGGGCCCCTGGCTGGGGGTCTGGACTCTGGGGGGGGGGGGTCGGGGGCCCCTGGCTGGGGGCTGGGAATGTGACATCACCGATTCTGCTTTTCTCCCCTCTGGAAAACTGCGGAAACGTCCGGTTCCATTGGGAAAATTCATCCCCCGAGTCCTTGTCCTAGATCTGGGGGTGCGGGAGGGGGGAAGGGGGTTCACGCTGCCCCACAACGGTCTCTCCCACAGCGCTCTGGACTCGTTCTTCCTGAAACCTGGTGTCACGGACACCACTGTTAATCCAGAGTCACTGCCTGGACAGACGAGGAGTGACTCCAGATCGACAGTGGGGCAAATGAGATCAGCAATTCCCCCTGTGAGGAGGGGCTCTCATTAGCTGCTCCCCCCAGAGAGCTCAAGGGGGGAAGGCTGCTCCAACGCCCTGTCCCTCTCTGCTCAGGATATTGGGGTTCAGCTTCCTGGGTCAGACGCTGCAGCCTCCAGCGTGATCTGGGAGACCCGGCTTAGCAGCTGCTGCTCCCCCAGCGGGGTCTGTGCTGGGAAGTGACCTTAATTAAACCTTCTTCTCTGCCCAACCCACGTGATGACTTTCTCCAGCTGGCACCAGCCCCCTAGGGCAGCCCTGAGCCCGGTAAATACTAAATTCTGAGCCAGAGATTCCAGGTAACTCCGGGGATCCCCCCCCCCCCAGTTATCAGCTCCCGCCCCCCCCCCCCGGGCTCCCTGCCCCCCCCACCCATGGCCATTTCCCGTCTCCCCGGGAATTGAGCCGGGGGGGATTTTCCCGCCCGTTCGATCCGCCGCGATTTGTCCTTGTCTGGGGGGAAGTTGCTGCCCGGAGCCACCCCCCGAACAGGGCTGCCCCGGCCTGGGGCTGGGCCGAGATGCCCGGTCTCTGCCCAGGTGGGGAAGGGGGGAGCACGTGCCCCCCATGGGCACTGCCCGGACCCCGGTGTCCCCGGCCCACCTGCTGCCCCCAAACTGCCCCACCAGCCCATCCCCCACTGCTGCCCCCTTCCCTGGGCCAGGGTCCCTTCAGCTCCCCCCCCCCGCCCTCTGAGAGCAGCTCCCCAAAGGGCTCCCTGCTGCCCTGTGAATGGGGGGGGGGGACCGGCACTTTGTGTTCATGTATTGGACAGTCCTATAAAATCCAGTCACACAGCCCCCCCTTTCCCTCTGCTTATTTAATAGCAACATGAAATCCCCTCAGTTCTTGGTGTTTTTCTCTCGTGTTATCAATTGTGTAGCTTGTGTCACGTTTTCTCATATCTCAAAGATTGGTATAAAATACCCTAAACATTTGCCCCACTTACTCTCTACTTGTCTATTTCTAATTGAATATGCCCTGAGATTTTCCCCTGTCTCTCTCATTATAAAATACTAAAACAATCAGATTTACATCTTTTTCTCAGATTCTTAAATATAAATATGGATATAAAATGTTGCCCATTTCCTCTCTCTTCATGTATCAGATATTGATGTGAAACACTCAGATTTTACCTCATATCAACCACTGATATAAAATCCCTCTGATTTTCCACTTTCCTGTCTATAATTTGCAAAAATGGATCCAAAATCCCTCAGATTTCCACCCTTTCTCTTTCATTTCTGAACATTGATCTCAAATCTCAGGATTTCTCTCTTTCCACCTCATTATCAAATGTCAATTACAAATCCTTTTGTGTTTGGGGCTGTTCGCCATGTTTCTAAATCCCAGCAAATTCTCCTTCCTTGGAGGGAACCTGTTGCTCTGAGTCGTTCTCCATCTTGGATGTTGCAGGGGGTTAAATTTTGCAGTGATCATCTTTCTCCTCTCTCTCCTTTCAGAATCATTTCTTCCCCCCCTTTCTCTCTGTTAAACTGTTTGCCAATGAAAGAGACCAGCCACCTATTTAATACACATCAAACCCAGAGGCCACCCCCTGTTTGGGGATAAATGGCCCACACCTGGTAACAGGAGAGTTGGCTGGACCTTTTTCTTTTCTCCATCTGGCACAGGATGAGGAGGTCACTCTGAGGGCAGCGTGGGTCCAGAAGTATCGCAAACCCCACGACAAATGGCCTCCATGAGGGGTTGCTTCCCGCAGTGCTAAGATGCAGCCACCTCTGGGGTGGATCCATGGTGGCCATTATTTGCCAGTGACAGGCCATGGACATTTCTTACCTGTTTTGGGCCTCCAGGCCTTCCATTCTCCTGCTTAAAGAAGCGTCCCCCAGGGCTCCCTCTGCCCGTGTGACTGGCCAGCAGGGGGCGGTGATAACGGGTAACCCACTTATCACACACTGTGGGGTAACACTGTTGCTGGGGGCAAGGGGTGTCGCCTGTGTGGGGAGATTGCAGCTGGCGCTGAAGGGGCATTGTGGTGGGGGGAGGTGTGTGGGTGACTGGGCAGGGGGCACCCTAGTCAGGTTGGTGGTTCTGGAGGTTTGGGGTTTCGGGGGATGGTTCTGATGTGCCCAGCCCTGAGGCGATGGGGCCTGGAGGTGGGTATCGCTGGGGGCCTGGTGGCTGCAGCACAGCGGGGTGCACATCTCTTGGGGTGCCGGGACAGGGCGCTAGAGGGTGCCTGGTGCTGTTCCAAGGGCTCTGTTTGGGCTTCCCCCGCTGGCTCCTGGGATCGTCGCCATGCCCAGTGCACAGAGCTGGGGGGAGGGGGGGGTGGATCTCCTGCGCTAGGTCAGGGGATGCCGGGCAAGCAGCGTGAGGGGTCCCACTGTAAAGCATCAGGGGATCCCAGGCAAAGGGCAGGGCAGATCCTACTGGAGGGCAGGCAGAGGTCCTAGGAAGGCAGTGGGAGAATCCCAGGTAGGCAGTGAGGGACTGAGTTCCCAGGGGGCGGTCTGTTGGGGGGGTGTCCCTAGCTGCTGGGGGCTCTTCTTGGGGGGAACCCTTTGGGATTCCCAACCTGGCAGTGATGGTCTGGTGGGGATTCCCGGGCCGGTGGGGCTTTGAGGGGTATCTGGGGTTCCTGGCCAGGGATTCTGGGGGCTGAGTCCCAGGGATTATCTGGTGGGACCCTGGCTGGGGGCTATGGGGAGTGCTACTAACCATGGTCCTTCTCTCTGATCTACGTGTGCCAATGTCCTGGCTCCAAGCACTGCCCGGCATTCCCCGGCCACCTCCAGTCACTGTGATAACTTTCTATCTACTTACCAAACACTCTTCGTGTGAAATCGCAGATTTTGCTTTTCTCCTCTTTTGAAAACTGCAGGAAGTTCCGGTTGCGTTGGGAAAATTCGTGCCCCCCAGTCCTTGTTCTCGATCTGGGGGTGCGGGGAAGGGGGTTAGCACTGCCACACAATGGTCTCTTCCACAGCGCTCTGGACTCGTTCTTTCTGAAATCTGGTTTCACTGAGACCACTGTTTATCCAGAGTCACTGCATGGAAAGACGAGGAGTGACTCCAGGTGGACAGTGGGGCAAATGAGATCAGCAATTCTCCCTGTGAGGAGGGGCTCTCATTAGCTGCTCCCCCCAGAGAGCTCAAGGAGGGAAGGCTGCTCCAACGCCCTGTCCCTCTCTGCTCAGGATATTGGGGTTCAGCTTCCTGGGTCAGACGCTGCAGCCTCCATTGTGACCCGGTCGGGGTTCACATTGGCTCAGAAGTGACCTTAATTGAAGCTTCTTCTCTGCCCAGCCCAGGTGATGACTTTCTCCAGCTGGTACTAGCCCCCTAGGGCAGCCCTGGGCCCTGTTAACTAAATTCTGAGCCCCAGACTGCAGGTAACTGAAAGACCTCAGGGAAAGTGCTGGGGACTGGCAAGCAAGTGACTCTGCACAAACAGCCCCTCCTCATTTCTCCTCCCATTAGCAATTGCCAGGAGAAAATCCATGGATGGGAGAGCAAAGAACCCAGGAATGGGACTTTCCCAGCCGGAGAGGGGCAGGGAGAGAGGACAGGGGAAGGGGAGACTGAAAGGGGCAGTGGTAGAAATGAGGGGGAGAGAGATTTCCAGCTCTCTAATCCAGCAGACACATGTATTGCAGCATCCCTGGGCAGAATCACTTTCCAGTGAACAAGAAAAGGATCAGACAGAGGAAAAGCCAGTTCCTGACTCCATGTTCCTCCTGCTGGGTGTGGCTGCCGTGGGGTCAGTGTCCGAGGGAATCCCCCACAGTGACTCCTTTGGTTCTGCTCTTTTCTAGCCTTGTGTTCAGACACTTTGTTACGGGGTGGGGGGAGGGAGAAGGGAGGTTGAACATCTCTCTGTTGGCTTAGCCTGGCAGGAGCCAGGTCTACACTGTAATAAAGAGATGAAGCATTTTCCCAGCATCACAGAATCTAGAATGTCTGTCTCCAGGGAAAGGGCCTGGGGGAAATCATGCTGTGAAATAAACTAAAGTCTGTTCTGAAACCCCCACAATTACCCTTCTCACCCACCCAGGCTGCAGAATGACGTCCATGTTTTGCTCCAGTTCATCCCGTCCTCCCATGGGACACGGAAGGGAAATGGCTGCAGAGGAACCAGCTCAGGTAGGTACCATCGGGGGGGGGGGGGTCGCTGCTGGGTTCCTGCAGGAGGAAGAGGGACAGCAAATACACCGGAGATGGGAAGGTTTGCACAGTCTGGTTTGGAGGTTGGCGCTGGGCAGGAAATGCACATTGTGGAGAAAGGGAGGGGGACAGGATGCGGCAAACCTGCTGGGAGATGTTTAATAAGCGGCCTAGATTCTAGGACCAGACCCATGAGGTTCCGAGGTCGAAATGCTCTGATTTGTGAAACAGGAAATAACCCACCAACATGGGCCTAAGAAAACTGACCAGACTCCCAGTGCTGGAGCCTAATCATAGAATATCAGGGTTGGAAGGGACCTTAGGAGGTCATCTAGTCCAACCCCCTGCTCAAAGCAGGACCAATCCCCAATTTTTGCCCCAGATCCCTAAATGGCCCCCTCAAGGATTGAACTCACAACCCTGGGTTTAGCAGGCCAATGCTCAAACCACTGAGCTATCCCTCCCCCCCACGGCTGCTCTGAGATATGAAGGGGGCACTGTCACGGAGTGTGGGGGAGTTAGAGCCCTGTACCCCTTTGTCACGGAGTATAGGGGAGTCCGGCCCTGCACCCCTCTTCCCCGGAGTCACTGGGAGTCTCAGCCAGCCAGTAGAACAGAAGGTTTATTAGAGATGCCAGGAACACAGTCCAACCAGAGCTTGTCAGTACATCCAGGACCCCTCAGTCGGGTCCTTCCGGGGGGCAGGGAGCTGAGACCCCAGCCTGGGGGCTCCCTGCATTTCGCCCCACAGCTCCAAACGGGGCAGGGAGGCCAGACCCTGTCTGCCTCTCTCCCCTCTTCTCCGGCCAGCTCCAAAACGAAACTATCCAGCCCCTCCTCCCCCTTTGTCTGCTTCCTGGGCCAGGAGGTTACCTGATCCCTTTGTTCCAACACCTTCAGCTCTCACCTTTGCAGGGGAGAGCCCGGGGCCATCGGTTGCTAGACCGAGTGTCAGCCCTTCTCTGTGTCCAGGCCCCTCTGTAACACTCATGCATCCTTGTTCCACCACCTAGAAACTCAAGCACTGCATAGGGGAAACCGAGGCACCCACACAGTACTCAGGGAAAACATTAACAACAGTCCTAGTTCGTCACACCCTTGTCGTGGGATTTACTGTGACACTTAGCCAGCCAGCAGAACAGAAGGTTTATTAAGGACGCCGGGAACACAGTTCAAATAGAGCTTGTGGGTACAAACAGGACCCCTTAGTCAGGCCCTTTTGGGGCCAGGGAGCTTAGACCCCAGCCTTGGGGCTCCCTGCGTTTTACCACCCAGCTTTAAACTTTAACCAACCAGACCAAACCCTTGAGCAGGCTCTTTTCCCCTCCCCCGGCTTCTTTTCTAGGCTTTGTCCATTTTTCCAGGCAAAGGTGTCACCTCTCCCAACCCCTCTTCTGGCTCATGTTACAGCCTCAGGTATCTTCCTTCAGGGGAAGTCTCCCATCCCCAATGCAGCCAGTCCCAGTGAACCTCCCCCACAACACTCCCAGGTCAAATCTACCCCGCTCCCTACTTCATCACAGGCACCCATCAGTGAGGCTTAGGGGAGATTCCCCTCCCTTCATATCCAGCTCCTCACAATGAGGAGGGTGTTGGGCTTCCTACCTGAGATCTCTCCCTGGACCCTGCTAGGGGCTCCATCTCCTGTATCAGTCTGTGGCTAGTAGGTGTGTGATGGATCTGCTGGGAGAGACAAGGGGCTCTCTCTTCGTCCCTTCACCCTGGTGTTTCCTGGATGCTCTGAGCGGGGTGGGAGTGGGACTCTGTTGACTGTGAGCCACCCAGAGCTTCCGTTTGGCTCCTCTACCACGGGAATAGCGGGGCTGTGAGTGGGGCAGCAGGTCCTGAGTGTTGGACTCTTGTTCTTTCAGGGGCCGGTGACCTTCGAGGAGGTGGCTGTGTATTTCACCAGGGAAGAGTGGGCTCTGCTGGACCCCGCTCAGAGAGCCCTCTACAGAGACGTCATGCAGGAGAACTATGAGAATGTGACCTCGCTGGGTAAGGGTTTCTGTCCCCTCAGTTATTAGAAGGGGAAATGAAGAGATTTGGTTCATGCCACCCCCACAATGCCATCTGTACTCTGTCCTGGTTCAGCATCACGCCAATATGCCAGCGACACACACACTGCCAGAGACCCTTCCCTGCTGCCGAACACTTTGGGGGTATAGCTCAGTGGTAGAGTGTTTGACTACAGCTCAAGTGGTCCTTGGTTCAAATCCAAGTGCCCCCTTGCAAGCCTGTTCCTTTAACAAAAATAATTACAAATCTATTTCCATTCTGTTCAGGAGTTCCGCTGAATAGGGATGAGTGAAAACACTCAACATTTCCCTGTGCAAATGCATAAAAACCTAGCAAACACGTCCCTCAGCTGAAATCAGTTCTAATCCTCCAAGTGTCTAGTTTATGTTTTCATCAATTAAACAAAGCTATAATATGAAATCACATTTGCAGGTCCTTGGTCTCCATGGGCGACAATGTGCAGAAGAACAAGAACCCCGTCCAGTTGGGAGGAACGGACTCACATCTTGCTGGGAACTCGGCTCCTTGTGCCCAGAGTGTCTCTGGCCCCTCCATAGATGACCCGAGAAACACAGTGTCCGTCTCCTCTAAAGAAGTGCTTGGAGAGACTTTCCACATATCACCGCCTGGCCTAATGGATCAGGCGTCTGACTTCGGATCAGAAAATTGAGGGTTCAAGTCCCTTTGGGGTTGTGCTTTGTGCACTTTCCCCTTTGTACTGAACGTCCGGCTTTTTTCTGGGCTGGAGCCTCTTCTTGGCTGCTCTGGCTCCAGCTACAGCCCGAGGAAGGAGGTTGTCAGGGGTTCCCTCCCCATTCTGAACTCTGGAGTACATTCATGGGCACCTGCATGAAAGACCCCCAAAGCTTATTTTTACCAGTTTAGGATAAAAACTTCCTCAAAGCACAAATCCCTTTTGTCCTTGAACGGTACGCTGCCACCACCAAGTGATTTAAACAAACATTCAGGGAGGGTGTAACGAAGTGGGACTGTTCCTAATGTTTCCTCTGAATACTGAGTGGGTCCCTCAGTTTCCCCTATGCCTCAGTTTCCCCTCTGCATTTCTTAAGTCTCTAGGTGGTGGGATAAGGGGTGTGATTGTTGCAAAGCCCTAGAGGGCCAGTGTGATGACACAGAATGGCCGACACCCTGTCTCCTGGCAACTGCTGGCCTGGGCCCCTTCCCTGCAAAGGTGCCGGCTGAAGGGGTTGGAGAACAAAGGGATCAGTGATCTCCTGGCCCAGGAAGGAGACAAAGGCAGAGGAGGGGCTGGAGAGTTTGGAGCTGGCTGGGCACATGGAGGGAGGTCCAGACGGACCTCTGGCCTCCCCACCCCCCAAGATGGACCTGACTGAGGGGTCCTGTTGTCTGTACCTACAAGCTCTGGTTTAGACTCTGTTCCTGTCGTCTAATAAACCTTCTGTTTCACTGGCCGGCTGAGAGTCACGTCTGATGGCGGAGTTGGGGGGCAGGGCCCTCTGGCTTCCCCACGAGCCCCGCTGGGTGAAGAAGGGGATGCTGAACACTCCAGGGTCAGACCCAGGAAGGTGGAAGCTGGGGAAGCTTCTTGCCCTGGAGACAGTCGGCTCAGCGAGGAGGCTCCTCCAGAGTCCTGACTGGCTTCGTAGGGAGCAGTTCCAGAGCATCGCCCGACAGGGGCATCGACAGAGCAGTGACTGGGGAGCCCAGCCCCTCACAGCCCCTCCCCCTCACACTGACACCCCCATGGACCCTCCCCTCACAGCCCCTCCCCCTCACAGAGACACCCCATGGACCCTCCCCCTCACAGCCCCTCCCCCTCACACTGACACCCCCATGGACCCTCCCCCTCACAGCCCCTCCCCCTCACACTGACACCCCCATGGACCCTCCCCCTCACAGCCCCTCCCCCTCACACTGACACCCCCATGGACCCTCCCCCTCACAGCCCCTCCCCCTCACACTGACACCCCCATGGACCCTCCCCCTCACAGCCCCTCCCCCTCACACTGACACCCCCATGGACCCTCCCCCTCACAGCCCCTCCCCCTCACAGACACTGCATAGACCTCCCCCTCACAGCCCCTCCCACTCACACTGACACCCCCATGGACCCTCCCCCTCACAGCCCCTCCCCCTCACACTGACACCCCCATGGACCCTCCCCATCACAGCCCCTCCCCCTCACACTGACACCCCCATGGACCCTCCCCTCACAGCCCCTCCCCCTCACACTGACACCCCCATGGACCCTCCCCTCACAGCCCCTCCCCCTCACACTGACAACCCCATGGACCCTCCCCCTCACAGCCCCTCCCACTCACACTGACAGCCCCATGGACCCTCCCCCTCACAGCCCCTCCCCCTCACATTGACACCCCCATGGACCCTCCCCCTCACAGCCCCTCCCCCTCACACTGACACCTCCATAGACCCACCCCCTCACAGCCCCTCCCTTCACACTGACACCCCCATGGACCCTCCCCCTCACAGCCCCTCCCCCTCACACTGACACCCCCATGGACCCTCCCCTCACAGCCCCTCCCCCTCACACTGACAACCCCATGGACCCTCCCCCTCACAGCCCCTCCCCCTCACACTGACAACCCCATGGACCCTCCCCCTCACAGCCCCTCCCCCTCACAGACACTGCATAGACCTCCCCCTCACAGCCCCTCCCACTCACAGTGACACCCCCATGGACCCTCCCCCTCACAGTCCCTCCCCCTCACACTGACACCCCCATGGACCCTCCCCATCACAGCCCCTCCCCCTCACACTGACACCCCCATGGACCCTCCCCTCACAGCCCCTCCCCCTCACACTGACAACCCCATGGACCCTCCCCCTCACAGCCCCTCCCCCTCACACTGACACCTCCATAGACCCACCCCCTCACAGCCCCTCCCTTCACACTGACACCCCCATGGACCCTCCCCCTCCCAGCCCCTCCCTTCACACACGCAGGCACTTGTTCGCTGAGGTCTGACATTACAAACCCAGGGGGGAGGTTTCTGAGGATTTACTCCCTGAGCCCCTCCCCCTCACACTGACACCCCCATGGACCCTCCCCCTCCCAGCCCCTCCCTTCACACACGCAGGGACTTGTTCGCTGGGCTCTGACATTACAAACCCAGGGGGGAGGTTTCTGAGGATTTACTCCCTGAGCCCCTCCCCCTCTCACCGCTCCCCTGAGTGCAGAGGGGCTGGGCTCAGGCAGCCAGTTTCACCCAGGGATTTCCCAGCCCAGGCCCCCGAGTCTCCTCTGCCCGTATCTACCAGTGACACTGCGCGTGGGCGGCGGCTACAAGGGGCTCGGGGAGGCTGAACCTCCCCAAACGGGGCAAGAAATGCTGGTGTGACGCACCCCCCTTGGAGGGGGGCTGGGCCGCTGCCTTGGGACAGACCCTCCCGAGGAGTGGGGGAGCCACCGGCACTCAGACCTCACGCACAGGCCTGGCTCTCGCCTTCAGCCCAGGCAGCCAGAGGGGCCGGGGAGCTCCCTGGCAGTCCGACCCCTCAGCCACCTCCTGCCTCACAGCCTCGGCTCCTGGCGCTCTGCTGGTCGTCCCCTCGCTTGCAGGCCCAGAGCAAAAAGAAACAAGCACCTGCCTAGCAGAGGATGGTTTCGATCCAGTGACCTCTGGGTTATGGGCCCAGCACGCTGCCGCTGCGCCACTCTGCTGGGTCTCTGCTTCCAGCATCCAGCACCCAGCCTCCAGCATCCACACTAGCGCCTTGCGAGCGCTGGCGCTGGCCAGCAGAGATCTCAGCCACAATGCCCCAGATGGGCAAACGCTGTGGGCTCCTGAAGCCTCTGCCACCCTATGGATCTGGGCTTTTGTTCTTCCCTTGCTCTTTCTCAGCAAGGGGAAGGAAAGAAGCTCTCCTTCAAGCTGGAGTCACAAGGGCGAGGTAAGGATGACTTCCTGGGAGCCGGCTCCAGTTCTTTGCTCTACCAGCTGACCCACCGAAGAGCTGCCACCACTTTCTCCAAGTTCGCCCAGCGGTGTGAGCCAGGGTGAGCGCCAGCCAAGTGGATGGAATTTGAAGGGAAGGGGCAGAGCGCAGTGAGAGAGTTTCTGTGGTGTTGTGGTTATCACGTTTGCCTAACACGCAAAAGGCCCCTGGTTCAAAACCAGGCAGAAACATGCTGGCTTCCTTTTCCCTAGCTGTCCAGCAAGGCACTTCTCCATCTGCCACTGGCCTGTTGGGGAATGTTGCATGGACTGTATCATACACGCCCCACCCTGCTTCTCAGAGCCCACAGGAGAGAATCCAGAGACGAGTGAGAAATTTCCCAGCTGCGCTCTCAGGAGAAGCCAGGAGCTGTCCCTGACCAGACACCCAGGAGAGGAACCACGGCAGTTCTGCAGACACATCTGGCTGCCAGGGGATCCAGCTAGGAGAGGAGCTGGGGGATCTGCAGGTTTTGCAGTGGGGAGCAGGGCCAGGCCAGTGGGGCTGTCTCAGGAGTCCCAGGGGGCTTTGCCAGTGGGGAGGCTCTAGGTCACATGTTGGGGGCAGGGTGGGGCAGTAGGGATACAGGATGTGAGGCTGGTTAACATGGAACTGCACAAAAACCTCCCCCTTTGCTCCAGCTAAAGGCCCTGCTTTGGCCTGTCCCCGTTTCATGAAAATCTCCATCTCTCCCCCGGCTCTCAGACACCCCCTCTCCCCCAGGGGTATTGTCACCATTTCTTCCTTTTTTCATGGGCTCGTACAAATAGTTTTGCCATGGAAATGATCCAGTACATTTAAAAGGAGAAAACCAATCACACAACACGTGTGTATCTCCTCCCCCAGACAGAGTGTGGGTCTGAATCTTTCTACTGACCAGTCTGGGCAGGCAGAGTCACCCCCACATTCACTGCACGTCGGGCCCAGGACTTGCGCCCAGCAGTTCTTGGGGCTGTGGGGAGAACCGAGCGTCACTGTCATCCCTTCCCTGTCCCCCTTCAAGCCCCTTCCCCAAAGTCCCCACCCCAACTCCGCCCTCTCCCCGCCCCTATTACAACCCCTTTCCCAAATCCCTGCCTCTTCTCCCCCCACCTTGTGCGCACGGCTTCCCGCTCCTCCCCCCTTCCTCCTAGAAACCACGAAGCCGCCAGACAGCTGTTCTGGTGGTGGGACCTGCCTGGGGGTAAAAAAACCAAAAAAACAAAATTGGGGGGGGGGGGGCGGGGAGCCCGGTGGGCCGCAGGGAAGAGCGCCGCGGGCCGCGTGTTTGAGACCCCTGGACTAGATACCCCCTGAGGTCTCTTCCAGCCCTAATCTTCTATGATTCTAAGTAGCTGCAAGTGGGCCCCAAATGTTTCTTTGTGTTCACATCTGTACAGACACTGGGAATGGGCGACAGGGGATGGATCACTTCATGATTCCCTGTTCTGTTCATTTCTCTCTAAAGCATCTGGCATTGAGCACTCTTGGAAGACAGGACACTGGGCTAGATGGGCCATTGGTCTGACCCAGTCTGGCCGTTCTTACGTTTTATGTACAGGAGTGAGGCACTTACAGAGCAGAAATGGGGGAGGGGCTCTACATTTAATCAGTGTTAAAGAGAAATGTGTTCACACACCGTGAGACTCGATGTACGGAAGAAATAACAAGGGATCCCCAGCTCCTTCCCCCGGCCTGAGGTGGGGATTAGCTGCCAACAGCTGCGGCTGTGGTCTGAGGGGAGCGGTATCAGGTCTCTGCCTGTGGGTGCAGCCCACCCGCTGGGTCTCCTGGGGCAGAGGGTGAGTGGCTGGGCCGGGCTGCACCGGCTGGGGGCTGAAATATGAACAGGGGTCTAAGGACTCTGCACCGGTCTCCAGAGGGGGTCGAGGATGCTGAGGCAGGGGAATCTCGACATCACAGTCAGCAAGATTCAAAGCTGCTTGGGGGTGGAGAGGAGGGCGATGGCTCTGCTGGATTTTTAGTGCATCCCTTTAACTACTCGCTCATGACAACCTGGCAGCCCCCAGCTTTGCCGTTGCTCTGTGGTTGTGTTCTCTGTGGGAAGGGGCTTCTAGGAACTGGTATTTCCAGCTGCATTATAGAGTCATAAAAGAGAAAAGAGTTAATCTCTTAATAAAGTGTGTGTGTGTGTGTGTGTGTGTGTGTTAGATGGGTGGGAGGGTGTCCAGCAATCAGTCTGTTCCAGTCTCTTTTCTCTGGGATTTCCTTTAGAAAAAGCTGAAGCAGGGAGCAAACCATCTGCTCTCTCTGAGCTTTGAAAACTGGACATTCAGATTATGAAACTAACACACTAGCAACTGCGCTAAGAAGGCTTTTGGCTAAGTGCATGTAGGTCTCTCCTACGGAAATGACTGGGGCAGGAAAGGAGCCAAGGGTGTGCTGGGAGAAGCAGGGAGATCTGGTGCCCAGAGACCTTTCCTCGCGGCTTTCTCAGCACCAAACAAACCAACTCCCTCTGCCACTGAACAGTCCACCTGGGACGAATAGAAGCACTGGGGGCTTTCTCTTTGCCACTTTTTCTGGGGTGAGCAGGCATCCTGGAGGCCTTTCTAGAAGAGAATTGGGAACGGAGTTCAAAAAACCAATTTGAAAACCGGAAGCTCAGATTTAGACTCATTTATCATTCGAGTCTAGTGTCACAATCAATACAATTGCTTCAGCCTGATAGTTTCCCAAAGGGAAAACTTCACTTCTCTCCAAAGGGAGTTGAGAGAAAACACTTTTCAGAGTCCAAAAGAGACAAGGCGGGTGAGGGTAAGAGCTTGTAGAGGACCAACCTCTGTTGGTGAAAGAGACACGCTTTGGAGATAACCCAGAACACTTCTTCAGTTCTGTGTAGCCCGAAAGGTTGTTTCTTCCATAAACAGCAGTTAGAACATAAGACCAGGCAGACTGAGACCAGTTCATCTAGCCCACTACCCTGCCTTCCGAAAGTGGCCAATGTCCGGCACCCCAGAGGGAATGAACAGAACAGGTAATCATCAAGTGATCCCTCCACTGTTGTCCATTCCCAGCTTCTGGCAAACAATGGCTATGGGCACAATTCCTGGCTAATAGCCATTGATGGACCTGTCCTCCATGCACTTCTCTAGTTCTTTTTTGAACCCTGTTCTAGTCTTGGCCTTCGCAACACCCTCTGGCAAAGAGTTCCCCAGGTTAACTGGGCAGCAATGGTGTCCCTAGCCTCCGTTTGCCAGAAGCTGGGATTGGGTGAGAGGGCATGGATCACTTCATGATAACCGGTCTGTTCATTCCCTTTGGGGTACCTGCCTTTGGCCACTGTCGGAGGACAGGATACTGGGCTTCATGGATCTTTGATATGGCCCTGTTCTTATGTTGTGTGAAGAAATATTTCTTTTTGTTCATTTTAAACCTGCAGCCTATTCATTTCATTTCATTTCGTGACCGCTCTTAGTTCTTGTGTTATGAGAAGGAGTAAATAACACTCCCACCTTGGTCCCTTAAAAGATATTATGTGACTCCCTCCCCCTTGTCTCTCATGTCCTGGGACCAACACGAATACCACACCACTGCAAACAAGGTTCAAAGTCAATGCACATGGAAGAAGCATCTTGTGTTTTTGATTCCTTATGTCCTGGTCCCAACCTGTGGCCATTTCCTTTTCCTCCTTTCTGTTACAAGCTTTGGTGTTTTGCACAGAAACATTATTTCCCCAGGAGCGACGGCTGCATTCCTGTACCAAACCGTCACTAGAAGGGGGCAGACAAAGGCCTTTAGGACAAGGCAACTGTCACTGTCAAAAAATCATCTCCCTCCTGCAGGTGACTGGCAGCCTGAGTTTGTTCCTTCTCCTCCCGGAGTCTGGGGGCTGGACTCAGCACTATCCAGCCTCTGTGTGTGTAGCAGGAACAAACACAAACCTTGTCTTTGAAACAAGCTGTTCCCGTCCTTCTCAGGGAAGATTTTCTGTGATTGAAGTTGAGCTTCAGTTCCCCTCTCCTAGGGGTGGGTTGGGTGTGGGGCCAGCTCCCAATGAGATCTGTTGTCACCTTTGCCCCCTTTCAGTCACTCTGGGATGGTAACTCTGCTCCCATCTGTCAGGCAGCCTCCAGCCCATCCACCCTGCTTAGAGCTCCATGGTCAGGTGTCACCGCCTTTGCTAGCACCTATAACATGCAGGAAAGTTCCCCCGACCAGATGCATTGGTGGTATAGTGGTGAGCATAGCTGCCTTCTAAGCAGTTGACCTGGGTTTGATTCCCAGCCAATGCAGTGATAGTGTTTCTCTTTTGTGGGTTCCTTGTCTGGAAGTGGTTTAATTTCATTCACATTGTTTTATAATTACATTATCAATAGAATGAGACAATAAATGTCTCAAAGCCCATCAGGTCACACAGGATGTAGACATACAAGAGGCTGGGATGTGTCATCGGAGAAAGACAGAACGTTTGGAAACCTGCATCTCCCGTCCCCTTCCCTTCACTGTTATGATTCCAGCTGCGTGCGATGTTTGCATGATGTCCCTGCGTGATGGAGAAATAAAGTTTTGGGTCAGTTTTTGCTCCTGCAGATTCCTTTGCTGTTACAATTATAATGACATGAACTAAAGGGAGGCAAAATAAAAATAAACCCAAAATTGCACTAGAGGTATGGAAAGAGAAGATCATGCTTAAGCCAAACACGTCAAAATACAAATGAGTACTAAAGAGGGGGAGGGGAGAAGAGATCAGGAATGTCAAAATCCCTTTGATATTTGAACTCACGTTGCTAGAATCAAAGTTCAGACTTGACACTGTGGAAAACATACTACTGCCCGTCTCTCTGCACACCTGTGGTGAGCGACATCGAGTTGGGACACCTGTTCTGCTTCAATCATTTATTGTCTCACCGTGTTATCTGTCTCTTCCTTCTCCCCCCATTTCTCTTCTCCAGTGGCTCTGTCTTTCTCCTCTTGCTCCCTCTCCCCCTGCCCTGTCCCAGGGACTCTCACTCTGCAGCATTTAGGACAAGCCAGAGCTTCCATGTTCTGCACGTGATCCTGTGTCAGGACGTGCGACCCAGGTCAGAACCAGTCACCAGAACTGGTGGATCGAGCTGGGGATCCCTTGTTATTTCTTCCGTACATCGAGTCTCACGGTGTGTGAACACATTTCTCTTTAACACTGATTAAATGTAGAGCCCCTCCCCCATTTCTGCTCTGTAAGTGCCTCACTCCTGTACATAAAACGTAAGAACGGCCAGACTGGGTCAGACCAATGGCCCATCTAGCCCAGTGTCCTGTCTTCCAAGAGTGCTCAATGCCAGATGCTTTAGAGAGAAATGAACAGAACAGGGAATCATGAAGTGATCCATCCCCTGTCGCCCATTCCCAGTGTCTGTACAGATGTGAACACAAAGAAACATTTGGGGCCCACTTGCAGCTACTTAGAATCATAGAAGATTAGGGTTGGAAGAGACCTCAGGGGGTATCTAGTCCAGGGGTCTCAAACACGCGGCCCGCGGAGCTCTTCCCTGCAGCCCACCGGGCTCCCTGCCCCCCCCCGCCCCAATTTTGTTTTTTTGGTTTTTTTACCCCCAGGCAGGTCCCGCCGCCAGAACAGCTGTCTGGCGGCTTCGTGGTTTCTAGGAGGAAGGGGGGAGGAGCGGGAAGCCGTGCGCACAAGGTGGGGGGAGAAGAGGCAGGGATTTGGGAAAGGAGTTGTAATAGGGGCGGGGAGAGGGCGGAGTTGGGGTGGGGACTTTGGGGAAGGGGCTTGAAGGGGGACAGGGAAGGGATGACAGTGACGCTCGGTCCTCCCCACAGCCCCAAGAACTGCTGGGCGCAAGTCCTGGGCCCGACGTGCAGTGAATGTGGGGGTGACTCTGCCTGCCCAGACTGGTCAGTAGAAAGATTCAGACCCACACTCTGTCTGGGGGAGGAGATACACACGTGTTGTGTGATTGGTTTCCTCCTTTTAAATGTACCGGATCATTTCCATGGCAAAACTATTTGTACGAGCCCATGAAAAAAGGAAGAACCCATGAAAATACCCCTGGGGGAGAGGGGGTGTCTGAGAGCCGGGGGGGAGACGGAGATTTTCATGAAATGGGGACAGGCCAAAGCAGGGCCTTTAGCTGGAGCATAGGGGGAGGTTTTTGTTCAGTTCCATGTTAACCAGCCTCACATCCTGTATCCCTACTGCCCCACCTTGCCCCCAACATGTGACCTAGAGCCTCCCCACTGGCCAAGCCCCCTGGGACTCCTGAGACAGCCCCACTGGTCTGGCCTCCTCCCCACTGCAAAACCAGCAAATCCCCCAGCTCCTCTCCTAGCTGGATCCCCTGGCAGCCAGATGTCTCTGCAGAACTGCCGTGGTTCCTCTCCTGGGTGTCTGGTCAAGGACAGTTACTGGCTTCTCCTGAGAGCGCAGGTGAGAAATGACTCACTCGTCTCTGGATTCTCTCCTGTGGGCTCTGAGAAGCAGGGTGGGGCGTGTATGATACAGTCCATGCAACATTCCCCAACAGGCCAGTGGCAGATGGAGAAGTGTCTTGCTGGACAGGTAGGGAAAAGGAAGCCCTCATGTTTCTGCCTGGTTTCGAACCAGAGGCCTTTTGCGTGTTAGGCAAACGTGATAACCACAACACCACAGAAACTCTCTCCCTGCCCTCTGCCCCTTCCCTTCTAATTCCATCCGCTTGGCCGGCGCTCGCCCTGGCTCACACCGCTGGGCGAACCTGGAGAAAGTGGTGGCAGCTCTTCGGTGGGTCGGCTGGTAGAGCAAAGAACTGGAGCCGGCTCCCAGGAAGTCATCCTTACCTCGCCCTTGTGACTCCAGCTTGAAGGAGAGCTTCTTTCCTTCCCCTTGCTGGGAAAGAGCAAGGGAAGAACAAAAGCCCAGATCCATAGGGGGGCAGAGGCTTCAGGAGCCCACAGCGTTTGCCCATCTGGGGCATTGTGGCTGAGATCTCTGCTGGCCAGCGCCAGCGCTCGCAAGGCGCTAGTGTGGATGCTGGAGGCTGGGTGCTGGATGCTGGCGGCAGAGACCCAGCAGAGTGGCGCAGCGGCAGCGTGCTGGGCCCATAACCCAGAGGTCGATGGATCGAAACCATCCTCTGCTAGGCAGGTGCTTGTTTGTTTTTGCTCTGGGCCTGCAAGCGAGGGGGCGACCAGCAGAGCGCCAGGAGCCGAGGCCGTGAGGCAAGAGGTGGCTGAGGTGTGGGACTGCCAGGGAGCTCCCCGGCCCCTCTGGCTGCCTGGGCTGAAGGCGAGAGCCAGGCCTGTGCGTGAGGTCTGAGTGCCGGTGGCTCCCCCACTCCCCGGGAGGGTCTGTCCCAAGGCAGCGGCCCAGCCCCCCTCCAAGGGGGGTGCGTCCCACCAGCATTTCTTGCCCCGTTTGGGGAGGTTCAGCCTCCCCGAGCCCCTTGTAGCCGCCGCCCACGCGCAGTGTCACTGGCAGATACGGGCAGAGGAGACTCGGGGGCCTGGGCTGGGAAATCCCTGGGTGAAACTGGCTGCCTGAGCCCAGCCCCTCTGCACTCAGGGGAGCGGTGAGACGGGGAGGGGCTCAGGGAGTAAATCCTCAGAAACCTCCCCCCTGGGTTTGTAATGTCAGAGCCCAGCGAACAAGTCCCTGCGTGTGTGAAGGGAGGGGCTGTGAGGGGGAGGGTCGATGGGGGTGTCAGTGTGAGGGGAAGGGCTGTGAGTGGGAGGGTCCATGGGGGAGTCAGTGTGAGGGGGAGGGGCTGTTATGGGGAGGGCTATGGAGTGTCTCTGTGAGGGGAGGGGCTGTGAGGGGGAGGGTCCATGGGGGTGTCAGTGTGAGGGGAGGGGCTGTGAGGGGGAGGGTCCATGGGGGTGTCAGTGTGAGGGGGAGGGGCTGTGAGGGGGCGGGTCCGTGGGGGTGTCAGTGTGAGGGGGAGGGGCTGTGAGGTTGAGGGTCCATGGGGGTGTCAGTGTGAGGGGGAGGGGCTGTGAGGGGGAGGGTCCATGGGGGAGTCAGTGTGATGGGAGGGGCTGTGAGGGGAAGGGTCCATGGGGGAGTCAGTGTGAGGGGGAGGGTCCATGGGGGTGTCAGTGTGAGGGGGAGGGGCTGTGAGGGGGAGGGTCCATGGGGGTGTCAGTGTGAGGGGGAGGGTCCATGGAGGTGTCAGTGTGAGGGGGAGGGGATGTGAGGGGGAGGGTCCATGGGGGTGTCAGTGTGAGGGGAGGAGCTGTGAGGGGAAGGGTCCATGGGGGAGTCAGTGTGAGGGGGAGGGTCCATGGAGGTGTCAGTGTGAGGGGGAGGGGCTGTGAGAGGAAGGGTCCATGGGGGAGTCACTATGAGGGGGAGGGGCTGTGATGGGGAGGGCTATGGAGTGTCTCTGTGAGGGGAGGGGCTGTGAGGGGGAGGGTCCATGGGGGTGCAGTGTGAGGAGGAGGGGCAGTGAGGGGGAGGGTCCATGGGGGTGTCAGTGTGAAGGGAGGGGCTGTGAGGGGGAGGGTCCATGGGGGTGTCAGTGTGAAGGGGAGGGGCTATGAGGGGAGGGCTATGGGGTGTCTATGAGGGGAGGGGCTGTGAGGGGGAGGGGCTGTGAAGGGGAGGGTCCATGGGGGAGTCAGTGTGAGGGGGATGGGCTGTGAGGGGGAGGGTCCATGGGGGTGCAGTATGAGGGAGAGGGGCTGTGAGGGGGAGGGTCCATGGGGGTGCAGTGTGAGGGGGAGGGGCTGTGATGGGGAGGGTCAATGGGGGTGCAGTGTGAGGGGGAGGGGCTGTGAGGGGGAGGGTCCATGGGGGTCTCAGTGTGAGGGGGAGGGGCTGTGAGGGGGAGGGTCCATGGGGGTGCAGTGTGAGGGGGAGGGGCTGTGAGGGGGAGGGTCCATGGGGGTCTCAGTGTGAGGGGGAGGGTCCATGGGGGTGCAGTGTGAGGGGGAGGGGCTGTGAGAGGGAGGGTCCATGGGGGTCTCAGCCCAGGGCTACACTAGGGAAGGGGGGTCGATCTACGATACGCAGCTTCAGCTACGTGAATAACGTAGCTGAAGTCGGCGTATCGTAATCGACTTACCTGGGCGTGAGGACGGCGGCGCGTCGATCGCTGCCGCTCCCCCGTCGACTCTGCTTCCGCCGCTCGATGATGTGGATTTCCGAAGCCGACGGGGAGCGCGATCGGGGATCGATTAATAGCGTCTTTATGAGACGCGAAAAATCGATCCCCGATAGATCGATTGCTACCCGCCGATCCGGCGGGTAGTGAAGACAAGCCCTCAGTGTGAAGGGAGGGGCAGTGAGGGGGAGGGTCCATGGGGGTGTCAGTGTGAGGGGGAGGGGCTGTGAGAGGGAGGGTCCATGGGGGTCTCAGTGTGAGGGGGAGGGGCAGTGAGGGGGAGGGTCCATGGGGGTGTCAGTGTGAAGGGAGGGGCTGTGAGGGGGAGGCTCCATGGGGGTGTCTCTGTGAGGGGGAGGGGCTGTGAAGGGGAGGGTCCATGGGGGAGTCAGTGTGAGGGGGAGGGGCTGTGAGGGGGAGGGTCCACGGGGGAGTCAGTGTGAGGGGGAGGGGCTGTGAGGGGGAGGGTCCATGGGGGTGTCAGTGTGAGGGGGAGGGGCTGTGAAGGGGAGGGTCCATGGGGGAGTCAGTGTGAGGGGAGGGGCTGTGAGGGGGAGGGTCCATGGGGGTGTCAGTGTGAGGGGGAGGGGCTGTGAGGGGGAGGGTCCATAGGGGAGTCAGTGTGAGGGGAGGGGCTGTGAGGGGGAGGGTCCATGGGGGTGTCAGTGTGAGGGGGAGGGGCTGTGAGCATCTGGTCATCTCCAGGCAGCAGGAGCCCCCTGACATGGGAGTTGAACCGCCCCCTCCCCCCAGGTGCTTTGGGGGGGCCTAGAGCCCAGCATGGAGCTGCTGTCCCTGCAGGGCCCCTGGGAGTCACAGAGGGGTGATGTGAGGTTACTGCCCCGTCTGTCCTGGGCTGGGGGGCTGCAGCCCCCGGAACAGCCCTGTGGGGACTCAGCCCTGTGGGGGATTCACTGTGTGTGGAAAAGCCCGTCTAGGAATGGGGATTCCCAGCTGCGTTACAGCAGCGTGACGGAGAGGAAAGAGTTAATGCTTTAGGACAGTCTGGGGGCGCTGGATGGGAAGGAGGGTGCCCGGCTCTCAGGCTGCAGAACGACCAACCCCAAACGTTCAAAAACCCTGAGCCAGGCTCACCGAAAATCACGAGATGGGCTTTGAAATGATGAGATTGTGTAAAATTAATAGATTTTTGGATCTTTTTATTTGCCTTCTGCTTGATGAGCCTTTAGGGCGCATGGGGGAGACATTTTGAATCTATTTCCAAGGTCACAAGGGCTAGAAACGTCCTGTGTCTTTAAGAGCGAAGGCTGAAATCATCACGTCTCCACCTGACTCCAGGAGCTGGGGCTTTAAGGAAAACAACAATTCTCATGAGCCACAAGGCAAAATCAGGAGCGTTGGCAGCACCGAGTGGGACGGAGTCTTTATTCCCCGGGATCCCCTGGAGCCGGGTTCCCAGCCTTGTTCTTTCTGTGGCCCCCACCCACCCGTGCCACAACAACTGTCTAACGCCGGCCCTGCTTGCTGGTTTATTTTGGCAAATCCCCCCCTGAAACCTGCTCACTGCCCCCCCCCCCCCCGGGGGCTCTGGACCCCTGGCTGAGAACCACGGCCTGGGAGCTCTGTTTAGAAGTGGGGAGCAAAGCTGCTGCCTTTCCCCATGGCTGAACTCAGGCCCTTAGCGTGGGATATTCCTGCCCTGCCAGCGACCCCAGGAAAGCTCACTGAGCCGCTGCCTGGCCTCAGGGACAGTCTCAGCCGGCAGGGCCCCAGGGGGCAATGAAGCAGCTGGGTCAGGCTGGGAACCCTCATCCCCAGAGAAGTGCCCTGGCTCCCTGCTCAGCAGCTGAGAAGTCAATTCCCCCCACGCCCGATGAACCAGCCTGGAGCTCAGTGCAGCGCTGGGGGTTTCTCCTTTCACTCCACTGAAGGCTGCTATCAGATCTCCCAAAACCAGTGCTCTAGATGAGGCTTGAACTCACAATCACTCCATGCATCACTGCCCTATAAGTACTGCGCATTAACCCTTTGCGCCACTGAACCCCACACTGGGTAAACCACATTGACTAGATCTTGACCAACAATTCTGGACCTTGACACAAATCAATGGCTTCCCCCTAAGAATGGGGTTGTGTGACCTTCCTTATGTCCTGGCGCCATCTTGTGGCCATTTCCTTTCCCTCCTTTCTGTGAAAACTTTGGGGTTTTGTGCACAAACTTTATTTCCTCAGGAGAGACCCAGGAGCGGGGGCTGCCTGCGTCTACCCAGCACCCACTAGATTAGAAGGTGACCGACAAACACCCTTAAGACGAGGCAGCCGTCCAAAAAATCATCTCCCTGCTTCCCTTGAGTGACAGCCTGAATCCTTCCTTGTCCGGGCAGAGCCCAAGGACTGGAATCAGCAGCAGCAACAAACCCTCAGTGCGTAGCAGGAACCAACCCAAACTGTGCGTTCGAAGGAGCTGTCTCCTTCCTTCGGGGCTCACGTTTGCCATTAGGGTCACTGATTTTCATTTCCCTTCTCTGAGGGCAGAGATGGGGTTTGAGCCACCTCAGGCTGGGCTGTGGCGCCCAGGTCCCCACCTGTCAGTCACTCTGGGGACCTGTCTCTGCTCACAGCTGACAGGCTGCCTCCAGCCTCTCCAGCCAGCTCCTGAGCTGGGGTGGGGGGGGTGTGTGAGTCATTTGTCAAGCATGAGTGGCACATAGGAGAGCTATTTTTGCTAGGTGCATTGGTGGTGTAGTGGTGAGCAGAGCTGTCCTCCAAGCAGTTAATCTGGGTTTGATTCCCAGCCAATGCAGGGATGTGAGCGTTTCCTGGCTGGGAATTGATTTAATTTCAGTCACATGGTATCAGTTTACCAATGGAATGAGAGAATTAATTAACCATGTCCATATTGCTTGGTATCCTGTCTTCTGATAGTGGCCAATGCCAGGTGCCCCAGAGGGAATGAACAGAACAGAGAATCATCAAGTGATCCATCCCCTGTTGCCCATTCCCAGCTTCTGGCAAACAGAAGCTAGAGACACCATCCCTGCCCAGCCTGGCTAATAGTCATTGATGGACCTATCCTCTATGAATTTATCTATTTCTTTTTTGAACCTTGTTATGGTCTTGGCCTTCACAATATCCTGTGGCAAGGAGTTCCACAGGTTGACTGTGTTGTGTGAAGAAATACTTCCTTTTATTTCTTTTAAACCTGATGGCTCTTAATTTCATTTGGTAATCCCTAGTTCTTGTGTTAGAAGTAGTAAACAACACTTCCTTATCTACTTTCTCTATACCAGTCATGATTTTATAGACCTCAATTATATCTCCCCTCAGCCGTCTCTTTTTCCAGCTGAAAAGCCCCAGTTTTATTAATGTCTTCTCATATGGAAGCTGTTCCATACCCCTAATAATTTTTGTTGCCCTTTTCTGAACCTTTTCCAATACTAATATATCTTTTTTGAGATGGGGCAATCTGCATGCAATATTCAAGGTCTGGGCGTACCATGGATGTATATAACGGCAACATGATATTTTCTGTCTTATTATCTGTCCCTTTCTTAATTATTCCCAGCATTCTGTTTGCTTTTTTGACTGCCGCGGCACATTGAGTGGATGTTTTCAGAGAACTATCCACAGTGACTCCAGATCTCTTTCTTGAGCAGTAACAGCTAATTTAGACCCCATCATTTTATATGTAGAGTTGGGATTATGCTTTCCAAGGTGCATTACTTTGCATTTATCAATATTACATTTCATCTGACATTTTGTTGCCCAGTCACCCACTTTTAAAATATCCCTTTGTAGCTCTTCACAGTCTGCCTGGGTCTTAACTGTCTTTAGTACTTTTGTATCATCTGCTAATGTTGCCACCTCACTGTTTACCCCTTTTCCAGATCATTGATGAATATGTTGACTAGGACTGGTCCCAGAACAGAGCCTTGGGGGACACCACTATTTACCTCTCTCCATTCTGGAAACTGACCATTTATTCCTACCCTTTGTTTCCTATCTTTTAACCAGTTACCAATCCATGAGAGCACCTTCCCTCTTACCCCATGCCAGTTTACTTTGCGTAAGAGCCTTTGGTGAGGGACCTTGTGAACAGGGGCGCCGACTCCGTGGGTGCTCCGGTGCTGGAGCACCCACGGAGAAAAATTGGTGGGTGCTCCGCACCCACTGGCAACTCCCCGCCCGCCCCGGACCCGCGGCAAACTTACCGGGCACTGGGAGATGTTCATAGAACATCTATGTTGCGGGGCCCCGCCCCCGACGCTGGGCAACGTTGCGTCGGCGTCGGGGGCGGGGCCCCGCAACGTCACCCGGCGTCGGGGGCGGGGCCCGGTGTCGGGCGAGGCCCCGCCCCCGATGCCGGGTGACAGCACCCACGGGCAGGGCCGGAAGTCAGCCCCTGTGCTTGTGAAAGTTTTTCTGATCATCTAAGTACACTCTATCCACTGGATCCGCTTGGTCCCCATGCTTTCTGACCCCCTCAGAGAATTCTAGCCGATTGGTGAGGAATGATTTCCCTTTACTAAAACCATGTTGACTCTTCCTCAATAAATTATGTTCATCTCTGTGTCTGACAATATTGTTCTTTATTATAGTTTCAACCAGTTTGCCCGGTTCTGTTCCACCAGTGCTCCTGAGACCGAACATGACGGCCTTCCACGTCTTGTGGGGACATAGGCTGTCCCCACCGAGCCAGGAGAAGTGCGGCTTTTCTGGCAGTAGTGGAAGCGGGGTTGGGCACGCTGGGCTTTGAAGCCTTTTACGGCTCTACTTTTCTGTTTTTCACTTTTCAGCAGGGGGCTGAGCCTGAGGGCAGGTCAGGACAGAGGGGAATGGCGGGACAGCCATAAAGAACGCAGCCGACTCCTCGGATGCTGGGACACACGGCAACTAATCAATGCCATTGTATTGTATCACCGTTGGCAAAGCCGCTGTCAGGAGCATCTTCAGCCGTGGAGGCAGTTCCTCGCAGCAGTGGCTAGCCGGGTTTCTGTGGCCGTTATGCATCTGGCTGTAGTGGGAAACAGCCACGAGTCACCAGCAGAGCGGAGCCGGGCGTGGGCTGGGCTGTGGAACCGGGATGGGCCTTGATTCCGTCCTGCTGGTCTCTGGCTGAGGGCAGGCAAAGGGTGTTACTGGGGAAGTGGCAGCGGTTGTGTTTCATGTTCAGGCTTTGGTATCACTTCCTCCAGGTTTCTCATAAGCACACACGGACGTTAGCGGCTGCTCTCAATGCAGGATTGGCCCAGATACCATAATGTGATGGGGAGGGCATTTTCCTTTTGTTTTTTTGTGTATTTCCAGTGGCATTTCTGTCTGTGGTTTCATTTTTCTTTGTTGAACGGTGTTTTCTCCTGGATCCGATATCTAACTAGAAAAAGAAGAAGGCCTCAGGGTGCCAGATGGAGGAGCAGGCTGGGGCTAGGGCTGCTAAGGGAGTGAGAGTAGCAGGTTTTCTGTATTGTTTCCGGCCCTCTTTTTCTTGACTAGTTTCTCTTCTGCACCAAACTTGCTGTTTCCGCATGTGAGGCTGGCTAGCTCAGTTGGTTAAACATCTGACTTTTAATCTGAGGGTTCAAGTTCCTGGTAAGGTGTAGGGGGATCATTTCCTCCTGTGGTCTACTTCAAGAAGCAGCTTCTCAGTACTCTCCTTGACATTCTCTTTCTTTTGTTTTCAGGACTTGGGCTTTCCTAGGAAGGGCCATTTACTGCCTGGGACTGAAGAGGCAACTTCCTCACACTCCCACTGGCCTCACAGTCTGGAGGAAGAAAGGCTTCTGGGTGCCAACTTGTTGAGCAAATGCAGGGCTGGCCAGAGAGGCCTTGAGCAAGGGAGGCAAAAAATTGTCCGCCCAGGCGCTTCTACACCACAAGTCAGAAGAACACAAGGCTCTCATCACCCCCGGTCCCATGGTGTCAAGTCAGCACTCAGGGCTCTGAATCCTGCACTCCAAGTTCAAATCTCGGTGGGACCTTGAGGCAGCTCTTTTGCCACCTAACACTACTGGCTGTTCCAAGGCTTCCTCTTGCTCTCTCCAATGACGTGGGAGCCTGTCTTTTGCCTGCTCGCTGTTGTGACTTGAGCGCCGGAGGGGACGTTTGATCCAGAAGGCTGGTTGTGCCTGGAGTCCTGTAGGTAGGGGTGCGAGCTCCATTTCCTCTAAGTCCTGAAGCTGGGCTGCAGCCTGGCCTAGGAGGCAGCTCGATGGGTTGACCATGTCCCCGGCACTCCCTGGTTCTCTCCATCTGCTCCTGCTCTAGACTTTTTTCTATCCCATCTCTCCTGCTCTTCTCTTCTGTGCTATCTCTTTCCCTGCTCCCCTTTGTTTTCTATGGGACCTGGCCCCATAGTTCTATGCTGTGCAATATCGTGTTTAACTTTCCAAATCAGCTGGTGGCTGGAGAATATTTCCAGGTGGTTGCCCCCTACGTAGATTGCAGTGATCTCTGGTGTGCCCTCACGGGGAACCAGGCCAGGGTCTAGCCACCTGCGTCAGTGGCAACCGGGGCAAAAGGTTGGGTGGGGCTTCAGTCACACACACGGCATTGCCTCCAACCCCCACAGTCTGTTTCCCTGGGCCACTTCCCCACAGCCCTAGCACCTTTCTCCACTTTTATACCAAGTCCTCAGTCTGGCAGGAGTCAAGGGAGCTCACTCCTGCTCCCCTCACCTGCCCAGCACTGCTCTGATCATGGTGCCCTCTGGTCTCCCTCCTCCAAGACAGCCAGTCCTCCCTCCCCAAATTCCAAGGAGTGACTGACTTTTACTCTGCTGAGCAGCCCTTTATATGTGGGTTGCTCCAGAAAGCCTTCCCCTGATTGGCTCGCCCAATACGCTTTCCTGATTGGCTGGGTTCTGCGCAGCCTCTCCAAGGCTGCCTTAACCTTTCTCCTGGCTGGGTGGGGCAGCTGCCCCCCCCACTCTTGGAAAGTGGCAAATGAGAAGTCTGGAGCTGATGGAAAGGTGACCATGACTCAGCATTGAGCCGAGGTTGCTGTGACTGAAATGCAGAGCACGAACCAGGATATGATCACAGTGGCTGGTGGGAGAAGCACATGTGAGAAGCCCCCTGTCATCTGAGCTGTGGTTTCTGTGCACAGAGATCCAGACAGATCAAGGTCTGCAAGTCTTGAGGGGAATGGGGAACGTCTGTACTTTGGAATTTGCAGGTCTTGTCTTGTACCATCAAGTGGAACAGTTGGAAGGGTTTGTGCGAGGCAGGCACCGTGGCTTAGCTGGTTAAAGCACCTGCCTAGTAAACAGAAGCTCCTGGGTTCAACTCCCAATGGTGCCAGCTGTGGAGTTTGCTCTCAGGGCAGGGGCAGTGCATGGAGATGTCTCCCCCAGGGTCTGCAGAGACGTGCTGGCCACTCCCAGGAGCAATGGGGGTGGGGCAGGGAGCTGTCTCTGCGCTGCTGGCATGTCTCCATGCACGGCTTTGGGAGACTGCCTGAGGTGGGGTAGTGCCAGAGGGGGGCTCAGGTTTCCTCTCTACAGGCTCCTGGTTCATATTGCCGGCTGACAGAGATTTTAGGGAGCGGGAAGGAGGAACCTGAACTGCCATAGTGGGTCAGATGAATAGTTCGTCTGGTCTCGTATCCTGTCTTCTGACAGTGGCCAGTGCCAGGTGCGTCTGAGGGAAGGAACACAACAGCCACTCACTGAGTGAACCGTCCCATCCTCCCCTCCCAGCATCTGGCAGTCAGAGTGTTAGGGACACGCAGAGCATGGGGATGCAGCATCCCTGATTCCCTCGGCTAACAGCTGATGCCCCGATCCTGAGGAACTGATCGAATTCTTTCTTGAACCCGTTTGTAGTTTTGGCCTTCAACACATAATGAACACACATCTGTACCCCCCCGAATTCTAAACACATGAGTTACACACCCTGAGGTCAAGACATTTTAATCAATACACGATATTTTGTTCTGATGGGCCTCTTTGATCCCGAGCCTTTAGGGTGCCGTAAGAACTTCCACAAAAGCTGGAGCCTAAATCCTGAATAAAACTTGGTCTCCCCTCAGCCTCTTCCTATTCCCTCTCCCAGACATGTCATAGACCTGAGGCCATAGCGACACTACAAGCCCATGTTAACTCAAGTTCTGTCAGAGTAGACTCGCTATGGTTACTATGTCACGTCTGTGACTTACTTGTGCTATTCTAATAAATACACTAGACCTGTAATGGTGATAAATGACACCACCATACAAGTATATTGAAGGCGAACCCTAAGGAAATGAAGAGTTTAAATTATCCTCCACATGGCCCGTGTCCCACTAAAATAAATCCAACCCACAGGTCACAAGGATCAATGTCAGGATGCTCCATGGTGCTGAGAGTTTGCCTGACACCTCAGGGACACAGCGTGAGGTAGTGTCCCAGGGATCTACAGGAAAGGAGCAGAACCAGATTGACTTGGGCTGGGGAGAGAATTGAGAGTGTCTCAGGGGTCTGTATAGACGTATTGACCTGGTTAGAAACTGGGGCTAAAACACAGGCCTCCCTGTGAGCAGGATTTGAACCTGCGCAGGGGAACTCTATTGGATTTTGATTCTAACTCCTTAACAACTCAGCCATCACAGCTGTGAGCACAGTAATGCTCCAATACCACAGACACTGCTAAATAATCCCAACGCCTGGGCTTGAAGTCACCTGAAATCCAGAAATCAAACAGCAAACCCGGCTCCCAAAGCACAGGGGGGATTTGTGGTTTGTTCTCTTTGCTTAGCCACGTGCAGTAGCACAGAGAGGGCTTTGCAAAGTCTCCCCTCCCACAGAGTGGGAAAGAATTGTGCACTTGAAGCTTGATTTGAATGATGATGTCTGGACCCGGCTTCTGCTGAAGTCACAACAGCGAGCGGGCAAAAGACAGGCTCCCACGTCATTGGAGAGAGCAAGACGAAGCCTTGGAACACCCAGTAGTGTTAAGTGGCAGAAGAGCTGCCCCAAGGTCCCACCGAGACTTGAACTCGGATTGCAGGATTCAAAGCCCTGAGTGCTGCCCTTACACCATGGGACCAGTAGTGATAAACTTTGGGTCTTCTGACTTCCAGTGTAGAAGAGCCTGGGTGGACAATTTTTTGTCTCCCTCACTCAAGGCCTCTCTGGCCAGCCCTGCATTTCTCAACAAGTCGGCACGCAGCGGTTTGCTGAAGACCCAGAAGCCTCTTGGAGCCTTGTGGGTTTGCTGTGGACCCAGAAGCCTTTCTTCCTCCAGACTGGGAGGCCAGTGGGCGTGTGAGGACGTCCCAGGCAGTAAATGGCCCTTCCTAGGAAAGCCCAAGTCCTGAAAAGAAAAGAGTAACGTCAAGGAGGGGACTGAAGAGCTGACTCCAGACGCTCTCAGGGGGACACCGCAGGGGGAAATGATCTTCCCTACACTTCAGCAGGGATTTGAACCCTGGACCCTCAGATTAACAGACTGACGCTCGACCAACTGAGCTCGCCAGGCTCACGTACGGATAGAGTAAGTTTGGTGCAGAAGAGAAACTCGCCAAGCATAGGCGTGCGCAGCACATTTCACTAGGGTGTGCACCCAGGGAGCCCCGCCCCCATCCACTCCCTCCCACATCCAGCCCCCGCCAAAACCCCCAACCCCCCGTGCTCCTTGTCCCCTGACAGCTCCCTCCTGGGACCCTGCCCCTAACTGCCCCCCAGGACCCCACCCCCTATCTAAACCTCGCTGCTCCTTGTCCCCTGACTGCACCCTCCTGAGACCTCCCCCCCCGCTGTAACTGCCTCCCTAGGGCCCTAACCCCTACCTGTCCCCTGACTGCCCCGACCCCTCTCCACACCCCCACCCCTGACACGCCCCCCCCGAACCCTTGACCCATCCAACCCCCCCTGCTCCTTGTTCCCTGACTGCCCCCTCCAGAGACCCCCCCACCCCCTAATCACCCTCCGGGACCCCTCCAACTATCCAACCCCCCTGTCCCCTGACTGCCCCAGCCCCTAGCCACACCCCCACCCCTGACAGGCCCCCTGGGACTCCCACGCCCTATCCAGCCCCCCCCATTCCATGTCCCCTGACTGCCCGTCCCCTGACTGCTCCCTCTGTAGGGCTGTTTTAACCCCTCCCGGGCAGGAGCTGGTAATCACCCCGCTACACCCACCCATGTCCCTTTTCCCATCTCTCTCTGCTCCCCACCTCCTGGCAGCTCTGTCTAGTGGCTGCTCCCACCCACACATTGAAAGTGGCAGAGGAAGTTCCCCCTCCTGGGGTGGGAAGGTTGCCTAGTGGTTAAGGCACAGGGTTCAGGTGTTCTGGGTTTGAGTCTCTGCTCTGCCACAGACTCCCTGTTTAGCCTTGGGAAAGTCACTTCACCTCTGTGTGCCCTAGATCCCACCTGCCAAATGGGGCCAATCCTGACCCTGCCTCCTAGGCTAAATCCAATCATGGCTGTGCTGTGGTGGGGGAAATGGGGATACCAGCTCCACACAGAGTGGGGTCAGGGCTTCAGCCCTGCAGCTTCTGCCACTAGGGTGGGTGGGGCTCCCGAGCCGGGGACTTCAGCCGCACATCTTCTGCCAGGGTCCGGGGCCTCTCCTCTCTGCCCCGGTGTGGCTCCTCTTCCCCCTTCCCCTCCACACCCCCCAGTGTAGCTCCTGCCAGGGTCTGGGCTTCTCCTCCCACCCACCCCCCCTAATCCCCCACTGCACCCAGCCCCAGCCTAGCTGGGCTCCCTTGGGTCACCGGCTGCCTGCTGTGGCCGGAGCGGAGCCTGGCTGGCCGGGAGCAGCCATACTCGCGGATGCCATGGCCATCAGCCCAAGAGTTGCAGGGCAGCCCTAGGTGAGCAGGGGCCGGCTGTGCTCCCGCCCGCACCTCACCCTAAGGGTGTTTTCGTGGGTGTGTGAGACTCACTCGGCCCCGGCCGGAGCAGGGAAGCAGGACGCAGCTGATCTGAGCCTGCCCGGCAAACAGCTGATCGAGGCTGCGTGCAGGCTGCCCCTAGGAGACAGCCCCCAGGGGAGGGGGAGGAGCAGCCTTCCGAGCCGCAGCTCACTAGGGTGTGCCCGGACACACCCGCACACCCCGTGCGCACGCCTCTGTCGCCAAGAGGGCAGGAAAAAGCAACTTTCTCCGGCACGCTTCTCAGCTCATTTCCCCACCCGCTGTCCTGCAGGGGTTGGGGTGATCCCAGTGGCAAAAAAGGGAGCACCTTGCTGGGCAGATAAGGGAGCTGGGAAAAGTAAAACTTCATCTTTCTGCCTCGTTTTAAACCAGGGCCCTTTTGCATGTCAGGCAAATGTGATAACCAGACACTAGAGAAACTCTGCCACAGGGATCTGCCCCTCCCCTCAGACAGCAACAGTGACACCAGGTGGCCACGTGGGGTAACGCACACAGCGTCTCTCAGAGAGCAACAGTGACACCGGGTGGCCACGTGGGGTAATGCACACAGCGTCTCTCTCAGAGAGCGACAGTGACACCGGGTGGCCACGTGGGGTAATGCACACAGCGTCTCTCTCAGAGAGCAACAGCGACACTGGGTGGCCACGTGGGGTAATGCACACAGCGTCTCTCTCAGAGAGCGACAGTGACACAGGGTGGCCACGTGGGGTAATGCACACAGCATCTCTCTCAGAGAGCGACAGTGACACCAGGTGGCCAAGTGCGGTAATGCACACAGCGTCTCTCTCAGAGAGCGACAGTGACACCGGGTGGCCACGTGGGGTAATGCACACAGCGTCTCTCTCAGAGAGCAACAGCGACACTGGGTGGCCACGTGGGGTAATGCACACAGCGTCTCTCTCAGAGAGCGACAGTGACACAGGGTGGCCACGTGGGGTAATGCACACAGCATCTCTCTCAGAGAGCGACAGTGACACCAGGTGGCCACGTGCGGTAATGCACACAGCGTCTCTCTCAGAGAGCGACAGTGACACCGGGTGGCCACGTGGGGTAATGCACACAGCGTCTCTCTCAGAGAGCAACAGCGACACTGGGTGGCCACGTGGGGTAATGCACACAGCATCTCTCTCAGAGAGCGACAGTGACACCAGGTGGCCACGTGGGGTAATGCACACAGCGTCTCTCTCAGAGAGCGACAGTGACACCGGGTGGCCACGTGGGGTAATGCACACAGCATCTCTCTCAGAGAGCAACAGTGACACCGGGTGGCCACGTGGGGTAACACACACAGCGTCTCTCTCAGAGAGCGACAGTGACACCGGGTGGCCACGTGGGGTAATGCACACAGCATCTCTCTCCGAGAGCAACAGTGACACCGGGGATATATATCATATATACATTTATAAGCATCTCCCCATAAAGCCTTATGGGGTACACTGTCACACACACACACCCCCACACACACACCCAGACACACCCCTACATAGGGGAAACTGAGGCACCCACTCAGTATTCAGAGGAAACATTAGGAACAGTCCCACTTCGTTACACCCTCCCTGAATGTTTGTTTAAATCACTTGGTGGTGGCAGCGTACCGTTCAAGGACAAAAACGTGCCTGGGGGACGTTTTTATCCTAAACTGGTAAAAATAACCTTAGGGGGTGTTTCATACAGGTCCCCACATCTGTAAACTGGAGTTCAGAGTGAACCCTGACAACCTCCTTCCCAGGGCTCTAGCTGAACCCAGAGCATTGGCCAGAGCGGCCAAGAAGAGGTTCCAGCCCTGAAGGGAGCAGGACTTTCCGCACAAAGGTGAAAGTGCACAACACACAACCGCAAAGGGACTCGAACCCTCAATCACCTGATCTGAAATCAGGCATCTGATCCATTAGACCACGCGATCACATGGGAAAAGTTTCTCCAAGCACTTCTTTAGAGAAGATGGACACTGTTTGTCGGGTCATCTACGGAGGGGGCAGAGACACTCTGGGCACAAGGAGTCCAGTTCCCAGCGAGATGTGGGACTTAGTTCTATGGAGCCAGGGGCAGGATTTGGTGCGGAGGCTTAAGCATGGGGGATTGGGGGGCAGAGGACGGACCGGCTGTCTAGGTGCGGAGATTTAGTGGTACTGGGGCACAGGAGGGAGGAGCAGGAGGAATCCTGCTGATGGGCTGTGGCCATGGAGAAAAAGAGGAAGGGCTCCTGGGACTTTGTTTTGCCTTTGTGTTACCTGCCTGCTTGGTCTTGTGGCTAAAGGGGGGTAGCTACACTCACTATACTGGCCTAGTTCAGTCAGTAGAGCATCAAGCTCTTAGTCTGGGGTTCAAGCCCCATGTCTGGGCTCTCAGCTTTTTAAGTTCCCTTGTGTGCCGGGAGCCAAATGATTTCTGGTGGTGTCCAGAGCCACCCCCGGGTTCCCAGAAGCCCTGGCCATTTCCTGGACAGGCCCCTTGCTCCTGCTGAGTCCTTAGGGCCGCATGTTGTGCAGGCCTGGTCTAGGGCCTGGCTTATACAGGAGGTGCGACTGGATGCATAGAATGCTCCTTTCTTACCTTAACATCTGTCAATCTCTACAATTAATGCAGAGAAGCAGCAAAATTCATCACACATGTGACTGGTTCTGACTTATTTACTTGGTCTTAAAAGAGAACAACAAGGACCCGAGTCTCCTCCCTGTCAATAACTCCCTGCTCAGCCAATCAGGGTAGAGACTGAGGGGTGGGAGGCTGAGGGTTCTCACCAGAGAGCCCAAAGGACGGCCCAGGTCACCGATGGGGGTCACTGTCCGAGCACTATTTCAGCCCCACATTTCTGGGTAGACCACCCACAAAGGGAACTGCAGAGCACCCCCCCACCAGACACACACACACCCCTACACCTCTCCTGGTGCTGGGAGGGGAACAGGGGAAAGGACAAAAGAAGTAAGAGGTGAAGAGAAAGGAGGGAGGGATGGAGGAAAAGGTCAAACAAAAAGGACAAACCCTAATGTCCCCAGTGATTCTGACGGAGAAAATCCCAAGTGGGGAATAAAATTCTGCCACCTGAAGCTACTGTTTTCCATGCCTAGAATTCAGCTGGCACCAGATGGATCAGACCGAACAGGTTCTAGACCTCTCGGAGGCTCTTACCTTCTAACCAGGGACGTCTGTTTTCTAGGAAAGTCCGTAAAAGGAAAGGAGAAAACTCGAAAGAGGTTCCTCCTGGCGCTCACATACGTGAACCCTAATACTCTCTCAGTCCTCCGAGAGAGACCTCGACAAGGAGACTTGCTGAAGCAAAGCCACGGGGGTCTCCGAGGTTTCCCTGGCCCTGAGCCCCTGGCCTGGCCTGACTGATGTCAGCATCTCTCTGTGAGGTCACCGCCTCCCCACCACCTTTGACCAATAGGCCGAGGTCCTGCAAAAGGTCTTTGTGATGTCACTGCCTCACCCACCCCTCCCCTGCAGTGCTAATGTCCTGCCGCTGGCCAGACACTTGGGAGGTTTGAGCTGCTCCCTGGGGATCACCCCACTCAATGAGTGTCCATTCTAGGAAGCAAGCCAGCGAGACAGGAAAACATCAGAGGCTGCTCCCAATGCTACACTCAGTTTTTCAGAAATTAGTAGACTTTATGGTCAGAAGAGACCATTAGAACATCTAATCTGACTCCCCTGCATATCACAGGCCTCCTGTGTACCACAAGAGCTACTTTTTGGGCAAACACATTCCAGAAAGGCATCTAGTCTTCATTAAATGACATCAAGAGATGGAGAATCCACCACTTCCCTTGGTACCTTGTTCCTGTAGTGAATCATCCTCGCTGTGGAAGATTTCTGCCTTATTTGTAATTTGTCTCTTTTTACCTTCTAGCCATTGGGTCTTGTTATGCCTTTCTCTGCTAGATTAAAGAGCCCTTTAATACCCAATATTTTCTCTCCATTAAGGCACTTCAACACTTCAATGAAGTCACCTTTCAATCTTCTTTTAATAAGCTAAACAGGTGGAGCTCTTTCAATATCTCACTCGAAGGCATTTTTCTCCAGACCTCAGAACATTTGGTGGCTCTTTGCTGCCCCAGCTCCAATTTCTCAACATCTCTGTCAAATGAGGACACCAAAACTGGATGCAGTATTCCCATATCAGCCTCACTGATGCTGTGTCCGCCCCCCCCCCCGTCCTACTCACGGCTCTGCTCAAACGCCTCATGATGGCTTTAGCCCTGTTCACCACACTGGGAGCTCATGTTGAGTGGCTTCTCCACTATGGCCCCTCAATCCTTTCCAGAGTCACTGCTTTCCTGGATACACTTCCCCATTCTGTAGGTGTGGCCGGCATGCCTTGTTGCTAGGTATCGGACTTTGCATTTGGCTCTGGTCAAACTTGTTTCCTTTGAATGGGCCCAGCTTGCCGAATGAGCCAGATCGCGCTGTATCACTGCCCTCTCCTCATCAGTAATTACCGCTCTGCCGGTATTTTGTCACCCACCAATCTTATCAGAAGTGATTGGATGTTTTCTCCCAATTCACTGATAAAAATTATTTTAAAAAATTAGTCCTTGAGAGCTGCTTCAGACCCTTAGTCCCCAGGTCTCTCCGAGATGGCTGAGCGTGTGGTCTCCTCCCGCGCCTGACTAGCCTCTGCCCTGAGAACGATGCGTCCAGCTCGCTGTGTGCACAGCCAGGGACATCCTGCTAACACCGCAGTGTCGACAGGATGATGTTAACACGGCTCTTGGGCCAGCCCTTCCTCCTGCTGGCTGGACGTGTGGGGCGGGGATGGAGAAAGAGGAAATCTTTAACCAGCAACCCAAACCCATTGCTTACCTAGGGCTGCAGCAGAACCACGGTGACATGAGAGGTATTCATGGGACTAGCAGAGCCCTCCTTTTAAAACTGATGGGGCCATGCCCCCCCATTGCTGTGCCCCCCTAGAATTTCCCTGCCTGCTGGCTAGTCAGGGCAATGTGCTTCCCATAGAAGAGCAGTAACAGGGCTAGAGGAAAGCCAGTCAACATTTTTTGTTTCTCTGATGAAAACTGGCCCAGTGCCTGCCCCAAACCAAACTTGTCACAAATAATTGTCAACGACATTGTGTTCTTGCCCCTGGCCCCTTCATTGCACAGGGGGCCTCAGAAATAGGTTTGGTGCCGGGCCCACAAAAATGTAATCCAGACCTAGATACCATCCTGTGATGGGGATTGCATTGTCCGTTATTTGTATTTCCAGTGGCATTTCTGTGTGTGGTTTTGTTTTTCGTTGTAGAGCGGCGTTTTCTCCTGGATCTGATATTGAACTAAAAAAAGAAGAACGCCTCAGGGTGCCAGATGGAGGAGCAGGTTCAAGTCTCTGGTCAAGTATAGAAGGTATCATCTTCCCCGAAAATCAATTCTTCAGTACTCTCCTTGACGCTAGTAATTTCTTTTCAGGACTTGGGCTTTCCTAGGAAGGGCCATTCACTGCCTGGGATTGAAGGGGCAACTTCCTCACATGCCCACTGGCCTCACAGTCTGGAGGAAGAAAGGCTTCTGGGTCCACAGTAAACCGCTGCGTGCCGACTTGTTGAGAAAATGCAGGGCTGGCCAGAGACGCCATAGAGGTCTTGAGCAAGGGAGGCAAAAAATTGTCCGCCCAGGCTCTTCGACACTAGACGTCAGATGAACACAAGGTGCTTTCCACTGGTCCCAGGGTGTAAGGGCAGCACTCAGGGCTTTAAATTCTGCAATGCAAGTTCTAGTCTCGGTGGGACCTTGGGGCAGCTATTTTGCCACCTAACACTACTGGGTGTGCCAAGGTGTGGGACTGCCAGGGAGCTCCCCGGCCCCTCTGGCTGCCTGGGCTGAAGGCGAGAGCCAGGCCTGTGCGTGAGGTCTGAGTGCCGGTGGCTCCCCCACTCCTCGGGAGGGTCTGTCCCAAGGCAGCGGCCCAGCCCCCCTCCAAGGGGGGTGCGTCCCACCAGCATTTCTTGCCCCGTTTGGGGAGGCTCAGCCTCCCCGAGCCCCTTGTAGCCGCCGCCCACGCGCAGTGTCACTGGTAGATACGGGCAGAGGAGACTCGGGGGCCTGGGCTGGGAAATCCCTGGGTGAAACTGGCTGCCTGAGCCCAGCCCCTCTGCACTCAGGGGAGCGGTGAGAGGGGGAGGGGCTCAGGGAGTAAATCCTCAGAAACCTCCCCCCTGGGTTTGTAATGTCAGAGCCCAGCGAACAAGTCCCTGCGTGTGTGAGGGGAGGGGCTGTGAGGGGGAAGGTCTATGGGGGTGTCAGTGTGAGGGGGAGGGGCTGTGAGGGGGAGGGTCCATGGTGATGTCAGTGTGAGGGGGAGGGGTTGTGAGGGGGAGGGTCCATGGGGGTGTCAGTGTGGAGGGGGAGGGGCTGTGAGGGGGAGGGTCCATGGGAGAGTCAGTGTGAGGGGGAGGGGATGTGAGGGGGAGGGTCCATGGGGGTGTCAATATGAGGTGGAGGGTCCATGGGGGTGTCAGTGTGAGGGGGAGGGGCTGTGAGGGGGAGGGTCCATGGGGGTGTCAGTGTGAGGGGGAGGGGCTGTGAGGGGGAGGGTCCATGGGGGTGTCAGTGTGAGGGGGAAGGGCTGTGAGGGGGAGGGTCCATGGGGGAGTCAGTGTGAGGGGGAGGGGCTGTGAGCATCTGGTCATCTCCAGGCAGCAGGAGCCCTCTGACATGGGAGTTGAACCGCCCCCTCCCCCCAGGTGCTTTGGGGGCCCTAGAGCCCAGCATGGAGCTGCTGTCCCTGCAGGGCCCCTGGGAGTCACAGAGGGGTGATGTGAGGTTACTGCCCCGTCTGTCCTGGGCTGGGGACTGGAGCCCCCGGAACAGCCCTGTGGGGACTCAGCCCTGTGGGGGATTCACTGTGTGTGGAAAAGCCCGTCTAGGAATGGGGATTCCCAGCTGCGTTACAGCGGCGTGACGGAGAGGAAAGAGTTAATGCTTTAGGACAGTCTGGGGGCGCTGGATGGGAAGGAGGGTGCACGGCTCTCAGGCTGCAGAACGACCAACCCCAAACGTTCAAAAACCCTGAGCCAGGCTCACCGAAAATCACGAGATGGGCTTTGAAATCATGAGATTGTGTAAAATTAATAGATTTGGGATCTTTTTATTTGCCTTCTGCTTGATGAGCCTTTAGGGCGCACGGGGGAGACATTGTGAATCTTTCTCCACAGCCACAAGGGCTAGAAACGTCTTGTGTCTTTAAGAGCGAAGTCTGAAATCATCACGTCTCCACCTGACTCCAGGAGCTGGGGCTTTAAGGAAAACAACAATTCTCATCAGACTCAAGGCAAAATCAGGAGCGTTGGCAGCACCGAGTTGGACGGAGTCTTTATTCTCCGGGATCCCCTGGAGCCGGGTTCCCAGCCTTGTTCTTTCTGTGGCCCCCGCCCAACATGGTATAAAAACTCCACAGCCCACCCGTGCCACAACGACTGTCTAACGCCGGCCCTGTTTGCTGGTTTAGATTGGCAAATCCACCCCTGAAACCTGCTCACTGCCCCCCCCCCTCCGGGGGCTCTGGATCCCTGGCTGAGAACCACGGCCTGGGAGCTCTGTTTAGAAGGGGGGAGCAAAGCTGCTGCCTTTCCCGATGGCTGAACTCCGGCCCTTAGCGTGGGATATTCCTGCCCTGCCAGCGACCCCAGGAAAGCTCACTGAGCCGCTGCCTGGCCTCAGGGACAGTCTCAGCCGGCAGGGCCCCAGGGGGCAATGAAGCAGCTGGGTCAGGCTGGGAACCCTCATTCCCAGAGAAGTGCCCTGGCTCCCTGCTCAGCAGCTGAGAAGTCAATTTCCCCCACGCCCGATGAACCAGCCTGGAGCTCAGTGCAGCGCTGGGGGTTTCTCCTTTCACTCCACTGAAGGCTGCTATCAGATCTCCCAAAACCAGTGCTCCAGATGAGGCTTGAACTCACAATCACTCCATGCATCACTGCCCTATAAGTACTGCGCATTAACCCTTTGTGCCACTGGACCCCACGTTGGGTAAAACACATTGACTAGATCTTGACCAACAATTCTGGACCTTGACACAAAACAATGGCTCCCCCTAAGAATGAGGTTGTGTGACCTTCCTTATGTCCTGGCGCCATCTTGTGGCCATTTCCTTTCCCTTCGATCGGTGAAAAGCTTTGGGATTTTGTGTACAAACTTTATTTCCTCGGGAGAGACCCAGGAGCGGGGGCTGCCTGCGTCTACCCAGCACCCACTAGCTTAGAAGGTGACCGACAAACACCCTTAAGACGAGGCAGCCGTCAAAAAAATCATCTCCCTGCTTCCCTTGAGTGACAGCCTGAATCCTTCCTTGTCCGGGCAGAGCCCAAGGACTGGAATCAGCAGCAGCAACAAACCCTCAGTGCGTAGCAGGAACCAACCCAAACTGTGCGTTCAAAGGAGCTGTCTCCTTCCTTCAGGGGGAACGTTTGCCATGAGGGTCACTGATTTTCATTTCCCTTCTCTGAGGGCAGAGATGGGGCTGGAGCCACCTCAGGCTGGGCTGTGGAGCCCAGGTCCCCACCTGTCAGTCACTCTGGGGACCTGTCTCTGCTCACAGCTGACAGGCTGCCTCCAGCCTCCCCAGCCAGCTCCTGAGCGCTGTGGGGGTGAGTCATTTGTCAAGCATCAGTGACACACAGGAGAAGTGCTTTTGCGAGGTGCATTGGTGGTGTAGTGGTGAGCAGAGCTGCCCTCCAAGCAGTTGACCTGGGTTCGATTCCCAGCCAATGCAGGGGTGTGAGGTTTTCCTGGCTGGGAATTGGTTTAATTTCAGTCACATGGTGTCAGTTTATCAATGGAATGAGAGAATTAATGTCCCAACTCCCAGCAGGTCATTAAACACCCAGTGGAGGAAGAAAGGGGCGGGACTATCCAGTGAGCTGTTGGAGTCACCCTCGTATTACAATGTTTGGGTTTTTTGTTTTTTGTTTTCCTTTTAGAGCCTTTAAGGTCAGAAGGGACCAGCGTGACCATCTAGTCCGACCTCCTGCACTTTGCCTCGCTCCAGCTCTGCTCTTGTCCCTGGCCCCTGCCTCGCTCCAGCTGGGAACCAACCCTTCCCCCACACCCCGCACCATGCCCCGCTGTCAGCGAGGATAAAAATCAATGACTTTTTTTAAAAAATAAAAAAACCTGATTTTTTTAAATTTAAATAGGGATTATACATTCTAATTCTGTAGTATGAGACAGTATATTCATGTAATGTTTAAGAAAAGTTTTGTAAATGAGTTCTAATAGTTCATGGCTTAGGGACCCAATCTCATGGGCTTCCGCAGGCTTAACTGTCTTTAGTACTTTTGTATCATCTGCTAATTTTGCCACCTCACTGTTTACCCCTTTTCCAGATCATTGATGAATATGTTGAGTAGGACTGGTCCCAGAACAGAGCCTTGGGGGACACCACTATTTACCTCTCTCCATTCTGGAATCTGACCATTTATTCCTACCCTTTGTTTCCTATCTTTTAACCAGTTACCAATCCATGAGAGCACCTTCCCTCTTACCCCGTGCCAGTTTACTTTGCATAAGAGCCTTTGGTGAGGGACCTTGTGAAAGGTTTTCTGATAATCTAAGTACACTCTATCCACTGGATCTCCTTGGTCCACATGCTTTCTGACCCCCTCAAAGAATTCTAGCCGATTGGTGAGGAATGATTTCCCTTTACTAAAACCATGTTGACTCTTACTCAATAAATTATGTTCATCTCTGTGTCTGACAATATTGTTCTTTATTATAGTTTCAACCAGTTTGCCCGGTTCTGTTCCACCAGTGCTGCTGAGACCGAACACGACGGCCTTCCACGTCTTGTGGGGACATAGGCTGTCCCCACCGAGTCAGGAGAAGTGCGGCTTTTCTGTCAGTAGTGGAAGGAGGGTTGGGCACGCTGGGCTTTGAAGCCTTTTACGGCTCTCCTGTTTTGTTTCCACTTTTCAGCAGGGGGCTGAGCCTGAGGGCAGGTCAGGCAGAGGGGAATGGCGGGGCAGCCATAAAGAACGCAGCCAACTCCTCGGATGCTGGGACACACGGCAACTAATCAATGCCATTGTATTGTATCACCGTTGGCAAAGCCGCTGTCAGGAGCATCTTCAGCCGTGGAGGCAGTTCCCCGCAGCAGTGGCTAGCCGGGTTTCTGTGGCCGTTATGCATCTGGCTGTAGTGGAAAACAGCCACGAGTCACCAGCAGAGCGGAGCCGGGCGTGGGCTGGGCTGTGGAACCGGGATGGGCCTTGATTCCGTCCTGCTAGTCTCTGGCTGAGGGCAGGCAAAGGGTGTTCCTGGGGAAGTGGGAGCAGTTGTGTTTCATGTTCAGGCTTTGGTATCGGTTCCTCCAGGTTTCTCAGAAGCAAACAGGGACGTTAGCGGCTGCTCTCAATGCAGGATTGGCCCAGATACGATAATGTGATGGGGAGGGCATTTTCCTTTTGGTTTTTTTTGTATTTCCAGTGGCATTTCTGTCTGTGGTTTCATTCTTCTTTGGAGAAGGGTGTTTTCTCCTGGATCCGATATCTAACTAGAAAAAGAAGAAGGCCTCAGGGTGCCAGATGAAGGGGCAGGCTGGGGCTAGGGCTGCTAAGAGAGCCAGAGTAGTAGGTTTTCTGTATTGTTTCCTGCCCTCTTTTTCTTGACTAGTTTCTCTTCTGCACTAAACTTGCTGTTTCCACATGTGAGCCTGGCTAGCTCAGTTGGTTGAGCATCTGACTTTTAATCTGAGGGTTCAAGTCCCTGGTAAGGTGTAGGGGGATCATTTCCTCCTGTGGTGTACTTCAAGAAGCAGCTTTTCAGTACTCTCCTTGACATTATCTTTCTTTTGTTTTCAGGACTTGGGCTTTCCTAGGAAGGGCCATTTACTGCCTGGGACTGAAGAGGCAACTTCCTCACATGCCCACTGGCCTCACAGTCTGGAGGAAGAAAGGCTTCTGGGTGCCGACTTGTTGAGCAAATGCAGGGCTGGCCAGAGAGGCCTTGAGCAAGGGAGGCAAAAAAATTGTCACCCAGGCACTTCTACACCACAAGTTAGAAGAACACAAGGCCATTATCACCACCGGTCCCATGGTGTAAGGGCAGCACTCAGGGCTCTGAATCCTGCAATCCGAGTTCAAGTCTCGGTGGGACCTTGGGGCAGCTCTTCTGCCACCTAACACTACTGGCTGTTCCAAGGCTTCGTCTTGCTCTCTCCAATGACGTGGGAGCCTGTCTTTTACCCGCTAGCTGTTGTGACTTGAGCACCGGAGGGGACATTTGATCCAGAAGGCTGGTCATGCCTGGAGTCCTGTAGTTAGGGGTGCGAGCTCCATTTCCTCTGAGTCCTGAAGCTGGGCTGAAGCCTGGCCTAGGAGGCAGCCCGATGGGTTGACATGTCCCCTGCACTCCCTGGTTCGCTCCATCTGCTCCGGATCTAGAGACTTTTTTCTATCCCAGCTCTCCTTCTCTTCTCTTCTGTGCTCTCTCTTTCCCTGCTCCCCTTTGTTTTCCATGGGACCTGGCCCCATAGTTCTATGTTGTGCAATATCGTGTTTAACTTTCCAAATTAGCTGGTAGCTGGAGAATATTTCCATGTGGTTGCCCCCTACGTAGATTGCAGTGATGTCTGGTGTGTCCTCACGGGGAACCAGTCCAGGGTCTAGCCACCTGCGTCAGTGGGAACAGGGGCAAAAGGTTGGGCGGGGTTTCAGTCACACACGGCATTGCCTCCAACCCCCACAGTCTGTTTCCCTGGGCCACTTCCCCACAGCCCTAGCACCTTTCTCCACTTTCGTACCAAGTCCTCAGTCTGGCAGGAGTCATGGGAGCTCACTCCTGCTCCCCTCACCTTCCCAGCACGGCTCTGATCATGGCTCCCTCTCTTCTCCCTCCTCCAAGACAGCCAGTCCTCCCTCCCCAAACTCCAAGGAGTGACTGACGTTTACTCTGCTGAGCAGCCCTTTATATGTGGGCTGCTCCAGAAAGCCTTCCCCTGATTGGCTCTCCCAATATGCTTTCCTGATTGGCTGGGTTCTGCGCAGCCTCTCCAAGGCTGCCTTAATCTTTCTCCTGGCTGGGTGGGGCAGCTGCCCCCCCACACTTGGAAAGTGGCAAATGAGAAGTCTGGAGCTGGTGGAAAGGTGACCGTGACTCAGCATTGAGCCGAGGTTGCTGTGACTGAAATGCAGAGCACGAACCATGATACGATCACAGTGGCTGGTGGGAGAAGCACGTGTTAGAAGCCCTCTGTCATCTGAGCTGTGGCTTTCTGTGCACAGAGAGCCAGACACCTCAAGGTCTGCAAGTCTTGAGGGAAATGGGGAACGTCTGTACTTTGAATATGCAGGTCTTGTCTTGGACCATCAAATGGAGCAGTTGGAAGGGTTTGTAGGCGGCAGGCACCATGGCTTAGCTGGCTAAAGCACTTGTCTAGTAAACAGGAGATCCTGGGTTCAACTCCCAGTGGTGCCTTGTAGAACTTTTGTCTCCTCTCATCACATTTTCCTGTGTCTTTCAAGGAAACAGAAGAGGCCTCCCTTGGCAATCCAAGTAACTGCTTGCTAAGGAAAAGGCTTCTTTGAAGAGGAGCATTAGAAAGAATCCAATCACGAGTCTGGAGCTGATGAAGAGGCTGCTGTGACCGGCATTGGCAAGGCGGTGGCTTCGACTGCAATTTGTGCAACACGAGAGCCTGTGCCACACGTCCTTGTGACGCGCTGGGTTTGTCTGCGCACAGAGACCCTGACAGACAATCTCTGCCCCCCTGTTCTCTAGACCAGAGTGACTCTCAGCCAGCGTAACACAGGAGGGTTTATTGAGCGTTGAACACAGCAGAGGAACTCTCAGGGCCTCAGGCCTGGCATCCCTCAGCCCAGCACATCCAGCTCTCTCCTGTATCCCGGTGGGCTCTGCCTGCTCCCTCTCCCCAGCCCAGAGCCCCCCAGTAGCGTAGGCAGGTCCGGAGCACATGGGGAGCGGTGCTGTAAAAAGACTCCTCCCCAGGCTCCCCCTGTACTCACCCGGCGGCGCCTCCGGGAGGCACTCCGGGTCCTCCCAGAGGTGAAAGTAAGCCGGTCCGGTCCGGTAACGGCAAGAGCCAGTACGCCGTGCCGGACTGGACTGGCTTCCCCGGCGGTGATTGAAAGGGCCTGCAGCTCCAGCCGCTGCGGGGCTTGGGCGGGGATTTCAAAGGCCCACGGCTCCTGCAGCCGCGGGGAGCAGCGGGCCTTTTAAATCCCCGCCCGAGCCCAGCTCCGGCAGCGGGGCGTGGGCGCTGCCGCTTGTGCTCACAGGGGGAGCAGCCGCTCCCCCTAATCCCCCCCTGGCTACGCCACTGGAGCCCCCCCCCCCACCTTGCTGCCCCACTGGGCGGGGGATATCACTGGCCCCAAGCCCCGCCTCTGTCCATTCTCTTCTCTCCAGGTAAACAGCCCTGCAAACAGGGTCGTCTGGGCCTCTTCTCGTCTCTGGCCCCCTCTGGCTGGAACCGGCTGTTTAGGCCCCCAGGGCTCCTCTCTTCGCAGCCTATTGTTCTCCCACTGGCCAGGACTGGCTGCGGACTCCTGAGCTGGCTTCCAGGTCACCTGTCGCCACGTCCGTGGCTGGGGTCCCCAGTCCCCTCGCCAGTCCCCTGTAACAACAAACTCTCTCTCCCATCACCTCATTACACCCGTAACACCCAGGGAAACTGAGTCCCACCCCCTCTGCATGCAACCCCTAGGGAACCAAGAAAAACCCCCATAGGCAACAAGGAAAACCCCACGCTGTCACAGGGGTCATTATGTCGGCCTTGTAACGCTGGGTGTCAGGTCGCTGTGCAGCTTTGATCTAGAGCTCTGATCCCAACGACCGACCAGCAGCCCACAGCCTCACCCTGGGTCTGCCCCACCTGGTCACTCCTCACAGGCTGACCTGACCCCACTTCCAGCCCTGGATTCACCCCCCAATTATCCTACTGCCACTCAGAGCCACAGCCGTGGAGGTGCTGACGGAGGGAGGGGTGACTCTGGGATGGGGTTCTTCTCTAAAGATGGCTGCAGAAAGGTGGGGCTCAGCTCTGTCAGTGACCTGCCCAGTTGCCTCGCTGACAGGGGATGTGACATTTCTGTAAGGCGCATAAAGGGGGTATTTGGCTTCCTAGCGAATGTGAGGAATGTGCAATTATGAGAGAGAATTTCCATCCCTCCATCAGTTGTACTTCAGGGCCCCAGTGGCCTAATGGATAAGGCATTGGCTTCCTAAGCCAGAGATTGTGGGTTCAAGTCCCGTCTGGGGTGAAAAGCTACTTTATTCTGTACACTGCAAAGAAACCTCAGTTTTATCTTCACCAAGGAAGCTGGGAGATGGTTGAACACAAAGTGCTGGGTCTTGGGAACAATCCCCCAGAAATGTCATCTTCCACTCGAGAAATGCTTTCTAAACCCATCAGTAGCAAACAGTTAATACTAGTGTGTGTCTGAGAATAGCGTGAAGGGGAGTGTTTAAGCCGACAAGTCAATGAACAAAACTCCTCTCTACTGGCTCTTTGTCTACAGCAGGCCTGCACAACATGCGGCCTGGATGGGCTCACTGTGCGGCCTGCGGGGGGTGTGAGTAGGAGGGCTCACTGTGCGGCCCAAAATCTGGGACAGTGTCCATTGGTCCTTTTTGCTGCTTGTCTCTGGGCTGGGGGTAGGGTGACCAGATGTCCCCATTTTATAGGGACAGTCCTGATTTTTACGTCTTTTTCTTATATAGGCTCCTATTACCCCCCACCCCCTGTCCCGATTTTGGGGGGAAGATCTTATTCTACTTCTAGCAAAAAGACATTTTTCTTTAACCTTAATTATACTACCTTAGGGGCCCGCTATAACATATTACCAAGGTTCAATACAGTCATATAAAAGCTATACAAAAATGCATAATGCAGAGATTTATCTACAACTGCATTGATTGACTGTTGTGTGCAGTAATATAGTGACCCCTGGGGGATGGGTGAAGAGGGGTGTTATGGTGGGGCCGAGCGGGGAGGGGGCAGGTCCTATTTTACTGCTGTGATCTGGTCACCCTATGCGCGCTGGTTCTTTCCCCCTCTACAGGCTTCCAGACCCCAGCGGTGGGGAAGGAGGGGTTGTTTCCGCAGAGCAGGCGGCACAGGGGTGGGGGCGTGTTTCCACGAGGCCAGGGGGTTTCGGCCCTCAGCTGTTTTCTTTGGAGTAATACGGCCCTCGCCGCTTTACGAGTTGTGCAGGCCTGCTTTAGACTTTATGGTCAGAAGAGACCATTAGATCATCTAATCTGACCCCCTGCATGTCACAGGCCTCCTGTGAACCACAATAGGCAAACACATTCCAGAAAGGCCTTGCTAGGTATCAGACTTTGCATTTGCCTCTGGTCAAACTCGTTTCCTTTGAATGGGCCCAGCTTGCCGAATGAGCCAGATCGCTCTGTATCACTGCCCTCTCCTCATCAGTAATTACCACTCTGCCGGTATTTTGTCCCCCACCAATCTTATCAGCAGTGATTGGATGTTATCTCCCCATTCATTGATAAAAATTAGTTAAAAAAATTAGTCCTTGAGAGCTTCTTCAGACCCTTAGTCCCCAGGACCTGCTCCCACAGCACCATGAGAAAAGGCCGTCCAGCCCTGCTGGTCCATAGGGGATAATCACAGAACAAACACACCTTTGGGAGCTGTGTTGTCCACAGGCTCTGAACAACATGTGGGGGTCAGCAGCTTACAAATGCACGACAGATCTGTAGCGTAGACAGGTCCCAACAGTGTCTCAGTTTCCACCCTGTAAAATGGGGAGAACAAACAAAACCTTGATTAGCTCTATTTGATAGTTGGGGAAACCGAGGCACCCAGGGGTGAAGAGACTCGCTCATGGTCCCAAAGCCAGGAATAGAAAACGGCAGGTCTTCTGATAGCCAATCCTGGCACCTAGCCCCGGTTATCCTGGCCTCGCTGCTCTAACTTTAGTCACAGCCTCCATGTCTTTTCCTCCCTGTCCCTTAACCCCACGTCCCTGCAGAAGAAAGATTTTCTGTTAGCCAGCTGGCTCTAATGCATGTGGATGTCGTTCCAAAAGACGTGCTCTGGCTCAGTCATATGCTATGGTTGGCTACAGGAACTACTTGGTGACATGCTGGGGCCTGGCTTATACAGGAGGTGCGACTGGATCATAGAATCATAGAATCTCAGGGTTGGAAGGGACCTCAGGGGGTCATCTAGTCCAACCCCCTGCTCAAAGCAGGACCAAACCCAACTAAATCATCCCAGCCAGGGCTTTGTTAAGCCTGACTTTAAAAACCTCTAAGGAAGGAGATTCCACCACCTCCCTAGGTAACCCATTCCAGTACTTCACCACCCTACTAGTGAAAAAGTTTTTCCTAATATCCAACCTAAACCTCCCCCTCTGCAACTTGAGACCATTATTCCTTGTTCTGTCATCTTCGACCACTGAGAACAGTCTAGATCCATCCTCTTTGGAACACCCTTTTAGGTAGTTGAAAGCAGCTATCAAATCCCCCCTCACTCTTCTCTTCTGCAGGCTAAACAATCCCAGTTCCCTCAGCCTCTCCTCATAAGTCATGTGCTCCAGTCCCCTAAAGTCCTAAAGATGCACATAATGGTCCTTTCTTACCTTAACATCCCTCAATCTCTACAATTAATGCAGAGAAACAGCAAAATTCATCACACATATCATTGGTTATGACTTATTTACTTGGTCTTAAAAGAGAACAAGGACCTGAGTCCCCTCCCTGTCAATAACTCCCTGCTCAGCCAATCAGGGTAGAGACCGAGGGGTGGCACAGGTCTCTCACCAGAGAGCCCAAAGGATGGCCCAGGTCACCGGTGGGGATCACTGTCCGAGCACTATTTCAGCCCCACATTTTTGGGTAGACCACACACAATGGGATCTGCAGAGCACCCCCCACCAGACACACACACACACCCCTACACCTCTCCTGGTGCTGGGAGGGGAACAGGGGAAGGGACAAAAGAAGTAAGAGATGAAGAGAAAGGAGGGAGGGATGGAGGAAAAGGTCAAACAAAAAGGACAAACCCTAATGTCCCCAGTGATTCTGAGGGACAAAATCCCAAGTGGGGAATAAAATTCTGCCACCTGAAGCGACTGTTTTCCATGCCTAGAATTCAGCTGGCACCAGATGGATCAGACTGAACAGGTCCCAAACCTCTCGGAGGCTCGTACCTTCTAACCAGGGACGTCTGTTTTCTAGGAAAGTCCGTAAAAGGAAAGGAGAAAACTCGAAAGAGGTTCCTCCTGGCGCTCACGTACGTGAACCCTAATACTCTCTCAGTCCTCCGAGAGAGACCCGACAAGGAGACTTGCTGAAGCAAAGCCACGGGGGTCTCCGAGGTTTCCCTGGCCCCTCACCCCTGGCCTGGCCTGGCCTATGTCAGCATCTCTCTGTGAGGTCACCGCCTCCCCACCACCTTTGACCAATAGGCCGAGGTCCTGCAAAAGGCCTTTGTGATGTCACTGCCACACCCACCCCTCCCCTGCCGTGCTAATGTCCTGCCGCTGGCCAGACAGAGATTTTATAGGGCCACTTCCGCTATTTGGGCCTTTGTCCTATTACCTCCCACGAAGGGTGACCAGACTGTGACTTACTTGTGCTATTCTAATAAATACAATAGACCTGTAATGGTGATGAATTAACCACCATACAAGTATATTGAAGGCGAACCCTAAGGAAATTAAGAGTTTAACTTATCCTCCACATGTCCCGTATCCCACTAAAATAAATCCAACCCACAGGTCACAAGGATCAATGTCAGGATGCTCCATGGTGCTGAGAGTTTGCCTGACACCTCAGGGACACTGCGTGAGGTAGTGTCCCAGGCATCTCTAGGAAAGGAGCAGAACCGGATTCACTTGGGTTGGGGAGAGAATTGAGAGTGTCTTAGGGGTCTGTATAGATGTATTGCCCTTGTTAGAAATGTGGCTAAAACACAGGCCTCGCTGTGTGCAGGATTTGAACCTGCACAGGGGAACCCTATTGGATTTCAACGCCAAAGCCTTAACCACTCAGCCATCACAGCTCTGAGCACACTAATGCTCCAATGCCAGAGACACTAGTAAATAATCCCAATGCCTGGGCTTGAAATCACCTGAAATATAGAAATCAAACAGCAAACCCGGCTCCCAACGCACAGGGGGGATTTGGGTTTTGTTCTCTTTGCTTAGCCATGTGCAGTAGCACAGAGAGGGCTTTGCAAAGTCTCCCCTCCCACAGAGTGGGAATGGGAAAGAATTGTTCACTTGAAGCTTGATTTGAATGACGATGTCTGGACCACAGGGCCAGGTATTGACCTTTGCTAGAGAAAGAAGTGACCACAAAACCAGGCTAAGAAAAATGTCTCCTGGAGTCAATAGCCGGAATAGCAGCAGTATTGTGCAGAAGGAAATGTCTCACAAGAGGAGTTAGCGCATTGGTGGTTCAGTAGCAGAAGTCATAGCTACAGCGGGAGGTCTAGGTTTGGTGTCTGGCCAATAGAGGGATGAGTCCATTAGACAAACTGGCCAAGTAGTTAACAAAATAGCCTACTAATATTTTGCCACGGTCTCCTATTTTATACCCTTAGATCATGTGCCTAGAAAATACTTGCCCAGCTATGTCCGGGTGGGCTTTGCTGAGTCACTGGGTCGGACAATCCCCCTGGAGTGGTCTCGTGCAACTGAGTCATAGACTTGAGCAGTCCCCAGAGGGTGGTGTTTGGGCATCTGTCACTGAATTGCAAATCCCGTCATGACAACTCCCCGGCTGGTTAATGCTCATTGAACACCCTCCTGGGCGGGGGTCCTTTGAATGTCACCAGCAACCTTACAGCAAGTTTCAGTAACAGGCTGTTGTCAGACGCCACCGGTGTGGTGCTCTGAATGGGTCACTGGTGGTGACCGATTCTAAAGCCAGAGACAACTCCTGGGGGGTGAATTCTTATACATAGGTACAAACAAGTTACACATCACTCCTGACGTACTGAGGTGCAGCCCTTCTACGTAACAAGGTACAACCCCTCTACGCAGTAAGGTGCCGTCTCCCACCTTGTACATGTGGGTTCGAACAAAACAACTCTATCCGTCAGATTCCCCTTTGCCCCTGTCTTTAGGCTGGGTCAGTCTGTTCCTTGTTATCTGTGTGGAATGTACAAGTGTTCATAGAATATCAGGGTTGGAAGGGACCGTACGAGGTCATCTAGTCCAACCCCCTGCTCAAAGCAGGACCAATCCCCAATTTTTGCCCCAGATCCCTAAATGGCCCCCTCAAGGATTGAACTCACAACCTTGGGTTTAGCAGCCAATGCTCACACCACTGAGCTATCCCTGCCCGCCACATCCCGCCCTCTGCAAGTGTTGCCTCTGAAATGAGGGAAACTCGTGAGTTCAGGGCACAGCTGCACACCCAGGAGAAAGCCCAGCATGCCAGGCCCAGGGGGAAGGGGTGAGCTAGAGCCTGGCATCCAGCCAGAAACCTTCAGATCTTCAATCTCATCCACTCCCCACTGAGCTACTTGGGCAGCGACCAGGCCCCCCAAGAAGGGTTAATACACGTGCCACAGCTCATGCTGGGGAGATTGAAATCCTGATGTCACAAGGCAGGAGACAAGCAGTGGCCTTGGCCCCGGAGGAGCAGGCTGGGGCTGCCTGGATCCCCGTCACTCAAGCCAGCACCTGCCCCCTCCCAAGCTGTCACTGGCGCCCCCAAGTCGGGGAGACAGGAGCAGCGGTTCCCACGGGAACAAGTCCACCCACGGCTCGCAGGCAACTCCCAAGCCTGACACAGAAAAACATCTTGCCAGAAAGGAGCCCACTGGGACTCCCCATGGCTACTTTTCCTCCCACCCAGATCCCCGCTGCTTCTCCTGGGCTGCAAGTAGCCACCCCTGGGAAGCCGAGGGGCAGGCACAGGATTCTACCTCCCAGCAGCCAACAGCACCTCCCCAGGCTTTGGCAGAACGAACGGTGGCGCTCGACTAACCCCACTGAGCCACTTAGCTTCTGCCCTGCCTTCCTCAGCACGACCTTCCTCTTTTGCCCCATTCCCCCCTCACTTCCTCCTTTGGCAAGTGGGAAGAGCTGGGCTCTGCAGGCCAACCTCCAAGGGCAGAGGAGGCCAAGCTACAAGGCTCCAAGAGGTGACTGGCCGAGATCCTGCACTTTTCCCTGGCTGATGCCAAGGCGCTTTCTCAGCTCATTTCCCCACCCTCTGTCCTGCAGGGGTTAGGGTTATCCCAGGGACAGGCCAGTGGCAGATTGAGAAGTGCCTTGCTGGACAGCTAGGGAAAAGGAAGCCATCATCTTTCTGCCTGGTTTTGAACCAGGGGCCTTTTGCATGTTAGGCAAACGTGATAACCACTACAACACAGAAACTCTGTCACGGGACTCTGCCCCTTCCCTTCAAACTCCATCCGCTTGGCTGGCGCTCGCCCTGGCACACACCGCTGGGCGAACCTGGAGAAAGTGGTGGCAGCTCTTCGGTGGGTCGGCTGGTAGAGCAAAGAACGGGAGCCGGCTCCCAGGAAGTCATCCTTACCTCGCCCTTGTGACTCCAGCTTGAAGGAGAGCTTCTTTCCTTCCCCTCGCTGAGAAAGAGCAAGGGAAGAACAAAAGCCCACATCCATAGGGGGGCAGAGGCTTCAGGAGCCCACAGCGTTTGCCCATCTGGGGCATTGTGGCTGAGATCTCTGCTGGCCAGCGCCAGCGCTCGCAAGGCGCTAGTGTGGATGCTGGAGGCTGGGGGCTGGACGCTGGAGGCAGAGACTCAGCAGAGTGGCGCAGTGGCAGCGTGCTGGGCCCATAACCCAGAGGTCGGTGGATCGAAACCATCTTCTGCTAGGCAGGTGCTTGTTTCTTTTTGCTCTGGGCCTCCAAGCGAGGGGGCGACCAGCAGAGCGCCAGGAGCCGAGGCCATGAGGCAAGAGGTGGCTGAGGTGTGGGACTGCCAGGGAGCTCCCCGGCCCCTCTGGCTGCCTGGGCTGAAGGCGAGAGCCAGGCCTGTGCGTGAGGTCTGAGTGCCGGTGGCTCCCCCACTCCTCGGGAGGGTCTGTCCCAAGGCAGCGGCCCAGCCCCCCTCCAAGGGGGGTGCGTCCCACCAGCATTTCTTGCCCCGTTTGGGGAGGCTCAGCCTCCCCGAGCCCCTTGTAGCCGCCGCCCACGCGCAGTGTCACTGGTAGATACGGGCAGAGGAGACTCGGGGGCCTGGGCTGGGAAATCCCTGGGTGAAACTGGCTGCCTGAGCCCAGCCCCTCTGCACTCAGGGGCGCGGTGAGAGGGGGAGGGGCTCAGGGAGTAAATCCTCAGAAACCTCCCCCCTGGGTTTGTAATGTCAGAGCCCAGCGAACAAGTCCCTGCGTGTGTGAAGGGAGGGGCTGTGAGGGTGAGGGTCCATGGGGGTGTCAGTGTGAAGGGGAGGGGCTGTGAGGGGAGGGTCCATGGAGGTGTCAGTGTGAGGGGGAGGGGCTGTGAGGGGGAGGGCTATGGAGTGTCTCTGTGAGGGGGAGGGGCTGTAAGGGTGAGGGTCCATGGGGGTCTCCGTGTGAAGGGGAGGGGCTGTTAGGGGGAGGGTCCATGGGGGTGTCAGTGTGAGGGGGAGGGGCTGTGAGGGGGAGGGTCCATGGGGGAGTCAGAGTGACGGGGAGGGGCTGTGAGGGGGAGGGTCCATGGGGGTGTCAGTGTGAGGGGGAGGGGCTGAGAGGGGGAGGGTCCATGGGGGTGTCAGTGTGAGGGGGAGGGGCTGTGAGGGGGAGGGTCCATGGGGGTGTCAGTGTGAGGGGCGGGGCTGTGAGGAGGAGGGTCCATGGGGGGTCAGTGTGAGGGGAAGGGGCTGTGAGGGAAGGGTCCATGGGGGTGTCAGAGTGAGGGGGAGGGGCTGTGAGGGGGAGGGTCCATGGGGGTGTCAGTGTAAGGGGGAGGGGCTGTGAGGGGGAGGGTCCATGGGGGTGTCAGTGTGAGGGGGAGGGGCTGTGGGGGGCTGGGCTCCCCAGTCACTGCTCTGCCGATGCCCCTGTCACAGAGTACCCGGGCGATTCTCTGGAACTGCTCCCTACGAAGCCAGTCAGGACTCTGGAGGAGCCTCCTCGCTAAGCCGATTGTCTCCAGGGCAAGAAGCTTCCCCAGCTTCCACCTTCCTGGGTCTGACCCCGGAGCGTTCAGCATCCCCTTCTTCACCGCAGCGAGTCCGCCCGGGTGAGGCTCCTGGGGAAGCCAGAGGGCCCTGCTCACAACTCCACCGTCAGACGTGACTCTCAGCCAGCCAGTGAAACAGAAGGTTTATTAGACGACAGGAACAGGGTCTAAACCAGAGCTTGTAGGTACAGAGAACAGGACCCCCTCAGTCAGGTCCATCTTGGGGGGTGGGGAGGCCAGAGCCCATCTGGACCTCCCTCCATGTGCCCAGCCAGCTCCAAACTCTCCAGCCCCACCTCTGCCTTTGTCTCCTTCCTGGGCCAGGAGATCACCTGATCCCTTTGTTCCCCAACCCCTTCAGCCGGCACCTTTGCAGGGAAGGGGCCCAGGCCAGCAGTTGCCAGGAGACAGCGTGTCGGCCATGCTGTGTCATCACACTGGCCCTCTAGGGCTTTGCAACAATCACACCCCTTATCCCACCTAGAGACTTAAGAAAGGCATAGGGGAAACTGAGGCATAGGGGAAACTGAGGCACCCACTCAGTATTCAGCCTGCAGCATCTATTCACAGGGCAGCTGAGTTTGGCCAAGTAGGTTTTACTCCTGAAGGGATTCTGCCCAAAAAATAAAATAAAATAAAATAAAATAAAATAAAATAAAATAAAATAAAATAAAAATCTGTGCACAATATTTGTATTTGTCAATAAATAAATGTGGAGCCAGCATAGGGTGACCAGATGTGCCGATTTTATAGGGTCAGTCCCGATTTTGGGGTCTTTTTTGTATATAGGCTCCTCTTAACTCCCACCCCCTGTCCCCCTGCCCCCGCCCCCGCCCCGCAGATTTATTTATTCCCCTGCAAAAAAATGACTTTCTTATGGGGAAGCAAAGGGAAGCCACAAGCGTGGTCATGTGTCCCTCCCCAACAACCCGGGCATGTCATTGCAGAAAGGTGAAGCCTCACCACTGGGTCTGTGTCCCGGGGGAGGGGGCTGCAGGGTGATCTCCCATCTCTGTGCATCCAGTAGCCTGTGTTCCCCACTGCCATGCTGGAGGCTTAGGGTGACCAGACAGCACGTGTGAAAAATCGGGCCAGGGGGTGGGGGTTAAGTGGAGCCTATATATAAAAAAAGACCCACAAATCGGGACTGTCCCTATAAAATCGGGACATCTGGTCACCCTATGGAGGCTCCACATTTATTTATTGACAAATAAATTTTGCATTATTTTAAAATATTACTCACAGACACACAAACATACCCACAAGCACACAGAGCAGAGTGGCGCAGCGGAAGCGTGCTGGGCCCATAACCCAGTGGTCGATGGATCAAAACCATCCTCTGCTAGCTTCTGTTGTATTACTTACAGCCCTGGAAATGATTCAGCCGCCTTCTTTTGTTCCACATAGAAAAGAGGAGCAAATTCATTCTGTTTACACTTCCACAGCAATGAAAGGAAGGAATAAACACCCAGCAGAGCCCGGCCCCCTGCGGCTTCCCCTGCAGTGGCCAGAGTGGCAGCGGGCCCCTTGGGCTTCCCCCTCCCCAGGGGTACAATGGGCCCTTTGGGGCTTTCCACCACCCCACACAGCAGATGGTGCTGAGGGACCCCCAGTGACAGTGGGTGGCCACGTGGTGCAATGCACACAGCATCTCTCAGAGAGCAACAGTGACACCGGGTGGCCACGTGGGGTAATGCACACAGCATCTCTCAGAGAGCAACAGTGACACCGAGTGGCCACGTGGGGTAATGCACACAGCATCTCTCTCAGAGAGCAACAGTGACACCGGGTATATATATTATATATATATTTATATGCAACTCCCCTAAAGCCTTATGGGGTACACTGTCACACACCCCTCCACCCACACAAACACACCCCACACACCCCTACACCTCTCCTGGAGGTGGGAGGGGAACAGGGGCAATGACAAAAGAAGTAAGAGGTGAAGAGAAAGGAGGGAGGGATGGAGGAAAAGGTCAAACAAAAAGGACAAACCCTAATGTCCCCAGTGATTCTGAGGGACAAAATCCCAAGTGGGGAATTAAATTCTGCCACCTGAAGCTACTGTTTTCCATGCCTAGAATTCAGCTGGCACCAGATGGATCAGACTGAACAGGTTCCAAACCTCTCGGAGGCTCTTACCTTCTAACCAGGGACGTCTGTTTTCTAGGAAAGTCCGTAAAAGGAAAGGAGAAAACTCCAAAGAGGTTCCTCCTGGCGCTCACGTACGTGACCCCTAATACTCTCTCAGTCCTCCGAGAGAGACCTCGACAAGGAGACTTGCTGAAGCAAAGCCACGGGGGTCTCCGAGGTTTCCCTGGCCCTGCGCCCCTGGCCTGGCCTGGCCTGGCTGATGTCAGCATCTCTCTGTGAGGTCACCACCTCCCCACCACCTTTGACCAATAGGCCGAGGTCCTGCAAAAGGCCTTTGTGATGTCACTGCCTCACCCACCCCTCCCCTGCCGTGCTAATGTCCTGCCGCTGGCCAGACACTTGGGAGGTTTGATCTGCTCCCTGGGGATCACCCCACTCAATGAGTGTTCATTCTAGGAAGCAAGCCGGCTAGACAGGAAAACATCAGAGGCTGCTCCCAATGCTACACTCACTTTTTCAGAAATTAGTAGACTTTATGGTCAGACGAGACCATTAGAGCATCTAATCTGACCCCCAGCATCTCACAGGCCCCCTGTGTACCACAAGAGCTACTTTTGGGCAAACACATTCCAGAAAGGCATCTAGTCTTCATTAAATGACATCAAGAGATGGAGAATCCACCACTTCCCTTGGTACCTTGTTCCTGTGGTGAATCATCCTCGCTGTTGAATAATCCTCCCTGATTTGTAATTTGTCTCTTTTTACCTTCCAGCCATTGGGTCTCGTTATGCCTTTCTCTGCGAGATTAAAGAGCCCTTTAATACCCAATATTTTCTCTCCATTAAGGCACTTCAGCACTTCAATGAAGTCACCTTTCAATCTTCTTTTGATAAGCTAAACAGGTGGAGCTCTTTCAATAGCTCACTCGAAGTCATTTTTCTCCAGACCTCAGAACATTTGGTGGCTCTTTGCTGCCCCAGCTCCTATTTCTCAACATCTCTTTCAAATGAGGACACCAAAACTGGATGCAGTATTCCAATATCAGCCTCACTGATGCTATGTCCCCTCCCCCATCCTACTCACGGCTCTGCTCAAACGTCTCATGATGGCTTTAGCCCTGTTCACCGCACTGGAAGCTCATGTTGAGTGGCTTCTCCACTATGGCCCCTCAATCCTTTCCAGAGTCACTGCTTTCCTGGAAACACTTCCCCATTCTGTAGGTGTGGCCGGCATGCCTTGTTGCTAGGTATCCGACTTTGCATTTGGGTCTGGTCAAACCTGTTTCCATTGAATGGGCCCAGCTTGCCGAATGAGTCAGATCGCTGTGTATCACTGCCCTCTCCTCATCAGTAATTACCACTCTGCCGGTATTTTGTCACCCACCAATCTTATCAGCAGTGATTGGATGTTATCTCCCAATTCATTGATACAAATTATTTTAAAAAATTAGTCCTTGAGAGCTTCCTCAGACCCTTAGTCCCCAGGTCTCTCCGAGATGGCTGAGCGTGTGGTCTCCTCCCGCGCCTGACTAGCCTCTGCCCTGAGAACGATGCGTCCAGCTCGCTGTGTGCACAGGCAGGGACATCCTGCTAACCCCACAGTGTAGACAGGATGATGTTAACACGGCTCTCGGGCCAGCCCTTCCCTCCTGCAGGCTGGACGCGTGGGGCGGGGATGGAGAAAGAGGAAATCTGTAACCAGCAACCCGAACCCATTGCTTACCTGGGGCTGCAGCAGAACCACGGTGACATGAGCGGTATCCATGGGAATAGCAGAGCCCTCCTTTTAAAACTGATGGGGCCATGCCCCCCCCATTGCTGTGCCCCCCTAGAATTGCCCTGCCTGCTGGCTAGTCAGGGCAATGTGCTTCCCATAGAAGAGCAGGAACAGGGCTAGAGGGAAGCCAGTCAATATTTTTTGTTTTTCTGATGAAAACTGGCCCAGTCCCTGCCCCAAACCAAACTTGTCACAAATAATTGTCACCAACTGAATTTTCTGTTTGTGGCTAAGATATTGATTTTTTTTAAATATTGAAATTGGATTCAGGATTGTTGGCAAGCGTTTTTGGCAACCAAAGTTGTTAAATGACCATGTAAATGGCAACACAGTCCTGCTTCCGTGCTGGGCTCACCCCCCAGCTTGCTGGTCCAACAGCTGCCGGAGAGGAGGAGATCGGTGAAAGCTGCAGGACCCCCAGATCCATCTCTTGGGGAGCAGAGCGGCAACAGCATCAGCAAACCCTCAGGTCCGATCACAGGCCACTGGGCACCACCACCAGCCCCACGGACCATGGGGAAGTTAGCCCAGCCTCTGATCTCAGGGACGGGCACCCACGGACCCACAGCAGCTCATCCTGCCCTGCGCAGCTCCCCCCGGATGAGGTGGATCGCTGCCAGCCCGGGGGAGAGACGCTCCCCAGCGAGGGTGACCAGATGTCCTGATTTTAAAGGGCCACGTCTGCTATTTGGGGCTTTGTCTTATATAGGCACCAATTACCCCCCACCTAGGGTGATCAGACAGCAAGGGTGAAAAATTGGAATGGGGGTGCGGGGGGTAATAGGAGCCTATATAAAAAAAGACCCGAATATTGGGACTGTCCCTATACAAGTGGGACATCTGGTCACCCCACCCACCCCCTGTCCTGGTTTTTCACACATGTTCTCTGGTCACCCTGTCCCCAGCCCAGCCAATGGGGGTGGTAATTCCAGCCGGCCCCTGTTGCTTGGGCTGGCTGCCGAGGAAGTGACTTACTTTCATTTTTACTTCCCCAGCACGCAGCCCCCCCCCCCCCCCCAGCACCTCAGCCAACCCAGCCCTGCCGGAGGGGAGGGGGGAGAGAGGGATGCTCCGTGGGGGGAGGGGAAAGGGGGGTGCTCTGTGTGGGGGGGAGAAGAATGGACGTTATGGGGGCAACAAAGGACACTGCCAGAGCCGCCCAGCCTGCCTCCCCTCACGCTGGGGACAGTCACACTCACAGGTGAGCTCCTTCCCCCCTTCCCAGAGACCCAGCAGCCAATCCCCTCCCCAGACTGTGCTGCAGGCAGCGCATTGGGCTCTCTCTAGGACCCAGCGCTGCTCTTACCTGCCCCACGGCTTCCCGTCCCTCCCGGCTCCCGGCAGAGTGTCTGGTGCCCCAGGCATAGCGGTGCCCTACGTGCCCGTCTGTTCTGCCCATGGCTAAGGACGGCCCTGCCCCCACCTCTCTGCGAGATCTACGGCTCCTTCCTGCAGCTGGGGATGGACCAACACGCCCTGAGCAGCTCCAGCTGGTTCAATCTGCCCCACAGGTCACCCCAGCACCCGCTCCCTGCTCTGCCCCACAGGTCACCCCAGCACCCGCTCCCTGCTCTGCCCCACAGGTCACCCCAGTACCCGCTCCCTGCTCTGCCCCACAGGTCACCCCAGTACCCGCTCCCTGCTCTGCCCCACAGGTCACCCCAGTACCCGCTCCCTGCTCTGCCCCACAGGTCACCCCAGCACCCGCTACCTGCTCTGCCCCACAGGTCACCCCAGCACCCGCTCCCTGCTCTGCCCCACCGGTCACCCCAGTACCCGCTCCCTGCTCTGCCCCACAGGTCACCCCAGTACCCGCTCCCTGCTCTGCCCCACAGGTCACCCCAGCACCCGCTCCCTGCTCTGCCCCACAGGTCACCCCAGCACCCGCTCCCTGCTCTGCCCCACAGGTCACCCCAGCACCCGCTCCCTGCTCCGGCTCCTCTCACAGAGCCCAGGGCCAGGCTCCAGCCGCTGTCCAAACCGTCTCCACCAGGGAGATCGTCCCTTCTCCTGCCACCACGACTTGTCCTGACAGCCGCATCCCACCAGCTCACCCAGACAGGGAGGCTTTTCCGTACAGGAGGCAGAGCTTCCCCCGGAGCTGTGGAACTCACTGCCACATGACAGGGGAGACGACAGGCTGGAACAACATGCAAAGCTCAGCTCTTCCACGGAGCCATCCTCAGCCAGCGATTCCCTGTCACCGACAGCACCAGCAAAACCCTTTGAGCCACCAACCTGCTTCTCCCACGGCTGGGAGGGACGGCCGGCAGGGCGGCACCGAAGGCCCCAGACTGCCAAGCAGGTGAGGAAGCACCAGGCGTTAAAGCCAGGCCTGCGGCAGCAGCCACATCCCGCCCGCTGCCAGTGCGCCTTACAGAAATGTCGGCATCCCCTGTCAGCGAGGGAACTGGGCAGGTCGCTGACGGAGCTGAGCCCCACCTTTCTGCAGCCATCTTTAGAGAAGAACCCCATCCCAGAGTCACCCCTCCCTCCATCAGCCCCTCCATGTCTGTGGCTCCGAGTGGCAGTAGGATGATTGGGGGGTGAATCCAGGGCTGGAAGCGGGGTCAGGTCAGCCTGTGAGGAGTAACCAGGTGGGGCAGACCCAGGGGGAGGCTGTGGGCTGCTGGTTGGCTTGAGTGACGGGGATCCAGGCAGCCCCAGCCTGCTCCTCCGGGGCCAAGGCCACTGCTAGTCTCCTGCATTGTGACATCAGGATTTCAATCTCCCCAGCATGAGCTGTGGCACAGTGTAGAAGCGCCTGGGCGGAGACTAATTTGCCTCCCTTGCTCAAGGCCTCTCTGGCCAGCCCTGCATTTGCTCAACAAGTCGGCACGCAGCGGTTTGCTGTAGACCCAGTAACCTTTCTGCCTCCAGACTGGGAGGCCAGTGGGCGTGTGAGGAAGTCCCAGGCAGTAAATGGCCCTTCCTAGGAAAGCCCAAGTCCTGAAAAGAAACGAGTAACATCAAGGAGGGGACTGAAGAGCTGAGTCCTGACGCTCTCAGGGGACACCACAGGGGAAAATGATTTTTCCCCACACTTAACCAGGGACTTGAACCTTGGACCCTCAGATTAACAGACTGATGCTCGACCAACTGAGCTCGCCAGGCTCACATACAAAAAGCGTAAGTTTGCTGCAGAAGAGAGGCTCACCAAGCATTCACTAGTGTGTGCACCCAGGGAGACCTGCCCGAGCCCCACCACCATCCACTCCCTCCCACTTCCAGCCCCCCTCAAAAACCCCAACCCCCCGTGCTCCTTGTCCCCTGAAAGCTCCCTCCTGCGACCCTGCCCCTAACTGCCCCCCAGGACCCCACCCCCTATCTAAACCTCCCTGCTCCTTGTCCCCTGACTGCCCCCTCCTGAGACCCCACCACTGTAACTGCCTCCCTAGGACCCTACCCCCTACCTGTCCCCTGACTGCCCCGACCCCTCTCCACACCCCTGCCCCTGACAGCCCCCCCCTGAACCCTTGACCCATCCAAACCCCTGCTCCTTGTTCCCTGACCGCCCCCTCCAGGGACCCCCCCGCCCCCTAATCACCCCCCGGGACCCCTCCAACTATCCAACCCCCCTGTCCCCTGACTGCCCCAACCCCTCTCCACACCCCCAACTCTGACAGCCCCCCTGGGACTCCCACGCCCTATCCAGCGCCCCCATTCCATGTCCCCTGACTGCCCGTCCCCTGACTGCTCCCTCTGTAGGGCTGTTTTAACCCCTCCCAGGCAGGAGCAGGTAACCACCCCGCTATACCCACCCATGTCCCTTTTCCCATCTCTCTCTGCTCCCCACCTCCTGGCAGCTCTGTCTAGTGGCTGCTCCCACCCACACATTCAAAGTGGCAGAGGAAGTTCCCCCTCCTGGGGTGGGAAGGTTGCCTAGTGGTTAAGGCACAGGGTTCAGGTGTTCTGGGTTTGAGTCTCTGCTCTGCCACAGACTCCCTGCTTAGCCTTGGGAAAGTCACTTCACCTCTGTGTGCCCTAGATCCCACCTGCCAAATGGGGCCAATCCTGACCCTGCCTCCTAGGCTAAATCCATTCATGGCTGTGCGGTGGTGGGGGAAATGGAGATACCAGCTCCACACAGAGTGGGGTCAGGGCTTCAGCCCTGCAGCTTCTGCCACTAGGGTGGGTGGGCCTCCCGAGCCGGGGACTTCAGCCGCACATCTTCTGCCAGGGTCCGGGGCCTCTCCTCTCTGCCCCAGTGTGGCTCCTCTTCACCCTCCCCCTCCCCCCCCCCCAGTGCAGCTCCTGCCGGGGTCAGGTTTCTCCACCTTCCCCCCTCCGCCACCCAGCATGGCACCTGCCGGGGTCCGGGGTTTCTCCTCCCCCTAATCCCCCACTGCACCCAGCCCCAGCCTAGCTGGGCTCCCTTGGGTCACCGGCTGCCTGCTGTGGCCGGAGGGGAGCCTGGCTGGCCAGGAGCAGCCATACTCGCGGACGCCATGGCCATCAGCCCAAGAGGTGCGGGGCGGCCCTAGGTGAGCAGGGGCCGGCTGTGCTCCCGCCCGCACCTCACCCTAAGGGTGTTTTCGTGTGTGTGTGAGACTCACTCGGCCCCTGCCGGAGCAGGGAGGCAGGACGCAGCTGATCTGAGCCTGCCCGGCAAACAGCTGATCGCAGCTGCGTGCAGGCTGCCCCTAGGAGACAGCCCCCAGGGGAGGGGGGAGGAGCAGCCTTCCGAGCCGCAGCTCACTAGGGTGTGCCCGGGCACACCCGCACACCCCGTGCGCACGCCTCTGTCGCCAAGAAACCGAGGGCAGGAAACAGCAGCTTTGTCCGACACGCTTCTCAGCTCATTTCCCCACCCGCTGTCCTGCAGGGGTTGGGGTGATCCCAGTGGCCAAAAGGGGAGCACCTCGCTGGGCAGATAAGGGAGCTGGGAAAAGTAAAACTTCATCTTTCTGCCTGGTTTAAAGCCAGGGCCCTTTTGCATGTCAGGCAAATGTGATAACCAGACACTAGAGAAACTCTGCCACAGGGATCTGCCCCTCCCCTCAGAGAGCAACAGTGACACTGGGTGGCCATGTGGGGTAATGCACACAGCGTCTCTCAGAGAGCAACAGTGACACTGGGTGGCCACGTGGGGTAATGCACACAGCGTCTCTCTCAGAGAGCAACAGTGACACCGGGTGGCCACGTGGGGTAATGCACACAGCATCTCTCAGAGAGCAACAGTGACACCGAGTGGCCACGTGGGGTAATGCACACAGCGTCTCTCTCAGAGAGCAACAGTGACACCGGGTGGCCACGTGGGGTAATGCACACAGCGTCTCTCTCAGAGAGCAACAGTGACACCGGGTGGCCACGTGGGGTAATGCACACAGCCTCTCTCTGAGAGAGCAACAGTGACACCGGCTGGCCACGTGGGGTAATGCACACAGCGTCTCTCTCAGAGAGCAACAGAGAGACCGGGTGGTCACGTGGGGTAATGCACACAGCATCTCTTTCAGAGAGTGACAGTGACACCGGGTGGCCACGTGGGGTAATGCACACAGCGTCTCTCTCAGAGTGCTTGAGAACATCTCCTATTCTAATCCTAAGGGGTTCCCTGCTGCCTTTGGCACCACCATGTGGGTGTTTCAATTCCCTCCTCGTTTTCACACAGAGACACAAGTTCCTTTGCACGGATACATGAACAGCAAAATCTTCCTGTGTCTCTTGTCTGCGCCAGGGCATTCGATTCCTTACAAACCTTCTTTCCTGCAGTGACAATGGTCAGACAGAAGGGAGTAGGGTGACCAGACAGCAAATGTGAAAATTCAGGACAGGGGGTGGGGGGTAATAGGAGCCTATATAACAAAAAGACCCCAAAATTGGGGCTGTCCCTATAAAATCGGGACATCTGGTCACCCTAGAAGGGACATGGACACCTTTCCCCCGGCAGTGAGATATTCCATCTCCTCTTTCTTCATGCTGCTGTTGTTATTCCATGAATCATCAAGGATGGAATAAAAAGCTGAGTTTACTCCAGGGTGAGGAAAGAAAGGAGCCACCAACTCCCCAAAAAACTCATTGCTCCAAAGAAAACCTGACCCTGCTATCGGCATCACTGATGTACTGGGGATAGGATGGGGAAAGGGACTGTCTGAATTGTCTAGGTAGGGAATGAACCATCTACAGCAACGTCATTAACCACAAACACACTGTCATCATTCTCCAGCCAGCAGGGAAATGAGCAGGAATTCTTGCTGTTCAGCCATGGACACACTTACACAATGGCACGGCAGTGAGTGTGTTGTGGAAGCTGGTCTGAGGAAACAATAGGAAACGATCACTCAGTGAGAACAGAACTAGAGTGTAGTGAGAAAACTGCACAAAGCCCATAGTTGTGGCTGAGTGGTTAAGGCGATGGGCTAGAAATCCATTGGGGTTTCTCTGCACAGGTTCGAATCCTGTCAACTACGGAGGATCTTGTGGTTCTTTAGTTTCAGTCCCTGAGCATCCTTGGTGTCAAGGGGAGCTGGGTCTTGTCTCACTCTCAGGCTGTGTCCACACTACAGAGTTATGCTGCTTTAGTTGAAGTGTTTCAATTAAACATTCTGATCCTTGTGTCACCAGAGCGCATCCACTCTAGCAACTCTTGCATCACCCCAAAGAGCAGTGCATTGTGGGTAGCTATCACATACCCAGCCCCATGCCCTGACTCCTGCACCCCCACACATAACCAGCCCCCCACACCCCATGTTCTGACTCATGCACCCCCCTCACACACCCCACCCCACCAGACAGGAGCTCCTGCAAACACACCCCACATCCCAACCTGCCCCCCTCGCACCAAATGGGAGCAGCTGTCAGGTAAGCGCTCCACACCCCAACCCCCTGCCCCAAACCTGAGCCCCCTCCCTCACCCTGGCTCCTGGCCAGACCCTGCACCCCAACTCCCAACCTGCTCCTGCACCCTAACTCCCTCCCAGACCCTGCACCCCCAGCCCTGTGCTCAGTGCCCCCCACCCTCAACTCAGTGCAGATAGAGATGGGGTAGAACCAGGGAGAAGGTAGGTACCCGCTCCATGTGGGCAGGGGTGGGGGGGATCCTGTTTACCCCTACCCAGCCCTGCTGTGCTTGAGTTTACCCCCGGCCCCTCCCTTGCTCCAGGGACCAACCCTAGCTCCCGCCCCAGTGTGCTATTGACCCAGCCCCTGCCTTGCTCCAGTCAGCAGGGACTAATCCTCCCCCCATGCCCCACTGTGCTCATCTGGCCCCGGCCTCGCTCCAGCTGGGGACCAATCCTTCCCCCCCACCCCAGTGCCCCATTGTGCTCTTGCCCCTGGCCCCTTCATTCCACAGGGGGGCCCAGAAATATATTTGGCGCCGGGCCCACAAAAACTAATCAAGTCCTGGATACCAGACTGTGATGGGGATTGCATTGTCCTTTATTTGTATTTCCAATGGCATTTCTGTCTGTGGTTTAGTTTTTCTTTGTCGAACGGTGTTTTCTCCTAGATCTGAGATTTAACTAGAATAAGAAGAAGGCCTCAGGGCGCCAGATGGAGGAGCAGGCTGGGGCTAGGGCTGCTAAGGGAGCCAGAGTAGCAGGTTTTCTGTATTGTTTCTTGCTCGCTTTTTCCTGAATAGTTTCTCTTCTGCACCAAACTTGCATTTTCCTTATGTGAGCCTGGCTAGCTCAGTTGGTCAAGCATCAGACTTTTAATCAGAGGCTCTAGGGTTCAAGTCCTTGGTCAGGTGTCCAGAGCATCATATCCTTCAAGAAGCAGCTTTTCAGTACCCCCCCTACTGGATGTTACTTTTTCCTTTTCTTGACTTGGGCTTTCCTAGGAAGGGCTATTTACAGCCTGGGACTGAAGGGGCAACTTCCTCACACGCCCACTGGCCTCACAGTCTGGAGGCAGAAAGGCTTCGGGGTCTACAGCAAACTGCTGCGTGCCGATTTGTTGATCAAATGCAGGGCTGGCCAGAGAGGCCTTGAGCAAGGGAGGAAAAAAATTGTCCTCCCAGGCGCTTCTACACTGGAAGTTTGAAGTTAGAAGACCCCAAAGTTATCACCACCAATCCCATGGTGTAAGGCCAGCACTCAGGGCTTTGTATCCTGCTATCCAAGTTCAAGTCTTGGTGGGACCTTCGGGCATCTCTTTTGCCACCCAACACTCAGTAGCTTAGCCAGGTGGGGTCGGAGATAGCGGCTGCTCCCGCTCTGAGCAGAAGCGGCGCCTTAAAAAGAAACGGGGCCATAAAAAAATATTTTAAGGGGGAACAGAGCTACCGAAGACCCAGAGCGAGTGAAGGGACGGGACCCGTTGTCGAAGTGCCGCCGAACGGCTGGAGCGCCGCCGGGTGAGTACAAGGGGAGGCGCCTATTTTTTAGCTCCGCTCCCCCTGTGCTCTGCAGCTGGCTACGTCACTGTTAACACTACTGGGTGTTTCAAGGCTTCGTCTTGCTCTCTCCAATGACGTGGGAGCCTGTCTTTTGCCGGCTCGCTGTTGTGACTTGAGCGCCAGAGGGGACGTTTGATCCAGAAGGCTGGTCGTGCCTGGAGCCCTGTAGTTAGGGGTGTGAGCTCCATTTCCTCTGAGTCCTGAAGCTGGGCTGCAGCCTGGCCTAGGAGGCAGCCCGATGGGTTGACGTGTCCACTGCACTCCCTGGTTTTCTCCATCTGCTCCGGATCTAGAGACTTTTTTCTATCCCATCTCTCCTTCTCTTCTCTTCTGCGCTCTGTCTTTCCCTGCTCCCCTTTGTTTTCTATGGCACCTGGCCCCATAGTTCTATGCTTTGCAATATCGTGTTTAACTTTCCAGATCAGCTGGGGCCTGGAGACTATTTCCAGGTGGTTGCCCCCTACGTAGATTGCAGTGATCTCTGGTGTGTCCTCACGGGGAACCAGTCCAGGGTCTAGCCACCTGTGTCAGTGGCAACTGAGGCAAAAGGTTGGGCGGGGTTTCAGTCACACACGGCATTGCCTCCAACCCCCACAGTCTGTTTCCCCGGGCCACTTCCCCACAGCCCTAGCACTTTTCTCCACTTTTGTACCAGGGCCTCAGTCAGGCAGGAGTCAAGGGAGCTCACTCCTGCTCCCCTTACGTGCCCAGCACTGCTCTGATCATGGCTCCCTCTCTTCTCCCTCCTCCAATCCAGCCAGTCCTCCCTCCCCAAACTCCAAGGAGTGACTAACTCTTGCTTTGCTGAGCAGCCTTTATATGTGGGCTGCTTGAGAAAGCCTTCCCCTGATTGGCTCGCCCAATATGCTTTCCTGATTGGCTGGGTTCTGCGCAGCCTCTCCAAGGCTGCCTTAACCTTTCTCCTGCCTGTGTGGGGCAGCTGCCCCACGGCACTTGGAAAGTGGCAAATGAGAAGTCTGGAGCTGATGGAAAGGTGACCGTGACTCAGCATTGAGCCGAGGTTGCTGCGACTGAAATGCAGAGCACGAACCAGGATATGATCACAGTGGCTGGTGGGAGAAGCACGTGTTAGAAGCCCCCCTGTCATCTGAGCTGTGGCTTTCTGTGCACAGAGAGCCAGACAGATCAAGGTCTGCAAGTCTTGAGGGAAATGGGGAACGTCTGTACTTTGGAATCTGCAGCTCTTGTCTTGTACCATCGAGTGGAACAGTTTCAAGTATTTTTTTCAGGCAGGCACCATGGCTTAGCTGGCTAAAGCACCTGCCTAGTAAACAGGAGATCCTGGGTTCAACTCCCAGTGGTGCCAGCTGTGGAGTTTGCTCTCAGGGCAGGGGCAGTGCATGGAGATGTCTCCCACAGGGTCTGCTGGGACATGCTGGCCACTCCCAGGAGCAATGTGGGGTGGGGCAGGGAGCTGTCTTTGCGCTGCTGGCATGTCTCCATGCATGGCTTTGGGAGACTGCCTGAGGTGGGGGGGGGGGTGCTCAGGTCTCCTCTCTACAGGCTCCCGGTTCATATTGCCGGCTGACAGAGATTTTAGGGTGCGGGAAGGAGGAACCTGAACTGCCATAGTGGGTCAGAGGAACAGTTCATCTGGTCTCGTATCCTGTCTTCTGACAGCGGCCAGGGCCAGGTGCGTCTGAGGGAATGAACACAACAGCCACTCACTGAGTGAACCGTCCCATCCTCCCCTCCCAGCATCTGGCAGTCAGAGTGTTAGGGACACGCAGAGCATGGGGATGCAGCATCCCTGATTCCCTCGGCTAACAGCTGATGCCCCGATCCTGAGGAACTGATCGAATTCTCTGTTGAACCCGTTTATAGTTTTGGCCTTCAACACAAAATGAACACACACCTGTACCCCCACGAATTCTAAACACATGAGTTACACACCCTGAGGTCAAGACATTTTAATCAATACAGGATCATAGAATCATAGAATCTCAGGGTTGGAAGGGACCTCAGGAGGTCATCTAGTCCAACCCCCTGCTCAAAGCAGGACCAACCCCAACTAGATCATCCCAGCCAGGGCTTTGTCAAGCCTGACCTTAAAAACCTCTAAGGATATTTTGTTCTTCTGGGCCTCTTTGATCCCGAGCCTTTAGGGTGCCGTAAGGCCACTTCCACAAAAGCTGGAGCCTAAATCCTGAATGAAACTTGGTCTCCCCTCAGCCTTTTCCTGTTCCCTCTCCCAGACATGTCATAGACCTGAGGCCATATCGACACTACAAGCCCATGTTAACTCAAGTTCTGTCAGCATAGACTCGCTACGGTTACTATGTCACTTCTGTGACTTACTTGTGCTATTCTAATAAATACACTAGACCTGTAATGGTGATAAATGACACCACCATACAAGTATATTGAAGGCGAACCCTAAGGAAATGAAGAGCCAGTATAGAAGAGCCTTAGCCGACAATTTTTTGTCTCCCTCACTCAAGGCCTATCTGGCCAGCCCTGTATTTGCTCAACAAGTCGGCACACAGCGGTTTGCTGTAGACCCCGAAGCCTTTCTTCCTCCAGACTGTGAGGCCAGTGGGCGTGTGAGGAAGTTGCCCCTTCAGTCCCAGGCAATAAATGGCCCTTCCTAGGAAAGGCCAAGTCCTGAAAAGAAAAATGGGATGTCAAGGATAGATGGCTTCTGGAGTTCTTGCAGGACATGACAGGGTTCTCTCTGCCTAACAAGGGACTTGAACCCTGGATCCTCAGTCTGATGCTCGACCAACTGACCTAGCCAGGCTCATGTGGAAAATGGGCTAGTTTAGTGCAGAAGAGAAACTAGTCAAGAAAAAGAGGGCGAGAAACAAAACAGAAAACTTGCTACTCTCTCTCTCTCTTAACAGCCCTAGCCCCAGCCTGCTCCCCCATCTGGTGTCCTGAGACCTTCTTCTTTTTTTAGTTAAATAATGGATCCAGGAGAAAACACGGTTATACAAAGCAAAACGAAATCACAGACAAAAATGCCATCGAGGAAGAGGGCGGATTTCTATGAGCTTGCGCTGTGCAGATTTTTCTATACAGTGCGAAAAGGGGGTGGGAGGGTCCAACAGTTCACATCTACAACTCCCCAAAGCTCAACAACATTTAAAAGTCCACAATATTCTCGAAGCTCTGGGGATTCCAAAATTCCAGAAAGCTTTGGGGCCTCAAGAAATCCAAACCGTTCATCTTCCCTGTCTCCAGATGCACAAGAGATTTTGGTCAGGATGGCTCGACGGGATGTTCACAATAGGTTGGGGCTCTAGAACTTGCCACCTTGGCTACCGATGGCTGCAGTCCTGCGGTTTGACCCAATGGTTGGGATTCTCGCAGAGTCACCTGATACCCACAAGTCTGGCCCTTGTGTTTGCTGCCACACTTTCCCCCTTGCCCACATGACACTTAAGGAAAGGAGTGCCAGGGCCAGGCTTCATAGTCATAGCTACTCCATCCGAAGCCAGTCAGGACTCTGCGGGAGCCTCCTCTCTCTAAGCAGACTGTCTCAAGGGCAAGAAGCTTACACAGCTTCGACCTTCCTGGGTCTGACTTCGGAGAACTCAGCATCTCCTTCCACACTGTTCACTTCCCGCAGCGAGTCCGCACAGGTGAGGCTCCTGGGGAAGTCAGAGGGCCCTGCCCCCCAACTCCGCAGTCAGACGTGACTCTCAGCAGCCGGTTAATAAAACAGAAGGTTTATTAGAGGACAGGAACACAGTCTAAACCAGAGCTTGTAGGTATAGAGAACAGGACCCCTCAGTCAGGTCCATCTTGGGGTAGGTGTGAAAGTCATAATCAGTCAGCAGCCATGGTAATCAGAGACCACTAGGTGGCAGTAGACACCTCGCCTACGCAAGACCCAGATCCCGGTTCTGGGCCTCCCTCCATTTCCCAAGCCAGCTCTAAACTGCCTCTCTCTAGCTCCTCCTCTGGCCTTTGTCTCTGTCCCGGGCCAGGAGGCCACCTGATCTCTTTGTTCTCCAACACCTTCAGTTGACACCTTGCAGGGGAGGGGCCCAGGCCAGCAGTTGCCAGGGGACAGGGTGTCAGCTAGTCTCTGTGCAGACAGCATCACACTGGCCCTCTAGGGCTCTGCAACAATCACACCCCCTGATCCCCCAACCTAGAGACTTAAGAAATGGAGAGGGGAAACTGAGGCACACACGCAGTATTTAGAGACAACTTTAAGAACATTCCCACGGCGTCGCACACAAAGCTGACAGCCACAAAGACCCCTGGCCAGCCTGCTCCCAGGTGGGCCAAACCCCCACTGGGGGCCACCCGCAGGCCAGGCCAGCATGTGGGGCAGCTGCTGACGCTCTGTGGCCATCATCAGACTGTGGTAGGAAAGCAGGGCCAGCCCCCCTGGTGGGGCCTCTGACCGTTCCCCTTTACGTTGCTCACTTTTGCAGTGGGGCAGGAGATTTTCCCCAGAGGCTTTTCCCCAGCTGGTGAGAAGCAGGGAAACACCCAGGCTCCAGAGGTGCTATTTAGCAAACCCCCTCGAGCACAGGGGCACATTGGGAAGAGTGAAACTGCTCTACACACTCGCCCGAGCAGCTGCCCAGTCTCTTTGGTGAGTCCGGAATGGCAAAGGCTGGACTGGGAGCCCCTGGGGCTCATGCCCTAGCCCGTGTGATGCCCCACCCCCACCTCCTTCCCAGGGCTATTGCTGAACCCAGAGCATTGGCCTGAGCCACCAAGAAGAGGCTCCAGCACTGAAGGGAGCAGGACTTTCAGCACAAAGGGAAACTGCACAAGCACAAACACGAAGGGACTCGAACCCTCAATCGCCTGATCCGAAGCCAGACGGCTGATCCATTAGGCCATACCGGTCACGCGATCACATGGGGAAAGTCTCTCCAAGCACTTCTTTGGAAAAGATGGACACTGTGTTTCTCGGGTCATCTACGGAGGGGGCAGAGACACTCTGGGCACAAGGAGTCGAGTTCCCAGCGAGATGTGAGACTCAGTTCTATGGAGCCAGGGGCAGGATTTGGTCGGGAGGCTTAAGCATGGGGTATTGGGGGGCAGAGGCCGGACCGGCTGTCTAGGTGCGGAGATTTCATGGCACTGGGGCACAGGAGGGAGGAGGAGGAGGAATCCTGCGGATGGGCTGTGGCCATGGAGAAAAAGAGGAAGGGCTCCTGGGACTTTTTTTTTGCCTCTCTTTTACCTGCCTGCTCTTGTGGTGGACGGGGGCAGCTGCACTCACTGAACTAGGCTAGTTCAGTCAGTAGAGCATCATGCTCTTAGTTTGGGGTTCGAGCCCCATGTCTGGGCTCTCAGCTTTTTAAGTTCCCTTGTGTGCCGGGAGCCAAATGATCCCTGGTGGTGTCCAGAGCCACCCCCGGGTTCCCAGAAGCCCTGGCCATTTCCTGGACAGGCCCCTTGCTCCTGCTGAGTCCTTAGGAGTCAGGAGAGAGGCTCACACCCACAGGAGCAGGCCCAGACAGCGCAGTCTGGGGCTGGCAGGAAGCACTGTGGGGCCAGGTGCTGAGAGACCCGAGGGGAGAGAGGGAGAGAAGCGATGAGGACAGAGTGCCAGTGTAAAGGGGGTTATGGTCCTGCTAGTGTAGCAAACTTTCCTGGCTTATCCACGACCCCGGTGGAATGGGCTAGAGAAAGGCCCTGAGTCCTCACTCCCACTCCCTCACCCAGAGACAGCATGCCCCTTGTCTCCCTGTCCCGTTTTTGCCATCCCAATGTCCCATTTTTGTCTCAAGGAAATATGGTCAGCCTATGCGAGAGAGACCTCGACAAGGAGACTTGCTGAAGCAAAGCCACGGGGGTCTCCGAGGTTTCCCTGGCCCTGCGCCCCTGGCCTGGCCTGGCTGATGTCAGCATCTCTCTGTGAGGTCACCGCCTACCCACCACCTTTGACCAATAGGCCGAGGTCCTGCAAAAGGCCTTTGTGATGTCACTGCCACAACCCTCCCCTGCAGTGCTAATGTCCTGCCACTGGCCAGACACTTGGGAGGTTTGAGCTACTCCCTGGGGATCACCCCACTCAATGAGTGTTCATTCTAGGAAGCAAGCCGGCTAGACAGTAAAACATCAGAGGCTGCTCCCAATGCTACACTCACTTTTTCAGAAATTAGTAGACTTTATGGTCAGAAGAGAGCATTAGAACATCTAATCTGACCCCCTGCATCTCACAGGCCTCCTGTGTACCACAAGAGCTACTTGTTGGGCAAACACATTCCAGAAAGGCATCTAGTCTTCATTAAATGACACCAAGAGATGGAGAATCCACGGCCAGCCCCACGGACCATGGGGAAGTTAGCCCAGCATCTGATCTCAGGGATGGGCACCCACGGACCCACAGCAGCTCATCCTGCCCTGCGCAGCTCCCCCCGGATGAGGTGGATCGCTGCCAGCCCGGGGGAGAGACGCTCCCCAGCGAGGGTGACCAGATGTCCTGATTTTATAGGGCCGCTTCCGCTATTTGGGGCTTTGTCTTATATAGGCACCAATTACCCCCCACCTAGGGTGACCAGACAGCAAGGGTGGTATATCGAGACAGGGATGGGGGTAACAGGAGCCTATATAAAAAAAGACCCTAAAATTGGGACTGTCCCTATACAAGTGGGACATCTGGTCACCCCACCCATCTGCTGCAGCTCCTCTCACAGAGCCCAGGGCCAGGCTCCAGCCGCTGTCCAAACTGTCTCCACCAAGGAGATCGTCCCTTCTCCTGCCACCACAATTTTTCCTGACAGCCGCGTCCCACCAGCTCACCCAGACAGGGAGGCTTTTCCGTACAGGAGGCTGAGCTCCCCCTGGAGCCACATGACAGAGGAGACCACAGGCCGGAACGAAATGCAAAGCTCAGCTCTTCCATGGAGCCATCCTCAGCCAGCGATTCCCCCTCATCTGAGAGAGATGCTGTGTGCTTTACCCCATGTGGCCACCTGGTGTCACTGTTGCTCTCTGAGAGATGCTGTGTGCATTACCCCACGTGGCCACCCGGTCTCACTCTTGCTCTCTGAGAGAGATGCTGTGTACATTACCCCACGTGGCCACCCGGTGTCACTGTTGCTCTCTGAGAGAGATGCTGTGTGCATTACCCCACGTGGCCACCCGGTGTCACTGTTGCTCTCTGAGAGATGCTGTGTGCATTACCCCACGTGGCCACCCGGTGTCACTGTTGCTCTCTGAGAGAGACGCTGTGTGCATTACCCCACGTGGCCACTCGGTGTCACTGTTGCTCTCTGAGAGAGATGCTGTGTGCGTTACCCCACGTGACCACCCTGTGTCACTGTTGCTCTCTGAGACAGACGCTGTGTGCATTACCCCACGTGGCCTCCCGGTGTCACTGTTGCTCTCTGAGAGAGACGCTGTGTGCATTACCCCACGTGGCCACCTGGTGTCACTGTTGCTCTCTGAGAGAGACGCTGTGTGCGTTACCCCACGTGGCCACCCGGTGTCGCTGTTGCTCTCTGAGAGAGATGCTGTGTGCGTTACCCCACGTGGCCACCCGGTGTCACTGTCGCTCTCTGAGAGAGATGCTGTGTGCGTTACCCCACATGGCCATCCAGTGTCACTGTTGCTCTCTGAGAGAGATGCTGTGTGCTTTACCCCATGTGGCCTCCCGGTGTCACTGTTGCTCTCTGAGAGAGACGCTTTGTTCATTACCCCACATGGCCACCCAGTGTCACTGGGGTCCCTCTGCACCATCTGCTGTGTGGGGTGGTGGAGAGCTCCAAAGGGCCCATTGTACCACTGGGGAGGGGGAAGCCCCAGGGGCCCGCTGCCACTCTGGCCACTGCAGGGGAAGCCCTGGGGGGCCGGGCTCTGCTGGGTGTTTATTTCTTCCTGTCATCGCTGTGGAAGTGTAAACAGAGAGATTTTGCTCCTCTTTTCTATGCAGAACAAATAAAGGCGGCTGAATCATTTCCAGGGCTGTAAGTAATACAACAGAAGCTAGCAGAGGATGGTTTCGATCCATCGACCTCTGGGTTATGGCCCAGCACGCTTCCGCTGCGCCACTCTGCTCTGAGTGTGTGTGTGTGGGGGGTGTTTGTGTATCTGTGTGTAATATTTTAAAATAATGCAAAATTTATTTGTCAATAAATAAATGTGGAGCCTCCATAGGGTGACCAGATGTCCTGATTTTATAGGGACAGTCCCGATTTTTGGGTCTTTTTTTTTATATAAGCTACTCTTAACCCCCACCCCCTGTCCCAATTTTTCTCACGTGCTGTCTGGTCACCCTAAGCCTCCAGCATGGCAGTGGGGAGCACAGGCTACCAGATGCACAGATGCTCTGCAGCCCCCTCCCCCAGGACACAGACCCAGTGGTGAGGCTTCACCTTTCTGCAATGACATGCCCGCGCTGCTGGGGAGGGACACATGACCACGCTTGTGGCTTCCCTTTGCTTCCCCATAAGAAAGTCATTTTTTTGCAGGGGAACAAATAAATCTGCGGGGCGGGGGCGGGGGGACAGGGGGTGGGAGTTAAGAGGAGCCTATATACAAAAAAGACCCCAAAATTGGGACTGTCCCTATAAAATCGGCACATCTGGTCACCCTATGCTGGCTCCACATTTATTTATTGACAAATAAAAATATTGTGCACAGATTTTTATTTTATTTTATTTTATTTTATTGTTTGGGCAGAATCTTTTCAGGAGTAAAACCTACTTGGCCAAACTCAGCTGCCCTGTGAATAGATGCTGTAGGCCCATTCCACACACAGCAGAGTGGCGCAGCGGAAGCGTGCTGGGCCCATAACCCAGAGGTCGATGGATTGAAACCATCCTCTGCTAGTTTCCGTTTTATTACTTACAGCCCTGGAAATAATTCAGCCGCCTTTATTTGTTCCACATAGAAAAGAGGAGCAAATTCTCTCTGGTTAACCCTGCCACAGCGATGACAGGAAGGAATAAACACCCAGCAGAGCCCAGCCCCACAGGCCCCCCGGGGCTTCCCCTGCAGTGTCCAGAGTGGCAGCGGGCCCCTGGGGCTTCCCCCTCCCCAGGGGTACAATGGGCGCTTTGGGGCTTTCCACCACCCCACACAGTAGATGGTGCTGAGGGGCCCCCGGGCTCCCACGCCCCCAAGATTCAGGGGCCATGATTTATACTATCAGTCAGGAGGGAGGGATAGCTCAGTGGTTTGAGCATTGGCCTGCTAAACTCAGCGTTGTGAGTTCAGTGCTTAAGGGGGCCATTTGGGGCAAAAATCTGTCAGGGGGCAGTACTTGGTCCTGCCAGTGAAATCAGGGCTCAAAGTCCTTCCAGCTCTATGAGAGAGGCATATCTCCAGGTGGGTAAGGCAGCATCTCTCTCAGAGAGCAACAGCGACACCAGGTGACTTACCTCTCCTAGGGGGTGGGGAAAGTGGTGGCAGCTCTTCATGGGTTCAGCTGGTAGAGCAAAGGTCTGGAACCAGCGCTCAGGAAGTCAACCTTCTCTTGCCCTTGTGACTCCAGCTTGAAGGAGACCTTCTTTTCCTTCCCCTTGCTGAGAAAGAGCAAGAGAAGAAGGAAAGCCCAGGTGGGGACAAGCCCCCACTGTCTTTTTCTGCTGGGGAGCCTGACAGGAGGGACTCGTGGTGGGTAAAAGTACCCCTGCGCTTCAAGAAAACAGCCCACACGTGAACACAAAGCACATGCCAAAGCCTGGGATTGAACCTGGGACCTCTAGATCTTCAATCTAACACTTTCCCCACTAACTACTTCCGCACGTTTTTGACCTGATGCTTCTCTGTCCGGGATGTGTTTGTCAGCCATGGCACACAAAAAGGACGTCATTGCGAGTGGCCCATGGAGGGAAGATGAATTTTTTTTCCTGCCTTGCTCAGCTTGACTTGCTTACTCACCCCATTCCTGCCTTAGTTCCTGGGTTACCTGGACAGGGTAAAAACCTGTGGTGCTCAAAGACCACCACATGCATTGACCTCCCCTCAGGCAGGGATGTTATAGGCCCTGGATCACCTGCCCCCTATAGCCTGGATCTCTGACACACCCAGGCCCAACTGGGTAGCCGCTCTTGCAATCCCTCTATGGGAGAATTGGGAGCCATACTCTCCCAGGGGCAATATTTCAGAGGTGGGTTTAGACTTTGTGACAGAAAGCCTGGGGCTTGTCTCTGCACCTCCCCTATCCAGAAGAACAGAGGCTGAGGGGGCACAAGGGCAAAAGGTGACAAACAGGCCCGCACAGGAGAGATTTTCTTTGTGTTACAATTCATCAAAATCTCACCCCTGAAAAGCTCCGAAGGGGTGTAGCTCAGCCCCCACCCACTCAGCGCGCTGCCTTAGATAATTCTGCCACAGAGACGGCTGGCTCCCTGCTCCTCTCCCTCCCCGATGGGGATTTTCACATGTAGAAAGGAGGGTTGGGGAGCAAAGATTGAGAGGGTGTTGGGGGGTTCAAAGGATGGGCAGCGCTCTGGGCTCTGCTTGAGAGATCCTGGCATAGGGGCCGGTGAGGGAGGAAGGATTGTAGATTTGTGGTGTCTGAGCTGCACTCTGCAGAGGAGGTGATAAGTGAAGGGGCATTTTTGATTCCTCCCCCCTCAGTGTGCCCTGGGAGGGAATTCTAGGGTCCATGGGGCCAAATAAGCGGCAAAGCGATTGGGTTAATGAAAACCAGTGCTCCAGGTGAGGCTTGAACTCACAACCTCAGCATGTCTCCGCTCAGCACTGTGCACTAACCCATTGCGCCACTGGAGCCCTGGTTCAAGGCTAGTCTCCCCGTCCCTCAGGCTGACAGAGGCAAGGATTGACTCCAAACAATGCTAAGTGGAGTTGAGAGAGGGGAGAGCCAAGTGCTGGTACTTGATGGGCTGGGCTCTTCTTAAGGGGCCCAGGCACCATTTGACCCTTTTGATCTTCGCCGTGTAACAGCCGAGCTGATTGAGACTCAATTTGGAGTCTTGCTGCAGCCCAACAGATCTGAGATCACTGATCACCAGGTCTCAGCATTAGTCCTGCTTTGGGACAGTGTCTCTGATGTAAGAAACGGCCAGTAGGTGAAGCCGGGACAACAGGGTGGGGCGGCAAGTGGCGGCAGGACTCTTGCTGCCGGGGTCTAGCTGCCCAAATTCCTCCCCGTGGCGCTGGGCCCCAGTCACCTGCAGCCACCAGGTAACCCAGGAACTAAGGCAGGAATGGGGTGAGGAAGCAAGTCAAGCTGAGCAAGGCAGGAAAAAAAATTCATCTTCCCTCCATGGGCCACTCGCAATGACGTCCTTTTTGTGTGCCGTGGCTGACAAAAACATCCCGGACAGAGAAGCAACTGGCCAGAAAGGTGTCCTGTAGAGGCTGAAGTAGCTCAGTTGGGAGAGCGTTAGACTGAAAATCTAAAGGTCCTTGGTTCAATTCCAAGTGCCCCCTTAAAAACCCCATCCTTTAACAAAAATGTTGCATATCCATTTCCATTACGTTCAGGAGTTCAACCGAATGGGGATGCCTGAAATAGGGTGACCAGACAGCAAATGTGAAAAGTTGGAACGGGGGTGGGGGGTAATAGGAGCCGATATAAGATAAAGACCCCAAGATCGGGACTGTCCCTATAAAATCGGGACATATGGTCACCCTAGCCTGAAATGAATGAAAACACTCAACGTTTTCCAGTGCAAATGCATAAAAACCTAGCAAACACGTCCCTCAGTGCATCTATACTGTGATAACAGCCCTGCGGCCCGGCTGGCCTGGATCGTCTGACTTGGACGTCTCGGTCTCAGGTTGTGGGGCTAAAAACTGCAGTGGGGACATTTGGCTCAGGCTGGAGCCTGGCCTCGGAGACCCTCACCCCTCGTGGGATCTCAGAGGCTGGGCTCAAGCCCAAGCGTCTACACTGTAATTTTATAGCCCTGCAGCACAAGCCCCACAAGCCTGGATCAGCTGAGCCAGGGTTTGAGAACAGTGACTTGGGTGTGTTAATGGCAGTGTAGACGTAACGCTAGGCTATGTCCACACTGCAATGAACACCCAGGGTAGCCCCGTGCCAGCTCAGGCTCCCAGGGCTTGGGCTGTGGGGTGGTAAATTTGCAGTGTAGACATCTCGGCTCAGGCTCATTGCTGGGCTCTGGGACCCCACGAGGTTGGGAGGGAGTTTAGCAAGCGACAAAGGTAAATCGGCCGTGGATTCCCACTGTCAGTTCTCCAGTCTTTCTCCCTCCCTCCCCCACACTATCACATGTCCCCACTAGTAATGAACTAATAGATATAAACTGGCCATCAACACGTTTAACCTTGAATTAGGTGAAGGTTTCTAACCACCAGAGGAGTGAAGTTCTGGAGCAGCCTCCCAAGGGGAGCAGTGGGGGACAAAAAACCTCACTGACTCCAAGACTGAGCTTGATACATTTTTGGATGGGGGTGGTGTGATGGGACTGTCTACACTGGCGTGTGGCCGATCTGTGATTGCCAGCAGCAAATATCTCCAGTGGCTGAACGTGGGACAATAGGTGGGGAGGGCTCAGAGTTACTGCAGAGAATTCTTTCCCTGGTCTCTGCCCGGTGCCTCTTGTCCGCATGCTCAGAGTCTTACTGATCACCATATTTGGGGTTGGGAAGGAGTTTTCCCCAAGGTTAGATTGGCAGAGACCCTGAGGTGTTTTCACCTTCCTGTGCAGCATGGGGCATGGGTCACTGGCAGGTTTAAACTAGTGTCTATGGTGGATTCTCTACAACTTGACATCTTTAACCCATGATTTGAGGCCGTCAGTAATGCAAGCAGAGATTAGGGATCTATTACAGGAGGGGGTGGAGTCGTTTGGTCTGCAAGGAGCACGAGGTCGGGCTAGATTAGGGTGACCAGATGTCCCGACTTTATATGGACAGTCCTGATTTTGGGGGCTTTTTCTTATATAGGCTCCTAGTATCCCCCACCCCATCCTGATTTTTCACACTTGCTGTCTGGTCACCCTAGACTAGATGATCACGCTGGTCCCTTCTGACCTTAAAGGCTCTGAGTCCAACAGGGAGAGGGAAGTAAAGGAAAAATTAAAAAAAATGAACCAAACATTGTAATACAAGGGTGAGTCCAACAGCTCACTGCATAGTCCCGCCCCTTTCTTCCCCCACTGGGGGTTTAGTGACCTGCTGGGAGTTGGGACATTAATTCTCTCATTCCATTGATAAACTGATACAACATCCCTGAAATTAAACCAATTCCCAGCCAGGAAAACCTCACACCCCTGCTGTCACGGAGTATAGGGGAGTCCGGCCCTGCACCCCTCTTCCCCGGATTCACTGGGAGTCTCAGCCAGTCAGTAGAACAGAAGGTTTATTAGAGATGCCAGGAACACAGCCCAACCAGAGCTTGTCAGTACATCCAGGACCCCTCAGTCGGGTCCTTCCGGGGGGCAGGGAGCTTAGACCCCAGCCTGGGGCTCCCTGCATTTCGCCCCACAGCTCCAACCGGGGCAGGGAGGCCAGACCCTGTCTGCCTCTCTACCTCTTCTCCCGGCCAGCTTCCAACTCACAAGCCAAACACTCCAGCAGTCTCTCTCTCCTCCCCCGGGGCCCCTCCTCTAGCCTGTCCATTCTCCCAGCCAAAGGTGTCACCTCCCAACCCCCGTCCTGGCTCATGTTACAGCCTCAGGTAAAGTCTCACATTTCCAATGCAGCCTTTCCCTCAGGTCAGATCCATCTCGCTCTCTACTCCGTCACACCTGCATTGGCTGGGAATCAAACCCAGGTCAACTGCTTGGAGGGCAGCTCTGCTCACCACTACACCACCAATGCACCTGGTGAAAACACCTCTCCTGTGTGCCACTGATGCTTGACAAATGACTCACCCCCACAGCGCTCAGGAGCTGGCTGGAGAGGCCGGAGGCAGCCTGTCACCTGTGAGCAGAGACAGGTCCCCAGAGTGACTGACAGGTGCGGACCTGGGCTCCACATCCCAGCCTGAGGTGGCTCCAACCCCATCTCTGCCCTCAGAGAAGGGAAATGAAAATCAATGACCCTAATGGCAAACGTGACCCCCGAAGGAAGGAGACAGCTCCTTTGAATGCACAGTTTGGGTTGTTCCTGCTATGCACTGAGGGTTTGTTGCTGCTGCTGATTCCAGTCCTTGGGCTCTGCCCGGACAAGGAAGGATTCAGGCTGTCACTCAAGGGAAGAGGGGAGATGATTTTTTTGACGGCTGCCTCGTCTGAAGGGTGTTTGTCGGTCACCTTCTAATCTAGTGGGTGCTGGGTAGACGCAGGCAGCCCCCGCTGCTGGGTCTCTCCCGGGGAAATAAAGTTTGTACACAAAATCCCAAAGCTTTTCACCGGGAAGGAAATGGCCACAAGAGGGCGCCAGGACATAAGGAAGGTCACACAACCCCATTCTTAGGGGGAGCCATTGATTTGTGTCAAGGTCCAGAATTGTTGGTCAAGATCTAGTCAATGTGGTTTACCCAGCCTGGGCTCCAGTGGCACAAGGGGTTAATACACAGTAATTACAGGGCAGTGATGTTGAGTTTGTGAGTTCCAGCCTCCTCTGGAGCACTGGTTTTGGGAGATCTGATAGCAGCCTTCAGTGGAGTGAAAGGAGAAACCCCCAGCGCTGCACTGAGTTCCAGGCTGGTTCATCGGGCGTGGGGGGAATTGACTTCTCAGCTGCTGAGCAGGGAGCCAGGGCACTTCTCTGGGAATGAGGGTTCCCAGCCTGACCCAGCTGCTTCATTGCCCCCTGAGGCCCTGCCGGCTGAGACTGTCCCTGAGGCCAGGCAGCGGCTCAGTGAGCTTTCCTGGGGTCGCTGGCAGGGCAGGAATATCCCACGCTAAGGGCCTGAGTTCAGCCATCGGGAAAGGCAGCAGCTTTGCTCCCCCCATCTAAACAGAGCTCCCAGGCCGTGGTTCTCAGCCAGGGGTCCAGAGCCCCTGGTGGTGTGGGGGGGGGGCAGCGAGCAGGTTTCAGGGGGGGTTTGCCAAAATAAACCAGCCAGCAGGGCCGGCGTTAGACAGTCGTTGTGGCACGGGTGGGCTGTGGAGTTTTTATACCATGTTGGGCGGGGGCCACAGAAAGAACAAGGCTGGGAACCCGGCTCCAGGGGATCCCGGGGAATAAAGACTCCGTCCCACTCGGTGCTGCCAACGCTCCTGATTTTGCCTTGTGGCTCATGAGAATTGTTGTTTTCCTTAAAGCCCCAGCTCCTGGAGTCAGGGGGAGACGTGATGATTTCAGCCTTCGCTATTAAAGACACAGGACGTTTCTAGCCCTTGTGACCTTGGAAATAGATTCAAAATGTCTCCCCCGTGCGCCCTAAAGGCTCATCAAGCAGAAGGCAAATAAAAAGATCCCAAATCTATTAATTTTACACAATCTCATGATTTCAAAGCCCATCTCGTGATTTTCGGTGAGCCTGGCTCAGGGTTTTGAACGTTTGGGGTTGGCCGTTCTGCAGCCTGAGAGCCGGGCCCCCTCCTTCCCATCCAGCGCCCCCAGACTGTCCTAAAGCATTAACTCTTTCCTCTCCGTCACGCCGCTGTAACGCAGCTGGGAATCCCCATTCCTAGACGGGCTTTTCCACACACAGTGAATCCCCCACAGGGCTGAGTCCCCACAGGGCTGTTCCGGGGGCTCCAGTCCCCCAGCCCAGGACAGACGGGTCAGTAACCTCATATCACCCCTTTGTGACTCCCAGGGGCCCTGCAGGGACAGAAGCTCCATGCTGGGCTCTAGGGACCCCCAAAGCACCTGGGGGGAGGGGGCGGTTCACCCCCATGTCAGGGGGCTCCAGCTGCCTGGAGGTGACCAGATTCTCGCAGCCCCTCCCCCTCACACTGACTCCCCCATGGACCCTCCCCCTCACAGCCCCTCCCCCTCACACTGACACCCCCATGGACCCTCCCCCTCACAGCCCCTCCCCTCACAGAGACACCCCCATGGACCCTCCCCCTCACAGCCCCTCCACTCACACTGACTCCCCCATGGACCCTCCCCCTCACACTGACACCCCATGGACCCTCCCCCTCACAGCCCCTCCCCCTTGCAGAGACACTCCATAGCCCTCCCCCTCACAGCCCCTCCCCCTCACACTGCACACCCATAGACCCTCCCCCTCACAGCCCCTCCCCTCACAGACGGCTACAAGGGGCTCGGGGAGGCTGAACCTCCCCAAACGGGGCAAGAAATGCTGGTGGGACGCACCCCCCTTGGAGGGGGGCTGGGCCGCTGCCTTGGGACAGACCCTCCCGAGGAGTGGGGGAGCCACCGGCACTCAGACCTCATGCACAGGCCTGGCTCTCGCCTTCAGCCCAGGCAGCCAGAGGGGCCGGGGAGCTCCCTGGCAGTCCGACCCCTCAGCCACCTCTTGCCTCACGGCCTCGGCTCCTGGCGCTCTGCTGGTCGCCCCCTCGCTTGCAGGGCCAGAGCAAAAAGAAGCAAGCACCTGCCTAGCAGAGGATGGTTTCGATCCATCGAGCTCTGGGTCATGGGCCCAGCACGCTGCCGCTGCGCCACTCTGCTGGGTCTTTGCCTCCAGCATCCAGCCCCCAGCCTCCAGCATCCACACTAGCGCCTTGCGAGCGCTGGCGCTGGCCAGCAGAGATCTCAGCCACAATGCCCCAGATGGGCAAACGCTGTGGGCTCCTGAAGCCTCTACCCCCCTATGGATGTGGGCTTTTGTTCTTCCCTTGCTCTTTCTCAGCAGGGGAAGGAAAGAAGCTCTCCTTCAAGCTGGAGTCACAAGGGCGAGGTAAGGATGACTTCCTGGGAGCCGGCTCCAGTTCTTTGTTCTACCAGCCGACCCACCGAAGAGCTGCCACCACTTTCTTCAAGTTCGCCCAGCGGTGTGTGCCAGGGCGAGCGCCAGCCAAGTGGATGGAATTAGAAGGGAAGGGGCAGAGCGCAGTGAGAGAGTTTCTGTGGTGTAGTGGTTATCACATTTGCCTAACACATAAACGGCACCTGGTTCGACACCAGACAGAAACATGATGGTTTCCTTTTCCCTAGCTGTCCAGCAAGACACTCCTCCATCTGCCACTGGCCTGTCCCTGGGATAACCCCAACCCCTGCAGGACAGAGGGTGGGGAAATGAGCTGAGAAAGCGCCTTAGCATCAGCCAGGGAAAGCTTCAGGATCTCGGCCAGTCACCTCTTGGAGCCTTGTGGGTTGGCCTCCTCTGCCCTTGGAGGTTGGCCTACAGAGCCCAGCTCTTCCCACTCCCCAAAGGAGGAAGTGAGGGGGGAATGGGGCAAAAGAGGAAGGTCGTGCTGAGGAAGGCAGGGCAGAAGCTAAGCGGCTCAGTGGGGTTAGTCGAGCGCCACCGTTCGTTCTGCCAAAGCCTGGGGAGGTGCTGTTGGCTGCTGGGAGGTAGAATCCTGTGCCTGCCCCTCGGCTTCCCAGGGGTGGCTACTTGCAGCCCAGGAGAAGCAGCGGGGTTCTGGGTGGGAGGAAAAGTAGCAATGGGGAGTCCCAGTGGGCTCCTTCCTGGCAAGATGTTTTTCTGTGTCAGGCTTGGGAGTTGCCTGCGAGCCGGGGGTGGACTTGTTCCCGTGGGAACCGCTGCTCCTGTCTCCCCGACCTGGGGGCGCCAGTGACAGCTTGGGAGGGGGCAGGTGCTGGCTTGAGTGATGGGGATCCAGGAAGCCCCAGCCTGCTCCTCCGGGGCTAAGGCCACTGCTAGTCTCCTGCCTTGTGACATCAGGATTTCAATCTCCCCAGCATGAGCTGTGGCACGTGTATTAACCCTTCTTGGGGGGCCTGGTCGCTGCCCAAGTAGCTCAGTGGGGAGTGGATGAGATTGAAGATCTGAAGGTTTCTGGCTGGATACCAGGCACAGGGGCTGACTTCCGGCCCCGCCCGTGGGTGCTGTCACCCGGCATCGGGGGCGGGGCCCCGCCCGACGCCAGGCCCCGCCCCTGACGCCGGGTGACGTTGCGGGGCCCAGCCCCCGACGCCGACGCCATGTTGCCCAGCGTCGGGGGCGGGGCCCCGCAACATCTCCCGGTGCCCGGTGGGTCTGGGGCGGGCGGGGAGTTGCCGGTGGGTGCGGAGCACCCACCAATTTTTCTCCATGGGTGCTCCAGCACCGGAGCACCCACGGAGTCGGCGCCCCTGACCTGGTGTAGCTAATTCAAGCAGTCTGCCATGTAAAACCAGCCTGAAAGCTTTCTTTAACAGGGTAAGAAGCCTTGTGTATGGGGTAGAAAGTGGTCGACAGGATCTATCTTGCCTTTAGTAAGGTTTTTGATACTGTTTCCCATGGGGTGACCAGATATTCCAACTTTATAGGGACAGTCCCGATTTTTGGGTCATATGAGTGTCCTCAGGGAAACACAGTTGCAAAAGTGAGTAGGGGCAGGCGGCAGCACACACCACACTTGCTGGCTCAGTCTTGTGCATGCTGGGGTGGCCACCTCCCCATTGATGAGACCTGGTCCCACCGTCTGCCTGGAGCTCCAGTCTGCCCGGCTGCCAACACTGTCTGTGCTGCTGTTGTCTTCTCTAGCAGTTGACTGGAAGGGGCACATTGGCCCTATGCCATGTAGCCATGTCATCTTGAAGGGCGAAAGCAGGAAGCATGGTGCCTTCACAGCCCACCCGATATTCCATAACATCATTAAGGAAACTATTTCTCAATGAGCTCTCAGTAAAAGATCAGAAACAGCCAGTGTCCGCATCATGCTAAGGGCATTGGGATTTTCTTTAAATTTGCCAGACCAACCTAACTAACACCTAACACACATGTGAAGCTCTTCTTTTCACGCCGTTGCTCATTCTCAGGGTCTGCTTTGTCTCCAGACAGATCTATTCTCTTTCAGAACGGCCTTGCTCTTTCTGTCTGTTTCCTTCATTGACGTGTCAGAGTAAACACTCCCCTTCACTCCATTCTCACACAAACACTAGTATTAAGTGTTTGCTACTGATGGGTCTAGAAAGCATTTGTTGAGCTGAAGATGACATTTCTGGGGGATTGTTCCCAAGATCCAGTACTTTGTGTTCCAACATCTCCCAATGTACAGGAAGAAAGCACGTACTTTTGCACCCCAGATGGGACTTGAACCCATAGTCCCTGGCTTAGAAAACCAATGCCTTATCCATTAGGCCACTGGGGCCTTGAGGTGCATAGTTGCTGGAGGGATGGAAATTCCCTCTCATAATTCCACATTCCTCACATTCGCTTGGAAGTCAGATATCCCCTTTATGCGCCTTACAGAAATGTTGGCATCCCCTGTCAGCGAAGGTCCCTGACAGAGCTGAGCACCACCTTTCTGCAGCCATCTTTCGAGAAGAACCCCATCCCAGAGTCACCCCTCCCTCCATCAGCACCTCCACGTCTGTGGCTCTGAGTGGCAGTAGGGTGATTAGGGGGCGAATCCAGGGCTGGAAGGGGGGTCAGGTCAGCCTGTGAGGAGTAACCAGGTGGGGCAGACCCAGGGTGAGGCTGTGGGCTGCTGGTCGGTCGTTGGGATCAGAGCTCTAGATCAAAGCTGCACAGCGACCTGACACCCAGGGTTACAAGGCCGACATAGTGACCCCCTTACCGGCCTCGTGAACCCCAGACCCTAGTTACTCTGGGCACTTAGGAGTCTCTGTCCCTTAATCACTTCTGGGAGCTCCCCAGCAGGCTGCGGGCGTCAGCCGCCTCCTGCCTCACAGGTGAGACTCTTGGCGCTGTGCAAGCCGCCCCCTCGCTTGCAGGCCCAGGGTAGGAAGCGGGAGGCCCGGTGCTCGCAGAAGAGGGTTTGATGAATCCACCTCTGTGTTATGGGCACAGCACAGTTCCCCTGTGTCCCTCTGCTGGCTTGTCGTAAGCAGCACCCAGCGGCCCTGGCTCCAGGCTGGTGCCTTGCGAGCTCTGGCCCTGGCAGGGAGCGGTGCAGGGGGCTGGGCAGGGGCCCTGGCAAACCAGCTGCTGGGAGGCGTCTTTGAGGCAGCAAAACAGTCCCTTAAGAAGCAAGATCAGGTTATTCCTGTCCCTGGGTGGGCTCGAACCACCAGCCTTTCGGTTAACAGCCGAACGCGCTGACCCATTGCGCCACAGAGACACACAGAAAGAAAACTGCTGTTACCAAGGCTGCTCCGAGCAGCCGGCGCATCTCCCTGCCAGCGCTAGAGCTCACAAGGCACTAGGCCGGATGCTGGAGCTGGGGCTGAAGACCCAGCAGGGGGGTGCAGCAGAAGTGGGCTGGGCCCAAAACCCTGTGGCTGATCGATCAAAACCATTGTGTGCTAAACCTACACGTCTTCCTTTTTGCTCTGGGCAATCCAGCAAGGAGCAATCAGCAGAGGGCCAAGAGCCTAGGCCATGGGGCAAGAGGTGGCTGAGGCGGCAGCCGGCCAGGGAGTTAAATCAGCCCAACCCCACCGAGTCTGGCTCAATGTCACAAGGTCCCAGTGTCCCAAGGGAAGCAGTGGGGGCAAAAGACCTATCTGGCTTCAAGATTAAGCTAGATCCATTTATGGAGGGGATGGTTTGATGGGATAACATGATCTTAGTCAATTTATTGCCATCAGTGGTAAATAGGCCCAATGGTCAATGATGGGATGTTAGAAGTTACTACAGAGAACTTTTTCCTGGGTGTCTGGCTGGTGAGTCTTGCCCACATGCTCGGGGTTCAGCTGATTGCCATATTTGGGGTCGGGAAGGAATTTTCCTCCAGCGTAGATCGGCAGAGGCCCTGGAGGTTTTTCGTCTTCCTCTGCAGCATGGGGCACGGGTCACTTACTGGAGGATTCTCTGCATCTTGAAGTCTTTAAACTGTGATTGAGGACTTCAATAGCTGAGACATAGGTGAGAGGATTATTCCAGGAGTGGGTGGGTGAGATTCTGTGGCCTGCATTGTGCAGGAGGTCAGACTAGATGATCATAATGGTCCCTTCTGACCTTAAAGTCTGAGTCTCCATGGAAGACAATTTGTTAAATCCCAGATGAGTGGAGTTAAATCGGTTCTCAGCCTGAGTCCTTTGCTCTTAATCCTGAGGATATTGTCCCACCATGGGGCCATTTCCCGCCTCTCTTTCAGACAGAAGCACCATTTTCTCTGCACAGACCCAGGAACAGCGAGATCTGTCTCTGTCCCTTGTGCAAAGCAGGGGGTCAAATTCCATGGAACCAATGGACGAGCAGGGGGCCCTGGGCACATCCAGCGCCGGCAGTGAGTTGTTCCCTCCCCTTCTCCTTAGTGCTGCTACAGTTATTTCATGGAATGTCCGGGATGGGGGAAAAGCTGAGAAAAGGACCCTAAAAATCTCAGGGCCTCAGGGAAAACCCAACCACTGCTACCGGGGTAGCTGAGGTGCTGGAGATCTGCACGGGACAGGGACTGTGTGAACTGTCCAGGTGGGGAATGAATAACAATCTACAGCTAGATCCACCTCATTAACCACCGACACAGGCTAATCATGCTGCAGAGAGACGGGAAACCGGGAGCGATTCTTTCCTGTTCAGCCATAGAAACAGGGACCCAATTGCACCGCAGTGAATGTGCTGGGGAAAGCCGGACTTTACAGGCCGGTGGAAATAGCAGATCCTAGAAACACCTGGAGCTCCCCACCCCACTTCTGCCACCAGGGTCAGGGATTGAGCTGTTCACAGCGCCCCCCACCACCATGACCTTCCAGCAGGGGGTGGCAGCACCCCCCCCCCCAATGCAGGGGAGAGGCTGAGTGTATCTCTGCACCCGGAGTCCAGGGCACGACTCTCTCTGCCCCACACATAGAATCTGGCCCTGCTGCAAAGTGACCCCTATGAGCCAGCAACCTCCACGAGAGCATGATCGGGGCGGTGGGGGGCAGGGGCGGGGAAGGCTTCCAATGAAGTTTATAAGCCACTGGCTGCTTTGGAAGGAGGCAGGCTCTGAGTGTGAACAGCCAGGCAGTCAGGTCTGTCTGGGGATGTAGCTCAGTGGTAGAGCGCCTGCTTCGCATGTTTGAGGTCCTGGGTTCAAGCCCCAGCATCTCCAGCTTTGCTTTTCACCTGGCTGCTCTGCTCATGCCCAGCTGGGCTGTGGCTGGCCTGTCTCCCTGCACAAGTTTCAATCTGAGCAGTGAGGGCAAAGTGCCAACGGCAGGAGAGCTCTGGGGGGGTTTCACCAAAGCTCCATCCAGCCCAGTGTCCTGTCTCCTGACAGGGGCCAATGCCAGGGGCCCCAGAGGGAATGAACAGAACAGGGAATCAGCCAGTGATCATCCCCTGTTGCCTATTCCCAGCTCCTGGCAAACAGAGACTAGAGACACCATCTCTGCCCAGCCTGGCTAATAGCCATTGCTGGCCCTGTCCTCCATGAATGTATCTAGTTCTGTTTTGAGCCCTGTTATCGTCTTGGCCTTCACAACATCCTCTGGGAGAAAGCTCCACAGACTGACTCTTGTCGTGTGACCCCCCTCCCCCTCTAAGGCAGCGGGTTTCAAACTTTTTTTTCTGGTGACCCAGTAGAAGAAAATTGTTGATGCCCACGACCCAATGGAGCTGGGCATGAGGGGTTTGGGAGGGGCTCAGGGCTGGGGCAGGGGGTTGGGGGGCAGGATGAAGGCTGCAAGGTGGGGCAGAGAATGAGGGGTTCAGGGTATGAGGGGGGCTCTAGGCTTGGACAGGAGATTGGGGTGTAGGGGTGAAGGCTGCAGGGTGGGGCCAGGGATGAGGGGTTTGGGCTGCAGGAGGGGCTCCAAGTTTGGGGGGCTCCAAGGTAGAGCAGGGGGTTGGGGTGGAAAAGGGGGTCAGGGCTCTGGGCTGGGGGTGCAGGCTCTGGGGTGGGGCCAGGGATGAGGGTCTTGGGGTGCAGGAAAGGGCTCCTGGTTTGGGGGGCTAAAGTCTCAGGCAGGGGATTGGGGCACACGGTTGGGGTGTGAGGTTACCTCGCACGGCTCCTGATCAGTGGATGAACCCGGGGTGGAGGTGGGGCGTTGGTAGGGATTCAGGTGTGGGCAGATACCCTGCCTTAGCCAGAGCCGGGCACCACGGCTTAGCTGGTTAAAGCCCCTGTCTTGTAAACAGGAGATCCTGGGTTTGACTCCCAGTGGTGCTTTGGTGTGTCCCTTTTGGGCACCTGGTATTGGCTACTGTGAGAACAAAAGATACAGAACTAGATGGACCTTCGGTCTAGCCCAGTCTGGCTGTTCCCATGGTTTCAATTACACTCCCAGGCACTGATAACGGAGTTATTGAAAGTATCAGAGTGGGAGTCGTGATAGTCTGGATTTGCCGTCTTAGTCTGGATCTGGGGCTCACCAACATAACATGATGACCAAAAGCAACATTCACATTTCATTTCCACATCCTTTCACTCAGCCCTGTACACAACCTTGCATGTATTGTGACAGGTGGGAATGGTGCTTGACCATACCTCACCTAGCAACTGGCCAGCATGCTCCCTCAACAGCTCCTGCACATGCAAAATGTTAAGTCAAAGACTGTCCTGGACAGTCCCAACCATGGTGCAGTGCAGCGAAACAGCCAAAAAGCTGACAAATTTGTAACAACGTCAGCCTTCCGGCTGTTTGACTGCACTGCACCATGGTTTCAATCACTGGAGTGATTGAGCACACTACAATATGGATGACTACATGAGTCATCCCACCACAACCCAAGCTACACATTACAACTCTACAAATACAGCATACACAACGATATGAACACACTTGACAGACACTTCAGAATGCCCATAAAATTATACAACTACTAACAGTGTTCTCTTGCAACTTTGATGGCTAGAACATTTGCACTCATAACATTCTTGTGAAATAAGTAATTTGTTTGCATTTTGTGCAATTAATTACAGGAAGTACTTCACATAAGTGAGCAACCAAATGAACCCAACCTCTCCAATTGGGATATCATGAAATGGCATTATTGTCATTTCTGCAATTGATAATTCTGGTATCTACCAGAACACAGTAATACCAGCCACACTGCTCTACTATGTTCTAGCCATCAAACAGAGGACACTTCACATCACAACCCAACCCATATACAATCTAACCCCAATTCTTCCACACAAAGCACACCAAGGTCTTCTCCGCTGACACTGATGCCTTCCGACCACATGGATGGAAATAGCTTCCTATGACAATGAGAACAAAAGATTCACACATTCAACAGCAGTAGAACACATGCTAAACATTTCTATTTCTAAAACAAACATGACAAAGACACATGCAATTCCCATTAACATGCACCCAGTGAAACACAGTTCCCATCTTTGATGTACAACCAACCACAATAAGAAATGATCAATAACCATACTTAACTTGCAAACCTGACATCGATTTCACTTCCATTTTGGGAAACAAGTACTTCATGTCCCCCACACTCATACTTCAACTTCACTGGTTCTTTGCCAAATTGGACCCCATCTTCACATGGAACCTATGATGACAAAAATACTACGACACATGCAGTGCACACCGACCAACACCATAAAGAGTATCTCGAACCATCTGCAATTATGCAACCAGCACTTATGTCAGCATAACCCTTTTCCATTCCCCCACAAGGAAATGCAACACTGCACACCATAATGGCACCAGCATACACCATGATAACTTCTTTTACATGATACCAACACTATCAGATGACCCTCTCCTCCCGCTCCTCCCATCACCCAACAAATACCACATACATAACAAAAAGCAGCAACCACCAGTGATACACAATGATATCTGACAAGAGACAGCTTGGCCATACATGTGGTCGGTTCTCTATTTTTCCATGATCCCCACAAACAACAATAAAAGAACCCACACATAATAAACTCACCTCACCTAACGCAGCAAAGACCACACTCATCAACAGGAGTGCACTAAAAGCTCTAACTTGTCACTTACCTCGCAGATGCAACCAGCTCCTCAGCTCCCATTGGTCTACATGGTTCCCAATAATGGTGGTGACAAACAGGACGCACTTGCCAGAGCCCATTCCCTCAGTTCTGGACTCAGATCCCCCTGTGGCACACAAACAATAAATGCCACATTATTGCTGAATGCCACAACAGCACAATACCACACTCCCTTGGCTAAACTGACCAATTCAACACCCCAAAAAAGCCCCAGCACATTTGTACCTACAATAGACAAGCAACCCACTACTTCTATACAGTTAAAGTGAACATGAAATATAACTCAATTTACACAATACTCATGGCCCTTTCCCACCACGACACAGGCCCATCACTAACTAGGATGCTCACGTCCTCCTCAGAAAACCAACACCCAGTAGAAGACAGACAAACAAGGTAGTGGTGACCAGTGATGCAAACCCAGTGCTGTGCAAGAGAGAAGAACTGAGAACAGAGCATCTCTAGTTATAGACTGGTCACTCTCCCAGCAATCAACCTCCCTGCAGGGGAATCACACTCTCCCTCCGTACAAGGATCTCCTGCACACCTCACATGCTCATTACAAACAGGCAGAGTTTAGAGGACTCCTGTCCATAAATGAGAAGCCCACAAATACTTCTGACCATCAAACGCTTCAGCACATGCTTATTTAGTCAGGATGGGCAGGAATGGCATCCCGAGCCTCTCTTTGCCCGAAGCTGGGATTGGGGGACAGGGCATGGATCAATCATTCATTCCCTTTCGGACACATGCCATTGTCCACTGTCAGAGGCCAGGATACGCATCTTGATGGACCTTTGGTCTGACCCAGTAAAGCCATTCTGATGTACTTAACTTTCACAGCCACTCCCACTCTCAGGATCTTCTTTTCCTTTGTACACCAGCCATCACTCCCATAGGTTAACATCCATGATGGACAAAGACAGAACTAGTCACAGCCCTCCACGGAACAAGGTGACACAGTACCTCATGTGGACACATCTGCAAATACAAACAAAGCTTGACTGCAAACCTACTCACAAATCTCCCAACTACACAATATGACGGATGACCACACCCACATACTGCTTCCTGAAGGGAAGGAACATCTACTACACACTACACCCCCGCCTCAGAGAAGCCTCCCACCCACCCCAAACACTCTTCCACATACTGGTGGCCCTTCCCCTTTCCCTCCACCACAGCAGGCCCATCACTAACTAGGATGCTCACATCCTCCTCGGACAACCAACACCCCATAGACAAGAAAGGACAAGTGAAGCTGTGACCCATCATGCAAACCCAGTGCCATGTAAAAGAGGACACTGGAGAATGGAGCATCTCTAGTTACAGACAGGACAATCTGCCAACAATCAATCTGCTTCCAGGGAAAACACACACTCCCTCCATACAATGACCACCCTCGTGTGCCCATTAAGAACGGGCACAATTTAGAAGACTCCCACCCCTAAACAAGAAGCCACAACAGCACAAATACTGCTGACCGTCGAACCCTTCAGGGGATACTTAACTTTGACACCCACACAGGCTCTCGATATCTTCTTTTCCTTTGTATACGGACCTTCGCTCCCATACGTTGACATCCATACAGCGATGTTGTGACAGTCAAAGAGAAGGAGTCACAGCCCTCCACGGAATAACACAATACAGTGCCGGATCCGCACACATCTGCAAATACAACCAAAGCTTCACTGCTAACCTATTCACAAAGCACCCAACTACACGATATGATGACCTCACCTGCATAGTAAACAAAAGGAACACCTACTACACATTACACACCCCCTCAGGAAAGCACCCACCCACTCCAAACACTCTCTTCCACATATTCCTGCTCCACCCCACCCCCCAGGTCCCACCACAACAGTAGCCCATCACTAACTAGGATGCTCACATCCTCCTTGGAAAACCACAACCATGCAGAAGATGGAAAAAGGGTGAAGTGGTGACCTGCCATGCAAACCCAGTGCTGTGTAATAGTGGACAACGGAGAACGGAGCATCCCTAGTTATAGACTGGTCACTATCCCAGCAATCAACCTTCCTGCAGGGGAATCACACTCTCCCTCCGTACAACAATCTCCTGCACACCTCACATGCGCATTACAAACAGACAGAGTTTAGAGGACTCCTGTCCATAAATGAGAAGCCCACGAATACTTCTGACCATCAAACCCTTCAGCACATGCTTATTTGGTCAGGATGGGCACTAATGGCATCCCTAGCCTCTGTTTGCCCAAACCTGGGATTGCGTGACAGGGCATGGATCAATCATTCATTCCCTTTGGGACACCTGCCATTGTCCACTGTCAGAAGGCAGGATATGCAGCTTGATGGACCTTTGGTCTGACCCAGTATTTCCATTCTGATGTACTTATCTTTCACAGCCGCTCCCACTCTCAAGATCTTCTTTTCCTTTATACACCAGCCATCACTCCCATAGGTTAACATCCATGACAGGACAAAGACAGAACTAGTCATAGCCCTCCACAGAACGACGTGACACGGTACCTCATGTGAACGCATCTGCAAATACAAACAAAGCTTGACTGCAAACCTACTCACAAATCTCCCAACTACACAATATGAAGGATGACCACACCCACATACTGCTTCCTGAAGGGAAGGAACATCTACTACACACTACACCCCCGCCTCAGAGAAGCCTCCCACCCACCCCAAACACTCTTCCACATACTGGTGGCCCTCCCCCTTTCCCTCCACCACAGCAGGCCCATCACTAACTAGGATGCTCACATCCTCCTCGGACAACCAACACCCCATACACAAGAAAAGACAAATGAAGCTGTGACCCATCATGCAAACCCAGTGCCGTGTAAGAGGACATTTGAGAATGGAGCATCTCTAGTTACAGACAGGACAATCTGCCAACAATCAATCTTCTTCCAGGGAAAACGCACGCTCCCGCCATACAATGACCACCCTCATGTGCCCATTAACAACGGGCACAATTTAGAGGACTCCCATCCCTAAACAAGGAGCCCCAGCAGCACAAGTACTTCTGACCATCGAGCCCTTTGCCAGATACTTAACTTTGACAGCCACTCCCCAAATCTTCTTTTCCTTTGTACACAGGCCTTCACTCCCATATGTTGACATCCGTACACTGATGTCATGACAGTCAAAGAGAAGGAGTCACAGCCCTCCACAGAATGATGCGACACATTACTGGATCTGGACACATCTGCAAATACAACCAAAGCTTCACTGCAAACCTATTCACAAAGCACCCAACTACACGATATGAAAGATGACCTCACCTGCATACTAAACAGAAGGAACACCTACTACACATTACACACCCCCTCAGGAAAGCACCCACCCACTCCAAACACTCTCTTCCACATATTCCTGCTCCACCCCCACCCACCACGTCCCACCACAACAAGGGCCCATCGCTAACTAGGATGCTCACATCCTCCTTGTAAAACCACAACCATGTAGAAGATGGAAAAAGGGTGAACTGGTGACCTGCCATGCAAACCCAGTGCTGTGTAATAGTGGACAACTGAGAACGGAGCATCTCTAGTTACAGACCAGACACTCTGCCAGCAATCAACCTTCCCTCAGGGGAAACGCACGCTCCCTCCATACACCGAGCTCCCTCCCACCCCTCACATGCCCATTATGAATGGGCAGCCGTTTAGGGACAGGAGTCCTCTAACAAGGAGCCCCAGCAGCACATATACTTCTGACCATCAAGCCCTTTGCCGGATACTTAACTTTGACAGCCACTCCCGATATCTTCTTTTCCTTTGTACACAGGCCTTCGCTCCCATACGTTGACATCCGTACAGTGATGGTGTGGCAGTCTAAGAGAAGGAGCCATGACTCCACAGAATGATACTACTCGGTACTGGATCTGGACACATCTCCAAATAAAAACAAAGCTTGACTGAACTTCAGTTATAACTCTACTCACAAAGCTCCCAACACCACAATATGAAAGATGACCTGACCTATATATTGCTTCCCTGAGAGGGAACACCTACTACACATAACACCCCCCTCAAAACTACACCCCAAACACTGTCAACCACATGGAAAATGGCTGCGCTTCTACATACCGATGGCCCTCCCCCTTTCCGTACCCCACAGGGGCCCATCGCTAACTATCATGCTCACATCCTCCTCAGAAAACCACAACCATATAGAAAAGAACACAAGGATGAAGTGGTGACCAGAGATGCAAACCCAGTGCTGTGTAAGAGAGAAGAACTGAGAACGGAGCATCTCTAGTTACAGACAGGTCACATTCCCAGCAATTAACCTTCCTCCAGGGGAAACACACAATCCCTCCATACAATGAGCTCCCACCCACCCCTCACAGGCCCATTGAAAATGAGCTGAGTTTAGAGCTCCCATAAGTAAAGAGACAGCCTCAATATCACAAACAGTTCTGACCATCGAACACTTTGGCATATACTTATCTTTGGAAATTGGAGAGGAGCTCCCCCCTCTCAAGATCCCCTTCACCTCAGTAGACAGGCCTTCACTCCCATACATCGAAATCATTCACAAACATACAGCATTGGCGAAGAGAAAAATATTCACAACCTTCATGTCACAATGTGACTCAGTACTGGATACGGGCACAGCTGCAAATACAAAGAAAACTTGACTGCAAACATGGTTTATAAACTCTACACACAGGGCTCCAGACAACTGAGTAGGAAAAAATACACAATGAGCATGCAGTTGAGATTAAGGGAAATAACTCTTACTAAATATTAGAGATTCCTCAGACTAGTCCCCACCTAACCCAAACATAAAAATGCTGTACTTCTTCAATAGTCCAGCACCATGGACATGCTACTACTACTAGATGTGTATTTAACAAAAAAAGCTATTAGAAACAAGCCCCACTGTATTCCTTCCCAATGAAAATAATAGTGCTAATACATAAATCATATACACTATGAACAACCCAAAACGAAAGGTAAAAGCACATTACACAGAAATAAGTACATAAAAACAGTATATTAACCACAAATATATGTAATTGTTCCCCCATACCAATACTCACCATGACTACAATCACCCAAACAAGTGCCTATGTACATCTCTTTGAGCCAACACAAAGCTGAATGACTTTCTGTGACAAGACCCCACCTTATATACTGCCTAAGCTCCACCCCTCCATTTCCCAGCATGCCTTAGAAGCCAAAGGCTGCTATAAATGCAGACTCAGGTGACACAGAAACCCTTTAGTTCATTCCTACCTTAACAGCAGTAAGGACTGTTCATCTTGATATATTAATCAGACATCTTTTCTACAATACAAATTTTCTGAAGACTCAAACTTTATTACCAGGTAACACTATTATGGCCATATTTCAGTTTCCTAAGAAGAAAACACTACCTAGAGGGAGGAGGAGACTCTACAGTGCATGCAGTTGGGGGCTGCTCAAAGAGGTACCTCAACAGTGCTGGAGAGGTGTGTTTGTACTGCGACAGGGTATTTTGGGGCTAATGAAAAGATTTCTTGGGTGGTGCTCAAAGGCATACCTCCAGCCTCATGCTCACAATGGAGGGCAGTGTCACTCTCTGTCACATTGCCCAGGCAGCTGCCACAGGCCAAAGACACTGCACCATCACCATGACCAACTTTAGGGAAAATGTCAACCTGTGCAAACTTTGCCCCCAGGCCACCTCCCCCCATCCCCTGGATGCCCAACTGCCTCCTCCGAGTACTTAACTTACATACTCAAAGGTCACAGATCTCACCCTCCACAAAACATAAGCACTGTGTGGGCAACCAGAAAGCACTGGCTGCCAGGTAGACACCCAGCTCTTAAGGCAACACCACCACTCCCAGCACCATCACAGACATAACGGTCACATGGTGTATTGCCACCCTTGTGCCTCCACTGCTGCTGTAGCTTGTGGTGACACACACTGCACATGCACCTCAAGGCAGACTTCATGCTGTCACACAGGGGGATGCATCTTGCCAGAGCCCACAGCCCTCTGGCCACTCATGGCTCACCAGCAGCAACATTTCATATTTGGGTGGGGAGGCAATTTTAGACATGCTTGGAGGGGCTATTTGAGCACCTGAAAACTCCAGGTTTCTTGCACATAAATTAGATACAGTATCCTCTCAGCTAAATCCTAATTTTCATCTAAATAATATATATAAACTGACAATATGGCTTTAATTGGCATTTGTAGATATCTATAAGTTTAGAACAATCAGGAGACAATACAGCAAGACATTTCCACTACCAAGCCTAAAGGTATCAATTCTGGAGCTTTACCACAGATATCAGAAATACACATATGATATTTTGTACACTATCTTTAGTACTCTGTACAGTAACTCCTCACTTAACATTGTAGCTATGTTCCTGAAAAATGCAACTTTTAGCAAAACAATGTTACACTACTCCAATTTCCCCAACAGAATTATTGTAAATAAGGGGCTTACATTAGGTTAGGTTCTTGTTAATTAGATCAGCAATCCCCACAGCTGCAGCTTCTGCCTAAGCGGCCAGCTCTCTCCCTCATGTGTCCCCCGTGCTCTACAGACTATGGGGTAAGCAAGGCACAGCGGGACATTAGTCCCCCTCTTCTCTCCCCCACCCCACCAGCAAGCAGGCAGGTGTCTCGGAGAGCAGCACATGGCAGTGGGGGAAACAAGCATGTTCCCTAATTGATCAGCAATGTAAGAATGAAACAACATTAACCAGGACAACTTTAAGTGAGCAGTTATATGTGTGTATATGTATATCTTATGTACAGTATCTGTGTGTATATATATACAAACACACACTCTGTCTTACAGCCATTGTGTAGTCAAAAGTGAGTAAATATTTTTAATGCACTGAAAAACCATTGACTGAAATAAACATACATGATTAATGTGGTATTTTCTCTTTTATTAATAAAAGAACTGCATATCTCAACATATTTTTGCATTTATGTTTTCCAATCACAATCAAGTACATGACTCACTAACATGATGTCTATTAGAATCATACATGGAACCACATTTATTTTCATACAAACTTTAACTTATTTTACAGATATCACTAAACATACAATTTGAACATCAGTCACCATCAGCTGCAATAGCTACAGTTGGGATTAGAAGCAGAAGCAGAATTGATGCTCTACGAGAATACTATTATTTGATTGTCTGACATTTATCATCATACTGTGCATTATCATTATTGTACATAATCAAAGACAGTTATGCCAGCCAGAACATATTACTCATCTTAGAAATAATTTCTGCTTTAAATTGAATTATTTGAGCAGTAAAATTATGAAAACCTAAGAAAAGGAATAAACTAACAGCACTGTAATCCTTAAACTTTAAAATGCACCATGCACATACATGGCTGGGCCACACTGGGTCACAGAATCGATATAGGAAACGCATCTTCAGCTACAAGACTCACATACCTGAAATCAACATTTCCTATATCAAACTACATTTGCTTACTGCAGGTCCACATAGCACAGGCAGGCTCCCACATCGACAGCACTTCCTCCTCTCGGCAAGCAGGAGTTCCACAGTCAGCAGGGGAGCGCTTCTGGGATCAATTTATCACGTTCAGATGAGACACAATAAATCGATCCCAGAATATCGAGCTCTACCCGCCAAATCGGGCAGCTAGTGTGGACCAAGCCTTTGTGTCTGCCATTTTATTTGCTCAAAGGAAGTAACAGTAAAAGTGTGTATGTGACAGAGAGGCTATCTGTGTTCGATCAGTGAGAGAAACGGTACACTCTCACTTTAAACACAGACCTCACTGTGGAAACAAGAGTTGATGGATTTGACTATAGGCCCCTCACTTATGTCAAGACACAGCACAATTAAGCTAACTCTGAAGTCTCATAATGCAAGACTTGGGAAAATCAGACTCTGTGTGTGAAGCACGTGGGGAAACAACACACAGTCAATGTAACTTAACCTTGAAGATAATGATGTTGTGAGGAAATAATGGACTGGGCGGGACATAACAGATATACATTGTAGACGTTTTAAATTAATGCATTCCATGAAAGAGTATAAATATTTGTGGTTTATTGTGTGTACTTTGATGCTGTCTGTCAGCTGTATTTCTTCCCTAGCAATTGCTTGAAATATGGCTGTGTCTGATTTTGTTGCATTCCAACCTGAGAGTGATGATTTCTTTTTGAACATAATCACGAGCCTCCTTCAGTCCAGGAGAAGCACTCAGCATCTCCCACTCATGACCCAGAGACATCACAGACTGCTGACACCCCACTACCCCAGCTCAGCAGAGACCAGATACAAAGGCAGGGTGATTGTCAACATCAGCCCCTGCCCTCTGTACAGCAGACAAGAACTTCCCAAGACCAGCTTGGCCAGAGGCTGCTTCAAGTGTGCACAGGACCAACAGCAGGGGCACTAGAACAGAGGGCACCAGAGATCCATGCCCCCATCGCTTTTAATATTACTTTCTACAAGTCATGAGGGTGAGAAACACGCTTGTTTCTCAAAGGAGCGCTATTCGGGAAACACCCCTTGTTCCCGGAGGAGGTAGTACCAATTGCACACCTCTTGTTTCCAGACGGGACGCTATTCAGGAGACACCTCTTGTTCACAGGGGGACTGCTATCTGCGTCTCACCGCTTGTTCCCACGGGGACTATTATCGGCGTCACACTGCTTGTTCCCAGGGGGAGTAATATCGGCGCTACACCGCTTGTTCCCGGACGGGACGCTATTCAGGGAACACCTCTTGTTCCCAGGGGGAGTATTATCAGCGTCACACTGCTTGTTCCCGGACGGGACGCTATAAAGGGAACACCTCTTGTTCCCAGGGGGAGTGCTAGCTGTGTCACACCACTTGTTCCCGAGGGACTATTATCAGCATCACACTGCTTGTTCCCAGGGGGCGTTTTATCGGCGTCACACCGCTTGTTCCCGGACGGGACGCTATTCACGAGACACCTCTTGTTCCCAGGGGGAGTTTTATCAGCGTCACACCGCTTGTTCCCGGACTGGACGCTATTCAGGGAACACCTCTTGTTCCCAGGGGGAGGATTATCAGCATCACACTGCTTGTTCCCGGACGGGACGCTATACAGGGAACACCTCTTGTTACCAGGGGGAGTATTATCAGCGTCACACTGATTGTTCCCGGACGGGACGCTATTCACGAGACACCTCTTGTTCCCAGGGGGAGTTTTATCAGCATCACACCGCTTGTTCCCGGACGGGACGCTATTCAAGGAACACCTCTTGTTCCCCGGGGGAGTGCTATCTGCGTCTCACCGCTTGTTCGCACGGGGAGTATTATCGGCGACACACTGCTTCTTCCCAGGGGGAGTGCTATCTGCGTCACACCGCTTGTTCCCGGGGGAGTATTATCAGCGTGACACTGCTTGTTCCCAGGGGGAGTGCTATCTGCGTCACACCACTTGTTCCCGGGGGAGTATTATCAGCGTCACACTGCTTGTTCCCAGGGGGAGTTTTATCCGCGCTACACCGCTTGTTCCCAGACGTGACGCTATTCAGGAAACACCTCTTGTTCCCAGGGGGAGTATTATCGGCGTCACACTGCTTGTTCCCAGGGGGAGTTTTATCCACGCTACACCGCTTCTTCCCGGACGGGACGCTATTCACGAAACACCTCTTCTTCCCAGGGGGAGTTTTATCAGCGTCACACCGCTTGTTCCCGGGGGAGTATTATCAGCGTCACACTGCTTGTTCCCAGGGGGAGTGCTATCTGCGTCACACCACTTGTTCCCAGGGGCAGTTTTATCCGCGCTACACCGCTTGTTCCCAGACGTGACGCTATTCACGGAACACCTCTTGTTCCCAGGGGGAGTGCTATCTGCGTCACACCACTTGTTCCCGGGGGACTATTATCAGCATCACACTGCTTGTTCCCCAGGGGAGTGCTATCTGCGTCTCACCGCTTGTTCGCACGGGGAGTATTATCGGCGTCACACTGCTTGTTCCCAGGGGGAGTAATATCGGCGCTACACCGCTTGTTCCCGGATGGGACACTATTCAGGGAACACCTCTTGTTCCCAGGGGGAGGATTATCAGCATCACACTGCTTGTTCCCGGACGGGACGCTATACAGGGAACACCTCTTGTTACCAGGGGGAGTATTATCAGCGTCACACCGCTTGTTCCCGGACGGGACGCTATTCAGGGAACACCTCTTGTTCCCAGGGGGAGTGCTATCTGCGTCACACCACTTGTTCCCGGGGGACTATTATCAGCATCACACTGCTTGTTCCCCAGGGGAGTGCTATCTGCGTCTCACCGCTTGTTCGCACGGGGAGTATTATCGGCGTCACACTGCTTGTTCCCAGGGGGAGTTTTATCCACGCTACACCGCTTGTTCCCGGACGGGACGCTATTCAGGGAACACCTCTTGTTCCCAGGGGGAGGATTATCAGCATCACACTGCTTGTTCCTGAACGGGACGCTATACAGGGAACACCTCTTGTTACCAGGGGGAGTATTATCAGCGTCACACTGATTGTTCCCAGACGGGACGCTATTCACGAGACACTTAATGTTCCCAGGGGCAGTTTTATCAGCATCACACCGCTTGTTCCCAGACGGGACGCTATTCAGGGAACACCTCTTGTTCCCCAGGGGAGTGCTATCTGCGTAACACCACTTGTTCCCGGGGGAGTATTATTAGCGTCACACTGCTTGTTCCCAGGGGGAGTTTTATCCACGCTACACCGCTTGTTCCCGGACGTGACGCTATTCAGGGAACACCTCTTGTTCCCAGGGGGAGGATTATCAGCATCACACTGCTTGTTCCCGGACGGGACGCTATACAGGGAACACCTCTTGTTACCAGGGGGAGTATTATCAGCGTCACACTGATTGTTCCCAGACGGGACGCTATACAGGGAACACCTCTTGTTCCCAGGGGCAGTTTTATCAGCATCACACCGCTTGTTCCCGGACGGGACGCTATTCAGGGAACACCTCTTGTTCCCCAGGGGAGTGCTATCTGCGTAACACCACTTGTTCCCGGGGGAGTATTATCAGCGTCACACTGCTTGTTCCCAGGGGGAGTTTTATCCACGCTACACCGCTTGTTCCCAGACGTGACGCTATTCAGGAAACACCTCTTGTTCCCAGGGGGAGTATTATGGACGTCACACTGCTTGTTCCCAGGGGGAGTTTTATCCACGCTACACCGCTTGTTCCCGGACGGGACGCTATTCAGGAAACACCTCTTGTTCCCAGGGGGAGTGCTATCTGCGTCACACCACTTGTTCCCGGGGGACTATTATCAGCATTACACTGCTTGTTCCACGGGGGAGTGCTATCTGCGTCTCACCGCTTGTTCGCACGGGGAGTATTATCGGCGTCACACTGCTTGTTGCCGGACGGGACGCTATTAAGGGAACACCTCTTGTTCCCAGGGGGAGGATTATCAGCATCACACTGCTTGTTCCCGGACGGGACGCTATACAGGGAACACCTCTTGTTACCAGGGGGAGTATTATCAGCGTCACACTGATTGTTCCCAGATGGGACGCTATTCACGAGACACCTCTTGTTCCCAGGGGCAGTTTTATCAGTATCACACCTCTTGTTCCCGGACGGGACGCTATTCAGGGAACACCTCTTCTTCCCAGGGGGAGTGCTATCTGCGTCACACCACTTGTTCCTGGGGGACTATTATCAGCATCACACTGCTTGTTCCCCAGGGGAGTGCTATCTGCATAACACCACTTGTTCCCGGGGGAGTATTATCAGCGTCACACTGCTTGTTCCCAGGGGGAGTTTTATCCGCGCTACACCGCTTGTTCCCGGACGGGACGCTATTCATGAAACACCTCTTCTTCCCAGGGGGAGTTTTATCCGCGCTACACCACTTGTTCCCGGACGGGATGATATTCAGGGAACACCTCTTGTTCCCAGGGGGAGTATTATCAGCGTCACACTGCTTGTTCCCGGACGGGACGCTATTCACGAGACACTTCTTGTTCCCACGGGGAGTATTATCAGCGTCACACCGCTTGTTCCCGGACGGGACGCTATTCAGGGAACACCTCTTGTTCCCAGGGGGAGTGCTATCTGCGTCACACCACTTGTTCCCGGGGGACTATTATCAGCATCACACTGCTTGTTCCCCAGGGGAGTGCTATCTGCGCCTCACCGCTTGTTCGCACGGGGAGTATTATCAGTGTCACACTGCTTGTTCCCAGGGGGAGTAATATCGGTGCTACACCGCTTGTTCCCGGACGGGACGCTATTCAGGGAACACCTCTTGTTCCCAGGGGGAGTTTTATCAGCGTCACACCGCTTGTTCCCGGACTGGTCGCTATTCAGGGAACACCTCTTGTTCCCAGGGGGAGGATTATCAGCGTCACACTGCTTGTTCCCGGACGGGACGCTATACAGGGAACACCTCTTGTTACCAGGGGGAGTATTATCAGCGTCACACTGATTGTTCCCGGACGGGACGCTATTCACGAGACACCTCTTGTTCCCGGGGGAGTTTTATCAGCATCACACCGCTTGTTCCCGGACGGGACGCTATTCAGGGAACACCTCTTGTTCCCCGGGGGAGTGCTATCTGCGTCTCACCGCTTGTTCGCACGGGGAGTATTATCGGCGTCACACTGCTTCTTCCCAGGGGGAGTGCTATCTGCGTCACACCGCTTGTTCCCGGGGGAGTATTATCAGCGTGACACTGCTTGTTCCCAGGGGGAGTGCTAGCTGCGTCACACCACTTGTTCCCGGGGGAGTATTATCAGCGTCACACTGCTTGTTCCCAGGGGGAGTTTTATCCGCGCTACACCGCTTGTTCCCAGACGTGACGCTATTCAGGGAACACCTCTTGTTCCCAGGGGGAGTATTATCGGCGTCACACTGCTTGTTCCCAGGGGGAGTTTTATCCGCGCTACACCGCTTCTTCCCGGACGGGACGCTATTCACGAAACAACTCTTCTTCCCAGGGGGAGTTTTATCAGCGTCACACCGCTTGTTCCCGGGGGAGTATTATCAGCGTCACACTTCTTGTTCCCAGGGGGAGTGCTATCTGCGTCACACCACTTGTTCCCACGGGGAGTTTTATCCACGCTACACAGCTTGTTCCCGGACGGGACGCTATTCAGGGAACACCTCTTGTTCCCAGGGGGAGGATTATCAGCGTCACACTGATTGTTCCCGGATGGGACGCTATTCACGAGACACCTCTTGTTCCCAGGGGGAGTTTTATCAGCATCTCACCGCTTGTTCCCGGACGGGACGCTATTCACGAAACACCTCTTCTTCCCAGGGGGAGTTTTATCAGCGTCACACCGCTTGTTCCCGGGGGAGTATTATCAGCGTCACACTTCTTGTTCCCAGGGGGAGTGCTATCTGCGTCACACCACTTGTTCCCAGGGGAGTTTTATCCACGCTACACCGCTTGTTCCCGGACGGGACGCTATTCAGGGAACACCTCTTGTTCCCAGGGGGAGGATTATCAGCATCACAGTGCTTGTTCCCGAACGGGACGCTATACAGGGAACACCTCTTGTTACCAGGGGGAGTATTATCAGCGTCACACTGATTGTTCCCAGACGGGACGCTATTCACGAGACACCTCTTGTTCCCAGGGGGAGTGCTATCTGCGTCTCACCGCTTGTTCGCACGGGGAGTATTATCAGCGTCACACTGCTTGTTTCCAGGGGGAGTTTTATCCACGCTACACCGCTTGTTCCCGGACGGGACGCTATTCAGGGAACACCTCTTGTTCGCACGGGGAGTATTATCAGCGTCACACTGCTTGTTCCCAGGGGGAGTTTTATCCGCGCTTCACCGCTTGTTCCCAGACGTGACGCTATTCAGGGAACACCTCTTGTTCCCTGGGGGAGTATTATCGGCGTCACAGTGCTTGTTCCCAGGGGGAGTTTTATCCGCACTACACCGCTTGTTCCCGGACGTGACGCTATTCAGGGAACACCTCTTGTTCCCAGGGGGAGTATTATCGGCGTCACACTGCTTGTTCCCAGGGGGAGTTTTATACACGCTACACCGCTTGTTCCCGGACGGGACGCTATTCAGGGAACACCTCTTGTTCCCAGGGGGAGTGCTATCTGCGTCACACCACTTGTTCCCAGGGGACTATTATCAGCATCACATTGCTTGTTCTCCGGGGGAGTGCTATCTGCGTCTCACCGCTTGTTCGCACGGGGAGTATTATCGGCGTCACACTGCTTGTTCCCAGGGGGAGTAATATCGGCGCTACACCGCTTGTTCCCGGACGGGACGCTATTCAGGGAACACCTCTTGTTCCCAGGGGGAGGATTATCAGCGTCAGACTGCTTGTTCCCGGACGGGACGCTATACAGGGAACACCTCTTGTTACCAGGGGGAGTATTATCAGCGTCACACTGATTGTTCCCAGACGGGACGCTATTCTCGAGACACCTCTTGTTCCCAGGGGCAGTTTTATCAGAATCACACCTCTTGTTCCCGGACGGGACGCTATTCAGGGAACACCTCTTGTTCCCAGGGGGAGTGCTATCTGCGTCACAACACATGTTCCCGGGGGACTATTATCAGCATCACACTGCTTGTTCCCAGGGGGAGTTTTATCCACGCTACACCGCTTGTTCCCAGACGTGACGCTATTCAGGGAACACCTCTTGTTCCCAGGGGGAGTATTATCGGCGTCACACTGCTTGTTCCCAGGGGGAGTTTTATCCGCGCTACACCGCTTGTTCCCGGACGGGACGCTATTCATGAAACACCTCTTCTTCCCAGGGGGAGTTTTATCCGCGCTACACCACTTGTTCCCGGACGGGACGCTATTCAGGGAACACCTCTTTTTCCCAGGGGGAGTATTATCAGCGTCACACTGCTTGTTCCCGGACGGGACGCTATTCACGAGACACTTCTTGTTCCCACGGGGAGTATTATCAGCTTCACACCGCTTGTTCCCGGGGGAGTATTATCAGCGTCACACTTCTTGTTCCCAGGGGGAGTGGTATCTGCGTCACATCACTTGTTCCCAGGGGGAGTTTTATCCACGCTACACCGCTTGTTCCCGGATGGGACGCTATTCAGCGAATACCTCTTGTTCCCAGGGGGAGGATTATCAGCATCACACTGCTTGTTCCCGAACGGGACGCTAAACAGGGAACACCTCTTGTTACCAGGGGGAGTATTATCAGCGTCACAACTCTTGTTCCCGGACGGGACGCTATTCAGGGAACACCTCTTGTTCCCAGGGGGAGTGCTATCTGCGTCACACCACATGTTCCCGGGGGACTATTATCAGCATCACACTGCTTGTTCCCCAGGGGAGTGCTATCTGCGTAACACCACTTGTTCCCGGGGGAATATTATCAGCATCACACACTGCTTGTTCCCGGACGGGACGCTATTCACGAGACACTTCTTGTTCCCACGGGGAGTATTATCAGCTTCACACTGCTTGTTCCCAGGGGGAGTAATATCGGCGCCACACTGCTTATTCCCGGACGGGACGCTATTCAGGGAACACTTCTTGTTCCCAGGGGGAGTTTTATCCCCGCTACACCGCTTGTTCCCGGACGGGACGCTATTCACGAGACACTTCTTGTTCCCAGGGGGAGTATTATCAGCGTCACACTGATTGTTCCCAGACGGGACGCTATTCACGAGACACCTCTTGTTCCCAGGGGCAGTTTTATCAGCATCACACCGCTTGTTCCCGGACGGGACGCTATTCAGGGAACACCTCTTGTTCCCAGGGGGAGTATTATCAGCGTCACACTGCTTCTTCCCAGGGGGAGTTTTATCCGCGCTACACAGCTTCTTCCCGGACGGGACGCTATTCACGAAACACCTCTTCTTCCCAGGGGGAGTTTTATCAGCGTCACACCGCTTGTTCCCGGGGGAGTATTATCAGCGTCACACCACTTGTTCCCAGGGGGAGTATTATCAGCGTCACACTGCTTGTTCCCAGGGTGAGTAATATCGGCGCTACACCGCTTGTTCCCGGACGGGACGCTATATAGGGAACACCTCTTGTTCCCAGGGGGAGGATTATCAGCATCACACTGCTTGTTCCCGGACGGGACGCTATACAGGGAACACCTCTTGTTACCAGGGGGAGTATTATCAGCGTGACACTGCTTGTTCCCAGGGGGAGTTTTATCTGCGCTACACCGCTTGTTCCCAGACGTGACGCTATTCAGGAAACACCTCTTGTTCCCAGGGGGAGTATTATCGGCGTCACACTGCTTGTTCCCAGGGGGAGTTTTATCCACGCTACACCGCTTCTTCCCGGACGGGATGCTATTCACGAAACACCTCTTCTTCCCAGGGGGAGTATTATCAGCGTCACACTGCTTCTTCCCAGGGGGAGTGCTATCTGCGTCACACCGCTTGTTCCCAGGGGGAGTTTTATCCGCGCTACACCGCTTGTTCCCAGACGTGACGCTATTCAGGAAACACCTCTTGTTCCCAGGGGGAGTATTATCGGCGTCACACTGCTTGTTCCCAGGGGGAGTTTTATCCGCGCTACACCGCTTCTTCCCGGACGGGACGCTATTCACGAAACACCTCTTCTGCCCAGGGGGAGTTTTATCAGCGTCACACCGCTAGTTCCCGGGGGAGTATTATCAGCGTCACATTGCTTGTTCCCAGGGGGAGTGCTATCTGCGTCACACCACTTGTATCCAGGGGCAGTTTTATCCGCGCTACACCGCTTGTTCCCAGACGTGACGCTATTCACGGAACACCTCTTGTTCCCAGGGGGAGTATTATCGGCGTCACACTGCTTGTTCCCAGGGGGAGTAATATCGGCGCTACACCGCTTGTTCCCGGATGGGACGCTATTCAGGGAACACCTCTTGTTCCCAGGGGGAGGATTATCAGCATCACACTGCTTGTTCCCGGACGGGACGCTATACAGGGAACACCTCTTGTTACCAGGGGGAGGATTATCAGCGTCACACTGATTGTTCCCGGACGGGAAGCTATTCACGAGACACCTCTTGTTCCCAGGGGCAGTTTTATCAGCATCACACCGCTTGTTCCCGGACGGGACGCTATTCAGGGAACACCTCTTGTTCCCAGGGGGAGTGCTATCTGCGTCACACCACTTGTTCCCGGGGGACTATTATCAGCATCACACTGCTTGTTCCCCAGGGGAGTGCTATCTGCGTCTCACCGCTTGTTCGCACGGAGAGTATTATCGGCGTCACACTGCTTGTTCCCAGGGGGAGTTTTATCCACGCTACACCGCTTGTTCCCGGACGGGACGCTATTCAGGGAACACCTCCTGTTCCCAGGGGGAGGATTATCAGCATCACACTGCTTGTTCCCGAACGGGACGCTATACAGGGAACACTTCTTGTTACCAGGGGGAGTATTATCAGCGTCACACTGATTGTTCCCAGACGGGACGCTATTCACGAGACACTTAATGTTCCCAGGGGCAGTTTTATCAGCATCACACTGCTTGTTCCCAGACGGGACGCTATTCAGGGAACACCTCTTGTTCCCCAGGGGAGTGCTATCTGCGTAACACCACTTGTTCCCGGGGGAGTATTATTAGCGTCACACTGCTTGTTCCCAGGGGGAGTTTTATCCACGCTACACCGCTTGTTCCCAGACGGGACGCTATTCAGGGAACACCTCTTGTTCCCAGGGGGAGGATTATCAGCATCACACTGCTTGTTCCCGGACGGGACGCTATACAGGGAACACCTCTTGTTACCAGGGGGAGTATTATCAGCGTCACACTGATTGTTCCCAGACGGGACGCTATACAGGGAACACCTCTTGTTCCCAGGGGCAGTTTTATCAGCATCACACCGCTTGTTCCCGGACGGGACGCTATTCAGGGAACACCTCTTGTTCCCCAGGGGAGTGCTATCTGCGTAACACCACTTGTTCCCGGGGGAGTATTATCAGCGTCACACTGCTTGTTCCCAGGGGGAGTTTTATCCACGCTACACCGCTTGTTCCCAGACGTGACGCTATTCAGGGAACACCTCTTGTTCCTAGGGGGAGTATTATGGGCGTCACACTGCTTGTTCCCAGGGGGAGTTTTATCCACGCTACACCGCTTGTTCCCGGACGGGACGCTATTCAGGGAACACCTCTTGTTCCAAGGGGGAGTGCTATCTGCGTCACACCACTTGTTCCCGGGGGACTATTATCAGCATCACACTGCTTGTTCCACGGGGGAGTGCTATCTGCGTCTCACCGCTTGTTCGCACGGGGAGTATTATCGGCGTCACAATGCTTGTTCCCAGGGGGAGTAATATCGGCGCTACACCGCTTGTTCCCGGACGGGACGCTATTCAGGGAACACCTCTTGTTCCCAGGGGGAGGATTATCAGCATCACACTGCTTGTTCCCGGACGGGACGCTATACAGGGAACACCTCTTGTTACCAGGGGGAGTATTATCAGCGTCACACTGATTGTTCCCAGACGGGACGCTATTCACGAGACACCTCTTGTTCCCAGGGGCAGTTATATCAGCATCACACCTCTTGTTCCCGGACGGGACGCTATTCAGGGAACACCTCTTGTTCCCAGGGGGAGTGCTATCTGCGTCACACCACTTGTTCCTGGGGGACTATTATCAGCATCACACTGCTTGTTCCCCAGGGGAGTGCTATCTGCGTAACACCACTTGTTCCCGGGGGAGTATTATCAGCGTCACACTGCTTGTTCCCAGGGGGAGTTTTATCCGCGCTACACCGCTTGTTCCCGGACGGGACGCTATTCATGAAACACCTCTTCTTCCCAGGGGGAGTTTTATCCGCGCTACACCACTTGTTCCCGGACGGGATGCTATTCAGGGAACACCTCTTGTTCCCAGGGGGAGTATTATCAGCGTCACACTGCTTGTTCCCGGATGGGACGCTATTCACGAGACACTTCTTGTTCCCACGGGGAGTATTATCAGCTTCACACTGCTTGTTCCCAGGGGGAGTAATATCGGCGCCACACTGCTTGTTCCCGGACGGGACGCTATACAGGGAACACCTCTTGTTCCCAGGGGGAGTTTTATCAGCGTCTCACCGATTGTTCCCGGACGGGACGCTATTCACGAGACACCTCTTATTCCCAGGGGGAGTTTTATCAGCGTCACACCACTTGTTCCCGGACGGGACGCTATTCAGGGAACACCTCTTGTTCCCAGGGGGAGTTTTATCGGCGTCACACTGCTTGTTCCCAGGGGGAGTTTTATCCGCGCTACACCGCTTGTTCCCGGACGGGACTCTATTCACGAGACACCTCTTGTTCCCAGGGGGAGTATTATCAGCGTCACACCGCTTGTTCCCGGACAGGACGCTATTCAGGGAACACCTCTTGTTCCCAGGGGGAGGATTATCAGCGTCACACTGATTGTTCCCGGACGGGACGCTATACAGGGAACACCTCTTGTTACCAGGGGGAGTGCTATCTGCGTCACACCACTTGTTCCCGGGGGACTATTATCAGCATCACACTGCTTGTTCCCCCGGGGAGTGCTATCTGCGCCTCACCGCTTGTTCGCACGGGGAGTATTATCAGCGTCACACTGCTTGTTCCCAGGGGGAGTAATATCGGTGCTACACCGCTTGTTCCCGGACGGGACGCTATTCAGGGAACACCTCTTGTTCCCAGGGGGAGGATTATCAGCGTCACACTGCTTGTTCCCGGACGGGACGCTATACAGGGAACACCTCTTGTTACCAGGGGGAGTATTATCAGCGTCACACTGATTGTTCCCGGATGGGACGCTATTCACGAAACACCTCTTCTTCCCAGGGGGAGTTTTATCAGCGTCACACCGCTTGTTCCCGGGGGAGTATTATCAGCGTCACACTTCTTGTTCCCAGGGGGAGTGCTATCTGCGTCACACCACTTGTTCCCAGGGGAGTTTTATCCACGCTACACCGCTTGTTCCCGGACGGGACGCTATTCAGGGAACACCTCTTGTTCCCAGGGGGAGGATTATCAGCATCACAGTGCTTGTTCCCGAACGGGACGCTATTCACGAGACACCTCTTGTTCCCAGGGGGAGTGCTATCTGCGTCTCACCGCTTGTTCGCACGGGGAGTATTATCAGCGTCACACTGCTTGTTTCCAGGGGGAGTTTTATCCACGCTACACCGCTTGTTCCCGGACGGGACGCTGTTCAGGGAACACCTCTTGTTCGCACGGGGAGTATTATCAGCGTCACACTGCTTCTTCCCAGGGGGAGTGCTATCTGCGTCACACCGCTTGTTCCCGGGGGAGTTTTATCCGCGCTACACCGCTTGTTCCCAGACGTGACGCTATTCAGGGAACACCTCTTGTTCCCAGGGGGAGTATTATCGGCGTCACAGTGCTTGTTCCCAGGGGGAGTTTTATCCGCGCTACACCGCTTGTTCCCGGACGTGACGCTATTCAGGGAACACCTCTTGTTCCCAGGGGGAGGATTATCAGCATCACACTGCTTGTTCCGGGACGGGACGCTATTCACGAGACACTTCTTGTTCCCAGGGGGAGTATTATCAGCGTCACACTGATTGTTCCCAGACGGGACGCTATTCACGAGACACCTCTTGTTCCCAGGGGCAGTTTTATCAGTATCACACCGCTTGTTCCCGGACGGGACGCTATTCAGGGAACACCTCTTGTTCCCCAGGGGAGTGCTATCTGCGTAACACCACTTGTTCCCGGGGGAGTATTATCAGCATCACACTGCTTGTTCCCAGGGGGAGTTTTCTCCACGCTACACCGCTTGCTCCCAGACGTGACGCTATTCAGGGAACACCTCTTGTTCCAGGGGGAGTATTATCGGCGTCACACTGCTTGTTCCCAGGGGGAGTTTTATACACGCTACACCGCTTGTTCCCGGACGGGACGCTATTCAGGGAACACCTCTTGTTCCCAGGGGGAGTGCTATCTGCGTCACACCACTTGTTCCCGGGGGACTATTATCAGCATCACATTGCTTGTTCTCCGGGGGAGTGCTATCTGCGTCTCACCGCTTGTTCGCACGGGGAGTATTATCAGCGTCACACTGCTTGTTCCCAGGGGGAGTAATATCGGCGCTACACCGCTTGTTCCCGGACGGGACGCTATTCAGGGAACACCTCTTGTTCCCAGGGGGAGGATTATCAGCGTCAGACCGCTTGTTCCCGGACGGGACGCTATACAGGGAACACCTCTTGTTACCAGGGGGAGTATTATCAGCGTCACACTGATTGTTCCCAGACGGGACGCTATTCTCGAGACACCTCTTGTTCCCAGGGGCAGTTTTATCAGAATCACACCTCTTGTTCCCGGACGGGACGCTATTCAGGGAACACCTCTTGTTCCCAGGGGGAGTGCTATCTGCGTCACACCACATGTTCCCGGGGGACTATTGTCAGCATCACACTGCTTGTTCCCCAGGGGAGTGCTATCTGCGTCACACCGCTTGTTCACGGGGGAGTATTATCAGCGTGATACTGCTTGTTCCCAGGGGGAGTTTTATCCGCGCTACACCGCTTGTTCCCAGACGTGACGCTATTCAGGGAACACCTCTTGTTCCCAGGGGGAGTATTATCGGCGTCACAGTGCTTGTTCCCAGGGGGAGTTTTATCCGCGCTACACCGCTTGTTCCCGGACGTGACGCTATTCAGGGAACACCTCTTGTTCCCAGGGGGAGGATTATCAGCATCACACTGCTTGTTCCCGGACGGGACGCTATTCACGAGACACTTCTTGTTCCCAGGGGGAGTATTATCAGCGTCACACTAATTGTTCCCAGACGGGACGCTATTCACGAGACACCTCTTGTTCCCAGGGGCAGTTTTATCAGCATCACACCGCTTGTTCCCAGACGTGACGCTATTCAGGGAACACCACTTGTTCCCGGGGGACTATTATCAGCATCACATTGCTTGTTCTCCGGGGGAGTGCTATCTGCGTCTCACCGCTTGTTCGCACGGGGAGTATTATCGGCGTCACACTGCTTGTTCCCAGGGGGAGTAATATCGGCGCTACACCGCTTGTTCCCGGACGGGACGCTATTCAGGGAACACCTCTTGTTCCCAGGGGGAGGATTATCAGCGTCAGACTGCTTGTTCCCGGACGGGACGCTATACAGGGAACACCTCTTGTTACCAGGGGGAGTATTATCAGCGTCACACTGATTGTTCCCAGACGGGACGCTATTCTCGAGACACCTCTTGTTCCCAGGGGCAGTTTTATCAGAATCACACCTCTTGTTCCCGGACGGGACGCTATTCAGGGAACACCTCTTGTTCCCAGGGGGAGTGCTATCTGCGTCACACCACATGTTCCCGGGGGACTATTATCAGCATCACACTGCTTGTTCCCGGACGGGACGCTATTCACGAGACACTTCTTGTTCCCACGGGGAGTATTATCAGCTTCACACTGCTTGTTCCCAGGGGGAGTAATATCGGCGCCACACTGCTTATTCCCGGACGGGACGCTATTCAGGGAACACTTCTTGTTCCCAGGGGGAGTTTTATCCGCGCTACACCGCTTGTTCCCGGACGGGACGCTATTCACGAGACACTTCTTGTTCCCAGGGGGAGTATTATCAGCGTCACACCGCTTGTTCCCGGACGGGACGCTATTCAGGGAACACCTCTTGTTCCCAGGGGGAGTGCTATCTGCGTCACACCACTTGTTCCCGGGGGACTATTATCAGCATCACACTGCTTGTTCCCGGACGGGACGCTATTCACGAGACACTTCTTGTTCCCAGGGGGAGTATTATCAGCGTCACACTGATTGTTCCCAGACGGGACGCTATTCACGAGACACCTCTTGTTCCCAGGGGCAGTTTTATCAGCATCACACCGCTTGTTCCCGGACGGGACGCTATTCAGGGAACACCTCTTGTTCCCAGGGGGAGTATTATCAGCGTCACACTGCTTCTTCCAAGGGGGAGTTTTATCCGCGCTACACAGCTTCTTCCCGGACGGGACGCTATTCACGAAACACCTCTTCTTCCCAGGGGGAGTTTTATCAGCGTCACACCGCTTGTTCCCGGGGGAGTATTATCAGCGTCACACCACTTGTTCCCAGGGGGAGTATTATCAGCGTCACACTGCTTGTTCCCAGGGGGAGTAATATCGGCGCTACACCGCTTGTTCCCGGATGGGACGCTATATAGGGAACACCTCTTGTTCCCAGGGGGAGGATTATCAGCATCACACTGCTTGTTCCCGGACGGGACGCTATACAGGGAACACCTCTTGTTACCAGGGGGAGTATTATCAGCGTGACACTGCTTGTTCCCAGGGGGAGTTTTATCTGCGCTACACCGCTTGTTCCCAGACGTGACGCTATTCAGGGAACAACTCTTGTTCCCAGGGGGAGTATTATCGGCATCACACTGCTTGTTCCCAGGGGGAGTTTTATCCGCGCTACACCGCTTGTTCCCGGACGGGACGCTATTCAGGGAACACCTCTTGTTCCCAGTGGGAGGATTATCAGCATCACACTGCTTGTTCCCGGATGGGAGGCTATTCACGAGACACTTCTTGTTCCCAGGGGGAGTATTATCAGCGTCACACCGCTTGTTCCCGGACGGGACGCTATTCAGGAAACACCTCTTGTTCCCAGGGGGAGTGCTATCTGCGTCACACCACTTGTTCCCGGGGGACTATTATCAGCATCACACTGCTTGTTCCCCAGGGGAGTGCTATCTGCATCTCACCGCTTGTTCGCACGGGGAGTATTATCGGCGTCACACTGCTTGTTCCCAGGGGGAATAATATCGGCGCTACACCGCTAGTTCCCGGACGGGACGCTATTCAGGGAACACCTCTTGTTCCCAGGGGGAGTTTTATCAGCGTCACACCGCTTGTTCACGGACAGGACGCTATTCAGGGAACACCTCTTGTTCCCAGGGGGAGGATTATCAGCGTCACACTGCTTGTTCCCGGACGGGACGCTATACAGGGAACATCTCTTGTTACCAGGGGGAGTATTATCAGCTTCACACTGATTGTTCCCGGACGGGACGCTATTCACGAGACACCTCTTGTTCCCAGGGGGAGTTTTATCAGCATCACACCGCTTGTTCCCGGACGGGACGCTATTCAGGGAACACCTCTTATTCCCCGAGGGAGATCTGCGTCTCACCGCTTGTTCGCACGGGGAGTATTATCTTCGCCACACCGCTTGTTCCCGGGGGAGTATTATCAGCGTGACACTGCTTGTTCCCAGGGGGAGTTTTATCCGCGCTACACCGCTTATTCCCAGACGGGACGCTATTCACGAAACACCTCTTCTTCCCAGGGGGAGTTTTATCAGTGTCACACCGCTTGTTCCCGGGGGAGTATTATCAGCGTCACACCGCTTGTTCCCGGACGGGACGCTATTCAGGGAACACCTCTTGTTCCCAGGGGGAGTATTATCAGCGTCACACTGCTTATTCCCAGGGGTAGTTTTATCCGCGCTACACCGCTTCTTCCCGGACGGGACGCTATTCAGGAAACATCTCTTCTTCCCAGGGGGAGTTTTATCAGCGTCACACCGCTTGTTCCCGGGGGAGTATTATCAGCGTCACACTGATTGTTCCCGGACGGGACGCTATTCACGAGACACCTCTTGTTCCCCGGGGGAGTGCTATCTGCGTCTCACCGCTTGTTCGCACGGGGAGTATTATCGGCGTCACACTGCTTCTTCCCAGGGGGAGTGCTATCTGCGTCACACCGCTTGTTCCCGGGGGCGTATTATCAGCGTGACACTGCTTGTTCCCAGGGTTTGTTTTATCCGCGCTACACCGCTTGTTCCCAGACGTGACGCTATTCAGGGAACACCTCTTGTTCCCAGGGGGAGTATTATCGGCGTCACACTGCTTGTTCCCAGGGGGAGTTTTACCGCGCTACACCGCTTGTTCCCGGACGGGACGCTATTCAGGGAACACCTCTTGTTCCCAGGGGGAGGATTATCAGCATCACACTGCTTGTTCCCGGACGGGACGCTATTCACGAGACACTTCTTGTTCCCAGGGGGAGTATTATCAGCGTCACACCGCTTGTTCCCGGACGGGACGCTATATAGGGAACACCTCTTGTTCCCAGGGGGAGGATTATCAGCATCACACTGCTTGTTCCCGGACGGGACGCTATACAGGGAACACCTCTTGTTACCAGGGGGAGTATTATCAGCGTCACACTGATTGTTCCCGGACGGGACGCTATTCACGAGACACCTCTTGTTCCCCGGGGGAGTGCTATCTGCGTCTCACCGCTTGTTCGCACGGGGAGTATTATCAGCGTCACACTGCTTCTTCCCAGGGGGAGTGCTATCTGCGTCACACCGCTTGTTCCCGGGGGAGTATTATCAGCGTGACACTGCTTGTTCCCAGGGGGAGTTTTATCCGCGCTACACCGCTTGTTCCCAGACGTGACGCTATTCAGGGAACACCTCTTGTTCCCAGGGGGAGTGCTATCTGCGTCTCACCGCTTGTTCGCACGGGGAGTATTATCAGCGTCACACTGCTTCTTCCCAGGGGGAGTTTTATCCGCGCTACACCGCTTGTTCCCAGACGTGACGCTATTCAGGGAACACCTCTTGTTCCCAGGGGGAGTATTATCGGCGTCACACTGCTTGTTCCCACGGGGAGTATTATCGGCGCCACACCGCTTGTTCCCGGACGGGACGCTATTCAGGGAACACCTCTTGTTCCCAGTGGGAGGATTATCAGCATCACACTGCTTGTTCCCGGACGGGACGCTATTCACGAGAAACTTCTTGTTCCCAGGGGGAGTATTATCAGCGTCACACCGCTTGTTCCCGGACGGGACGCTATTCAGGGAACACCTCTTGTTCCCAGGGGGAGTGCTATCTGCGTCACACCACTTGTTCCCGGGGGGAGTATTATCAGCATCACACTGCTTGTTCCCCAGGGGAGTGCTATCTGCGTCTCACCGCTTGTTCGCACGGGGAGTATTATCGGCGTCACACTGCTTGTTCCCAGGGGGAGTATTATCAGCGTCACATCGCTTGTTCCCGGACGGGACGCTATTCAGGGAACACCTCTTGTTCCCAGGGGGAGGATTATCAGCGTCACACTGCTTGTTCCCGGACGGGACGCTATACAGGGAACACCTCTTGTTACCAGGGGGAGTATTATCAGCTTCACACTGATTGTTCCCGGACGGGACGCTATTCACGAGACACCTCTTGTTCCCAGGGGGAGTTTTATCAGCATCACACCGCTTGTTCCCGGACGGGACGCTATTCAGGGAACACCTCTTGTTCCCCGGGGGAGATCTGCGTCTCACCGCTTGTTCGCACGGGGAGTATTATCAGCGTGACACTGCTTGTTCCCAGGGGGAGTTTTATCCGCGCTACACCGCTTATTCCCAGACGGGACGCTATTCACGAAACACCTCTTCTTCCCAGGGGGATTTTTATCAGCGTCACACCGCTTGTTCCCGGGGGAGTATTATCAGCGTCACACCGCTTGTTCCCGGACGGGACGCTATTCAGGGAACACCTCTTGTTCCCAGGGGGAGTATTATCAGCGTCACACTGCTTGTTCCCAGGGGGAGTTTTATCCGCGCTACACCGCTTCTTCCCGGACGGGACGCTATTCACGAAACACCTCTTCTTCCCAGGGGGAGTTTTATCAGCGTCACACCGCTTGTTCCCGGGGGAGTATTATCAGCGTCACACCACTTGTTCCCAGGGGGAGTATTATCAGCGTCACACTGATTGTTCCCGGACGGGACGCTATTCACGAGACACCTCTTGTTCCCCGGGGGAGTGCTATCTGCGTCTCACCGCTTGTTCGCACGGGGAGTATTATCGGCGTCACACTGCTTCTTCCCAGGGGGAGTGCTATCTGCGTCACACCGCTTGTTCCCGGGGGCGTATTATCAGCGTGACACTGCTTGTTCCCAGGGGGAGTTTTATCCGCGCTACTCCGCTTGTTCCCAGATGTGACGCTATTCAGGGAACACCTCTTGTTCCCAGGGGGAGTATTATCGGCGTCACACTGCTTGTTCCCAGGGGGAGTTTTATCCGCGCTACACCGCTTGTTCCCGGACGGGACGCTATACAGGGAACACCTCTTGTTCCCAGGGGGAGGATTATCAGCATCACACTGCTTGTTCCCGGACGGGACGCTATTCACGAGACACTTCTTGTTCCCAGGGGGAGTATTATCAGCGTCACACCGCTTGTTCCCGGACGGGACGCTATTCAGGGAACACCTCTTGTTCCCAGGGGGAGTGCTATCTGCGTCACACCACTTGTTCCCGGGGGACTATTATCAGCATCACACTGCTTGTTCCCCAGGGGAGTGCTATCTGCGTCTCACCGCTTGTTCGCACGGGGAGTATTATCGGCGTCACACTGCTTGTTCCCAGGGGGAATAATATCGGCGCTACACCGCTAGTTCCCGGACGGGACGCTATTCAGGGAACACCTCTTGTTCCCAGGGGGAGTTTTATCAACGTCACACCAATTGTTCACGGACAGGACGCTATTCAGGGAACACCTCTTGTTCCCAGGGGGAGGATTATCAGCGTCACACTGCTTGTTCCCAGACGGGACGCTATACAGGGAACACCTCTTGTTACCAGGGGGAGTATTATCAGATTCACACTGATTGTTCCCGGACGGGACGCTATTCACGAGACACCTCTTGTTCCCAGGGGGAGTTTTATCAGCATCACACCGCTTGTTCCCGGACGGGACGCTATTCAGGGAACACCTCTTGTTCCCCGGGGGAGATCTGCGTCTCACCGCTTGTTCGCACGGGGAGTATTATCGGCGTCACACTGCTTGTTCCCAGGGGGAGTGCTATCTTCGTCACACTGCTTGTTCTCGGGGGAGTATTATCAGCGTGACACTGCTTGTTCCCAGGGGGAGTTTTATCCGCGCTACGCCGCTTATTCCCAGACGGGACGCTATTCACGAAACACCTCTTCTTCCCAGGGGTGTTTTATCAGCGTCACACCGCTTGTTCCCGGGGGAGTATTATCAGCGTCACACCGCTTGTTCCCGGACGGGACGCTATTCAGGGAACACCTCTTGTTCCCAGGGGGAGTATTATCAGCGTCACACTGCTTGTTCCCAGGGGGAGTTTTATCCGCGCTAAACCGCTTCTTCCCGGACGGGACGCTATTCACGAAACACCTCTTCTTCCCAGGGGGAGTTTTATCAGCGTCACACCGCTTGTTCCCGGGGGAGTATTATCAGCGTCACACCACTTGTTCCCAGGGGGAGTATTATCAGCGTCACACTGCTTGTTCCCAGGGGGAGTAATATCAGCCCTACACCGCTTGTTCCCGGACGGGACGGTATATAGGGAACACCTCTTGTTCCCAGGGGGAGGATTATCAGCATCACACTGCTTGTTCCCGAACGGGACGCTATACAGGGAACACCTCTTGTTACCAGGGGGAGTATTATCAGCGTCACACTGATTGTTCCCAGTCGGGACGCTATTCACGAAACACCTCTTCTTCCCAGGGGGAGTTTTATCAGTGTCACACCGCTTGTTCCCGGGGGAGTATTATCAGCGTCCCACCACTTGTTCCCAGGGGGAGTATTATCAGCGTCACACTGCTTGTTCCCAGGGGGAGTAATATCGGCGCTACACCGATTGTTCCCGGACGGGACGCTATAGAGGGAACACGTCCTGTTCCCAGGGGGAGGATTATCAGCATCACACTGCTTGTTCCCGGACGGGACGCTATACAGGGAACACCTCTTGTTCCCAGGGGGAGTGCTATCTGCGTCACACCACATGTTCCCGGGGGACTATTATCAGCATCACACTGCTTGTTCCCGGACGGGACGCTATTCACGAGACACTTCTTGTTCCCACGGGGAGTATTATCAGCTTCACACTGCTTGTTCCCAGGGGGAGTAATATCGGCGCCACACTGCTTATTCCCGGACGGGACGCTATTCAGGGAACACTTCTTGTTCCCAGGGGGAGTTTTATCCGCGCTACACCGCTTGTTCCCGGACGGGACGCTATTCACGAGACACTTCTTGTTCCCAGGGGGAGTATTATCAGCGTCACACCGCTTGTTCCCGGACGGGACGCTATTCAGGGAACACCTCTTGTTCCCAGGGGGAGTGCTATCTGCGTCACACCACTTGTTCCCGGGGGACTATTATCAGCATCACACTGCTTGTTCCCGGACGGGACGCTATTCACGAGACACTTCTTGTTCCCAGGGGGAGTATTATCAGCGTCACACTGATTGTTCCCAGACGGGACGCTATTCACGAGACACCTCTTGTTCCCAGGGGCAGTTTTATCAGCATCACACCGCTTGTTCCCGGACGGGACGCTATTCAGGGAACACCTCTTGTTCCCAGGGGGAGTATTATCAGCGTCACACTGCTTCTTCCAAGGGGGAGTTTTATCCGCGCTACACAGCTTCTTCCCGGACGGGACGCTATTCACGAAACACCTCTTCTTCCCAGGGGGAGTTTTATCAGCGTCACACCGCTTGTTCCCGGGGGAGTATTATCAGCGTCACACCACTTGTTCCCAGGGGGAGTATTATCAGCGTCACACTGCTTGTTCCCAGGGGGAGTAATATCGGTGCTACACCGCTTGTTCCCGGACGGGACGCTATATAGGGAACACCTCTTGTTCCCAGGGGGAGGATTATCAGCATCACACTGCTTGTTCCCGGACGGGACGCTATACAGGGAACACCTCTTGTTACCAGGGGGAGTATTATCAGCGTGACACTGCTTGTTCCCAGGGGGAGTTTTATCTGCGCTACACCGCTTGTTCCCAGACGTGACGCTATTCAGGGAACAACTCTTGTTCCCAGGGGGAGTATTATCGGCATCACACTGCTTGTTCCCAGGGGGAGTTTTATCCGCGCTACACCGCTTGTTCCCGGACGGGACGCTATTCAGGGAACACCTCTTGTTCCCAGTGGGAGGATTATCAGCATCACACTGCTTGTTCCCGGATGGGAGGCTATTCACGAGACACTTCTTGTTCCCAGGGGGAGTATTATCAGCGTCACACCGCTTGTTCCCGGACGGGACGCTATTCAGGAAACACCTCTTGTTCCCAGGGGGAGTGCTATCTGCGTCACACCACTTGTTCCCGGGGGACTATTATCAGCATCACACTGCTTGTTCCCCAGGGGAGTGCTATCTGCATCTCACCGCTTGTTCGCACGGGGAGTATTATCGGCGTCACACTGCTTGTTCCCAGGGGGAATAATATCGGCGCTACACCGCTAGTTCCCGGACGGGACGCTATTCAGGGAACACCTCTTGTTCCCAGGGGGAGTTTTATCAGCGTCACACCGCTTGTTCACGGACAGGACGCTATTCAGGGAACACCTCTTGTTCCCAGGGGGAGGATTATCAGCGTCACACTGCTTGTTCCCGGACGGGACGCTATACAGGGAACATCTCTTGTTACCAGGGGGAGTATTATCAGCTTCACACTGATTGTTCCCGGACGGGACGCTATTCACGAGACACCGCTTGTTCCCAGGGGGAGTTTTATCAGCATCACACCGCTTGTTCCCGGACGGGACGCTATTCAGGGAACACCTCTTGTTCCCCGAGGGAGATCTGCGTCTCACCGCTTGTTCGCACGGGGAGTATTATCTTCGCCACACCGCTTGTTCCCGGGGGAGTATTATCAGCGTGACACTGCTTGTTCCCAGGGGGAGTTTTATCCGCGCTACACCGCTTATTCCCAGACGGGACGCTATTCACGAAACACCTCTTCTTCCCAGGGGGAGTTTTATCAGTGTCACACCGCTTGTTCCCGGGGGAGTATTATCAGCGTCACACCGCTTGTTCCCGGGCGGGATGCTATTCAGGGAACACCTCTTGTTCCCAGGGGGAGTATTATCAGCGTCACACTGCTTATTCCCAGGGGTAGTTTTATCCGCGCTACACCGCTTCTTCCCGGACGGGACGCTATTCAGGAAACATCTCTTCTTCCCAGGGGGAGTTTTATCAGCGTCACACCGCTTGTTCCCGGGGGAGTATTATCAGCGTCACACTGATTGTTCCCGGACGGGACGCTATTCACGAGACACCTCTTGTTCCCCGGGGGAGTGCTATCTGCGTCTCACCGCTTGTTCGCACGGGGAGTATTATCGGCGTCACACTGCTTCTTCCCAGGGGGAGTTTTACCGCGCTACACCGCTTGTTCCCGGACGGGACGCTATTCAGGGAACACCTCTTGTTCCCAGGGGGAGGATTATCAGCATCACACTGCTTGTTCCCGGACGGGACGCTATTCACGAGACACTTCTTGTTCCCAGGGGGAGTATTATCAGCGTCACACCGCTTGTTCCCGGACGGGACGCTATATAGGGAACACCTCTTGTTCCCAGGGGGAGGATTATCAGCATCACACTGCTTGTTCCCGGACGGGACGCTATACAGGGAACACCTCTTGTTACCAGGGGGAGTATTATCAGCGTCACACTGATTGTTCCCGGACGGGACGCTATTCACGAGACACCTCTTGTTCCCCGGGGGAGTGCTATCTGCGTCTCACCGCTTGTTCGCACGGGGAGTATTATCAGCGTCACACTGCTTCTTCCCAGGGGGAGTGCTATCTGCGTCACACCGCTTGTTCCCGGGGGAGTATTATCAGCGTGACACTGCTTGTTCCCAGGGGGAGTTTTATCCGCGCTACACCGCTTGTTCCCAGACGTGACGCTATTCAGGGAACACCTCTTGTTCCCAGGGGGAGTATTATCGGCGTCACACTGCTTGTTCCCAGGGGGAGTTTTATCCGCGCTACACCGCTTGTTCCCGGACGGGACGCTATTCAGGGAACACCTCTTGTTCCCAGTGGGAGGATTATCAGCATCACACTGCTTGTTCCCGGACGGGACGCTATTCACGAGAAACTTCTTGTTCCCAGGGGGAGTATTATCAGCGTCACACCGCTTGTTCCCGGACGGGACGCTATTCAGGGAACACCTCTTGTTCCCAGGGGGAGTGCTATCTGCGTCACACCACTTGTTCCCGGGGGACTATTATCAGCATCACACTGCTTGTTCCCCAGGGGAGTGCTATCTGCGTCTCACCGCTTGTTCGCACGGGGAGTATTATCGGCGTCACACTGCTTGTTCCCAGGGGGAATAATATCGGCGCTACACCGCTAGTTCCCGGACGGGACGCTATTCAGGGAACACCTCTTGTTCCCCGGGGGAGATCTGCGTCTCACCGCTTGTTCGTACGGGGAGTATTATCGGCGTCACACTGCTTGTTCCCAGGGGGAGTGCTATCTTCGTCACACCGCTTGTTCCCGGGAGAGTATTATCAGCGTGACACTGCTTGTTCCCAGGGGGAGTTTTATCCGCGCTACACCGCTTATTCCCAGACGGGACGCTATTCACGAAACACCTCTTCTTCCCAGGGGGAGTTTTATCAGCGTCACACCGCTTGTTCCCGGGGGAGTATTATCAGCGTCACACCGCTTGTTCCCGGACGGGACGCTATTCAGGGAACACCTCTTGTTCCCAGCGGGAGTGCTATCTGCGTCACACCACTTGTTCCCGGGGGACTATTATCAGCATCACACTGCTTGTTCCCCAGGGGAGTGCTATCTGCGTCTCACCGCTTGTTCGCACGGGGAGTATTATCGGCGTCACACTGCTTGTTCCCAGGGGGAATAATATCGGCACTACACCGCTAGTTCCCGGACGGGACGCTATTCAGGGAACACCTCTTGTTCCCCGGGGGAGATCTGCGTCTCACCGCTTGTTCGTACGGGGAGTATTATCGGCGTCACACTGCTTGTTCCCAGGGGGAGTGCTATCTTCGTCACACCGCTTGTTCCCGGGGGAGTATTATCAGCGTGACACTGCTTGTTCCCAGGGGGAGTTTTATCCGCGCTACACCGCTTATTCCCAGACGGGACGCTATTCACGAAACACCTCTTCTTCCCAGGGGGAGTTTTATCAGCGTCACACCGCTTGTTCCCGGACGGGATGCTATTCAGGGAACACCTCTTGTTCCCAGGGGGAGTATTATCAGCGTCACACTGCTTGTTCCCAGGGGGAGTTTTATCCGTGCTACACCGCTTCTTCCCGGACGGGACGCTATTCACGAAACACGTCTTCTTCCCAGGGGGAGTTTTATCAGCGTCACACCGCTTGTTCCCGGGGGAGTATTATCAGCGTCACACCACTTGTTCCCAGGGGGAGTATTATCAGCGTCACACTGCTTGTTCCCAGGGGGAGAAATATCGGCGCTACACCGCTTGTTCCCGGACGGGACGCTATATAGGGAACACCTCTTGTTCCCAGGGGGAGGATTATCAGCATCACACCAATTGTTCACGGACAGGACGCTATTCAGGGAACACCTCTTGTTCCCAGGGGCAGTTTTATCAGCATCACACCTCTTGTTCCCGGACGGGACGCTATTCACGAAACACCTCTTCTTCCCAGGGGGAGTTTTATCAGCGTCACACCGCTTGTTCCCGGGGGAGTATTATCAGCGTCACACCACTTGTTCCCAGGGGGAGTATTATCAGCGTCACACTGCTTGTTCCCAGGGGGAGTAATATCGGCGCTACACCGCTTGTTCCCGGACGGGACGCTATATAGGGAACACCTCTTGTTCCCAGGGGGAGGATTATCAGCATCACACTGCTTGTTCCCGGACGGGACGCTATAGAGGGAACACCTCTTGTTACCAGGGGGAGTAATATCGGCGCTACACCGCTTGTTCCCGGACGGGACGCTATACAGGGAACACCTCTTGTTCCCCAGGGGAGTGCTATCTGCATAACACCACTTGTTCCCGGGGGAGTATTATCAGCGTCACACTGCTTGTTCCCAGGGGGAGTTTTATCCACGCTACACCGCTTGTTCCCAGACGTGACGCTATTCAGGGAACACCTCTTGTTCCCAGGGGGAGGATTATCAGCATCACACTGCTTGTTCCCGGACGGGACGCTATACAGGGAACACCTCTTGTTACCAGGGGGAGTACTATCAGCGTCACACTGATTGTTCCCAGACGGGACGCTATTCACGAGACACCTCTTGTTCCCAGGGGCAGTTTTATCAGCATCACACCGCTTGTTCCCGGACGGGACGCTATTCAGGGAACACCTCTTGTTCCCCAGGGGAGTGCTATCTGCGTAACACCACTTGTTCCCGGGGGAGTATTATCAGCATCACACTGCTTGTTCCCAGGGGGAGTTTTATCCACGCTACACCGCTTGCTCCCAGACGTGACGCTATTCAGGGAACACCTCTTGTTCCCAGGGGGAGTATTATCGGCGTCACACTGCTTGTTCCCAGGGGGAGTTTTATCCACGCTACACCGCTTGTTCCCGGACGGGACGCTATTCAGGGAACACCTCTTGTTCTCCGGGGGAGTGCTATCTGCGTCTCACAGCTTGTTCGCACGGGGAGTATTATCGGCGTCACACTGCTTGTTCCCAGGGGGAGTAATATCGGCGCTACACCGCTTGTTCCCGGACGGGACGCTATTCAGGGAACACCTCTTGTTCCCAGGGGGAGGTTTATCAGCGTCACACTGCTTGTTCCCGGACGGGACGCTATTCTCGAGACACCTCTTGATCCCAGGGGCAGTTTTATCAGCATCACACCTCTTGTTCCCGGACGGGACGCTATTCAGGGAACACCTCTTGTTCCCAGGGGGAGTGCTATCTGCGTCACACCACATGTTCCCGGGGGACTATTATCAGCATCACACTGCTTGCTCCCCAGGGGAGTGCTATCTGCGTAACACCACTTGTTCCCGGGGGAGTATTATCAGCGTCACACTGCTTCTTCCAGGGGGAGTTTTATCCACGCTACACCGCTTGTTCCCAGACGTGACGCTATTCAGGGAACACCTCTTGTTCCCAGGGGGAGTATTATCGGCGTCACACTGCTTGTTCCCAGGGGGAGTTTTATCCGCGCTACACCGCTTGTTCCCGGACGGGACGGTATTCATGAAACACCTCTTCTTCCCAGGGGGAGTTTTATCCGCGCTACACCACTTGTTCTCGGACGGGACGCTATTCAGGGAACACCTCTTGTTCCCAGGGGGAGTTTTATCAGCGTCACACTGCTTGTTCCCGGACGGGACGCTATTCACGAGACACTTCTTGTTCCCACGGGGAGTATTATCAGCTTCACACTGCTTGTTCCCAGGGGGAGTAATATCGGCGCCACACTGCTTGTTCCCGGACGGGACGCTATTCAGGGAACACTTCTTGTTCCCAGGGGGAGTTTTATCTGCGCTACACCGCTTATTCCCAGACGGGACGCTATTCACGAAACACCTCTTCTTCCCAGGGGGATTTTTATCAGCGTCACACCGCTTGTTCCCGGGGGAGTATTATCAGCGTCACACCGCTTGTTCCCGGACGGGACGCTATTCAGGGAACACCTCTTGTTCCCAGGGGGAGTATTATCAGCGTCACACTGCTTGTTCCCAGGGGGAGTTTTATCCGCGCTACACCGCTTCTTCCCGGACGGGACGCTATTCACGAAACACCTCTTCTTCCCAGGGGGAGTTTTATCAGCGTCACACCGCTTGTTCCCGGGGGAGTATTATCAGCGTCACACCACTTGTTCCCAGGGGGAGTATTATCAGCGTCACACTGATTGTTCCCGGACGGGACGCTATTCACGAGACACCTCTTGTTCCCCGGGGGAGTGCTATCTGCGTCTCACCGCTTGTTCGCACGGGGAGTATTATCGGCATCACACTGCTTCTTCCCAGGGGGAGTGCTATCTGCGTCACACCGCTTGTTCCCGGGGGCGTATTATCAGCGTGACACTGCTTGTTCCCAGGGGGAGTTTTATCCGCGCTACTCCGCTTGTTCCCAGATGTGACGCTATTCAGGGAACACCTCTTGTTCCCAGGGGGAGTATTATCGGCGTCACACTGCTTGTTCCCAGGGGGAGTTTTATCCGCGCTACACCGCTTGTTCCCGGACGGGACGCTATACAGGGAACACCTCTTGTTCCCAGGGGGAGGATTATCAGCATCACACTGCTTGTTCCCGGACGGGACGCTATTCACGAGACACTTCTTGTTCCCAGGGGGAGTATTATCAGCGTCACACCGCTTGTTCCCGGACGGGACGCTATTCAGGGAACACCTCTTGTTCCCAGGGGGAGTGCTATCTGCGTCACACCACTTGTTCCCGGGGGACTATTATCAGCATCACACTGCTTGTTCCCCAGGGGAGTGCTATCTGCGTCTCACCGCTTGTTCGCACGGGGAGTATTATCGGCGTCACACTGCTTGTTCCCAGGGGGAATAATATCGGCGCTACACCGCTAGTTCCCGGACGGGACGCTATTCAGGGAACACCTCTTGTTCCCAGGGGGAGTTTTATCAACGTCACACCAATTGTTCACGGACAGGACGCTATTCAGGGAACACCTCTTGTTCCCAGGGGCAGTTTTATCAGCATCACACCTCTTGTTCCCGGACGGGACGCTATTCACGAAACACCTCTTCTTCCCAGGGGGAGTTTTATCAGCGTCACACCGCTTGTTCCCGGGGGAGTATTATCAGCGTCACACCACTTGTTCCCAGGGGGAGTATTATCATCGTCACACTGCTTGTTCCCAGGGGGAGTAATATCGGCGCTACACCGCTTGTTCCCGGACGGGACGCTATATAGGGAACACCTCTTGTTCCCAGGGGGAGGATTATCAGCATCACACTGCTTGTTCCCGGACGGGATGCTATACAGGGAACACCTCTTGTTACCAGGGGGAGTAATATCGGCGCTACACCGCTTGTTCCCGGACGGGACGCTATACAGGGAACACCTCTTGTTCCCCAGGGGAGTGCTATCTGCATAACACCACTTGTTCCCGGGGGAGTATTATCAGCGTCACACTGCTTGTTCCCAGGGGGAGTTTTATCCACGCTACACCGCTTGTTCCCAGACGTGACGCTATTCAGGGAACACCTCTTGTTCCCAGGGGGAGGATTATCAGCATCACACTGCTTGTTCCCGGACGGGACGCTATACAGGGAACACCTCTTGTTACCAGGGGGAGTACTATCAGCGTCACACTGATTGTTCCCAGACGGGACGCTATTCACGAGACACCTCTTGTTCCCAGGGGCAGTTTTATCAGCATCACACCGCTTGTTCCCGGACGGGACGCTATTCAGGGAACACCTCTTGTTCCCCAGGGGAGTGCTATCTGCGTAATACCACTTGTTCCCGGGGGAGTATTATCAGCATCACACTGCTTGTTCCCAGGGGGAGTTTTATCCACGCTACACCGCTTGCTCCCAGACGTGACGCTATTCAGGGAACACCTCTTGTTCCCAGGGGGAGTATTATCGGCGTCACACTGCTTGTTCCCAGGGGGAGTTTTATCCACGCTACACCGCTTGTTCCCGGACGGGACGCTATTCAGGGAACACCTCTTGTTCCCAGGGGGAGTGCTATCTGCGTCACACCACTTGTTCCCGGGGGACTATTATCAGCATCACACTGCTTGTTCTCCGGGGGAGTGCTATCTGCGTCTCACCGCTTGTTCGCACGGGGAGTATTATCGGCGTCACACTGCTTGTTCCCAGGGGGAGTAATATCGGCGCTACACCGCTTGTTCCCGGACGGGACGCTATTCAGGGAACACCTCTTGTTCCCAGGGGGAGGATTATCAGCGTCACACTGCTTGTTCCCGGACGGGACGCTATTCTCGAGACACCTCTTGATCCCAGGGGCAGTTTTATCAGCATCACACCTCTTGTTCCCGGACGGGACGCTATTCAGGGAACACCTCTTGTTCCCAGGGGGAGTGCTATCTGCGTCACACCACATGTTCCCGGGGGACTATTATCAGCATCACACTGCTTGCTCCCCAGGGGAGTGCTATCTGCGTAACACCACTTGTTCCCGGGGGAGTATTATCAGCGTCACACTGCTTCTTCCCAGGGGGAGTTTTATCCACGCTACACCGCTTGTTCCCAGACGTGACGCTATTCAGGGAACACCTCTTGTTCCCAGGGGGAGTATTATCGGCGTCACACTGCTTGTTCCCAGGGGGAGTTTTATCCGCGCTACACCGCTTGTTCCCGGACGGGACGGTATTCATGAAACACCTCTTCTTCCCAGGGGGAGTATTATCCGCGCTACACCACTTGTTCTCGGACGGGACGCTATTCAGGGAACACCTCTTGTTCCCAGGGGGAGTTTTATCAGCGTCACACTGCTTGTTCCCGGACGGGACGCTATTCACGAGACACTTCTTGTTCCCACGGGGAGTATTATCAGCTTCACACTGCTTGTTCCCAGGGGGAGTAATATCGGCGCCACACTGCTTGTTCCCGGACGGGACGCTATTCAGGGAACACTTCTTGTTCCCAGGGGGAGTTTTATCCGCGCTACACCGCTTGTTCCCGGACGGGACGCTATTCACGAGACACTTCTTGTTCCCAGGGGGAGTATTATCAGCGTCACACCGCTTGTTCCCGGACGGGACGCTATTCAGGGAACACCTCTTGTTCCCAGGGGGAGTGCTATCTGCGTCACACCACTTGTTCCCGGGGGACTATTATCAGCATCACACTGCTTGTTCCCCAGGGGAGTGCTATCTGCGTCTCACCGCTTGTTCGCACGGGGAGTATTATCGGCGTCACACTGCTTGTTCCCAGGGGGAGTATTATCAGCGTCACATCGCTTGTTCCCGGACGGGACGCTATTCAGGGAACACCTCTTGTTCCCAGGGGGAGGATTATCAGCGTCACACTGCTTGTTCCCGGACGGGACGCTATACAGGGAACACCTCTTGTTACCAGGGGGAGTATTATCAGCTTCACACTGATTGTTCCCGGACGGGACGCTATTCACGAGACACCTCTTGTTCCCAGGGGGAGTTTTATCAGCATCACACCGCTTGTTCCCGGACGGGACGCTATTCAGGGAACACCTCTTGTTCCCCGGGGGAGATCTGCGTCTCACCGCTTGTTCGCACGGGGAGTATTATCAGCGTGACACTGCTTGTTCCCAGGGGGAGTTTTATCCGCGCTACACCGCTTATTCCCAGACGGGACGCTATTCACGAAACACCTCTTCTTCCCAGGGGGATTTTTATCAGCGTCACACCGCTTGTTCCCGGGGGAGTATTATCAGCGTCACACCGCTTGTTCCCGGACGGGACGCTATTCAGGGAACACCTCTTGTTCCCAGGGGGAGTATTATCAGCGTCACACTGCTTGTTCCCAGGGGGAGTTTTATCCGCGCTACACCGCTTCTTCCCGGACGGGACGCTATTCACGAAACACCTCTTCTTCCCAGGGGGAGTTTTATCAGCGTCACACCGCTTGTTCCCGGGGGAGTATTATCAGCGTCACACCACTTGTTCCCAGGGGGAGTATTATCAGCGTCACACTGATTGTTCCCGGACGGGACGCTATTCACGAGACACCTCTTGTTCCCCGGGGGAGTGCTATCTGCGTCTCACCGCTTGTTCGCACGGGGAGTATTATCGGCGTCACACTGCTTCTTCCCAGGGGGAGTGCTATCTGCGTCACACCGCTTGTTCCCGGGGGCGTATTATCAGCGTGACACTGCTTGTTCCCAGGGGGAGTTTTATCCGCGCTACTCCGCTTGTTCCCAGACGTGACGCTATTCAGGGAACACCTCTTGTTCCCAGGGGGAGTATTATCGGCGTCACACTGCTTGTTCCCAGGGGGAGTTTTATCCGCGCTACACCGCTTGTTCCCGGACGGGACGCTATACAGGGAACACCTCTTGTTCCCAGGGGGAGGATTATCAGCATCACACTGCTTGTTCCCGGACGGGACGCTATTCACGAGACACTTCTTGTTCCCAGGGGGAGTATTATCAGCGTCACACCGCTTGTTCCCGGACGGGACGCTATTCAGGGAACACCTCTTGTTCCCAGGGGGAGTGCTATCTGCGTCACACCACTTGTTCCCGGGGGACTATTATCAGCATCACACTGCTTGTTCCCCAGGGGAGTGCTATCTGCGTCTCACCGCTTGTTCGCACGGGGAGTATTATCGGCGTCACACTGCTTGTTCCCAGGGGGAATAATATCGGCGCTACACCGCTAGTTCCCGGACGGGACGCTATTCAGGGAACACCTCTTGTTCCCAGGGGGAGTTTTATCAACGTCACACCAATTGTTCACGGACAGGACGCTATTCAGGGAACACCTCTTGTTCCCAGGGGGAGGATTATCAGCGTCACACTGCTTGTTCCCGGACGGGACGCTATACAGGGAACACCTCTTGTTACCAGGGGGAGTATTATCAGATTCACACTGATTGTTCCCGGACGGGACGCTATTCACGAGACACCTCTTGTTCCCAGGGGGAGTTTTATCAGCATCACACCGCTTGTTCCCGGACGGGACGCTATTCAGGGAACACCTCTTGTTCCCCGGGGGAGATCTGCGTCTCACCGCTTGTTCGCACGGGGAGTATTATCGGAGTCACACTGCTTGTTCCCAGGGGGAGTGCTATCTTCGTCACACTGCTTGTTCTCGGGGGAGTATTATCAGCGTGACACTGCTTGTTCCCAGGGGGAGTTTTATCCGCGCTACGCCGCTTATTCCCAGACGGGACGCTATTCACGAAACACCTCTTCTTCCCAGGGGTGTTTTATCAGCGTCACACCGCTTGTTCCCGGGGGAGTATTATCAGCGTCACACCGCTTGTTCCCGGACGGGACGCTATTCAGGGAACACCTCTCGTTCCCAGGGGGAGTATTATCAGCGTCACACTGCTTGTTCCCAGGGGGAGTTTTATCCGCGCTAAACCGCTTCTTCCCGGACGGGACGCTATTCACGAAACACCTCTTCTTCCCAGGGGGAGTTTTATCAGCGTCACACCGCTTGTTCCCGGGGGAGTATTATCAGTGTCACACCACTTGTTCCCAGGGGGAGTATTATCAGCGTCACACTGCTTGTTCCCAGGGGGAGTAATATCGGCCCTACACCGCTTGTTCCCGGACGGGACGGTATATAGGGAACACCTCTTGTTCCCAGGGGGAGGATTATCAGCATCACACTGCTTGTTCCCGAACGGGACGCTATACAGGGAACACCTCTTGTTACCAGGGGGAGTATTATCAGCGTCACACTGATTGTTCCCAGTCGGGACGCTATTCACGAAACACCTCTTCTTCCCAGGGGGAGTTTTATCAGCGTCACACCGCTTGTTCCCGGGGGAGTATTATCAGCGTCCCACCACTTGTTCCCAGGGGGAGTATTATCAGCGTCACACTGCTTGTTCCCAGGGGGAGTAATATCGGCGCTACACCGATTCTTCCCGGACGGGACGCTATAGAGGGAACCCGTCCTGTTCCCAGGGGGAGGATTATCAGCATCACACTGCTTGTTCCCGGACGGGACGCTATACAGGGAACACCTCTTGTTACCAGGGGGAGTATTATCAGCGTGACACTGCTTGTTCCCAGGGGGAGTTTTATCTGCGCTACACCGCTTGTTCCCAGACGTGACGCTATTCAGGGAACACCTCTTGTTCCCAGGGGGAGTGCTATCTGCGTCACACCACTTGTTCCCGGGGGACTATTATCAGCATCACACTGCTTGTTCCCCAGGGGAGTGCTATCTGCGTCTCACCGCTTGTTCGCACGGGGAGTATTATCGGCGTCACACTGCTTGTTCCCAGGGGGAATAATATCGGCGCTACACCGCTAGTTCCCGGACGGGACGCTATTCAGGGAACACCTCTTGTTCCCAGGGGGAGTTTTATCAGCGTTACACCAATTGTTCACGGACAGGACGCTATTCAGGGAACACCTCTTGTTCCCAGGGGGATTATTATCAGCGTCACACTGCTTGTTCCCGGATGGGACGCTATACAGGGAACACCTCTTGTTACCAGGGGGAGTATTATCAGCTTCACACTGATTGTTCCCGGACGGGACGCTATTCACGAGACACCTCTTGTTCCCAGGGGGAGTTTTATCAGCATCACACCGCTTGTTCCCGGACGGGACGCTATTCAGGGAACACCTCTTGTTCCCCGGGGGAGATCTGCGTCTCACCGCTTGTTCGCACGGGGAGTATTATCGGCGTCACACTGCTTGTTCCCAGGGGGAGTGCTATCTTCGTCACACTGCTTGTTCCCGGGGGAGTATTATCAGCGTGACACTGCTTGTTCCCAGGGGGACTTTTATCCGCGCTACGCCGCTTATTCCCAGACGGGACGCTATTCACGAAACACCTCTTCTTCCCAGGGGTTTTTTATCAGCGTCACACCGCTTGTTCCCGGGGGAGTATTATCAGCGTCACACCGCTTGTTCCCGGACGGGACGCTATTCAGGGAACACCTCTTGTTCCCAGGGGGAGTATTATCAGCGTCACACTGCTTGTTCCCAGGGGGAGTTTTATCCGCGCTACACCGCTTCTTCCCGGACGGGACGCTATTCACGAAACACCTCTTCTTCCCAGGGGGAGTTTTATCAGCGTCACACCGCTTGTTCCCGGGGGAGTATTATCAGCGTCACACCACTTGTTCCCAGGGGGAGTATTATCAGCGTCACACTGCTTGTTCCCAGGGGGAGTAATATCGGCGCTACACCGCTTGTTCCCGGACGGGACGGTATATAGGGAACACCTCTTGTTCCCAGGGGGAGGATTATCAGCATCACACTGCTTGTTCCCGAACGGGACGATATATAGGGAACACCTCTTGTTACCAGGGGGAGTATTATCAGCGTCACACTGATTGTTCCCAGTCGGGACGCTATTCACGAAACACCTCTTCTTCCCAGGGGGAGTTTTATCCGCGCTACACCGCTTGTTCCCGGACGGGACGCTATACAGGGAACACCTCTTGTTCCCAGGGGGAGGATTATCAGCATCACACTGCTTGTTCCCGGACGGGACGCTATTCACGAGACACTTCTTGTTCCCAGGGGGAGTATTATCAGCGTCACACCGCTTGTTCCCGGACGGGACGCTATTCAGGGAACACCTCTTGTTCCCAGGGGGAGTGCTATCTGCGTCACACCACTTGTTCCCGGGGGACTATTATCAGCATCACACTGCTTGTTCCCCAGGGGAGTGCTATCTGCGTCTCACCGCTTGTTCGCACGGGGAGTATTATCGGCGTCACACTGCTTGTTCCCAGGGGGAATAATATCGGCGCTACACCGCTAGTTCCCGGACGGGACGCTATTCAGGGAACACCTCTTGTTCCCAGGGGGAGTTTTATCAGCGTGACACCAATTGTTCACGGACAGGACGCTATTCAGGGAACACCTCTTGTTCCCAGGGGGAGGATTATCAGCGTCACACTGCTTGTTCCCGGACGGGACGCTATACAGGGAACACCTCTTGTTACCAGGGGGAGTATTATCAGCTTCACACTGATTGTTCCCGGACGGGACGCTATTCACGAGACACCTCTTGTTCCCAGGGGGAGTTTTATCAGCATCACACCGCTTGTTCCCGGACGGGACGCTATTCAGGGAACACCTCTTGTTCCCCGGGGGAGATCTGCGTCTCACCGCTTGTTCGCACGGGGAGTATTATCGGCGTCACACTGCTTGTTCCCAGGGGGAGTGCTATCTTCGTCACACTGCTTGTTCTCGGGGGAGTATTATCAGCGTGACACTGCTTGTTCCCAGGGGGAGTTTTATCCGCGCTACGCCGCTTATTCCCAGACGGGACGCTATTCACGAAACACCTCTTCTTCCCAGGGGTGTTTTATCAGCGTCACACCGCTTGTTCCCGGGGGAGTATTATCAGCGTCACACCGCTTGTTCCCGGACGGGACGCTATTCAGGGAACACCTCTTGTTCCCAGGGGGAGTATTATCAGCGTTACACTGCTTGTTCCCAGGGGGAGTTTTATCCGCGCTACACCGCTTCTTCCCGGACGGGACGCTATTCACGAAATACCTCTTCTTCCCAGGGGGAGTTTTATCAGCGTCACACCGCTTGTTCCCGGGGGAGTATTATCAGCGTCACACCACTTGTTCCCAGGGGGAGTATTATCAGCGTCACACTGCTTGTTCCCAGGGGGAGTTTTATCCGCGCTACGCCGCTTATTCCCACACGGGACGCTATTCACGAAACACCTCTTCTTCCCAGGGGTGTTTTATCAGCGTCACACCGCTTGTTCCCGGGGGAGTATTATCAGCGTCACACCGCTTGTTCCCGGACGGGACGCTATTCAGGGAACACCTCTTGTTCCCAGGGGGAGTATTATCAGCGTCACACTGCTTGTTCCCAGGGGGAGTTTTATCCGCGCTACACCGCTTCTTCCCGGACGGGACGCTATTCACGAAACACCTCTTCTTCCCAGGGGGAGTTTTATCAGCGTCACACCGCTTGTTCCCGGGGGAGTATTATTGTTAGGCCCAAAAACTGAAAAACATGCTTATCTCGGCTTCTGCTTGTTATCCTAATAAACATGCTTATCTCAGTCCTCACTGTGGTTTCCCATGCATGAAGCTGTACGTATACAGGATGTATAGAAGATATATGGACAAGGGGAGAGGGCTAGACGGATGCCCCCGACCCTGGGAAAGGAATGTGAAGGACGGGAAGCTAAATAGATGTATCCTGATTACTACTAGAACTGAATTTAAACAATGCCTGGGTTAGCAGAATTTAGACACGCTAAGTTGTTTGTCTCTCTGTATAAAAGAAGCCCAGTTGTGCTTGTAAGGTGTGTCTCTTTCTCGGGCACTAGCCGAGTAGAGCACCCTTTCAGCTGACTGACTAATAAAGGGTCTGGTATCTGTCCTCTTGTCTCTCCGTGCCTCCTTGGGGTAATTGGGCAGCTCCAGGGGGAAACGAGCCCATTTGGCTAACAAATGGCGACTCCGCCGGGACTTCTCTCCCTGTAGAGGACGCTGACCGGCGGCCGAGGGCGATTCCGAGGAGTGGCCACCTCGAGCTATTGGTTTGCTCGGGCCTCGGGTCGTCACAATCGGCCGGGGCGGCTGCGTCCTCTCTGAAGAGAACTCTGAAGGACACGGAAGCAAGACGGCTCCAGAAGAAGGGGAAGTCTGACTGCCGGACGCGGCCACTTCGGGCGGTAAGTGCGTTTACCTCCCGGGTTTGAGGAATAACGCCCCCGGGGTGTGGGTTGGACAGTGGAAATCCCCTAGGCAGCCTGTATACAGGAAGGTATATTAACATTATTGTAGCTTTGTAAATGTCTTGTCGTTGTGTTTTTGGTTAAAGGGTACTGTTTCTAACAATTATTGGGACTTGGAGCAACCTCAGGGGTTATTCTTGTTTCTGGGAGGGGTAATGTTGTTTCTCCTGTGAATGGTGTTTTGGAAACCGAGATTGTAACTGATTAAAGGGATCTGTGTGAAAGATGAATGAGTGCCGCTGACAGGTCTGAGGCTTAAGCTGACTTCAGCCGCCCCAAGACTCCTGCGAGGGGAAACCCGGTGACCAGGATATCTTGATTGCAAGGGGGGTCAGCCGAACCTCGTGACCCAGCGGATATCTGAGTTAGAATTAGATCCCTTTCCCTCCCCCCCCTCTCGATATCTCTGTCTTGGAAAACTCTGGGTTAAAGCATAATGGGGTCCGGTCAAAGTACTTTCTCCGGGACACCCCTGGGATGTATGCTGGATAACTGGAAGGCATTTAGATGCCAGGCTGATTATGGAATTGTATTATGTAAAGACAATCTTGTAAAATTCTGTACTCATGAATGGACGACATTCGGGGTGGAATGTCCTGAGGGAGGGACACTCAGACTAGAAATTGTACAAGCTGTACATAGCATTGTGTCCCGAGATGGGCATTGGGACCAATATCCCTATATATAATATAAGACAGGAAAGAAATGAAAACCCAGCTGCTTTTTATGAGCGGCTTTGTAATACCTGTAAGAGATACACAAACCTCGATCCTGAGGATATCAATGGGAAACGGGTACTAATCCCCCCTTTTCATTGGACAGTCCTATGAGGACATTAGAAAGAAGTTGCAGAAATTGGAGGGGGCGTTGAGCAAAAATATAGAGGAACTTTTAGAAATTGCCATGAAGGTTTATGATTGAAGGGATGATGAGGAGCGGAAGAAAGGGGCCCGTGTTTTAGCCATGGCCCTAAGAGAAGGATATGAAGAAAGGGGGGACAAAGTTAAGGGACGGCCAGGGCCACCTGGGAAGGGGAGGGGCCCTCGCCTGGGTCGAAATCAGTGTGCTATCTGTAAGGAAGAGGGGCACTGGAAGAATGAATGCCCCCGGTGACAGGCCATGGGAAGGGAACGTAAAGATAAATCCCCGTCCCTTCCCATCCTCTACAACGGTACGGGATGTTCAGGGGAGGAATCTTCCCCATAGGGGGGGGCCGGGGGACCCAGCGGCCCCTCCGGGCGGCGCAAGCTGACAGCCTGGATCCCACGGTAAAAATTAAAGTGGGGGGGGGGGGCACCCAATTGAAGCCCTTATTGATACTGGGGCCACCCTTAGTTTGCTCCCCCTTAATAAGGCTCCCCGAGGTAGAGCTCGGGGACGTGCCATGGTCCAAGGGATAGAGAGCAAACTACAGCTTTGGAAAAAACTTTGCCTCTCCTAGTGAAAATAGGGGACCGTCAAATTTCCCACCAGTTTGTTTACAGCCCCTCTGGCCCCATCGCACAGCTCAGAGGAGATATCCTCACTAAACTGCAGGCGGAAATCTCGTTCGACAAAGGGACTGTGGAAGTTAGACTCAGCAATCCTCTAACTACCAGATGGCCCTGATAAGTGCTAGAAATCACTCCCCGGAATGCCAGGGGAGGAGTGAAGGGAACCAGCTATCAGGGGTTAACCTTAAGGTTTGGGCAGAGAAGGGAGGTGTCGCTCGGCCCCGGAATGCTTCACCAGTGCATATTTCCCTTGAGGAGGGAAGCAGCCCAGTCCGAATTCGACAATACCCCCTTAAGCTAACCACTTGGATCGGGTTAAAACCTCTGATTCAAAAGTTTCTGCAGTGCGGGTGGCTCAGGGAAGGCACGTTCCCATATAATACTCCGATAATAGGGGTGCCTAAGCCTAATGGGCAGTATCGGTTGGTCCAGGACCTAAGACAAATTAACAAGTTAATAGAAGCCCCCTATCCAGTTGTCCCGAATCCCTATACTATTCTGGGCCAAGTTCCCAAAAATCACAGCTGGTTCTCTGTCATAGATTTAAAAGATGCCTTCTTTTCCATTCCCCTTGATCTGGAGTCTCAGAGACTGTTTGCCTTTGAGTGGGAGGACCCAGATACCCACTACAAAGCTCAATACCTTTGGACCGTTGTCCCACAAGGACTTACCTGTGCACCTGAGATTTTTTGGCAGCCAGTTAAGAAGGGACCTCGCCCCATTCCTGGCTAAACACCCTTCATGTAACATAGGCCAGTATTGCGATGATTTGCTCTTAAGTACTGAAACAGAGGCAGCCTGTAAAGAGCAAACTATAGAGCTCCTTAATTACCTTGGGGCACAGGGGTATAAGGTCTCAAAGGAAAAAGCACAACTGGTTAAGCAGCAGGTCACTTTCCTTGGGTATCACTTGTGCCAAGGAAGTTGTAGTCTGGGTAAAGAAAGAATCCAGGTTATACTTGATAGCCCTCAGCCCCAAAACCCCCGAGAACTAAGGGCATTTCTGGGACTGACTGGCTTTTGTCGGCTCTGGATCCCTGACTACGGGGGAAGAGCCAAACCACTATATGAATCCTTAACTAAAGAGGGTCTGCTCCATTGGACGTGGACCAGAGAGATGGAAAAAGCATTTCGAGAGCTAAAAGGCCTTGGTTCAGCCTCCCGCTCTAGCCCTCCTAGACCCATGGAGGCCATTCACCCTATACGTTCATGAGAAGGGAGGGTGGCTGCTGGAGTTCTGTGCCAAAGGTTGGGACCAACCTGGTGACCCATTGGATACTACTCAAAGGTGTTGGACCCCGTCACCAAGGGATGGCCTGCCTGTTTACGGGCTGTTGCAGCAACCGTTCTCCTTGTACAGGAGGCTGAGAAGTTGACCCTGGGGGGGACACTGAGGTTGTGGTCCCCCACGGGGTGCCTCAAATACTAGGGACAGGTGCAGGGGAAAAGCATCTAAATCCCAGCCGACATACCAGATATGAAGTAGGGCTCTTGCTAGCCCCTAACTTAACCTTTAGGACAGTTAGCTCCCTCAACCCAGCTACCCTATTGCCCGATCCTCGAATTTCCCATGAGGCTAGCCCCACTCATGACTGTATTGAAGTCTTGCAACAGGAAACCAAACCCCGCCCTGATCTCTCGGACTTGCCTTGGCCCAACCCTGAAATTGAAGGGTACGTTGACGGGTCCAGTTATGTGATAGATGGCAAGCGGTATACCGGAGCAGCAGTAGTAATTAAGGGCAAAGAAGCACACAAGTTTAAACTTAGCCCTAATTTGTCTGCCCAAGCGGCAGAACTAGTGGCTCTTATTGAGGCTCTCTGGTTGGGGACCGGGAAAACTATTAACCTGTTTACTGATAGTCGCTATGCCTACATGGTGGTACATGCTCACGGGACCCTGTGGAGAGAAAGGGGATTTATCACAGCGTCAGGCCAAAGAATTTCACATGGGAGCCTCATCAAAAGACTTCTTGAGGCCCTGATGCTTCCCCTCCGGGTTAACGTAATACATGTGCGTGACCTTGGAAGGGCCCCGCGTAAGGGTCTTAAGCTTTCACCATTTGAACTGGTCTTCGGGTTCCCTCCCCGAATCCTTATCCCGGGGTTCCGGGAGGATGTAAACTGGGAAATGGGGAAGGACTCCTTATGGAAACAGGTCTCTGGGCTGCAATCTGTTTCGTTACAGCTGCATCGATACGCGGTGCCTTTTCAGGCCCTTCCCTTGGATCAGCCCGTGCACCCGTTCCAGATCGGTGATCAGGTCCTTGTCAAGAAGTGGAAGCGTGACCCCCTTACACCACGGTGGGACGGCCCGCACACTGTCTCGCTCATCAGCCAAGCTGCAGTTAAAGTTCTTGGAAGTGACAAATGGACACACCATACGCGGGTAAAGTGGTTTCTGAACCCTAACCCAGAGACTGAATCATCGGAAGAGGACACCAGCCCTCTGCCCGCCCCGGCTCCGGACGCCCGGGGTGGCACAGGCGAAGACTCCACCTGGGAGTATCAGCAGCTGGACGGACTAAAGGGACTGTTTAGAAAAAGATAATGAAGTTGTTGTTAATATCTCTGTTTATGTACTTCCATCACTATTATGGTTGGGAAAATAGGTTTTTACAGCTGGGGGAGACAATAGCAAACTCCTTTAACATCAGTAACTGATGGGTGTGTGGAGGCCCAGGGGAATTAAATGAATGGCCTTGGGTGGCCCAGCCAGTACAGCCCAAATGGTGGCTCAGTACTTTGAGCATAGTCCACGATGGAACATGAGTTTGGACTGAGGACAGTAGCCCCTGGCGGCTTTATTCTTATGGAATGGGTATTCTTTGCCTTAATCGGACAAGGCGAGAGGGAGAAAGTAAGTGCGATTGGACTCTATCCCCAGGGTTTGATTGCTGGGATCCCTATTGTTGCCCGTATGACTGTTCTAAATATCAGGGGCGATGGAACCACACCCATGTAAAGCTTACCAATAATAGTTGGGTAAAATGTTCTGCCCAACACCCTTCGGGTGAAGGTTGCAAGGCGGTAGCACGGGATAGGTTCTTCGATGGCCTGTATGCAAGTTGCTAGCGAGACAATACCACTAGTAAGGATCACGTGGTACGCTGGTATCAGTGGGCATGGCAACACTCTAATGGAACTCGGGTAATCCATTTTAACCATTTTTGGTCTACTACCAATAGCCCTAGATTTGGTTGTAATTGTACTAGGGGGGGCCCCTGGAGACGGGTAACCCTTTGTATTATGAAGAACCGGGCCCCGAGGACTACCCCGAGACCTGGGATGGCCCCTTTGCGAATGGACAATGGGCCCTAAAAGGCCATTACTGGATATGTGGGCAATACGTTTATCGAAGATTGCCTCCAAATTGGTCAGGAATATGTTATGTTGGGTACATTAGGCCCTTGTTCTTTCTATTACCCCAAATTCAGGGAAATAAATTAGGAATTAAGGTATATGACGACTTGATTAGGGAGAGGCGGTCCGTTGATCCCGCATTGACCGCTGGAAGCTCCCAAGCATGGGGTGGGTGGAATATGGACTGGTTCACGTCCTGGTTATCGCAACTGGGATGGCTCCGAGAAGGCCTTCTTCTCTTTATACTCTTTATTACAACCCTATTAACCCTAGCTTGCTTTGCTCCCTGTGTAGTTGCATTAGTCCGACGAATGGCTAATCAAATTATACACCAACGAATGATGGCCGTATATCAGCCAGTGAAGGCTGAGGATTGGGGGCCATAAGGCTCTCAAAATGCTTTTTAGGGGGGATCTTGTTAGGCCCAAAAACTGAAAAACATGCTTATCTCGGCTTCTGCTTGTTATCCTAATAAACATGCTTATCTCAGTCCTCACTGTGGTTTCCCATGCATGAAGCTGTACGTATACAGGATGTATAGAAGATATATGGACAAGGGGAGAGGGCTAGACGGATGCCCCCGACCCTGGGAAAGGAATGTGAAGGACGGGAAGCTAAATAGATGTATCCTGATTACTACTAGAACTGAATTTAAACAATGCCTGGGTTAGCAGAATTTAGACACGCTAAGTTGTTTGTCTCTCTGTATAAAAGAAGCCCAGTTGTGCTTGTAAGGTGTGTCTCTTTCTCGGGCACTAGCCGAGTAGAGCACCCTTTCAGCTGACTGACTAATAAAGGGTCTGGTATCTGTCCTCTTGTCTCTCCGTGCCTCCTTGGGGTAATTGGGCAGCTCCAGGGGGAAACGAGCCCATTTGGCTAACATTATCAGCGTCACACCACTTGTTCCCAGGGGGAGTATTATCAGCGTCACACTGCTTGTTCCCAGGGGGAGTAATATCGGCGCTACACCGCTTGTTCCCGGACGGGACGGTATATAGGGAACACCTCTTGTTCCCAGGGGGAGGATTATCAGCATCACACTGCTTGTTCCCGAACGGGACGATATATAGGGAACACCTCTTGTTACCAGGGGGAGTATTATCAGCATCACACTGATTGTTCCCAGTCGGGACGCTATTCACAAAACACCTCTTCTTCCCAGGGGGAGTTTTATCAGCGTCACACCGCTTGTTCCCGGGGGAGTATTATCAGCGTCCCACCACTTGTTCCCAGGGGGAGTATTATCAGCGTCACACTGCTTGTTCCCAGGGGGAGTAATATCGGCGCTACACCGATTGTTCCCGGACGGGACGCTATAGAGGGAACACCTCCTGTTCCCAGGGGGAGGATTATCAGCATCATACTGCTTGTTCCCGGACGGGACGCTATACAGGGAACACCTCTTGTTACCAGGGGGAGTATTATCAGCGTGACACTGCTTGTTCCCAGGGGGAGTTTTATCTGCGCTACACCGCTTGTTCCCAGACGTGACGCTATTCAGGGAACACCTCTTGTTCCCAGGGGGAGTATTATCGGCATCACACTGCTTGTTCCCAGGGGGAGTTTTATCCGCGCTACACCGCTTGTTCCCGGACGGGACGCTATTCAGGGAACACCTCTTGTTCCCAGGGGGAGGATTATCAGCATTACACTGCTTGTTCCCAGACGGGACGCTATTCACGAGACACTTCTTGTTCCCAGGGGGAGTATTATCAGCGTCACACCGCTTGTTCCCGGACGGGACGCTATTCAGGGAACACCTCTTGTTCCCAGGGGGAGTTTTATCAGCGTCACACCGCTTGTTCACGGACAGGACGCTATTCAGGGAACACCTCTTGTTCCCATGGGGAGGATTATCAGCGTCACACTGCTTGTTCCCGGACGGGACGCTATACAGGGAACACCTCTTGTTACCAGGGGGAGTATTATCAGCTTCACACTAATTGTTCCCGGACGGGACGCTATTCACGAGACACCTCTTGTTCCCAGGGGGAGTTTTATCAGCATCACACCGCTTGTTCCCGGACGGGACGCTATTCAGGGAACACCTCTTGTTCCCCGGGGGAGATCTGCGTCTCACCGCTTGTTCGCACGGGGAGTATTATCGGCGTCACACTGCTTGTTCCCAGGGGGAGTGCTATCTTCGTCACACCGCTTGTTCCCGGGGGAGCATTATCAGCGTGACACTGCTTGTTCCCAGGGGGAGTTTTATCCGCGTTACACCGCTTATTCCCAGACGGGACGCTATTCACGAAACACCTCTTCTTCCCAGGGGGAGTTTTATCAGCGTCACACCGCTTGTTCCCGGGGGAGTATTATCAGCGTCACACCGCTTGTTCCCGGACGGGACGCTATTCAGGGAACACCTCTTGTTCCCAGGGGGAGTATTATCAGCGTCACACTGCTTGTTCCCAGGGGGAGTTTTATCCACGCTACACCGCTTCTTCCCGGACGGGACGCTATTCACGAAACACCTCTTCTTCCCAGGGGGAGTTTTATCAGCGTCACACCGCTTGTTCCCAGGTGAGTATTATCAGCGTCACTTCACTTGTTCCCAGGGGGAGTATTATCAGCGTCACACTGATTGTTCCCGGACGGGACGCTATTCACGAGACACCTCTTGTTCCCCGGGGGAGTGCTATCTGCGTCTCACCGCTTGTTCGCACGGGGAGTATTATCGGCGTCACACTGCTTCTTCCCAGGGGGAGTGCTATCTGCGTCACACCGCTTGTTCCCGGGGGAGTATTATCAGCGTGACACTGCTTGTTCCCAGGGGGAGTTTTATCAGCGCTACACCGCTTGTTCCCAGACGTGACGCTATTCAGGGAACACCTCTTGTTCCCAGGGGGAGTATTATCGGCGTCACACTGCTTGTTCCCAGGGGGAGTTTTATCCGCGCTACACCGCTTCTTCCCGGACGGGACGCTATTCACGAAACACCTCTTCTTCCCAGGGGGAGTTTTATCAGCGTCACACTGCTTGTTCCCGGGGGAGTATTATCAGCGTCACACTGCTTGTTCCCAGGGGGAGTGCTATCTGCGTCACACCACTTGTTCCCAGAGGGAGTATTATCAGCGTCACACTGCTTGTTCCCAGGGGTAGTAATATCGGCGCTACACCGCTTGTTCCCGGACGGGACGCTATTCAGGGAACACCTCTTGTTCCCAGGGGGAGGATTATCAGCATCACACTGCTTGTTCCCGGACGGGACGCTATTCACGAGACACTTCTTTTTCCCAGGGGGAGTATTATCAGCGTCACACCGCTTGTTCCCGGACGGGACGCTATTCAGGGAACACCCCTTGTTCCCAGGGGGAGTGCTATCTGCGTCACACCACTTGTTCCCGGGGGACTATTATCAGCATCACACTGCTTGTTCCCCAGGGGAGTGCTATCTGCGTCTCACCGCTTGTTCGCACGGGGAGTATTATCGGCGTCACACTGCTTGTTCCCAGGGGGAATAATATCGGCGCTACACCGCTAGTTCCCGGACGGGATGCTAATCAGGGAACACCTCTTGTTCCCAGGGGGAGTTTTATCAGCGTCAAACCGCTTGTTCACGGACAGGACGCTATTCAGGGAACACCTCTTGTTCCCAGGGGGAGGATTATCAGCATCACACTGCTTGTTCCCGGACGGGACGCTATTCACGAGACACTTCTTGTTCCCAGGGGGAGTATTATCAGCGTCACACCGCTTGTTCCCGGACGGGACGCTATTCAGGGAACACCTCTTGTTCCCAGGGGGAGTGCTATCTGCGTCACACCACTTGTTCCCGGGGGACTATTATCAGCATCACACTGCTTGTTCCCCAGGGGAGTGCTATCTCCGTCTCACCGATTGTTCGCACGGGGAGTATTATCGGCGTCACACTGCTTGTTCCCAGGGGGAATAATATCGGCGCTACACCGCTAGTTCCCAGACGGGACGCTATTCAGGGAACACCTCTTGTTCCCAGGGGGAGTTTTATCAGCGTCACACCGCTTGTTCACAGACAGGACGCTATTCAGGGAACACCTCTTGTTCCCCGAGGGAGATCTGCGTCTCACCGCTTGTTCGCACGGGGAGTATTATCGGCGTCACACTGCTTGTTCCCAGGGGGAGTGCTATCTTCGTCACACTGCTTGTTCCCGGGGGAGTATTATCAGCGTGACACTGCTTGTTCCCAGGGGGAGTTTTATCCGCGCTACACCGCTTATTCCCAGACGGGACGCTATTCACGAAACACCTCTTCTTCCCAGGGGGAGTTTTATCAGCGTCACACCGCTTGTTCCCGGGGAAATATTATCAGCGTCACACCGCTTGTTCCCGGACGGGACGCTATTCAGGGAACACCTCTTGTTCCCAGGGGGAGTTTTATCAGCGTCACACCGCTTGTTCCCGGGGGAGTATTATCAGCGTCACACCACTTGTTCCCGGGGGAGTATTATCAGCGTCACACTGCTTGTTCCCAGGGGGAGTAATATCGGCGCTACACCGCTTGTTCCCGGACGGGACGCTATATAGAGAACACCTCTTGTTCCCAGGGGGAGGATTATCAGCATCACACTGCTTGTTCCCGGACGGGACGCTATACAGGGAACACCTCTTGTTACCAGGGGGAGTATTATCAGCGTCACACTGATTGTTCCCGGACGGGACGCTATTCACGAGACACCTCTTGTTCCCCGGGGGAGTGCTATCTGCGTCTCACCGCTTGTTCGCACGGGGAGTATTATCGGCATCACACTGCTTCTTCCCAGGGGGAGTGCTATCTGCGTCACACCGCTTGTTCCCGGGGGAGTATTATCAGCGTGACACTGCTTGTTCCCAGGGGGAGTTTTATCCGCGCTACACCGCTTGTTCCCAGACGTGACGCTATTCAGGGAACACCTCTTGTTCCCAGGGGGAGTATTATCGGCGTCACACTGCTTGTTCCCAGGGGGAGTTTTATCCGCGCTACACCGCTTCTTCCCGGACGGGACGCTATTCAGGGAACACCTCTTGTTCCCAGGGGGAGGATTATCAGCATCACACTGCTTGTTCCCGGACGGGACGCTATTCACGAGACACTTCTTGTTCCCAGGGGGAGTATTATCAGCGTCACACCGCTTGTTCCCGGACGGGACGCTATTCAGGGAACACCTCCTGTTCCCAGGGGGAGTTTTATCAGCGTCACACCGCTTGTTCACGGACAGGACGCTATTCAGGGAACACCTCTTGTTCCCAGGGGGAGGATTATCAGCGTCACACTGCTTGTTCCCGGACAGGACGCTATTCAGGGAACACCTCTTGTTCCCAGGGGGAGTGCTATCTGCGTCTCACCGCTTGTTCGCACGGGGAGTATTATCGGCGTCACACTGCTTCTTCCCAGGGGGAGTGCTATCTGCGTCACACCGCTTGTTCCCGGGGGCGTATTATCGGCGTCATACTGCTTGTTCCCAGGGGGAGTTTTATCCGCGCTACACCGCTTGTTCCCGGACGGGACGCTATTCAGGGAACACCTCTTGTTCCCAGGGGGAGGATTATCAGCATCACACTGCTTGTTCCCGGATGGGACGCTATTCACGAGACACTTCTTGTTCCCATGGGGAGTATTCAGGGAACACCTCTTGTTCCCAGGGGGAGGATTATCAGCATCACACTGCTTGTTCCCGGATGGGACGCTATTCACGAGACACTTCTTGTTCCCAGGGGGAGTATTATCAGCGTCACACCGCTTGTTCCCGGACGGGACGCTATATAGGGAACACCTCTTGCTCCCAGGGGGAGGATTATCAGCATCACACTGCTTGTTCCCGGACGGGACGCTATACAGGGAACACCTCTTGTTACCAGGGGGAGTATTATCAGCGTCACACTGATTGTTCCCGGACGGGACGCTATTCACGAGACACCTCTTGTTCCCCGGGGGAGTGCTATCTGCGTCTCACCGCTTGTTCCCGGGGGAGTATTATCAGCGTCACACCACTTGTTCCCAGGGGGAGTATTATCAGCGTCACACTGCTTGTTCCCAGGGGGAGTAATATCGGCGCTACACCGCTTGTTCCCGGACGGGACGCTATATAGGGAACACCTCTTGTTCCCAGGGGGAGGATTATCAGCATCACACTGCTTGTTCCCGGACGGGACGCTATACAGGGAACACCTCTTGTTACCAGGGGGAGTAATATCGGCGCTACACCGCTTGTTCCCGGACGGGACGCTATACAGGGAACACCTCTTGTTCCCCAGGGGAGTGCTATCTGCGTAACACCACTTGTTCCCGGGGGAGTATTATCAGCGTCACACTGCTTGTTCCCAGGGGGAGTTTTATCCACGCTACCCCGCTTGTTCCCAGACGTGACGCTATTCAGGGAACACCTCTTGTTCCCAGGGGGAGGATTATCGGCGTCACACTGCTTGTTCCCAGGGGGAGTTTTATCCGCGCTACACCGCTTGTTCCCGGACGGGACGCTATTCATGAAACACCTCTTCTTCCCAGGGGGAGTTTTATCCGCGCTACACCACTTGTTCCCGGACGGGACGCTATTCAGGGAACACCTCTTGTTCCCGGGGGACTATTATCAGCATCACACTGCTTGTTCTCCGGGGGAGTGCTATCTGCGTCTCACCGCTTGTTCGCACGGGGAGTATTATCGGCGTCACACTGCTTCTTCCCAGGGGGAGTGCTATCTGCGTCACACCGCTTGTTCCCGGGGGAGTATTATCAGCGTGACACTGCTTGTTCCCAGGGGGAGTTTTATCCGCGCTACACCGCTTGTTCCCAGACGTGACGCTATTCAGGGAACACCTCTTGTTCCCAGGGGGAGTATTATCGGCGTCACACTGCTTGTTCCCAGGGGGAGTTTTATCCGCGCTACACCGCTTCTTCCCGGACGGGACGCTATTCACGAAACACCTCTTCTTCCCAGGGGGAGTTTTATCAGCGTCACACCACTTGTTCCCGGGGGAGTATTATCAGCGTCACACTGCTTAGACTCATAGACTCATAGACTTTTAGGTCAGAAGGGACCATTGTGATCATCTAGTCTGACCTCCTGCACAATGCAGGCCACAGAATCTCACCCACCCACTCCTGGAATAATCCTTTCACCTATGTCTCAGCTATTGAAGTCCTCAAATCATGGTTTAAAGACTTCAAGATGCAGAGAATCCTCCGGTAAGTGACCCGTGCCCCATGCTGCAGAGGAAGGCAAAATAACCTCCAGGGCCTCTGCCAATCTACCCTGGAGGAAAATTCCTTCCCGACCCCAAATATGGCGATCAGCTGAAACCCGAGCATGTGGGCAAGACTCACCAGCCAGACACCCAGGAAAAAGTTCTCTGTAGTAACTTCTAACATCCCATCATTGACCATTGGTCCTATTTACCACTGATGGCAATTAATTGACCTTTGACTAAGATCATGTTATCCCATCAAACCATCCCCTCCATAAACGTATCTAGCTTAATCTTGAAGCCAGTTAGGTCTTTTGCCCCCACTGCTTCCCTTGGAAGGCTGTTCCAGAACTTCACTCCTCTGATGGTTAGAAACCTTCGTCTAATTTCCAGTCTAAACTTCCTGATGGCCAGTTTATATCCATTTGTTCTTGTGTCCACATTGGTACTGAGCTGAAATAATTCCTCTCCCTCCCTGGTATTTATCCCTCTGATATATTTAAAGAGAGCAATCATATCTCCCCTCAGCCTTCTTTTGGTTAAGGTAAACAAACCAAGCTCCTTGAGTCTCCTTTCATACGACAGGTTTTCCATTCCTCGGATCATCCTAGTGGCCCTTCTTTGTACCTGTTCCAGTTTGAATTCATCCTTCTTAAACATGGGAGACCAGAACTGCACACAGTATTCCAAATGAGGTCTCACCAATGCCTTGTATAACGGTACTAACACCTCCTTATCTCTACTAGAAATACCTCGCCTAATGCATCCCAAGACCGCATTAGCGTTTTTCACGGCCACATCACATTGGCGACTCATAGTCATCCTGTGATCAACCAGGACTCCGAGGTCCTTCTCCTCTTCCGTTACTTCCAACTGATGCGTCCCCAGCTTATAACTAAAATTCTTGTTATTAATCCCTAAATGCATAACCTTACACTTCTCACTATTAAATTTCATCCTATTACTATTACTCCAGTTTACAAGGTCATCCAGATCTTCCTGTAGGATATCCCGATCCTTTTCTGAATTGGCAATACCTCCCAACTTTGTGTCATCTGCAAACTTTATTAGCACACTCCCACTCTTGGTGCCGAGGTCAGTAATAAACAGATTAAATAAAATTGGTCCCAAAACTGAACCTTGAGGAACTCCACTAGTAACCTCCCTCCAACCTGACAGTTCACCTTTCAGTATGACCCGCTGTAGTCTCCCCTTTAACCAGTTCCTTATCCACCTGTCAATTTTCATATTGATCCCCATCTTTTCCAATTTAACCGATAATTCCTCATGTGGTACTGTATCAAATGCCTTACTGAAATCAAGGTAGATTAGATCCACTGCGTTTCCTTTATCTAAAAAATCTGTTACTTTCTCAAAGAAGGAGATCAAGTTGGTTTGGCACGATCTACCTTTTGTAAAACCATGTTGTAATTTGTCCCAATTGCCATTGACCTCAAGGTCCTTAACTACTTTCTCCTTCAAAATTTTTTCCAAGACCTTGCATACTACAGATGTCAAACTAACAGGCCTGTAGTTACCCGGGTCACTTTTTTTCCCTTTCTTAAAAATAGGAACTATATTAGCTATTCTCCAGTCAAACGGTACAACCCCTGAGTTTAGAGATTCATTAAAAATTTTTGCTAATGGGCTTGCAATTTCGTGTGCCAGTTCCTTTAATATTCTTGGATGAAGATTATCTGGGCCGCCTGATTTACTCTCATTAAGCTGTTCAAGTTTGGCTTCTACCTCGGATATGGTAATATCTACCCCCACATCCTTATTCCCATTTGTCATGCTGCCACTATTCCTAATCTCCTCATTAGCCTCATTAAAGACTGAGGCAAAGTATTTGTTTAGATATTGAGCCATGCCTAGATTATCCTTAACCTCCACTCCATCCTCAGTGTTTAGCGGTCCCACTTCTTCTTTCTTTGTTTTCTTCCTATTTATATGGCTATAAAACTTTTTACTATTGGTTTTAATTCCCTTTGCAAGGTCCAATTCTACATGCCTTTTAGCCTGTCTCACTTTATCCCTACATGCTCTGACCTCAATAAGGTAGGTTTCTTTGCTGATCCCTCCCATCTTCCACTCCTTGTATGCTTTCTGTTTTTTCTTAATCACCTCTCTCAGATGCTTGCTCATCCAGCTTGGTCTAAAACCCCTGCCTATGAATTGTTTCCCCTTTCTTGGGATACAGGCTTCTGATAGCTTCTGCAACTTTAACTTGAAATAATCCCAGGCCTCCTCCGCCTTTAGGTCCATAAATTCTTTAGTCCAATCCACTTCCCTAACTAATTTCCTTAATTTATTAAAGTTAGCCCTTTTGAAATCAAAAACCCTGGTCTCAGATTTATTTTTGTTTATCCTTCCATTTAGTTTGAACTGAATTAGCTCATGATCACTCGAGCCAAGGTTGTCCCCTACAACCATTTCTTCAATGAGGTCCTCACTACTCACCAAAACCAAATCTAAAATGGCATCCCCCCTTGTTGGTTCAGCAACTACCTGATGAAGGAATTCATCAGCTATCATATCTAGGAAAATCTGAGCCCTATTATTATTACTAGCAGTTGTTCTCCAATCTATATCTGGGAAGTTGAAGTCTCCCATGATCACACAGTTCCCATTAGTATTTACTTCCTTAAAAACATTAAAGAGGTCTCTATCCCTATCCAAATTAGATCCCGGTGGTCTATAGCACACCCCAAGCACTATCCCAGGGGAGGCTCTAGTAGTTTTCTTCCCCAATGTGATTTTTGCCCAGACAGACTCTGTCTTATCCATTCCATCACTTTTTATTTCTTTACAGTCTACCTCATCAGTGATATACAATGCTACTCCCCCACCTTTACCTTTATTTCTATCTTTCCTAAACAGCACATACCCTTCAATACCTGTACTCCAGTCATGACTACTGTTCCACCATGTTTCGGTTATTCCTATGATATCTGGTTTCACTTCCTGGACCAGTAGCTCTAATTCCTCCATTTTGTTACCTAGGCTCCTCGCATTGGTGTACAAACATCTTAATTTTTGCTGTTTGGCCTCACTCACATTCCTTACCCAATTTGGTATGGACATTGTACTGCTTGTTCCCAGGGGGAGTAATATCGGCGCTACACCACTTGTTCCCGGACGGGACGCTATTCAGGGAACACCTCTTGTTCCCAGGGGGAGGATTATCAGCGTCACACTGCTTGTTCCCGGACGGGACGCTATACAGGGAACACCTCTTGTTACCAGGGGGAGTATTATCAGCGTCACACTGATTGTTCCCAGACGGGACGCTATTCTCGAGACACCTCTTGTTCCCAGGGGCAGTTTTATCAGCATCACACCTCTTGTTCCCGGACGGGACGCTATTCAGGGAACACCTCTTGTTCCCAGGGGGAGTGCTATCTGCGTCACACCACATGTTCCCGGGGGACTATTATCAGCATCACACTGCTTGTTCCCCAGGGGAGTGCTATCTGCGTCACACCACTTGTTCCCAGGGGGAGTATTATCAGCGTCACACTGCTTGTTCCCAGGGTTTAGTAATATCGGCGCTACACCGCTTGTTCCCGGACGGGACGCTATTTAGGGAACACCTCTTGTTCCCAGGGGGAGGATTATCAGCATCACACTGCTTGTTCCCGGACGGGACGCTATACAGGGAACACCTCTTGTTACCAGGGGGAGTATTATCAGCGTCACACTGATTGTTCCCAGACGGGACGCTATTCTCGAGACACCTCTTGTTCCCAGGGGCAGTTTTATCAGCATCACACCTCTTGTTCCCGGACGGGACGCTATTCAGGGAACACCTCTTGTTCCCAGGGGGAGTGCTATCTGCGTCACACCACATGTTCCCGGGGGACTATTATCAGCATCACACTGCTTGTTCCCCAGGGGAGTGCTATCTGCGTAACACCACTTGTTCCCGGGGGAGTATTATCAGCGTCACACTGCTTGTTCCCAGGGGGAGTTTTATCAACGCTACACCGCTTGTTCCCAGACGTGACGCTATTCAGGGAACACCTCTTGTTCCCAGGGGGAGTATTATCAGCGTCACACTGCTTGTTCCCAGGGGGAGTTTTATCTGCGCTACACCGCTTGTTCCCGGACGGGACGCTATTCATGAAACACCTCTTCTTCCCAGGGGGAGTTTTATCCGCGCTACACCACTTGTTCCCGGACGGGACGCTATTCAAGGAACACCTCTTGTTCCCAGGGGGAGTTTTATCAGCGTCACACTGCTTGTTCCCGGACGGGACGCTATTCTCGAGACACCTCTTGTTCCCAGGGGCAGTTTTATCAGCATCACACCTCTTGTTCCCGGACGGGACGCTATTCAGGGAACACCTCTTGTTCCGAGGGGGAGTGCTATCTGCGTCACACCACATGTTCCCGGGGGACTATTATCAGCATCACACTGCTTGTTCTCCAGGGGAGTGCTATCTGCGTAACAACAATTGTTCCCGGGGGAGTATTATCAGCGTCACACCGCTTGTTCCCGGGGGAGTATTATCAGAGTCACACCACTTGTTCCCAGGGGGAGTATTATCAGCGTCACACTGATTGTTCCCGGACGGGACGCTATTCACGAGACACCTCCTGTTCCCCGGGGGAGCGCTATCTGCGTCTCACCGCTTGTTCGCACGGGGAGTATTATCGGCGTCACACTGCTTCTTCCCAGGGGGAGTGCTATCTGCGTCACACCGCTTGTTCCCGGGGGAGTATTATCAGCGTGACACTGCTTGTTCCCAGGGGGAGTTTTATCCACGCTACACCGCTTGTTCCCAGACGTGACGCTATTCAGGGAACACCTCTTGTTCCCAGGGGGAGTATTATCGGCGTCACACTGCTTGTTCCCAGGGGGAGTAATATCGGCGCTACACCGCTTGTTCCCGGATGGGACGCTATTCAGGGAACACCTCTTGTTCCCAGGGGGAGGATTATCAGCATCACACTGCTTGTTCCCGGACGGGACGCTATTCACGAGACACTTCTTGTTCCCAGGGGGAGTATTATCAGCGTCACACCGCTTGTTCCCGGACAGGACGCTATTCAGGGAACACCTCTTGTTCCCAGGGGGAGGATTATCAGCATCACACTGCTTGTTCCCGGATGGGACGCTATACAGGGAACACCTCTTGTTACCAGGGGGAGTATTATCAGCGTCACACTGATTGTTCCCGGATGGGACGCTATTCACGAGACACTTCTTGTTCCCAGGGGGAGTATTCAGGGAACACCTCTTGTTCCCAGGGGGAGGATTATCAGCATCACACTGCTTGTTCCCGGATGGGACGCTATTCACGAGACACTTCTTGTTCCCAGGGGGAGTATTATCAGCGTCACACCGCTTGTTCCCGGACGGGACGCTATATAGGGAACACCTCTTGCTCCCAGGGGGAGGATTATCAGCATCACACTGCTTGTTCCCGGACGGGACGCTATACAGGGAACACCTCTTGTTACCAGGGGGAGTATTATCAGCGTCACACTGATTGTTCCCGGACGGGACGCTATTCACGAGACACCTCTTGTTCCCCGGGGGAGTGCTATCTGCGTCTCACCGCTTGTTCCCGGGGGAGTATTATCAGCGTCACACCACTTGTTCCCAGGGGGAGTATTATCAGCGTCACACTGCTTGTTCCCAGGGGGAGTAATATCGGCGCTACACCGCTTGTTCCCGGACGGGACGCTATATAGGGAACACCTCTTGTTCCCAGGGGGAGGATTATCAGCATCACACTGCTTGTTCCCGGACGGGACGCTATACAGGGAACACCTCTTGTTACCAGGGGGAGTAATATCGGCGCTACACCGCTTGTTCCCGGACGGGACGCTATACAGGGAACACCTCTTGTTCCCCAGGGGAGTGCTATCTGCGTAACACCACTTGTTCCCGGGGGAGTATTATCAGCGTCACACTGCTTGTTCCCAGGGGGAGTTTTATCCACGCTACCCCGCTTGTTCCCAGACGTGACGCTATTCAGGGAACACCTCTTGTTCCCAGGGGGAGGATTATCAGCATCACACTGCTTGTTCCCGGACAAGACGCTTTTCAGGGAACACCTCTTGTTCCCAGGGGGAGTGCTATCTGCGTCACACCACTTGTTCCCGGGGGACTATTATCAGCATCACACTGCTTGTTCTCCGGGGGAGTGCTATCTGCGTCTCACCGCTTGTTCGCACGGGGAGTATTATCGGCGTCACACTGCTTGTTCCCGGACGGGACGCTATTCAGGGAACACCTCTTGTTCCCAGGGGGAGGATTATCAGCGTCACACTGCTTGTTCCCGGACGGGACGCTATACAGGGAACACCTCTTGTTACCAGGGGGAGTATTATCAGCGTCACACTGATTGTTCCCAGACGGGACGCTATTCTCGAGACACCTCTTGTTCCCAGGGGCATTTTTATCAGAATCACACCTCTTGTTCCCGGACGGGACGCTATTTAGGGAACACCTCTTGTTCCCCAGGGGAGTGCTATCTGCGTCACACCACTTGTTCCCGGGGGACTATTATCAGCGTCTCACTGCTTGTTCCCAGGGGGAGTTTTATCCACGCTACACCGCTTGTTCCCAGACGTGACGCTATTCAGGGAACACCTCTTGTTCCCAGGGGGAGTATTATCGGCGTCACACTGCTTGTTCCCAGGGGGAGTTTTATCCGTGCTACACCGCTTGTTCCCGGACGGGACGCTATTCATGAAACACCTCTTCTTCCCAGGGGGAGTTTTATCCGCGCTACACCACTTGTTCCCGGACGGGACGCTATTCAGGGAACACCTCTTGTTCCCGGGGGACTATTATCAGCATCACACTGCTTGTTCTCCGGTGGAGTGCTATCTGCGTCTCACCGCTTGTTCGCACGGGGAGTATTATCGGCGTCACACTGCTTCTTCCCAGGGGGAGTGCTATCTGCGTCACACGGCTTGTTCCCGGGGGAGTATTATCAGCGTGACACTGCTTGTTCCCAGGGGGAGTTTTATCCGCGCTACACCGCTTGTTCCCAGACGTGACGCTATTCAGGGAACACCTCTTGTTCCCAGGGGGAGTATTATCGGCGTCACACTGCTTGTTCCCAGGGGGAGTTTTATCCGCGCTACACCGCTTCTTCCCGGACGGGACGCTATTCACGAAACACCTCTTCTTCCCAGGGGGAGTTTTATCAGCGTCACACCGCTTGTTCCCGGGGGAGTATTATCAGCGTCACACTGCTTGTTCCCAGGGGGAGTGCTATCTGCGTCACACCACTTGTTCCCAGGGGGAGTATTATCAGCGTCACACTGCTTGTTCCCAGGGGGAGTAATATCGGCGCTACACCGCTTGTTCCCCGACGGGACGCTATTCAGGGAACACCTCTTGTTCCCAGGGGGAGGATTATCAGCGTCACACTGCTTGTTCCCGGACGGGACGCTATACAGGGAACACCTCTTGTTACCAGGGGGAGTATTATCAGCGTCACACTGATTGTTCCCAGACGGGACGCTATTCTCGAGACACCTCTTGTTCCCAGGGGCAGTTTTATCAGCATCACACCTCTTGTTCCCGGACGGGACGCTATTCAGGGAACACCTCTTGTTCCCAGGGGGAGTGCTATCTGCGTCACACCACATGTTCCCGGGGGACTATTATCAGCATCACACTGCTTGTTCCCCAGGGGAGTGCTATCTGCGTAACACCACTTGTTCCCGGGGGAGTATTATCAGCGTCACACTGCTTGTTCCCAGGGGGAGTTTTATCCACGCTACACCGCTTGTTCCCAGACGTGACGCTATTCAGGGAACACCTCTTGTTCCCAGGGGGAGTATTATCGGCGTCACACTGCTTGTTCCCAGGGGGAGTTTTATCTGCGCTACACCGCTTGTTCCCGGACGGGACGCTATTCATGAAACACCTCTTCTTCCCAGGGGGAGTTTTATCCGCGCTACACCACTTGTTCCCGGACGGGACGCTATTCAAGGAACACCTCTTGTTCCCAGGGGGAGTTTTATCAGCGTCACACTGCTTGTTCCCGGACGGGACGCTATTCTCGAGACACCTCTTGTTCCCAGGGGCAGTTTTATCAGCATCACACCTCTTGTTCCCGGACGGGACGCTATACAGGGAACACCTCTTGTTCCGAGGGGGAGTGCTATCTGCGTCACACCACATGTTCCCGGGGGACTATTATCAGCATCACACTGCTTGTTCTCCAGGGGAGTGCTATCTGCGTAACAACAATTGTTCCCGGGGGAGTATTATCAGCGTCACACCGCTTGTTCCCGGGGGAGTATTATCAGAGTCACACCACTTGTTCCCAGGGGGAGTATTATCAGCGTCACACTGATTGTTCCCGGACGGGACGCTATTCACGAGACACCTCCTGTTCCCCGGGGGAGTGCTATCTGCGTCTCACCGCTTGTTCGCACGGGGAGTATTATCGGCGTCACACTGCTTCTTCCCAGGGGGAGTGCTATCTGCGTCACACCGCTTGTTCCCGGGGGAGTATTATCAGCGTGACACTGCTTGTTCCCAGGGGGAGTTTTATCCGCGCTACACCGCTTGTTCCCAGACGTGACGCTATTCAGGGAACACCTCTTGTTCCCAGGGGGAGCATTATCGGCGTCACACTGCTTGTTCCCAGGGGGAGTTTTATCCGCGCTACACCACTTCTTCCCGGACGGGACGCTATTCACGAAACACCTCTTCTTCCCAGGGGGAGTTTTATCAGCGTCACACCGCTTGTTCCCGGGGGAGTATTATCAGCGTCACACTGCTTGTTCCCAGGGGGAGTGCTATCTGCGTCACACCACTTGTTCCCAGGGGGAGTATTATCAGCGTCACACTGCTTGTTCCCAGGGGGAGTAATATCGGCGCTACACCGCTTGTTCCCGGACGGGACGCTATTCAGGGAACACCTCTTGTTCCCAGGGGGAGGATTATCAGCATCACACTGCTTGTTCCCGGACGGGACGCTATTCACGAGACACTTCTTGTTCCCAGGGGGAGTATTATCAGCGTCACACCGCTTGTTCCCGGACGGGACGCTATTCAGGGAACACCTCTTGTTCCCAGGGGGAGTGCTATCTGCGTCACACCAGTTGTTCCTGGGGGACTATTATCAGCATCACACTGCTTGTTCCCCAGGGGAGTGCTATCTGCGTCTCACCGCTTGTTCGCACGGGGAGTATTATCGGCGTCACACTGCTTGTTCCCAGGGGGAATAATATCGGCGCTACACCGCTAGTTCCCGGACGGGACGCTATTCAGGGAACACCTCTTGTTCCCAGGGGGAGTATTATCGGGGTCACACTGCTTGTTCCCGGGGGGAGTTTTATCCGCGCTACACCGCTTGTTCCCGGACGGGGCGCTATTCAGGGAACACCTCTTGTTCCCAGGGGGAGGATTATCAGCATCACACTGCTTGTTCCCGGATGGGACGCTATTCACGAGACACTTCTTGTTCCCAGGGGGAGTATTATCAGCGTCACACCGCTTGTTCCCGGACGGGACGCTATATAGGGAACACCTCTTGCTCCCAGGGGGAGGATTATCAGCATCACCCTGCTTGTTCCCGGACGGGACGCTATACAGGGAACACCTCTTGTTACCAGGGGGAGTATTATCAGCGTCACACTGATTGTTCCCAGACGGGACGCTATTCACGAGACACCTCTTGTTCCCCGGGGGAGTGCTATCTGCGTCTCACCGCTTGTTCCCGGGGGAGTATTATCAGCGTCACACCACTTGTTCCCAGGGGGAGTATTATCAGCGTCACACTGCTTGTTCCCAGGGGGAGTAATATCGGCGCTACACCGCTTGTTCCCGGACGGGACGCTATATAGGGAACACCTCTTGTTCCCAGGGGGAGGATTATCAGCATCACACTGCTTGTTCCCGGACGGGACGCTATACAGGGAACACCTCTTGTTACCAGGGGGAGTAATATCGGCGCTACACCGCTTGTTCCCGGACGGGACGCTATACAGGGAACACCTCTTGTTCCCCAGGGGAGTGCTATCTGCGTAACACCACTTGTTCCCGGGGGAGTATTATCAGCGTCACACTGCTTGTTCCCAGGGGGAGTTTTATCCACGCTACACCGCTTGTTCCCAGACGTGACGCTATTCAGGGAACACCTCTTGTTCCCAGGGGGAGGATTATCAGCATCACACTGCTTGTTCCCGGACAAGACGCTTTTCAGGGAACACCTCTTGTTCCCAGGGGGAGTGCTATCTGCGTCACACCACTTGTTCCCGGGGGACTATTATCAGCATCACACTGCTTGTTCTCCGGGGGAGTGCTATCTGCATCTCACCGCTTGTTCGCACGGGGAGTATTATCGGCGTCACACTGCTTGTTCCCGGACGGGACGCTATTCAGGGAACACCTCTTGTTACCAGGGGGAGTATTATCAGCGTCACACTGATTGTTCCCAGACGGGACGCTATTCTCGAGACACCTCTTGTTCCCAGGGGCAGTTTTATCAGAATCACACCTCTTGTTCCCGGACGGGACGCTATTCAGGGAACACCTCTTGTTCCCCAGGGGAGTGCTATCTGCGTCACACCGCTTGTTCCCGGGGGAGCATTATCAGCGTGACACTGCTTGTTCCCAGGGGGAGTTTTATCCGCGCTACACCGCTTATTCCCAGACGGGACGCTATTCACGAAACACCTCTTCTTCCCAGGGGGAGTTTTATCAGCGTCACACCGCTTGTTCCCGGGGGAGTATTATCAGCGTCACACCGCTTGTTCCAGGACGGGACGCTATTCAGGGAACACCTCTTGTTCCCAGGGGGAGTATTATCAGCGTCACACTGCTTGTTCCCAGGGGGAGTTTTATCCGCGCTACACCGCTTCTTCCCGGACGGGACGCTATTCACGAAAGACCTCTTCTTCCCAGGGGGAGTTTTATCAGCGTCACACCGCTTGTTCCCAGGTGAGTATTATCAGCGTCACACCACTTGTTCCCAGGGGGAGTATTATCAGCGTCACACTGATTGTTCCCGGACGGGACGCTATTCACGAGACACCTCTTGTTCCCCGGGGGAGTGCTATCTGCGTCTCACCGCTTGTTCGCACGGGGAGTATTATCGGCGTCACACTGCTTCTTCCCAGGGGGAGTGCTATCTGCGTCACACCGCTTGCTCCCGGGGGAGTATTATCAGCGTGACACTGCTTGTTCCCAGGGGGAGTTTTATCCGCGCTACACCGCTTGTTCCCAGACGTGACGCTATTCAGGGAACACCTCTTGTTCCCAGGGGGAGTATTATCGGCGTCACACTGCTTGTTCCCAGGGGGAGTTTTATCCGCGCTACACCGCTTCTTCCCGGACGGGACGCTATTCACGAAACACCTCTTCTTCCCAGGGGGAGTTTTATCAGCGTCACACCGCTTGTTCCCGGGGGAGTATTATCAGCGTCACATTGCTTGTTCCCAGGGGGATTGCTATCTGCGTCATACCACTTGTTCCCAGAGGGAGTATTATCAGCGTCACACTGCTTGTTCCCAGGGGGAGTAATATCGGCGCTACACCGCTTGTTCCCGGACGGGACGCTATTCAGGGAACACCTCTTGTTCCCAGGGGGAGGATTATCAGCATCACACTGCTTGTTCCCGGACGGGACGCTATTCACGAGACACTTCTTTTTCCCAGGGGGAGTATTATCAGCGTCACACCGCTTGTTCCCGGACGGGACGCTATTCAAGGAACACCTCTTGTTCCCAGGGGGAGTGCTATCTGCGTCACACCACTTGTTCCCGGGGGACTATTATCAGCATCACACTGCTTGTTCCCCAGGGGAGTGCTATCTGCGTCTCACCGCTTGTTCGCATGGGGAGTATTATCGGCGTCACACTGCTTGTTCCCAGGGGGAATAATATCGGCGCTACACCGCTAGTTCCCGGACGGGATGCTATTCAGGGAACACCTCTTGTTCCCAGGGGGAGTTTTATCAGCGTCAAACCGCTTGTTCACGGACAGGACGCTATTCAGGGAACACCTCTTGTTCCCAGGGGGAGGATTATCAGCATCACACTGCTTGTTCCCGGACGGGACGCTATTCACGAGACACTTCTTGTTCCCAGGGGGAGTATTATCAGCGTCACACCGCTTGTTCCCGGACGGGACGCTATTCAGGGAACACCTTTTGTTCCCAGGGGGAGTGCTATCTGCGTCACACCACTTGTTCCCGGGGGACTATTATCAGCATCACACTGCTTGTTCCCCAGGGGAGTGCTATCTGCGTCTCACCGATTGTTCGCACGGGGAGTATTATCGGCGTCACACTGCTTGTTCCCAGGGGGAATAATATCGGCGCTACACCGCTAGTTCCCAGACGGGACGCTATTCAGGGAACACCTCTTGTTCCCAGGGGGAGTTTTATCAGCGTCACACCGCTTGTTCACAGACAGGACGCTATTCAGGGAACACCTCTTGTTCCCCGGGGGAGATCTGCGTCTCACCGCTTGTTCGCACGGGGAGTATTATCGGCGTCACACTGCTTGTTCCCAGGGGGAGTGCTATCTTCGTCACACTGCTTGTTCCCGGGGGAGTATTATCAGCGTGACACTGCTTGTTCCCAGGGGGAGTTTTATCCGCGCTGCACCGCTTATTCCCAGACGGGACGCTATTCACGAAACACCTCTTCTTCCCAGGGGGAGTTTTATCAGCGTCACACCGCTTGTTCCCGGGGGAATATTATCAGCGTCACACCGCTTGTTCCCGGACGGGACGCTATTCAGGGAACACCTCTTGTTCCCAGGGGGAGTTTTATCAGCGTCACACCGCTTGTTCCCGGGGGAGTATTATCAGCGTCACACCACTTGTTCCCGGGGGAGTATTATCAGCGTCACACTGCTTGTTCCCAGGGGGAGTAATATCGGCGCTACACCGCTTGTTCCCGGACGGGACGCTATATAGAGAACACCTCTTGTTCCCAGGGGGAGGATTATCAGCATCACACTGCTTGTTCCCGGACGGGACGCTATACAGGGAACACCTCTTGTTACCAGGGGGAGTATTATCAGCGTCACACTGATTGTTCACGGACGGGACGCTATTCACGAGACACCTCTTGTTCCCCGGGGGAGTGCTATCTGCGTCTCACCGCTTGTTCGCACGGGGAGTATTATCGGCGTCACACTGCTTCTTCCCAGGGGGAGTGCTATCTGCGTCACACCGCTTGTTCCCGGGGGAGTATTATCAGCGTGACACTGCTTGTTCCCAGGGGGAGTTTTATCCGCGCTACACCGCTTGTTCCCAGACGTGACGCTATTCAGGGAACACCTCTTGTTCCCAGGGGGAGTATTATCGGCGTCACACTGCTTGTTCCCAGGGGGAGTTTTATCCGCGCTACACCGCTTCTTCCCGGACGGGACGCTATTCAGGGAACACCTCTTGTTCCCAGGGGGAGGATTATCAGCATCACACTGCTTGTTCCCGGACGGGACGCTATTCACGAGACACTTCTTGTTCCCAGGGGGAGTATTATCAGCGTCACACCGCTTGTTCCCGGACGGGACGCTATTCAGGGAACACCTCTTGTTCCCAGGGGGAGTTTTATCAGCGTCACACCGCTTGTTCACGGACAGGACGCTATTCAGGGAACACCTCTTGTTCCCAGGGGGAGGATTATCAGCGTCACACTGCTTGTTCCCGGACAGGACGCTATTCAGGGAACACCTCTTGTTCCCAGGGGGAGTGCTATCTGCGTCTCACCGCTTGTTCGCACGGGGAGTATTATCGGCGTCACACTGCTTCTTCCCAGGGGGAGTGCTATCTGCGTCACACCGCTTGTTCCCGGGGGCATATTATCAGCGTGACACTGGTTGTTCCCAGGGGGAGTTTTATCCGCGCTACACCGCTTGTTCCCAGACGTGACGCTATTCAGGGAACACCTCTTGTTCCCAGGGGGAGTATTATCGGCGTCATACTGCTTGTTCCCAGGGGGAGTTTTATCCGCGCTACACCGCTTGTTCCCGGACGGGACGCTATATAGGGAACACCTCTTGTTCCCAGGGGGAGGATTATCAGCATCACACTGCTTGTTCCCGGACGGGACGCTATACAGGGAACACCTCTTGTTACCAGGGGGAGTAATATCGGCGCTACACCGCTTGTTCCCGGACGGGACGCTATACAGGGAACACCTCTTGTTCCCAGGGGGAGGATTATCAGCATCACACTGCTTGTTCCCGGATGGGACGCTATTCACGAGACACTTCTTGTTCCCAGGGGGAGTATTATCAGCGTCACACCGCTTGTTCCCGGACGGGACGCTATATAGGGAACACCTCTTGCTCCCAGGGGGTGGATTATCAGCATCACACTGCTTGTTCCCGGACGGGACGCTATACAGGGATCACCTCTTGTTACCAGGGGGAGTATTATCAGCGTCACACTGATTGTTCCCGGACGGGACGCTATTCACGAGACACCTCTTGTTCCCCGGGGGAGTGCTATCTGCGTCTCACCGCTTGTTCCCGGGGGAGTATTATCAGCGTCACACCACTTGTTCCCAGGGGGAGTATTATCAGCGTCACACTGCTTGTTCCCAGGGGGAGTAATATCGGCGCTACACCGCTTGTTCCCGGACGGGACGCTATATAGGGAACACCTCTTGTTCCCAGGGGGAGGATTATCAGCATCACACTGCTTGTTCCCGGACGGGACGCTATACAGGGAACACCTCTTGTTACCAGGGGGAGTAATATCGGCGCTACACCGCTTGTTCCCGGACGGGACGCTATACAGGGAACACCTCTTGTTCCCCAGGGGAGTGCTATCTGCGTAACACCACTTGTTCCCGGGGGAGTATTATCAGCGTCACACTGCTTGTTCCCAGGGGGAGTTTTATCCACGCTACACCGCTTGTTCCCAGACGTGACGCTATTCAGGGAACACCTCTTGTTCCCAGGGGGAGGATTATCAGCATCACACTGCTTGTTCCCGGACAAGACGCTTTTCAGGGAACACCTCTTGTTCCCAGGGGGAGTGCTATCTGCGTCACACCACTTGTTCCCGGGGGACTATTATCAGCATCACACTGCTTGTTCTCCGGGGGAGTGCTATCTGCATCTCACCGCTTGTTCGCACGGGGAGTATTATCGGCGTCACACTGCTTGTTCCCGGACGGGACGCTATACAGGGAACACCTCTTGTTCCCAGGGGGAGGATTATCAGCGTCACACTGCTTGTTCCCGGACGGGACGCTATACAGGGAACACCTCTTGTTACCAGGGGGAGTATTATCAGCGTCACACTGATTGTTCCCAGACGGGACGCTATTCTCGAGACACCTCTTGTTCCCAGGGGCAGTTTTATCAGAATCACACCTGTTGTTCCCGGACGGGACGCTATTCAGGGAACACCTCTTGTTCCCCAGGGGAGTGCTATCTGCGTCACACCGCTTGTTCCCGGGGGAGCATTATCAGCGTGACACTGCTTGTTCCCAGGGGGAGTTTTATCCGCGCTACACCGCTTATTCCCAGACGGGACGCTATTCACGAAACACCTCTTCTTCCCAGGGGGAGTTTTATCAGCGTCACACCGCTTGTTCCCGGGGGAGTATTATCAGCGTCACACCGCTTGTTCCAGGACGGGACGCTATTCAGGGAACACCTCTTGTTCCCAGGGGGAGTATTATCAGCGTCACACTGCTTGTTCCCAGGGGGAGTTTTATCCGCGCTACACCGCTTCTTCCCGGACGGGACGCTATTCACGAAACAGCTCTTCTTCCCAGGGGGAGTTTTATCAGCGTGACACCGCTTGTTCCCAGGTGAGTATTATCAGCGTCACACCACTTGTTCCCAGGGGGAGTATTATCAGCGTCACACTGATTGTTCCCGGACGGGACGCTATTCACGGGACACCTCTTGTTCCCCGGGGGACTGCTATCTGCGTCTCACCGCTTGTTCGCACGGGGAGTATTATCGGCGTCACACTGCTTCTTCCCAGGGGGAGTGCTATCTGCGTCACACCGCTTGCTCCCGGGGGAGTATTATCAGCGTGACACTGCTTGTTCCCAGGGGGAGTTTTATCCGCGCTACACCGCTTGTTCCCAGACGTGACGCTATTCAGGGAACACCTCTTGTTCCCAGGGGGAGTATTATCGGCGTCACACTGCTTGTTCCCAGGGGGAGTTTTATCCGCGCTACACCGCTTCTTCCCGGACGGGACGCTATTCACGAAACACCTCTTCTTCCCAGGGGGAGTTTTATCAGCGTCACACCGCTTGTTCCCGGGGGAGTATTATCAGCGTCACATTGCTTGTTCCCAGGGGGATTGCTATCTGCGTCACACCACTTGTTCCCAGAGGGAGTATTATCAGCGTCACACTGCTTGTTCCCAGGGGGAGTAATATCGGCGCTACACCGCTTGTTCCCGGACGGGACGCTATTCAGGGAACACCTCTTGTTCCCAGGGGGAGGATTATCAGCATCACACTGCTTGTTCCCGGACGGGACGCTATTCACGAGACACTTCTTTTTCCCAGGGGGAGTATTATCAGCGTCACACCGCTTGTTCCCGGACGGGACGCTATTCAAGGAACACCTCTTGTTCCCAGGGGGAGTGCTATCTGCGTCACACCACTTGTTCCCGGGGGACTATTATCAGCATCACACTGCTTGTTCCCCAGGGGAGTGCTATCTGCGTCTCACCGCTTGTTCGCATGGGGAGTATTATCGGCGTCACACTGCTTGTTCCCAGGGGAAATAATATCGGCGCTACACCGCTAGTTCCCGGACGGGATGCTATTCAGGGAACACCTCTTGTTCCCAGGGGGAGTTTTATCAGCGTCAAACCGCTTGTTCACGGACAGGACGCTATTCAGGGAACACCTCTTGTTCCCAGGGGGAGGATTATCAGCATCACACTGCTTGTTCCCGGACGGGACGCTATTCACGAGACACTTCTTGTTCCCAGGGGGAGTATTATCAGCGTCACACCGCTTGTTCCCGGACGGGACGCTATTCAGGGAACACCTTTTGTTCCCAGGGGGAGTGCTATCTGCGTCACACCACTTGTTCCCGGGGGACTATTATCAGCATCACACTGCTTGTTCCCCAGGGGAGTGCTATCTGCGTCTCACCAATTGTTCGCACGGGGAGTATTATCGGCGTCACACTGCTTGTTCCCAGGGGGAATAATATCGGCGCTACACCGCTAGTTCCCAGACGGGACGCTATTCAGGGAACACCTCTTGTGCCCAGGGGGAGTTTTATCAGCGTCACACCGCTTGTTCACAGACAGGACGCTATTCAGGGAACACCTCTTGTTCCCCGGGGGAGATCTGCGTCTCACCGCTTGTTCGCACGGGGAGTATTATCGGCGTCACACTGCTTGTTCCCAGGGGGAGTGCTATCTTCGTCACACTGCTTGTTCCCGGGGGAGTATTATCAGCGTGACACTGCTTGTTCCCAGGGGGAGTTTTATCCGCGCTGCACCGCTTGTTCCCAGACGTGACGCTATTCAGGGAACACCTCTTGTTCCCAGGGGGAGTATTATCGGCGTCACACTGCTTGTTCCCAGGGGGAGTTTTATCCGCGCTACACCACTTCTTCCCGGACGGGACGCTATTCACGAAACACCTCTTCTTCCCAGGGGGAGTTTTATCAGCGTCACACCGCTTGTTCCCGGGGGAGTATTATCAGCGTCACACTGCTTGTTCCCAGGGGGAGTGCTATCTGCGTCACACCACTTGTTCCCAGGGGGAGTATTATCAGCGTCACACTGCTTGTTCCCAGGGGGAGTAATATCGGCGCTACACCGCTTGTTCCCGGACGGGACGCTATTCAGGGAACACCTCTTGTTCCCAGGGGGAGGATTATCAGCATCACACTGCTTGTTCCCGGACGGGACGCTATTCACGAGACACTTCTTGTTCCCAGGGGGAGTATTATCAGCGTCACACCGCTTGTTCCCGGACGGGACGCTATTCAGGGAACACCTTTTGTTCCCAGGGGGAGTGCTATCTGCGTCACACCACTTGTTCCCGGGGGACTATTATCAGCATCACACTGCTTGTTCCCCAGGGGAGTGCTATCTGCGTCTCACCGATTGTTCGCACGGGGAGTATTATCGGCGTCACACTGCTTGTTCCCAGGGGGAATAATATCGGCGCTACACCGCTAGTTCCCAGACGGGACGCTATTCAGGGAACACCTCTTGTTCCCAGGGGGAGTTTTATCAGCGTCACACCGCTTGTTCACAGACAGGACGCTATTCAGGGAACACCTCTTGTTCCCCGGGGGAGATCTGCGTCTCACCGCTTGTTCGCACGGGGAGTATTATCGGCGTCACACTGCTTGTTCCCAGGGGGAGTGCTATCTTCGTCACACTGCTTGTTCCCGGGGGAGTATTATCAGCGTGACACTGCTTGTTCCCAGGGGGAGTTTTATCCGCGCTGCACCGCTTATTCCCAGACGGGACGCTATTCACGAAACACCTCTTCTTCCCAGGGGGAGTTTTATCAGCGTCACACCGCTTGTTCCCGGGGGAATATTATCAGCGTCACACCGCTTGTTCCCGGACGGGACGCTATTCAGGGAACACCTCTTGTTCCCAGGGGGAGTTTTATCAGCGTCACACCGCTTGTTCCCGGGGGAGTATTATCAGCGTCACACCACTTGTTCCCGGGGGAGTATTATCAGCGTCACACTGCTTGTTCCCAGGGGGAGTAATATCGGCGCTACACCGCTTGTTCCCGGACGGGACGCTATATAGAGAACACCTCTTGTTCCCAGGGGGAGGATTATCAGCATCACACTGCTTGTTCCCGGACGGGACGCTATACAGGGAACACCTCTTGTTACCAGGGGGAGTATTATCAGCGTCACACTGATTGTTCACGGACGGGACGCTATTCACGAGACACCTCTTGTTCCCCGGGGGAGTGCTATCTGCGTCTCACCGCTTGTTCGCACGGGGAGTATTATCGGCGTCACACTGCTTCTTCCCAGGGGGAGTGCTATCTGCGTCACACCGCTTGTTCCCGGGGGAGTATTATCAGCGTGACACTGCTTGTTCCCAGGGGGAGTTTTATCCGCGCTACACCGCTTGTTCCCAGACGTGACGCTATTCAGGGAACACCTCTTGTTCCCAGGGGGAGTATTATCGGCGTCACACTGCTTGTTCCCAGGGGGAGTTTTATCCGCGCTACACCGCTTCTTCCCGGACGGGACGCTATTCAGGGAACACCTCTTGTTCCCAGGGGGAGGATTATCAGCATCACACTGCTTGTTCCCGGACGGGACGCTATTCACGAGACACTTCTTGTTCCCAGGGGGAGTATTATCAGCGTCACACCGCTTGTTCCCGGACGGGACGCTATTCAGGGAACACCTCTTGTTCCCAGGGGGAGTTTTATCAGCGTCACACCGCTTGTTCACGGACAGGACGCTATTCAGGGAACACCTCTTGTTCCCAGGGGGAGGATTATCAGCGTCACACTGCTTGTTCCCGGACAGGACGCTATTCAGGGAACACCTCTTGTTCCCAGGGGGAGTGCTATCTGCGTCTCACCGCTTGTTCGCACGGGGAGTATTATCGGCGTCACACTGCTTCTTCCCAGGGGGAGTGCTATCTGCGTCACACCGCTTGTTCCCGGGGGCATATTATCAGCGTGACACTGGTTGTTCCCAGGGGGAGTTTTATCCGCGCTACACCGCTTGTTCCCAGACGTGACGCTATTCAGGGAACACCTCTTGTTCCCAGGGGGAGTATTATCGGCGTCATACTGCTTGTTCCCAGGGGGAGTTTTATCCGCGCTACACCGCTTGTTCCCGGACGGGACGCTATATAGGGAACACCTCTTGTTCCCAGGGGGAGGATTATCAGCATCACACTGCTTGTTCCCGGACGGGACGCTATACAGGGAACACCTCTTGTTACCAGGGGGAGTAATATCGGCGCTACACCGCTTGTTCCCGGACGGGACGCTATACAGGGAACACCTCTTGTTCCCAGGGGGAGGATTATCAGCATCACACTGCTTGTTCCCGGATGGGACGCTATTCACGAGACACTTCTTGTTCCCAGGGGGAGTATTATCAGCGTCACACCGCTTGTTCCCGGACGGGACGCTATATAGGGAACACCTCTTGCTCCCAGGGGGAGGATTATCAGCATCACACTGCTTGTTCCCGGACGGGACGCTATACAGGGATCACCTCTTGTTACCAGGGGGAGTATTATCAGCGTCACACTGATTGTTCCCGGACGGGACGCTATTCACGAGACACCTCTTGTTCCCCGGGGGAGTGCTATCTGCGTCTCACCGCTTGTTCCCGGGGGAGTATTATCAGCGTCACACCACTTGTTCCCAGGGGGAGTATTATCAGCGTCACACTGCTTGTTCCCAGGGGGAGTAATATCGGCGCTACACCGCTTGTTCCCGGACGGGACGCTATATAGGGAACACCTCTTGTTCCCAGGGGGAGGATTATCAGCATCACACTGCTTGTTCCCGGACGGGACGCTATACAGGGAACACCTCTTGTTACCAGGGGGAGTAATATCGGCGCTACACCGCTTGTTCCCCGACGGGACGCTATACAGGGAACACCTCTTGTTCCCCAGGGGAGTGCTATCTGCGTAACACCACTTGTTCCCGGGGGAGTATTATCAGCGTCACACTGCTTGTTCCCAGGGGGAGTTTTATCCACGCTACACCGCTTGTTCCCAGACGTGACGCTATTCAGGGAACACCTCTTGTTCCCAGGGGGAGGATTATCAGCATCACACTGCTTGTTCCCGGACAAGACGCTTTTCAGGGAACACCTCTTGTTCCCAGGGGGAGTGCTATCTGCGTCACACCACTTGTTCCCGGGGGACTATTATCAGCATCACACTGCTTGTTCTCCGGGGGAGTGCTATCTGCATCTCACCGCTTGTTCGCACGGGGAGTATTATCGGCGTCACACTGCTTGTTCCCGGACGGGACGCTATTCAGGGAACACCTCTTGTTCCCAGGGGGAGGATTATCAGCGTCACACTGCTTGTTCCCGGACGGGACGCTATACAGGGAACACCTCTTGTTACCAGGGGGAGTATTATCAGCGTCACACTGATTGTTCCCAGACGGGACGCTATTCTCGAGACACCTCTTGTTCCCAGGGGCAGTTTTATCAGAATCACACCTCTTGTTCCCGGACGGGACGCTATTCAGGGAACACCTCTTGTTCCCCAGGGGAGTGCTATCTGCGTCACACCGCTTGTTCCCGGGGGAGCATTATCAGCGTGACACTGCTTGTTCCCAGGGGGAGTTTTATCCGCGCTACACCGCTTATTCCCAGACGGGACGCTATTCACGAAACACCTCTTCTTCCCAGGGGGAGTTTTATCAGCGTCACACCGCTTGTTCCCGGGGGAGTATTATCAGCGTCACACCGCTTGTTCCAGGACGGGACGCTATTCAGGGAACACCTCTTGTTCCCAGGGGGAGTATTATCAGCGTCACACTGCTTGTTCCCAGGGGGAGTTTTATCCGCGCTACACCGCTTCTTCCCGGACGGGACGCTATTCACGAAACACCTCTTCTTCCCAGGGGGAGTTTTATCAGCGTGACACCGCTTGTTCCCAGGTGAGTATTATCAGCGTCACACCACTTGTTCCCAGGGGGAGTATTATCAGCGTCACACTGATTGTTCCCGGACGGGACGCTATTCACGGGACACCTCTTGTTCCCCGGGGGACTGCTATCTGCGTCTCACCGCTTGTTCGCACGGGGAGTATTATCGGCGTCACACTGCTTCTTCCCAGGGGGAGTGCTATCTGCGTCACACCGCTTGCTCCCGGGGGAGTATTATCAGCGTGACACTGCTTGTTCCCAGGGGGAGTTTTATCCGCGCTACACCGCTTGTTCCCAGACGTGACGCTATTCAGGGAACACCTCTTGTTCCCAGGGGGAGTATTATCGGCGTCACACTGCTTGTTCCCAGGGGGAGTTTTATCCGCGCTACACCGCTTCTTCCCGGACGGGACGCTATTCACGAAACACCTCTTCTTCCCAGGGGGAGTTTTATCAGCGTCACACCGCTTGTTCCCGGGGGAGTATTATCAGCGTCACATTGCTTGTTCCCAGGGGGATTGCTATCTGCGTCACACCACTTGTTCCCAGAGGGAGTATTATCAGCGTCACACTGCTTGTTCCCAGGGGGAGTAATATCGGCGCTACACCGCTTGTTCCCGGACGGGACGCTATTCAGGGAACACCTCTTGTTCCCAGGGGGAGGATTATCAGCATCACACTGCTTGTTCCCGGACGGGACGCTATTCACGAGACACTTCTTTTTCCCAGGGGGAGTATTATCAGCGTCACACCGCTTGTTCCCGGACGGGACGCTATTCAAGGAACACCTCTTGTTCCCAGGGGGAGTGCTATCTGCGTCACACCACTTGTTCCCGGGGGACTATTATCAGCATCACACTGCTTGTTCCCCAGGGGAGTGCTATCTGCGTCTCACCGCTTGTTCGCATGGGGAGTATTATCGGCGTCACACTGCTTGTTCCCAGGGGAAATAATATCGGCGCTACACCGCTAGTTCCCGGACGGGATGCTATTCAGGGAACACCTCTTGTTCCCAGGGGGAGTTTTATCAGCGTCAAACCGCTTGTTCACGGACAGGACGCTATTCAGGGAACACCTCTTGTTCCCAGGGGGAGGATTATCAGCATCACACTGCTTGTTCCCGGACGGGACGCTATTCACGAGACACTTCTTGTTCCCAGGGGGAGTATTATCAGCGTCACACCGCTTGTTCCCGGACGGGACGCTATTCAGGGAACACCTTTTGTTCCCAGGGGGAGTGCTATCTGCGTCACACCACTTGTTCCCGGGGGACTATTATCAGCATCACACTGCTTGTTCCCCAGGGGAGTGCTATCTGCGTCTCACCAATTGTTCGCACGGGGAGTATTATCGGCGTCACACTGCTTGTTCCCAGGGGGAATAATATCGGCGCTACACCGCTAGTTCCCAGACGGGACGCTATTCAGGGAACACCTCTTGTGCCCAGGGGGAGTTTTATCAGCGTCACACCGCTTGTTCACAGACAGGACGCTATTCAGGGAACACCTCTTGTTCCCCGGGGGAGATCTGCGTCTCACCGCTTGTTCGCACGGGGAGTATTATCGGCGTCACACTGCTTGTTCCCAGGGGGAGTGCTATCTTCGTCACACTGCTTGTTCCCGGGGGAGTATTATCAGCGTGACACTGCTTGTTCCCAGGGGGAGTTTTATCCGCGCTGCACCGCTTGTTCCCAGACGTGACGCTATTCAGGGAACACCTCTTGTTCCCAGGGGGAGTATTATCGGCGTCACACTGCTTGTTCCCAGGGGGAGTTTTATCCGCGCTACACCACTTCTTCCCGGACGGGACGCTATTCACGAAACACCTCTTCTTCCCAGGGGGAGTTTTATCAGCGTCACACCGCTTGTTCCCGGGGGAGTATTATCAGCGTCACACTGCTTGTTCCCAGGGGGAGTGCTATCTGCGTCACACCACTTGTTCCCAGGGGGAGTATTATCAGCGTCACACTGCTTGTTCCCAGGGGGAGTAATATCGGCGCTACACCGCTTGTTCCCGGACGGGACGCTATTCAGGGAACACCTCTTGTTCCCAGGGGGAGGATTATCAGCATCACACTGCTTGTTCCCGGACGGGACGCTATTCACGAGACACTTCTTGTTCCCAGGGGGAGTATTATCAGCGTCACACCGCTTGTTCCCGGACGGGACGCTATTCAGGGAACACCTCTTGTTCCCAGGGGGAGTGCTATCTGCGTCACACCACTTGTTCCTGGGGGACTATTATCAGCATCACACTGCTTGTTCCCCAGGGGAGTGCTATCTGCGTCTCACCGCTTGTTCGCACGGGGAGTATTATCGGCGTCACACTGCTTGTTCCCAGGGGGAATAATATCGGCGCTACACCGCTAGTTCCCGGACGGGACGCTATTCAGGGAACACCTCTTGTTCCCAGGGGGAGTGCTATCTGCGTCACACCACTTGTTCCTGGGGGACTATTATCAGCATCACACTGCTTGTTCCCCAGGGGAGTGCTATCTGCGTCTCACCGCTTGTTCGCACGGGGAGTATTATCGGCGTCACACTGCTTGTTCCCAGGGGGAATAATATCGGCGCTACACCGCTAGTTCCCGGACGGGACGCTATTCAGGGAACACCTCTTGTTCCCAGGGGGAGTATTATCGGGGTCACACTGCTTGTTCCCAGGGGGAGTTTTATCCGCGCTACACCGCTTGTTCCCGGACGGGGCGCTATTCAGGGAACACCTCTTGTTACCAGGGGGAGTATTATCAGCGTCACACTGATTGTTCCCAGACGGGACGCTATTCTCGAGACACCTCTTGTTCCCAGGGGCAGTTTTATCAGAATCACACCTCTTGTTCCCGGACGGGACGCTATTCAGGGAACACCTCTTGTTCCCCAGGGGAGTGCTATCTGCGTCACACCGCTTGTTCCCGGGGGAGCATTATCAGCGTGACACTGCTTGTTCCCAGGGGGAGTTTTATCCGCGCTACACCGCTTATTCCCAGACGGGACGCTATTCACGAAACACCTCTTCTTCCCAGGGGGAGTTTTATCAGCGTCACACCGCTTGTTCCCGGGGGAGTATTATCAGCGTCACACCGCTTGTTCCAGGACGGGACGCTATTCAGGGAACACCTCTTGTTCCCAGGGGGAGTATTATCAGCGTCACACTGCTTGTTCCCAGGGGGAGTTTTATCCGCGCTACACCGCTTATTCCCAGACGGGACGCTATTCACGAAACACCTCTTCTTCCCAGGGGGAGTTTTATCAGCGTCACACCGCTTGTTCCCGGGGGAGTATTATCAGCGTCACACCGCTTGTTCCAGGACGGGACGCTATTCAGGGAACACCTCTTGTTCCCAGGGGGAGTATTATCAGCGTCACACTGCTTGTTCCCAGGGGGAGTTTTATCCGCGCTACACCGCTTCTTCCCGGACGGGACGCTATTCACGAAACACCTCTTCTTCCCAGGGGGAGTTTTATCAGCGTGACACCGCTTGTTCCCAGGTGAGTATTATCAGCGTCACACCACTTGTTCCCAGGGGGAGTATTATCAGCGTCACACTGATTGTTCCCGGACGGGACGCTATTCACGGGACACCTCTTGTTCCCCGGGGGACTGCTATCTGCGTCTCACCGCTTGTTCGCACGGGGAGTATTATCGGCGTCACACTGCTTCTTCCCAGGGGGAGTGCTATCTGCGTCACACCGCTTGCTCCCGGGGGAGTATTATCAGCGTGACACTGCTTGTTCCCAGGGGGAGTTTTATCCGCGCTACACCGCTTGTTCCCAGACGTGACGCTATTCAGGGAACACCTCTTGTTCCCAGGGGGAGTATTATCGGCGTCACACTGCTTGTTCCCAGGGGGAGTTTTATCCGCGCTACACCGCTTCTTCCCGGACGGGACGCTATTCACGAAACACCTCTTCTTCCCAGGGGGAGTTTTATCAGCGTCACACCGCTTGTTCCCGGGGGAGTATTATCAGCGTCACATTGCTTGTTCCCAGGGGGATTGCTATCTGCGTCACACCACTTGTTCCCAGAGGGAGTATTATCAGCGTCACACTGCTTGTTCCCAGGGGGAGTAATATCGGCGCTACACCGCTTGTTCCCGGACGGGACGCTATTCAGGGAACACCTCTTGTTCCCAGGGGGAGGATTATCAGCATCACACTGCTTGTTCCCGGACGGGACGCTATTCACGAGACACTTCTTTTTCCCAGGGGGAGTATTATCAGCGTCACACCGCTTGTTCCCGGACGGGACGCTATTCAAGGAACACCTCTTGTTCCCAGGGGGAGTGCTATCTGCGTCACACCACTTGTTCCCGGGGGACTATTATCAGCATCACACTGCTTGTTCCCCAGGGGAGTGCTATCTGCGTCTCACCGCTTGTTCGCATGGGGAGTATTATCGGCGTCACACTGCTTGTTCCCAGGGGAAATAATATCGGCGCTACACCGCTAGTTCCCGGACGGGATGCTATTCAGGGAACACCTCTTGTTCCCAGGGGGAGTTTTATCAGCGTCAAACCGCTTGTTCACGGACAGGACGCTATTCAGGGAACACCTCTTGTTCCCAGGGGGAGGATTATCAGCATCACACTGCTTGTTCCCGGACGGGACGCTATTCACGAGACACTTCTTGTTCCCAGGGGGAGTATTATCAGCGTCACACCGCTTGTTCCCGGACGGGACGCTATTCAGGGAACACCTTTTGTTCCCAGGGGGAGTGCTATCTGCGTCACACCACTTGTTCCCGGGGGACTATTATCAGCATCACACTGCTTGTTCCCCAGGGGAGTGCTATCTGCGTCTCACCAATTGTTCGCACGGGGAGTATTATCGGCGTCACACTGCTTGTTCCCAGGGGGAATAATATCGGCGCTACACCGCTAGTTCCCAGACGGGACGCTATTCAGGGAACACCTCTTGTGCCCAGGGGGAGTTTTATCAGCGTCACACCGCTTGTTCACAGACAGGACGCTATTCAGGGAACACCTCTTGTTCCCCGGGGGAGATCTGCGTCTCACCGCTTGTTCGCACGGGGAGTATTATCGGCGTCACACTGCTTGTTCCCAGGGGGAGTGCTATCTTCGTCACACTGCTTGTTCCCGGGGGAGTATTATCAGCGTGACACTGCTTGTTCCCAGGGGGAGTTTTATCCGCGCTGCACCGCTTGTTCCCAGACGTGACGCTATTCAGGGAACACCTCTTGTTCCCAGGGGGAGTATTATCGGCGTCACACTGCTTGTTCCCAGGGGGAGTTTTATCCGCGCTACACCACTTCTTCCCGGACGGGACGCTATTCACGAAACACCTCTTCTTCCCAGGGGGAGTTTTATCAGCGTCACACCGCTTGTTCCCGGGGGAGTATTATCAGCGTCACACTGCTTGTTCCCAGGGGGAGTGCTATCTGCGTCACACCACTTGTTCCCAGGGGGAGTATTATCAGCGTCACACTGCTTGTTCCCAGGGGGAGTAATATCGGCGCTACACCGCTTGTTCCCGGACGGGACGCTATTCAGGGAACACCTCTTGTTCCCAGGGGGAGGATTATCAGCATCACACTGCTTGTTCCCGGACGGGACGCTATTCACGAGACACTTCTTGTTCCCAGGGGGAGTATTATCAGCGTCACACCGCTTGTTCCCGGACGGGACGCTATTCAGGGAACACCTCTTGTTCCCAGGGGGAGTGCTATCTGCGTCACACCACTTGTTCCTGGGGGACTATTATCAGCATCACACTGCTTGTTCCCCAGGGGAGTGCTATCTGCGTCTCACCGCTTGTTCGCACGGGGAGTATTATCGGCGTCACACTGCTTGTTCCCAGGGGGAATAATATCGGCGCTACACCGCTAGTTCCCGGACGGGACGCTATTCAGGGAACACCTCTTGTTCCCAGGGGGAGTGCTATCTGCGTCACACCACTTGTTCCTGGGGGACTATTATCAGCATCACACTGCTTGTTCCCCAGGGGAGTGCTATCTGCGTCTCACCGCTTGTTCGCACGGGGAGTATTATCGGCGTCACACTGCTTGTTCCCAGGGGGAATAATATCGGCGCTACACCGCTAGTTCCCGGACGGGACGCTATTCAGGGAACACCTCTTGTTCCCAGGGGGAGTATTATCGGGGTCACACTGCTTGTTCCCAGGGGGAGTTTTATCCGCGCTACACCGCTTGTTCCCGGACGGGGCGCTATTCAGGGAACACCTCTTGTTCCCAGGGGGAGGATTATCAGCATCACACTGCTTGTTCCCGGATGGGACGCTATTCACGAGACACTTCTTGTTCCCAGGGGGAGTATTATCAGCGTCACACCGCTTGTTCCCGGACGGGACGCTATATAGGGAACACCTCTTGCTCCCAGGGGGAGGATTATCAGCATCACACTGCTTGTTCCCGGACGGGACGCTATACAGGGAACACCTCTTGTTACCAGGGGGAGTATTATCAGCGTCACACTGACTGTTCCCAGACGGGACGCTATTCACGAGACACCTCTTGTTCCCCGGGGGAGTGCTATCTGCGTCTCACCGCTTGTTCCCGGGGGAGTATTATCAGCGTCACACCACTTGTTCCCAGGGGGAGTATTATCAGCGTCACACTGCTTGTTCCCAGGGGGAGTAATATCGGTGCTACACCGCTTGTTCCCGGACGGGACGCTATATAGGGAACACCTCTTGTTCCCAGGGGGAGGATTATCAGCATCACACTGCTTGTTCCCGGACGGGACGCTATACAGGGAACACCTCTTGTTACCAGGGGGAGTAATATCGGCGCTACACCGCTTGTTCCCGGACGGGACGCTATACAGGGAACACCTCTTGTTCCCCAGGGGAGTGCTATCTGCGTAACACCACTTGTTCCCGGGGGAGTATTATCAGCGTCACACTGCTTGTTCCCAGGGGGAGTTTTATCCACGCTACACCGCTTGTTCCCAGACGTGACGCTATTCAGGGAACACCTCTTGTTCCCAGGGGGAGGATTATCAGCATCACACTGCTTGTTCCCGGACAAGACGCTTTTCAGGGAACACCTCTTGTTCCCAGGGGGAGTGCTATCTGCGTCACACCACTTGTTCCCGGGGGACTATTATCAGCATCACACTGCTTGTTCTCCGGGGGAGTGCTATCTGCATCTCACCGCTTGTTCGCACGGGGAGTATTATCGGCTTCACACTGCTTGTTCCCGGACGGGACGCTATTCAGGGAACACCTCTTGTTCCCAGGGGGAGGATTATCAGCGTCACACTGCTTGTTCCCGGACGGGACGCTATACAGGGAACACCTCTTGTTACCAGGGGGAGTATTATCAGCGTCACACTGATTGTTCCCAGACGGGACGCTATTCTCGAGACACCTCTTGTTCCCAGGGGCAGTTTTATCAGAATCACACCTCTTGTTCCCGGACGGGACGCTATTCAGGGAACACCTCTTGTTCCCCAGGGGAGTGCTATCTGCGTCACACCGCTTGTTCCCGGGGGAGCATTATCAGCGTGACACTGCTTGTTCCCAGGGGGAGTTTTATCCGCGCTACACCGCTTATTCCCAGACGGGACGCTATTCACGAAACACCTCTTCTTCCCAGGGGGAGTTTTATCAGCGTCACACCGCTTGTTCCCGGGGGAGTATTATCAGCGTCACACCGCTTGTTCCAGGACGGGACGCTATTCAGGGAACACCTCTTGTTCCCAGGGGGAGTATTATCAGCGTCACACTGCTTGTTCCCAGGGGGAGTTTTATCCGCGCTACACCGCTTCTTCCCGGACGGGACGCTATTCACGAAACACCTCTTCTTCCCAGGGGGAGTTTTATCAGCGTCACACCGCTTGTTCCCAGGTGAGTATTATCAGCGTCACACCACTTGTTCCCAGGGGGAGTATTATCAGCGTCACACTGATTGTTCCCGGACGGGACGCTATTCACGAGACACCTCTTGTTCCCCGGGGGAGTGCTATCTGCGTCTCACCGCTTGTTCGCACGGGGAGTATTATCGGCGTCACACTGCTTCTTCCCAGGGGGAGTGCTATCTGCGTCACACCGCTTGCTCCCGGGGGAGTATTATCAGCGTGACACTGCTTGTTCCCAGGGGGAGTTTTATCCGCGCTACACCGCTTGTTCCCAGACGTGACGCTATTCAGGGAACACCTCTTGTTCCCAGGGGGAGTATTATCGGCGTCACACTGCTTGTTCCCAGGGGGAGTTTTATCCGCGCTACACCGCTTCTTCCCGGACGGGACGCTATTCACGAAACACCTCTTCTTCCCAGGGGGAGTTTTATCAGCGTCACACCGCTTGTTCCCGGGGGAGTATTATCAGCGTCACATTGCTTGTTCCCAGGGGGAGTGCTATCTGCGTCACACCACTTGTTCCCAGAGGGAGTATTATCAGCGTCACACTGCTTGTTCCCAGGGGGAGTTTTATCGGCGTCAAACCGCTTGTTCACGGACGGGACGCTATTCAGGGAACACCTCTTGTTCCCAGGGGGAGGATTATCAGCATCACACTGCTTGTTCCCGGACGGGACGCTATTCACGAGACACTTCTTGTTCCCAGGGGGAGTATTATCAGCGTCACACCGCTTGTTCCCGGACGGGACGCTATTCAGGGAACACCTTTTGTTCCCAGGGGGAGTGCTATCTGCGTCACACCACTTGTTCCCGGGGGACTATTATCAGCATCACACTGCTTGTTCCCCAGGGGAGTGCTATCTGCGTCTCACCGCTTGTTCGCACGGGGAGTATTATCGGCGTCACACTGCTTGTTCCCAGGGGGAATAATATCGGCGCTACACCGCTAGTTCCCGGACGGGATGCTATTCAGGGAACACCTCTTGTTCCCAGGGGGAGTTTTATCAGCGTCAAACCGCTTGTTCACGGACAGGACGCTATTCAGGGAACACCTCTTGTTCCCAGGGGGAGGATTATCAGCATCACACTGCTTGTTCCCGGACGGGACGCTATTCACGAGACACTTCTTGTTCCCAGGGGGAGTATTATCAGCGTCACACCGCTTGTTCCCGGACGGGACGCTATTCAGGGAACACCTTTTGTTCCCAGGGGGAGTGCTATCTGCGTCACACCACTTGTTCCCGGGGGACTATTATCAGCATCACACTGCTTGTTCCCCAGGGGAGTGCTATCTGCGTCTCACCGATTGTTCGCACGGGGAGTATTATCGGCGTCACACTGCTTGTTCCCAGGGGGAATAATATCGGCGCTACACCGCTAGTTCCCAGACGGGACGCTATTCAGGGAACACCTCTTGTTCCCAGGGGGAGTTTTATCAGCGTCACACCGCTTGTTCACAGACAGGACGCTATTCAGGGAACACCTCTTGTTCCCCGGGGGAGATCTGCGTCTCACCGCTTGTTCGCACGGGGAGTATTATCGGCGTCACACTGCTTGTTCCCAGGGGGAGTGCTATCTTCGTCACACTGCTTGTTCCCGGGGGAGTATTATCAGCGTGACACTGCTTGTTCCCAGGGGGAGTTTTATCCGCGCTGCACCGCTTATTCCCAGACGGGACGCTATTCACGAAACACCTCTTCTTCCCAGGGGGAGTTTTATCAGCGTCACACCGCTTGTTCCCGGGGGAATATTATCAGCGTCACACCGCTTGTTCCCGGACGGGACGCTATTCAGGGAACACCTCTTGTTCCCAGGGGGAGTTTTATCAGCGTCACACCGCTTGTTCCCGGGGGAGTATTATCAGCGTCACACCACTTGTTCCCGGGGGAGTATTATCAGCGTCACACTGCTTGTTCCCAGGGGGAGTAATATCGGCGCTACACCGCTTGTTCCCGGACGGGACGCTATATAGAGAACACCTCTTGTTCCCAGGGGGAGGATTATCAGCATCACACTGCTTGTTCCCGGACGGGACGCTATACAGGGAACACCTCTTGTTACCAGGGGGAGTATTATCAGCGTCACACTGATTGTTCACGGACGGGACGCTATTCACGAGACACCTCTTGTTCCCCGGGGGAGTGCTATCTGCGTCTCACCGCTTGTTCGCACGGGGAGTATTATCGGCGTCACACTGCTTCTTCCCAGGGGGAGTGCTATCTGCGTCACACCGCTTGTTCCCGGGGGAGTATTATCAGCGTGACACTGCTTGTTCCCAGGGGGAGTTTTATCCGCGCTACACCGCTTGTTCCCAGACGTGACGCTATTCAGGGAACACCTCTTGTTCCCAGGGGGAGTATTATCGGCGTCACACTGCTTGTTCCCAGGGGGAGTTTTATCCGCGCTACACCGCTTCTTCCCGGACGGGACGCTATTCAGGGAACACCTCTTGTTCCCAGGGGGAGGATTATCAGCATCACACTGCTTGTTCCCGGACGGGACGCTATTCACGAGACACTTCTTGTTCCCAGGGGGAGTATTATCAGCGTCACACCGCTTGTTCCCGGACGGGACGCTATTCAGGGAACACCTCTTGTTCCCAGGGGGAGTTTTATCAGCGTCACACCGCTTGTTCACGGACAGGACGCTATTCAGGGAACACCTCTTGTTCCCAGGGGGAGGATTATCAGCGTCACACTGCTTGTTCCCGGACAGGACGCTATTCAGGGAACACCTCTTGTTCCCAGGGGGAGTGCTATCTGCGTCTCACCGCTTGTTCGCACGGGGAGTATTATCGGCGTCACACTGCTTCTTCCCAGGGGGAGTGCTATCTGCGTCACACCGCTTGTTCCCGGGGGCATATTATCAGCGTGACACTGGTTGTTCCCAGGGGGAGTTTTATCCGCGCTACACCGCTTGTTCCCAGACGTGACGCTATTCAGGGAACACCTCTTGTTCCCAGGGGGAGTATTATCGGCGTCATACTGCTTGTTCCCAGGGGGAGTTTTATCCGCGCTACACCGCTTGTTCCCGGACGGGACGCTATATAGGGAACACCTCTTGTTCCCAGGGGGAGGATTATCAGCATCACACTGCTTGTTCCCGGACGGGACGCTATACAGGGAACACCTCTTGTTACCAGGGGGAGTAATATCGGCGCTACACCGCTTGTTCCCGGACGGGACGCTATACAGGGAACACCTCTTGTTCCCAGGGGGAGGATTATCAGCATCACACTGCTTGTTCCCGGATGGGACGCTATTCACGAGACACTTCTTGTTCCCAGGGGGAGTATTATCAGCGTCACACCGCTTGTTCCCGGACGGGACGCTATATAGGGAACACCTCTTGCTCCCAGGGGGAGGATTATCAGCATCACACTGCTTGTTCCCGGACGGGACGCTATACAGGGATCACCTCTTGTTACCAGGGGGAGTATTATCAGCGTCACACTGATTGTTCCCGGACGGGACGCTATTCACGAGACACCTCTTGTTCCCCGGGGGAGTGCTATCTGCGTCTCACCGCTTGTTCCCGGGGGAGTATTATCAGCGTCACACCACTTGTTCCCAGGGGGAGTATTATCAGCGTCACACTGCTTGTTCCCAGGGGGAGTAATATCGGCGCTACACCGCTTGTTCCCGGACGGGACGCTATATAGGGAACACCTCTTGTTCCCAGGGGGAGGATTATCAGCATCACACTGCTTGTTCCCGGACGGGACGCTATACAGGGAACACCTCTTGTTACCAGGGGGAGTAATATCGGCGCTACACCGCTTGTTCCCGGACGGGACGCTATACAGGGAACACCTCTTGTTCCCCAGGGGAGTGCTATCTGCGTAACACCACTTGTTCCCGGGGGAGTATTATCAGCGTCACACTGCTTGTTCCCAGGGGGAGTTTTATCCACGCTACACCGCTTGTTCCCAGACGTGACGCTATTCAGGGAACACCTCTTGTTCCCAGGGGGATGATTATCAGCATCACACTGCTTGTTCCCGGACAAGACGCTTTTCAGGGAACACCTCTTGTTCCCAGGGGGAGTGCTATCTGCGTCACACCACTTGTTCCCGGGGGACTATTATCAGCATCACACTGCTTGTTCTCCGGGGGAGTGCTATCTGCATCTCACCGCTTGTTCGCACGGGGAGTATTATCGGCGTCACACTGCTTGTTCCCGGACGGGACGCTATTCAGGGAACACCTCTTGTTCCCAGGGGGAGGATTATCAGCGTCACACTGCTTGTTCCCGGACGGGACGCTATACAGGGAACACCTCTTGTTACCAGGGGGAGTATTATCAGCGTCACACTGATTGTTCCCAGACGGGACGCTATTCTCGAGACACCTCTTGTTCCCAGGGGCAGTTTTATCAGAATCACACCTCTTGTTCCCGGACGGGACGCTATTCAGGGAACACCTCTTGTTCCCCAGGGGAGTGCTATCTGCGTCACACCGCTTGTTCCCGGGGGAGCATTATCAGCGTGACACTGCTTGTTCCCAGGGGGAGTTTTATCCGCGCTACACCGCTTATTCCCAGACGGGACGCTATTCACGAAACACCTCTTCTTCCCAGGGGGAGTTTTATCAGCGTCACACCGCTTGTTCCCGGGGGAGTATTATCAGCGTCACACCGCTTGTTCCAGGACGGGACGCTATTCAGGGAACACCTCTTGTTCCCAGGGGGAGTATTATCAGCGTCACACTGCTTGTTCCCAGGGGGAGTTTTATCCGCGCTACACCGCTTCTTCCCGGACGGGACGCTATTCACGAAACACCTCTTCTTCCCAGGGGGAGTTTTATCAGCGTGACACCGCTTGTTCCCAGGTGAGTATTATCAGCGTCACACCACTTGTTCCCAGGGGGAGTATTATCAGCGTCACACTGATTGTTCCCGGACGGGACGCTATTCACGGGACACCTCTTGTTCCCCGGGGGACTGCTATCTGCGTCTCACCGCTTGTTCGCACGGGGAGTATTATCGGCGTCACACTGCTTCTTCCCAGGGGGAGTGCTATCTGCGTCACACCGCTTGCTCCCGGGGGAGTATTATCAGCGTGACACTGCTTGTTCCCAGGGGGAGTTTTATCCGCGCTACACCGCTTGTTCCCAGACGTGACGCTATTCAGGGAACACCTCTTGTTCCCAGGGGGAGTATTATCGGCGTCACACTGCTTGTTCCCAGGGGGAGTTTTATCCGCGCTACACCGCTTCTTCCCGGACGGGACGCTATTCACGAAACACCTCTTCTTCCCAGGGGGAGTTTTATCAGCGTCACACCGCTTGTTCCCGGGGGAGTATTATCAGCGTCACATTGCTTGTTCCCAGGGGGATTGCTATCTGCGTCACACCACTTGTTCCCAGAGGGAGTATTATCAGCGTCACACTGCTTGTTCCCAGGGGGAGTAATATCGGCGCTACACCGCTTGTTCCCGGACGGGACGCTATTCAGGGAACACCTCTTGTTCCCAGGGGGAGGATTATCAGCATCACACTGCTTGTTCCCGGACGGGACGCTATTCACGAGACACTTCTTTTTCCCAGGGGGAGTATTATCAGCGTCACACCGCTTGTTCCCGGACGGGACGCTATTCAAGGAACACCTCTTGTTCCCAGGGGGAGTGCTATCTGCGTCACACCACTTGTTCCCGGGGGACTATTATCAGCATCACACTGCTTGTTCCCCAGGGGAGTGCTATCTGCGTCTCACCGCTTGTTCGCATGGGGAGTATTATCGGCGTCACACTGCTTGTTCCCAGGGGGAATAATATCGGCGCTACACCGCTAGTTCCCGGACGGGATGCTATTCAGGGAACACCTCTTGTTCCCAGGGGGAGTTTTATCAGCGTCAAACCGCTTGTTCACGGACAGGACGCTATTCAGGGAACACCTCTTGTTCCCAGGGGGAGGATTATCAGCATCACACTGCTTGTTCCCGGACGGGACGCTATTCACGAGACACTTCTTGTTCCCAGGGGGAGTATTATCAGCGTCACACCGCTTGTTCCCGGACGGGACGCTATTCAGGGAACACCTTTTGTTCCCAGGGGGAGTGCTATCTGCGTCACACCACTTGTTCCCGGGGGACTATTATCAGCATCACACTGCTTGTTCCCCAGGGGAGTGCTATCTGCGTCTCACCGCTTGTTCGCACGGGGAGTATTATCGGCGTCACACTGCTTGTTCCCAGGGGGACTAATATCGGCGCTACACCGCTAGTTCCCAGACGGGACGCTATTCAGGGAACACCTCTTGTGCCCAGGGGGAGTTTTATCAGCGTCACACCGCTTGTTCACAGACAGGACGCTATTCAGGGAACACCTCTTGTTCCCCGGGGGAGATCTGCGTCTCACCGCTTGTTCGCACGGGGAGTATTATCGGCGTCACACTGCTTGTTCCCAGGGGGAGTGCTATCTTCGTCACACTGCTTGTTCCCGGGGGAGTATTATCAGCGTGACACTGCTTGTTCCCAGGGGGAGTTTTATCCGCGCTGCACCGCTTGTTCCCAGACGTGACGCTATTCAGGGAACACCTCTTGTTCCCAGGGGGAGTATTATCGGCGTCACACTGCTTGTTCCCAGGGGGAGTTTTATCCGCGCTACACCACTTCTTCCCGGACGGGACGCTATTCACGAAACACCTCTTCTTCCCAGGGGGAGTTTTATCAGCGTCACACCGCTTGTTCCCGGGGGAGTATTATCAGCGTCACACTGCTTGTTCCCAGGGGGAGTGCTATCTGCGTCACACCACTTGTTCCCAGGGGGAGTATTATCAGCGTCACACTGCTTGTTCCCAGGGGGAGTAATATCGGCGCTACACCGCTTGTTCCCGGACGGGACGCTATTCAGGGAACACCTCTTGTTCCCAGGGGGAGGATTATCAGCATCACACTGCTTGTTCCCGGACGGGACGCTATTCACGAGACACTTCTTGTTCCCAGGGGGAGTATTATCAGCGTCACACCGCTTGTTCCCGGACGGGACGCTATTCAGGGAACACCTCTTGTTCCCAGGGGGAGTGCTATCTGCGTCACACCACTTGTTCCTGGGGGACTATTATCAGCATCACACTGCTTGTTCCCCAGGGGAGTGCTATCTGCGTCTCACCGCTTGTTCGCACGGGGAGTATTATCGGCGTCACACTGCTTGTTCCCAGGGGGAATAATATCGGCGCTACACCGCTAGTTCCCGGACGGGACGCTATTCAGGGAACACCTCTTGTTCCCAGGGGGAGTGCTATCTGCGTCACACCACTTGTTCCTGGGGGACTATTATCAGCATCACACTGCTTGTTCCCCAGGGGAGTGCTATCTGCGTCTCACCGCTTGTTCGCACGGGGAGTATTATCGGCGTCACACTGCTTGTTCCCAGGGGGAATAATATCGGCGCTACACCGCTAGTTCCCGGACGGGACGCTATTCAGGGAACACCTCTTGTTCCCAGGGGGAGTATTATCGGGGTCACACTGCTTGTTCCCAGGGGGAGTTTTATCCGCGCTACACCGCTTGTTCCCGGACGGGGCGCTATTCAGGGAACACCTCTTGTTCCCAGGGGGAGGATTATCAGCATCACACTGCTTGTTCCCGGATGGGACGCTATTCACGAGACACTTCTTGTTCCCAGGGGGAGTATTATCAGCGTCACACCGCTTGTTCCCGGACGGGACGCTATATAGGGAACACCTCTTGCTCCCAGGGGGAGGATTATCAGCATCACACTGCTTGTTCCCGGACGGGACGCTATACAGGGAACACCTCTTGTTACCAGGGGGAGTATTATCAGCGTCACACTGACTGTTCCCAGACGGGACGCTATTCACGAGAAACCTCTTGTTCCCCGGGGGAGTGCTATCTGCGTCTCACCGCTTGTTCCCGGGGGAGTATTATCAGCGTCACACCACTTGTTCCCAGGGGGAGTATTATCAGCGTCACACTGCTTGTTCCCAGGGGGAGTAATATCGGTGCTACACCGCTTGTTCCCGGACGGGACGCTATATAGGGAACACCTCTTGTTCCCAGGGGGAGGATTATCAGCATCACACTGCTTGTTCCCGGACGGGACGCTATACAGGGAACACCTCTTGTTACCAGGGGGAGTAATATCGGCGCTACACCGCTTGTTCCCGGACGGGACGCTATACAGGGAACACCTCTTGTTCCCCAGGGGAGTGCTATCTGCGTAACACCACTTGTTCCCGGGGGAGTATTATCAGCGTCACACTGCTTGTTCCCAGGGGGAGTTTTATCCACGCTACACCGCTTGTTCCCAGACGTGACGCTATTCAGGGAACACCTCTTGTTCCCAGGGGGAGGATTATCAGCATCACACTGCTTGTTCCCGGACAAGACGCTTTTCAGGGAACACCTCTTGTTCCCAGGGGGAGTGCTATCTGCGTCACACCACTTGTTCCCGGGGGACTATTATCAGCATCACACTGCTTGTTCTCCGGGGGAGTGCTATCTGCATCTCACCGCTTGTTCGCACGGGGAGTATTATCGGCTTCACACTGCTTGTTCCCGGACGGGACGCTATTCAGGGAACACCTCTTGTTCCCAGGGGGAGGATTATCAGCGTCACACTGCTTGTTCCCGGACGGGACGCTATACAGGGAACACCTCTTGTTACCAGGGGGAGTATTATCAGCGTCACACTGATTGTTCCCAGACGGGACGCTATTCTCGAGACACCTCTTGTTCCCAGGGGCAGTTTTATCAGAATCACACCTCTTGTTCCCGGACGGGACGCTATTCAGGGAACACCTCTTGTTCCCCAGGGGAGTGCTATCTGCGTCACACCGCTTGTTCCCGGGGGAGCATTATCAGCGTGACACTGCTTGTTCCCAGGGGGAGTTTTATCCGCACTACACCGCTTATTCCCAGACGGGACGCTATTCACGAAACACCTCTTCTTCCCAGGGGGAGTTTTATCAGCGTCACACCGCTTGTTCCCGGGGGAGTATTATCAGCGTCACACCGCTTGTTCCAGGACGGGACGCTATTCAGGGAACACCTCTTGTTCCCAGGGGGAGTATTATCAGCGTCACACTGCTTGTTCCCAGGGGGAGTTTTATCCGCGCTACACCGCTTCTTCCCGGACGGGACGCTATTCACGAAACACCTCTTCTTCCCAGGGGGAGTTTTATCAGCGTCACACCGCTTGTTCCCAGGTGAGTATTATCAGCGTCACACCACTTGTTCCCAGGGGGAGTATTATCAGCGTCACACTGATTGTTCCCGGACGGGACGCTATTCACGAGACACCTCTTGTTCCCCGGGGGAGTGCTATCTGCGTCTCACCGCTTGTTCGCACGGGGAGTATTATCGGCGTCACACTGCTTCTTCCCAGGGGGAGTGCTATCTGCGTCACACCGCTTGCTCCCGGGGGAGTATTATCAGCGTGACACTGCTTGTTCCCAGGGGGAGTTTTATCCGCGCTACACCGCTTGTTCCCAGACGTGACGCTATTCAGGGAACACCTCTTGTTCCCAGGGGGAGTATTATCGGCGTCACACTGCTTGTTCCCAGGGGGAGTTTTATCCGCGCTACACCGCTTCTTCCCGGACGGGACGCTATTCACGAAACACCTCTTCTTCCCAGGGGGAGTTTTATCAGCGTCACACCGCTTGTTCCCGGGGGAGTATTATCAGCGTCACATTGCTTGTTCCCAGGGGGAGTGCTATCTGCGTCACACCACTTGTTCCCAGAGGGAGTATTATCAGCGTCACACTGCTTGTTCCCAGGGGGAGTAATATCGGCGCTACACCGCTTGTTCCCGGACGGGACGCTATTCAGGGATCACCTCTTGTTCCCAGGGGGAGGATTATCAGCATCACACTGCTTGTTCCCGGACGGGACGCTATTCACGAGACACTTCTTTTTCCCAGGGGGAGTATTATCAGCGTCACACCGCTTGTTCCCGGACGGGACGGTATTCAAGGAACAGCTCTTGTTCCCAGGGGGAGTGCTATCTGCGTCACACCACTTGTTCCCGGGGGACTATTATCAGCATCACACTGCTTGTTCCCCAGGGGAGTGCTATCTGCGTCTCACCGCTTGTTCGCACGGGGAGTATTATCGGCGTCACACTGCTTGTTCCCAGGGGGAATAATATCGGCGCTACACCGCTAGTTCCCGGACGGGATGCTATTCAGGGAACACCTCTTGTTCCCAGGGGGAGTTTTATCAGCGTCAAACCGCTTGTTCACGGACAGGACGCTATTCAGGGAACACCTCTTGTTCCCAGGGGGAGGATTATCAGCATCACACTGCTTGTTCCCGGACGGGACGCTATTCACGAGACACTTCTTGTTCCCAGGGGGAGTATTATCAGCGTCACACCGCTTGTTCCCGGACGGGATGCTATTCAGGGAACACCTTTTGTTCCCAGGGGGAGTGCTATCTGCGTCACACCACTTGTTCCCGGGGGACTATTATCAGCATCACACTGCTTGTTCCCCAGGGGAGTGCTATCTGCGTCTCACCGATTGTTCGCACGGGGAGTATTATCGGCGTCACACTGCTTGTTCCCAGGGGGAATAATATCGGCGCTACACCGCTAGTTCCCAGACGGGACGCTATTCAGGGAACACCTCTTGTTCCCAGGGGGAGTTTTATCAGCGTCACACCGCTTGTTCACAGACAGGACGCTATTCAGGGAACACCTCTTGTTCCCCGGGGGAGATCTGCGTCTCACCGCTTGTTCGCACGGGGAGTATTATCGGCGTCACACTGCTTGTTCCCAGGGGGAGTGCTATCTTCGTCACACTGCTTGTTCCCGGGGGAGTATTATCAGCGTGACACTGCTTGTTCCCAGGGGGAGTTTTATCCGCGCTGCACCGCTTATTCCCAGACGGGACGCTATTCATGAAACACCTCTTCTTCCCAGGGGGAGTTTTATCAGCGTCACACCGCTTGTTCCCGGGGGAATATTATCAGCGTCACACCGCTTGTTCCCGGACGGGACGCTATTCAGGGAACACCTCTTGTTCCCAGGGGGAGTTTTATCAGCGTCACACCGCTTGTTCCCGGGGGAGTATTATCAGCGTCACACCACTTGTTCCCGGGGGAGTATTATCAGCTTCACACTGCTTGTTCCCAGGGGGAGTAATATCGGCGCTACACCGCTTGTTCCCGGACGGGACGCTATATAGAGAACACCTCTTGTTCCCAGGGGGAGGATTATCAGCATCACTCTGCTTGTTCCCGGACGGGACGCTATACAGGGAACACCTCTTGTTACCAGGGGGAGTATTATCAGCGTCACACTGATTGTTCACGGACGGGACGCTATTCACGAGACACCTCTTGTTCCCCGGGGGAGTGCTATCTGCGTCTCACCGCTTGTTCGCACGGGGAGTATTATCGGCGTCACACTGCTTCTTCCCAGGGGGAGTGCTATCTGCGTCACACCGCTTGCTCCCGGGGGAGTATTATCAGCGTGACACTGCTTGTTCCCAGGGGGAGTTTTATCCGCGCTACACCGCTTGTTCCCAGACGTGACGCTATTCAGGGAACACCTCTTGTTCCCAGGGGGAGTATTATCGGCGTCACACTGCTTGTTCCCAGGGGGAGTTTTATCCGCGCTACACCGCTTCTTCCCGGACGGGACGCTATTCAGGGAACACCTCTTGTTCCCAGGGGGAGGATTATCAGCATCACACTGCTTGTTCCCGGACGGGACGCTATTCACGAGACACTTCTTGTTCCCAGGGGGAGTATTATCAGCGTCACACCGCTTGTTCCCGGACGGGACGCTATTCAGGGAACACCTCTTGTTCCCAGGGGGAGTTTTATCAGCGTCACACCGCTTGTTCACGGACAGGACGCTATTCAGGGAACACCTCTTGTTCCCAGGGGGAGGATTATCAGCGTCACACTGCTTGTTCCCGGACAGGACGCTATTCAGGGAACACCTCTTGTTCCCACGGGGAGGATTATCAGCATCACACTGCTTGTTCCCGGATGGGACGCTATTCACGAGACACTTCTTGTTCCCAGGGGGAGTATTCAGGGAACACGTCTTGTTCCCAGGGGGAGGATTATCAGCATCACACTGCTTGTTCCCGGATGGGACGCTATTCACGAGACACTTCTTGTTCCCAGGGGGAGTATTATCAGCGTCACACCGCTTGTTCCCGGACGGGACGCTATATAGGGAACACCTCTTGCTCCCAGGGGGAGGATTATCAGCATCACACTGCTTGTTCCCGGACGGGACGCTATACAGGGAACACCTCTTGTTACCAGGGGGAGTATTATCAGCGTCACACTGATTGTTCCCGGACGGGACGCTATTCACGAGACACCTCTTGTTCCCCGGGGGAGTGCTATCTGCGTCTCACCGCTTGTTCCCGGGGGAGTATTATCAGCGTCACACCACTTGTTCCCAGGGGGAGTATTATCAGCGTCACACTGCTTGTTCCCAGGGGGAGTAATATCGGCGCTACACCGCTTGTTCCCGGACGGGACGCTATATAGGGAACACCTCTTGTTCCCAGGGGGAGGATTATCAGCATCACACTGCTTGTTCCCGGACGGGACGCTATACAGGGAACACCTCTTGTTACCAGGGGGAGTAATATCGGCGCTACACCGCTTGTTCCCGGACGGGACGCTATACAGGGAACACCTCTTGTTCCCCAGGGGAGTGCTATCTGCGTAACACCACTTGTTCCCGGGGGAGTATTATCAGCGTCACACTGCTTGTTCCCAGGGGGAGTTTTATCCACGCTACACCGCTTGTTCCCAGACGTGACGCTATTCAGGGAACACCTCTTGTTCCCAGGGGGAGGATTATCAGCATCACACTGCTTGTTCCCGGACAAGACGCTTTTCAGGGAACACCTCTTGTTCCCAGGGGGAGTGCTATCTGCGTCACACCACTTGTTCCCGGGGGACTATTATCAGCATCACACTGCTTGTTCTCCGGGGGAGTGCTATCTGCGTCTCACCGCTTGTTCGCACGGGGAGTATTATCGGCGTCACACTGCTTGTTCCCAGACGGGACGCTATTCAGGGAACACCTCTTGTTCCCAGGGGGAGGATTATCAGCGTCACACTGCTTGTTCCCGGACGGGACGCTATACAGGGAACACCTCTTGTTACCAGGGGGAGTATTATCAGCGTCACACTGATTGTTCCCTGACGGGATGCTATTCTCGAGACACCTCTTGTTCCCAGGGGCAGTCTTATCAGAATCACACCTCTTGTTCCCGGACGGGACGCTATTCAGGGAACACCTCTTGTTCCCCAGGGGAGTGCTATCTGCGTCACACCACATGTTCCCAGGGGACTATTATCAGCGTCACACTGCTTGTTCCCAGGGGGAGTTTTATCCACGCTACACTGCTTGTTCCCAGACGTGACGCTATTCAGGGAACACCTCTTGTTCCCAGGGGGAGTATTATCGGCGTCACACTGCTTGTTCCCAGGGGGAGTTTTATCCGCGCTACACCGCTTGTTCCCGGACGGGACGCTATTCATGAAACACCTCTTCTTCCCTGGGGGAGTTTTATCCGCGCTACACCACTTGTTCCCGGACGGGACGCTATTCAGGGAACACCTCTTGTTCCCAGGGGGAGTATTATCAGCGTCACACTGCTTGTTCCCGGACGGGACGCTATTCACGAGACACTTCTTGTTCCCACGGGGAGTATTATCAGCTTCACACTGCTTGTTCCCAGGGGGAGTAATATCGGCGCCACACTGCTTGTTCCCGGACGGGACGCTATTCAGGGAACACTTCTTGTTCCCAGGGGGAGTTTTATCCGCGCTACACCGCTTGTTCCCCGACGGGACGCTATTCAGGGAACACCTCTTGTTCCCAGGGGGAGTTTTATCAGCGTCACACCGCTTGTTCACGGACAGGACGCTATTCACGAGACACCTCTTGTTCCCCGGGGGAGTGCTATCTGCGTCTCACCGCTTGTTCGCACGGGGAGTATTATCGGCGTCACACTGCTTCTTCCCAGGGGGAGTGCTATCTGCGTCACACCGCTTGTTCCCGGGGGAGTATTATCAGCGTGACACTGCTTGTTCCCAGGGGGAGTTTTATCCGCGCTACACCGCTTGTTCCCAGACGTGACGCTATTCAGGGAACACCTCTTGTTCCCAGGGGGAGTATTATCGGCGTCACACTGCTTGTTCCCAGGGGGAGTTTTATCCGCGCTACACCGCTTGTTCCCGGACGGGACGCTATTCACGAAACACCTCTTCTTCCCAGGGGGAGTTTTATCAGTGTCACACCGCTTGTTCCCGGGGGAGTATTATCAGCGTCACACTGCTTGTTCCCAGGGGGAGTGCTATCTGCGTCACACCACTTGTTCCCAGGGGGAGTATTATCAGCGTCAGACTGCTTGTTCCCAGGGGGAGTAATATCGGCGCTACACCGCTTGTTCCCGGACGGGACGCTATTCAGGGAACACCTCTTGTTCCCAGGGGGAGGATTATCAGCATCACACTGCTTGTTCCCGGACGGGACGCTATTCACGAGACACTTCTTGTTCCCAGGGGGAGTATTATCAGCGTCACACCGCTTGTTCCCGGACGGGACGCTATTCAGGGAACACCTCTTGTTCCCAGGGGGAGTGCTATCTGCGTCACACCACTTGTTCCCGGGGGACTATTATCAGCATCACACTGCTTGTTCCCCAGGGGAGTGCTATCTGCGTCTCACCGCTTGTTCGCACGGGGAGTATTATCGGCGTCACACTGCTTGTTCCCAGGGGGAATAATATCGGCGCTACACCGCTAGTTCCCAGACGGGACGCTATACAGGGAACACCTCTTGTTACCGGGGGAGTATTATCAGCTTCACACTAATTGTTCCCGGACGGGACGCTATTCACGAGACACCTCTTGTTCCCAGGGGGAGTTTTATCAGCATCACACCGCTTGTTCCCGGACGGGACACTATTCAGGGAACACCTCTTGTTCCCCGGGGGAGATCTGCGTCTCACCGCTTGTTCGCACGGGGAGTATTATCGGCGTCACACTGCTTGTTCCCAGGGGGAGTGCTATCTTCGTCACACCGCTTGTTCCCGGGGGAGTATTATCAGCGTGACACTGCTTGTTCCCAGGGGGAGTTTTATCCGCGCTACACCGCTTATTCCCAGACGGGACGCTATTCACGAACCACCTCTTCTTCCCAGGGGGAGTTTTATCAGCGTCACACCGCTTGTTCCCGGGGGAGTATTATCAGCGTCACACCGCTTGTTCCCGGACGGGACGCTATTCAGGGAACACCTCTTGTTCCCAGGGGGAGTATTATCAGCGTCACACCGCTTGTTCCCGGGGGAGTATTATCAGCATCACACCGCTTGTTCCCGGACGGGACGCTATTCCGGGAACACCTCTTGTTCCCAGGGGAAGTATTATCAGCGTCACACTGCTTGTTCCCAGGGGGAGTTTTATCCGCGCTACACCGCTTCTTCCCGGACGGGACGCTATTCACGAAACACCTCTTCTTCCCAGGGGGAGTTTTATCAGCGTCACACCGCTTGTTCCCGGGGGAGTATTATCAGCGTCACACTGCTTGTTCCCGGACGGGACGCTATTCAGGGAACACCTCTTGTTCCCAGGGGGAGGATTATCAGCATCACACTGCTTGTTCCCGGACGGGACGCTATTCACGAGACACCTCTTGTTCCCAGGGGGAGAATTATCAGCGTCACACCGCTTGTTCCCGGACGGGACGCTATATAGGGAACACCTCTTCTTCCCAGGGGGAGTTTTATCAGCGTCACACTGCTTGTTCCCGGACGGGACGCTATACAGGGAACACCTCTTGTTACAAGGGGGAGTATTATCAGCGTGACACTGCTTGTTCCCAGGGGGAGTTTTATCTGCGCTACACCGCTTATTCCCAGACGTGACGCTATTCAGGGAACACCTCTTGTTCCCAGGGGGAGTATTATCGGCATCACACTGCTTGTTCCCAGGGGGAGTTTTATCCGCGCTACACCGCTTGTTCCCGGACGGGACGCTATACAGGGAACACCTCTTGTTACCAGGGGGAGTATTATCAGCATCACACTGATTGTTCCCGGACGGGACGCCATTCACGAGACACCTCTTGTTCCCCGGGGGAGTGCTATCTGCGTCTCACCGCTTGTTCGCACGGGGAGTATTATCGGCGTCACACTGCTTCTTCCCAGGGGGAGTGCTATCTGCGTCACACCGCTTGTTCCCGGGGGACTATTATCAGCGTCACACTGCTTGTTCCCAGGGGGAGTTTTATCCACGATACACCGCTTGTTCCCAGACGTGACGCTATTCAGGGAACACCTCTTGTTCCCAGGGGGAGTATTATCGGCGTCACACTGCTTGTTCCCAGGGGGAGTTTTATCTGCGCTACACCGCTTGTTCCCGGACGGGACGCTATTCATGAAACACCTCTTCTTCCCAGGGGGATTTTTATCCGCGCTACACCACTTGTTCCCGGACGGGACATTATTCAGGGAACACCTCTTGTTCCCAGGGGGAGTATTATCAGCGTCACACTGCTTGTTCCCGGACGGGACGCTATTCACGAGACACTTCTTGTTCCCACGGGGAGTATTATCAGCTTCACACTGCTTGTTCCCAGGGGGAGTATTATCGGCGCCACACTGCTTGTTCCCGGACGGGACGCTATTCAGGGAACACTTCTTGTTCCCAGGGGGAGTTTTATCCGCGCTACACCGCTTGTTCCCGGACGGGACGCTATTCACGAGACACTTCTTGTTCCCAGGGGGAGTATTATCAGCGTCACACCGCTTGTTCCCGGACGGGACGCTATTCAGGGAACACCTCTTGTTCCCAGGGGGAGTGCTATCTGCGTCACACCACTTGTTCCCGGGGGACTATTATCAGCATCACACTGCTTGTTCCCCAGGGGAGTGCTATCTGCGTCTCACCGCTTGTTCGCACGGGGAGTATTATCGGCGTCACACTGCTTGTTCCCAGGGGGAATAATATCGGCGCTACACCGCTAGTTCCCGGACGGGACGCTATTCAGGGAACACCTCTTGTTCCTTGGGGGAGTTTTATCAGCGTCACACCGCTTGTTCACAGACAGGACGCTATTCAGGGAACACCTCTTGTTCCCAGGGGGAGGATTATCAGCGTCACACTGCTTGTTCCCGGACGGGACGCTATACAGGGAACACCTCTTGTTACCAGGGGGAGTATTATCAGCTTCACACTGATTGTTCCCGGACGGGACGCTATTCACGAGACACCTCTTGTTCCCAGGGGGAGTTTTATCAGCATCACACCGCTTGTTCCCGGACGGGACGCTATTCAGGGAACACCTCTTGTTCCCCGGGGGAGATCTGCGTCTCACCGCTTGTTCGCACGGGGAGTATTATCGGCGTCACACTGCTTTTTCCCAGGGGGAGTGCTATCTTCGTCACACCGCTTGTTCCCGGGGGAGTATTATCAGCGTGACACTGCTTGTTCCCAGGGGGAGTTTTATCCGCGCTACACCGCTTATTCCCAGACGGGACGCTATTCACGAACCACCTCTTCTTCCCGGGGGAGTTTTATCAGCGTCACACCGCTTGTTCCCGGGGGAGTATTATCAGAGTCACACCACTTGTTCCCAGGGGGAGTATTATCAGCGTCACACTGATTGTTCCCGGACGGGACGCTATTCACGAGACACCTCTTGTTCCCCGGGGGAGTGCTATCTGCGTCTCACCGCTTGTTCGCACGGGGAGTATTATCGGCGTCACACTGCTTCTTCCCAGGGGGAGTGCTATCTGCGTCACACCGCTTGTTCCCGGGGGAGTATTATCAGCGTGACACTGCTTGTTCCCAGGGGGAGTTTTATCCGCGCTACACCGCTTGTTCCCAGACGTGACGCTATTCAGGGAACACCTCTTGTTCCCAGGGGGAGTATTATCGGCGTCACACTGCTTGTTCCCAGGGGGAGTTTTATCCGCGCTACACCGCTTCTTCCCGGACGGGACGCTATTCACGAAACACCTCTTCTTCCCAGGGGGAGTTTTATCAGCGTCACACCGCTTGTTCCCGGGGGAGTATTATCAGCGTCACACTGCTTGTTCCCAGGGGGAGTGCTATCTGCGTCACACCACTTGTTCCCAGGGGGAGTATTATCAGCGTCACACTGCTTGTTCCCAGGGGGAGTAATATCGGCGCTACACCGCTTGTTCCCGGACGGGACGCTATTCAGGGAACACCTCTTGTTCCCAGGGGGAGGATTATCAGCATCACACTGCTTGTTCCCGGACGGGACGCTATTCACGAGACACTTCTTGTTCCCAGGGGGAGTATTATCAGCGTCACACCGCTTGTTCCCGGACGGGACGCTATTCAGGGAACACCTCTTGTTCCCAGGGGGAGTGCTATCTGCGTCACACCACTTGTTCCCGGGGGACTATTATCAGCATCACACTGCTTGTTCCCCAGGGGAGTGCTATCTGCGTCTCACCGCTTGTTCGCACGGGGAGTATTATCGGCGTCACACTGCTTGTTCCCAGGGGGAATAATATCGGCGCTACACCGCTAGTTCCCGGACGGGACGCTATTCAGGGAACACCTCTTGTTCCCAGGGGGAGTATTATCGGGGTCACACTGCTTGTTCCCAGGGGGAGTTTTATCCGCGCTACACCGCTTGTTCCCGGACGGGACGCTATTCAGGGAACACCTCTTGTTCCCAGGGGGAGGATTATCAGCATCACACTGCTTGTTCCCGGATGGGACGCTATTCACGAGACACTTCTTGTTCCCAGGGGGAGTATTATCAGCGTCACACCGCTTGTTCCCGGACGGGACGCTATATAGGGAACACCTCTTGCTCCCAGGGGGAGGATTATCAGCATCACACTGCTCGTTCCCGGACGGGACGCTATACAGGGAACACCTCTTGTTCCCAGGGGGAGTATTATCGGCGTCACACTGCTTGTTCCCAGGGGGAGTTTTATCCGCGCTACACCGCTTCTTCCCGGACGGGACGCTATTCACGAAACACCTCTTCTTCCCAGGGGGAGTTTTATCAGCGTCACACCGCTTGTTCCCGGGGGAGTATTATCAGCGTCACACTGCTTGTTCCCAGGGGGAGTGCTATCTGTGTCAAACCACTTGTTCTCAGGGGGAGTATTATCAGCGTCACACTGCTTGTTCCCAGGGGGAGTAATATCGGCGCTACACCGCTTGTTCCCGGACGGGACGCTATTCAGGGAACACCTCTTGTTCCCAGGGGGAGGATTATCAGCATCACACTGCTTGTTCCCGGACGGGACACTATTCACGAGACACTTCTTGTTCCCAGGGGGAGTATTATCAGCGTCACACCGCTTGTTCCCGGACGGGACGCTATTCAGGGAACACCTCTTGTTCCCAGGGGGAGTGCTATCTGCGTCACACCACTTGTTCCCGGGGGACTATTATCAGCATCACACTGCTTGTTCCCCAGGGGAGTGCTATCTGCGTCTCACCGCTTGTTCGCACGGGGAGTATTATCGGCGTCACACTGCTTGTTCCCAGGGGGAATAATATCGGCGCTACACCGCTAGTTCCCGGACGGGACGCTATTCAGGGAACACCTCTTGTTCCCAGGGGGAGTATTATCGGGGTCACACTGCTTGTTCCCAGGGGGAGTTTTATCCGCGCTACACCGCTTGGTCCCGGACGGGACGCTATTCAGGGAACACCTCTTGTTCCCAGGGGGAGGATTATCAGCATCACACTGCTTGTTCCCGGATGGGACGCTATTCACGAGACACTTCTTGTTCCCAGGGGGAGTATTATCAGCGTCACACCGCTTGTTCCCGGACGGGACGCTATATAGGGAACACCTCTTGTTACCAGGGGGAGTATTATCAGCGTCACACTGATTGTTCCCGGACGGGACGCTATTCACGAGACACCTCTTGTTCCCCGGGGGAGTGCTATCTGCGTCTCACCGCTTGTTCCTGGGGGAGTATTATCAGCGTCACACCAATTGTTCCCAGGGGGAGTATTATCAGCGTCACACTGCTTGTTCCCAGGGGGAGTAATATCGGCGCTACACCGCTTGTTCCCGGACGGGACGCTATATAGGGAACACCTCTTGTTCCCAGGGGGAGGATTATCAGCATCACACTGCTTGTTCCCGGACGGGACGCTATACAGGGAACACCTCTTGTTACCAGGGGGAGTAATATCGGCGCTACACCGCTTGTTCCCGGACGGGACGCTATACAGGGAACACCTCTTGTTCCCCAGGGGAGTGCTATCTGCGTAACACCACTTGTTCCCGGGGGAGTATTATCAGCGTCACACTGCTTGTTCCCAGGGGGAGTTTTATCCACGCTACACCGCTTGTTCCCAGACGTGACGCTATTCAGGGAACACCTCTTGTTCCCAGGGGGAGGATTATCAGCATCACACTGCTTGTTCCCGGACAAGACGCTTTTCAGGGAACACCTCTTGTTCCCAGGGGGAGTGCTATCTGCGTCACACCACTTGTTCCCGGGGGACTATTATCAGCATCACACTGCTTGTTCTCCGGGGGAGTGCTATCTGCGTCTCACCGCTTGTTCGCACGGGGAGTATTATCAGCGTCACACTGCTTGTTCCCGGACGGGACGCTATACAGGGAACACCTCTTGTTACCAGGGGGAGTATTATCAGCGTCACACTGATTGTTCCCGGACGGGACGCTATTCACGAGACACCTCTTGTTCCCCGGGGGAGTGCTATCTGCGTCACACCGCTTGTTCCTGGGGGCGTATTATCAGCGTGACACTGCTTCTTCCCAGGGGGAGTTTTATCCGCGCTACACCGCTTGTTCCCAGACGTGACGCTATTCAGGGAACACCTCTTGTTCCCAGGGGGAGTATTATCGGCGTCATACTGCTTGTTCCCAGGGTTAGTTTTATCCGCGCTACACCGCTTGTTCCCGGACCGGACGCTATTCAGGGAACACCTCTTGTTCCCATGGGGAGGATTATCAGCATCACACTGCTTGTTCCCGGACGGGACGCTATTCATGAGACACCTCTTGTTCCCAGGGGGAGTATTATCAGCGTCACACTGCTTGTTCCCAGACGTGACGCTATTCAGGGAACACCTCTTGTTCCCAGGGGGAGTATTATCGGCATCACACTGCTTGTTCCCAGGGGGAGTTTTATCCGCGCTACACCGCTTGTTCCCGGATGGGACGCTATTCAGGGAACACCTCTTGTTCCCAGGGGGAGGATTATCAGCGTCACACTGCTTGTTCCCGGACGGGACGTTATTCACGAGACACTTCTTGTTCCCAGGGGGAGTATTATCAGCGTCACACCGCTTGTTCCCGGACGGGACGCTATTCAGGGAACACCTCTTGTTCCCCGGGGGAGATCTGCGTCTCACCGCTTGTTCGCACGGGGAGTATTATCGGCGTCACACTGCTTGTTCCCAGGGGGAGTGCTATCTTCGTCACACCGCTTGTTCCCGGGGGAGTATTATCAGCGTGACACTGCTTGTTCCCAGGGGGAGTTTTATCCGCGCTACACCGCTTATTCCCAGACGGGACGCTATTCACGAACCACCTCTTCTTCCCAGGGGGAGTTTTATCAGCGTCACACCGCTTGTTCCCGGGGGAGTATTATCAGCGTCACACCGCTTGTTCCCGGACGGGACGCTATTCAGGGAACACCTCTTGTTCCCAGGGGGAGTATTATCAGCGTCACACCGCTTGTTCCCGGGGGAGTATTATCAGCATCACACCGCTTGTCCCCGGACGGGACGCTATTCCGGGAACACCTCTTGTTCCCAGGGGAAGTATTATCAGCGTCACACTGCTTGTTCCCAGGGGGAGTTTTATCCGCGCTACACCGCTTCTTCCCGGACGGGACGCTATTCACGAAACACCTCTTCTTCCCAGGGGGAGTTTTATCAGCGTCACACCGCTTGTTCCCGGGGGAGTATTATCAGCGTCACACTGCTTGTTCCCGGACGGGACGCTATTCACGAGACACCTCTTGTTCCCAGGGTGAGTATTATCAGCGTCACACCGCTTGTTCCCGGACGGGACGCTATATAGGGAACACCTCTTCTTCCCAGGGGGAGTTTTATCAGCGTCACACTGCTTGTTCCCGGACGGGACGCTATACAGGGAACACCTCTTGTTACCAGGGGGAGTATTATCAGCGTGACACTGCTTGTTCCCAGGGGGAGTTTTATCTGCGCTACACCGCTTATTCCCAGACGTGACGCTATTCAGGGAACACCTCTTGTTCCCAGGGGGAGTATTATCGGCATCACACTGCTTGTTCCCAGGGGGAGTTTTATCCGCGCTACACCGCTTGTTCCCGGACGGGACGCTATACAGGGAACACCTCTTGTTACCAGGGGGAGTATTATCAGCATCACACTGATTGTTCCCGGACGGGACGCTATTCACGAGACACCTCTTGTTCCCCGGGGGAGTGCTATCTGCGTCTCACCGCTTGTTCGCACGGGGAGTATTATCGGCGTCACACTGCTTCTTCCCAGAGGGAGTGCTATCTGCGTCACACCGCTTGTTCCCGGGGGACTATTATCAGCGTCACACTGCTTGTTCCCAGGGGGAGTTTTATCCACGCTACACCGCTTGTTCCCAGACGTGACGCTATTCAGGGAACACCTCTTGTTCCCAGGGGGAGTATTATCGGCGTCACACTGCTTGTTCCCAGGGGGAGTTTTATCCGCGCTACACCGCTTGTTCCCGGACGGGACGCTATTCATGAAACACCTCTTCTTCCCAGGGGGAGTTTTATCCGCGCTACACCACTTGTTCCCGGACGGGACATTATTCAGGGAACACCTCTTGTTCCCAGGGGGAGTATTATCAGCGTCACACTGCTTGTTCCCGGACGGGACGCTATTCACGAGACACTTCTTGTTCCCACGGGGAGTATTATCAGCTTCACACTGCTTGTTCCCAGGGGGAGTAATATCGGCGCCACACTGCTTGTTCCCGGACGGGACGCTATTCAGGGAACACTTCTTGTTCCCAGGGGGAGTTTTATCCGCGCTACAACGCTTGTTCCCGGACGGGACGTTATTCACGAGACACTTCTTGTTCCGAGGGGGAGTATTATCAGCGTCACACCGCTTGTTCCCGGACGGGACGCTATTCAGGGAACACCTCTTGTTCCCAGGGGGAGTGCTATCTGCGTCACACCACTTGTTCCCGGGGGACTATTATCAGCATCACACTGCTTGTTCCCCAGGGGAGTGCTATCTGCGTCTCACCGCTTGTTCGCACGGGGAGTATTATCGGCGTCACACTGCTTGTTCCCAGGGGGAATAATATCGGCGCTACACCGCTAGTTCCCGGACGGGACGCTATTCAGGGAACACCTCTTGTTCCCAGGGGGAGTTTTATCAGCGTCACACCGCTTGTTCACGGACAGGACGCTATTCAGGGAACACCTCTTGTTCCCAGGGGGAGGATTATCAGCGTCACACTGCTTGTTCCCGGACGGGACGCTATACAGGGAACACCTCTTGTTACCAGGGGGAGTATTATCAGCTTCACACTAATTGTTCCCGGACGGGACGCTATTCACGAGACACCTCTTGTTCCCAGGGGGAGTTTTATCAGCATCACACCGCTTGTTCCCGGACGGGACGCTATTCAGGGAACACCTCTTGTTCCCCGGGGGAGATCTGCGTCTCACCGCTTGTTCGCACGGGGAGTATTATCGGCGTCACACTGCTTGTTCCCAGGGGGAGTGCTATCTTCGTCACACCGCTTGTTCCCGGGGGAGTATTATCAGCGTGACACTGCTTGTTCCCAGGGGGAGTTTTATCCGCACTACACCGCTTATTCCCAGACGGGACGCTATTCACGAACCACCTCTTCTTCCCAGGGGGAGTTTTATCAGCGTCACACCGCTTGTTCCCGGGGGAGTATTATCAGCGTCACACCGCTTGTTCCCGGACGGGACGCTATTCAGGGAACACCTCTTGTTCCCAGGGGGAGTATTATCAGCGTCATACCGCTTGTTCCCGGGGGAGTATTATCATCATCACACCGCTTGTTCCCGGACGGGACGCTATTCAGAGAACACCTCTTGTTCCCCGGGGGAGATCTGCATCTCACCGCTTGTTCGCACGGGGAGTATTATCGGCGTCACACTGCTTGTTCCCAGGCGGAGTGCTATCTTCGTCACACCGCTTGTTCCCGGGGGAGTATTATCAGCGTGACACTGCTTGTTCCCGGGGGAGTTTTATCCGCGCTACACCGCTTATTTCCAGACGGGACGATATTCACGAAACACCTCTTCTTCCCAGGGGGAGTTTTATCAGCGTCACACCGCTTGTTACCGGGGGAGTATTATCAGCGTCACACTGATTGTTCCCGGACGGGACGCTATACAGGGAACACCTCTTGTTACCAGGGGGAGTATTATCAGCGTCACACTGCTTGTTCCCGGACGGGACGCTATTCACGAGACACCTCTTGTTCCCCGGGGGAGTGCTATCTGCGTCTCACCGCTTGTTCACACGGGGAGTATTATCGGCGTCACACTGCTTCTTCCCAGGGGGAGTGCTATCTGCGTCACACCGCTTGTTCCCGGGGGAGTATTATCAGCGTGACACTGCTTGTTCCCAGGGGGAGTTTTATCCGCGCTACACCGCTTGTTCCCAGACGTGACGCTATTCAGGGAACACCTCTTGTTCCCAGGGGGAGTATTATCGGCATCACACTGCTTGTTCCCAGGGGGAGTTTTATCCGCGCTACACCGCTTCTTCCCGGACGGGACGCTATTCACGAAACACCTCTTCTTCCCAGGGGGAGTTTTATCAGCGTCACACCGCTTGTTCCCGGGGGAGTATTATCAGCGTCACACTGCTTGTTCCCAGGGGGAGTTTTATCCGCGCTACACCGCTTCTTCCCGGACGGGACGCTATTCACGAAACACCTCTTCTTCCCAGGGGGAGTTTTATCAGCGTCACACCTCTTGTTACCAGGGGGAGTATTATCAGCGTCACACTGATTGTTCCCGGACGGGACGCTATTCACGAGACACCTCTTGTTTCCCGGGGGAGTGCTACCTGCGTCTCACCGCTTGTTCGCACGGGGAGTATTATCGGCGTCACACTGCTTCTTCCCAGGGGGAGTGCTATCTGCGTCACACCGCTTGTTCCCGGGGGAGTATTATCGGCGTCACACTGCTTGTTCCCAGGGGGAGTTTTATCCGCGCTACACCGCTTGTTCCCGGACGGGACGCTATTCAGGGAACACCTCTTGTTCCCAGGGGGAGGATTATCAGTATCACACTGCTTGTTCCCAGACGGGACGCTATTCACGAGACACTTCTTGTTCCCAGGGGGAGTATTATCAGCGTCACACCGCTTGTTCCCGGACGGGACGCTATTCAGGGAACACCTCTTGTTCCCAGGGGGAGTGCTATCTGCGTCACACCACTTGTTCCCGGGGGACTATTATCAGCATCACACTGCTTGTTCCCCAGGGGAGTGCTATCTGCGTCTCACCGCTTGTTCGCACGGGGAGTATTATCGGCGTCACACTGCTTGTTCCCAGGGGGAATAATATCGGCGCTACACCGCTAGTTCCCAGACGGGACGCTATTCAGGGAACACCTCTTGTTCCCAGGGGGAGGATTATCAGCGTCACACTGCTTGTTCCCGGACGGGACGCTATACAGGGAACACCTCTTGTTACCAGGGGGAGTATTATCAGCTTCACACTAATTGTTCCCGGACGGGACGCTATTCACGAGACACCTCTTGTTCCCAGGGGGAGTTTTATCAGCATCACACCGCTTGTTCCCGGGGGAGTATTATCAGCGTCTCACCGCTTGTTCCCGGACGGGACGCTATTCAGGGAACACCTCTTGTTCCCCGGGGGAGATCTGCGTCTCACCGCTTGTTCGCACGGGGAGTATTATCGGCGTCACACTGCTTGTTCCCAGGGGGAGTGCTATCTTCGTCACACCGCTTGTTCCCGGGGGAGTATTATCAGCGTGACACTGCTTGTTCCCAGGGGGAGTTTTATCCGCACTACACCGCTTATTCCCAGACGGGACGCTATTCACGAACCAACTCTTCTTCCCAGGGGGAGTTTTATCAGCGTCACACCGCTTGTTCCCGGGGGAGTATTATCAGCGTCACACCGCTTGTTCCCGGACGGGACGCTATTCAGGGAACACCTCTTGTTCCCAGGGGGAGTATTATCAGCGTCACACCGCTTGTTCCCGGGGGAGTATTATCATCATCACACCGCTTGTTCCCGGACGGGACGCTATTCAGGGAACACCTCTTGTTCCCCGGGGGAGATCTGCATCTCACCGCTTGTTCGCACGGGGAGTGTTATCGGCGTCACACTGCTTGTTCCCAGGCGGAGTGCTATCTTCGTCACACCGCTTGTTCCCGGGGGAGTATTATCAGCGTGACACTGCTTGTTCCCGGGGGAGTTTTATCCGCGCTACACCGCTTATTTCCAGACGGGACGATATTCACGAAACACCTCTTCTTCCCAGGGGGAGTTTTATCAGCGTCACACCGCTTGTTACCGGGGGAGTATTATCAGCGTCACACTGATTGTTCCCGGACGGGACGCTATACAGGGAACACCTCTTGTTACCAGGGGGAGTATTATCAGCGTCACACTGCTTGTTCCCGGACGGGACGCTATTCACGAGACACCTCTTGTTCCCCGGGGGAGTGCTATCTGCGTCTCACCGCTTGTTCACACGGGGAGTATTATCAGCGTCACACTGCTTCTTCCCAGGGGGAGTGCTATCTGCGTCACACCGCTTGTTCCCGGGGGAGTATTATCAGCGTGACACTGCTTGTTCCCAGGGGGAGTTTTATCCGCGCTACACCGCTTGTTCCCAGACGTGACGCTATTCAGGGAACACCTCTTGTTCCCAGGGGGAGTATTATCGGCATCACACTGCTTGTTCCCAGGGGGAGTTTTATCCGCGCTACACCGCTTCTTCCCGGACGGGACGCTATTCACGAAACACCTCTTCTTCCCAGGCGGAGTTTTATCAGCGTCACACCGCTTGTTCCCGGGGGAGTATTATCAGCGTCACACTGCTTGTTCCCAGGGGGAGTTTTATCCGCGCTACACCGCTTCTTCCCGGACGGGACGCTATTCACGAAACACCTCTTCTTCCCAGGGGGAGTTTTATCAGCGTCACACTGATTGTTCCCGGACGGGACGCTATTCACGAGACACCTCTTGTTTCCCGGGGGAGTGCTATCTGCGTCTCACCGCTTGTTCGCACGGGGAGTATTATCGGCGTCACACTGCTTCTTCCCAGGGGGAGTGCTATCTGCGTCACACCGCTTGTTCCCGGGGGAGTATTATCGGCGTCACACTGCTTGTTCCCAGGGGGAGTTTTATCCGCGCTACACCGCTTGTTCCCGGACGGGACGCTATTCAGGGAACACCTCTTGTTCCCAGAGGGAGGATTATCAGCATCACACTGCTTGTTCCCAGACGGGACGCTATTCACGAGACACTTCTTGTTCCCAGGGGGAGTATTATCAGCGTCACACCGCTTGTTCCCGGACGGGACGCTATTCAGGGAACACCTCTTGTTCCCAGGGGGAGTGCTATCTGCGTCACACCACTTGTTCCCGGGGGACTATTATCAGCATCACACTGCTTGTTCCCCAGGGGAGTGCTATCTGCTTCTCACCGCTTGTTCGCACGGGGAGTATTATCGGCGTCACACTGCTTGTTCCCAGGGGGAATAATATCGGCGCTACACCGCTAGTTCCCAGACGGGACGCTATTCAGGGAACACCTATTGTTCCCAGGGGGAGGATTATCAGCGTCACACTGCTTGTTCCCGGATGGGACGCTATTCAGGGAACACCACTTGTTACCAGGGGGAGTATTATCAGCTTCACACTAATTGTTCCCGGACGGGACGCTATTCACGAGACACCTCTTGTTCCCAGGGGGAGTTTTATCAGCATCACACCGCTTGTTCCCGGACGGGACACTATTCAGGGAACACCTCTTGTTCCCCGGGGGAGATCTGCGTCTCACCGCTTGTTCGCACGGGGAGTATTATCGGCGTCACACTGCTTCTTCCCAGGGGGAGTGCTATCTTCGTCACACCGCTTGTTCCCGGGGGAGTATTATCAGCGTGACACTGCTTGTTCCCAGGGGGAGTTTTATCCGCACTACACCGCTTATTCCCAGACGGGACGCTATTCACGAACCACCTCTTCTTCCCAGGGGGAGTTTTATCAGCGTCACACCGCTTGTTCCCGGGGGAGTATTATCAGCGTCACACCGCTTGTTCCCGGACGGGACGCTATTCATGGAACACCTCTTGTTCCCAGGGGGAGTATTATCAGCGTCACACCGCTTGTTCCCGGGGGAGTATTATCAGCATCACACCGCTTGTTCCCGGACGGGACGCTATTCCGGGAACACCTCTTGTTCCCAGGGGAAGTATTATCAGCGTCACACTGCTTGTTCCCAGGGGGAGTTTTATCCGCGCTACACCGCTTCTTCCCGGACGGGACGCTATTCACGAAACACCTCTTCTTCCCAGGGGGAGTTTTATCAGCGTCACACCGCTTGTTCCCGGGGGAGTATTATCAGCGTCACACTGCTTGTTCCCGGACGGGACGCTATTCAGGGAACACCTCTTGTTCCCAGGGGGAGGATTATCAGCATCACACTGCTTGTTCCCGGACGGGACGCTATTCACGAGACACCTCTTGTTCCCAGGGTGAGTATTATCAGCGTCACACCGCTTGTTCCCGGACGGGACGCTATATAGGGAACACCTCTTCTTCCCAGGGGGAGTTTTATCAGCGTCACACTGCTTGTTCCCGGACGGGACGCTATACAGGGAACACCTCTTGTTACCAGGGGGAGTATTATCAGCGTGACACTGCTTGTTCCCAGGGGGAGTTTTATCTGCGCTACACCGCTTATTCCCAGACGTGACGCTATTCAGGGAACACCTCTTGTTCCCAGGGGGAGTATTATCGGCATCACACTGCTTGTTCCCAAGGGGGAGTTTTATCCGCGCTACACCGCTTGTTCCCGGACGGGACGCTATACAGGGAACACCTCTTGTTACCAGGGGGAGTATTATCAGCATCACACTGATTGTTCCCGGACGGGACGCTATTCACGAGACACCTCTTGTTCCCCGGGGGAGTGCTATCTGCGTCTCACCGCTTGTTCGCACGGGGAGTATTATCGGCGTCACACTGCTTCTTCCCAGGGGGAGTGCTATCTGCGTCACACCGCTTGTTCCCGGGGGACTATTATCAGCGTCACACTGCTTGTTCCCAGGGGGAGTTTTATCCACGCTACACCGCTTGTTCCCAGACGTGACGCTATTCAGGGAACACCTCTTGTTCCCAGGGGGAGTATTATCGGCGTCACACTGCTTGTTCCCAGGGGGAGTTTTATCCGCGCTACACCGCTTGTTCCCGAACGGGACGCTATTCATGAAACACCTCTTCTTCCCAGGGGGAGTTTTATCCGCGCTACATCACTTGTTCCCGGACGGGACATTATTCAGGGAACACCTCTTGTTCCCAGGGGGAGTATTATCAGCGTCACACTCCTTGTTCCCGGACGGGACGCTATTCACGAGACACTTCTTGTTCCCACGGGGAGTATTATCAGCTTCACACTGCTTGTTCCCAGGGGGAGTAATATCGGCGCCACACTGCTTGTTCCCGGACGGGACGCTATTCAGGGAACACTTCTTGTTCCCAGGGGGAGTTTTATCCGCGCTACAACGCTTGTTCCCGGACGGGACGCTATTCACGAGACACTTCTTGTTCCCAGGGGGAGTATTATCAGCGTCACACCGCTTGTTCCCGGACGGGACGCTATTCAGGGAACACCTCTTGTTCCCAGGGGCAGTGCTATCTGCGTCACACCACTTGTTCCCGGGGGACTATTATCAGCATCACACTGCTTGTTACCCAGGGGAGTGCTATCTGCGTCTCACCGCTTGTTCGCACGGGGAGTATTATCGGCGTCACACTGCTTGTTCCCACGGGGAATAATATCGGCGCTACACCGCTAGTTCCCGGACGGGACGCTATTCAGGGAACACCTCTTGTTCCCAGGGGGAGTTTTATCAGCGTCACACCGCTTGTTCACAGACAGGACGCTATTCAGGGAACACCTCTTGTTCCCAGGGGGAGGATTATCAGCGTCACACTGCTTGTTCCCGGACGGGACGCTATACAGGGAACACCTCTTGTTACCAGGGGGAGTATTATCAGCTTCACACTGATTGTTCCCGGACGGGACGCTATTCACGAGACACCTCTTGTTCCCAGGGGGAGTTTTATCAGCATCACACCGCTTGTTCCCGGACGGGACGCTATTCAGGGAACACCTCTTGTTCCCCGGGGGAGATCTGCGTCTCACCGCTTGTTCGCACGGGGAGTATTATCGGCGTCACACTGCTTGTTCCCAGGGGGAGTGCTATCTTCGTCACACCGCTTGTTCCCGGGGGAGTATTATCAGCGTGACACTGCTTGTTCCCAGGGGGAGTTTTATCCGCGCTACACCGCTTATTCCCAGACGGGACGCTATTCACGAACCACCTCTTCTTCCCAGGGGTAGTTTTATCAGCGTCACACCGCTTGTTCCCGGGGGAGTATTATCAGCGTCACACCGCTTGTTCCCGGACGGGACGCTATTCAGGGAACACCTCTTGTTCACAGGGGGAGTATTATCAGCGTCACACCGCTTGTTCCCGGGGGAGTATTATCAGCATCACACCGCTTGTTCCCGGACGGGACGCTATTCAGGGAACACCTCTTGTTCCCAGGGGGAGTATTATCAGCGTCACACTGCTTGTTCCCAGGGGGAGTTTTATCCGCGCTACACCGCTTCTTCCCGGACGGGACGCTATTCACGAAACACCTCTTCTTCCCAGGGGGAGTTTTATCAGCGTCACACCGCTTGTTCCCGGGGGAGTATTATCAGCGTCACACTGCTTGTTCCCGGACGGGACGCTATACAGGGAACACCTCTTGTTACCAGGGGGAGTATTATCAGCGTCACACTGATTGTTCCCGGACGGGACGCTATTCACGAGACACCTCTTGTTCCCCGGGGGAGTGCTATCTGCGTCTCACCGCTTGTTCGCACGGGGAGTATTATCGGCGTCACACTGCTTCTTCCCAGGGGGAGTGCTATCTGCGTCACACCGCTTGTTCCCGGGGGCGTATTATCAGCGTGACACTGCTTGTTCCCAGGGGGAGTTTTATCCGCGCTACACCGCTTGTTCCCAGACGTGACGCTATTCAGGGAACACCGCTTGTTCCCGGGGGACTATTATCAGCGTCACACTGCTTGTTCCCAGGGGGAGTTTTATCCGCGCTACACCGCTTGTTCCCAGACGTGACGCTATTCAGGGAACACCTCTTGTTCCCAGGGGGAGGATTATCAGCATCACACTGCTTGTTCCCGGACGGGACGCTATTCACGAGACACCTCTTGTTCCCAGGGGGAGTATTATCAGCGTCACACCGCTTGTTCCCGGACGGGACGCTATATAGGGAACACCTCTTCTTCCCAGGGGGAGTTTTATCAGCGTCACACTGCTTGTTCCCGGACGGGACGCTATAGAGGGAACACCTCTTGTTACCAGGGGGAGTATTATCGGCATCACACTGCTTGTTCCCAGGGGGAGTTTTATCCGCGCTACACCGCTTGTTCCCGGACGGGACGCTATTCAGGGAACACCTCTTGTTCCCAGGGGGAGTAATATCGGCGCCACACTGCTTGTTCCCGGACGGGACGCTATTCAGGGAACACTTCTTGTTCCCAGGGGGAGTTTTATCCGCGCTACAACGCTTGTTCCCGGACGGGACGCTATTCACGAGACACTTCTTGTTCCCAGCGGGAGTATTATCAGCGTCACACCGCTTGTTCCCGGACGGGACGCTATTCAGGGAACACCTCTTGTTCCCAGGGGGAGTGCTATCTGCGTCACACCACTTGTTCCCGGGGGACTATTATCAGCATCACACTGCTTGTTACCCAGGGGAGTGCTATCTGCGTCTCACCGCTTGTTCGCACGGGGAGTATTATCGGCGTCACACTGCTTGTTCCCACGGGGAATAATATCGGCGCTACACCGCTAGTTCCCGGACGGGACGCTATTCAGGGAACACCTCTTGTTCCCAGGGGGAGTTTTATCAGCGTCACACCGCTTGTTCACAGACAGGACGCTATTCAGGGAACACCTCTTGTTCCCAGGGGGAGGATTATCAGCGTCACACTGCTTGTTCCCGGACGGGACGCTATACAGGGAACACCTCTTGTTACCAGGGGGAGTATTATCAGCTTCACACTGATTGTTCCCGGACGGGACGCTATTCACGAGACACCTCTTGTTCCCAGGGGGAGTTTTATCAGCATCACACCGCTTGTTCCCGGACGGGACGCTATTCAGGGAACACCTCTTGTTCCCCGGGGGAGATCTGCGTCTCACCGCTTGTTCGCACGGGGAGTATTATCGGCGTCACACTGCTTGTTCCCAGGGGGAGTGCTATCTTCGTCACACCGCTTGTTCCCGGGGGAGTATTATCAGCGTGACACTGCTTGTTCCCAGGGGGAGTTTTATCCGCGCTACACCGCTTATTCCCAGACGGGACGCTATTCACGAACCACCTCTTCTTCCCAGGGGTAGTTTTATCAGCGTCACACCGCTTGTTCCCGGGGGAGTATTATCAGCGTCACACCGCTTGTTCCCGGACGGGACGCTATTCAGGGAACACCTCTTGTTCACAGGGGGAGTATTATCAGCGTCACACCGCTTGTTCCCGGGGGAGTATTATCAGCATCACACCGCTTGTTCCCGGACGGGACGCTATTCAGGGAACACCGCTTGTTCCCGGGGGACTATTATCAGCGTCACACTGCTTGTTCCCAGGGGGAGTTTTATCCGCGCTACACCGCTTGTTCCCAGACGTGACGCTATTCAGGGAACACCTCTTGTTCCCAGGGGGAGGATTATCAGCATCACACTGCTTGTTCCCGGACGGGACGCTATTCACGAGACACCTCTTGTTCCCAGGGGGAGTATTATCAGCGTCACACCGCTTGTTCCCGGACGGGACGCTATATAGGGAACACCTCTTCTTCCCAGGGGGAGTTTTATCAGCGTCACACTGCTTGTTCCCGGACGGGACGCTATAGAGGGAACACCTCTTGTTACCAGGGGGAGTATTATCGGCATCACACTGCTTGTTCCCAGGGGGAGTTTTATCCGCGCTACACCGCTTGTTCCCGGACGGGACGCTATTCAGGGAACACCTCTTGTTCCCAGGGGGAGTAATATCGGCGCCACACTGCTTGTTCCCGGACGGGACGCTATTCAGGGAACACTTCTTGTTCCCAGGGGGAGTTTTATCCGCGCTACAACGCTTGTTCCCGGACGGGACGCTATTCACGAGACACTTCTTGTTCCCAGCGGGAGTATTATCAGCGTCACACCGCTTGTTCCCGGACGGGACGCTATTCAGGGAACACCTCTTGTTCCCAGGGGGAGTGCTATCTGCGTCACACCACTTGTTCCCGGGGGACTATTATCAGCATCACACTGCTTGTTACCCAGGGGAGTGCTATCTGCGTCTCACCGCTTGTTCGCACGGGGAGTATTATCGGCGTCACACTGCTTGTTCCCACGGGGAATAATATCGGCGCTACACCGCTAGTTCCCGGACGGGACGCTATTCAGGGAACACCTCTTGTTCCCAGGGGGAGTTTTATCAGCGTCACACCGCTTGTTCACAGACAGGACGCTATTCAGGGAACACCTCTTGTTCCCAGGGGGAGGATTATCAGCGTCACACTGCTTGTTCCCGGACGGGACGCTATACAGGGAACACCTCTTGTTACCAGGGGGAGTATTATCAGCTTCACACTGATTGTTCCCGGACGGGACGCTATTCACGAGACACCTCTTGTTCCCAGGGGGAGTTTTATCAGCATCACACCGCTTGTTCCCGGACGGGACGCTATTCAGGGAACACCTCTTGTTCCCCGGGGGAGATCTGCGTCTCACCGCTTGTTCGCACGGGGAGTATTATCGGCGTCACACTGCTTGTTCCCAGGGGGAGTGCTATCTTCGTCACACCGCTTGTTCCCGGGGGAGTATTATCAGCGTGACACTGCTTGTTCCCAGGGGGAGTTTTATCCGCGCTACACCGCTTATTCCCAGACGGGACGCTATTCACGAACCACCTCTTCTTCCCAGGGGTAGTTTTATCAGCGTCACACCGCTTGTTCCCGGGGGAGTATTATCAGCGTCACACCGCTTGTTCCCGGACGGGACGCTATTCAGGGAACACCTCTTGTTCACAGGGGGAGTATTATCAGCGTCACACCGCTTGTTCCCGGGGGAGTATTATCAGCATCACACCGCTTGTTCCCGGACGGGACGCTATTCAGGGAACACCTCTTGTTCCCAGGGGGAGTATTATCAGCGTCACACTGCTTGTTCCCAGGGGGAGTTTTATCCGCGCTACACCGCTTCTTCCCGGACGGGACGCTATTCACGAAACACCTCTTCTTCCCAGGGGGAGTTTTATCAGCGTCACACCGCTTGTTCCCGGGGGAGTATTATCAGCGTCACACTGCTTGTTCCCGGACGGGACGCTATACAGGGAACACCTCTTGTTACCAGGGGGAGTATTATCAGCGTCACACTGATTGTTCCCGGACGGGACGCTATTCACGAGACACCTCTTGTTCCCCGGGGGAGTGCTATCTGCGTCTCACCGCTTGTTCGCACGGGGAGTATTATCGGCGTCACACTGCTTCTTCCCAGGGGGAGTGCTATCTGCGTCACACCGCTTGTTCCCGGGGGCGTATTATCAGCGTGACACTGCTTGTTCCCAGGGGGAGTTTTATCCGCGCTACACCGCTTGTTCCCAGACGTGACGCTATTCAGGGAACACCGCTTGTTCCCGGGGGACTATTATCAGCGTCACACTGCTTGCTCCCAGGGGGAGTTTTATCCGCGCTACACCGCTTGTTCCCAGACGTGACGCTATTCAGGGAACACCTCTTGTTCCCAGGGGGAGGATTATCAGCATCACACTGCTTGTTCCCGGACGGGACGCTATTCACGAGACACCTCTTGTTCCCAGGGGGAGTATTATCAGCGTCACACCGCTTGTTCCCGGACGGGACGCTATATAGGGAACACCTCTTCTTCCCAGGGGGAGTTTTATCAGCGTCACACTGCTTGTTCCCGGACGGGACGCTATAGAGGGAACACCTCTTGTTACCAGGGGGAGTATTATCGGCATCACACTGCTTGTTCCCAGGGGGAGTTTTATCCGCGCTACACCGCTTGTTCCCGGACGGGACGCTATTCAGGGAACACCTCTTGTTCCCAGGGGGAGGATTATCAGCGTCACACTGCTTGTTCCCGGACGGGACATTATTCACGAGACACTTCTTGTTCCCAGGGGGAGTATTATCAGCGTCACACCGCTTGTTCCCGGACGGGACGCTATTCAGGGACCACCTCTTGTTCCCAGGGGGAGTGCTATCTGCGTCACACCACTTGTTCCCGGGGGACTATTATCAGCATCACACTGCTTGTTCCCCAGGGGAGTGCTATCTGCGTCTCACCGCTTGTTCGCACGGGGAGTATTATCGGCGTCACACTGCTTGTTCCCAGGGGGAATAATATCGGCGCTACACCGCTAGTTCCCGGACGGGACGCTATTCAGGGAACACCTCTTGTTCCCAGGGGGAGTATTATCGGCATCACACTGCTTGTTCCCAGGGGGAGTTTTATCCGCGCTACACCGCTTGTTCCCGGACGGGACGCTATTCAGGGAACACCTCTTGTTCCCAGGGGGAGGATTATCAGCGTCACACTGCTTGTTCCCGGACGGGACGTTATTCACGAGACACTTCTTGTTCCCAGGGGGAGTATTATCAGCGTCACACCGCTTGTTCCCGGACGGGACGCTATTCAGGGAACACCTCTTGTTCACAGGGGGAGTGCTATCTGCGTCACACCACTTGTTCCCGGGGGACTATTATCAGCATCACACTGCTTGTTACCCAGGGGAGTGCTATCTGCGTCTCACCGCTTGTTCGCACGGGGAGTATTATCGGCGTCACACTGCTTGTTCCCAGGGGGAATAATATCGGCGCTACACCGCTAGTTCCCGGACGGGCCGCTATTCAGGGAACACCTCTTGTTCCCAGGGGGAGTTTTATCAGCGTCACACCGCTTGTTCACGGACAGGACGCTATTCAGGGAACACCTCTTGTTCCCAGGGGGAGTTTTATCAGCGTCACACCGCTTGTTCACGGACAGGACGCTATTCAGGGAACACCTCTTGTTCCCAGGGGGAGGATTATCAGCGTCACACTGCTTGTTCCCGGACGGGACGCTATACAGGGAACACCTCTTGTTACCAGGGGGAGTATTATCAGCTTCACACTAATTGTTCCCGGACGGGACGCTATTCACGAGACACCTCTTGTTCCCAGGGGGAGTTTTATCAGCATCACACCGCTTGTTCCCGGACGGGACGGTATTCAGGGAACACCTCTTGTTCCCCGGGGGAGATCTGCATCTCACCGCTTGTTCGCACGGGGAGTATTATCGGCGTCACACTGCTTGTTCCCAGGGGGAGTGCTATCTTCGTCACACCGCTTGTTCCCGGGGGAGTATTATCAGCGTGACACTGCTTGTTCCCAGGGGGAGTTTTATCCGCGCTACACCGCTTATTCCCAGACGGGACGCTATTCACGAACCACCTCTTCTTCCCAGGGGGAGTTTTATCAGCGTCACACCGCTTGTTCCCGGGGGAGTATTATCAGCGTCACACCGCTTGTTCCCGGACGGGACGCTATTCAGGGAACACCTCTTGTTCCCAGGGGGAGTATTATCAGCGTCACACCGCTTGTTCCCGGGGGAGTATTATCAGCGTCACACCGCTTGTTCCCGGACGGGACGCTATTCAGGGAACACCTCTTGTTCCCAGGGGGAGTATTATCAGCGTCACACTGCTTGTTCCCAGGGGGAGTTTTATCCGCGCTACACCGCTTGTTCCCGGACGGGACGCTATACAGGGAACACCTCTTGTTACCAGGGGGAGTATTATCAGCATCACACTGATTGTTCCCGGACGGGACGCTATTCACGAGACACCTCTTGTTCCCCGGGGGAGTGCTATCTGCGTCTCACCGCTTGTTCGCACGGGGAGTATTATCGGCGTCACACTGCTTCTTCCCAGGGGGAGTGCTATCTGCGTCACACCGCTTGTTCCCGGGGGACTATTATCAGCGTCACACTGCTTGTTCCCAGGGGGAGTTTTATCCACGCCACACCGCTTGTTCCCAGACGTGACGCTATTCAGGGAACACCTCTTGTTCCCAGGGGGAGGATTATCAGGATCACACTGCTTGTTCCCGGACGGGACGCTATTCACGAGACACCTCTTGTTCCCAGGGGGAGTATTATCAGCGTCACACCGCTTGTTCCCGGACGGGACGCTATATAGGGAACACCTCTTCTTCCCAGGGGGAGTTTTATCAGCGTCACACTGCTTGTTCCCGGACGGGACGCTATACAGGGAACACCTCTTGTTCCCAGGGGGAGGATTATCAGCGTCACACTGCTTGTTCACAGGGGGAGTTTTATCTGCGCTACACCGCTTATTCCCAGACGTGACGCTATTCAGGGAACACCTCTTGTTCCCAGGGGGAGTATTATCGGCATCACACTGCTTGTTCCCAGGGGGAGTTTTATCCGCGCTACACCGCTTGTTCCCGGACGGGACGCTATTCAGGGAACACCTCTTGTTCCCAGGGGGAGGATTATCAGCGTCACACTGCTTGTTCCCGGACGGGACGTTATACATGAGACACTTCTTGTTCCCAGGGGGAGTATTATCAGCGTCACACCGCTTGTTCCCGGACGGGACGCTATTCAGGGAACACCTCTTGTTCCCAGGGGGAGTGCTATCTGCGTCACACCACTTGTTCCCGGGGGACTATTATCAGCATCACACTGCTTGTTCCCCAGGGGAGTGCTATCTGCGTCTCACCGCTTGTTCGCACGGGGAGTATTATCGGCGTCACACTGCTTGTTCCCAGGGGGAATAATATCGGCGCTACACCGCTAGTTCCCGGACGGGACGCTATTCAGGGAACACCTCTTGTTCCCAGGGGGAGTTTTATCAGCGTCACACCGCTTGTTCACGGACAGGACGCTATTCAGGGAACACCTCTTGTTCCCAGGGGGAGGATTATCAGCGTCACACTGCTTGTTCCCGGACGGGACGCTATACAGGGAACACCTCTTGTTACCAGGGGGAGTATTATCAGCTTCACACTAATTGTTCCCGGACGGGACGCTATTCACGAGACACCTCTTGTTCCCAGGGGGAGTTTTATCAGCATCACACCGCTTGTTCCTGGACGGGACGCTATTCAGGGAACACCTCTTGTTCCCCGGGGGAGATCTGCGTCTCACCGCTTGTTCGCACGGGGAGTATTATCGGCGTCACACTGCTTGTTCCCAGGGGGAGTGCTATCTTCGTCACACCGCTTGTTCCCGGGGGAGTATTATCAGCGTGACACTGCTTGTTCCCAGGGGGAGTTTTATCCGCGCTACACCGCTTATTCCCAGACGGGACGCTATTCACGAACCACCTCTTCTTCCCAGGGGGAGTTTTATCAGCGTCACACCGCTTGTTCCCGGGGGAGTATTATCAGCGTCACACTGCTTGTTCCCGGACGGGACGCTATTCAGGGAACACCTCTTGTTCCCAGGGGGAGTATTATCACCGTCACACCGCTTGTTCCCGGGGGAGTATTATCAGCGTCACACCGCTTGTTCCCGGACGGGACGCTATTCAGGGAACACCTCTTGTTCCCAGGGGGAGTATTATCAGCGTCACACTGCTTGTTCCCAGGGGGAGTTTTATCCGCACTACACCGCTTGTTCCCGGACGGGACGCTATACAGGGAACACCTCTTGTTACCAGGGGGAGTATTATCAGCATCACACTGATTGTTCCCGGACGGGACGCTATTCACGAGACACCTCTTGTTCCCCGGGGGAGTGCTATCTGCGTCTCACCGCTTGTTCGCACGGGGAGTATTATCGGCGTCACACTGCTTCTTCCCAGGGGGAGTGCTATCTGCGTCACACCGCTTGTTCCCGGGGGACTATTATCAGCGTCACACTGCTTGTTCCCAGGGGGAGTTTTATCCACGCTACACCGCTTGTTCCCAGACGTGACGCTATTCAGGGAACACCTCTTGTTCCCAGGGGGAGTATTATCGGCGTCACACTGCTTGTTCCCAGGGGGAGTTTTATCCGCGCTACACCGCTTGTTCCCGGACGGGACGCTATTCATGAAACACCTCTTCTTCCCAGGGGGAGTTTTATCCGCGCTACACCACTTGTTCCCGGACGGGACGCTATTCAGGGAACACCTCTTGTTCCCCGGGGGAGTGCTATCTGCGTCTCACCGCTTGTTCGCACGGGGAGTATTATCGGCGTCACACTGCTTCTTCCCAGGGGGAGTGCTATCTGCGTCACACCGCTTGTTCCCGGGGGAGTATTATCAGCGTCACACTGCTTGTTCCCGGACGGGACGCTATTCACGAGACACTTCTTGTTCCCACGGGGAGTATTATCAGCTTCACACTGCTTGTTCCCAGGGGGAGTAATATCGGCGCCACACTACTTGTTCCCGGACGGGACGCTATTCAGGGAACACTTCTTGTTCCCAGGGGGAGTTTTATCCGCGCTACACCGCTTGTTCCCGGACGGGACGCTATTCACGAGACACTTCTTGTTCCCGGGGGACTATTATCAGCATCACACTGCTTGTTCCCCAGGGGAGTGCTATCTGCGTCTCACCGCTTGTTCGCACGGGGAGTATTATCGGCATCACACTGCTTGTTCCCAGGGGGAATAATATCGGCGCTACACCGCTAGTTCCCGGACGGGACGCTATTCAGGGAACACCTCTTGTTCCCAGGGGGAGTTTTATCAGCGTCACACCGCTTGTTCACAGACAGGACGCTATTCAGGGAACACCTCTTGTTCCCAGAGGGAGGATTATCAGCGTCACACTGCTTGTTCCCGGACGGGACGCTATACAGGGAACACCTCTTGTTACCAGGGGGAGTATTATCAGCTTCACACTGATTGTTCCCGGACGGGACGCTATTCACGAGACACCTCTTGTTCCCCGGGGGAGTGCTATCTGCGTCTCACCGCTTGTTCGCACGGGGAGTATTATCGGCGTCACACTGCTTCTTCCCAGGGGGAGTGCTATCTGCGTCACACCGCTTGTTCCCGGGGGACTATTATCAGCGTCACACTGATTGTTCCCAGGGGGAGTTTTATCCACGCTACACCGCTTGTTCCCAGACGTGACGCTATTCAGGGAACACCTCTTGTTCCCAGGGGGAGGATTATCAGCATCACACTGCTTGTTCCCGGACGGGACGCTATTCACGAGACACCTCTTGTTCCCAGGGGGAGTATTATCAACGTCACACCGCTTGTTCCCGGACAGGACGCTATATAGGGAACACCTCTTCTTCCCAGGGGGAGTTTTATCAGCGTCACACTGCTTGTTCCCGGACGGGACGCTATACAGGGAACACCTCTTGTTACCAGGGGGAGTATTATCAGCGTGACACTGCTTGTTCCCAGGGGGAGTTTTATCTGCGCTACACCGCTTATTCCCAGACGTGACGCTATTCAGGGAACACCTCTTGTTCCCAGGGGGAGTATTATCGGCATCACACTGCTTGTTCCCAGGGGGAGTTTTATCCGCGCTACACCGCTTGTTCCCAGACGGGACGCTATTCAGGGAACACCTCTTGTTCCCAGGGGGAGGATTATCAGCGTCACAGTGCTTGTTCCCGGACGGGACGTTATTCATGAGACACTTCTTGTTCCCAGGGGGAGTATTATCAGCGTCACACCGCTTGTTCCCGGACGGGACGCTATTCAGGGAACACCTCTTGTTCCCAGGGGGAGTGCTATCTGTGTCACACCACTTGTTCCCGGGGGACTATTATCAGCATCACACTGCTTGTTCCCCAGGGGAGTGCTATCTGCGTCTCACCGCTTGTTCGCACGGGGAGTATTATCGGCGTCACACTGCTTGTTCCCAGGGGGAATAATATCGGCGCTACACCGCTAGTTCCCGGACGGGACGCTATTCAGGGAACACCTCTTGTTCCCAGGGGGAGTTTTATCAGCGTCACACCGCTTGTTCACGGACAGGACGCTATTCAGGGAACACCTCTTGTTCCCAGGGGGAGGATTATCAGCGTCACACTGCTTGTTCCCGGACGGGACGCTATACAGGGAACACCTCTTGTTACCAGGGGGAGTATTATCAGCGTGACACTGCTTGTTCCCAGGGGGAGTTTTATCTGCGCTACACCGCTTATTCCCAGACGTGACGCTATTCAGGGAACACCTCTTGTTCCCAGGGGGAGTATTATCGGCATCACACTGCTTGTTCCCAGGGGGAGTTTTATCCGCGCTACACCGCTTGTTCCCAGACGGGACGCTATTCAGGGAACACCTCTTGTTCCCAGGGGGAGGATTATCAGCGTCACACTGCTTGTTCCCGGACGGGACGTTATTCATGAGACACTTCTTGTTCCCAGGGGGAGTATTATCAGCGTCACACCGCTTGTTCCCGGACGGGACGCTATTCAGGGAACACCTCTTGTTCCCAGGGGGAGTGCTATCTGTGTCACACCACTTGTTCCCGGGGGACTATTATCAGCATCACACTGCTTGTTCCCCAGGGGAGTGCTATCTGCGTCTCACCGCTTGTTCGCACGGGGAGTATTATCGGCGTCACACTGCTTGTTCCCAGGGGGAATAATATCGGCGCTACACCGCTAGTTCCCGGACGGGACGCTATTCAGGGAACACCTCTTGTTCCCAGGGGGAGTTTTATCAGCGTCACACCGCTTGTTCACGGACAGGACGCTATTCAGGGAACACCTCTTGTTCCCAGGGGGAGGATTATCAGCGTCACACTGCTTGTTCCCGGACGGGACGCTATACAGGGAACACCTCTTGTTACCAGGGGGAGTATTATCAGCTTCACACTAATTGTTCCCGGACGGGACGCTATTCACGAGACACCTCTTGTTCCCAGGGGGAGTTTTATCAGCATCACACCGCTTGTTCCTGGACGGGACGCTATTCAGGGAACACCTCTTGTTCCCCGGGGGAGATCTGCGTCTCACCGCTTGTTCGCACGGGGAGTATTATCGGCGTCACACTGCTTGTTCCCAGGGGGAGTGCTATCTTCGTCACACCGCTTGTTCCCGGGGGAGTATTATCAGCGTGACACTGCTTGTTCCCAGGGGGAGTTTTATCCGCGCTACACCGCTTATTCCCAGACGGGACGCTATTCACGAACCACCTCTTCTTCCCAGGGGGAGTTTTATCAGCGTCACACCGCTTGTTCCCGGGGGAGTATTATCAGCGTCACACCGCTTGTTCCCGGACGGGACGCTATTCAGGGATCACCTCTTGTTCCCAGGGGGAGTATTATCAGCGTCACACCGCTTGTTCCCGGGGGAGTATTATCAGCGTCACACCGCTTGTTCCCGGACGGGACGCTGTTCAGGGAACACCTCTTGTTCCCAGGGGGAGTATTATCAGCGTCACACTGCTTGTTCCCAGGGGGAGTTTTATCCGCGCTACACCGCTTGTTCCCGGACGGGACGCTATACAGGGAACACCTCTTGTTACCAGGGGGAGTATTATCAGCATCACACTGATTGTTCCCGGACGGGACGCTATTCACGAGACACCTCTTGTTCCCCGGGGGAGTGCTATCTGCGTCTCACCGCTTGTTCGCACGGGGAGTATTATCGGCGTCACACTGCTTCTTCCCAGGGGGAGTGCTATCTGCGTCACACCGCTTGTTCCCGGGGGACTATTATCAGCGTCACACTGCTTGTTCCCAGGGGGAGTTTTATCCACGCTACACCGCTTGTTCCCAGACGTGACGCTATTCAGGGAACACCTCTTGTTCCCAGGGGGAGTATTATCGGCGTCACACTGCTTGTTCCCAGGGGGAGTTTTATCCGCGCTACACCGCTTGTTCCCGGACGGGACGCTATTCATGAAACACCTCTTCTTCCCAGGGGGAGTTTTATCCGCGCTACACCACTTGTTCCCGGACGGGACGCTATTCAGGGAACACCTCTTGTTCCCCGGGGGAGTGCTATCTGCGTCTCACCGCTTGTTCGCACGGGGAGTATTATCGGCGTCACACTGCTTCTTCCCAGGGGGAGTGCTATCTGCGTCACACCGCTTGTTCCCGGGGGAGTATTATCAGCGTCACACTGCTTGTTCCCGGACGGGACGCTATTCACGAGACACTTCTTGTTCCCACGGGGAGTATTATCAGCTTCACACTGCTTGTTCCCAGGGGGAGTAATATCGGCGCCACACTACTTGTTCCCGGACGGGACGCTATTCAGGGAACACTTCTTGTTCCCAGGGGGAGTTTTATCCGCGCTACACCGCTTGTTCCCGGACGGGACGCTATTCACGAGACACTTCTTGTTCCCGGGGGACTATTATCAGCATCACACTGCTTGTTCCCCAGGGGAGTGCTATCTGCGTCTCACCGCTTGTTCGCACGGGGAGTATTATCGGCATCACACTGCTTGTTCCCAGGGGGAATAATATCGGCGCTACACCGCTAGTTCCCGGACGGGACGCTATTCAGGGAACACCTCTTGTTCCCAGGGGGAGTTTTATCAGCGTCACACCGCTTGTTCACAGACAGGACGCTATTCAGGGAACACCTCTTGTTCCCAGAGGGAGGATTATCAGCGTCACACTGCTTGTTCCCGGACGGGACGCTATACAGGGAACACCTCTTGTTACCAGGGGGAGTATTATCAGCTTCACACTGATTGTTCCCGGACGGGACGCTATTCACGAGACACCTCTTGTTCTCAGGGGGAGTTTTATCAGCATCACACCGCTTCTTCCCGGACGGGACGCTATTCAGGGAACACCTCTTGTTCCCCGGGGGAGATCTGCGTCTCACCGCTTGTTCGCACGGGGAGTATTATCGGCGTCACACTGCTTGTTCCCAGGGGGAGTGCTATCTTCGTCACACCGCTTGTTCCCGGGGGAGTATTTTTAGCGTGACACTGCTTGTTCCCAGGGGGAGGTTTATCCGCGCTACACCGCTTATTCCCAGACGGGACTCTATTCACGAAACACCTCTTCTTCCCAGGGGGAGTTTTATCAGCGTCACACCGCTTGTTCCCGGGGGAGTATTATCAGCGTCACACCGCTTGTTCCCGGACGGGACGCTATTCAGGGAACACCTCTTGTTCCCAGGGGGAGTATTATCAGCGTCACACTGCTTGTTCCCAGGGGGAGTTTTTCCACGCTCCTCCGCTTCTTCCCGGACGGGACGCTATTCACGAAACACCTCTTCTTCCCAGGGGGAGTTTTATCAGCGTCACACCGCTTGTTCCCGGGGGAGTATTATCAGCGTCACACCACTTGTTCCCAGGGGGAGTATTATCAGCGTCACACTGATTGTTCCCGGACGTGACGCTATTCACGAGACACCTCTTGTTCCCCGGGGGAGTGCTATCTGCGTCTCACCGCTTGTTCGCACGGAGAGTATTATCGGCGTCACACTGCTTCTTCCCAGGGGGAGTGCTATCTGCGTCACACCGCTTGTTCCCGGGGGAGTATTATCAGCGTGACACTGCTTGTTCCCAGGGGGAGTTTTATCCGCGCTACACCGCTTGTTCCCAGACGTGACGCTATTCAGGGAACACCTCTTGTTCCCAGGGGGAGTATTATCGGCGTCACACTGCTTGTTCCCAGGGGGAGTTTTATCCGCGCTACACCGCTTCTTCCCGGACGGGACGCTATTCACGAAACACCTCTTCTTCCCAGGGGGAGTTTTATCAGCGTCACACTGCTTGTTCCCAGGGGGAGTGCTATCTGCGTCACACCACTTGTTCCCAGGGGGAGTATTATCATCTTCACACTAATTGTTCCCGGACGGGACGCTATTCACGAGACACCTCTTGTTCCCAGGGGGAGTTTTATCAGCATCACACCGCTTGTTCCCGGACGGGACGCTATTCAGGGAACACCTCTTGTTCCCCGGGGGAGATCTGCGTCTCACCGCTTGTTCGCACGGGGAGTATTATCGGCGTCACACTGCTTCTTCCCAGGGGGAGTGCTATCTGCGTCACACCGCTTGTTCCCGGGGGCGTATTATCAGCGTGACACTGCTTGTTCCCAGGGGGAGTTTTATCCGCGCTACACCGCTTGTTCCCGGACCGGACGCTATTCAGGGAACACCTCTTGTTCCCAGGGGGAGGATTATCAGCATCACACTGCTTGTTCCCGGACGGGACGCTATTCACGAGACACCTCTTGTTCCCAGGGGGAGTATTATCAGCGTCACACCGCTTGTTCCCGGACGGGACGCTATATAGGGAACACCTCTTCTTCCCAGGGGGAGTTTTATCAGCGTCACACTGCTTGTTCCCGGACGGGACGCTATACAGGGAACACCTCTTGTTACCAGGGGGAGTATTATCAGCGTGACACTGCTTGTTCCCAGGGGGAGTTTTATCTGCGCTACACCGCTTATTCCCAGACGTGACGCTATTCAGGGAACACCTCTTGTTCCCAGGGGGAGTATTATCGGCATCACACTGCTTGTTCCCAGGGGGAGTTTTATCCGCGCTACACCGTTTGTTCCCGGACGGGACGCTATTTAGGGAACACCTCTTGTTCCCAGGGGGAGGATTATCAGCGTCACACTGCTTGTTCCCGGACGGGACGTTATTCACGAGACACTTCTTGTTCCCAGGGGGAGTATTATCAGCGTCACACCGCTTGTTCCCGGACGGGACGCTATTCAGGGAACACCTCTTGTTCCCAGGGGGAGTGCTATCTGCGTCACACCACTTGTTCCCGGGGGACTATTATCAGCATCACACTGCTTGTTCCCCAGGGGAGTGCTATCTGCGTCTCACCGCTTGTTCGCACGGGGAGTATTATCGGCGTCACACTGCTTGTTCCCAGGGGGAATAATATCGGCGCTACACCGCTAGTTCCCGGATGGGACGCTATTCAGGGAACACCTCTTGTTCCCAGGGGGAGTTTTATCAGCGTCACACCGCTTGTTCACGGACAGGACGCTATTCAGGGAACACCTCTTGTTCCCAGGGGGAGGATTATCAGCGTCACACTGCTTGTTCCCGGACGGGACGCTATACAGGGAACACCTCTTGTTACCAGGGGGAGTATTATCAGCTTCACACTAATTGTTCCCGGACGGGACGCTATTCACGAGACACCTCTTGTTGCCAGGGGGAGTTTTATCAGCATCACACCGCTTGTACCTGGACGGGACGCTATTCAGGGAACACCTCTTGTTCCCCGGGGGAGATCTGCGTCTCACCGCTTGTTCGCACGGGGAGTATTATCGGCGTCACACTGCTTGTTCCTAGGGGGAGTGCTATCTTCGTCACACCGCTTGTTCCCGGGGGAGTATTATCAGCGTGACACTGCTTGTTCCCAGGGGGAGTTTTATCCGCGCTACACCGCTTATTCCCAGACGGGACGCTATTCACGAACCACCTCTTCTTCCCAGGGGGAGTTTTATCAGCGTCACACCGCTTGTTCCCGGGGGAGTATTATTAGCGTCACACCGCTTGTTCCCGGACGGGACGCTATTCAGGGAACACCTCTTGTTCCCAGGGGGAGTATTATCAGCGTCACACCGCTTGTTCCCGGGGGAGTATTATCAGCGTCACACCGCTTGTTCCCGGACGGGACGCTATTCAGGGAACACCTCTTGTTCCCAGGGGGAGTATTATCAGCGTCACACTGCTTGTTCCCAGGGGGAGTTTTATCCGCGCTACACCGCTTGTTCCCGGACGGGACGCTATACAGGGAAAACCTCTTGTTACCAGGGGGAGTATTATCAGCATCACACTGATTGTTCCCGGACGGGACGCTATTCACGAGACACCTCTTGTTCCCCGGGGGAGTGCTATCTGCGTCTCACCGCTTGTTCGCACGGGGAGTATTATCGGCGTCACACTGCTTCTTCCCAGGGGGAGTGCTATCTGCGTCACACCGCTTGTTCCCGGGGGACTATTATCAGCGTCACACTGCTTGTTCCCAGGGGGAGTTTTATCCACGCTACACCGCTTGTTCCCAGACGTGACGCTATTCAGGGAACACCTCTTGTTCCCAGGGGGAGTATTATCGGCGTCACACTGCTTGTTCCCAGGGGGAGTTTTATCCGCGCTACACCGCTTATTCCCGGACGGGACGCTATTCATGAAACACCTCTTCTTCCCAGGGGGAGTTTTATCCGCGCTACACCAGTTGTTCCCGGACTGGACGCTATTCAGGGAACACCTCTTGTTCCCCGGGGGAGTGCTATCTGCGTCTCACCGCTTGTTCGCACGGGGAGTGCTATCTGCGTCACACCGCTTGTTCCCGGGGGAGTATTATCAGCGTCACACTGCTTGTTCCCGGACGGGACGCTATTCACGAGACACTTCTTGTTCCCACGGGGAGTATTATCACCTTCACACTGCTTGTTCCCAGGGGGAGTAATATCGGCGCCACACTGCTTGTTCCCGGACGGGACGCTATTCAGGGAACACTTCTTGTTCCCAGGGGGAGTTTTATCCGCGCTACACCGCTTGTTCCCGGACAGGACGGTATTCACGAGACACTTCTTGTTCCCGGGGACTATTATCAGCATCACACTGCTTGTTCCCCAGGGGAGTGCTATCTGCGTCTCACCGCTTGTTCGCACGGGGAGTATTATCGGCGTCACACTGCTTGTTCCCAGGGGGAATAATATCGGCGCTACACCGCTAGTTCCCGGACGGGACGCTATTCAGGGAACACCTCTTGTTCCCAGGGGGAGTTTTATCAGCGTCACACCGCTTGTTCACAGACAGGACGCTATTCAGGGAACACCTCTTGTTCCCAGAGGGAGTATTATCAGCTTCACACTGATTGTTCCCGGACGGGACGCTATTCACGAGACACCTCTTGTTCCCAGGGGGAGTTTTATCAGCATCACACCGCTTCTTCCCGGACGGGACGCTATTCAGGGAACACCTCTTGTTCCCCGGGGGAGATCTGCGTCTCACCGCTTGTTCGCACGGGGAGTATTATCGGCGTCACACTGCTTGTTCCCAGGGGGAGTGCTATCTTCGTCACACCGCTTGTTCCCGGGGGAGTATTTTCAGCGTGACACTGCTTGTTCCCAGGGGGAGTTTTATCCGCGCTACACCGCTTATTCCCAGACAGGACTCTATTCACGAAACACCTCTTCTTCCCAGGGGGAGTTTTATCAGCGTCACACCGCTTGTTCCCGGGGGAGTATTATCAGCGTCACACCGCTTGTTCCCGGACGGGACGCTATTCAGGGAACACCTCTTGTTCCCAGGGGGAGTATTATCAGCGTCACACTGCTTGTTCCCAGGGGGAGTTTTATCCACGCTACTCCGCTTCTTCCCGGACGGGACGCTATTCACGAAACACCTCTTCTTCCCAGGGGGAGTTTTATCAGTGTCACACCGCTTGTTCCCGGGGGAGTATTATCAGCGTCACACCACTTGTTCCCAGGGGGAGTATTATCAGCGTCACACTGATTGTTCCCGGACGTGACGCTATTCACGAGACACCTCTTGTTCCCCGGGGGAGTGCTATCTGCGTCTCACCGCTTGTTCGCACGGGGAGTATTATCGGCGTCACACTGCTTCTTCCCAGGGGGAGTGCTATCTGCGTCACACCGCTTGTTCCCGGGGGAGTATTATCAGCGTGACACTGCTTGTTCCCAGGGGGAGTTTTATCCGCGCTACACCGCTTGTTCCCAGACGTGACGCTATTCAGGGAACACCTCTTGTTCCCAGGGGGAGTATTATCGGCGTCACACTGCTTGTTCCCAGGGGGAGTTTTATCCGCGCTACACCGCTTCTTCCCGGACGGGACGCTATTCAGGGAACACCTCTTGTTCCCAGGGGGAGGATTATCAGCATCACACTGCTTGTTCCCGGACGGGACGCTATTCACGAGACACTTCTTGTTCCCAGGGGGAGTATTATCAGCGTCACACCGCTTGTTCCCGGACGGGACGCTATTCAGGGAACACCTCTTGTTCCCAGGGGGAGTTTTATCAGCGTCACACCGCTTGTTCACGGACAGGACGCTATTCAGGGAACACCTCTTGTTCCCAGGGGGAGGATTATCAGCGTCACACTGCTTGTTCCCGGACAGGACGCTATTCAGGGAACACCTCTTGTTCCCAGGGGCAGGATTATCAGCGTCACACTGATTGTTCCCGGACGGGACGCTATTCACGAGACACCTCTTGTTCCCAGGGGGAGTTTTATCAGCATCACACCGCTTGTTCCCGGACGGGACACTATTCAGGGAACACCTCTTGTTCCCCGGGGGAGATCTGCGTCTCACCGCTTGTTCGCACGGGGAGTATTATCGGAGTCACACTGCTTGTTCCCAGGGGGAGTGCTATCTTCGTCACACCGCTTGTTCCCGGGGGAGTATTATCAGCGTGACACTGCTTGTTCCCAGGAGGAGTTTTATCCGCGCTACACCGCTTATTCCCAGACGGGACGCTATTCACGAAACACCTCTTCTTCCCAGGGGGAGTTTTATCAGCGTCACACCGCTTGTTTCCGGGGGAGTATTATCAGCGTCACACCACTTGTTCCCGGACGGGACGCTATTCAGGGAACACCTCTTGTTCCCAGGGGGAGTATTATCAGTGTCACACTGCTTGTTCCCAGGGGGAGTTTTATCCGCGCTACACCGCTTCTTCCCGGACGGGACGCTATTCACGAAACACCTCTTCTTCCCAGGGGGAGTTTTATCAGCGTCACACCGCTTGTTCCCAGGTGAGTATTATCAGCGTCACACCACTTGTTCCCAGGGGGAGTATTATCAGCGTCTCATCGCTTGTTCGCACAGGGAGTATTATCGGCGTCACACTGCTTCTTCCCAGGGGGAGTGCTATCTGCGTCACACCGCTTGTTCCCGGGGGAGTATTATCAGCGTGACACTGCTTGTTCCCAGGGGGAGATTTATCCGCGCTACACCGCTTGTTCCCAGACGTGACGCTATTCAGGGAACACCTCTTGTTCCCAGGGGGAGTATTATCGGCGTCACACTGCTTGTTCCCAGGGGGAGTTTTATCCGCGCTACACCGCTTCTTCCCGGACGGGACGCTATTCACGAAACACCTCTTCTTCCCAGGGGGAGTTTTATCAGCGTCACACCGCTTGTTCCCGGGGGAGTATTATCAGCGTCACATTGCTTGTTCCCAGGGGGAGTGCTATCTGCGTCACACCACTTGTTCCCAGGGGGAGTATTATCAGCGTCACACTGCTTGTTCCCAGGGGGAGTAATATCGGCGCTACACCGCTTGTTCCCGGACGGGTCGCTATTCAGGGAACACCTCTTGTTCCCAGGGGGAGTATTATCAGCATCACACTGCTTGTTCCCCAGGGGAGTGCTATCTGCGTCTCACCGCTTGTTCGCACGGGGAGTATTATCGGCGTCACACTGCTTGTTCCCAGGGGGAATAATATCGGCGCTACACCGCTAGTTCCCGGACGGGATGCTATTCAGGGAACACCTCTTGTTCCCAGGGGGAGTTTTATCAGCGTCAAACCGCTTGTTCACGGACAGGACGCTATTCAGGGAACAACTCTTGCTCCCAGGGGGAGGATTATCAGCATCACACTGCTTGTTCCTGGACGGGACGCTATTCACGAGACACTTCTTGTTCCCAGGGGGAGTATCATCAGCGTCACACCGCTTGTTCCCGGACGGGACGCTATTCAGGGAACACCTCTTGTTCCCAGGGGGAGTTTTATCAGCGTCACACCTCTTGTTCACGGACAGGACGCTATTCAGGGAACACCTCTTGTTCCCAGGGGGAGGATTATCAGCGTCACACTGCTTGTTCCCGGATGGGACGCTATTCAGAGAACACCTCTTGTTCCCCGGGGGAGATCTGCGTCTCACCGCTTGTTCGCACGGGGAGTATTATCGGCGTCACACTGCTTGTTCCCAGGGGGAGTGCTATCTTCGTCACACCGCTTGTTCCCGGGGGAGTATTATCAGCGTGACACTGCTTGTTCCCAGGAGGAGTTTTATCCGCGCTACACCGCTTATTCCCAGACGGGACGCTATTCACGAAACACCTCTTCTTCCCAGGGGGAGTTTTATCAGCGTCACACCGCTTGTTTCCGGGGGAGTATTATCAGCGTCACACCACTTGTTCCCGGATGGGACGCTATTCAGGGAACACCTCTTGTTCCCAGGGGGAGTATTATCAGTGTCACACTGCTTGTTCCCAGGGGGAGTTTTATCCGCGCTACACCGCTTCTTCCCGGACGGGACGCTATTCACGAAACACCTCTTCTTCCCAGGGGGAGTTTTATCAGCGTCACACCGCTTGTTCCCAGGTGAGTATTATCAGCGTCACACCACTTGTTCCCAGGGGGAGTATTATCAGCGTCACACTGATTGTTCCCGGACGGGACGCTATTCACGAGACACCTCTTGTTCCCCGGGGGAGTGCTATCTGCGTCTCATCGCTTGTTCGCACAGGGAGTATTATCGGCGTCACACTGCTTCTTCCCAGGGGGAGTGCTATCTGCGTCACACCGCTTGTTCCCGGGGGAGTATTATCAGCGTGACACTGCTTGTTCCCAGGGGGAGATTTATCCGCGCTACACCGCTTGTTCCCAGACGTGACGCTATTCAGGGAACACCTCTTGTTCCCAGGGGGAGTATTATCGGCGTCACACTGCTTGTTCCCAGGGGGAGTTTTATCCGCGCTACACCGCTTCTTCCCGGACGGGACGCTATTCACGAAACACCTCTTCTTCCCAGGGGGAGTTTTATCAGCGTCACACCGCTTGTTCCCGGGGGAGTATTATCAGCGTCACATTGCTTGTTCCCAGGGGGAGTGCTATCTGCGTCACACCACTTGTTCCCAGGGGGAGTATTATCAGCGTCACACTGCTTGTTCCCAGGGGGAGTAATATCGGCGCTACACCGCTTGTTCCCGGACGGGTCGCTATTCAGGGAACACCTCTTGTTCCCAGGGGGAGTATTATCAGCGTCACACCGCTTGTTCCCGGACGGGACGCTATTCAGGGAACACCTCTTGTTCCCAGGGGGAGTGCTATCTGCGTCACACCACTTGTTCCCGGGGGACTATTATCAGCATCACACTGCTTGTTCCCCAGGGGAGTGCTATCTGCGTCTCACCGCTTGTTCGCACGGGGAGTATTATCGGCGTCACACTGCTTGTTCCCAGGGGGAATAATATCGGCGCTACACCGCTAGTTCCCGGACGGGATGCTATTCAGGGAACACCTCTTGTTCCCAGGGGGAGTTTTATCAGCGTCATACCGCTTGTTCACGGACAGAACGCTATTCAGGGAACAACTCTTGTTCCCAGGGGGAGGATTATCAGCATCACACTGCTTGTTCCTGGACGGGACGCTATTCACGAGACACTTCTTGTTCCCAGGGGGAGTATTATCAGCGTCACACCGCTTGTTCCCGGATGGGACGCTATTCAGGGAACACCTCTTGTTCCCAGGGGGAGTGCTATCTGCGTCACACCACTTGTTCCCGGGGGACTATTATCAGCATCACACTGCTTGTTCCCCAGGGAGTGCTATCTGCGTCTCACCGATTGTTCGCACGGGGAGTATTATCGGCGTCACACTGCTTGTTCCCAGGGGGAATAATATCGGCGCTACACCGCTAGTTCCCAGACGGGACGCTATTCAGGGAACACCTCTTGTTCCCAGGGGGAGTTTTATCAGCGTCACACCGCTTGTTCACGGACAGGACGCTATTCAGGGAACACCTCTTGTTCCCAGGGGGAGGATTATCAGCGTTACACTGCTTGTTCCCGGACGGGACGCTATACAGGGAACACCTCTTGTTACCAGGGGGAGTATTATCAGCTTCACACTGATTGTTCCCGGACGGGACGCTATTCACGAGACACTTCTTGTTCCCAGGGGGAGTATTATCAGCGTCACACCGCTTGTTCCAGGACGGGACGCTATTCAGGGAACACCTCTTGTTCCCAGGGGGAGTTTTATCAGCGTCACACCTCTTGTTCACGGACAGGACGCTATTCAGGGAACACCTCTTGTTCCCAGGGGGAGGATTATCAGCGTCACACTGCTTGTTCCCGGACAGGACGCTATTCAGGGAACACCTCTTGTTACCAGGGGGAGGATTATCAGCATCACACTGATTGTTCCCGGACGGGAAGCTATTCACGAGACACCTCTTGTTCCCAGGGGGAGTTTTATCAGCATCACACCGCTTGTTCCCGGACGGGACGCTATTCAGGGAACACCTCTTGTTCCCCGGGGGAGATCTGCGTCTCACCGCTTGTTCGCACGGGGAGTATTATCGGCGTCACACTGCTTGTTCCCAGGGGGAGTGCTATCTTCGTCACACCGCTTGTTCCCGGGAGAGTATTATCAGCGTGACACTGCTTGTTCCCAGGGGGAGTTTTATCCGCGCTACACCGCTTATTCCCAGACGGGACGCTATTCACGAAACACCTCTTCTTCCCAGGGGGAGTTTTATCAGCGTCACACCGCTTGTTCCCGGGGGAGTATTATCAGCGTCACACCGCTTGTTCCCGGACGGGACGCTATTCAGGGAACACCTCTTGTTCCCAGGGGGAGTATTATCAGCGTCACACTGCTTGTTCCCAGGGGGAGTTTTATCCGCGCTACACCGCTTCTTCCCGGACGGGACGCTATTCACGAAACACCTCTTCTTCCCAGGGGGAGTTTTATCAGCGTCACACCGCTTGTTCCCGGGGGAGTATTATCAGCGTCACATTGCTTGTTCCCAGGGGGAGTGCTATCTGCGTCACACCACTTGTTCCCAGGGGAAGTATTATCAGCGTCACACTGCTTGTTCCCAGGGGGAGTAATATCGGCGCTACACCGCTTGTTCCCGGACGGGACGCTATTCAGGGAACACCTCTTGTTCCCAGGGGGAGGGTTATCAGCATCACACTGGTTGTTCGCGGACGGGACGCTATTCACGAGACACTTCTTTTTCCCAGGGGGAGTATTATCAGCGTCACACCGCTTGTTCCCGGACGGGACGCTATTCAGGGAACACCTCTTGTTCCCAGGGGGAGTGCTATCTGCGTCACACCACTTGTTCCCGGGGGACTATTATCAGCATCACACTGCTTGTTCCCCAGGGGAGTGCTATCTGCGTCTCACCGCTTGTTCGCACGGGGAGTATTATCGGCGTCACACTGCTTGTTCCCAGGGGGAATAATATCGGCGCTACACCGCTAGTTCCCGGACGGGATGCTATTCAGGGAACAGCTCTTGTTCCCAGGGGGAGTTTTATCAGCATCAAACCGCTTGTTCACGGACAGGACGCTATTCAGGGAACACCTCTTGTTCCCAGGGGGAGGATTATCAGCATCACACTGCTTGTTCCCGGACGGGACGCTATTCACGAGACACTTCTTGTTCCCAGGGGGAGTATTATCAGCATCACACCGCTTGTTCCCGGACGGGACGCTATTCAGGGAACACCTCTTGTTCCCAGGGGGAGTGCTATCTGCGTCACACCACTTGTTCCCGGGGGACTATTATCAGCATCACACTGCTTGTTCCCCAGGGGAGTGCTATCTGCGTCTCACCGATTGTTCGCACGGGGAGTATTATCGGCGTCACACTGCTTGTTCCCAGGGGGAATAATATCGGCGCTACACCGCTAGTTCCCAGACGGGACGCTATTCAGGGAACACCTCTTGTTCCCAGGGGGAGTTTTATCAGCGTCACACCGCTTGTTCACGGACAGGACGCTATTCAGGGAACACCTCTTGTTCCCAGGGGGAGGATTATCAGCATCACACTGCTTGTTCCCGGACGGGACGCTATACAGGGAACACCTCTTGTTACCAGGGGGAGTATTATCAGCTTCACACTGATTGTTCCCGGACGGGACGCTATTCACGAGACACCTCTTGATCCCAGGGGGAGTTTTATCAGCATCACACCGCTTGTTCCCGGACGGGACGCTATTCAGGGAACACCTCTTGTTCCCCGGGGGAGATCTGCGTCTCACCGCTTGTTCGCACGGGGAGTATTATCGGCGTCACACTGCTTGTTCCCAGGGGGAGTGCTATCTTCGTCACACTGCTTGTTCCCGGGGGAGTATTATCAGCGTGACACTGCTTGTTCCCAGGGGGAGTTTTATCCGCGCTACATCGCTTATTCCCAGATGGGACGCTATTCACGAAACACCTCTTCTTCCCAGGGGGAGTTTTATCAGCGTCACACCGCTTGTTCCCGGGGGAGTATTATCAGCGTCACACCGCTTGTTCCCGGACGGGACGCTATTCAGGGAACACCTCTTGTTCCCAGGGGGAGTTTTATCAGCGTCACAACGCTTGTTCCCGGGGGAGTATTATCAGCGTCACACCGCTTGTTCCCAGACGTGACGCTATTCAGGGAACACCTCTTGTTCCCAGGGGGAGTATTATCGGCGTCACACTGCTTGTTCCCAGGGGGAGTTTTATCCGCGCTACACCGCTTCTTCCCGACGGGACGCTATTCAGGGAACAGCTCTTGTTCCCAGGGGGAGGATTATCAGCATCACACTGCTTGTTCCCGGACGGGACGCTATTCACGAGACACTTCTTGTTCCCAGGGGGAGTATTATCAGCGTCACACCGCTTGTTCCCGGACGGGACGCTATTCAGGGAACACCTCTTGTTCCCAGGGGGAGTTTTATCAGCGTCACACCGCTTGTTCACGGACAGGACGCTATTCAGGGAACACCTCTTGTTCCCAGGGGGAGGATTATCAGCGTCACACTGCTTGTTCCCGGACAGGACGCTATTCAGGGAACACCTCTTGTTCCCAGGGGGAGGATTATCAGCGTCACACTGATTGTTCCCGGACGGGACGCTATTCACGAGACACCTCTTGTTAACAGGGGGAGTTTTATCAGCATCACACCGCTTGTTCCCGGACGGGACGCTATTCAGGGAACACCTCTTGTTCCCCGGGGGAGATCTGCGTCTCACCGCTTGTTCGCACGGGGAGTATTATCGGCGTCACACTGCTTGTTCCCAGGGGGAGTGCTATCTTCGTCACACCGCTTGTTCCCGGGGGAGTATTATCAGCGTGACACTGCTTGTTCCCAGGGGGAGTTTTATCCGCGCTACACCGCTTATTCCCAGACGGGACGCTATTCACGAAACACCTCTTCTTCCCAGGGGGAGTTTTATCAGCGTCACACCGCTTGTTCCCGGGGGAGTATTATCAGCGTCACACCGCTTCTTCCCGGACGGGACGCTATTCACGAAACACCTCTTCTTCCCAGGGGGAGTTTTATCAGCGTCACACCGCTTGTTCCCCAGGGAGTATTATCAGCGTCACACCACTTGTTCCCAGGGGGAGTATTATCAGCGTCACAGTGCTTGTTCCCAGGGGGAGTAATATCGGCGCTACACCGCTTGTTCCCGGACGGGACGCTATATAGGGAACACCTCTTGTTCCCAGGGGGAGGATTATCAGCATCACATTGCTTGTTCCCGGACGGGACGCTATACAGGGAACACCTCTTGTTACCAGGGGGAGTTTTATCAGCGTCACACTGATTGTTCCCGGACGGGACGCTATTCACGAAACACCTCTTCTTCCCAGGGGGAGTTTTATCAGCGTCACACCGCTTGTTCCCGGGGGAGTATTATCAGCGTCACACCGCTTGTTCCCAGGGGGAGTTTTATCAGCGTCACACCGCTTGTTCACGGACAGGACGCTATTCAGGGAACACCTCTTGTTCCCAGGGGGAGGATTATCAGCGTCACACTGCTTGTTCCCGGACGGGACGCTATTCACGAAACACCTCTTCTTCCCAGGGGGAGTTTTATCAGCGTCACACCGCTTGTTCCCGGGGGAGTATTATCAGCGTCACACCGCTTGTTCCCGGACGGGACGCTATTCAGGGACCACCTCTTGTTCTCAGAGGGAGTATTATCAGCGTCACACTGCTTGTTCCCAGGGGGAGTTTTATCCGCGCTACACCGCTTCTTCCCGGACGGGACGCTATTCACGAAACACCTCTTCTTCCCAGGGGGAGTTTTATCAGCGTCACACCGCTTGTTCCCCAGGGAGTATTATCAGCGTCACACCACTTGTTCCCAGGGGGAGTATTATCAGCGTCACACTGCTTGTTCCCAGGGGGAGTAATATTGGCGCTACACCGCTTGTTCCCGGACGGGACGCTATATAGGGAACACCTCTTGTTCCCAGGGGGAGGATTATCAGCATCACACTGCTTGTTCCCGGACGGGACGCTATACAGGGAACACCTCTTGTTACCAGGGGGAGTATTATCAGCGTCACACTGATTGTTCCCGGACGGGACGCTATTCACGAAACACCTCTTCTTCCCAGGGGGAGTTTTATCAGCGTCACACCGCTTGTTCCCGGGGGAGTATTATCAGCGTCACACCACTTGTTCCCAGGGGGAGTTTTATCAGCGTCACACCGCTTGTTCACGGACAGGACGCTATTCAGGGAACACCTCTTGTTCCCAGGGGGAGGATTATCAGCGTCACACTGCTTGTTCCCGGACGGGACGCTATACAGGGAACACCTCTTGTTACCAGGGGGAGTATTATCAGCTTCACACTAATTGTTCCCGGACGGGACGCTATTCACGAGACACCTCTTGTTCCCAGGGGGAGTTTTATCAGCATCACACCGCTTGTTCCCAGATGGGACGCTATTCAGGGAACACCTCTTGTTCCCCGGGGGAGATCTGCGTCTCACCGTTTGTTCGCACGGGGAGTATTATCGGCGTCACACTGCTTGTTCCCAGGGGGAGTGCTATCTTCGTCACACCGCTTGTTCCCGGGGGAGTATTATCAGCGTGACACTGCTTGTCCCCAGGGGGAGTTTTATCCGCGCTACACCGCTTATTCCCAGACGGGACGCTATTCACGAACCACCTCTTCTTCCCAGGGGGAGTTTTATCAGCGTCACACCGTTTGTTCCCGGGGGAGTATTATCAGCGTCACACCGCTTGTTCCCGGACGGGACGCTATTCAGGGAACACCTCTTGTTCCCAGGGGGAGTATTATCAGCATCACACTGCTTGTTCCCAGGGGGAGTTTTATCCGCGCTACACCGCTTCTTCCCGGACGGGACGCTATTCACGAAACACCTCTTCTTCCCAGGGGGAGTTTTATCAGCGTCACACCGCTTGTTCCCGGGGGAGTATTATCAGCGTCACACTGCTTGTTCCCGGACGGGACGCTATACAGGGAACACCTCTTGTTACCAGGGGGAGTATTATCAGCGTCACACTGATTGTTCCCGGACGGGACGCTATTCACGAGACACCTCTTGTTCCCCGGGGGAGTGCTATCTGCGTCTCACCGCTTGTTCGCACGGGGAGTATTATCGGCGTCACACTGCTTCTTCCCAGGGGGAGTTTTATCCGCGCTACACCGCTTGTTCCCAGACGTGACGCTATTCAGGGAACACCTCTTGTTCCCAGGGGGAGTATTATTGGCGTCATACTGCTTGTTCCCAGGGGGAGTTTTATCCGCGCTACACCGCTTGTTCCCAGACGTGACGCTATTCAGGGAACACCTCTTGTTCCCAGGGGGAGTATTATCGGCGTCACACTGCTTGTTCCCAGGGGGAGTTTTATCCGCGCTACACCGCTTCTTCCCGGACGGGACGCTATTCACGAAACACCTCTTCTTCCCAGGGGGAGTTTTATCAGCGTCACACCGCTTGTTCCCGGGGGAGTATTATCAGCGTCACACTGCTTGTTCCCAGGGGGAGTGCTATCTGCGTCACACCACTTGTTCCCAGGGGGAGTATTATCAGCGTTACACTGCTTGTTCCCGGACGGGACGCTATTCACGAGACACTTCTTGTTCCCAGGGGGAGTATTATCAGCGTCACACCGCTTGTTCCCGGACGGGACGCTATTCAGGGAACACCTCTTGTTCCCAGGGGGAGTGCTATCTGCGTCACACCACTTGTTCCCGGGGGACTATTATCAGCGTCACACTGCTTGTTCCCCAGGGGAGTGCTATCTGCGTCTCACCGATTGTTCGCACGGGGAGTATTATCGGCGTCACACTGCTTGTTCCCAGGGGGAATAATATCGGCACTACACCGCTAGTTCCCAGACGGGACGCTATTCAGGGAACACCTCTTGTTCCCAGGGGGAGTTTTATCAGCGTCACACCGCTTGTTCACGGACAGGACGCTATTCAGGGAACACCTCTTGTTCCCAGGGGGAGGATTATCAGCGTCACACTGCTTGTTCCCGGACGGGACGCTATACAGGGAACACCTCTTGTTACCAGGGGGAGTATTATCAGCTTCACACTGATTGTTCCCGGACGGGACGCTATTCACGAGACACCTCTTGTTCCCAGGGGGAGTTTTATCAGCATCACACCGCTTGTTCCAGGACGGGACGCTATTCAGGGAACACCTCTTGTTCCCCGGGGGAGATCTGCGTCTCACCGCTTGTTCGCACGGGGAGTATTATCGGCGTCACACTGCTTGTTCCCACGGGGAGTGCTATCTTCGTCACACTGCTTGTTCCCGGGGGAGTATTATCAGCGTGACACTGCTTGTTCCCAGGGGGAGTTTTATCCGCGCTACACCGCTTATTCCCAGACGGGACGCTATTCACGAAACACCTCTTCTTCCCAGGGGGAGTTTTATCAGCGTCACACCGCTTGTTCCCGGGGGAGTATTATCAGCGTCACACCGCTTGTTCCCGGACGGGACGCTATTCAGGGAACACCTCTTGTTCCCAGGGGGAGTTTTATCAGCGTCACACCGCTTGTTCCCGGGGGAGTATTATCAGCGTCACACCGCTTGTTCCCAGACGTGACGCTATTCAGGGAACACCTCTTGTTCCCAGGGGGAGTATTATCGGCGTCACACTGCTTGTTCCCAGGGAGAGTTTTATCCGCGCTACACCGCTTCTTCCCGGACGGGACGCTATTCAGGGAACACCTCTTGTTCCCAGGGGGAGGATTATCAGCATCACACTGCTTGTTCCCGGACGGGACGCTATTCACGAGACACTTCTTGTTCCCAGGGGGAGTATTATCAGCGTCACACCGCTTGTTCCCGGACGGGACGCTATTCAGGGAACACCTCTTGTTCCCAGGGGGAGTTTTATCAGCGTCACACCGCTTGTTCACGGACAGGACGCTATTCAGGGAACACCTCTTGTTCCCAGGGGGAGGATTATCAGCGTCACACTGCTTGTTCCCGGACAGGACGCTATTCAGGGAACACCTCTTGTTCCCAGGGGGAGTTTTATCAGCGTCACACCGCTTGTTCCCGGGGGAGTATTATCAGCGTCACACCGCTTGTTCCCAGACGTGACGCTATTCAGGGAACACCTCTTGTTCCCAGGGGGAGTATTATCGGCGTCACACTGCTTGTTCCCAGGGGGAGTTTTATCCGCGCTACACCGCTTCTTCCCGGACAGGACGCTATTCAGGGAACACCTCTTGTTCCCAGGGGGAGGATTATCAGCGTCACACTGATTGTTCCCGGACGGGACGCTATTCACGAGACACCTCTTGTTCCCAGGGGGAGTTTTATCAGCATCACACCGCTTGTTCCCGGACGGGACACTATTCAGGGAACACCTCTTGTTCCCCGGGGGAGATCTGCGTCTCACCGCTTGTTCGCACGGGGAGTATTATCGGCGTCACACTGCTTGTTCCCAGGGGGAGTGCTATCTTCGTCACACCGCTTGTTCCCGGGGGAGTATTATCAGCGTGACACTGCTTGTTCCCAGGGGGAGTTTTATCCGCGCTACACCGCTTATTCCCAGACGGGACGCTATTCACGAAACACCTCTTCTTCCCAGGGGGAGTTTTATCAGCGTCACACCGCTTGTTCCCGGGGGAGTATTATCAGCGTCACACCGCTTCTTCCCGGACGGGACGCTATTCACGAAACACCTCTTCTTCCCAGGGGGAGTTTTATCAGCGTCACACCGCTTGTTCCCCAGGGAGTATTATCAGCGTCACACCACTTGTTCCCAGGGGGAGTATTATCAGCGTCACAGTGCTTGTTCCCAGGGGGAGTAATATCGGCGCTACACCGCTTGTTCCCGGACGGGACGCTATATAGGGAACACCTCTTGTTCCCAGGGGGAGGATTATCAGCATCACATTGCTTGTTCCCGGACGGGACGCTATACAGGGAACACCTCTTGTTACCAGGGGGAGTTTTATCAGCGTCACACTGATTGTTCCCGGACGGGACGCTATTCACGAAACACCTCTTCTTCCCAGGGGGAGTTTTATCAGCGTCACACCGCTTGTTCCCGGGGGAGTATTATCAGCGTCACACCGCTTGTTCCCAGGGGGAGTTTTATCAGCGTCACACCGCTTGTTCACGGACAGGACGCTATTCAGGGAACACCTCTTGTTCCCAGGGGGAGGATTATCAGCGTCACACTGCTTGTTCCCGGACGGGACGCTATTCACGAAACACCTCTTCTTCCCAGGGGGAGTTTTATCAGCGTCACACCGCTTGTTCCCGGGGGAGTATTATCAGCGTCACACCGCTTGTTCCCGGACGGGACGCTATTCAGGGACCACCTCTTGTTCTCAGAGGGAGTATTATCAGCGTCACACTGCTTGTTCCCAGGGGGAGTTTTATCCGCGCTACACCGCTTCTTCCCGGACGGGACGCTATTCACGAAACACCTCTTCTTCCCAGGGGGAGTTTTATCAGCGTCACACCGCTTGTTCCCCAGGGAGTATTATCAGCGTCACACCACTTGTTCCCAGGGGGAGTATTATCAGCGTCACACTGCTTGTTCCCAGGGGGAGTAATATTGGCGCTACACCGCTTGTTCCCGGACGGGACGCTATATAGGGAACACCTCTTGTTCCCAGGGGGAGGATTATCAGCATCACACTGCTTGTTCCCGGACGGGACGCTATACAGGGAACACCTCTTGTTACCAGGGGGAGTATTATCAGCGTCACACTGATTGTTCCCGGACGGGACGCTATTCACGAAACACCTCTTCTTCCCAGGGGGAGTTTTATCAGCGTCACACCGCTTGTTCCCGGGGGAGTATTATCAGCGTCACACCACTTGTTCCCAGGGGGAGTTTTATCAGCGTCACACCGCTTGTTCACGGACAGGACGCTATTCAGGGAACACCTCTTGTTCCCAGGGGGAGGATTATCAGCGTCACACTGCTTGTTCCCGGACGGGACGCTATACAGGGAACACCTCTTGTTACCAGGGGGAGTATTATCAGCTTCACACTAATTGTTCCCGGACGGGACGCTATTCACGAGACACCTCTTGTTCCCAGGGGGAGTTTTATCAGCATCACACCGCTTGTTCCCAGATGGGACGCTATTCAGGGAACACCTCTTGTTCCCCGGGGGAGATCTGCGTCTCACCGTTTGTTCGCACGGGGAGTATTATCGGCGTCACACTGCTTGTTCCCAGGGGGAGTGCTATCTTCGTCACACCGCTTGTTCCCGGGGGAGTATTATCAGCGTGACACTGCTTGTCCCCAGGGGGAGTTTTATCCGCGCTACACCGCTTATTCCCAGACGGGACGCTATTCACGAACCACCTCTTCTTCCCAGGGGGAGTTTTATCAGCGTCACACCGTTTGTTCCCGGGGGAGTATTATCAGCGTCACACCGCTTGTTCCCGGACGGGACGCTATTCAGGGAACACCTCTTGTTCCCAGGGGGAGTATTATCAGCATCACACTGCTTGTTCCCAGGGGGAGTTTTATCCGCGCTACACCGCTTCTTCCCGGACGGGACGCTATTCACGAAACACCTCTTCTTCCCAGGGGGAGTTTTATCAGAGTCACACCGCTTGTTCCCGGGGGAGTATTATCAGCGTCACACTGCTTGTTCCCGGACGGGACGCTATACAGGGAACACCTCTTGTTACCAGGGGGAGTATTATCAGCGTCACACTGATTGTTCCCGGACGGGACGCTATTCACGAGACACCTCTTGTTCCCCGGGGGAGTGCTATCTGCGTCTCACCGCTTGTTCGCACGGGGAGTATTATCGGCGTCACACTGCTTCTTCCCAGGGGGAGTTTTATCCGCGCTACACCGCTTGTTCCCAGACGTGACGCTATTCAGGGAACACCTCTTGTTCCCAGGGGGAGTATTATTGGCGTCATACTGCTTGTTCCCAGGGGGAGTTTTATCCGCGCTACACCGCTTGTTCCCAGACGTGACGCTATTCAGGGAACACCTCTTGTTCCCAGGGGGAGTATTATCGGCGTCACACTGCTTGTTCCCAGGGGGAGTTTTATCCGCGCTACACCGCTTCTTCCCGGACGGGACGCTATTCACGAAACACCTCTTCTTCCCAGGGGGAGTTTTATCAGCGTCACACCGCTTGTTCCCGGGGGAGTATTATCAGCGTCACACTGCTTGTTCCCAGGGGGAGTGCTATCTGCGTCACACCACTTGTTCCCAGGGGGAGTATTATCAGCGTTACACTGCTTGTTCCCGGACGGGACGCTATTCACGAGACACTTCTTGTTCCCAGGGGGAGTATTATCAGCGTCACACCGCTTGTTCCCGGACGGGACGCTATTCAGGGAACACCTCTTGTTCCCAGGGGGAGTGCTATCTGCGTCACACCACTTGTTCCCGGGGGACTATTATCAGCGTCACACTGCTTGTTCCCCAGGGGAGTGCTATCTGCGTCTCACCGATTGTTCGCACGGGGAGTATTATCGGCGTCACACTGCTTGTTCCCAGGGGGAATAATATCGGCACTACACCGCTAGTTCCCAGACGGGACGCTATTCAGGGAACACCTCTTGTTCCCAGGGGGAGTTTTATCAGCGTCACACCGCTTGTTCACGGACAGGACGCTATTCAGGGAACACCTCTTGTTCCCAGGGGGAGGATTATCAGCGTCACACTGCTTGTTCCCGGACGGGACGCTATACAGGGAACACCTCTTGTTACCAGGGGGAGTATTATCAGCTTCACACTGATTGTTCCCGGACGGGACGCTATTCACGAGACACCTCTTGTTCCCAGGGGGAGTTTTATCAGCATCACACCGCTTGTTCCAGGACGGGACGCTATTCAGGGAACACCTCTTGTTCCCCGGGGGAGATCTGCGTCTCACCGCTTGTTCGCACGGGGAGTATTATCGGCGTCACACTGCTTGTTCCCACGGGGAGTGCTATCTTCGTCACACTGCTTGTTCCCGGGGGAGTATTATCAGCGTGACACTGCTTGTTCCCAGGGGGAGTTTTATCCGCGCTACACCGCTTATTCCCAGACGGGACGCTATTCACGAAACACCTCTTCTTCCCAGGGGGAGTTTTATCAGCGTCACACCGCTTGTTCCCGGGGGAGTATTATCAGCGTCACACCGCTTGTTCCCGGACGGGACGCTATTCAGGGAACACCTCTTGTTCCCAGGGGGAGTTTTATCAGCGTCACACCGCTTGTTCCCGGGGGAGTATTATCAGCGTCACACCGCTTGTTCCCAGACGTGACGCTATTCAGGGAACACCTCTTGTTCCCAGGGGGAGTATTATCGGCGTCACACTGCTTGTTCCCAGGGAGAGTTTTATCCGCGCTACACCGCTTCTTCCCGGACGGGACGCTATTCAGGGAACACCTCTTGTTCCCAGGGGGAGGATTATCAGCATCACACTGCTTGTTCCCGGACGGGACGCTATTCACGAGACACTTCTTGTTCCCAGGGGGAGTATTATCAGCGTCACACCGCTTGTTCCCGGACGGGACGCTATTCAGGGAACACCTCTTGTTCCCAGGGGGAGTTTTATCAGCGTCACACCGCTTGTTCACGGACAGGACGCTATTCAGGGAACACCTCTTGTTCCCAGGGGGAGGATTATCAGCGTCACACTGCTTGTTCGCACGGGGAGTATTATCGGCGTCACACTGCTTCTTCCCAGGGGGAGTTTTATCCGCGCTACACCGCTTGTTCCCAGACGTGACGCTATTCAGGGAACACCTCTTGTTCCCAGGGGGAGTATTATTGGCGTCATACTGCTTGTTCCCAGGGGGAGTTTTATCCGCGCTACACCGCTTGTTCCCAGACGTGACGCTATTCAGGGAACACCTCTTGTTCCCAGGGGGAGTATTATCGGCGTCACACTGCTTGTTCCCAGGGGGAGTTTTATCCGCGCTACACCGCTTCTTCCCGGACGGGACGCTATTCACGAAACACCTCTTCTTCCCAGGGGGAGTTTTATCAGCGTCACACCGCTTGTTCCCGGGGGAGTATTATCAGCGTCACACTGCTTGTTCCCAGGGGGAGTGCTATCTGCGTCACACCACTTGTTCCCAGGGGGAGTATTATCAGCGTTACACTGCTTGTTCCCGGACGGGACGCTATTCACGAGACACTTCTTGTTCCCAGGGGGAGTATTATCAGCGTCACACCGCTTGTTCCCGGACGGGACGCTATTCAGGGAACACCTCTTGTTCCCAGGGGGAGTGCTATCTGCGTCACACCACTTGTTCCCGGGGGACTATTATCAGCGTCACACTGCTTGTTCCCCAGGGGAGTGCTATCTGCGTCTCACCGATTGTTCGCACGGGGAGTATTATCGGCGTCACACTGCTTGTTCCCAGGGGGAATAATATCGGCACTACACCGCTAGTTCCCAGACGGGACGCTATTCAGGGAACACCTCTTGTTCCCAGGGGGAGTTTTATCAGCGTCACACCGCTTGTTCACGGACAGGACGCTATTCAGGGAACACCTCTTGTTCCCAGGGGGAGGATTATCAGCGTCACACTGCTTGTTCCCGGACGGGACGCTATACAGGGAACACCTCTTGTTACCAGGGGGAGTATTATCAGCTTCACACTGATTGTTCCCGGACGGGACGCTATTCACGAGACACCTCTTGTTCCCAGGGGGAGTTTTATCAGCATCACACCGCTTGTTCCAGGACGGGACGCTATTCAGGGAACACCTCTTGTTCCCCGGGGGAGATCTGCGTCTCACCGCTTGTTCGCACGGGGAGTATTATCGGCGTCACACTGCTTGTTCCCACGGGGAGTGCTATCTTCGTCACACTGCTTGTTCCCGGGGGAGTATTATCAGCGTGACACTGCTTGTTCCCAGGGGGAGTTTTATCCGCGCTACACCGCTTATTCCCAGACGGGACGCTATTCACGAAACACCTCTTCTTCCCAGGGGGAGTTTTATCAGCGTCACACCGCTTGTTCCCGGGGGAGTATTATCAGCGTCACACCGCTTGTTCCCGGACGGGACGCTATTCAGGGAACACCTCTTGTTCCCAGGGGGAGTTTTATCAGCGTCACACCGCTTGTTCCCGGGGGAGTATTATCAGCGTCACACCGCTTGTTCCCAGACGTGACGCTATTCAGGGAACACCTCTTGTTCCCAGGGGGAGTATTATCGGCGTCACACTGCTTGTTCCCAGGGAGAGTTTTATCCGCGCTACACCGCTTCTTCCCGGACGGGACGCTATTCAGGGAACACCTCTTGTTCCCAGGGGGAGGATTATCAGCATCACACTGCTTGTTCCCGGACGGGACGCTATTCACGAGACACTTCTTGTTCCCAGGGGGAGTATTATCAGCGTCACACCGCTTGTTCCCGGACGGGACGCTATTCAGGGAACACCTCTTGTTCCCAGGGGGAGTTTTATCAGCGTCACACCGCTTGTTCACGGACAGGACGCTATTCAGGGAACACCTCTTGTTCCCAGGGGGAGGATTATCAGCGTCACACTGCTTGTTCCCGGACAGGACGCTATTCAGGGAACACCTCTTGTTCCCAGGGGGAGTTTTATCAGCGTCACACCGCTTGTTCCCGGGGGAGTATTATCAGCGTCACACCGCTTGTTCCCAGACGTGACGCTATTCAGGGAACACCTCTTGTTCCCAGGGGGAGTATTATCGGCGTCACACTGCTTGTTCCCAGGGGGAGTTTTATCCGCGCTACACCGCTTCTTCCCGGACAGGACGCTATTCAGGGAACACCTCTTGTTCCCAGGGGGAGGATTATCAGCGTCACACTGATTGTTCCCGGACGGGACGCTATTCACGAGACACCTCTTGTTCCCAGGGGGAGTTTTATCAGCATCACACCGCTTGTTCCCGGACGGGACACTATTCAGGGAACACCTCTTGTTCCCCGGGGGAGATCTGCGTCTCACCGCTTGTTCGCACGGGGAGTATTATCGGCGTCACACTGCTTGTTCCCAGGGGGAGTGCTATCTTCGTCACACCGCTTGTTCCCGGGGGAGTATTATCAGCGTGACACTGCTTGTTCCCAGGGGGAGTTTTATCCGCGCTACACCGCTTATTCCCAGACGGGACGCTATTCACGAAACACCTCTTCTTCCCAGGGGGAGTTTTATCAGCGTCACACCGCTTGTTCCCGGGGGAGTATTATCAGCGTCACACCGCTTCTTCCCGGACGGGACGCTATTCACGAAACACCTCTTCTTCCCAGGGGGAGTTTTATCAGCGTCACACCGCTTGTTCCCCAGGGAGTATTATCAGCGTCACACCACTTGTTCCCAGGGGGAGTATTATCAGCGTCACAGTGCTTGTTCCCAGGGGGAGTAATATCGGCGCTACACCGCTTGTTCCCGGACGGGACGCTATATAGGGAACACCTCTTGTTCCCAGGGGGAGGATTATCAGCATCACATTGCTTGTTCCCGGACGGGACGCTATACAGGGAACACCTCTTGTTACCAGGGGGAGTTTTATCAGCGTCACACTGATTGTTCCCGGACGGGACGCTATTCACGAAACACCTCTTCTTCCCAGGGGGAGTTTTATCAGCGTCACACCGCTTGTTCCCGGGGGAGTATTATCAGCGTCACACCGCTTGTTCCCAGGGGGAGTTTTATCAGCGTCACACCGCTTGTTCACGGACAGGACGCTATTCAGGGAACACCTCTTGTTCCCAGGGGGAGGATTATCAGCGTCACACTGCTTGTTCCCGGACGGGACGCTATTCACGAAACACCTCTTCTTCCCAGGGGGAGTTTTATCAGCGTCACACCGCTTGTTCCCGGGGGAGTATTATCAGCGTCACACCGCTTGTTCCCGGACGGGACGCTATTCAGGGACCACCTCTTGTTCTCAGAGGGAGTATTATCAGCGTCACACTGCTTGTTCCCAGGGGGAGTTTTATCCGCGCTACACCGCTTCTTCCCGGACGGGACGCTATTCACGAAACACCTCTTCTTCCCAGGGGGAGTTTTATCAGCGTCACACCGCTTGTTCCCCAGGGAGTATTATCAGCGTCACACCACTTGTTCCCAGGGGGAGTATTATCAGCGTCACACTGCTTGTTCCCAGGGGGAGTAATATTGGCGCTACACCGCTTGTTCCCGGACGGGACGCTATATAGGGAACACCTCTTGTTCCCAGGGGGAGGATTATCAGCATCACACTGCTTGTTCCCGGACGGGACGCTATACAGGGAACACCTCTTGTTACCAGGGGGAGTATTATCAGCGTCACACTGATTGTTCCCGGACGGGACGCTATTCACGAAACACCTCTTCTTCCCAGGGGGAGTTTTATCAGCGTCACACCGCTTGTTCCCGGGGGAGTATTATCAGCGTCACACCACTTGTTCCCAGGGGGAGTTTTATCAGCGTCACACCGCTTGTTCACGGACAGGACGCTATTCAGGGAACACCTCTTGTTCCCAGGGGGAGGATTATCAGCGTCACACTGCTTGTTCCCGGACGGGACGCTATACAGGGAACACCTCTTGTTACCAGGGGGAGTATTATCAGCTTCACACTAATTGTTCCCGGACGGGACGCTATTCACGAGACACCTCTTGTTCCCAGGGGGAGTTTTATCAGCATCACACCGCTTGTTCCCAGATGGGACGCTATTCAGGGAACACCTCTTGTTCCCCGGGGGAGATCTGCGTCTCACCGTTTGTTCGCACGGGGAGTATTATCGGCGTCACACTGCTTGTTCCCAGGGGGAGTGCTATCTTCGTCACACCGCTTGTTCCCGGGGGAGTATTATCAGCGTGACACTGCTTGTCCCCAGGGGGAGTTTTATCCGCGCTACACCGCTTATTCCCAGACGGGACGCTATTCACGAACCACCTCTTCTTCCCAGGGGGAGTTTTATCAGCGTCACACCGTTTGTTCCCGGGGGAGTATTATCAGCGTCACACCGCTTGTTCCCGGACGGGACGCTATTCAGGGAACACCTCTTGTTCCCAGGGGGAGTATTATCAGCATCACACTGCTTGTTCCCAGGGGGAGTTTTATCCGCGCTACACCGCTTCTTCCCGGACGGGACGCTATTCACGAAACACCTCTTCTTCCCAGGGGGAGTTTTATCAGAGTCACACCGCTTGTTCCCGGGGGAGTATTATCAGCGTCACACTGCTTGTTCCCGGACGGGACGCTATACAGGGAACACCTCTTGTTACCAGGGGGAGTATTATCAGCGTCACACTGATTGTTCCCGGACGGGACGCTATTCACGAGACACCTCTTGTTCCCCGGGGGAGTGCTATCTGCGTCTCACCGCTTGTTCGCACGGGGAGTATTATCGGCGTCACACTGCTTCTTCCCAGGGGGAGTTTTATCCGCGCTACACCGCTTGTTCCCAGACGTGACGCTATTCAGGGAACACCTCTTGTTCCCAGGGGGAGTATTATTGGCGTCATACTGCTTGTTCCCAGGGGGAGTTTTATCCGCGCTACACCGCTTGTTCCCAGACGTGACGCTATTCAGGGAACACCTCTTGTTCCCAGGGGGAGTATTATCGGCGTCACACTGCTTGTTCCCAGGGGGAGTTTTATCCGCGCTACACCGCTTCTTCCCGGACGGGACGCTATTCACGAAACACCTCTTCTTCCCAGGGGGAGTTTTATCAGCGTCACACCGCTTGTTCCCGGGGGAGTATTATCAGCGTCACACTGCTTGTTCCCAGGGGGAGTGCTATCTGCGTCACACCACTTGTTCCCAGGGGGAGTATTATCAGCGTTACACTGCTTGTTCCCGGACGGGACGCTATTCACGAGACACTTCTTGTTCCCAGGGGGAGTATTATCAGCGTCACACCGCTTGTTCCCGGACGGGACGCTATTCAGGGAACACCTCTTGTTCCCAGGGGGAGTGCTATCTGCGTCACACCACTTGTTCCCGGGGGACTATTATCAGCGTCACACTGCTTGTTCCCCAGGGGAGTGCTATCTGCGTCTCACCGATTGTTCGCACGGGGAGTATTATCGGCGTCACACTGCTTGTTCCCAGGGGGAATAATATCGGCACTACACCGCTAGTTCCCAGACGGGACGCTATTCAGGGAACACCTCTTGTTCCCAGGGGGAGTTTTATCAGCGTCACACCGCTTGTTCACGGACAGGACGCTATTCAGGGAACACCTCTTGTTCCCAGGGGGAGGATTATCAGCGTCACACTGCTTGTTCCCGGACGGGACGCTATACAGGGAACACCTCTTGTTACCAGGGGGAGTATTATCAGCTTCACACTGATTGTTCCCGGACGGGACGCTATTCACGAGACACCTCTTGTTCCCAGGGGGAGTTTTATCAGCATCACACCGCTTGTTCCAGGACGGGACGCTATTCAGGGAACACCTCTTGTTCCCCGGGGGAGATCTGCGTCTCACCGCTTGTTCGCACGGGGAGTATTATCGGCGTCACACTGCTTGTTCCCACGGGGAGTGCTATCTTCGTCACACTGCTTGTTCCCGGGGGAGTATTATCAGCGTGACACTGCTTGTTCCCAGGGGGAGTTTTATCCGCGCTACACCGCTTATTCCCAGACGGGACGCTATTCACGAAACACCTCTTCTTCCCAGGGGGAGTTTTATCAGCGTCACACCGCTTGTTCCCGGGGGAGTATTATCAGCGTCACACCGCTTGTTCCCGGACGGGACGCTATTCAGGGAACACCTCTTGTTCCCAGGGGGAGTTTTATCAGCGTCACACCGCTTGTTCCCGGGGGAGTATTATCAGCGTCACACCGCTTGTTCCCAGACGTGACGCTATTCAGGGAACACCTCTTGTTCCCAGGGGGAGTATTATCGGCGTCACACTGCTTGTTCCCAGGGAGAGTTTTATCCGCGCTACACCGCTTCTTCCCGGACGGGACGCTATTCAGGGAACACCTCTTGTTCCCAGGGGGAGGATTATCAGCATCACACTGCTTGTTCCCGGACGGGACGCTATTCACGAGACACTTCTTGTTCCCAGGGGGAGTATTATCAGCGTCACACCGCTTGTTCCCGGACGGGACGCTATTCAGGGAACACCTCTTGTTCCCAGGGGGAGTTTTATCAGCGTCACACCGCTTGTTCACGGACAGGACGCTATTCAGGGAACACCTCTTGTTCCCAGGGGGAGGATTATCAGCGTCACACTGCTTGTTCCCGGACAGGACGCTATTCAGGGAACACCTCTTGTTCCCAGGGGGAGTTTTATCAGCGTCACACCGCTTGTTCCCGGGGGAGTATTATCAGCGTCACACCGCTTGTTCCCAGACGTGACGCTATTCAGGGAACACCTCTTGTTCCCAGGGGGAGTATTATCGGCGTCACACTGCTTGTTCCCAGGGGGAGTTTTATCCGCGCTACACCGCTTCTTCCCGGACAGGACGCTATTCAGGGAACACCTCTTGTTCCCAGGGGGAGGATTATCAGCGTCACACTGATTGTTCCCGGACGGGACGCTATTCACGAGACACCTCTTGTTCCCAGGGGGAGTTTTATCAGCATCACACCGCTTGTTCCCGGACGGGACACTATTCAGGGAACACCTCTTGTTCCCCGGGGGAGATCTGCGTCTCACCGCTTGTTCGCACGGGGAGTATTATCGGCGTCACACTGCTTGTTCCCAGGGGGAGTGCTATCTTCGTCACACCGCTTGTTCCCGGGGGAGTATTATCAGCGTGACACTGCTTGTTCCCAGGGGGAGTTTTATCCGCGCTACACCGCTTATTCCCAGACGGGACGCTATTCACGAAACACCTCTTCTTCCCAGGGGGAGTTTTATCAGCGTCACACCGCTTGTTCCCGGGGGAGTATTATCAGCGTCACACCGCTTCTTCCCGGACGGGACGCTATTCACGAAACACCTCTTCTTCCCAGGGGGAGTTTTATCAGCGTCACACCTCTTGTTCCCCAGGGAGTATTATCAGCGTCACACCACTTGTTCCCAGGGGGAGTATTATCAGCGTCACACTGCTTGTTCCCAGGGGGAGTAATATCGGCGCTACACCGCTTGTTCACGGACGGGACGCTATATAGGGAACACCTCTTGTTCCCAGGGGGAGGATTATCAGCATCACATTGCTTGTTCCCGGACGGGACGCTATACAGGGAACACCTCTTGTTACCAGGGGGAGTATTATCAGCGTCACACCGCTTGTTCCCGGGGGAGTATTATCAGCGTCACACCGCTTGTTCCCGGACGGGACGCTATTCAGGGAACACCTCTTGTTCCCAGGGGGAGTATTATCAGCGTCACACTGCTTGTTCCCAGGGGGAGTTTTATCCGCGCTACACCGCTTCTTCCCGGACGGGACGCTATTCACGAAACACCTCTTCTTCCCAGGGGGAGTTTTATCAGCGTCACACCGCTTGTTCCCCAGGGAGTATTATCAGCGTCACACCACTTGTTCCCAGGGGGAGTATTATCAGCGTCACACTGCTTGTTCCCAGGGGGAGTAATATCGGCGCTACACCGCTTGTTCCCGGACGGGACGCTATATAGGGAACACCTCTTGTTCCCAGGGGGAGGATTATCAGCATCACACTGCTTGTTCCCGGACGGGACGCTATACAGGGAACACCTCTTGTTACCAGGGGGAGTATTATCAGCGTCACACTGATTGTTCCCGGACGGGACGCTATTCACGAAACACCTCTTCTTCCCAGGGGGAGTTTTATCAGCGTCACACGCTTGTTCCCGGGGGAGTATTATCAGCGTCACACCACTTGTTCCCAGGGGGAGTTTTATCAGCGTCACACCGCTTGTTCACGGACAGGACGCTATTCAGGGAACACCTCTTGTTCCCAGGGGGAGGATTATCAGCGTCACACTGCTTGTTCCCGGACGGGACGCTATACAGGGAACACCTCTTGTTACCAGGGGGAGTATTATCAGCTTCACACTAATTGTTCCCGGACGGGACGCTATTCACGAGACACCTCTTGTTCCCAGGGGGAGTTTTATCAGCATCACACCGCTTGTTCCCGGACGGGACGCTATTCAGGGAACACCTCTTGTTCCCCGGGGGAGATCTGCGTCTCACCGTTTGTTCGCACGGGGAGTATTATCGGCGTCACACTGCTTGTTCCCAGGGGGAGTGCTATCTTCGTCACACCTCTTGTTCCCAGGGGGAGTATTATCAGCGTCACACTGCTTGTTCCCAGGGGGAGTTTTATCCGCGCTACACCGCTTCTTCCCGGACGGGACGCTATTCACGAAACACCTCTTCTTCCCAGGGGGAGTTTTATCAGCGTCACACCGCTTGTTCCCGGGGGAGTATTATCAGCGTCACACTGCTTGTTCACGGACGGGACGCTATACAGGGAACACCTCTTGTTACCAGGGGGAGTATTATCAGCGTCACACTGATTGTTCCCGGACGGGACGCTATTCACGAGACACCTCTTGTTCCCCGGGGGAGTGCTATCTGCGTCTCACCGCTTGTTCGCACGGGGAGTATTATCGGCGTCACACTGCTTCTTCCCAGGGGGAGTTTTATCCGCGCTACACCGCTTGTTCCCAGACGTGACGCTATTCAGGGAACACCTCTTGTTCCCAGGGGGAGTATTATTGGCGTCATACTGCTTGTTCCCAGGGGGAGTTTTATCCGCGCTACACCGCTTGTTCCCAGATGTGACGCTATTCAGGGAACACCTCTTGTTCCCAGGGGGAGTATTATCGGCGTCACACTGCTTGTTCCCAGGGGGAGTTTTATCCGCGCTACACCGCTTCTTCCCGGACGGGACGCTATTCACGAAACACCTCTTCTTCCCAGGGGGAGTTTTATCAGCGTCACACCGCTTGTTCCCGGGGGAGTATTATCAGCGTCACACTGCTTGTTCCCAGGGGGAGTGCTATCTGCGTCACACCTCTTGTTCCCAGGGGGAGTATTATCGGCGTCACACTGCTTGTTCCCAGGGGGAGTTTTATCCGCGCTACACCGCTTCTTCCCGGACGGGACGCTATTCACGAAACACCTCTTCTTCCCAGGGGGAGTTTTATCAGCGTCACACCGCTTGTTCCCGGGGGAGTATTATCAGCGTCACACTGCTTGTTCCCAGGGGGAGTGCTATCTGCGTCACACCACTTGTTCCCAGGGGGAGTATTATCAGCGTCACACTGCTTGTTCCCGGACGGGACGCTATTCACGAGACACTTCTTGTTCCCAGGGGGAGTATTATCAGCGTCACACCGCTTGTTCCCGGACGGGACGCTATTCAGGGAACACCTCTTGTTCCCAGGGGGAGTGCTATCTGCGTCACACCACTTGTACCCGGGGGACTACTATCAGCATCACACTGCTTGTTCCCCAGGGGAGTGCTATCTGCGTCTCACCGCTTGTTCGCACGGGGAGTATTATCGGCGTCACACTGCTTGTTCCCAGGGGGAATAATATCGGCGCTACACCGCTAGTTCCCGGACGCGACGCTATTCAGGGAACACCTCTTGTTCCCAGGGGGAGGATTATCAGCATCACACTGCTTGTTCCCGGACGGGACGCTATTCACGAGACACTTCTTGTTCCCAGGGGGAGTATTATCAGCGTCACACCGCTTGTTCACGGACAGGACGCTATTCAGGGAACACCTCTTGTTCCCAGGGGGAGGATTATCAGCGTCACACTGCTTGTTCCCGGACGGGACGCTATACAGGGAACACCTCTTGTTACCAGGGGGAGTTTTATCAGCATCACACCGCTTGTTCCCGGACGGGACACTATTCAGGGAACACCTCTTGTTCCCCGGGGGAGATCTGCATCTCACCGCTTGCTCGCACGGGGAGTATTATCGGCGTCACACTGCTTGTTCCCAGGGGGAGTGCTATCTTCGTCACACCGCTTGTTCCCGGGGGAGTATTATCAGCGTGACTCTGCTTGTTCCCAGGGGGAGTTTTATCCGCGCTACACCGCTTATTCCCAGACGGGACGCTATTCACGAAACACCTCTTCTTCCCAGGGGGAGTTTTATCAGCGTTACACCGCTTGTTCCCGGGGGAGTATTATCAGCGTCACACCGCTTGTTCCCGGACGGGACGCTATTCAGGGAACACCTCTTGTTCCCAGGGGGAGTATTATCAGCGTGACACTGCTTGTTCCCAGGGGGAGTTTTATCCGCGCTACACCGCTTATTCCCAGACGTGACGCTATTCAGGGAACACCTCTTGTTCCCAGGGGGAGTATTATCGGCATCACACTGCTTGTTCCCAGGGGGAGTTTTATCCGCGCTACACCGCTTGTTCCCGGACGGGACGCTATTCAGGGAACACCTCTTGTTCCCAGGGGGAGGATTATCAGCGTCACACTGCTTGTTCCCGGACGGGACGTTATTCACGAGACACTTCTTGTTCCCAGGGGGAGTATTATCAGCGTCACACCGCTTGTTCCCGGATGGGACGCTATTCAGGGAACACCTCTTGTTCCCAGGGGGAGTGCTATCTGCGTCACACCACTTGTTCCCGGGGGACTATTATCAGCATCACACTGCTTGTTCCCCAGGGGAGTGCTATCTGCGTCTCACCGCTTGTTCGCACGGGGAGTATTATCGGCGTCACACTGCTTGTTCCCAGGGGGAATAATATCGGCGCTACACTGCTAGTTCCCGGACGGGATCCTATTCAGGGAACACCTCTTGTTCCCAGGGGGAGTTTTATCAGCGTCACACCGCTTGTTCACGGACAGGACGCTATTCAGGGAACACCTCTTGTTCCCAGGGGGAGGATTATCAGCGTCACACTGCTTGTTCCCGGACGGGACGCTATACAGGGAACACCTCTTGTTACCAGGGGGAGTATTATCAGCTTCACACTAATTGTTCCCGGAAGGGACGCTATTCACGAGACACCTCTTGTTCCCAGGGGGAGTTTTATCAGCATCACACCGCTTGTTCCCGGACAGGACGCTATTCAGGGAACACCTCTTGTTCCCCGGGGGAGATCTGCGTCTCACCGCTTGTTCGCACGGGGAGTATTATCGGCGTCACACTGCTTGTTCCCAGGGGGAGTGCTATCTTCGTCACACCGCTTGTTCCCGGGGGAGTATTATCAGCGTGACACTGCTTGTTCCCAGGGGGAGTTTTATCCGCGCTACACCGCTTATTCCCAGACGGGACGCTATTCACGAACCACCTCTTCTTCCCAGGGGGAGTTTTATCAGCGTCACACCGCTTGTTCCCGGGGGAGTATTATCAGCGTCACACCGCTTGTTCCCGGACGGGACGCTATTCAGGGAACACCTCTTGTTCCCAGGGGGAGTATTATCAGCGTCACACCGCTTGTTCCCGGGGGAGTATTATCAGCATCACACCGCTTGTTCCCGGACGGGACGCTATTCAGGGAACACCTCTTGTTCCCAGGGGGAGTATTATCAGCGTCACACTGCTTGTTCCCAGGGGGAGTTTTATCCGCGCTACACCGCTTCTTCCCGGACGGGACGCTATTCACGAAACACCTCTTCTTCCCAGGGGGAGTTTTATCAGAGTCACACCGCTTGTTCCCGGGGGAGTATTATCAGCGTCACACTGCTTGTTCCCGGACGGGACGCTATACAGGGAACACCTCTTTTACAGGGGGAGTATTACCAGCGTCACACTGATTGTTCCCGGACGGGACGCTATTCACGAGACACCTCTTGTTCCCCGGGGGAGTGCTATCTGCGTCTCACCGCTTGTTCGCACGGGGAGTATTATCGGCGTCACACTGCTTCTTCCCAGGGGGAGTGCTATCTGCGTCACACCGCTTGTTCCCGGGGGCGTATTATCAGCGTGACACTGCTTGTTCCCAGGGGGAGTTTTATCCGCGCTACACCGCTTGTTCCCAGACGTGACGCTATTCAGGGAACACCTCTTTTTCCCAGGGGGAGTATTATCGGCGTCATACTGCTTGCTCCCAGGGGGAGTTTTATCCGCGCTACACCGCTTGTTCCCGGACCGGACGCTATTCAGGGAACACCTCTTGTTCCCAGGGGGAGTTTTATCAGCGTCACACCGCTTGTTCCCGGGGGAGTATTATCAGCGTCACACCGCTTGTTCCCGGACGGGACGCTATTCAGGGAACACCTCTTGTTCCCAGGGGGAGTATTATCAGCGTCACACTGCTTGTTCCCAGGGGGAATTTTATCCGCGCTACACCGCTTCTTCCCGGACGGGACGCTATTCACGAAACACCTCTTCTTCCCAGGGGGAGTTTTATCAGCGTCACACCGCTTGTTCCCCAGGGAGTATTATCAGCGTCACACCACTTGTTCCCAGGGGGAGTATTATCAGCGTCACACTGCTTGTTCCCAGGGGGAGTAATATCGGCGCTACACCGCTTGTTCCCGGACGGGACGCTATATAGGGAACACCTCTTGTTCCCAGGGGGAGGATTATCAGCATCACACTGCTTGTTCCCGGACGGGACGCTATACAGGGAACACCTCTTGTTACCAGGGGGAGTATTATCAGCGTCACACTGATTGTTCCCGGACGGGACGCTATTCACGAAACACCTCTTCTTCCCAGGGGGAGTTTTATCAGCGTCACACCGCTTGTTCCCGGGGGAGTATTATCAGCGTCACACCACTTGTTCCCAGGGGGAGTTTTATCAGCGTCACACCGCTTGTTCACGGACAGGACGCTATTCAGGGAACACCTCTTGTTCCCAGGGGGAGGATTATCAGCGTCACACTGCTTGTTCCCGGACGGGACGCTATACAGGGAACACCTCTTGTTACCAGGGGGAGTATTATCAGCTTCACACTAATTGTTCCCGGACGGGACGCTATTCACGAGACACCTCTTGTTCCCAGGGGGAGTTTTATCAGCATCACACCGCTTGTTCCCGGACGGGACGCTATTCAGGGAACACCTCTTGTTCCCCGGGGGAGATCTGCGTCTCACCGTTTGTTCGCACGGGGAGTATTATCGGCGTCACACTGCTTGTTCCCAGGGGGAGTGCTATCTTCGTCACACCTCTTGTTCCCAGGGGGAGTATTATCAGCGTCACACTGCTTGTTCCCAGGGGGAGTTTTATCCGCGCTACACCGCTTCTTCCCGGACGGGACGCTATTCACGAAACACCTCTTGTTCCCAGGGGGAGTTTTATCAGCGTCACACCGCTTGTTCCCGGGGGAGTATTATCAGCGTCACACTGCTTGTTCCCGGACGGGACGCTATACAGGGAACACCTCTTGTTACCAGGGGGAGTATTATCAGCGTCACACTGATTGTTCCCGGACGGGACGCTATTCACGAGACACCTCTTGTTCCCCGGGGGAGTGCTATCTGCGTCTCACCGCTTGTTCGCACGGGGAGTATTATCGGCGTCACACTGCTTCTTCCCAGGGGGAGTTTTATCCGCGCTACACCGCTTGTTCCCAGACGTGACGCTATTCAGGGAACACCTCTTGTTCCCAGGGGGAGTATTATTGGCGTCATACTGCTTGTTCCCAGGGGGAGTTTTATCCGCGCTACACCGCTTGTTCCCAGACGTGACGCTATTCAGGGAACACCTCTTGTTCCCAGGGGGAGTATTATCGGCGTCACACTGCTTGTTCCCAGGGGGAGTTTTATCCGCGCTACACCGCTTCTTCCCGGACGGGACGCTATTCACGAAACACCTCTTCTTCCCAGGGGGAGTTTTATCAGCGTCACACCGCTTGTTCCCGGGGGAGTATTATCAGCGTCACACTGCTTGTTCCCAGGGGGAGTGCTATCTGCGTCACACCACTTGTTCCCAGGGGGAGTATTATCAGCGTCACACTGCTTGTTCCCGGACGGGACGCTATTCACGATACACTTCTTGTTCCCAGGGGGAGTATTATCAGCGTCACACCGCTTGTTCCCGGACGGGACGCTATTCAGGGAACACCTCTTGTTCCCAGGGGGAGTGCTATCTGCGTCACACCACTTGTACCCGGGGGACTACTATCAGCATCACACTGCTTGTTCCCCAGGGGAGTGCTATCTGCGTCTCACCGCTTGTTCGCACGGGGAGTATTATCGGCGTCACACTGCTTGTTCCCAGGGGGAATAATATCGGCGCTACACCGCTAGTTCCCGGACGCGACGCTATTCAGGGAACACCTCTTGTTCCCAGGGGGAGGATTATCAGCATCACACTGCTTGTTCCCGGACGGGACGCTATACAGGGAACACCTCTTGTTACCAGGGGGAGTATTATCAGCTTCACACTGATTGTTCCCGGACGGGACGCTATTCACGAGACACCTCTTGATCCCAGGGGGAGTTTTATCAGCATCACACCGCTTGTTCCCGGACGGGACGCTATTCAGGGAACACCTCTTGTTCCCCGGGGGAGATCTGCGTCTCACCGCTTGTTCGCACGGGGAGTATTATCGGCGTCACACTGCTTGTTCCCAGGGGGAGTGCTATCTTCGTCACACTGCTTGTTCCCGGGGGAGTATTATCAGCGTGACACTGCTTGTTCCCAGGGGGAGTTTTATCCGCGCTACATCGCTTATTCCCAGATGGGACGCTATTCACGAAACACCTCTTCTTCCCAGGGGGAGTTTTATCAGCGTCACACCGCTTGTTCCCGGGGGAGTATTATCAGCGTCACACCGCTTGTTCCCGGACGGGACGCTATTCAGGGAACACCTCTTGTTCCCAGGGGGAGTTTTATCAGCGTCACAACGCTTGTTCCCGGGGGAGTATTATCAGCGTCACACCGCTTGTTCCCAGACGTGACGCTATTCAGGGAACACCTCTTGTTCCCAGGGGGAGTATTATCGGCGTCACACTGCTTGTTCCCAGGGGGAGTTTTATCCGCGCTACACCGCTTCTTCCCGGACGGGACGCTATTCAGGGAAGAGCTCTTGTTCCCAGGGGGAGGATTATCAGCATCACACTGCTTGTTCCCGGACGGGACGCTATTCACGAGACACTTCTTGTTCCCAGGGGGAGTATTATCAGCGTCACACCGCTTGTTCCCGGACGGGACGCTATTCAGGGAACACCTCTTGTTCCCAGGGGGAGTTTTATCAGCGTCACACCGCTTGTTCACGGACAGGACGCTATTCAGGGAACACCTCTTGTTCCCAGGGGGAGGATTATCAGCGTCACACTGCTTGTTCCCGGACAGGACGCTATTCAGGGAACACCTCTTGTTCCCAGGGGGAGGATTATCAGCGTCACACTGATTGTTCCCGGACGGGACGCTATTCACGAGACACCTCTTGTTAACAGGGGGAGTTTTATCAGCATCACACCGCTTGTTCCCGGACGGGACGCTATTCAGGGAACACCTCTTGTTCCCCGGGGGAGATCTGCGTCTCACCGCTTGTTCGCACGGGGAGTATTATCGGCGTCACACTGCTTGTTCCCAGGGGGAGTGCTATCTTCGTCCCACCGCCTGTTCCCGGGGGAGTATTATCAGCGTGACACTGCTTGTTCCCAGGGGGAGTTTTATCCGCGCTACACCGCTTATTCCCAGACGGGATGCTATTCACGAAACACCTCTTCTTCCCAGGGGGAGTTTTATCAGCGTCACACCGCTTGTTCCCGGGGGAGTATTATCAGCGTCACACCGCTTCTTCCCGGACGGGACGCTATTCACGAAACACCTCTTCTTCCCAGGGGGAGTTTTATCAGCGTCACACCGCTTGTTCCCCAGGGAGTATTATCAGCGTCACACCACTTGTTCCCAGGGGGAGTATTATCAGCGTCACACTGCTTGTTCCCAGGGGGAGTAATATCGGCGCTACACCGCTTGTTCCCGGACAGGACGCTATATAGGGAACACCTCTTGTTCCCAGGGGGAGGATTATCAGCATCACATTGCTTGTTCCCGGACGGGACGCTATACAGGGAACACCTCTTGTTACCAGGGGGAGTATTATCAGCGTCACACTGATTGTTCCCGGACGGGACGCTATTCACGAAACACCTCTTCTTCCCAGGGGGAGTTTTATCAGCGTCACACCGCTTGTTCCCGGGGGAGTATTATCAGCGTCACACCGCTTGTTCCCAGGGGGAGTTTTATCAGCGTCACACCGCTTGTTCACGGACAGGACGCTATTCAGGGAACACCTCTTGTTCCCAGGGGGAGGATTATCAGCGTCACACTGCTTGTTCCCGGACGGGACGCTATTCACGAAACACCTCTTCTTCCCAGGGGGAGTTTTATCAGCGTCACACCGCTTGTTCCCGGGGGAGTATTATCAGCGTCACACCGCTTGTTCCCGGACGGGACGCTATTCAGGGACCACCCCTTGTTCTCAGAGGGAGTATTATCAGCGTCACACTGCTTGTTCCCAGGGGGAGTTTTATCCGCGCTACACCGCTTCTTCCCGGACGGGACGCTATTCACGAAACACCTCTTCTTCCCAGGGGGAGTTTTATCAGCGTCACACCGCTTGTTCCCCAGGGAGTATTATCAGCGTCACACCACTTGTTCCCAGGGGGAGTATTATCAGCGTCACACTGCTTGTTCCCAGGGGGAGTAATATTGGCGCTACACCGCTTGTTCCCGGACGGGACGCTATATAGGGAACACCTCTTGTTCCCAGGGGGAGGATTATCAGCATCACACTGCTTGTTCCCGGACGGGACGCTATACAGGGAACACCTCTTGTTACCAGGGGGAGTATTATCAGCGTCACACTGATTGTTCCCGGACGGGACGCTATTCACGAAACACCTCTTCTTCCCAGGGGGAGTTTTATCAGCGTCACACCGCTTGTTCCCGGGGGAGTATTATCAGCGTCACACCACTTGTTCCCAGGGGGAGTTTTATCAGCGTCACACCGCTTGTTCACGGACAGGACGCTATTCAGGGAACACCTCTTGTTCCCAGGGGGAGGATTATCAGCGTCACACTGCTTGTTCCCGGACGGGACGCTATACAGGGAACACCTCTTGTTACCAGGGGGAGTATTATCAGCTTCACACTAATTGTTCCCGGACGGGACGCTATTCACGAGACACCTCTTGTTCCCAGGGGGAGTTTTATCAGCATCACACCGCTTGTTCCCAGATGGGACGCTATTCAGGGAACACCTCTTGTTCCCCGGGGGAGATCTGCGTCTCACCGTTTGTTCGCACGGGGAGTATTATCGGCGTCACACTGCTTGTTCCCAGGGGGAGTGCTATCTTCGTCACACCGCTTGTTCCCGGGGGAGTATTATCAGCGTGACACTGCTTGTCCCCAGGGGGAGTTTTATCCGCGCTACACCGCTTATTCCCAGACGGGACGCTATTCACGAACCACCTCTTCTTCCCAGGGGGAGTTTTATCAGCGTCACACCGTTTGTTCCCGGGGGAGTATTATCAGCGTCACACCGCTTGTTCCCGGACGGGACGCTATTCAGGGAACACCTCTTGTTCCCAGGGGGAGTATTATCAGCATCACACTGCTTGTTCCCAGGGGGAGTTTTATCCGCGCTACACCGCTTCTTCCCGGACGGGACGCTATTCACGAAACACCTCTTCTTCCCAGGGGGAGTTTTATCAGCGTCACACCGCTTGTTCCCGGGGGAGTATTATCAGCGTCACACTGCTTGTTCCCGGACGGGACGCTATACAGGGAACACCTCTTGTTACCAGGGGGAGTATTATCAGCGTCACACTGATTGTTCCCGGACGGGACGCTATTCACGAGACACCTCTTGTTCCCCGGGGGAGTGCTATCTGCGTCTCACCGCTTGTTCGCACGGGGAGTATTATCGGCGTCACACTGCTTCTTCCCAGGGGGAGTTTTATCCGCGCTACACCGCTTGTTCCCAGACGTGACGCTATTCAGGGAACACCTCTTGTTCCCAGGGGGAGTATTATTGGCGTCATACTGCTTGTTCCCAGGGGGAGTTTTATCCGCGCTACACCGCTTGTTCCCAGACGTGACGCTATTCAGGGAACACCTCTTGTTCCCAGGGGGAGTATTATCGGCGTCACACTGCTTGTTCCCAGGGGGAGTTTTATCCGCGCTACACCGCTTCTTCCCGGACGGGACGCTATTCACGAAACACCTCTTCTTCCCAGGGGGAGTTTTATCAGCGTCACACCGCTTGTTCCCGGGGGAGTATTATCAGCGTCACACTGCTTGTTCCCAGGGGGAGTGCTATCTGCGTCACACCACTTGTTCCCAGGGGGAGTTTTATCAGCGTCACACCGCTTGTTCCCGGGGGAGTATTATCAGCGTCACACCGCTTGTTCCCAGGGGGAGTTTTATCAGCGTCACACCGCTTGTTCACGGACAGGACGCTATTCAGGGAACACCTCTTGTTCCCAGGGGGAGGATTATCAGCGTCACACTGCTTGTTCCCGGACGGGACGCTATTCACGAAACACCTCTTCTTCCCAGGGGGAGTTTTATCAGCGTCACACCGCTTGTTCCCGGGGGAGTATTATCAGCGTCACACCGCTTGTTCCCGGACGGGACGCTATTCAGGGACCACCCCTTGTTCTCAGAGGGAGTATTATCAGCGTCACACTGCTTGTTCCCAGGGGGAGTTTTATCCGCGCTACACCGCTTCTTCCCGGACGGGACGCTATTCACGAAACACCTCTTCTTCCCAGGGGGAGTTTTATCAGCGTCACACCGCTTGTTCCCCAGGGAGTATTATCAGCGTCACACCACTTGTTCCCAGGGGGAGTATTATCAGCGTCACACTGCTTGTTCCCAGGGGGAGTAATATTGGCGCTACACCGCTTGTTCCCGGACGGGACGCTATATAGGGAACACCTCTTGTTCCCAGGGGGAGGATTATCAGCATCACACTGCTTGTTCCCGGACGGGACGCTATACAGGGAACACCTCTTGTTACCAGGGGGAGTATTATCAGCGTCACACTGATTGTTCCCGGACGGGACGCTATTCACGAAACACCTCTTCTTCCCAGGGGGAGTTTTATCAGCGTCACACCGCTTGTTCCCGGGGGAGTATTATCAGCGTCACACCACTTGTTCCCAGGGGGAGTTTTATCAGCGTCACACCGCTTGTTCACGGACAGGACGCTATTCAGGGAACACCTCTTGTTCCCAGGGGGAGGATTATCAGCGTCACACTGCTTGTTCCCGGACGGGACGCTATACAGGGAACACCTCTTGTTACCAGGGGGAGTATTATCAGCTTCACACTAATTGTTCCCGGACGGGACGCTATTCACGAGACACCTCTTGTTCCCAGGGGGAGTTTTATCAGCATCACACCGCTTGTTCCCAGATGGGACGCTATTCAGGGAACACCTCTTGTTCCCCGGGGGAGATCTGCGTCTCACCGTTTGTTCGCACGGGGAGTATTATCGGCGTCACACTGCTTGTTCCCAGGGGGAGTGCTATCTTCGTCACACCGCTTGTTCCCGGGGGAGTATTATCAGCGTGACACTGCTTGTCCCCAGGGGGAGTTTTATCCGCGCTACACCGCTTATTCCCAGACGGGACGCTATTCACGAACCACCTCTTCTTCCCAGGGGGAGTTTTATCAGCGTCACACCGTTTGTTCCCGGGGGAGTATTATCAGCGTCACACCGCTTGTTCCCGGACGGGACGCTATTCAGGGAACACCTCTTGTTCCCAGGGGGAGTATTATCAGCATCACACTGCTTGTTCCCAGGGGGAGTTTTATCCGCGCTACACCGCTTCTTCCCGGACGGGACGCTATTCACGAAACACCTCTTCTTCCCAGGGGGAGTTTTATCAGCGTCACACCGCTTGTTCCCGGGGGAGTATTATCAGCGTCACACTGCTTGTTCCCGGACGGGACGCTATACAGGGAACACCTCTTGTTACCAGGGGGAGTATTATCAGCGTCACACTGATTGTTCCCGGACGGGACGCTATTCACGAGACACCTCTTGTTCCCCGGGGGAGTGCTATCTGCGTCTCACCGCTTGTTCGCACGGGGAGTATTATCGGCGTCACACTGCTTCTTCCCAGGGGGAGTTTTATCCGCGCTACACCGCTTGTTCCCAGACGTGACGCTATTCAGGGAACACCTCTTGTTCCCAGGGGGAGTATTATTGGCGTCATACTGCTTGTTCCCAGGGGGAGTTTTATCCGCGCTACACCGCTTGTTCCCAGACGTGACGCTATTCAGGGAACACCTCTTGTTCCCAGGGGGAGTATTATCGGCGTCACACTGCTTGTTCCCAGGGGGAGTTTTATCCGCGCTACACCGCTTCTTCCCGGACGGGACGCTATTCACGAAACACCTCTTCTTCCCAGGGGGAGTTTTATCAGCGTCACACCGCTTGTTCCCGGGGGAGTATTATCAGCGTCACACTGCTTGTTCCCAGGGGGAGTGCTATCTGCGTCACACCACTTGTTCCCAGGGGGAGTATTATCAGCGTTACACTGCTTGTTCCCGGACGGGACGCTATTCACGAGACACTTCTTGTTCCCAGGGGGAGTATTATCAGCGTCACACCGCTTGTTCCCGGACGGGACGCTATTCAGGGAACACCTCTTGTTCCCAGGGGGAGTGCTATCTGCGTCACACCACTTGTTCCCGGGGGACTATTATCAGCGTCACACTGCTTGTTCCCCAGGGGAGTGCTATCTGCGTCTCACCGATTGTTCGCACGGGGAGTATTATCGGCGTCACACTGCTTGTTCCCAGGGGGAATAATATCGGCACTACACCGCTAGTTCCCAGACGGGACGCTATTCAGGGAACACCTCTTGTTCCCAGGGGGAGTTTTATCAGCGTCACACCGCTTGTTCACGGACAGGACGCTATTCAGGGAACACCTCTTGTTCCCAGGGGGAGGATTATCAGCGTCACACTGCTTGTTCCCGGACGGGACGCTATACAGGGAACACCTCTTGTTACCAGGGGGAGTATTATCAGCTTCACACTGATTGTTCCCGGACGGGACGCTATTCACGAGACACCTCTTGTTCCCAGGGGGAGTTTTATCAGCATCACACCGCTTGTTCCAGGACGGGACGCTATTCAGGGAACACCTCTTGTTCCCCGGGGGAGATCTGCGTCTCACCGCTTGTTCGCACGGGGAGTATTATCGGCGTCACACTGCTTGTTCCCACGGGGAGTGCTATCTTCGTCACACTGCTTGTTCCCGGGGGAGTATTATCAGCGTGACACTGCTTGTTCCCAGGGGGAGTTTTATCCGCGCTACACCGCTTATTCCCAGACGGGACGCTATTCACGAAACACCTCTTCTTCCCAGGGGGAGTTTTATCAGCGTCACACCGCTTGTTCCCGGGGGAGTATTATCAGCGTCACACCGCTTGTTCCCGGACGGGACGCTATTCAGGGAACACCTCTTGTTCCCAGGGGGAGTTTTATCAGCGTCACACCGCTTGTTCCCGGGGGAGTATTATCAGCGTCACACCGCTTGTTCCCAGACGTGACGCTATTCAGGGAACACCTCTTGTTCCCAGGGGGAGTATTATCGGCGTCACACTGCTTGTTCCCAGGGAGAGTTTTATCCGCGCTACACCGCTTCTTCCCGGACGGGACGCTATTCAGGGAACACCTCTTGTTCCCAGGGGGAGGATTATCAGCATCACACTGCTTGTTCCCGGACGGGACGCTATTCACGAGACACTTCTTGTTCCCAGGGGGAGTATTATCAGCGTCACACCGCTTGTTCCCGGACGGGACGCTATTCAGGGAACACCTCTTGTTCCCAGGGGGAGTTTTATCAGCGTCACACCGCTTGTTCACGGACAGGACGCTATTCAGGGAACACCTCTTGTTCCCAGGGGGAGGATTATCAGCGTCACACTGCTTGTTCCCGGACAGGACGCTATTCAGGGAACACCTCTTGTTCCCAGGGGGAGTTTTATCAGCGTCACACCGCTTGTTCCCGGGGGAGTATTATCAGCGTCACACCACTTGTTCCCAGACGTGACGCTATTCAGGGAACACCTCTTGTTCCCAGGGGGAGTATTATCGGCGTCACACTGCTTGTTCCCAGGGGGAGTTTTATCCGCGCTACACCGCTTCTTCCCGGACGGGACGCTATTCAGGGAACACCTCTTGTTCCCAGGGGGAGGATTATCAGCATCACACTGCTTGTTCCCGGACGGGACGCTATTCACGAGACACTTCTTGTTCCCAGGGGGAGTATTATCAGCGTCACACCGCTTGTTCCCGGACGGGACGCTATTCAGGGAACACCTCTTGTTCCCAGGGGGAGTTTTATCAGCGTCACACCGCTTGTTCACGGACAGGACGCTATTCAGGGAACACCTCTTGTTCCCAGGGGGAGGATTATCAGCGTCACACTGCTTGTTCCCGGACAGGACGCTATTCAGGGAACACCTCTTGTTCCCAGGGGGAGGATTATCAGCGTCACACTGATTGTTCCCGGACGGGACGCTATTCACGAGACACCTCTTGTTCCCAGGGGGAGTTTTATCAGCATCACACCGCTTGTTCCCGGACGGGACACTATTCAGGGAACACCTCTTGTTCCCCGGGGGAGATCTGCGTCTCACCGCTTGTTCGCACGGGGAGTATTATCGGCGTCACACTGCTTGTTCCCAGGGGGAGTGCTATCTTCGTCACACCGCTTGTTCCCGGGGGAGTATTATCAGCGTGACACTGCTTGTTCCCAGGGGGAGTTTTATCCGCGCTACACCGCTTATTCCCAGACGGGACGCTATTCACGAAACACCTCTTCTTCCCAGGGGGAGTTTTATCAGCGTCACACCGCTTGTTCCCGGGGGAGTATTATCAGCGTCACACCGCTTCTTCCCGGACGGGACGCTATTCACGAAACACCTCTTCTTCCCAGGGGGAGTTTTATCAGCGTCACACCTCTTGTTCCCCAGGGAGTATTATCAGCGTCACACCACTTGTTCCCAGGGGGAGTATTATCAGCGTCACACTGCTTGTTCCCAGGGGGAGTAATATCGGCGCTACACCGCTTGTTCACGGACGGGACGCTATATAGGGAACACCTCTTGTTCCCAGGGGGAGGATTATCAGCATCACATTGCTTGTTCCCGGACGGGACGCTATACAGGGAACACCTCTTGTTACCAGGGGGAGTATTATCAGCGTCACACTGATTGTTCCCGGACGGGACGCTATTCACGAAACACCTCTTCTTCCCAGGGGGAGTTTTATCAGCGTCACACCGCTTGTTCCCGGGGGAGTATTATCAGCGTCACACCGCTTGTTCCCGGACGGGACGCTATTCAGGGAACACCTCTTGTTCCCAGGGGGAGTATTATCAGCGTCACACTGCTTGTTCCCAGGGGGAGTTTTATCCGCGCTACACCGCTTCTTCCCGGACGGGACGCTATTCACGAAACACCTCTTCTTCCCAGGGGGAGTTTTATCAGCGTCACACCGCTTGTTCCCCAGGGAGTATTATCAGCGTCACACCACTTGTTCCCAGGGGGAGTATTATCAGCGTCACACTGCTTGTTCCCAGGGGGAGTAATATCGGCGCTACACCGCTTGTTCCCGGACGGGACGCTATATAGGGAACACCTCTTGTTCCCAGGGGGAGGATTATCAGCATCACACTGCTTGTTCCCGGACGGGACGCTATACAGGGAACACCTCTTGTTACCAGGGGGAGTATTATCAGCGTCACACTGATTGTTCCCGGACGGGACGCTATTCACGAAACACCTCTTCTTCCCAGGGGGAGTTTTATCAGCGTCACACGCTTGTTCCCGGGGGAGTATTATCAGCGTCACACCACTTGTTCCCAGGGGGAGTTTTATCAGCGTCACACCGCTTGTTCACGGACAGGACGCTATTCAGGGAACACCTCTTGTTCCCAGGGGGAGGATTATCAGCGTCACACTGCTTGTTCCCGGACGGGACGCTATACAGGGAACACCTCTTGTTACCAGGGGGAGTATTATCAGCTTCACACTAATTGTTCCCGGACGGGACGCTATTCACGAGACACCTCTTGTTCCCAGGGGGAGTTTTATCAGCATCACACCGCTTGTTCCCGGACGGGACGCTATTCAGGGAACACCTCTTGTTCCCCGGGGGAGATCTGCGTCTCACCGTTTGTTCGCACGGGGAGTATTATCGGCGTCACACTGCTTGTTCCCAGGGGGAGTGCTATCTTCGTCACACCTCTTGTTCCCAGGGGGAGTATTATCAGCGTCACACCGCTTGTTCCCGGGGGAGTATTATCAGCGTCACACTGCTTGTTCCCGGACGGGACGCTATTCACGAGACACCTCTTGTTCCCCGGGGGAGTGCTATCTGCGTCTCACCGCTTGTTCGCACGGGGAGTATTATCGGCGTCACACTGCTTCTTCCCAGGGGGAGTGCTATCTGCGTCACACCGCTTGTTCCCGGGGGCGTATTATCAGCGTAACACTGCTTGTTCCCAGGGGGAGTTTTATCCGCGCTACACCGCTTGTTCCCAGACGTGACGCTATTCAGGGAACACCTCTTTTTCCCAGGGGGAGTATTATCGGCGTCATACTGCTTGTTCCCAGGGGGAGTTTTATCCGCGCTACACCGCTTGTTCCCGGACCGGACGCTATTCAGGGAACACCTCTTGTTCCCAGGGGGAGTTTTATCAGCGTCACACCGCTTGTTCCCGGGGGAGTATTATCAGCGTCACACCGCTTGTTCCCGGACGGGACGCTATTCAGGGAACACCTCTTGTTCCCAGGGGGAGTATTATCAGCGTCACACTGCTTGTTCCCAGGGGGAATTTTATCCGCGCTACACCGCTTCTTCCCGGACGGGACGCTATTCACGAAACACCTCTTCTTCCCAGGGGGAGTTTTATCAGCGTCACACCGCTTGTTCCCCAGGGAGTATTATCAGCGTCACACCACTTGTTCCCAGGGGGAGTATTATCAGCGTCACACTGCTTGTTCCCAGGGGGAGTAATATCGGCGCTACACCGCTTGTTCCCGGACGGGACGCTATATAGGGAACACCTCTTGTTCCCAGGGGGAGGATTATCAGCATCACACTGCTTGTTCCCGGACGGGACGCTATACAGGGAACACCTCTTGTTACCAGGGGGAGTATTATCAGCGTCACACTGATTGTTCCCGGACGGGACGCTATTCACGAAACACCTCTTCTTCCCAGGGGGAGTTTTATCAGCGTCACACCGCTTGTTCCCGGGGGAGTATTATCAGCGTCACACCACTTGTTCCCAGGGGGAGTTTTATCAGCGTCACACCGCTTGTTCACGGACAGGACGCTATTCAGGGAACACCTCTTGTTCCCAGGGGGAGGATTATCAGCGTCACACTGCTTGTTCCCGGACGGGACGCTATACAGGGAACACCTCTTGTTACCAGGGGGAGTATTATCAGCTTCACACTAATTGTTCCCGGACGGGACGCTATTCACGAGACACCTCTTGTTCCCAGGGGGAGTTTTATCAGCATCACACCGCTTGTTCCCGGACGGGACGCTATTCAGGGAACACCTCTTGTTCCCCGGGGGAGATCTGCGTCTCACCGTTTGTTCGCACGGGGAGTATTATCGGCGTCACACTGCTTGTTCCCAGGGGGAGTGCTATCTTCGTCACACCTCTTGTTCCCAGGGGGAGTATTATCAGCGTCACACCGCTTGTTCCCGGGGGAGTATTATCAGCGTCACACTGCTTGTTCCCGGACGGGACGCTATTCACGAGACACCTCTTGTTCCCCGGGGGAGTGCTATCTGCGTCTCACCGCTTGTTCGCACGGGGAGTATTATCGGCGTCACACTGCTTCTTCCCAGGGGGAGTGCTATCTGCGTCACACCGCTTGTTCCCGGGGGCGTATTATCAGCGTAACACTGCTTGTTCCCAGGGGGAGTTTTATCCGCGCTACACCGCTTGTTCCCAGACGTGACGCTATTCAGGGAACACCTCTTTTTCCCAGGGGGAGTATTATCGGCGTCATACTGCTTGTTCCCAGGGGGAGTTTTATCCGCGCTACACCGCTTGTTCCCGGACCGGACGCTATTCAGGGAACACCTCTTGTTCCCAGGGGGAGTTTTATCAGCGTCACACCGCTTGTTCCCGGGGGAGTATTATCAGCGTCACACCGCTTGTTCCCGGACGGGACGCTATTCAGGGAACACCTCTTGTTCCCAGGGGGAGTATTATCAGCGTCACACTGCTTGTTCCCAGGGGGAATTTTATCCGCGCTACACCGCTTCTTCCCGGACGGGACGCTATTCACGAAACACCTCTTCTTCCCAGGGGGAGTTTTATCAGCGTCACACCGCTTGTTCCCCAGGGAGTATTATCAGCGTCACACCACTTGTTCCCAGGGGGAGTATTATCAGCGTCACACTGCTTGTTCCCAGGGGGAGTAATATCGGCGCTACACCGCTTGTTCCCGGACGGGACGCTATATAGGGAACACCTCTTGTTCCCAGGGGGAGGATTATCAGCATCACACTGCTTGTTCCCGGACGGGACGCTATACAGGGAACACCTCTTGTTACCAGGGGGAGTATTATCAGCGTCACACTGATTGTTCCCGGACGGGACGCTATTCACGAAACACCTCTTCTTCCCAGGGGGAGTTTTATCAGCGTCACACCGCTTGTTCCCGGGGGAGTATTATCAGCGTCACACCACTTGTTCCCAGGGGGAGTTTTATCAGCGTCACACCGCTTGTTCACGGACAGGACGCTATTCAGGGAACACCTCTTGTTCCCAGGGGGAGGATTATCAGCGTCACACTGCTTGTTCCCGGACGGGACGCTATACAGGGAACACCTCTTGTTACCAGGGGGAGTATTATCAGCTTCACACTAATTGTTCCCGGACGGGACGCTATTCACGAGACACCTCTTGTTCCCAGGGGGAGTTTTATCAGCATCACACCGCTTGTTCCCGGACGGGACGCTATTCAGGGAACACCTCTTGTTCCCCGGGGGAGATCTGCGTCTCACCGTTTGTTCGCACGGGGAGTATTATCGGCGTCACACTGCTTGTTCCCAGGGGGAGTGCTATCTTCGTCACACCTCTTGTTCCCAGGGGGAGTATTATCAGCGTCACACTGCTTGTTCCCAGGGGGAGTTTTATCCGCGCTACACCGCTTCTTCCCGGACGGGACGCTATTCACGAAACACCTCTTCTTCCCAGGGGGAGTTTTATCAGCGTCACACCGCTTGTTCCCGGGGGAGTATTATCAGCGTCACACTGCTTGTTCCCGGACGGGACGCTATACAGGGAACACCTCTTGTTACCAGGGGGAGTATTATCAGCGTCACACTGATTGTTCCCGGACGGGACGCTATTCACGAGACACCTCTTGTTCCCCGGGGGAGTGCTATCTGCGTCTCACCGCTTGTTCGCACGGGGAGTATTATCGGCGTCACACTGCTTCTTCCCAGGGGGAGTTTTATCCGCGCTACACCGCTTGTTCCCAGACGTGACGCTATTCAGGGAACACCTCTTGTTCCCAGGGGGAGTATTATTGGCGTCATACTGCTTGTTCCCAGGGGGAGTTTTATCCGCGCTACACCGCTTGTTCCCAGACGTGACGCTATTCAGGGAACACCTCTTGTTCCCAGGGGGAGTATTATCGGCGTCACACTGCTTGTTCCCAGGGGGAGTTTTATCCGCGCTACACCGCTTCTTCCCGGACGGGACGCTATTCACGAAACACCTCTTCTTCCCAGGGGGAGTTTTATCAGCGTCACACCGCTTGTTCCCGGGGGAGTATTATCAGCGTCACACTGCTTGTTCCCAGGGGGAGTGCTATCTGCGTCACACCACTTGTTCCCAGGGGGAGTATTATCAGCGTCACACTGCTTGTTCCCGGACGGGACGCTATTCACGATACACTTCTTGTTCCCAGGGGGAGTATTATCAGCGTCACACCGCTTGTTCCCGGACGGGACGCTATTCAGGGAACACCTCTTGTTCCCAGGGGGAGTGCTATCTGCGTCACACCACTTGTACCCGGGGGACTACTATCAGCATCACACTGCTTGTTCCCCAGGGGAGTGCTATCTGCGTCTCACCGCTTGTTCGCACGGGGAGTATTATCGGCGTCACACTGCTTGTTCCCAGGGGGAATAATATCGGCGCTACACCGCTAGTTCCCGGACGCGACGCTATTCAGGGAACACCTCTTGTTCCCAGGGGGAGGATTATCAGCATCACACTGCTTGTTCCCGGACGGGACGCTATACAGGGAACACCTCTTGTTACCAGGGGGAGTATTATCAGCTTCACACTGATTGTTCCCGGACGGGACGCTATTCACGAGACACCTCTTGATCCCAGGGGGAGTTTTATCAGCATCACACCGCTTGTTCCCGGACGGGACGCTATTCAGGGAACACCTCTTGTTCCCCGGGGGAGATCTGCGTCTCACCGCTTGTTCGCACGGGGAGTATTATCGGCGTCACACTGCTTGTTCCCAGGGGGAGTGCTATCTTCGTCACACTGCTTGTTCCCGGGGGAGTATTATCAGCGTGACACTGCTTGTTCCCAGGGGGAGTTTTATCCGCGCTACATCGCTTATTCCCAGATGGGACGCTATTCACGAAACACCTCTTCTTCCCAGGGGGAGTTTTATCAGCGTCACACCGCTTGTTCCCGGGGGAGTATTATCAGCGTCACACCGCTTGTTCCCGGACGGGACGCTATTCAGGGAACACCTCTTGTTCCCAGGGGGAGTTTTATCAGCGTCACAACGCTTGTTCCCGGGGGAGTATTATCAGCGTCACACCGCTTGTTCCCAGACGTGACGCTATTCAGGGAACACCTCTTGTTCCCAGGGGGAGTATTATCGGCGTCACACTGCTTGTTCCCAGGGGGAGTTTTATCCGCGCTACACCGCTTCTTCCCGGACGGGACGCTATTCAGGGAAGAGCTCTTGTTCCCAGGGGGAGGATTATCAGCATCACACTGCTTGTTCCCGGACGGGACGCTATTCACGAGACACTTCTTGTTCCCAGGGGGAGTATTATCAGCGTCACACCGCTTGTTCCCGGACGGGACGCTATTCAGGGAACACCTCTTGTTCCCAGGGGGAGGATTATCAGCGTCACACTGCTTGTTCCCGGACAGGACGCTATTCAGGGAACACCTCTTGTTCCCAGGGGGAGGATTATCAGCGTCACACTGATTGTTCCCGGACGGGACGCTATTCACGAGACACCTCTTGTTAACAGGGGGAGTTTTATCAGCATCACACCGCTTGTTCCCGGACGGGACGCTATTCAGGGAACACCTCTTGTTCCCCGGGGGAGATCTGCGTCTCACCGCTTGTTCGCACGGGGAGTATTATCGGCGTCACACTGCTTGTTCCCAGGGGGAGTGCTATCTTCGTCACACCGCCTGTTCCCGGGGGAGTATTATCAGCGTGACACTGCTTGTTCCCAGGGGGAGTTTTATCCGCGCTACACCGCTTATTCCCAGACGGGATGCTATTCACGAAACACCTCTTCTTCCCAGGGGGAGTTTTATCAGCGTCACACCGCTTGTTCCCGGGGGAGTATTATCAGCGTCACACCGCTTCTTCCCGGACGGGACGCTATTCACGAAACACCTCTTCTTCCCAGGGGGAGTTTTATCAGCGTCACACCGCTTGTTCCCCAGGGAGTATTATCAGCGTCACACCACTTGTTCCCAGGGGGAGTATTATCAGCGTCACACTGCTTGTTCCCAGGGGGAGTAATATCGGCGCTACACCGCTTGTTCCCGGACAGGACGCTATATAGGGAACACCTCTTGTTCCCAGGGGGAGGATTATCAGCATCACATTGCTTGTTCCCGGACGGGACGCTATACAGGGAACACCTCTTGTTACCAGGGGGAGTATTATCAGCGTCACACTGATTGTTCCCGGACGGGACGCTATTCACGAAACACCTCTTCTTCCCAGGGGGAGTTTTATCAGCGTCACACCGCTTGTTCCCGGGGGAGTATTATCAGCGTCACACCGCTTGTTCCCAGGGGGAGTTTTATCAGCGTCACACCGCTTGTTCACGGACAGGACGCTATTCAGGGAACACCTCTTGTTCCCAGGGGGAGGATTATCAGCGTCACACTGCTTGTTCCCGGACGGGACGCTATTCACGAAACACCTCTTCTTCCCAGGGGGAGTTTTATCAGCGTCACACCGCTTGTTCCCGGGGGAGTATTATCAGCGTCACACCGCTTGTTCCCGGACGGGACGCTATTCAGGGACCACCTCTTGTTCTCAGAGGGAGTATTATCAGCGTCACACTGCTTGTTCCCAGGGGGAGTTTTATCCGCGCTACACCGCTTCTTCCCGGACGGGACGCTATTCACGAAACACCTCTTCTTCCCAGGGGGAGTTTTATCAGCGTCACACCGCTTGTTCCCCAGGGAGTATTATCAGCGTCACACCACTTGTTCCCAGGGGGAGTATTATCAGCGTCACACTGCTTGTTCCCAGGGGGAGTAATATTGGCGCTACACCGCTTGTTCCCGGACGGGACGCTATATAGGGAACACCTCTTGTTCCCAGGGGGAGGATTATCAGCATCACACTGCTTGTTCCCGGACGGGACGCTATACAGGGAACACCTCTTGTTACCAGGGGGAGTATTATCAGCGTCACACTGATTGTTCCCGGACGGGACGCTATTCACGAAACACCTCTTCTTCCCAGGGGGAGTTTTATCAGCGTCACACCGCTTGTTCCCGGGGGAGTATTATCAGCGTCACACCACTTGTTCCCAGGGGGAGTTTTATCAGCGTCACACCGCTTGTTCACGGACAGGACGCTATTCAGGGAACACCTCTTGTTCCCAGGGGGAGGATTATCAGCGTCACACTGCTTGTTCCCGGACGGGACGCTATACAGGGAACACCTCTTGTTACCAGGGGGAGTATTATCAGCTTCACACTAATTGTTCCCGGACGGGACGCTATTCACGAGACACCTCTTGTTCCCAGGGGGAGTTTTATCAGCATCACACCGCTTGTTCCCAGATGGGACGCTATTCAGGGAACACCTCTTGTTCCCCGGGGGAGATCTGCGTCTCACCGTTTGTTCGCACGGGGAGTATTATCGGCGTCACACTGCTTGTTCCCAGGGGGAGTGCTATCTTCGTCACACCGCTTGTTCCCGGGGGAGTATTATCAGCGTGACACTGCTTGTCCCCAGGGGGAGTTTTATCCGCGCTACACCGCTTATTCCCAGACGGGACGCTATTCACGAACCACCTCTTCTTCCCAGGGGGAGTTTTATCAGCGTCACACCGTTTGTTCCCGGGGGAGTATTATCAGCGTCACACCTCTTGTTCCCGGACGGGACGCTATTCAGGGAACACCTCTTGTTCCCAGGGGGAGTATTATCAGCATCACACTGCTTGTTCCCAGGGGGAGTTTTATCCGCGCTACACCGCTTCTTCCCGGACGGGACGCTATTCACGAAACACCTCTTCTTCCCAGGGGGAGTTTTATCAGCGTCACACCGCTTGTTCCCGGGGGAGTATTATCAGCGTCACACTGCTTGTTCCCGGACGGGACGCTATACAGGGAACACCTCTTGTTACCAGGGGGAGTATTATCAGCGTCACACTGATTGTTCCCGGACGGGACGCTATTCACGAGACACCTCTTGTTCCCCGGGGGAGTGCTATCTGCGTCTCACCGCTTGTTCGCACGGGGAGTATTATCGGCGTCACACTGCTTCTTCCCAGGGGGAGTTTTATCCGCGCTACACCGCTTGTTCCCAGACGTGACGCTATTCAGGGAACACCTCTTGTTCCCAGGGGGAGTATTATTGGCGTCATACTGCTTGTTCCCAGGGGGAGTTTTATCCGCGCTACACCGCTTGTTCCCAGACGTGACGCTATTCAGGGAACACCTCTTGTTCCCAGGGGGAGTATTATCGGCGTCACACTGCTTGTTCCCAGGGGGAGTTTTATCCGCGCTACACCGCTTCTTCCCGGACGGGACGCTATTCACGAAACACCTCTTCTTCCCAGGGGGAGTTTTATCAGCGTCACACCGCTTGTTCCCGGGGGAGTATTATCAGCGTCACACTGCTTGTTCCCAGGGGGAGTGCTATCTGCGTCACACCACTTGTTCCCAGGGGGAGTATTATCAGCGTTACACTGCTTGTTCCCGGACGGGACGCTATTCACGAGACACTTCTTGTTCCCAGGGGGAGTATTATCAGCGTCACACCGCTTGTTCCCGGACGGGACGCTATTCAGGGAACACCTCTTGTTCCCAGGGGGAGTGCTATCTGCGTCACACCACTTGTTCCCGGGGGACTATTATCAGCGTCACACTGCTTGTTCCCCAGGGGAGTGCTATCTGCGTCTCACCGATTGTTCGCACGGGGAGTATTATCGGCGTCACACTGCTTGTTCCCAGGGGGAATAATATCGGCACTACACCGCTAGTTCCCAGACGGGACGCTATTCAGGGAACACCTCTTGTTCCCAGGGGGAGTTTTATCAGCGTCACACCGCTTGTTCACGGACAGGACGCTATTCAGGGAACACCTCTTGTTCCCAGGGGGAGGATTATCAGCGTCACACTGCTTGTTCCCGGACGGGACGCTATACAGGGAACACCTCTTGTTACCAGGGGGAGTATTATCAGCTTCACACTGATTGTTCCCGGACGGGACGCTATTCACGAGACACCTCTTGTTCCCAGGGGGAGTTTTATCAGCATCACACCGCTTGTTCCAGGACGGGACGCTATTCAGGGAACACCTCTTGTTCCCCGGGGGAGATCTGCGTCTCACCGCTTGTTCGCACGGGGAGTATTATCGGCGTCACACTGCTTGTTCCCACGGGGAGTGCTATCTTCGTCACACTGCTTGTTCCCGTGGGAGTATTATCAGCGTGACACTGCTTGTTCCCAGGGGGAGTTTTATCCGCGCTACACCGCTTATTCCCAGACGGGACGCTATTCACGAAACACCTCTTCTTCCCAGGGGGAGTTTTATCAGCGTCACACCGCTTGTTCCCGGGGGAGTATTATCAGCGTCACACCGCTTGTTCCCGGACGGGACGCTATTCAGGGAACACCTCTTGTTCCCAGGGGGAGTTTTATCAGCGTCACACCGCTTGTTCCCGGGGGAGTATTATCAGCGTCACACCGCTTGTTCCCAGACGTGACGCTATTCAGGGAACACCTCTTGTTCCCAGGGGGAGTATTATCGGCGTCACACTGCTTGTTCCCAGGGAGAGTTTTATCCGCGCTACACCGCTTCTTCCCGGACGGGACGCTATTCAGGGAACACCTCTTGTTCCCAGGGGGAGGATTATCAGCATCACACTGCTTGTTCCCGGACGGGACGCTATTCACGAGACACTTCTTGTTCCCAGGGGGAGTATTATCAGCGTCACACCGCTTGTTCCCGGACGGGACGCTATTCAGGGAACACCTCTTGTTCCCAGGGGGAGTTTTATCAGCGTCACACCGCTTGTTCACGGACAGGACGCTATTCAGGGAACACCTCTTGTTCCCAGGGGGAGGATTATCAGCGTCACACTGCTTGTTCCCGGACAGGACGCTATTCAGGGAACACCTCTTGTTCCCAGGGGGAGTTTTATCAGCGTCACACCGCTTGTTCCCGGGGGAGTATTATCAGCGTCACACCGCTTGTTCCCAGACGTGACGCTATTCAGGGAACACCTCTTGTTCCCAGGGGGAGTATTATCGGCGTCACACTGCTTGTTCCCAGGGGGAGTTTTATCCGCGCTACACCGCTTCTTCCTGGACGGGACGCTATTCAGGGAACACCTCTTGTTCCCAGGGGGAGGATTATCAGCATCACACTGCTTGTTCCCGGACGGGACGCTATTCACGAGACACTTCTTGTTCCCAGGGGGAGTATTATCAGCGTCACACCGCTTGTTCCCGGACGGGACGCTATTCAGGGAACACCTCTTGTTCCCAGGGGGAGTTTTATCAGCGTCACACCGCTTGTTCACGGACAGGACGCTATTCAGGGAACACCTCTTGTTCCCAGGGGGAGGATTATCAGCGTCACACTGCTTGTTCCCGGACAGGACGCTATTCAGGGAACACCTCTTGTTCCCAGGGGGAGGATTATCAGCGTCACACTGATTGTTCCCGGACGGGACGCTATTCACGAGACACCTCTTGTTCCCAGGGGGAGTTTTATCAGCATCACACCGCTTGTTCCCGGACGGGACACTATTCAGGGAACACCTCTTGTTCCCCGGGGGAGATCTGCGTCTCACCGCTTGTTCGCACGGGGAGTATTATCGGCGTCACACTGCTTGTTCCCAGGGGGAGTGCTATCTTCGTCACACCGCTTGTTCCCGGGGGAGTATTATCAGCGTGACACTGCTTGTTCCCAGGGGGAGTTTTATCCGCGCTACACCGCTTATTCCCAGACGGGACGCTATTCACGAAACACCTCTTCTTCCCAGGGGGAGTTTTATCAGCGTCACACCGCTTGTTCCCGGGGGAGTATTATCAGCGTCACACCGCTTCTTCCCGGACGGGACGCTATTCACGAAACACCTCTTCTTCCCAGGGGGAGTTTTATCAGCGTCACACCTCTTGTTCCCCAGGGAGTATTATCAGCGTCACACCACTTGTTCCCAGGGGGAGTATTATCAGCGTCACACTGCTTGTTCCCAGGGGGAGTAATATCGGCGCTACACCGCTTGTTCACGAACGGGACGCTATATAGGGAACACCTCTTGTTCCCAGGGGGAGGATTATCAGCATCACATTGCTTGTTCCCGGACGGGACGCTATACAGGGAACACCTCTTGTTACCAGGGGGAGTATTATCAGCGTCACACTGATTGTTCCCGGACGGGACGCTATTCACGAAACACCTCTTCTTCCCAGGGGGAGTTTTATCAGCGTCACACCGCTTGTTCCCGGGGGAGTACTATCAGCGTCACACCGCTTGTTCCCGGACGGGACGCTATTCAGGGAACACCTCTTGTTCCCAGGGGGAGTATTATCAGCGTCACACTGCTTGTTCCCAGGGGGAGTTTTATCCGCGCTACACCGCTTCTTCCCGGACGGGACGCTATTCACGAAACACCTCTTCTTCCCAGGGGGAGTTTTATCAGCGTCACACCGCTTGTTCCCCAGGGAGTATTATCAGCGTCACACCACTTGTTCCCAGGGGGAGTATTATCAGCGTCACACTGCTTGTTCCCAGGGGGAGTAATATCGGCGCTACACCGCTTGTTCCCGGACGGGACGCTATATAGGGAACACCTCTTGTTCCCAGGGGGAGGATTATCAGCATCACACTGCTTGTTCCCGGACGGGACGCTATACAGGGAACACCTCTTGTTACCAGGGGGAGTATTATCAGCATCACACTGATTGTTCCCGGACGGGACGCTATTCACGAAACACCTCTTCTTCCCAGGGGGAGTTTTATCAGCGTCACACGCTTGTTCCCGGGGGAGTATTATCAGCGTCACACCACTTGTTCCCAGGGGGAGTTTTATCAGCGTCACACCGCTTGTTCACGGACAGGACGCTATTCAGGGAACACCTCTTGTTCCCAGGGGGAGGATTATCAGCGTCACACTGCTTGTTCCCGGACGGGACGCTATACAGGGAACACCTCTTGTTACCAGGGGGAGTATTATCAGCTTCACACTAATTGTTCCCGGACGGGACGCTATTCACGAGACACCTCTTGTTCCCAGGGGGAGTTTTATCAGCATCACACCGCTTGTTCCCGGACGGGACGCTATTCAGGGAACACCTCTTGTTCCCCGGGGGAGATCTGCGTCTCACCGTTTGTTCGCACGGGGAGTATTATCGGCGTCACACTGCTTGTTCCCAGGGGGAGTGCTATCTTCGTCACACCTCTTGTTCCCAGGGGGAGTATTATCAGCGTCACACTGCTTGTTCCCAGGGGGAGTTTTATCCGCGCTACACCGCTTCTTCCCGGACGGGACGCTATTCACGAAACACCTCTTCTTCCCAGGGGGAGTTTTATCAGCGTCACACCGCTTGTTCCCGGGGGAGTATTATCAGCGTCACACTGCTTGTTCACGGACGGGACGCTATACAGGGAACACCTCTTGTTACCAGGGGGAGTATTATCAGCGTCACACTGATTGTTCCCGGACGGGACGCTATTCACGAGACACCTCTTGTTCCCCGGGGGAGTGCTATCTGCGTCTCACCGCTTGTTCGCACGGGGAGTATTATCGGCGTCACACTGCTTCTTCCGAGGGGGAGTTTTATCCGCGCTACACCGCTTGTTCCCAGACGTGACGCTATTCAGGGAACACCTCTTGTTCCCAGGGGGAGTATTATTGGCGTCATACTGCTTGTTCCCAGGGGGAGTTTTATCCGCGCTACACCGCTTGTTCCCAGATGTGACGCTATTCAGGGAACACCTCTTGTTCCCAGGGGGAGTATTATCGGCGTCACACTGCTTGTTCCCAGGGGGAGTTTTATCCGCGCTACACCGCTTCTTCCCGGACGGGACGCTATTCACGAAACACCTCTTCTTCCCAGGGGGAGTTTTATCAGCGTCACACCGCTTGTTCCCGGGGGAGTATTATCAGCGTCACACTGCTTGTTCCCAGGGGGAGTGCTATCTGCGTCACACCTCTTGTTCCCAGGGGGAGTATTATCGGCGTCACACTGCTTGTTCCCAGGGGGAGTTTTATCCGCGCTACACCGCTTCTTCCCGGACGGGACGCTATTCACGAAACACCTCTTCTTCCCAGGGGGAGTTTTATCAGCGTCACACCGCTTGTTCCCGGGGGAGTATTATCAGCGTCACACTGCTTGTTCCCAGGGGGAATAATATCGGCGCTACACCGCTAGTTCCCGGACGCGACGCTATTCAGGGAACACCTCTTGTTCCCAGGGGGAGGATTATCAGCATCACACTGCTTGTTCCCGGACGGGACGCTATTCACGAGACACTTCTTGTTCCCAGGGGGAGTATTATCAGCGTCACACCGCTTGTTCCCGGACGGGACGCTATTAAGGGAACATCCCTTGTTCCCAGGGGGAGTGCTATCTGCGTCACACCACTTGTACCCGGGGGACTACTATCAGCATCACACTGCTTGTTCCCCAGGGGAGTGCTATCTGCGTCTCACCGCTTGTTCGCACAGGGAGTATTATCGGCGTCACACTGCTTGTTCCCAGGGGGAATAATATCGGCGCTACACCGCTAGTTCCCGGACGCGACACTATTCAGGGAACACCTCTTGTTCCCAGGGGGAGTTTTATCAGCGTCACACCGCTTGTTCACGGACAGGACGCTATTCAGGGAACACCTCTTGTTCCCAGGGGGAGGATTATCAGCGTCACACTGCTTGTTCCCGGACGGGACGCTATACAGGGAACACCTCTTGTTACCAGGGGGAGTTTTATCAGCATCACACCGCTTGTTCCCGGACGGGACACTATTCAGGGAACACCTCTTGTTCCCCGGGGGAGTATTATCGGCGTCACACTGCTTGTTCCCAGGGGGAGTTTTATCCGCGCTACACCGCTTCTTCCCGGACGGGACGCTATTCACGAAACACCTCTTCTTCCCAGGGGGAGTTTTATCAGCGTCACACCGCTTGTTCCCGGGGGAGTATTATCAGCGTCACACTGCTTGTTCCCAGGGGGAGTGCTATCTGCGTCACACCACTTGTTCCCAGGGGGAGTATTATCAGCGTCACACTGCTTGTTCCCGGACGGGACGCTATTCACGAGACACTTCTTGTTCCCAGGGGGAGTATTATCAGCGTCACACCGCTTGTTCCCGGACGGGACGCTATTCAGGGAACACCTCTTGTTCCCAGGGGGAGTGCTATCTGCGTCACACCACTTGTACCCGGGGGACTACTATCAGCATCACACTGCTTGTTCCCCAGGGGAGTGCTATCTGCGTCTCACCGCTTGTTCGCACAGGGAGTATTATCGGCGTCACACTGCTTGTTCCCAGGGGGAATAATATCGGCGCTACACCGCTAGTTCCCGGACGGGACGCTATTCACGAAACACCTCTTCTTCCCAGGGGGAGTTTTATCAGCGTCACACCGCTTGTTCCCCAGGGAGTATTATCAGCGTCACACCACTTGTTCCCAGGGGGAGTATTATCAGCGTCACACTGCTTGTTCCCAGGGGGAGTAATATTGGCGCTACACCGCTTGTTCCCGGACGGGACGCTATATAGGGAACACCTCTTGTTCCCAGGGGGAGGATTATCAGCATCACACTGCTTGTTCCCGGACGGGACGCTATACAGGGAACACCTCTTGTTACCAGGGGGAGTATTATCAGCGTCACACTGATTGTTCCCGGACGGGACGCTATTCACGAAACACCTCTTCTTCCCAGGGGGAGTTTTATCAGCGTCACACCGCTTGTTCCCGGGGGAGTATTATCAGCGTCACACCACTTGTTCCCAGGGGGAGTTTTATCAGCGTCACACCGCTTGTTCACGGACAGGACGCTATTCAGGGAACACCTCTTGTTCCCAGGGGGAGGATTATCAGCGTCACACTGCTTGTTCCCGGACGGGACGCTATACAGGGAACACCTCTTGTTACCAGGGGGAGTATTATCAGCTTCACACTAATTGTTCCCGGACGGGACGCTATTCACGAGACACCTCTTGTTCCCAGGGGGAGTTTTATCAGCATCACACCGCTTGTTCCCAGATGGGACGCTATTCAGGGAACACCTCTTTTTCCCCGGGGGAGATCTGCGTCTCACCGTTTGTTCGCACGGGGAGTATTATCGGCGTCACACTGCTTGTTCCCAGGGGGAGTGCTATCTTCGTCACACCGCTTGTTCCCGGGGGAGTATTATCAGCGTGACACTGCTTGTCCCCAGGGGGAGTTTTATCCGCGCTACACCGCTTATTCCCAGACGGGACGCTATTCACGAACCACCTCTTCTTCCCAGGGGGAGTTTTATCAGCGTCACACCGTTTGTTCCCGGGGGAGTATTATCAGCGTCACACCGCTTGTTCCCGGACGGGACGCTATTCAGGGAACACCTCTTGTTCCCAGGGGGAGTATTATCAGCATCACACTGCTTGTTCCCAGGGGGAGTTTTATCCGCGCTACACCGCTTCTTCCCGGACGGGACGCTATTCACGAAACACCTCTTCTTCCCAGGGGGAGTTTTATCAGCGTCACACCGCTTGTTCCCGGGGGAGTATTATCAGCGTCACACTGCTTGTTCCCGGACGGGACGCTATACAGGGAACACCTCTTGTTACCAGGGGGAGTATTATCAGCGTCACACCGCTTGTTCCCGGACGGGACGCTATTCAGGGAACACCTCTTGTTCCCAGGGGGAGTGCTATCTGCGTCACACCACTTGTTCCCGGGGGACTATTATCAGCGTCACACTGCTTGTTCCCCAGGGGAGTGCTATCTGCGTCTCACCGATTGTTCGCACGGGGAGTATTATCGGCGTCACACTGCTTGTTCCCAGGGGGAATAATATCGGCACTACACCGCTAGTTCCCAGACGGGACGCTATTCAGGGAACACCTCTTGTTCCCAGGGGGAGTTTTATCAGCGTCACACCGCTTGTTCACGGACAGGACGCTATTCAGGGAACACCTCTTGTTCCCAGGGGGAGGATTATCAGCGTCACACTGCTTGTTCCCGGACGGGACGCTATACAGGGAACACCTCTTGTTACCAGGGGGAGTATTATCAGCTTCACACTGATTGTTCCCGGACGGGACGCTATTCACGAGACACCTCTTGTTCCCAGGGGGAGTTTTATCAGCATCACACCGCTTGTTCCAGGACGGGACGCTATTCAGGGAACACCTCTTGTTCCCCGGGGGAGATCTGCGTCTCACCGCTTGTTCGCACGGGGAGTATTATCGGCGTCACACTGCTTGTTCCCACGGGGAGTGCTATCTTCGTCACACTGCTTGTTCCCGGGGGAGTATTATCAGCGTGACACTGCTTGTTCCCAGGGGGAGTTTTATCCGCGCTACACCGCTTATTCCCAGACGGGACGCTATTCACGAAACACCTCTTCTTCCCAGGGGGAGTTTTATCAGCGTCACACCGCTTGTTCCCGGGGGAGTATTATCAGCGTCACACCGCTTGTTCCCGGACGGGACGCTATTCAGGGAACACCTCTTGTTCCCAGGGGGAGTTTTATCAGCGTCACACCGCTTGTTCCCGGGGGAGTATTATCAGCGTCACACCGCTTGTTCCCAGACGTGACGCTATTCAGGGAACACCTCTTGTTCCCAGGGGGAGTATTATCGGCGTCACACTGCTTGTTCCCAGGGAGAGTTTTATCCGCGCTACACCGCTTCTTCCCGGACGGGACGCTATTCAGGGAACACCTCTTGTTCCCAGGGGGAGGATTATCAGCATCACACTGCTTGTTCCCGGACGGGACGCTATTCACGAGACACTTCTTGTTCCCAGGGGGAGTATTATCAGCGTCACACCGCTTGTTCCCGGACGGGACGCTATTCAGGGAACACCTCTTGTTCCCAGGGGGAGTTTTATCAGCGTCACACCGCTTGTTCACGGACAGGACGCTATTCAGGGAACACCTCTTGTTCCCAGGGGGAGGATTATCAGCGTCACACTGCTTGTTCCCGGACAGGACGCTATTCAGGGAACACCTCTTGTTCCCAGGGGGAGTTTTATCAGCGTCACACCGCTTGTTCCCGTGGGAGTATTATCAGCGTCACACCGCTTGTTCCCAGACGTGACGCTATTCAGGGAACACCTCTTGTTCCCAGGGGGAGTATTATCGGCGTCACACTGCTTGTTCCCAGGGGGAGTTTTATCCGCGCTACACCGCTTCTTCCCGGACGGGACGCTATTCAGGGAACACCTCTTGTTCCCAGGGGGAGGATTATCAGCATCACACTGCTTGTTCCCGGACGGGACGCTATTCACGAGACACTTCTTGTTCCCAGGGGGAGTATTATCAGCGTCACACCGCTTGTTCCCGGACGGGACGCTATTCAGGGAACACCTCTTGTTCCCAGGGGGAGTTTTATCAGCGTCACACCGCTTGTTCACGGACAGGACGCTATTCAGGGAACACCTCTTGTTCCCAGGGGGAGGATTATCAGCGTCACACTGCTTGTTCCCGGACAGGACGCTATTCAGGGAACACCTCTTGTTCCCAGGGGGAGGATTATCAGCGTCACACTGATTGTTCCCGGACGGGACGCTATTCACGAGACACCTCTTGTTCCCAGGGGGAGTTTTATCAGCATCACACCGCTTGTTCCCGGACGGGACACTATTCAGGGAACACCTCTTGTTCCCCGGGGGAGATCTGCGTCTCACCGCTTGTTCGCACGGGGAGTATTATCGGCGTCACACTGCTTGTTCCCAGGGGGAGTGCTATCTTCGTCACACCGCTTGTTCCCGGGGGAGTATTATCAGCGTGACACTGCTTGTTCCCAGGGGGAGTTTTATCCGCGCTACACCGCTTATTCCCAGACGGGACGCTATTCACGAAACACCTCTTCTTCCCAGGGGGAGTTTTATCAGCGTCACACCGCTTGTTCCCGGGGGAGTATTATCAGCGTCACACCGCTTCTTCCCGGACGGGACGCTATTCACGAAACACCTCTTCTTCCCAGGGGGAGTTTTATCAGCGTCACACCTCTTGTTCCCCAGGGAGTATTATCAGCGTCACACCACTTGTTCCCAGGGGGAGTATTATCAGCGTCACACTGCTTGTTCCCAGGGGGAGTAATATCGGCGCTACACCGCTTGTTCACGGACGGGACGCTATATAGGGAACACCTCTTGTTCCCAGGGGGAGGATTATCAGCATCACATTGCTTGTTCCCGGACGGGACGCTATACAGGGAACACCTCTTGTTACCAGGGGGAGTATTATCAGCGTCACACTGATTGTTCCCGGACGGGACGCTATTCACGAAACACCTCTTCTTCCCAGGGGGAGTTTTATCAGCGTCACACCGCTTGTTCCCGGGGGAGTATTATCAGCGTCACACCGCTTGTTCCCGGACGGGACGCTATTCAGGGAACACCTCTTGTTCCCAGGGGGAGTATTATCAGCGTCACACTGCTTGTTCCCAGGGGGAGTTTTATCCGCGCTACACCGCTTCTTCCCGGACGGGACGCTATTCACGAAACACCTCTTCTTCCCAGGGGGAGTTTTATCAGCGTCACACCGCTTGTTCCCCAGGGAGTATTATCAGCGTCACACCACTTGTTCCCAGGGGGAGTATTATCAGCGTCACACTGCTTGTTCCCAGGGGGAGTAATATCGGCGCTACACCGCTTGTTCCCGGACGGGACGCTATATAGGGAACACCTCTTGTTCCCAGGGGGAGTATTATCAGCGTCACACTGATTGTTCCCGGACGGGACGCTATTCACGAAACACCTCTTCTTCCCAGGGGGAGTTTTATCAGCGTCACACGCTTGTTCCCGGGGGAGTATTATCAGCGTCACACCACTTGTTCCCAGGGGGAGTTTTATCAGCGTCACACCGCTTGTTCACGGACAGGACGCTATTCAGGGAACACCTCTTGTTCCCAGGGGGAGGATTATCAGCGTCACACTGCTTGTTCCCGGACGGGACGCTATACAGGGAACACCTCTTGTTACCAGGGGGAGTATTATCAGCTTCACACTAATTGTTCCCGGACGGGACGCTATTCACGAGACACCTCTTGTTCCCAGGGGGAGTTTTATCAGCATCACACCGCTTGTTCCCGGACGGGACGCTATTCAGGGAACACCTCTTGTTCCCCGGGGGAGATCTGCGTCTCACCGTTTGTTCGCACGGGGAGTATTATCGGCGTCACACTGCTTGTTCCCAGGGGGAGTGCTATCTTCGTCACACCTCTTGTTCCCAGGGGGAGTATTATCAGCGTCACACTGCTTGTTCCCAGGGGGAGTTTTATCCGCGCTACACCGCTTCTTCCCGGACGGGACGCTATTCACGAAACACCTCTTCTTCCCAGGGGGAGTTTTATCAGCGTCACACCGCTTGTTCCCGGGGGAGTATTATCAGCGTCACACTGCTTGTTCACGGACGGGACGCTATACAGGGAACACCTCTTGTTACCAGGGGGAGTATTATCAGCGTCACACTGATTGTTCCCGGACGGGACGCTATTCACGAGACACCTCTTGTTCCCCGGGGGAGTGCTATCTGCGTCTCACCGCTTGTTCGCACGGGGAGTATTATCGGCGTCACACTGCTTCTTCCCAGGGGGAGTTTTATCCGCGCTACACCGCTTGTTCCCAGACGTGACGCTATTCAGGGAACACCTCTTGTTCCCAGGGGGAGTATTATTGGCGTCATACTGCTTGTTCCCAGGGGGAGTTTTATCCGCGCTACACCGCTTGTTCCCAGATGTGACGCTATTCAGGGAACACCTCTTGTTCCCAGGGGGAGTATTATCGGCGTCACACTGCTTGTTCCCAGGGGGAGTTTTATCCGCGCTACACCGCTTCTTCCCGGACGGGACGCTATTCACGAAACACCTCTTCTTCCCAGGGGGAGTTTTATCAGCGTCACACCGCTTGTTCCCGGGGGAGTATTATCAGCGTCACACTGCTTGTTCCCAGGGGGAGTGCTATCTGCGTCACACCTCTTGTTCCCAGGGGGAGTATTATCGGCGTCACACTGCTTGTTCCCAGGGGGAGTTTTATCCGCGCTACACCGCTTCTTCCCGGACGGGACGCTATTCACGAAACACCTCTTCTTCCCAGGGGGAGTTTTATCAGCGTCACACCGCTTGTTCCCGGGGGAGTATTATCAGCGTCACACTGCTTGTTCCCAGGGGGAGTGCTATCTGCGTCACACCACTTGTTCCCAGGGGGAGTATTATCAGCGTTACACTGCTTGTTCCCGGACGGGACGCTATTCACGAGACACTTCTTGTTCCCAGGGGGAGTATTATCAGCGTCACACCGCTTGTTCCCGGACGGGACGCTATTCAGGGAACACCTCTTGTTCCCAGGGGGAGTGCTATCTGCGTCACACCACTTGTTCCCGGGGGACTATTATCAGCGTCACACTGCTTGTTCCCCAGGGGAGTGCTATCTGCGTCTCACCGATTGTTCGCACGGGGAGTATTATCGGCGTCACACTGCTTGTTCCCAGGGGGAATAATATCGGCACTACACCGCTAGTTCCCAGACGGGACGCTATTCAGGGAACACCTCTTGTTCCCAGGGGGAGTTTTATCAGCGTCACACCGCTTGTTCACGGACAGGACGCTATTCAGGGAACACCTCTTGTTCCCAGGGGGAGGATTATCAGCGTCACACTGCTTGTTCCCGGACGGGACGCTATACAGGGAACACCTCTTGTTACCAGGGGGAGTATTATCAGCTTCACACTGATTGTTCCCGGACGGGACGCTATTCACGAGACACCTCTTGTTCCCAGGGGGAGTTTTATCAGCATCACACCGCTTGTTCCAGGACGGGACGCTATTCAGGGAACACCTCTTGTTCCCCGGGGGAGATCTGCGTCTCACCGCTTGTTCGCACGGGGAGTATTATCGGCGTCACACTGCTTGTTCCCACGGGGAGTGCTATCTTCGTCACACTGCTTGTTCCCGGGGGAGTATTATCAGCGTGACACTGCTTGTTCCCAGGGGGAGTTTTATCCGCGCTACACCGCTTATTCCCAGACGGGACGCTATTCACGAAACACCTCTTCTTCCCAGGGGGAGTTTTATCAGCGTCACACCGCTTGTTCCCGGGGGAGTATTATCAGCGTCACACCGCTTGTTCCCGGACGGGACGCTATTCAGGGAACACCTCTTGTTCCCAGGGGGAGTTTTATCAGCGTCACACCGCTTGTTCCCGGGGGAGTATTATCAGCGTCACACCGCTTGTTCCCAGACGTGACGCTATTCAGGGAACACCTCTTGTTCCCAGGGGGAGTATTATCGGCGTCACACTGCTTGTTCCCAGGGAGAGTTTTATCCGCGCTACACCGCTTCTTCCCGGACGGGACGCTATTCAGGGAACACCTCTTGTTCCCAGGGGGAGGATTATCAGCATCACACTGCTTGTTCCCGGACGGGACGCTATTCACGAGACACTTCTTGTTCCCAGGGGGAGTATTATCAGCGTCACACCGCTTGTTCCCGGACGGGACGCTATTCAGGGAACACCTCTTGTTCCCAGGGGGAGTTTTATCAGCGTCACACCGCTTGTTCACGGACAGGACGCTATTCAGGGAACACCTCTTGTTCCCAGGGGGAGGATTATCAGCGTCACACTGCTTGTTCCCGGACAGGACGCTATTCAGGGAACACCTCTTGTTCCCAGGGGGAGTTTTATCAGCGTCACACCGCTTGTTCCCGTGGGAGTATTATCAGCGTCACACCGCTTGTTCCCAGACGTGACGCTATTCAGGGAACACCTCTTGTTCCCAGGGGGAGTATTATCGGCGTCACACTGCTTGTTCCCAGGGGGAGTTTTATCCGCGCTACACCGCTTCTTCCCGGACGGGACGCTATTCAGGGAACACCTCTTGTTCCCAGGGGGAGGATTATCAGCATCACACTGCTTGTTCCCGGACGGGACGCTATTCACGAGACACTTCTTGTTCCCAGGGGGAGTATTATCAGCGTCACACCGCTTGTTCCCGGACGGGACGCTATTCAGGGAACACCTCTTGTTCCCAGGGGGAGTTTTATCAGCGTCACACCGCTTGTTCACGGACAGGACGCTATTCAGGGAACACCTCTTGTTCCCAGGGGGAGGATTATCAGCGTCACACTGCTTGTTCCCGGACAGGACGCTATTCAGGGAACACCTCTTGTTCCCAGGGGGAGGATTATCAGCGTCACACTGATTGTTCCCGGACGGGACGCTATTCACGAGACACCTCTTGTTCCCAGGGGGAGTTTTATCAGCATCACACCGCTTGTTCCCGGACGGGACACTATTCAGGGAACACCTCTTGTTCCCCGGGGGAGATCTGCGTCTCACCGCTTGTTCGCACGGGGAGTATTATCGGCGTCACACTGCTTGTTCCCAGGGGGAGTGCTATCTTCGTCACACCGCTTGTTCCCGGGGGAGTATTATCAGCGTGACACTGCTTGTTCCCAGGGGGAGTTTTATCCGCGCTACACCGCTTATTCCCAGACGGGACGCTATTCACGAAACACCTCTTCTTCCCAGGGGGAGTTTTATCAGCGTCACACCGCTTGTTCCCGGGGGAGTATTATCAGCGTCACACCGCTTCTTCCCGGACGGGACGCTATTCACGAAACACCTCTTCTTCCCAGGGGGAGTTTTATCAGCGTCACACCTCTTGTTCCCCAGGGAGTATTATCAGCGTCACACCACTTGTTCCCAGGGGGAGTATTATCAGCGTCACACTGCTTGTTCCCAGGGGGAGTAATATCGGCGCTACACCGCTTGTTCACGGACGGGACGCTATATAGGGAACACCTCTTGTTCCCAGGGGGAGGATTATCAGCATCACATTGCTTGTTCCCGGACGGGACGCTATACAGGGAACACCTCTTGTTACCAGGGGGAGTATTATCAGCGTCACACTGATTGTTCCCGGACGGGACGCTATTCACGAAACACCTCTTCTTCCCAGGGGGAGTTTTATCAGCGTCACACCGCTTGTTCCCGGGGGAGTATTATCAGCGTCACACCGCTTGTTCCCGGACGGGACGCTATTCAGGGAACACCTCTTGTTCCCAGGGGGAGTATTATCAGCGTCACACTGCTTGTTCCCAGGGGGAGTTTTATCCGCGCTACACCGCTTCTTCCCGGACGGGACGCTATTCACGAAACACCTCTTCTTCCCAGGGGGAGTTTTATCAGCGTCACACCGCTTGTTCCCCAGGGAGTATTATCAGCGTCACACCACTTGTTCCCAGGGGGAGTATTATCAGCGTCACACTGCTTGTTCCCAGGGGGAGTAATATCGGCGCTACACCGCTTGTTCCCGGACGGGACGCTATATAGGGAACACCTCTTGTTCCCAGGGGGAGTATTATCAGCGTCACACTGATTGTTCCCGGACGGGACGCTATTCACGAAACACCTCTTCTTCCCAGGGGGAGTTTTATCAGCGTCACACGCTTGTTCCCGGGGGAGTATTATCAGCGTCACACCACTTGTTCCCAGGGGGAGTTTTATCAGCGTCACACCGCTTGTTCACGGACAGGACGCTATTCAGGGAACACCTCTTGTTCCCAGGGGGAGGATTATCAGCGTCACACTGCTTGTTCCCGGACGGGACGCTATACAGGGAACACCTCTTGTTACCAGGGGGAGTATTATCAGCTTCACACTAATTGTTCCCGGACGGGACGCTATTCACGAGACACCTCTTGTTCCCAGGGGGAGTTTTATCAGCATCACACCGCTTGTTCCCGGACGGGACGCTATTCAGGGAACACCTCTTGTTCCCCGGGGGAGATCTGCGTCTCACCGTTTGTTCGCACGGGGAGTATTATCGGCGTCACACTGCTTGTTCCCAGGGGGAGTGCTATCTTCGTCACACCTCTTGTTCCCAGGGGGAGTATTATCAGCGTCACACTGCTTGTTCCCAGGGGGAGTTTTATCCGCGCTACACCGCTTCTTCCCGGACGGGACGCTATTCACGAAACACCTCTTCTTCCCAGGGGGAGTTTTATCAGCGTCACACCGCTTGTTCCCGGGGGAGTATTATCAGCGTCACACTGCTTGTTCACGGACGGGACGCTATACAGGGAACACCTCTTGTTACCAGGGGGAGTATTATCAGCGTCACACTGATTGTTCCCGGACGGGACGCTATTCACGAGACACCTCTTGTTCCCCGGGGGAGTGCTATCTGCGTCTCACCGCTTGTTCGCACGGGGAGTATTATCGGCGTCACACTGCTTCTTCCCAGGGGGAGTTTTATCCGCGCTACACCGCTTGTTCCCAGACGTGACGCTATTCAGGGAACACCTCTTGTTCCCAGGGGGAGTATTATTGGCGTCATACTGCTTGTTCCCAGGGGGAGTTTTATCCGCGCTACACCGCTTGTTCCCAGATGTGACGCTATTCAGGGAACACCTCTTGTTCCCAGGGGGAGTATTATCGGCGTCACACTGCTTGTTCCCAGGGGGAGTTTTATCCGCGCTACACCGCTTCTTCCCGGACGGGACGCTATTCACGAAACACCTCTTCTTCCCAGGGGGAGTTTTATCAGCGTCACACCGCTTGTTCCCGGGGGAGTATTATCAGCGTCACACTGCTTGTTCCCAGGGGGAGTGCTATCTGCGTCACACCTCTTGTTCCCAGGGGGAGTATTATCGGCGTCACACTGCTTGTTCCCAGGGGGAGTTTTATCCGCGCTACACCGCTTCTTCCCGGACGGGACGCTATTCACGAAACACCTCTTCTTCCCAGGGGGAGTTTTATCAGCGTCACACCGCTTGTTCCCGGGGGAGTATTATCAGCGTCACACTGCTTGTTCCCAGGGGGAATAATATCGGCGCTACACCGCTAGTTCCCGGACGCGACGCTATTCAGGGAACACCTCTTGTTCCCAGGGGGAGGATTATCAGCATCACACTGCTTGTTCCCGGACGGGACGCTATTCACGAGACACTTCTTGTTCCCAGGGGGAGTATTATCAGCGTCACACCGCTTGTTCCCGGACGGGACGCTATTAAGGGAACATCCCTTGTTCCCAGGGGGAGTGCTATCTGCGTCACACCACTTGTACCCGGGGGACTACTATCAGCATCACACTGCTTGTTCCCCAGGGGAGTGCTATCTGCGTCTCACCGCTTGTTCGCACAGGGAGTATTATCGGCGTCACACTGCTTGTTCCCAGGGGGAATAATATCGGCGCTACACCGCTAGTTCCCGGACGCGACACTATTCAGGGAACACCTCTTGTTCCCAGGGGGAGTTTTATCAGCGTCACACCGCTTGTTCACGGACGGGACACTATTCAGGGAACACCTCTTGTTCCCAGGGGGAGGATTATCAGCGTCACACTGCTTGTTCCCGGACGGGACGCTATACAGGGAACACCTCTTGTTACCAGGGGGAGTTTTATCAGCATCACACCGCTTGTTCCCGGACGGGACACTATTCAGGGAACACCTCTTGTTCCCCGGGGGAGTATTATCGGCGTCACACTGCTTGTTCCCAGGGGGAGTTTTATCCGCGCTACACCGCTTCTTCCCGGACGGGACGCTATTCACGAAACACCTCTTCTTCCCAGGGGGAGTTTTATCAGCGTCACACCGCTTGTTCCCGGGGGAGTATTATCAGCGTCACACTGCTTGTTCCCAGGGGGAGTGCTATCTGCGTCACACCACTTGTTCCCAGGGGGAGTATTATCAGCGTCACACTGCTTGTTCCCGGACGGGACGCTATTCACGAGACACTTCTTGTTCCCAGGGGGAGTATTATCAGCGTCACACCGCTTGTTCCCGGACGGGACGCTATTCAGGGAACACCTCTTGTTCCCAGGGGGAGTGCTATCTGCGTCACACCACTTGTACCCGGGGGACTACTATCAGCATCACACTGCTTGTTCCCCAGGGGAGTGCTATCTGCGTCTCACCGCTTGTTCGCACAGGGAGTATTATCGGCGTCACACTGCTTGTTCCCAGGGGGAATAATATCGGCGCTACACCGCTAGTTCCCGGACGGGACGCTATTCACGAAACACCTCTTCTTCCCAGGGGGAGTTTTATCAGCGTCACACCGCTTGTTCCCCAGGGAGTATTATCAGCGTCACACCACTTGTTCCCAGGGGGAGTATTATCAGCGTCACACTGCTTGTTCCCAGGGGGAGTAATATTGGCGCTACACCGCTTGTTCCCGGACGGGACGCTATATAGGGAACACCTCTTGTTCCCAGGGGGAGGATTATCAGCATCACACTGCTTGTTCCCGGACGGGACGCTATACAGGGAACACCTCTTGTTACCAGGGGGAGTATTATCAGCGTCACACTGATTGTTCCCGGACGGGACGCTATTTACGAAACACCTCTTCTTCCCAGGGGGAGTTTTATCAGCGTCACACCGCTTGTTCCCGGGGGAGTATTATCAGCGTCACACCACTTGTTCCCAGGGGGAGTTTTATCAGCGTCACACCGCTTGTTCACGGACAGGACGCTATTCAGGGAACACCTCTTGTTCCCAGGGGGAGGATTATCAGCGTCACACTGCTTGTTCCCGGACGGGACGCTATACAGGGAACACCTCTTGTTCCCAGGGGGAGTATTATCAGCGTCACACCGCTTGTTCCCGGGGGAGTATTATCAGCATCACACCGCTTGTTCCCGGACGGGACGCTATTCAGGGAACACCTCTTGTTCCCAGGGGGAGTATTATCAGCGTCACACTGCTTGTTCCCAGGGGGAGTTTTATCCGCGCTACACCGCTTCTTCCCGGACGGGACGCTATTCACGAAACACCTCTTCTTCCCAGGGGGAGTTTTATCAGAGTCACACCGCTTGTTCCCGGGGGAGTATTATCAGCGTCACACTGCTTGTTCCCGGACGGGACGCTATACAGGGAACACCTCTTTTACAGGGGGAGTATTACCAGCGTCACACTGATTGTTCCCGGACGGGACGCTATTCACGAGACACCTCTTGTTCCCCGGGGGAGTGCTATCTGCGTCTCACCGCTTGTTCGCACGGGGAGTATTATCGGCGTCACACTGCTTCTTCCCAGGGGGAGTGCTATCTGCGTCACACCGCTTGTTCCCGGGGGCGTATTATCAGCGTGACACTGCTTGTTCCCAGGGGGAGTTTTATCCGCGCTACACCGCTTGTTCCCAGACGTGACGCTATTCAGGGAACACCTCTTTTTCCCAGGGGGAGTATTATCGGCGTCATACTGCTTGTTCCCAGGGGGAGTTTTATCCGCGCTACACCGCTTGTTCCCGGACCGGACGCTATTCAGGGAACACCTCTTGTTCCCAGGGGGAGTTTTATCAGCGTCACACCGCTTGTTCCCGGGGGAGTATTATCAGCGTCACACCGCTTGTTCCCGGACGGGACGCTATTCAGGGAACACCTCTTGTTCCCAGGGGGAGTATTATCAGCGTCACACTGCTTGTTCCCAGGGGGAATTTTATCCGCGCTACACCGCTTCTTCCCGGACGGGACGCTATTCACGAAACACCTCTTATTCCCAGGGGGAGTTTTATCAGCGTCACACCGCTTGTTCCCCAGGGAGTATTATCAGCGTCACACCACTTGTTCCCAGGGGGAGTATTATCAGCGTCACACTGCTTGTTCCCAGGGGGAGTAATATCGGCGCTACACCGCTTGTTCCCGGACGGGACGCTATATAGGGAACACCTCTTGTTCCCAGGGGGAGGATTATCAGCATCACACTGCTTGTTCCCGGACGGGACGCTATACAGGGAACACCTCTTGTTACCAGGGGGAGTATTATCAGCGTCACACTGATTGTTCCCGGACGGGACGCTATTCACGAAACACCTCTTCTTCCCAGGGGGAGTTTTATCAGCGTCACACCGCTTGTTCCCGGGGGAGTATTATCAGCGTCACACCACTTGTTCCCAGGGGGAGTTTTATCAGCGTCACACCGCTTGTTCACGGACAGGACGCTATTCAGGGAACACCTCTTGTTCCCAGGGGGAGGATTATCAGCGTCACACTGCTTGATCCCGGACGGGACGCTATACAGGGAACACCTCTTGTTACCAGGGGGAGTATTATCAGCTTCACACTAATTGTTCCCGGACGGGACGCTATTCACGAGACACCTCTTGTTCCCAGGGGGAGTTTTATCAGCATCACACCGCTTGTTCCCGGACGGGACGCTATTCAGGGAACACCTCTTGTTCCCCGGGGGAGATCTGCGTCTCACCGTTTGTTCGCACGGGGAGTATTATCGGCGTCACACTGCTTGTTCCCAGGGGGAGTGCTATCTTCGTCACACCTCTTGTTCCCAGGGGGAGTATTATCAGCGTCACACTGCTTGTTCCCAGGGGGAGTTTTATCCGCGCTACACCGCTTCTTCCCGGACGGGACGCTATTCACGAAACACCTCTTCTTCCCAGGGGGAGTTTTATCAGCGTCACACCGCTTGTTCCCGGGGGAGTATTATCAGCGTCACACTGCTTGTTCCCGGACGGGACGCTATACAGGGAACACCTCTTGTTACCAGGGGGAGTATTATCAGCGTCACACTGATTGTTCCCGGACGGGACGCTATTCACGAGACACCTCTTGTTCCCCGGGGGAGTGCTATCTGCGTCTCACCGCTTGTTCGCACGGGGAGTATTATCGGCGTCACACTGCTTCTTCCCAGGGGGAGTTTTATCCGCGCTACACCGCTTGTTCCCAGACGTGACGCTATTCAGGGAACACCTCTTGTTCCCAGGGGGAGTATTATTGGCGTCATACTGCTTGTTCCCAGGGGGAGTTTTATCCGCGCTACACCGCTTGTTCCCAGACGTGACGCTATTCAGGGAACACCTCTTGTTCCCAGGGGGAGTATTATCGGCGTCACACTGCTTGTTCCCAGGGGGAGTTTTATCCGCGCTACACCGCTTCTTCCCGGACGGGACGCTATTCACGAAACACCTCTTCTTCCCAGGGGGAGTTTTATCAGCGTCACACCGCTTGTTCCCGGGGGAGTATTATCAGCGTCACACTGCTTGTTCCCAGGGGGAGTGCTATCTGCGTCACACCACTTGTTCCCAGGGGGAGTATTATCAGCATCACACTGCTTGTTCCCGGACGGGACGCTATTCACGATACACTTCTTGTTCCCAGGGGGAGTATTATCAGCGTCACACCGCTTGTTCCCGGACGGGACGCTATTCAGGGAACACCTCTTGTTCCCAGGGGGAGTGCTATCTGCGTCACACCACTTGTACCCGGGGGACTACTATCAGCATCACACTGCTTGTTCCCCAGGGGAGTGCTATCTGCGTCTCACCGCTTGTTCGCACGGGGAGTATTATCGGCGTCACAGTGCTTGTTCCCAGGGGGAATAATATCGGCGCTACACCGCTAGTTCCCGGACGCGACGCTATTCAGGGAACACCTCTTGTTCCCAGGGGGAGGATTATCAGCATCACACTGCTTGTTCCCGGACGGGACGCTATACAGGGAACACCTCTTGTTACCAGGGGGAGTATTATCAGCTTCACACTGATTGTTCCCGGACGGGACGCTATTCACGAGACACCTCTTGATCCCAGGGGGAGTTTTATCAGCATCACACCGCTTGTTCCCGGACGGGACGCTATTCAGGGAACACCTCTTGTTCCCCGGGGGAGATCTGCGTCTCACCGCTTGTTCGCACGGGGAGTATTATCGGCGTCACACTGCTTGTTCCCAGGGGGAGTGCTATCTTCGTCACACTGCTTGTTCCCGGGGGAGTATTATCAGCGTGACACTGCTTGTTCCCAGGGGGAGTTTTATCCGCGCTACATCGCTTATTCCCAGATGGGACGCTATTCACGAAACACCTCTTCTTCCCAGGGGGAGTTTTATCAGCGTCACACCGCTTGTTCCCGGGGGAGTATTATCAGCGTCACACCGCTTGTTCCCGGACGGGACGCTATTCAGGGAACACCTCTTGTTCCCAGGGGGAGTTTTATCAGCGTCACAACGCTTGTTCCCGGGGGAGTATTATCAGCGTCACACCGCTTGTTCCCAGACGTGACGCTATTCAGGGAACACCTCTTGTTCCCAGGGGGAGTATTATCGGCGTCACACTGCTTGTTCCCAGGGGGAGTTTTATCCGCGCTACACCGCTTCTTCCCGGACGGGACGCTATTCAGGGAAGAGCTCTTGTTCCCAGGGGGAGGATTATCAGCATCACACTGCTTGTTCCCGGACGGGACGCTATTCACGAGACACTTCTTGTTCCCAGGGGGAGTATTATCAGCGTCACACCGCTTGTTCCCGGACGGGACGCTATTCAGGGAACACCTCTTGTTCCCAGGGGGAGTTTTATCAGCGTCACACCGCTTGTTCACGGACAGGACGCTATTCAGGGAACACCTCTTGTTCCCAGGGGGAGGATTATCAGCGTCACACTGCTTGTTCCCGGACAGGACGCTATTCAGGGAACACCTCTTGTTCCCAGGGGGAGGATTATCAGCGTCACACTGATTGTTCCCGGACGGGACGCTATTCACGAGACACCTCTTGTTAACAGGGGGAGTTTTATCAGCATCACACCGCTTGTTCCCGGACGGGACGCTATTCAGGGAACACCTCTTGTTCCCCGGGGGAGATCTGCGTCTCACCGCTTGTTCGCACGGGGAGTATTATCGGCGTCACACTGCTTGTTCCCAGGGGGAGTGCTATCTTCGTCACACCGCTTGTTCCCGGGGGAGTATTATCAGCGTGACACTGCTTGTTCCCAGGGGGAGTTTTATCCGCGCTACACCGCTTATTCCCAGACGGGATGCTATTCACGAAACACCTCTTCTTCCCAGGGGGAGTTTTATCAGCGTCACACCGCTTGTTCCCGGGGGAGTATTATCAGCGTCACACCGCTTCTTCCCGGACGGGACGCTATTCACGAAACACCTCTTCTTCCCAGGGGGAGTTTTATCAGCGTCACACCGCTTGTTCCCCAGGGAGTATTATCAGCGTCACACCACTTGTTCCCAGGGGGAGTATTATCAGCGTCACACTGCTTGTTCCCAGGGGGAGTAATATCGGCGCTACACCGCTTGTTCCCGGACGGGACGCTATATAGGGAACACCTCTTGTTCCCAGGGGGAGGATTATCAGCATCACATTGCTTGTTCCCGGACGGGACGCTATACAGGGAACACCTCTTGTTACCAGGGGGAGTATTATCAGCGTCACACTGATTGTTCCCGGACGGGACGCTATTCACGAAACACCTCTTCTTCCCAGGGGGAGTTTTATCAGCGTCACACCGCTTGTTCCCGGGGGAGTATTATCAGCGTCACACCGCTTGTTCCCAGGGGGAGTTTTATCAGCGTCACACCGCTTGTTCACGGACAGGACGCTATTCAGGGAACACCTCTTGTTCCCAGGGGGAGGATTATCAGCGTCACACTGCTTGTTCCCGGACGGGACGCTATTCACGAAACACCTCTTCTTCCCAGGGGGAGTTTTATCAGCGTCACACCGCTTGTTCCCGGGGGAGTATTATCAGCGTCACACCGCTTGTTCCCGGACGGGACGCTATTCAGGGACCACCTCTTGTTCTCAGAGGGAGTATTATCAGCGTCACACTGCTTGTTCCCAGGGGGAGTTTTATCCGCGCTACACCGCTTCTTCCCGGACGGGACGCTATTCACGAAACACCTCTTCTTCCCAGGGGGAGTTTTATCAGCGTCACACCGCTTGTTCCCCAGGGAGTATTATCAGCGTCACACCACTTGTTCCCAGGGGGAGTATTATCAGCGTCACACTGCTTGTTCCCAGGGGGAGTAATATTGGCGCTACACCGCTTGTTCCCGGACGGGACGCTATATAGGGAACACCTCTTGTTCCCAGGGGGAGGATTATCAGCATCACACTGCTTGTTCCCGGACGGGACGCTATACAGGGAACACCTCTTGTTACCAGGGGGAGTATTATCAGCGTCACACTGATTGTTCCCGGACGGGACGCTATTCACGAAACACCTCTTCTTCCCAGGGGGAGTTTTATCAGCGTCACACCGCTTGTTCCCGGGGGAGTATTATCAGCGTCACACCACTTGTTCCCAGGGGGAGTTTTATCAGCGTCACACCGCTTGTTCACGGACAGGACGCTATTCAGGGAACACCTCTTGTTCCCAGGGGGAGGATTATCAGCGTCACACTGCTTGTTCCCGGACGGGACGCTATACAGGGAACACCTCTTGTTACCAGGGGGAGTATTATCAGCTTCACACTAATTGTTCCCGGACGGGACGCTATTCACGAGACACCTCTTGTTCCCAGGGGGAGTTTTATCAGCATCACACCGCTTGTTCCCAGATGGGACGCTATTCAGGGAACACCTCTTGTTCCCCGGGGGAGATCTGCGTCTCACCGTTTGTTCGCACGGGGAGTATTATCGGCGTCACACTGCTTGTTCCCAGGGGGAGTGCTATCTTCGTCACACCGCTTGTTCCCGGGGGAGTATTATCAGCGTGACACTGCTTGTCCCCAGGGGGAGTTTTATCCGCGCTACACCGCTTATTCCCAGACGGGACGCTATTCACGAACCACCTCTTCTTCCCAGGGGGAGTTTTATCAGCGTCACACCGTTTGTTCCCAGGGGAGTATTATCAGCGTCACACCGCTTGTTCCCGGACGGGACGCTATTCAGGGAACACCTCTTGTTCCCAGGGGGAGTATTATCAGCATCACACTGCTTGTTCCCAGGGGGAGTTTTATCCGCGCTACACCGCTTCTTCCCGGACGGGACGCTATTCACGAAACACCTCTTCTTCCCAGGGGGAGTTTTATCAGCGTCACACCGCTTGTTCCCGGGGGAGTATTATCAGCGTCACACTGCTTGTTCCCGGACGGGACGCTATACAGGGAACACCTCTTGTTACCAGGGGGAGTATTATCAGCGTCACACTGATTGTTCCCGGACGGGACGCTATTCACGAGACACCTCTTGTTCCCCGGGGGAGTGCTATCTGCGTCTCACCGCTTGTTCGCACGGGGAGTATTATCGGCGTCACACTGCTTCTTCCCAGGGGGAGTTTTATCCGCGCTACACCGCTTGTTCCCAGACGTGACGCTATTCAGGGAACACCTCTTGTTCCCAGGGGGAGTATTATTGGCGTCATACTGCTTGTTCCCAGGGGGAGTTTTATCCGCGCTACACCGCTTGTTCCCAGACGTGACGCTATTCAGGGAACACCTCTTGTTCCCAGGGGGAGTATTATCGGCGTCACACTGCTTGTTCCCAGGGGGAGTTTTATCCGCGCTACACCGCTTCTTCCCGGACGGGACGCTATTCACGAAACACCTCTTCTTCCCAGGGGGAGTTTTATCAGCGTCACACCGCTTGTTCCCGGGGGAGTATTATCAGCGTCACACTGCTTGTTCCCAGGGGGAGTGCTATCTGCGTCACACCACTTGTTCCCAGGGGGAGTATTATCAGCGTTACACTGCTTGTTCCCGGACGGGACGCTATTCACGAGACACTTCTTGTTCCCAGGGGGAGTATTATCAGCGTCACACCGCTTGTTCCCGGACGGGACGCTATTCAGGGAACACCTCTTGTTCCCAGGGGGAGTGCTATCTGCGTCACACCACTTGTTCCCGGGGGACTATTATCAGCGTCACACTGCTAGTTCCCCAGGGGAGTGCTATCTGCGTCTCACCGATTGTTCGCACGGGGAGTATTATCGGCGTCACACTGCTTGTTCCCGGACGGGACGCTATACAGGGAACACCTCTTGTTACCAGGGGGAGTATTATCAGCTTCACACTGATTGTTCCCGGACGGGACGCTATTCACGAGACACCTCTTGTTCCCAGGGGGAGTTTTATCAGCATCACACCGCTTGTTCCAGGACGGGACGCTATTCAGGGAACACCTCTTGTTCCCCGGGGGAGATCTGCGTCTCACCGCTTGTTCGCACGGGGAGTATTATCGGCGTCACACTGCTTGTTCCCACGGGGAGTGCTATCTTCGTCACACTGCTTGTTCCCGTGGGAGTATTATCAGCGTGACACTGCTTGTTCCCAGGGGGAGTTTTATCCGCGCTACACCGCTTATTCCCAGACGGGACGCTATTCACGAAACACCTCTTCTTCCCAGGGGGAGTTTTATCAGCGTCACACCGCTTGTTCCCGGGGGAGTATTATCAGCGTCACACCGCTTGTTCCCGGACGGGACGCTATTCAGGGAACACCTCTTGTTCCCAGGGGGAGTTTTATCAGCGTCACACCGCTTGTTCCCGGGGGAGTATTATCAGCGTCACACCGCTTGTTCCCAGACGTGACGCTATTCAGGGAACACCTCTTGTTCCCAGGGGGAGTATTATCGGCGTCACACTGCTTGTTCCCAGGGAGAGTTTTATCCGCGCTACACCGCTTCTTCCCGGACGGGACGCTATTCAGGGAACACCTCTTGTTCCCAGGGGGAGGATTATCAGCATCACACTGCTTGTTCCCGGACGGGACGCTATTCACGAGACACTTCTTGTTCCCAGGGGGAGTATTATCAGCGTCACACCGCTTGTTCCCGGACGGGACGCTATTCAGGGAACACCTCTTGTTCCCAGGGGGAGTTTTATCAGCGTCACACCGCTTGTTCACGGACAGGACGCTATTCAGGGAACACCTCTTGTTCCCAGGGGGAGGATTATCAGCGTCACACTGCTTGTTCCCGGACAGGACGCTATTCAGGGAACACCTCTTGTTCCCAGGGGGAGTTTTATGAGCGTCACACCGCTTGTTCCCGGGGGAGTATTATCAGCGTCACACCGCTTGTTCCCAGACGTGACGCTATTCAGGGAACACCTCTTGTTCCCAGGGGGAGTATTATCGGCGTCACACTGCTTGTTCCCAGGGGGAGTTTTATCCGCGCTACACCGCTTCTTCCCGGACGGGACGCTATTCAGGGAACACCTCTTGTTCCCAGGGGGAGGATTATCAGCGTCACACTGATTGTTCCCGGACGGGACGCTATTCACGAGACACCTCTTGTTCCCAGGGGGAGTTTTATCAGCATCACACCGCTTGTTCCCGGACGGGACACTATTCAGGGAACACCTCTTGTTCCCCGGGGGAGATCTGCGTCTCACCGCTTGTTCGCACGGGGAGTATTATCGGCGTCACACTGCTTGTTCCCAGGGGGAGTGCTATCTTCGTCACACTGCTTGTTCCCGGGGGAGTATTATCAGCGTGACACTGCTTGTTCCCAGGGGGAGTTTTATCCGCGCTACACCGCTTATTCCCAGACGGGACGCTATTCACGAAACACCTCTTCTTCCCAGGGGGAGTTTTATCAGCGTCACACCGCTTGTTCCCGGGGGAGTATTATCAGCGTCACACCGCTTCTTCCCGGACGGGACGCTATTCACGAAACACCTCTTCTTCCCAGGGGGAGTTTTATCAGCGTCACACCTCTTGTTCCCCAGGGAGTATTATCAGCGTCACACCACTTGTTCCCAGGGGGAGTATTATCAGCGTCACACTGCTTGTTCCCAGGGGGAGTAATATCGGCGCTACACCGCTTGTTCACGGACGGGACGCTATATAGGGAACACCTCTTGTTCCCAGGGGGAGGATTATCAGCATCACATTGCTTGTTCCCGGACGGGACGCTATACAGGGAACACCTCTTGTTACCAGGGGGAGTATTATCAGCGTCACACTGATTGTTCCCGGACGGGACGCTATTCACGAAACACCTCTTCTTCCCAGGGGGAGTTTTATCAGCGTCACACCGCTTGTTCCCGGGGGAGTATTATCAGCGTCACACCGCTTGTTCCCGGACGGGACGCTATTCAGGGAACACCTCTTGTTCCCAGGGGGAGTATTATCAGCGTCACACTGCTTGTTCCCAGGGGGAGTTTTATCCGCGCTACACCGCTTCTTCCCGGACGGGACGCTATTCACGAAACACCTCTTCTTCCCAGGGGGAGTTTTATCAGCGTCACACCGCTTGTTCCCCAGGGAGTATTATCAGCGTCACACCACTTGTTCCCAGGGGGAGTATTATCAGCGTCACACTGCTTGTTCCCAGGGGGAGTAATATCGGCGCTACACCGCTTGTTCCCGGACGGGACGCTATATAGGGAACACCTCTTGTTCCCAGGGGGAGTATTATCAGCGTCACACTGATTGTTCCCGGACGGGACGCTATTCACGAAACACCTCTTCTTCCCAGGGGGAGTTTTATCAGCGTCACACGCTTGTTCCCGGGGGAGTATTATCAGCGTCACACCACTTGTTCCCAGGGGGAGTTTTATCAGCGTCACACCGCTTGTTCACGGACAGGACGCTATTCAGGGAACACCTCTTGTTCCCAGGGGGAGGATTATCAGCGTCACACTGCTTGTTCCCGGACGGGACGCTATACAGGGAACACCTCTTGTTACCAGGGGGAGTATTATCAGCTTCACACTAATTGTTCCCGGACGGGACGCTATTCACGAGACACCTCTTGTTCCCAGGGGGAGTTTTATCAGCATCACACCGCTTGTTCCCGGACGGGACGCTATTCAGGGAACACCTCTTGTTCCCCGGGGGAGATCTGCGTCTCACCGTTTGTTCGCACGGGGAGTATTATCGGCGTCACACTGCTTGTTCCCAGGGGGAGTGCTATCTTCGTCACACCTCTTGTTCCCAGGGGGAGTATTATCAGCGTCACACTGCTTGTTCCCAGGGGGAGTTTTATCCGCGCTACACCGCTTCTTCCCGGACGGGACGCTATTCACGAAACACCTCTTCTTCCCAGGGGGAGTTTTATCAGCGTCACACCGCTTGTTCCCGGGGGAGTATTATCAGCGTCACACTGCTTGTTCACGGACGGGACGCTATACAGGGAACACCTCTTGTTACCAGGGGGAGTATTATCAGCGTCACACTGATTGTTCCCGGACGGGACGCTATTCACGAGACACCTCTTGTTCCCCGGGGGAGTGCTATCTGCGTCTCACCGCTTGTTCGCACGGGGAGTATTATCGGCGTCACACTGCTTCTTCCCAGGGGGAGTTTTATCCGCGCTACACCGCTTGTTCCCAGACGTGACGCTATTCAGGGAACACCTCTTGTTCCCAGGGGGAGTATTATTGGCGTCATACTGCTTGTTCCCAGGGGGAGTTTTATCCGCGCTACACCGCTTGTTCCCAGATGTGACGCTATTCAGGGAACACCTCTTGTTCCCAGGGGGAGTATTATCGGCGTCACACTGCTTGTTCCCAGGGGGAGTTTTATCCGCGCTACACCGCTTCTTCCCGGACGGGACGCTATTCACGAAACACCTCTTCTTCCCAGGGGGAGTTTTATCAGCGTCACACCGCTTGTTCCCGGGGGAGTATTATCAGCGTCACACTGCTTGTTCCCAGGGGGAGTGCTATCTGCGTCACACCTCTTGTTCCCAGGGGGAGTATTATCGGCGTCACACTGCTTGTTCCCAGGGGGAGTTTTATCCGCGCTACACCGCTTCTTCCCGGACGGGACGCTATTCACGAAACACCTCTTCTTCCCAGGGGGAGTTTTATCAGCGTCACACCGCTTGTTCCCGGGGGAGTATTATCAGCGTCACACTGCTTGTTCCCAGGGGGAATAATATCGGCGCTACACCGCTAGTTCCCGGACGCGACGCTATTCAGGGAACACCTCTTGTTCCCAGGGGGAGGATTATCAGCATCACACTGCTTGTTCCCGGACGGGACGCTATTCACGAGACACTTCTTGTTCCCAGGGGGAGTATTATCAGCGTCACACCGCTTGTTCCCGGACGGGACGCTATTAAGGGAACATCCCTTGTTCCCAGGGGGAGTGCTATCTGCGTCACACCACTTGTACCCGGGGGACTACTATCAGCATCACACTGCTTGTTCCCCAGGGGAGTGCTATCTGCGTCTCACCGCTTGTTCGCACAGGGAGTATTATCGGCGTCACACTGCTTGTTCCCAGGGGGAATAATATCGGCGCTACACCGCTAGTTCCCGGACGCGACACTATTCAGGGAACACCTCTTGTTCCCAGGGGGAGTTTTATCAGCGTCACACCGCTTGTTCACGGACAGGACGCTATTCAGGGAACACCTCTTGTTCCCAGGGGGAGGATTATCAGCGTCACACTGCTTGTTCCCGGACGGGACGCTATACAGGGAACACCTCTTGTTACCAGGGGGAGTTTTATCAGCATCACACCGCTTGTTCCCGGACGGGACACTATTCAGGGAACACCTCTTGTTCCCCGGGGGAGTATTATCGGCGTCACACTGCTTGTTCCCAGGGGGAGTTTTATCCGCGCTACACCGCTTCTTCCCGGACGGGACGCTATTCACGAAACACCTCTTCTTCCCAGGGGGAGTTTTATCAGCGTCACACCGCTTGTTCCCGGGGGAGTATTATCAGCGTCACACTGCTTGTTCCCAGGGGGAGTGCTATCTGCGTCACACCACTTGTTCCCAGGGGGAGTATTATCAGCGTCACACTGCTTGTTCCCGGACGGGACGCTATTCACAAGACACTTCTTGTTCCCAGGGGGAGTATTATCAGCGTCACACCGCTTGTTCCCGGACGGGACGCTATTCAGGGAACACCTCTTGTTCCCAGGGGGAGTGCTATCTGCGTCACACCACTTGTACCCGGGGGACTACTATCAGCATCACACTGCTTGTTCCCCAGGGGAGTGCTATCTGCGTCTCACCGCTTGTTCGCACGGGGAGTATTATCGGCGTCACACTGCTTGTTCCCAGGGGGAATAATATCGGCGCTACACCGCTAGTTCCCGGACGCGACGCTATTCAGGGAACACCTCTTGTTCCCAGGGGGAGGATTATCAGCATCACACTGCTTGTTCCCGGACGGGACGCTATTCACGAGACACTTCTTGTTCCCAGGGGGAGTATTATCAGCGTCACACCGCTTGTTCACGGACAGGACGCTATTCAGGGAACACCTCTTGTTCCCAGGGGGAGGATTATCAGCGTCACACTGCTTGTTCCCGGACGGGACGCTATACAGGGAACACCTCTTGTTACCAGGGGGAGTTTTATCAGCATCACACCGCTTGTTCCCGGATGGGACACTATTCAGGGAACACCTCTTGTTCCCCGGGGGAGATCTGCGTCTCACCGCTTGCTCGCACGGGGAGTATTATCGGCGTCACACTGCTTGTTCCCAGGGGGAGTGCTATCTTCGTCACACCGCTTGTTCCCGGGGGAGTATTATCAGCGTGACTCTGCTTGTTCCCAGGGGGAGTTTTATCCGCGCTACACCGCTTATTCCCAGACGGGACGCTATTCACGAAACACCTCTTCTTCCCAGGGGGAGTTTTATCAGCGTTACACCGCTTGTTCCCGGGGGAGTATTATCAGCGTCACACCGCTTGTTCCCGGACGGGACGCTATTCAGGGAACACCTCTTGTTCCCAGGGGGAGTATTATCAGCGTGACACTGCTTGTTCCCAGGGGGAGTTTTATCCGCGCTACACCGCTTATTCCCAGACGTGACGCTATTCAGGGAACACCTCTTGTTCCCAGGGGGAGTATTATCGGCATCACACTGCTTGTTCCCAGGGGGAGTTTTATCCGCGCTACACCGCTTGTTCCCGGACGGGACGCTATTCAGGGAACACCTCTTGTTCCCAGGGGGAGGATTATCAGCGTCACACTGCTTGTTCCCGGACGGGACGTTATTCACGAGACACTTCTTGTTCCCAGGGGGAGTATTATCAGCGTCACACCGCTTGTTCCCGGATGGGACGCTATTCAGGGAACACCTCTTGTTCCCAGGGGGAGTGCTATCTGCGTCACACCACTTGTTCCCGGGGGACTATTATCAGCATCACACTGCTTGTTCCCCAGGGGAGTGCTATCTGCGTCTCACCGCTTGTTCGCACGGGGAGTATTATCGGCGTCACACTGCTTGTTCCCAGGGGGAATAATATCGGCGCTACACTGCTAGTTCCCGGACGGGATCCTATTCAGGGAACACCTCTTGTTCCCAGGGGGAGTTTTATCAGCGTCACACCGCTTGTTCACGGACAGGACGCTATTCAGGGAACACCTCTTGTTCCCAGGGGGAGGATTATCAGCGTCACACTGCTTGTTCCCGGACGGGACGCTATACAGGGAACACCTCTTGTTACCAGGGGGAGTATTATCAGCTTCACACTAATTGTTCCCGGAAGGGACGCTATTCACGAGACACCTCTTGTTCCCAGGGGGAGTTTTATCAGCATCACACCGCTTGTTCCCGGACAGGACGCTATTCAGGGAACACCTCTTGTTCCCCGGGGGAGATCTGCGTCTCACCGCTTGTTCGCACGGGGAGTATTATCGGCGTCACACTGCTTGTTCCCAGGGGGAGTGCTATCTTCGTCACACCGCTTGTTCCCGGGGGAGTATTATCAGCGTGACACTGCTTGTTCCCAGGGGGAGTTTTATCCGCGCTACACCGCTTATTCCCAGACGGGACGCTATTCACGAACCACCTCTTCTTCCCAGGGGGAGTTTTATCAGCGTCACACCGCTTGTTCCCGGGGGAGTATTATCAGCGTCACACCGCTTGTTCCCGGACGGGACGCTATTCAGGGAACACCTCTTGTTCCCAGGGGGAGTATTATCAGCGTCACACCGCTTGTTCCCGGGGGAGTATTATCAGCATCACACCGCTTGTTCCCGGACGGGACGCTATTCAGGGAACACCTCTTGTTCCCAGGGGGAGTATTATCAGCGTCACACTGCTTGTTCCCAGGGGGAGTTTTATCCGCGCTACACCGCTTCTTCCCGGACGGGACGCTATTCACGAAACACCTCTTCTTCCCAGGGGGAGTTTTATCAGAGTCACACCGCTTGTTCCCGGGGGAGTATTATCAGCGTCACACTGCTTGTTCCCGGACGGGACGCTATACAGGGAACACCTCTTTTACAGGGGGAGTATTACCAGCGCCACACTGATTGTTCCCGGACGGGACGCTATTCACGAGACACCTCTTGTTCCCCGGGGGAGTGCTATCTGCGTCTCACCGCTTGTTCGCACGGGGAGTATTATCGGCGTCACACTGCTTCTTCCCAGGGGGAGTGCTATCTGCGTCACACCGCTTGTTCCCGGGGGCGTATTATCAGCGTGACACTGCTTGTTCCCAGGGGGAGTTTTATCCGCGCTACACCGCTTGTTCCCAGACGTGACGCTATTCAGGGAACACCTCTTTTTCCCAGGGGGAGTATTATCGGCGTCATACTGCTTGTTCCCAGGGGGAGTTTTATCCGCGCTACACCGCTTGTTCCCGGACCGGACGCTATTCAGGGAACACCTCTTGTTCCCAGGGGGAGTTTTATCAGCGTCACACCGCTTGTTCCCGGGGGAGTATTATCAGCGTCACACCGCTTGTTCCCGGACGGGACGCTATTCAGGGAACACCTCTTGTTCCCAGGGGGAGTATTATCAGCGTCACACTGCTTGTTCCCAGGGGGAATTTTATCCGCGCTACACCGCTTCTTCCCGGACGGGACGCTATTCACGAAACACCTCTTCTTCCCAGGGGGAGTTTTATCAGTGTCACACCGCTTGTTCCCCAGGGAGTATTATCAGCGTCACACCACTTGTTCCCAGGGGGAGTATTATCAGCGTCACACTGCTTGTTCCCAGGGGGAGTAATATCGGCGCTACACCGCTTGTTCCCGGACGGGACGCTATATAGGGAACACCTCTTGTTCCCAGGGGGAGGATTATCAGCATCACACTGCTTGTTCCCGGACGGGACGCTATACAGGGAACACCTCTTGTTACCAGGGGGAGTATTATCAGCGTCACACTGATTGTTCCCGGACGGGACGCTATTCACGAAACACCTCTTCTTCCCAGGGGGAGTTTTATCAGCGTCACACCGCTTGTTCCCAGGGGAGTATTATCAGCGTCACACCACTTGTTCCCAGGGGGAGTTTTATCAGCGTCACACCGCTTGTTCACGGACAGGACGCTATTCAGGGAACACCTCTTGTTCCCAGGGGGAGGATTATCAGCGTCACACTGCTTGTTCCCGGACGGGACGCTATACAGGGAACACCTCTTGTTACCAGGGGGAGTATTATCAGCTTCACACTAATTGTTCCCGGACGGGACGCTATTCACGAGACACCTCTTGTTCCCAGGGGGAGTTTTATCAGCATCACACCGCTTGTTCCCGGACGGGACGCTATTCAGGGAACACCTCTTGTTCCCCGGGGGAGATCTGCGTCTCACCGTTTGTTCGCACGGGGAGTATTATCGGCGTCACACTGCTTGTTCCCAGGGGGAGTGCTATCTTCGTCACACCTCTTGTTCCCAGGGGGAGTATTATCAGCGTCACACTGCTTGTTCCCAGGGGGAGTTTTATCCGCGCTACACCGCTTCTTCCCGGACGGGACGCTATTCACGAAACACCTCTTCTTCCCAGGGGGAGTTTTATCAGCGTCACACCGCTTGTTCCCGGGGGAGTATTATCAGCGTCACACTGCTTGTTCCCGGACGGGACGCTATACAGGGAACACCTCTTGTTACCAGGGGGAGTATTATCAGCGTCACACTGATTGTTCCCGGACGGGACGCTATTCACGAGACACCTCTTGTTCCCCGGGGGAGTGCTATCTGCGTCTCACCGCTTGTTCGCACGGGGAGTATTATCGGCGTCACACTGCTTCTTCCCAGGGGGAGTTTTATCCGCGCTACACCGCTTGTTCCCAGACGTGACGCTATTCAGGGAACACCTCTTGTTCCCAGGGGGAGTATTATTGGCGTCATACTGCTTGTTCCCAGGGGGAGTTTTATCCGCGCTACACCGCTTGTTCCCAGACGTGACGCTATTCAGGGAACACCTCTTGTTCCCAGGGGGAGTATTATCGGCGTCACACTGCTTGTTCCCAGGGGGAGTTTTATCCGCGCTACACCGCTTCTTCCCGGACGGGACGCTATTCACGAAACACCTCTTCTTCCCAGGGGGAGTTTTATCAGCGTCACACCGCTTGTTCCCGGGGGAGTATTATCAGCGTCACACTGCTTGTTCCCAGGGGGAGTGCTATCTGCGTCACACCACTTGTTCCCAGGGGGAGTATTATCAGCGTCACACTGCTTGTTCCCGGACGGGACGCTATTCACGATACACTTCTTGTTCCCAGGGGGAGTATTATCAGCGTCACACCGCTTGTTCCCGGACGGGACGCTATTCAGGGAACACCTCTTGTTCCCAGGGGGAGTGCTATCTGCGTCACACCACTTGTACCCGGGGGACTACTATCAGCATCACACTGCTTGTTCCCCAGGGGAGTGCTATCTGCGTCTCACCGCTTGTTCGCACGGGGAGTATTATCGGCGTCACACTGCTTGTTCCCAGGGGGAATAATATCGGCGCTACACCGCTAGTTCCCGGACGCGACGCTATTCAGGGAACACCTCTTGTTCCCAGGGGGAGGATTATCAGCATCACACTGCTTGTTCCCGGACGGGACGCTATTCACGAGACACTTCTTGTTCCCAGGGGGAGTATTATCAGCGTGACACTGCTTGTTCCCAGGGGGAGTTTTATCCGCGCTACACCGCTTGTTCCCAGACGTGACGCTATTCAGGGAACACCTCTTTTTCCCAGGGGGAGTATTATCGGCGTCATACTGCTTGTTCCCAGGGGGAGTTTTATCCGCGCTACACCGCTTGTTCCCGGACCGGACGCTATTCAGGGAACACCTCTTGTTCCCAGGGGGAGTTTTATCAGCGTCACACCGCTTGTTCCCGGGGGAGTATTATCAGCGTCACACCGCTTGTTCCCGGACGGGACGCTATTCAGGGAACACCTCTTGTTCCCAGGGGGAGTATTATCAGCGTCACACTGCTTGTTCCCAGGGGGAATTTTATCCGCGCTACACCGCTTCTTCCCGGACGGGACGCTATTCACGAAACACCTCTTCTTCCCAGGGGGAGTTTTATCAGTGTCACACCGCTTGTTCCCCAGGGAGTATTATCAGCGTCACACCACTTGTTCCCAGGGGGAGTATTATCAGCGTCACACTGCTTGTTCCCAGGGGGAGTAATATCGGCGCTACACCGCTTGTTCCCGGACGGGACGCTATATAGGGAACACCTCTTGTTCCCAGGGGGAGGATTATCAGCATCACACTGCTTGTTCCCGGACGGGACGCTATACAGGGAACACCTCTTGTTACCAGGGGGAGTATTATCAGCGTCACACTGATTGTTCCCGGACGGGACGCTATTCACGAAACACCTCTTCTTCCCAGGGGGAGTTTTATCAGCGTCACACCGCTTGTTCCCGGGGGAGTATTATCAGCGTCACACCACTTGTTCCCAGGGGGAGTTTTATCAGCGTCACACCGCTTGTTCACGGACAGGACGCTATTCAGGGAACACCTCTTGTTCCCAGGGGGAGGATTATCAGCGTCACACTGCTTGTTCCCGGACGGGACGCTATACAGGGAACACCTCTTGTTACCAGGGGGAGTATTATCAGCTTCACACTAATTGTTCCCGGACGGGACGCTATTCACGAGACACCTCTTGTTCCCAGGGGGAGTTTTATCAGCATCACACCGCTTGTTCCCGGACGGGACGCTATTCAGGGAACACCTCTTGTTCCCCGGGGGAGATCTGCGTCTCACCGTTTGTTCGCACGGGGAGTATTATCGGCGTCACACTGCTTGTTCCCAGGGGGAGTGCTATCTTCGTCACACCTCTTGTTCCCAGGGGGAGTATTATCAGCGTCACACTGCTTGTTCCCAGGGGGAGTTTTATCCGCGCTACACCGCTTCTTCCCGGACGGGACGCTATTCACGAAACACCTCTTCTTCCCAGGGGGAGTTTTATCAGCGTCACACCGCTTGTTCCCGGGGGAGTATTATCAGCGTCACACTGCTTGTTCCCAGGGGGAGTGCTATCTGCGTCACACCACTTGTTCCCAGGGGGAGTATTATCAGCGTCACACTGCTTGTTCCCGGACGGGACGCTATTCACGATACACTTCTTGTTCCCAGGGGGAGTATTATCAGCGTCACACCGCTTGTTCCCGGACGGGACGCTATTCAGGGAACACCTCTTGTTCCCAGGGGGAGTGCTATCTGCGTCACACCACTTGTACCCGGGGGACTACTATCAGCATCACACTGCTTGTTCCCCAGGGGAGTGCTATCTGCGTCTCACCGCTTGTTCGCACGGGGAGTATTATCGGCGTCACACTGCTTGTTCCCAGGGGGAATAATATCGGCGCTACACCGCTAGTTCCCGGACGCGACGCTATTCAGGGAACACCTCTTGTTCCCAGGGGGAGGATTATCAGCATCACACTGCTTGTTCCCGGACGGGACGCTATTCACGAGACACTTCTTGTTCCCAGGGGGAGTATTATCAGCGTGACACTGCTTGTTCCCAGGGGGAGTTTTATCCGCGCTACACCGCTTGTTCCCAGACGTGACGCTATTCAGGGAACACCTCTTTTTCCCAGGGGGAGTATTATCGGCGTCATACTGCTTGTTCCCAGGGGGAGTTTTATCCGCGCTACACCGCTTGTTCCCGGACCGGACGCTATTCAGGGAACACCTCTTGTTCCCAGGGGGAGTTTTATCAGCGTCACACCGCTTGTTCCCGGGGGAGTATTATCAGCGTCACACCGCTTGTTCCCGGACGGGACGCTATTCAGGGAACACCTCTTGTTCCCAGGGGGAGTATTATCAGCGTCACACTGCTTGTTCCCAGGGGGAATTTTATCCGCGCTACACCGCTTCTTCCCGGACGGGACGCTATTCACGAAACACCTCTTCTTCCCAGGGGGAGTTTTATCAGTGTCACACCGCTTGTTCCCCAGGGAGTATTATCAGCGTCACACCACTTGTTCCCAGGGGGAGTATTATCAGCGTCACACTGCTTGTTCCCAGGGGGAGTAATATCGGCGCTACACCGCTTGTTCCCGGACGGGACGCTATATAGGGAACACCTCTTGTTCCCAGGGGGAGGATTATCAGCATCACACTGCTTGTTCCCGGACGGGACGCTATACAGGGAACACCTCTTGTTACCAGGGGGAGTATTATCAGCGTCACACTGATTGTTCCCGGACGGGACGCTATTCACGAAACACCTCTTCTTCCCAGGGGGAGTTTTATCAGCGTCACACCGCTTGTTCCCGGGGGAGTATTATCAGCGTCACACCACTTGTTCCCAGGGGGAGTTTTATCAGCGTCACACCGCTTGTTCACGGACAGGACGCTATTCAGGGAACACCTCTTGTTCCCAGGGGGAGGATTATCAGCGTCACACTGCTTGTTCCCGGACGGGACGCTATACAGGGAACACCTCTTGTTACCAGGGGGAGTATTATCAGCTTCACACTAATTGTTCCCGGACGGGACGCTATTCACGAGACACCTCTTGTTCCCAGGGGGAGTTTTATCAGCATCACACCGCTTGTTCCCGGACGGGACGCTATTCAGGGAACACCTCTTGTTCCCCGGGGGAGATCTGCGTCTCACCGTTTGTTCGCACGGGGAGTATTATCGGCGTCACACTGCTTGTTCCCAGGGGGAGTGCTATCTTCGTCACACCTCTTGTTCCCAGGGGGAGTATTATCAGCGTCACACTGCTTGTTCCCAGGGGGAGTTTTATCCGCGCTACACCGCTTCTTCCCGGACGGGACGCTATTCACGAAACACCTCTTCTTCCCAGGGGGAGTTTTATCAGCGTCACACCGCTTGTTCCCGGGGGAGTATTATCAGCGTCACACTGCTTGTTCCCGGACGGGACGCTATACAGGGAACACCTCTTGTTACCAGGGGGAGTATTATCAGCGTCACACTGATTGTTCCCGGACGGGACGCTATTCACGAGACACCTCTTGTTCCCCGGGGGAGTGCTATCTGCGTCTCACCGCTTGTTCGCACGGGGAGTATTATCGGCGTCACACTGCTTCTTCCCAGGGGGAGTTTTATCCGCGCTACACCGCTTGTTCCCAGACGTGACGCTATTCAGGGAACACCTCTTGTTCCCAGGGGGAGTATTATTGGCGTCATACTGCTTGTTCCCAGGGGGAGTTTTATCCGCGCTACACCGCTTGTTCCCAGACGTGACGCTATTCAGGGAACACCTCTTGTTCCCAGGGGGAGTATTATCGGCGTCACACTGCTTGTTCCCAGGGGGAGTTTTATCCGCGCTACACCGCTTCTTCCCGGACGGGACGCTATTCACGAAACACCTCTTCTTCCCAGGGGGAGTTTTATCAGCGTCACACCGCTTGTTCCCGGGGGAGTATTATCAGCGTCACACTGCTTGTTCCCAGGGGGAGTGCTATCTGCGTCACACCACTTGTTCCCAGGGGGAGTATTATCAGCGTCACACTGCTTGTTCCCGGACGGGACGCTATTCACGATACACTTCTTGTTCCCAGGGGGAGTATTATCAGCGTCACACCGCTTGTTCCCGGACGGGACGCTATTCAGGGAACACCTCTTGTTCCCAGGGGGAGTGCTATCTGCGTCACACCACTTGTACCCGGGGGACTACTATCAGCATCACACTGCTTGTTCCCCAGGGGAGTGCTATCTGCGTCTCACCGCTTGTTCGCACGGGGAGTATTATCGGCGTCACACTGCTTGTTCCCAGGGGGAATAATATCGGCGCTACACCGCTAGTTCCCGGACGCGACGCTATTCAGGGAACACCTCTTGTTCCCAGGGGGAGGATTATCAGCATCACACTGCTTGTTCCCGGACGGGACGCTATTCACGAGACACTTCTTGTTCCCAGGGGGAGTATTATCAGCGTCACACCGCTTGTTCCCGGACGGGACGCTATTAAGGGACATCCCTTGTTCCCAGGGGGAGTGCTATCTGCGTCACACCACTTGTACCCGGGGGACTACTATCAGCATCACACTGCTTGTTCCCCAGGGGAGTGCTATCTGCGTCTCACCGCTTGTTCGCACAGGGAGTATTATCGGCGTCACACTGCTTGTTCCCAGGGGGAATAATATCGGCGCTACACCGCTAGTTCCCGGACGCGACACTATTCAGGGAACACCTCTTGTTCCCAGGGGGAGTTTTATCAGCGTCACACCGCTTGTTCACGGACAGGACGCTATTCAGGGAACACCTCTTGTTCCCAGGGGGAGGATTATCAGCGTCACACTGCTTGTTCCCGGACGGGACGCTATACAGGGAACACCTCTTGTTACCAGGGGGAGTTTTATCAGCATCACACCGCTTGTTCCCGGACGGGACACTATTCAGGGAACACCTCTTGTTCCCCGGGGGAGATCTGCGTCTCACCGCTTGCTCGCACGGGGAGTATTATCGGCGTCACACTGCTTGTTCCCAGGGGGAGTGCTATCTTCGTCACACCGCTTGTTCCCGGGGGAGTATTATCAGCGTGACTCTGCTTGTTCCCAGGGGGAGTTTTATCCGCGCTACACCGCTTATTCCCAGACGGGACGCTATTCACGAAACACCTCTTCTTCCCAGGGGGAGTTTTATCAGCGTTACACCGCTTGTTCCCGGGGGAGTATTATCAGCGTCACACCGCTTGTTCCCGGACGGGACGCTATTCAGGGAACACCTCTTGTTCCCAGGGGGAGTATTATCAGCATCACACTGCTTGTTCCCAGGGGGAGTTTTATCCGCGCTACACCGCTTCTTCCCGGACGGGACGCTATTCACGAAACACCTCTTCTTCCCAGGGGGAGTTTTATCAGCGTCACACCGCTTGTTCCCGGGGGAGTATTATCAGCGTCACACCACTTGTTCCCAGGGGGAGTATTATCAGCGTCACACTGCTTGTTCCCAGGGGGAGTAATATCGGCGCTACACCGCTTGTTCCCGGATGGGACGCTATATAGGGAACACCTCCTGTTCCCAGGGGGAGGATTATCAGCATCACACTGCTTGTTCCCGGACGGGACGCTATACAGGGAACACCTCTTGTTACCAGGGGGAGTATTATCAGCGTGACACTGCTTGTTCCCAGGGGGAGTTTTATCTGCGCTACACCGCTTATTCCCAGACGTGACGCTATTCAGGGAACACCTCTTGTTCCCAGGGGGAGTATTATCGGCATCACACTGCTTGTTCCCAGGGGGAGTTTTATCCGCGCTACACCGCTTGTTCCCGGACGGGACGCTATTCAGGGAACACCTCTTGTTCCCAGGGGGAGGATTATCAGCGTCACACTGCTTGTTCCCGGACGGGACGTTATTCACGAGACACTTCTTGTTCCCAGGGGGAGTATTATCAGCGTCACACTGCTTGTTCCCGGATGGGACGCTATTCAGGGAACACCTCTTGTTCCCAGGGGGAGTGCTATCTGCGTCACACCACTTGTTCCCGGGGGACTATTATCAGCATCACACTGCTTGTTCCCCAGGGGAGTGCTATCTGCGTCTCACCGCTTGTTCGCACGGGGAGTATTATCGGCGTCACACTGCTTGTTCCCAGGGGGAATAATATCGGCGCTACACCGCTAGTTCCCGGACGGGATCCTATTCAGGGAACACCTCTTGTTCCCAGGGGGAGTTTTATCAGCGTCACACCGCTTGTTCACGGACAGGACGCTATTCAGGGAACACCTCTTGTTCCCAGGGGGAGGATTATCAGCGTCACACTGCTTGTTCCCGGACGGGACGCTATACAGGGAACACCTCTTGTTACCAGGGGGAGTATTATCAGCTTCACACTAATTGTTCCCGGAAGGGACGCTATTCACGAGACACCTCTTGTTGCCAGGGGGAGTTTTATCAGCATCACACCGCTTGTTCCCGGACGGGACGCTATTCAGGGAACACCTCTTGTTCCCCGGGGGAGATCTGCGTCTCACCGCTTGTTCGCACGGGGAGTATTATCGGCGTCACACTGCTTGTTCCCAGGGGGAGTGCTATCTTCGTCACACCGCTTGTTCCCGGGGGAGTATTATCAGCGTGACACTGCTTGTTCCCAGGGGGAGTTTTATCCGCGCTACACCGCTTATTCCCAGACGGGACGCTATTCACGAACCACCTCTTCTTCCCAGGGGGAGTTTTATCAGCGTCACACCGCTTGTTCCCGGGGGAGTATTATCAGCGTCACACCGCTTGTTCCCGGACGGGACGCTATTCAGGGAACACCTCTTGTTCCCAGGGGGAGTATTATCAGCGTCACACCGCTTGTTCCCGGGGGAGTATTATCAGCATCACACCGCTTGTTCCCGGACGGGACGCTATTCAGGGAACACCTCTTGTTCCCAGGGGGAGTATTATCAGCGTCACACTGCTTGTTCCCAGGGGGAGTTTTATCCGCGCTACACCGCTTCTTCCCGGACGGGACGCTATTCACGAAACACCTCTTCTTCCCAGGGGGAGTTTTATCAGCGTCACACCGCTTGTTCCCGGGGGAGTATTATCAGCGTCACACTGCTTGTTCCCGGACGGGACGCTATACAGGGAACACCTCTTTTACAGGGGGAGTATTACCAGCGTCACACTGATTGTTCCCGGACGGGACGCTATTCACGAGACACCTCTTGTTCCCCGGGGGAGTGCTATCTGCGTCTCACCGCTTGTTCGCACGGGGAGTATTATCGGCGTCACACTGCTTCTTCCCAGGGGGAGTGCTATCTGCGTCACACCGCTTGTTCCCGGGGGCGTATTATCAGCGTGACACTGCTTGTTCCCAGGGGGAGTTTTATCCGCGCTACACCGCTTGTTCCCAGACGTGACGCTATTCAGGGAACACCTCTTTTTCCCAGGGGGAGTTTTATCGGCGTCATACTGCTTGTTCCCAGGGGGAGTTTTATCCGCGCTACACCGCTTGTTCCCGGACCGGACGCTATTCAGGGAACACCTCTTGTTCCCAGGGGGAGTTTTATCAGCGTCACACCGCTTGTTCCCGGGGGAGTATTATCAGCGTCACACCGCTTGTTCCCGGACGGGACGCTATTCAGGGAACACCTCTTGTTCCCAGGGGGAGTATTATCAGCGTCACACTGCTTGTTCCCAGGGGGAATTTTATCCGCGCTACACCGCTTCTTCCCGGACGGGACGCTATTCACGAAACACCTCTTCTTCCCAGGGGGAGTTTTATCAGCGTCACACCGCTTGTTCCCCAGGGAGTATTATCAGCGTCACACCACTTGTTCCCAGGGGGAGTATTATCAGCGTCACACTGCTTGTTCCCAGGGGGAGTAATATCGGCGCTACACCGCTTGTTCCCGGACGGGACGCTATATAGGGAACACCTCTTGTTCCCAGGGGGAGGATTATCAGCATCACACTGCTTGTTCCCGGACGGGACGCTATACAGGGAACACCTCTTGTTACCAGGGGGAGTATTATCAGCGTCACACTGATTGTTCCCGGACGGGACGCTATTCACGAAACACCTCTTCTTCCCAGGGGGAGTTTTATCAGCGTCACACCGCTTGTTCCCGGGGGAGTATTATCAGCGTCACACCACTTGTTCCCAGGGGGAGTTTTATCAGCGTCACACCGCTTGTTCACGGACAGGACGCTATTCAGGGAACACCTCTTGTTCCCAGGGGGAGGATTATCAGCGTCACACTGCTTGTTCCCGGACGGGACGCTATACAGGGAACACCTCTTGTTACCAGGGGGAGTATTATCAGCTTCACACTAATTGTTCCCGGACGGGACGCTATTCACGAGACACCTCTTGTTCCCAGGGGGAGTTTTATCAGCATCACACCGCTTGTTCCCGGACGGGACGCTATTCAGGGAACACCTCTTGTTCCCCGGGGGAGATCTGCGTCTCACCGTTTGTTCGCACGGGGAGTATTATCGGCGTCACACTGCTTGTTCCCAGGGGGAGTGCTATCTTCGTCACACCTCTTGTTCCCAGGGGGAGTATTATCAGCGTCACACTGCTTGTTCCCAGGGGGAGTTTTATCCGCGCTACACCGCTTCTTCCCGGACGGGACGCTATTCACGAAACACCTCTTCTTCCCAGGGGGAGTTTTATCAGCGTCACACCGCTTGTTCCCGGGGGAGTATTATCAGCGTCACACTGCTTGTTCCCGGACGGGACGCTATTCACGAGACACCTCTTGTTCCCCGGGGGAGTGCTATCTGCGTCTCACCGCTTGTTCGCACGGGGAGTATTATCGGCGTCACACTGCTTCTTCCCAGGGGGAGTTTTATCCGCGCTACACCGCTTGTTCCCAGACGTGACGCTATTCAGGGAACACCTCTTGTTCCCAGGGGGAGTATTATTGGCGTTATACTGCTTGTTCCCAGGGGGAGTTTTATCCGCGCTACACCGCTTGTTCCCAGACGTGACGCTATTCAGGGAACACCTCTTGTTCCCAGGGGGAGTATTATCGGCGTCACACTGCTTGTTCCCAGGGGGAGTAATATCGGCGCTACACCGCTTGTTCCCGGACGGGACGCTATATAGGGAACACCTCTTGTTCCCAGGGGGAGGATTATCAGCATCACACTGCTTGTTCCCGGACGGGACGCTATACAGGGAACACCTCTTGTTACCAGGGGGAGTATTATCAGCGTCACACTGATTGTTCCCGGACGGGACGCTATTCACGAAACACCTCTTCTTCCCAGGGGGAGTTTTATCAGCGTCACACCGCTTGTTCCCGGGGGAGTATTATCAGCGTCACACCACTTGTTCCCAGGGGGAGTTTTATCAGCGTCACACCGCTTGTTCACGGACAGGACGCTATTCAGGGAACACCTCTTGTTCCCAGGGGGAGGATTATCAGCGTCACACTGCTTGTTCCCGGACGGGACGCTATACAGGGAACACCTCTTGTTACCAGGGGGAGTATTATCAGCTTCACACTAATTGTTCCCGGACGGGACGCTATTCACGAGACACCTCTTGTTCCCAGGGGGAGTTTTATCAGCATCACACCGCTTGTTCCCGGACGGGACGCTATTCAGGGAACACCTCTTGTTCCCCGGGGGAGATCTGCGTCTCACCGTTTGTTCGCACGGGGAGTATTATCGGCGTCACACTGCTTGTTCCCAGGGGGAGTGCTATCTTCGTCACACCTCTTGTTCCCAGGGGGAGTATTATCAGCGTCACACTGCTTGTTCCCAGGGGGAGTTTTATCCGCGCTACACCGCTTCTTCCCGGACGGGACGCTATTCACGAAACACCTCTTCTTCCCAGGGGGAGTTTTATCAGCGTCACACCGCTTGTTCCCGGGGGAGTATTATCAGCGTCACACTGCTTGTTCCCGGACGGGACGCTATACAGGGAACACCTCTTGTTACCAGGGGGAGTATTATCAGCGTCACACTGATTGTTCCCGGACGGGACGCTATTCACGAGACACCTCTTGTTCCCCGGGGGAGTGCTATCTGCGTCTCACCGCTTGTTCGCACGGGGAGTATTATCGGCGTCACACTGCTTCTTCCCAGGGGGAGTTTTATCCGCGCTACACCGCTTGTTCCCAGACGTGACGCTATTCAGGGAACACCTCTTGTTCCCAGGGGGAGTATTATCGGCGTCACACTGCTTGTTCCCAGGGGGAGTTTTATCCGCGTTACACCGCTTCTTCCCAGACAGGACGCTATTCACGAAACACCTCTTCTTCCCAGGGGGAGTTTTATCAGCGTCACACCGCTTGTTCCCGGGGGAGTATTATCAGCGTCACACTGCTTGTTCCCAGGGGGAGTGCTATCTGCGTCACACCACTTGTTCCCAGGGGGAGTATTATCAGCGTCACACTGCTTGTTCCCGGACGGGACGCTATTCACGAGACACTTCTTGTTCCCAGGGGGAGTATTATCAGCGTCACACCGCTTGTTCCCGGACGGGACGCTATTCAGGGAACACCTCTTGTTCCCAGGGGGAGTGCTATCTGCGTCACACCACTTGTACCCGGGGGACTACTATCAGCATCACACTGCTTGTTCCCCAGGGGAGTGCTATCTGCGTCTCACCGCTTGTTCGCACGGGGAGTATTATCGGCGTCACACTGCTTGTTCCCAGGGGGAATAATATCGGCGCTACACCGCTAGTTCCCGGACGCGACGCTATTCAGGGAACACCTCTTGTTCCCAGGGGGAGGATTATCAGCATCACACTGCTTGTTCCCGGACGGGACGCTATTCACGAGACACTTCTTGTTCCCAGGGGGAGTATTATCAGCGTCACACCGCTTGTTCCCGGACGGGACGCTATTAAGGGAACATCCCTTGTTCCCAGGGGGAGTGCTATCTGCGTCACACCACTTGTACCCGGGGGACTACTATCAGCATCACACTGCTTGTTCCCCAGGGGAGTGCTATCTGCGTCTCACCGCTTGTTCGCACAGGGAGTATTATCGGCGTCACACTGCTTGTTCCCAGGGGGAATAATATCGGCGCTACACCGCTAGTTCCCGGACGCGACACTATTCAGGGAACACCTCTTGTTCCCAGGGGGAGTTTTATCAGCGTCACACCGGTTGTTCACGGACAGGAAGCTATTCAGGGAACACCTCTTGTTCCCAGGGGGAGGATTATCAGCGTCACCCTGCTTGTTCCCGGACGGGACGCTATACAGGGAACACCTCTTGTTACCAGGGGGAGTTTTATCAGCATCACACCGCTTGTTCCCGGACGGGACACTATTCAGGGAACACCTCTTGTTCCCCGGGGGAGATCTGCGTCTCACCGCTTGCTCGCACGGGGAGTATTATCGGCGTCACACTGCTTGTTCCCAGGGGGAGTGCTATCTTCGTCACACCGCTTGTTCCCGGGGGAGTATTATCAGCGTCACACCGCTTGTTCCCGGACGGGACGCTATTCAGGGAACACCTCTTGTTCCCAGGGGGAGTATTATCAGCATCACACTGCTTGTTCCCAGGGGGAGTTTTATCCGCGCTACACCGCTTCTTCCCGGACGGGACGCTATTCACGAAACACCTCTTCTTCCCAGGGGGAGTTTTATCAGCGTCACACCGCTTGTTCCCGGGGGAGTATTATCAGCGTCACACCACTTGTTCCCAGGGGGAGTATTATCAGCGTCACACTGCTTCTTCCCGGACGGGACGTTATTCACGAGACACTTCTTGTTCCCAGGGGGAGTTTTATCAGCGTCACACCGCTTGTTCACGGACAGGACGCTATTCAGGGAACACCTCTTGTTCCCAGGGGGAGGATTATCAGCGTCACACTGCTTGTTCCCGGACGGGACGCTATACAGGGAACACCTCTTGTTACCAGGGGGAGTATTATCAGCTTCACACTAATTGTTCCCGGAAGGGACGCTATTCACGAGACACCTCTTGTTCCCAGGGGGAGTTTTATCAGCATCACACCGCTTGTTCCCGGACGGGACGCTATTCAGGGAACACCTCTTGTTCCCCGGGGGAGATCTGCGTCTCACCGCTTGTTCGCACGGGGAGTATTATCGGCGTCACACTGCTTGTTCCCAGGGGGAGTGCTATCTTCGTCACACCGCTTGTTCCCGGGGGAGTATTATCAGCGTGACACTGCTTGTTCCCAGGGGGAGTTTTATCCGCGCTACACCGCTTATTCCCAGACGGGACGCTATTCACGAACCACCTCTTCTTCCCAGGGGGAGTTTTATCAGCGTCACACCGCTTGTTCCCGGGGGAGTATTATCAGCGTCACACCGCTTGTTCCCGGACGGGACGCTATTCAGGGAACACCTCTTGTTCCCAGGGGGAGTATTATCAGCGTCACACCGCTTGTTCCCGGGGGAGTATTATCAGCATCACACCGCTTGTTCCCGGACGGGACGCTATTCAGGGAACACCTCTTGTTCCCAGGGGGAGTATTATCAGCGTCACACTGCTTGTTCCCAGGGGGAGTTTTATCCGCGCTACACCGCTTCTTCCCGGACGGGACGCTATTCACGAAACACCTCTTCTTCCCAGGGGGAGTTTTATCAGCGTCACACCGCTTGTTCCCGGGGGAGTATTATCAGCGTCACACTGCTTGTTCCCGGACGGGACGCTATACAGGGAACACCTCTTTTACAGGGGGAGTATTACCAGCGTCACACTGATTGTTCCCGGACGGGACGCTATTCACGAGACACCTCTTGTTCCCCGGGGGAGTGCTATCTGCGTCTCACCGCTTGTTCGCACGGGGAGTATTATCGGCGTCACACTGCTTCTTCCCAGGGGGAGTGCTATCTGCGTCACACCGCTTGTTCCCGGGGGCGTATTATCAGCGTGACACTGCTTGTTCCCAGGGGGAGTTTTATCCGCGCTACACCGCTTGTTCCCAGACGTGACGCTATTCAGGGAACACCTCTTTTTCCCAGGGGGAGTATTATCGGCGTCATACTGCTTGTTCCCAGGGGGAGTTTTATCCGCGCTACACCGCTTGTTCCCGGACCGGACGCTATTCAGGGAACACCTCTTGTTCCCAGGGGGAGGATTATCAGCGTCACACCGCTTGTTCCCGGACGGGACGCTATATAGGGAACACCTCTTCTTCCCAGGGGGAGTTTTATCAGCGTCACACTGCTTGTTCCCGGACGGGACGCTATACAGGGAACACCTCTTGTTACCAGGGGGAGTATTATCAGCGTGACACTGCTTGTTCCCAGGGGGAGTTTTATCTGCGCTACACCGCTTATTCCCAGACGTGACGCTATTCAGGGAACACCTCTTGTTCCCAGGGGAAGTATTATCATCATCACACTGCTTGTTCCCAGGGGGAGTTTTATCCGCGCTACACCGCTTGTTCCCGGACGGGACGCTATTCAGGGAACACCTCTTGTTCCCAGGGGGAGTGCTATCTGCGTCACACCACTTGTTCCCGGGGGACTATTATCAGCATCACACTGCTTGTTCCCCAGGGGAGTGCTATCTGCGTCTCACCGCTTCTTCGCACGGGGAGTATTATCGGCGTCACACTGCTTGTTCCCAGGGGGAATAATATCGGCGCTACACCGCTAGTTCCCGGACGGGACGCTATTCAGGGAACACCTCTTGTTCCCAGGGGGAGTTTTATCAGCGTCACACCGCTTGTTCACGGACAGGACGCTATTCAGGGAACACCTCTTGTTCCCAGGGGGAGGATTATCAGCGTCACACTGCTTGTTCCCGGACGGGACGCTATACAGGGAACACCTCTTGTTACCAGGGGGAGTATTATCAGCTTCACACTAATTGTTCCCGGACGGGACGCTATTCACGAGACACCTCTTGTTCCCAGGGGGAGTTTTATCAGCATCACACCGCTTGTTCCCGGACGGGACGCTATTCAGGGAACACCTCTTGTTCCCCGGGGGAGATCTGCGTCTCACCGCTTGTTCGCACGGGGAGTATTATCGGCGTCACACTGCTTGTTCCCAGGGGGAGTGCTATCTTCGTCACACCGCTTGTTCCCGGGGGAGTATTATCAGCGTGACACTGCTTGTTCCCAGGGGGAGTTTTATCCGCGCTACACCGCTTATTCCCAGACGGGACGCTATTCACGAACCACCTCTTCTTCCCAGGGGGAGTTTTATCAGCGTCACACTGCTTGTTCCCGGGGGAGTATTATCAGCGTCACACCGTTTGTTCCCGGACGGGACGCTATTCAGGGAACACCTCTTGTTCCCAGGGGGAGTATTATCAGCGTCACACCGCTTGTTCCCGGGGGAGTATTATCAGCGTCACACCGCTTGTTCCCGGACGGGACGCTATTCAGGGAACACCTCTTGTTCCCAGGGGGAGTTTTATCCGCGCTACACCGCTTCTTCCCGGACGGGACGCTATTCACGAAACACCTCTTCTTCCCAGGGGGAGATTTATCAGCGTCACACCGCTTGTTCCCGGGGGAGTATTATCAGCGTCACACTGCTTGTTCCCGGACGGGACGCTATACAGGGAACACCTCTTGTTACCAGGGGGAGTATTATCAGCGTCACACTGATTGTTCCCGGACGGGACGCTATTCACGAGACACCTCTTGTTCCCCGGGGGAGTGCTATCTGCGTCTCACCGCTTGTTCGCACGGGGAGTATTATCGGCGTCACACTGCTTCTTCCCAGGGGGAGTGCTATCTGCGTCACACCGCTTGTTCCCGGGGGCGTATTATCAGCGTGACACTGCTTGTTCCCAGGGGGAGTTTTATCCGCGCTACACCGCTTGTTCCCAGACGTGACGCTATTCAGGGAACACCTCTTGTTCCCAGGGGGAGTATTATCGGCGTCATACTGCTTGTTCCCGGATGGGACGCTATACAGGGAACACCTCTTGTTACCAGGGGGAGTATTATCAGCGTCACACTGCTTGTTCCCGGACAGGACGCTATTCACGAGACACCTCTTGTTCCCAGTGGGAGTATTATCAGCGTCACACCGCTTGTTCCCGGACGGGACGCTATATAGGGAACACCTCTTGTTCCCAGGGGGAGGATTATCAGCATCACACTGCTTGTTCCCGGACGGGACGCTATACAGGGAACACCTCTTGTTACCAGGGGGAGTATTATCAGCGTCACACTGATTGTTCCCGGACGGGACGCTATTCACGAGACACCTCTTGTTCCCCGGGGGAGTGCTATCTGCGTCTCACCGCTTGTTCGCACGGGGAGTATTATCGGCGTCACACTGCTTCTTCACAGGGGGAGTGCTATCTGCGTCACACCACTTGTTCCCGGGGGCGTATTATCAGCGTGACACTGCTTGTTCCCAGGGGGAGTTTTATCCGCGCTACACCGCTTGTTCCCGGACCGGACGCTATTCAGGGAACACCTCTTGTTCCCAGGGGGAGTATTATCGGCGTCATACTGCTTGTTCCCAGGGGGAGTTTTATCCGCGCTACACCGCTTGTTCCCGGACCGGACGCTATTCAGGGAACACCTCTTGTTCCCAGGGGGAGGATTATCAGCATCACACTGCTTGTTCCCGGACGGGACGCTATTCACGAGACACCACTTGTTCCCAGTGGGAGTATTATCAGCGTCACACCGCTTGTTCCCGGACGGGACGCTATATAGGGAACACCTCTTGTTCCCAGGGGGAGGATTATCAGCATCACACTGCTTGTTCCCGGACGGGACGCTATACAGGGAACACCTCTTGTTACCAGGGGGAGTATTATCAGCGTCACACTGATTGTTCCCGGACGGGACGCTATTCACGAGATACCTCTTGTTCCCCGGGGGAGTGCTATCTGCGTCTCACCGCTTGTTCGCACGGGGAGTATTATCGGCGTCACACTGCTTCTTCCCAGGGGGAGTGCTATCTGCGTCACACCGCTTGTTCCCGGGGGCGTATTATCAGCGTGACACTGCTTGTTCCCAGGGGGAGTTTTATCCGCGCTACACCGCTTGTTCCCGGACCGGACGCTATTCAGGGAACACCTCTTGTTCCCAGGGGGAGGATTATCAGCATCACACTGCTTGTTCCCGGACGGGACGCTATTCACGAGACACCTCTTGTTCCCAGGGGGAGTATTATCAGCGTCACACCGCTTGTTCCCAGACCGGACGCTATTCAGGGAACACCTCTTGTTCCCAGGGGGAGGATTATCAGCGTCATACTGCTTGTTCCCAGGGGGAGTTTTATCCGCGCTACACCGCTTGTTCCCAGACCGGACGCTATTCAGGGAACACCTCTTGTTCCCAGGGAGAGGATTATCAGCATCACACTGCTTGTTCCCGGACGGGACGCTATTCACGAGACACCTCTTGTTCCCAGGGGGAGTATTATCAGCGTCACACCGCTTGTTCCCGGACGGGACGCTATATAGGGAACACCTCTTGTTCCCAGGGGGAGGATTATCAGCATCACACTGCTTGTTCCCGGACGGGACGCTATACAGGGAACACCTCTTGTTACCAGGGGGAGTTTTATCCGCGCTACACCGCTTCTTCCCGGACGGGACGCTATTCACGAAACACCTCTTCTTCCCAGGGGGAGTTTTATCAGCGTCACACCGCTTGTTCCCGGGGGAGTATTATCAGCGTCACACTGCTTGTTCCCGGACGGGACGCTATTCACGAGACACCTCTTGTTCCCAGTGGGAGTATTATCAGCGTCACACCGCTTGTTCCCGGACGGGACGCTATTCAGGGAACACCTCTTGTTACCAGGGGGAGTATTATCAGCGTCACACTGATTGTTCCCGGACGGGACGCTATTCACGAGACACCTCTTGTTCCCCGGGGGAGTGCTATCTGCGTCTCACCGCTTGTTCGCACGGGGAGTATTATCGGCGTCACACTGCTTCTTCCCAGGGGGAGTTTTATCCGCGCTACACCGCTTGTTCCCAGACGTGACGCTATTCAGGGAACACCTCTTGTTCCCAGGGGGAGTATTATTGGCGTTATACTGCTTGTTCCCAGGGGGAGTTTTATCCGCGCTACACCGCTTGTTCCCAGACGTGACGCTATTCAGGGAACACCTCTTGTTCCCAGGGGGAGTATTATCGGCGTCACACTGCTTGTTCCCAGGGGGAGTAATATCGGCGCTACACCGCTTGTTCCCGGACGGGACGCTATATAGGGAACACCTCTTGTTCCCAGGGGGAGGATTATCAGCATCACACTGCTTGTTCCCGGACGGGACGCTATACAGGGAACACCTCTTGTTACCAGGGGGAGTATTATCAGCGTCACACTGATTGTTCCCGGACGGGACGCTATTCACGAAACACCTCTTCTTCCCAGGGGGAGTTTTATCAGCGTCACACCGCTTGTTCCCGGGGGAGTATTATCAGCGTCACACCACTTGTTCCCAGGGGGAGTTTTATCAGCGTCACACCGCTTGTTCACGGACAGGACGCTATTCAGGGAACACCTCTTGTTCCCAGGGGGAGGATTATCAGCGTCACACTGCTTGTTCCCGGACGGGACGCTATACAGGGAACACCTCTTGTTACCAGGGGGAGTATTATCAGCTTCACACTAATTGTTCCCGGACGGGACGCTATTCACGAGACACCTCTTGTTCCCAGGGGGAGTTTTATCAGCATCACACCGCTTGTTCCCGGACGGGACGCTATTCAGGGAACACCTCTTGTTCCCCGGGGGAGATCTGCGTCTCACCGTTTGTTCGCACGGGGAGTATTATCGGCGTCACACTGCTTGTTCCCAGGGGGAGTGCTATCTTCGTCACACCTCTTGTTCCCAGGGGGAGTATTATCAGCGTCACACTGCTTGTTCCCAGGGGGAGTTTTATCCGCGCTACACCGCTTCTTCCCGGACGGGACGCTATTCACGAAACACCTCTTCTTCCCAGGGGGAGTTTTATCAGCGTCACACCGCTTGTTCCCGGGGGAGTATTATCAGCGTCACACTGCTTGTTCCCGGACGGGACGCTATACAGGGAACACCTCTTGTTACCAGGGGGAGTATTATCAGCGTCACACTGATTGTTCCCGGACGGGACGCTATTCACGAGACACCTCTTGTTCCCCGGGGGAGTGCTATCTGCGTCTCACCGCTTGTTCGCACGGGGAGTATTATCGGCGTCACACTGCTTCTTCCCAGGGGGAGTTTTATCCGCGCTACACCGCTTGTTCCCAGACGTGACGCTATTCAGGGAACACCTCTTGTTCCCAGGGGGAGTATTATTGGCGTTATACTGCTTGTTCCCAGGGGGAGTTTTATCCGCGCTACACCGCTTGTTCCCAGACGTGACGCTATTCAGGGAACACCTCTTGTTCCCAGGGGGAGTATTATCGGCGTCACACTGCTTGTTCCCAGGGGGAGTTTTATCCGCGTTACACCGCTTCTTCCCAGACAGGACGCTATTCACGAAACACCTCTTCTTCCCAGGGGGAGTTTTATCAGCGTCACACCGCTTGTTCCCGGGGGAGTATTATCAGCGTCACACTGCTTGTTCCCAGGGGGAGTGCTATCTGCGTCACACCACTTGTTCCCAGGGGGAGTATTATCAGCGTCACACTGCTTGTTCCCGGACGGGACGCTATTCACGAGACACTTCTTGTTCCCAGGGGGAGTATTATCAGCGTCACACCGCTTGTTCCCGGACGGGACGCTATTCAGGGAACACCTCTTGTTCCCAGGGGGAGTGCTATCTGCGTCACACCACTTGTACCCGGGGGACTACTATCAGCATCACACTGCTTGTTCCCCAGGGGAGTGCTATCTGCGTCTCACCGCTTGTTCGCACGGGGAGTATTATCGGCGTCACACTGCTTGTTCCCAGGGGGAATAATATCGGCGCTACACCGCTAGTTCCCGGACGCGACGCTATTCAGGGAACACCTCTTGTTCCCAGGGGGAGGATTATCAGCATCACACTGCTTGTTCCCGGACGGGACGCTATTCACGAGACACTTCTTGTTCCCAGGGGGAGTATTATCAGCGTCACACCGCTTGTTCCCGGACGGGACGCTATTAAGGGAACATCCCTTGTTCCCAGGGGGAGTGCTATCTGCGTCACACCACTTGTACCCGGGGGACTACTATCAGCATCACACTGCTTGTTCCCCAGGGGAGTGCTATCTGCGTCTCACCGCTTGTTCGCACAGGGAGTATTATCGGCGTCACACTGCTTGTTCCCAGGGGGAATAATATCGGCGCTACACCGCTAGTTCCCGGACGCGACACTATTCAGGGAACACCTCTTGTTCCCAGGGGGAGTTTTATCAGCGTCACACCGGTTGTTCACGGACAGGAAGCTATTCAGGGAACACCTCTTGTTCCCAGGGGGAGGATTATCAGCGTCACCCTGCTTGTTCCCGGACGGGACGCTATACAGGGAACACCTCTTGTTACCAGGGGGAGTTTTATCAGCATCACACCGCTTGTTCCCGGACGGGACACTATTCAGGGAACACCTCTTGTTCCCCGGGGGAGATCTGCGTCTCACCGCTTGCTCGCACGGGGAGTATTATCGGCGTCACACTGCTTGTTCCCAGGGGGAGTGCTATCTTCGTCACACCGCTTGTTCCCGGGGGAGTATTATCAGCGTCACACCGCTTGTTCCCGGACGGGACGCTATTCAGGGAACACCTCTTGTTCCCAGGGGGAGTATTATCAGCATCACACTGCTTGTTCCCAGGGGGAGTTTTATCCGCGCTACACCGCTTCTTCCCGGACGGGACGCTATTCACGAAACACCTCTTCTTCCCAGGGGGAGTTTTATCAGCGTCACACCGCTTGTTCCCGGGGGAGTATTATCAGCGTCACACCACTTGTTCCCAGGGGGAGTATTATCAGCGTCACACTGCTTCTTCCCGGACGGGACGTTATTCACGAGACACTTCTTGTTCCCAGGGGGAGTTTTATCAGCGTCACACCGCTTGTTCACGGACAGGACGCTATTCAGGGAACACCTCTTGTTCCCAGGGGGAGGATTATCAGCGTCACACTGCTTGTTCCCGGACGGGACGCTATACAGGGAACACCTCTTGTTACCAGGGGGAGTATTATCAGCTTCACACTAATTGTTCCCGGAAGGGACGCTATTCACGAGACACCTCTTGTTCCCAGGGGGAGTTTTATCAGCATCACACCGCTTGTTCCCGGACGGGACGCTATTCAGGGAACACCTCTTGTTCCCCGGGGGAGATCTGCGTCTCACCGCTTGTTCGCACGGGGAGTATTATCGGCGTCACACTGCTTGTTCCCAGGGGGAGTGCTATCTTCGTCACACCGCTTGTTCCCGGGGGAGTATTATCAGCGTGACACTGCTTGTTCCCAGGGGGAGTTTTATCCGCGCTACACCGCTTATTCCCAGACGGGACGCTATTCACGAACCACCTCTTCTTCCCAGGGGGAGTTTTATCAGCGTCACACCGCTTGTTCCCGGGGGAGTATTATCAGCGTCACACCGCTTGTTCCCGGACGGGACGCTATTCAGGGAACACCTCTTGTTCCCAGGGGGAGTATTATCAGCGTCACACCGCTTGTTCCCGGGGGAGTATTATCAGCATCACACCGCTTGTTCCCGGACGGGACGCTATTCAGGGAACACCTCTTGTTCCCAGGGGGAGTATTATCAGCGTCACACTGCTTGTTCCCAGGGGGAGTTTTATCCGCGCTACACCGCTTCTTCCCGGACGGGACGCTATTCACGAAACACCTCTTCTTCCCAGGGGGAGTTTTATCAGCGTCACACCGCTTGTTCCCGGGGGAGTATTATCAGCGTCACACTGCTTGTTCCCGGACGGGACGCTATACAGGGAACACCTCTTTTACAGGGGGAGTATTACCAGCGTCACACTGATTGTTCCCGGACGGGACGCTATTCACGAGACACCTCTTGTTCCCCGGGGGAGTGCTATCTGCGTCTCACCGCTTGTTCGCACGGGGAGTATTATCGGCGTCACACTGCTTCTTCCCAGGGGGAGTGCTATCTGCGTCACACCGCTTGTTCCCGGGGGCGTATTATCAGCGTGACACTGCTTGTTCCCAGGGGGAGTTTTATCCGCGCTACACCGCTTGTTCCCAGACGTGACGCTATTCAGGGAACACCTCTTTTTCCCAGGGGGAGTATTATCGGCGTCATACTGCTTGTTCCCAGGGGGAGTTTTATCCGCGCTACACCGCTTGTTCCCGGACCGGACGCTATTCAGGGAACACCTCTTGTTCCCAGGGGGAGGATTATCAGCGTCACACCGCTTGTTCCCGGACGGGACGCTATATAGGGAACACCTCTTCTTCCCAGGGGGAGTTTTATCAGCGTCACACTGCTTGTTCCCGGACGGGACGCTATACAGGGAACACCTCTTGTTACCAGGGGGAGTATTATCAGCGTGACACTGCTTGTTCCCAGGGGGAGTTTTATCTGCGCTACACCGCTTATTCCCAGACGTGACGCTATTCAGGGAACACCTCTTGTTCCCAGGGGAAGTATTATCATCATCACACTGCTTGTTCCCAGGGGGAGTTTTATCCGCGCTACACCGCTTGTTCCCGGACGGGACGCTATTCAGGGAACACCTCTTGTTCCCAGGGGGAGTGCTATCTGCGTCACACCACTTGTTCCCGGGGGACTATTATCAGCATCACACTGCTTGTTCCCCAGGGGAGTGCTATCTGCGTCTCACCGCTTCTTCGCACGGGGAGTATTATCGGCGTCACACTGCTTGTTCCCAGGGGGAATAATATCGGCGCTACACCGCTAGTTCCCGGACGGGACGCTATTCAGGGAACACCTCTTGTTCCCAGGGGGAGTTTTATCAGCGTCACACCGCTTGTTCACGGACAGGACGCTATTCAGGGAACACCTCTTGTTCCCAGGGGGAGGATTATCAGCGTCACACTGCTTGTTCCCGGACGGGACGCTATACAGGGAACACCTCTTGTTACCAGGGGGAGTATTATCAGCTTCACACTAATTGTTCCCGGACGGGACGCTATTCACGAGACACCTCTTGTTCCCAGGGGGAGTTTTATCAGCATCACACCGCTTGTTCCCGGACGGGACGCTATTCAGGGAACACCTCTTGTTCCCCGGGGGAGATCTGCGTCTCACCGCTTGTTCGCACGGGGAGTATTATCGGCGTCACACTGCTTGTTCCCAGGGGGAGTGCTATCTTCGTCACACCGCTTGTTCCCGGGGGAGTATTATCAGCGTGACACTGCTTGTTCCCAGGGGGAGTTTTATCCGCGCTACACCGCTTATTCCCAGACGGGACGCTATTCACGAACCACCTCTTCTTCCCAGGGGGAGTTTTATCAGCGTCACACTGCTTGTTCCCGGGGGAGTATTATCAGCGTCACACCGTTTGTTCCCGGACGGGACGCTATTCAGGGAACACCTCTTGTTCCCAGGGGGAGTATTATCAGCGTCACACCGCTTGTTCCCGGGGGAGTATTATCAGCGTCACACCGCTTGTTCCCGGACGGGACGCTATTCAGGGAACACCTCTTGTTCCCAGGGGGAGTTTTATCCGCGCTACACCGCTTCTTCCCGGACGGGACGCTATTCACGAAACACCTCTTCTTCCCAGGGGGAGATTTATCAGCGTCACACCGCTTGTTCCCGGGGGAGTATTATCAGCGTCACACTGCTTGTTCCCGGACGGGACGCTATACAGGGAACACCTCTTGTTACCAGGGGGAGTATTATCAGCGTCACACTGATTGTTCCCGGACGGGACGCTATTCACGAGACACCTCTTGTTCCCCGGGGGAGTGCTATCTGCGTCTCACCGCTTGTTCGCACGGGGAGTATTATCGGCGTCACACTGCTTCTTCCCAGGGGGAGTGCTATCTGCGTCACACCGCTTGTTCCCGGGGGCGTATTATCAGCGTGACACTGCTTGTTCCCAGGGGGAGTTTTATCCGCGCTACACCGCTTGTTCCCAGACGTGACGCTATTCAGGGAACACCTCTTGTTCCCAGGGGGAGTATTATCGGCGTCATACTGCTTGTTCCCGGATGGGACGCTATACAGGGAACACCTCTTGTTACCAGGGGGAGTATTATCAGCGTCACACTGCTTGTTCCCGGACAGGACGCTATTCACGAGACACCTCTTGTTCCCAGTGGGAGTATTATCAGCGTCACACCGCTTGTTCCCGGACGGGACGCTATATAGGGAACACCTCTTGTTCCCAGGGGGAGGATTATCAGCATCACACTGCTTGTTCCCGGACGGGACGCTATACAGGGAACACCTCTTGTTACCAGGGGGAGTATTATCAGCGTCACACTGATTGTTCCCGGACGGGACGCTATTCACGAGACACCTCTTGTTCCCCGGGGGAGTGCTATCTGCGTCTCACCGCTTGTTCGCACGGGGAGTATTATCGGCGTCACACTGCTTCTTCACAGGGGGAGTGCTATCTGCGTCACACCACTTGTTCCCGGGGGCGTATTATCAGCGTGACACTGCTTGTTCCCAGGGGGAGTTTTATCCGCGCTACACCGCTTGTTCCCGGACCGGACGCTATTCAGGGAACACCTCTTGTTCCCAGGGGGAGTATTATCGGCGTCATACTGCTTGTTCCCAGGGGGAGTTTTATCCGCGCTACACCGCTTGTTCCCGGACCGGACGCTATTCAGGGAACACCTCTTGTTCCCAGGGGGAGGATTATCAGCATCACACTGCTTGTTCCCGGACGGGACGCTATTCACGAGACACCACTTGTTCCCAGTGGGAGTATTATCAGCGTCACACCGCTTGTTCCCGGACGGGACGCTATATAGGGAACACCTCTTGTTCCCAGGGGGAGGATTATCAGCATCACACTGCTTGTTCCCGGACGGGACGCTATACAGGGAACACCTCTTGTTACCAGGGGGAGTATTATCAGCGTCACACTGATTGTTCCCGGACGGGACGCTATTCACGAGATACCTCTTGTTCCCCGGGGGAGTGCTATCTGCGTCTCACCGCTTGTTCGCACGGGGAGTATTATCGGCGTCACACTGCTTCTTCCCAGGGGGAGTGCTATCTGCGTCACACCGCTTGTTCCCGGGGGCGTATTATCAGCGTGACACTGCTTGTTCCCAGGGGGAGTTTTATCCGCGCTACACCGCTTGTTCCCGGACCGGACGCTATTCAGGGAACACCTCTTGTTCCCAGGGGGAGGATTATCAGCATCACACTGCTTGTTCCCGGACGGGACGCTATTCACGAGACACCTCTTGTTCCCAGGGGGAGTATTATCAGCGTCACACCGCTTGTTCCCAGACCGGACGCTATTCAGGGAACACCTCTTGTTCCCAGGGGGAGGATTATCAGCGTCATACTGCTTGTTCCCAGGGGGAGTTTTATCCGCGCTACACCGCTTGTTCCCAGACCGGACGCTATTCAGGGAACACCTCTTGTTCCCAGGGAGAGGATTATCAGCATCACACTGCTTGTTCCCGGACGGGACGCTATTCACGAGACACCTCTTGTTCCCAGGGGGAGTATTATCAGCGTCACACCGCTTGTTCCCGGACGGGACGCTATATAGGGAACACCTCTTGTTCCCAGGGGGAGGATTATCAGCATCACACTGCTTGTTCCCGGACGGGACGCTATACAGGGAACACCTCTTGTTACCAGGGGGAGTTTTATCCGCGCTACACCGCTTCTTCCCGGACGGGACGCTATTCACGAAACACCTCTTCTTCCCAGGGGGAGTTTTATCAGCGTCACACCGCTTGTTCCCGGGGGAGTATTATCAGCGTCACACTGCTTGTTCCCGGACGGGACGCTATTCACGAGACACCTCTTGTTCCCAGTGGGAGTATTATCAGCGTCACACCGCTTGTTCCCGGACGGGACGCTATTCAGGGAACACCTCTTGTTCCCAGGGGGAGGATTATCAGCATCACACTGCTTGTTCCCGGACGGGACGCTATTCACGAGACACCTCTTGTTCCCAGTGGGAGTATTATCAGCGTCACACCGCTTGTTCCCGGACGGGACGCTATTCAGGGAACACCTCTTGTTCCCAGGGGGAGTATTATCGGCGTCATACTGCTTGTTCCCAGGGGGAGTTTTATCCGCGCTACACCGCTTGTTCCCGGACCGGACGCTATTCAGGGAACACCTCTTTTTCCCAGGGGGAGGATTATCAGCATCACACTGCTTGTTCCCGGACAGGACGCTATTCACGAGACACCTCTTGTTCCCAGTGGGAGTATTATCAGCGTCACACCGCTTGTTCCCGGACGGGACGCTATACAGGGAACACCTCTTGTTACCAGGGGGAGTATTATCAGCGTCACACTGATTGTTCCCGGACGGGACGCTATTCACGAGACACCTCTTGTTCCCCGGGGGAGTGCTATCTGCGTCTCACCGCTTGTTCGCACGGGGAGTATTATCGGCGTCACACTGCTTCTTCCCAGGGGGAGTGCTATCTGCGTCACACCACTTGTTCCCGGGGGCGTATTATCAGCGTGACACTGCTTGTTCCCAGGGGGAGTTTTATCCGCGCTACACCGCTTGTTCCCGGACCGGACGCTATTCAGGGAACACCTCTTGTTCCCAGGGGGAGTATTATCGGCGTCATACTGCTTGTTCCCAGGGGGAGTTTTATCCGCGCTACACCACTTGTTCCCGGACCGGACGCTATTCAGGGAACACCTCTTGTTCCCAGGGGGAGGATTATCAGCATCACACTGCTTGTTCCCGGACGGGACGCTATTCACGAGACACCTCTTGTTCCCAGTGGGAGTATTATCAGCGTCACACCGCTTGTTCCCGGACGGGACGCTATATAGGGAACACCTCTTGTTCCCAGGGGGAGGATTATCAGCATCACACTGCTTGTTCCCGGACGGGACGCTATACAGGGAACACCTGTTGTTACCAGGGGGAGTATTATCAGCGTCACACTGATTGTTCCCGGACGGGACGCTATATAGGGAACACCTCTTGTTCTCAGGGGGAGGATTATCAGCATCACACTGCTTGTTCCCGGACGGGACGCTATACAGGGAACACCTCTTGTTACCAGGGGGAGTATTATCAGCGTCACACTGATTGTTCCCGGACGGGACGCTATTCACGAGACACCTCTTGTTCCCCGGGGGAGTGCTATCTGCGTCTCACCGCTTGTTCGCACGGGGAGTATTATCGGCGTCACACTGCTTCTTCCCAGGGGGAGTGCTATCTGCGTCACACCGCTTGTTCCCGGGGGCGTATTATCAGCGTGACACTGCTTGTTCCCAGGGGGAGTTTTATCCGCGCTACACCGCTTGTTCCCAGACGTGACGCTATTCAGGGAACACCTCTTTTTCCCAGGGGGAGTATTATCGGCGTCATACTGCTTGTTCCCAGGGGGAGTTTTATCCGCGCTACACCGCTTGTTCCCGGACCGGACGCTATTCAGGGAACACCTCTTGTTCCCAGGGGGAGGATTATCAGCGTCACACCGCTTGTTCCCGGACGGGACGCTATATAGGGAACACCTCTTCTTCCCAGGGGGAGTTTTATCAGCGTCACACTGCTTGTTCCCGGACGGGACGCTATACAGGGAACACCTCTTGTTACCAGGGGGAGTATTATCAGCGTGACACTGCTTGTTCCCAGGGGGAGTTTTATCTGCGCTACACCGCTTATTCCCAGACGTGACGCTATTCAGGGAACACCTCTTGTTCCCAGGGGAAGTATTATCATCATCACACTGCTTGTTCCCAGGGGGAGTTTTATCCGCGCTACACCGCTTGTTCCCGGACGGGACGCTATTCAGGGAACACCTCTTGTTCCCAGGGGGAGTGCTATCTGCGTCACACCACTTGTTCCCGGGGGACTATTATCAGCATCACACTGCTTGTTCCCCAGGGGAGTGCTATCTGCGTCTCACCGCTTCTTCGCACGGGGAGTATTATCGGCGTCAAACTGCTTGTTCCCAGGGGGAATAATATCGGCGCTACACCGCTAGTTCCCGGACGGGACGCTATTCAGGGAACACCTCTTGTTCCCAGGGGGAGTTTTATCAGCGTCACACCGCTTGTTCACGGACAGGACGCTATTCAGGGAACACCTCTTGTTCCCAGGGGGAGGATTATCAGCGTCACACTGCTTGTTCCCGGACGGGACGCTATACAGGGAACACCTCTTGTTACCAGGGGGAGTATTATCAGCTTCACACTAATTGTTCCCGGACGGGACGCTATTCACGAGACACCTCTTGTTCCCAGGGGGAGTTTTATCAGCATCACACCGCTTGTTCCCGGACGGGACGCTATTCAGGGAACACCTCTTGTTCCCCGGGGGAGATCTGCGTCTCACCGCTTGTTCGCACGGGGAGTATTATCGGCGTCACACTGCTTGTTCCCAGGGGGAGTGCTATCTTCGTCACACCGCTTGTTCCCGGGGGAGTATTATCAGCGTGACACTGCTTGTTCCCAGGGGGAGTTTTATCCGCGCTACACCGCTTATTCCCAGACGGGACGCTATTCACGAACCACCTCTTCTTCCCAGGGGGAGTTTTATCAGCGTCACACTGCTTGTTCCCGGGGGAGTATTATCAGCGTCACACCGTTTGTTCCCGGACGGGACGCTATTCAGGGAACACCTCTTGTTCCCAGGGGGAGTATTATCAGCGTCACACCGCTTGTTCCCGGGGGAGTATTATCAGCGTCACACCGCTTGTTCCCGGACGGGACGCTATTCAGGGAACACCTCTTGTTCCCAGGGGGAGTTTTATCCGCGCTACACCGCTTCTTCCCGGACGGGACGCTATTCACGAAACACCTCTTCTTCCCAGGGGGAGATTTATCAGCGTCACACCGCTTGTTCCCGGGGGAGTATTATCAGCGTCACACTGCTTGTTCCCGGACGGGACGCTATACAGGGAACACCTCTTGTTACCAGGGGGAGTATTATCAGCGTCACACTGATTGTTCCCGGACGGGACGCTATTCACGAGACACCTCTTGTTCCCCGGGGGAGTGCTATCTGCGTCTCACCGCTTGTTCGCACGGGGAGTATTATCGGCGTCACACTGCTTCTTCCCAGGGGGAGTGCTATCTGCGTCACACCGCTTGTTCCCGGGGGCGTATTATCAGCGTGACACTGCTTGTTCCCAGGGGGAGTTTTATCCGCGCTACACCGCTTGTTCCCAGACGTGACGCTATTCAGGGAACACCTCTTGTTCCCAGGGGGAGTATTATCGGCGTCATACTGCTTGTTCCCGGACGGGACGCTATTCAGGGAACACCTCTTGTTCCCCGGGGGAGATCTGCGTCTCACCGCTTGTTCGCACGGGGAGTATTATCGGCGTCACACTGCTTGTTCCCAGGGGGAGTGCTATCTTCGTCACACCGCTTGTTCCCGGGGGAGTATTATCAGCGTGACACTGCTTGTTCCCAGGGGGAGTTTTATCCGCGCTACACCGCTTATTCCCAGACGGGACGCTATTCACGAACCACCTCTTCTTCCCAGGGGGAGTTTTATCAGCGTCACACTGCTTGTTCCCGGGGGAGTATTATCAGCGTCACACCGTTTGTTCCCGGACGGGACGCTATTCAGGGAACACCTCTTGTTCCCAGGGGGAGTATTATCAGCGTCACACCGCTTGTTCCCGGGGGAGTATTATCAGCGTCACACCGCTTGTTCCCGGACGGGACGCTATTCAGGGAACACCTCTTGTTCCCAGGGGGAGTTTTATCCGCGCTACACCGCTTCTTCCCGGACGGGACGCTATTCACGAAACACCTCTTCTTCCCAGGGGGAGATTTATCAGCGTCACACCGCTTGTTCCCGGGGGAGTATTATCAGCGTCACACTGCTTGTTCCCGGACGGGACGCTATACAGGGAACACCTCTTGTTACCAGGGGGAGTATTATCAGCGTCACACTGATTGTTCCCGGACGGGACGCTATTCACGAGACACCTCTTGTTCCCCGGGGGAGTGCTATCTGCGTCTCACCGCTTGTTCGCACGGGGAGTATTATCGGCGTCACACTGCTTCTTCCCAGGGGGAGTGCTATCTGCGTCACACCGCTTGTTCCCGGGGGCGTATTATCAGCTTGACACTGCTTGTTCCCAGGGGGAGTTTTATCCGCGCTACACCGCTTGTTCCCAGACGTGACGCTATTCAGGGAACACCTCTTGTTCCCAGGGGGAGTATTATCGGCGTCATACTGCTTGTTCCCGGACGGGACGCTATACAGGGAACACCTCTTGTTACCAGGGGGAGTATTATCAGCGTCACACTGCTTGTTCCCGGACAGGACGCTATTCACGAGACACCTCTTGTTCCCAGTGGGAGTATTATCAGCGTCACACCGCTTGTTCCCGGACGGGACGCTATATAGGGAACACCTCTTGTTCCCAGGGGGAGGATTATCAGCATCACACTGCTTGTTCCCGGACGGGACGCTATACAGGGAACACCTCTTGTTACCAGGGGGAGTATTATCAGCGTCACACTGATTGTTCCCGGACGGGACGCTATTCACGAGACACCTCTTGTTCCCCGGGGGAGTGCTATCTGCGTCTCACCGCTTGTTCGCACGGGGAGTATTATCGGCGTCACACTGCTTCTTCACAGGGGGAGTGCTATCTGCGTCACACCACTTGTTCCCGGGGGCGTATTATCAGCGTGACACTGCTTGTTCCCAGGGGGAGTTTTATCCGCGCTACACCGCTTGTTCCCGGACCGGACGCTATTCAGGGAACACCTCTTGTTCCCAGGGGGAGTATTATCGGCGTCATACTGCTTGTTCCCAGGGGGAGTTTTATCCGCGCTACACCGCTTGTTCCCGGACCGGACGCTATTCAGGGAACACCTCTTGTTCCCAGGGGGAGGATTATCAGCATCACACTGCTTGTTCCCGGACGGGACGCTATTCACGAGACACCACTTGTTCCCAGTGGGAGTATTATCAGCGTCACACCGCTTGTTCCCGGACGGGACGCTATATAGGGAACACCTCTTGTTCCCAGGGGGAGGATTATCAGCATCACACTGCTTGTTCCCGGACGGGACGCTATACAGGGAACACCTCTTGTTACCAGGGGGAGTATTATCAGCGTCACACTGATTGTTCCCGGACGGGACGCTATTCACGAGATACCTCTTGTTCCCCGGGGGAGTGCTATCTGCGTCTCACCGCTTGTTCGCACGGGGAGTATTATCGGCGTCACACTGCTTCTTCCCAGGGGGAGTGCTATCTGCGTCACACCGCTTGTTCCCGGGGGCGTATTATCAGCGTGACACTGCTTGTTCCCAGGGGGAGTTTTATCCGCGCTACACCGCTTGTTCCCGGACCGGACGCTATTCAGGGAACACCTCTTGTTCCCAGGGGGAGGATTATCAGCATCACACTGCTTGTTCCCGGACGGGACGCTATTCACGAGACACCTCTTGTTCCCAGGGGGAGTATTATCAGCGTCACACCGCTTGTTCCCAGACCGGACGCTATTCAGGGAACACCTCTTGTTCCCAGGGGGAGGATTATCAGCGTCATACTGCTTGTTCCCAGGGGGAGTTTTATCCGCGCTACACCGCTTGTTCCCAGACCGGACGCTATTCAGGGAACACCTCTTGTTCCCAGGGGGAGGATTATCAGCATCACACTGCTTGTTCCCGGACGGGACGCTATTCACGAGACACCTCTTGTTCCCAGGGGGAGTATTATCAGCGTCACACCGCTTGTTCCCGGACGGGACGCTATATAGGGAACACCTCTTGTTCCCAGGGGGAGGATTATCAGCATCACACTGCTTGTTCCCGGACGGGACGCTATACAGGGAACACCTCTTGTTACCAGGGGGAGTTTTATCCGCGCTACACCGCTTCTTCCCGGACGGGACGCTATTCACGAAACACCTCTTCTTCCCAGGGGGAGTTTTATCAGCGTCACACCGCTTGTTCCCGGGGGAGTATTATCAGCGTCACACTGCTTGTTCCCGGACGGGACGCTATTCACGAGACACCTCTTGTTCCCAGTGGGAGTATTATCAGCGTCACACCGCTTGTTCCCGGACGGGACGCTATTCAGGGAACACCTCTTGTTCCCAGGGGGAGGATTATCAGCATCACACTGCTTGTTCCCGGACGGGACGCTATTCACGAGACACCTCTTGTTCCCAGTGGGAGTATTATCAGCGTCACACCGCTTGTTCCCGGACGGGACGCTATTCAGGGAACACCTCTTGTTCCCAGGGGGAGTATTATCGGCGTCATACTGCTTGTTCCCAGGGGGAGTTTTATCCGCGCTACACCGCTTGTTCCCGGACCGGACGCTATTCAGGGAACACCTCTTTTTCCCAGGGGGAGGATTATCAGCATCACACTGCTTGTTCCCGGACAGGACGCTATTCACGAGACACCTCTTGTTCCCAGTGGGAGTATTATCAGCGTCACACCGCTTGTTCCCGGACGGGACGCTATATAGGGAACACCTCTTGTTCCCAGGGGGAGGATTATCAGCATCACACTGCTTGTTCCCGGACGGGACGCTATACAGGGAACACCTCTTGTTACCAGGGGGAGTATTATCAGCGTCACACTGATTGTTCCCGGACGGGACGCTATTCACGAGACACCTCTTGTTCCCCGGGGGAGTGCTATCTGCGTCTCACCGCTTGTTCGCACGGGGAGTATTATCGGCGTCACACTGCTTCTTCCCAGGGGGAGTGCTATCTGCGTCACACCACTTGTTCCCGGGGGCGTATTATCAGCGTGACACTGCTTGTTCCCAGGGGGAGTTTTATCCGCGCTACACCGCTTGTTCCCGGACCGGACGCTATTCAGGGAACACCTCTTGTTCCCAGGGGGAGTATTATCGGCGTCATACTGCTTGTTCCCAGGGGGAGTTTTATCCGCGCTACACCACTTGTTCCCGGACCGGACGCTATTCAGGGAACACCTCTTGTTCCCAGGGGGAGGATTATCAGCATCACACTGCTTGTTCCCGGACGGGACGCTATTCACGAGACACCTCTTGTTCCCAGTGGGAGTATTATCAGCGTCACACCGCTTGTTCCCGGACGGGACGCTATATAGGGAACACCTCTTGTTCCCAGGGGGAGGATTATCAGCATCACACTGCTTGTTCCCGGACGGGACGCTATACAGGGAACACCTGTTGTTACCAGGGGGAGTATTATCAGCGTCACACTGATTGTTCCCGGACGGGACGCTATTCACGAGATACCTCTTGTTCCCCGGGGGAGTGCTATCTGCGTCTCACCGCTTGTTCGCACGGGGAGTATTATCGGCGTCACACTGCTTCTTCCCAGGGGGAGTGCTATCTGCGTCACACCGCTTGTTCCCGGGGGCGTGTTATCAGCGTGACACTGCTTGTTCCCAGGGGGAGTTTTATCCGCGCTACACCGCTTGTTCCCGGACCGGACGCTATTCAGGGAACACCTCTTGTTCCCAGGGGGAGGATTATCAGCATCACACTGCTTGTTCCCGGACGGGACGCTATTCACGAGACACCTCTTGTTCCCAGGGGGAGTATTATCATCGTCACACCGCTTGTTCCCGGACGGGACGCTATATAGGGAACACCTCTTGTTCTCAGGGGGAGGATTATCAGCATCACACTGCTTGTTCCCGGACGGGACGCTATACAGGGAACACCTCTTGTTACCAGGGGGAGTATTATCAGCGTCACACTGATTGTTCCCGGACGGGACGCTATTCACGAGACACCTCTTGTTCCCCGGGGGAGTGCTATCTGCGTCTCACCGCTTGTTCGCACGGGGAGTATTATCAGCGTCACACTGCTTCGTCCCAGGGGGAGTGCTATCTGCGTCACACCGCTTGTTCCCGGGGGAGTATTATCGGCGTCACACTGCTTGTTCCCAGGGGGAGTGCTATCTTCGTCACACCGCTTGTTCCCGGGGGAGTATTATCAGCGCTACACCGCTTGTTCCCAGACCGGACGCTATTCAGGGAACACCTCTTGTTCCCAGGGGGAGGATTATCAGCGTCATACTGCTTGTTCCCAGGGGGAGTTTTATCCGCGCTACACCGCTTGTTCCCAGACCGGACGCTATTCAGGGAACACCTCTTGTTCCCAGGGGGAGGATTATCAGCATCACACTGCTTGTTCCCGGACGGGACGCTATTCACGAGACACCTCTTGTTCCCAGGGGGAGTATTATCAGCGTCACACCGCTTGTTCCCGGACGGGACGCTATATAGGGAACACCTCTTGTTCCCAGGGGGAGGATTATCAGCATCACACTGCTTGTTCCCGGACGGGACGCTATACAGGGAACACCTCTTGTTACCAGGGGGAGTTTTATCCGCGCTACACCGCTTCTTCCCGGACGGGACGCTATTCACGAAACACCTCTTCTTCCCAGGGGGAGTTTTATCAGCGTCACACCGCTTGTTCCCGGGGGAGTATTATCAGCGTCACACTGCTTGTTCCCGGACGGGACGCTATACAGGGAACACCTCTTGTTACCAGGGGGAGTATTATCAGCGTCACACTGATTGTTCCCGGACGGGACGCTATTCACGAGACACCTCTTGTTCCCCGGGGGAGTGCTATCTGCGTCTCACCGCTTGTTCGCACGGGGAGTATTATCGGCGTCACACTGCTTCTTCCCAGGGGGAGTGCTATCTGCGTCACACCGCTTGTTCCCGGGGGCGTATTATCAGCGTGACACTGCTTGTTCCCAGGGGGAGTTTTATCCGCGCTACACCGCTTGTTCCCAGACGTGACGCTATTCAGGGAACACCGCTTGTTCCCGGGGGACTATTATCAGCGTCACACTGCTTGTTCCCAGGGGGAGTTTTATCCGCGCTACACCGCTTGTTCCCAGACGTGACGCTATTCAGGGAACACCTCTTGTTCCCAGGGGGAGGATTATCAGCATCACACTGCTTGTTCCCGGACGGGACGCTATTCACGAGACACCTCTTGTTCCCAGTGGGAGTATTATCAGCGTCACACCGCTTGTTCCCGGACGGGACGCTATTCAGGGAACACCTCTTGTTCCCAGGGGGAGTATTATCGGCGTCATACTGCTTGTTCCCAGGGGGAGTTTTATCCGCGCTACACCGCTTGTTCCCGGACCGGACGCTATTCAGGGAACACCTCTTTTTCCCAGGGGGAGGATTATCAGCATCACACTGCTTGTTCCCGGACGGGACGCTATTCACGAGATACCTCTTGTTCCCCGGGGGAGTGCTATCTGCGTCTCACCGCTTGTTCGCACGGGGAGTATTATCGGCGTCACACTGCTTCTTCCCAGGGGGAGTGCTATCTGCGTCACACCGCTTGTTCCCGGGGGCGTATTATCAGCGTGACACTGCTTGTTCCCAGGGGGAGTTTTATCCGCGCTACACCGCTTGTTCCCGGACCGGACGCTATTCAGGGAACACCTCTTGTTCCCAGGGGGAGGATTATCAGCATCACACTGCTTGTTCCCGGACGGGACGCTATTCACGAGACACCTCTTGTTCCCAGGGGGAGTATTATCATCGTCACACCGCTTGTTCCCGGACGGGACGCTATATAGGGAACACCTCTTGTTCTCAGGGGGAGGATTATCAGCATCACACTGCTTGTTCCCGGACGGGACGCTATACAGGGAACACCTCTTGTTACCAGGGGGAGTATTATCAGCGTCACACTGATTGTTCCCGGACGGGACGCTATTCACGAGACACCTCTTGTTCCCCGGGGGAGTGCTATCTGCGTCTCACCGCTTGTTCGCACGGGGAGTATTATCAGCGTCACACTGCTTCGTCCCAGGGGGAGTGCTATCTGCGTCACACCGCTTGTTCCCGGGGGAGTATTATCGGTGTCACACTGCTTGTTCCCAGGGGGAGTGCTATCTTCGTCACACCGCTTGTTCCCGGGGGAGTATTATCAGCGCTACACCGCTTGTTCCCAGACCGGACGCTATTCAGGGAACACCTCTTGTTCCCAGGGGGAGGATTATCAGCGTCATACTGCTTGTTCCCAGGGGGAGTTTTATCCGCGCTACACCGCTTGTTCCCAGACCGGACGCTATTCAGGGAACACCTCTTGTTCCCAGGGGGAGGATTATCAGCATCACACTGCTTGTTCCCGGACGGGACGCTATTCACGAGACACCTCTTGTTCCCAGGGGGAGTATTATCAGCGTCACACCGCTTGTTCCCGGACGGGACGCTATATAGGGAACACCTCTTGTTCCCAGGGGGAGGATTATCAGCATCACACTGCTTGTTCCCGGACGGGACGCTATACAGGGAACACCTCTTGTTACCAGGGGGAGTATTATCAGCGTCACACTGATTGTTCCCGTACGGGACGCTATTCACGAGACACCTCTTGTTCCCCGGGGGAGTGCTATCTGCGTCTCACCGCTTGTTCGCACGGGGAGTATTATCAGCGTCACACTGCTTCGTCCCAGGGGGAGTGCTATCTGCGTCACACCGCTTGTTCCCGGGGGAGTATTATCAGCGTGACACTGCTTGTTCCCAGGGGGAGTTTTATCCGCGCTACACCGCTTGTTCCCAGACGTGACGCTATTCAGGGAACACGTCTTGTTCCCAGGGGGAGTATTATCGGCGTCATACTGCTTGTTCCCAGGGGGAGTTTTATCCGCGCTACACCGCTTGTTCCCGGACGGAACGCTATTCAGGGAACACCTCTTGTTCTCAGGGGGAGGATTATCAGCATCACACTGCTTGTTCCCGGACGGGACGCTATTCACGAGACACTTCTTGTTCCCAGGGGGAGTATTATCAGCGTCACACCGCTTGTTCCCGGACGGGACGCTATTCAGGGAACACCACTTGTTCCCAGGGGGAGTGCTATCTGCGTCACACCACTTGTTCCCGGGGGACTATTATCAGCATCACACTGCTTGTTCCCCAGGGGAGTGCTATCTGCGTCTCACCGCTTGTTCGCACGGGGAGTATTATCGGCGTCACACTGCTTGTTCCCAGGGGGGTGCTATCTTCGTCACACCGCTTGTTCCCGGGGGAGTATTATCAGCGTGACACTGCTTGTTCCCAGGGGGAGTTTTATCCGCGCTACACCGCTTATTCCCAGACGGGACGCCATTCACGAAACACCTCTTCTTCCCAGGGGGAGTTTTATCAGCGTCACACCGCTTGTTCCCGGGGGAGTATTATCAGCGTCACACCGCTTGTTCCCGGACGGGACGCTATTCAAGGAACACCTCTTGTTCCCAGGGGGAGTATTATCAGCGTCACACTGCTTGTTCCCAGTGGGAGTTTTATCCGCGCTACACCGCTTCTTCCCGGACGGGACGCTATTCAGGGAACACCTCTTCTTCCCAGGGGGAGTTTTATCAGCGTCACACCGCTTGTTCCCGGGGGAGTATTATCAGCGTCACACCACTTGTTCCCAGGGGGAGTATTATCAGCGTCACACTGCTTGTTCCCAGGGGGAGTTTTATCCGCGCTACACCGCTTGTTCCCAGACGTGACGCTATTCAGGGAACACCTCTTGTTCCCAGGGGGAGTATTATCAGCATCACACCGCTTGTTTCCGGACGGGACGCTATTCAGGGAACACCTCTTGTTCCCAGGGGGAGTGCTATCTGCGTCACACCACTTGTTCCCGTGGGACTATTATCAGCATCACACTGCTTGTTCCCCAGGGGAGTACTATCTGCGTCTCACCGCTTGTTCGCACGGGGAGTATTATCGGCGTCACACTGCTTGTTCCCAGGGGGAATAATATCGGCGCTACACCGCTAGTTCCCGGACGGGACGCTATTCAGGGAACACCTCTTGTTCCCAGGGGGAGTTTTATCAGCATCACACCGCTTGTTCACGGACAGGACGCTATTCAGGGAACACCTCTTGTTCCCAGGGGGAGGATTATCAGCGTCACACTGCTTGTTCCCGGACGGGACGCTATACAGGGAACACCTCTTGTTACCAGGGGGAGTTTTGTCAGCATCACACCGCTTGTTCCCGGACGGGACACTATTCAGGGAACACCTCTTGTTCCCCGGGGGAGATCTGCGTCTCTCCGCCTGTTCGCACGGGGAGTATTATCGGCGTCACACTGCTTGTTCCCAGGGGGAGTGCTATCTTCGTCACACTGCTTGTTCCCGGGGGAGTATTAACAGCGTGACACTGCTTGTTCCCAGGGGGAGTTTTATCCGCGCTACACCGCTTATTCCCAGACGGGACGCTATTCACGAAACACCTCTTCTTCCCAGGGGGAGTTTTATCAGCGTCACACCACTTGTTCCCGGGGGAGTATTATCAGCATCACACCGCTTGTTCCCGGACGGGACGCTATACAGGGAACACCTGTTGTTCCCAGGGGGAGTATTATCAGCATCACACTGCTTGTTCCCAGGGGGAGTTTTATCCGCGCTACACCGCTTCTTCCCGGACGGGACGCTATTCACGAAACACCTCTTCTTCCCAGGGGGAGTTTTATCAGCGTCACACCGCTTGTTCCCGGGGGAGTATTTTCAGCGTCACACCACTTGTTCCCAGGGGGAGTATTATCAGCGTCACACTGCTTGTTCCCAGGGGGAGTAATATCGGCGCTACACCGCTTGTTCCCGGACGGGACGCTATATAGGGAACACCTCTTGTTCCCAGGGGGAGGATTATCAGCATCACACTGCTTGTTCCCGGACGGGACGCTATACAGGGAACACCTCTTGTTACCAGGGGGAGTATTATCAGCGTCACACTGATTGTTCCCGGACGGGACGCTATTCACGAAACACCTCTTCTTCCCAGGGGGAGTTTTATCAGCGTCACACCGCTTGTTCCCGGGGGAGTATTATCAGCGTCACACCACTTGTTCCCAGGGGGAGTATTATCAGCGTCACACTGCTTGTTCCCAGGGGGAGTTTTATCCGCGCTACACCGCTTCTTCCCAGACGGGACGCTATTCACGAAACACCTCTTCTTCCCAGGGGGAGTTTTATCAGCGTCACACCTCTTGTTACCAGGGGGAGTATTATCAGCGTCACACTGATTGTTCCCGGACGGGACGCTATTCACGAGACACCTCTTGTTTCCCGGGGGAGTGCTATCTGCGTCTCACCGCTTGTTCGCACGGGGAGTATTATCGGCGTCACACTGCTTCTTCCCAGGGGGAGTGCTATCTGCGTCACACCGCTTGTTCCCGGGGGAGTATTATCAGCGTGACACTGCTTGTTCCCAGGGGGAGTTTTATCCGCGCTACACCGCTTGTTCCCAGACGTGACGCTATTCAGGGAACACCTCTTGTTCCCAGGGGGAGTATTATCGGCGTCACACTGCTTGTTCCCAGGGGGAGTTTTATCCGCGCTACACCGCTTGTTCCCGGACGGGACGCTATTCAGGGAATACCTCTTGTTCCCAGGGGGAGGATTATCAGCATCACACTGCTTGTTCCCGGACGGGACGCTATTCACGAGACACTTCTTGTTCCCAGGGGGAGTATTACCAGCGTCACACCGCTTGTTCCCGGACGGGACGCTATTCAGGGAACACCTCTTGTTCCCAGGGGGAGTGCTATCTGCGTCACACCACTTGTTCCCGGGGGACTATTATCAGCATCACACTACTTGTTCTCCGGGGGAGTGCTATCTGCGTCTCACCGCTTGTTCGCACGGGGAGTATTATCGGCGTCACACTGCTTGTTCCCAGGGGGAGTAATATCGGCGCTACACCGCTTGTTCCCGGACGGGACGCTATTCAGGGAACACCTCTTGTTCCCAGGGGGAGGATTATCAGCGTCACACTGCTTGTTCCCGGACGGGACGCTATTCACGAGACACTTCTTGTTCCCAGGGGGAGTATTATCGGCGTCACACTGCTTGTTCCCAGGGGGAGTTTTATACACGCTACACCGCTTGTTCCCGGACGGGACGCTATTCAGGGAACACCTCTTGTTCCCAGGGGGAGTGCTATCTGCGTTACACCACTTGTTCCCGGGGGACTATTATCAGCATCACACTGCTTGTTCTCCGGGGGAGTGCTATCTGCGTCTCACCGCTTGTTCGCACGGGGAGTATTATCGGCGTCACACTGCTTGTTCCCAGGGGGAGTAATATCGGCGCTACACCGCTTGTTCCCGGACGGGACGCTATTCAGGGAACACCTCTTGTTCCCAGGGGGATGATTATCAGCGTCACACTGCTTGTTCCCGGACGGGACGCTATACAGGGAACACCTCTTGTTACCAGGGGGAGTATTATCAGCGTCACACTGATTGTTCCCAGACGGGACGCTACTCTCGAGACACCTCTTGTTCCCAGGGGCAGTTTTATCAGAATCACTCCTCTTGTTCCCGGACGGGACGCTATTCAGGGAACACCTCTTGTTCCCAGGGGGAGTGCTATCTGCGTCACACCACATGTTCCTGGGGGACTATTATCAGCATCACACTGCTTGTTCCCCAGGGGAGTGCTATCTGCGTAACACCACTTGTTCCCGGGGGAGTATTATCAGCATCACACTGCTTGTTCCCAGGGGGAGTTTTATCCACGCTACACCGCTTGTTCCCAGACGTGACGCTATTCAGGGAACACCTCTTGTTCCCAGGTGGAGTATTATCGGCGTCACATTGCTTGTTCCCAGGGGGAGTTTTATCCGCGCTACACCGCTTGTTCCCGGACGGGACGCTATTCATGAAACACCTCTTCTTCCAGGGGGAGTTTTATCCGCGCTACACCGCTTGTTCCCGGACGGGACGCTATACAGGGAACACCTCTTGTTCCCAGGGGGAGTATTATCAGCGTCACACTGCTTGTTCCCGGACGGGACGCTATTCACGAGACACTTCTTGTTCCCACGGGGAGTATTATCAGCTTCACACTGCTTGTTCCCAGGGGGAGTAATATCGGCGCCACACTGCTTGTTCCCGGACGGGACGCTATTCAGGGAACACTTCTTGTTCCCAGGGGGAGTTTTATCCGCGCTACACCGCTTGTTCCCGGACGGGACGCTATTCACGAGACACTTCTTGTTCCCAGGGGGAGTATTATCAGCGTCACACCGCTTGTTCCCGGACGGGACGCTATTCAGGGAACACCTCTTGTTCCCAGGGGGAGTGCTATCTGCGTCACACCACTTGTTCCCGGGGGACTATTATCAGCGTCACACCGCTTGTTCCCGGACGGGACGCTATTCAGGGAACACCTCTTGTTCCCAGGGGGAGTATTATCAGCGTCACACTGCTTGTTCCCAGGGGGAGTTTTATCCGCGCTACACCGCTTCTTCCCGGACGGGACGCTATTCACGAAACACCTCTTCTTCCCAGGGGGTGTTTTATCAGCGTCACACCGCTTGTTCCCGGGGGAGTATTATCAGCGTCACACCACTTGTTCCCAGGGGGAGTATTATCAGCGTCACACTGCTTGTTCCCAGGGGGAGTAATATCGGCGCTACACCGCTTGTTCCCGGACGGGACACTATATAGAGAACACCTCTTGTTCCCAGGGGGAGGATTATCAGCATCACACTGCTTGTTCCCGGACGGGACGCTATACAGGGAACACCTCTAGTTACCAGGGGGAGTAATATCGGCGCTACACCGCTTGTTCCCGGACGGTACGCTATACAGGGAACACCTCTTGTTCCCCAGGGGAGTGCTATCTGCGTAACACCACTTGTTCCCGGGGGAGTATTATCAGCGTCACACTGCTTGTTCCCAGGGGGAGTTTTATCCACGCTACACCGCTTGTTCCCAGACGTGACGCTATTCAGGGAACACCTCTTGTTCCCAGGGGGAGGATTATCAGCATCACACTGCTTGTTCCCGGACGGGACTCTATTCACGAGACACCTCTTGTTCCCAGGGGCAGTTTTATCAGCATCACACCGCTTGTTCCCGGACGGGACGCTATTCAGGGAACACCTCTTGTTCCCCAGGGGAGTGCTATCTGCGTAACACCACTTGTTCCCGGGGGAGTATTATCAGCAACACACTGCTTGTTCCCAGGGGGAGTTTTATCCACGCTACACCGCTTGCTCCCAGACGGGACGCTATTCAGGGAACACCTCTTGTTCCCAGGGGGATTTTTATCAGCGTCACACCGCTTGTTCACGGACAGGACGCTATTCAGGGAACACCTCTTGTTCCTAGGGGGAGGATTATCAGCGTCACACTGCTTGTTCCCGGACGGGACGCTATACAGGGAACACCTCTTGTTACCAGGGGGCGTATTATCAGCTTTACACTGATTGTTCCCGGACGGGACGCTATTCACGAGACACCTCTTGTTCCCAGGGGGAGTTTTATCAGCATCACACCGCTTGTTCCCGGACGGGACGCTATTCAGGGAACACCTCTTGTTCCCCGGGGGAGATCTGCGTCTCACCGCTTGTTCGCACGGGGAGTATTATCGGCGTCACACTGCTTGTTCCCAGGGGGAGTGCTATCTTCGTCACACTGCTTGTTCCTGGGGGAGTATTATCAGCGTGACACTGCTTGTTCCCAGGGGGAGTTTTATCAGCGTCACACCGCTTGTTCCCGGGGGAGTATTATCAGCGTCACACCGCTTGTTCCCGGACGGGACGCTATTCAGGGAACACCTCTTGTTCCCAGGGGGAGTTTTATCAGCATCACACTGCTTGTTCCCAGGGGGAGTTTTATCCGCGCTACACCGCTTGTTCCCGGACGGGACGCTATTCACGAAACACCTCTTCTTCCCAGGGGGAGTTTTATCAGCGTCACACCGCTTGTTCCCGGGGGAGTATTATCAGCGTCACACCACTTGTTCCCAGGGGGAGTATTATCAGCGTCACACTGCTTGTTCCCAGGGGGAGTAATATCGGCGCTACACCGCTTGTTCCCGGACGGGACACTATATAGAGAACACCTCTTGTTCCCAGGGAGAGGATTATCAGCATCACACTGCTTGTTCCCGGACGGGACGCTATACAGGGAACACCTCTTGTTACCAGGGGGAGTAATATCGGCGCTACACCGCTTCTTCCCGGACGGTACGCTATACAGGGAACACCTCTTGTTCCCCAGGGGAGTGCTATCTGCGTAACACCACTTGTTCCCGGGGGAGTATTATCAGCGTCACACTGCTTGTTCCCAGGGGGAGTTTTATCCACGCTACACCGCTTGTTCCCAGACGTGACGCTATTCAGGGAACACCTCTTGTTCCCAGGGGGAGGATTATCAGCATCACACTGCTTGTTCCCGGACGGGACGCTATACAGGGAACACCTCTTGTTCCCAGGGGGAGTGCTATCTGCGTCACACCACTTGTTCCCGGGGGACTATTATCAGCATCACACTACTTGTTCTCCGGGGGAGTGCTATCTGCGTCTCACCGCTTGTTCGCACGGGGAGTATTATCGGCGTCACACTGCTTGTTCCCAGGGGGAGTAATATCGGCGCTACACCGCTTGTTCCCGGACGGGACGCTATTCAGGGAACACCTCTTGTTCCCAGGGGGAGGATTATCAGCGTCACACTGCTTGTTCCCGGACGGGACGCTATTCACGAGACACTTCTTGTTCCCACGGGGAGTATTATCAGCTTCACACTGCTTGTTCCAAGGGGGAGTAATATCGGCGCCACATTGCTTGTTCCCGGACGGGACGCTATTCTCGAGACACCTCTTATTCCCAGGGGCAGTTTTATCAGAATCACACCTCTTGTTCCCGGACGGGACGCTATTCAGGGAAGACCTCTTGTTCCCAGGGGGAGTGCTATCTGCGTCACACCACATGTTCCCGGGGGACTATTATCAGCATCACACTGCTTGTTCCCCAGGGGAGTGCTATCTGCGTAACACCACTTGTTCCCGGGGGAGTATTATCAGCGTCACACTGCTTGTTCCCAGGGGGAGTTTTATCCATGCTTCACCGCTTGTTCCCAGACGTGACGCTATTCAGGGAACACCTCTTCTTCCCAGGGGGACTTTTATCCGCGCTACACCACTTGTTCCCGGACGGGACGCTATACAGCGAACACCTCTTGTTCCCAGGGGGAGTATTATCAGCGTCACACTGCTTGTTCCCGGACGGGACGCTATTCACGAGACACTTCTTGTTCCCACGGGGAGTATTATCAGCTTCACACTGCTTGTTCCAAGGGGGAGTAATATCGGCGCCACATTGCTTGTTCCCGGACGGGACGCTATTCAGGGAACACTTCTTGTTCCCAGGGGGAGTTTTATCCACGCTACACCGCTTGTTCCCGGACGGGACGCTATTCACGAGACACTTCTTGTTCCCAGGGGGAGTATTATCAGCGTCACACCGCTTGTTCCCGGACGGGACGCTATTAAGGGAACACATCTTGTTCCCAGGGGGAGTGCTATCTGCGTCACACCACTTGTTCCCGGGGGACTATTATCAGCGTCACACTGCTTGTTCCCGGATGGGACGCTATTCAGGGAACACCTCTTGTTCCCAGGGGGAGTATTATCAGCGTCAAACTGCTTGTTCCCAGGGGGAGTTTTATCCGCGCTACACCGCTTCTTCCTGGACAGGACGCTATTCACGAAACACCTCTTCTTCCCAGGGGGAGTTTTATCAGCGTCACACCTCTTGTTACCAGGGGGAGTATTATCAGCGTCACACTGATTGTTCCCAGGGGGAGTATTATCAGCGTCACACTGCTTGTTCCCAGGGGGAGTAATATCGGCGCTACACCGCTTGTTCCCGGACGGGACACTATATAGAGAACACCTCTTGTTCCCAGGGGGAGGATTATCAGCATCACACTGCTTGTTCCCGGACGGGACGCTATACAGGGAACACCTCTTGTTACCAGGGGGAGTAATATCGGCGCTACACCGCTTCTTCCCGGACGGTACGCTATACAGGGAACACCTCTTGTTCCCCAGGGGAGTGCTATCTGCGTAACACCACTTGTTCCCGGGGGAGTATTATCAGCGTCACACTGATTGTTCCCAGACGGGACGCTATTCACGAGACACCTCTTGTTCCCAGGGGCAGTTTTATCAGCATCACACCGCTTGTTCCCGGACGGGACGCTATTCAGGGAACACCTCTTGTTCCCCAGGGGAGTGCTATCTGCGTAACACCACTTGTTCCCGGGGGAGTATTATCAGCATCACACTGCTTGTTCCCAGGGGGAGTTTTATCCACGCTACACCGCTTGCTCCCAGACGTGACGCTATTCAGGGAACACCTCTTGTTCCCAGGGGGAGTATTATCGGCGTCACACTGCTTGTTCCCAGGGGGAGTTTTATACACGCTACACCGCTTGTTCCCGGACGGGACGCTATTCAGGGAACACCTCTTGTTCCCAGGGGGAGTGCTATCTGCGTTACACCACTTGTTCCCGGGGGACTATTATCAGCATCACACTGCTTGTTCTCCGGGGGAGTGCTATCTGCGTCTCACCGCTTGTTCGCACGGGGAGTATTATCGGCGTCACACTGCTTGTTCCCAGGGGGAGTAATATCGGCGCTACACCGCTTGTTCCCGGACGGGACGCTATTCAGGGAACACCTCTTGTTCCCAGGGGGATGATTATCAGCGTCACACTGCTTGTTCCCGGACGGGACGCTATACAGGGAACACCTCTTGTTACCAGGGGGAGTATTATCAGCGTCACACTGATTGTTCCCAGACGGGACGCTATTCTCGAGACACCTCTTGTTCCCAGGGGCAGTTTTATCAGAATCACTCCTCTTGTTCCCGGACGGGACGCTATTCAGGGAACACCTCTTGTTCCCAGGGGGAGTGCTATCTGCGTCACACCACATGTTCCTGGGGGACTATTATCAGCATCACACTGCTTGTTCCCCAGGGGAGTGCTATCTGCGTAACACCACTTGTTCCCGGGGGAGTATTATCAGCATCACACTGCTTGTTCCCAGGGGGAGTTTTATCCACGCTACACCGCTTGTTCCCAGACGTGACGCTATTCAGGGAACACCTCTTGTTCCCAGGTGGAGTATTATCGGCGTCACATTGCTTGTTCCCAGGGGGAGTTTTATCCGTGCTACACCGCTTGTTCCCGGACGGGACGCTATTCATGAAACACCTCTTCTTCCAGTGGGAGTTTTATCCGCGCTACACCGCTTGTTCCCGGACGGGACGCTATACAGGGAACACCTCTTGTTCCCAGGGGGAGTATTATCAGCGTCACACTGCTTGTTCCCGGACGGGACGCTATTCACGAGACACTTCTTGTTCCCACGGGGAGTATTATCAGCTTCACACTGCTTGTTCCCAGGGGGAGTAATATCGGCGCCACACTGCTTGTTCCCGGACGGGACGCTATTCAGGGAACACTTCTTGTTCCCAGGGGGAGTTTTATCCGCGCTACACCGCTTGTTCCCGGACGGGACGCTATTCACGAGACACTTCTTGTTCCCAGGGGGAGTATTATCAGCGTCACACCGCTTGTTCCCGGACGGGACGCTATTCAGGGAACACCTCTTGTTCCCAGGGGGAGTGCTATCTGCGTCACACCACTTGTTCCCGGGGGACTATTATCAGCGTCACACCGCTTGTTCCCGGACGGGACGCTATTCAGGGAACACCTCTTGTTCCCAGGGGGAGTATTATCAGCGTCACACTGCTTGTTCCCAGGGGGAGTTTTATCCGCGCTACACCGCTTCTTCCCGGACGGGACGCTATTCACGAAACACCTCTTCTTCCCAGGGGGAGTTTTATCAGCGTCACACCGCTTGTTCCCGGGGGAGTATTATCAGCGTCACACCACTTGTTCCCAGGGGGAGTATTATCAGCGTCACACTGCTTGTTCCCAGGGGGAGTAATATCGGCGCTACACCGCTTGTTCCCGGACGGGACACTATATAGAGAACACCTCTTGTTCCCAGGGGGAGGATTATCAGCATCACACTGCTTGTTCCCGGACGGGACGCTATACAGGGAACACCTCTTGTTACCAGGGGGAGCAATATCGGCGCTACACCGCTTGTTCCCGGACGGTACGCTATACAGGGAACACCTCTTGTTCCCCAGGGGAGTGCTATCTGCGTAACACCACTTGTTCCCGGGGGAGTATTATCAGCGTCACACTGCTTGTTCCCAGGGGGAGTTTTATCCACGCTACACAGCTTGTTCCCAGACGTGACGCTATTCAGGGAACACCTCTTGTTCCCAGGGGGAGGATTATCAGCATCACACTGCTTGTTCCCGGACGGGACTCTATTCACGAGACACCTCTTGTTCCCAGGGGCAGTTTTATCAGCATCACACCGCTTGTTCCCGGACGGGACGCTATTCAGGGAACACCTCTTGTTCCCCAGGGGAGTGCTATCTGCGTAACACCACTTGTTCCCGGGGGAGTATTATCAGCAACACACTGCTTGTTCCCAGGGGGAGTTTTATCCACGCTACACCGCTTGCTCCCAGACGGGACGCTATTCAGGGAACACCTCTTGTTCCCAGGGGGATTTTTATCAGCGTCACACCGCTTGTTCAGGGACAGGACGCTATTCAGGGAACACCTCTTGTTCCTAGGGGGAGGATTATCAGCGTCACACTGCTTGTTCCCGGACGGGACGCTATACAGGGAACACCTCTTGTTACCAGGGGGCGTATTATCAGCTTTACACTGATTGTTCCCGGACGGGACGCTATTCACGAGACACCTCTTGTTCCCAGGGGGAGTTTTATCAGCATCACACCGCTTGTTCCCGGACGGGACGCTATTCAGGGAACACCTCTTGTTCCCCGGGGGAGATCTGCGTCTCACCGCTTGTTCGCACGGGGAGTATTATCGGCGTCACACTGCTTGTTCCCAGGGGGAGTGCTATCTTCGTCACACTGCTTGTTCCTGGGGGAGTATTATCAGCGTGACACTGCTTGTTCCCAGGGGGAGTTTTATCAGCGTCACACCGCTTGTTCCCGGGGGAGTATTATCAGCGTCACACCGCTTGTTCCCGGACGGGACGCTATTCAGGGAACACCTCTTGTTCCCAGGGGGAGTTTTATCAGCATCACACTGCTTGTTCCCAGGGGGAGTTTTATCCGCGCTACACCGCTTGTTCCCGGACGGGACGCTATTCACGAAACACCTCTTCTTCCCAGGGGGAGTTTTATCAGCATCACACCGCTTGTTCCCGGGGGAGTATTATCAGCGTCACACCACTTGTTCCCAGGGGGAGTATTATCAGCGTCACACTGCTTGTTCCCAGGGGGAGTAATATCGGCGCTACACCGCTTGTTCCCGGACGGGACACTATATAGAGAACACCTCTTGTTCCCAGGGAGAGGATTATCAGCATCACACTGCTTGTTCCCGGACGGGACGCTATACAGGGAACACCTCTTGTTACCAGGGGGAGTAATATCGGCGCTACACCGCTTCTTCCCGGACGGTACGCTATACAGGGAACACCTCTTGTTCCCCAGGGGAGTGCTATCTGCGTAACACCACTTGTTCCCGGGGGAGTATTATCAGCGTCACACTGCTTGTTCCCAGGGGGAGTTTTATCCACGCTACACCGCTTGTTCCCAGACGTGACGCTATTCAGGGAACACCTCTTGTTGCCAGGGGGAGGATTATCAGCATCACACTGCTTGTTCCCGGACGGGACGCTATACAGGGAACACCTCTTGTTACCAGGGGGAGTATTATCAGCGTCACACTGATTGTTCCCAGACGGGACGCTATTCACGAGACACCTCTTGTTCCCAGGGGCAGTTTTATCAGCATCACACCGCTTGTTCCCGGACGGGACGCTATTCAGGGAACACCTCTTGTCCCCAGGGTAGTGCTATCTGCGTAACACCACTTGTTCCCGGGGGAGTATTATCAGCATCACACTGCTTGTTCCCAGGGGGAGTTTTATCCACGCTACACCGCTTGCTCCCAGACGTGACGCTATTCAGGGAACACCTCTTGTTCCCAGGGGGAGTATTATCGGCGTCACACTGCTTGTTCCCAGGGGGAGTTTTATACACGCTACACCGCTTGTTCCCGGACGGGACGCTATACAGGGAACACCTCTTGTTCCCAGGGGGAGTGCTATCTGCGTCACACCACTTGTTCCCGGGGGACTATTATCAGCATCACACTGCTTGTTCTCCGGGGGAGTGCTATCTGCGTCTCACCGCTTGTTCGCACGGGGAGTATTATCGGTGTCACACTGCTTGTTCCCAGGGGGAGTAATATCGGCGCTACACCGCTTGTTCCCGGACGGGACGCTATTCAGGGAACACCTCTTGTTCCCAGGGGGATGATTATCAGCGTCACACTGCTTGTTCCCGGACGGGACGCTATACAGGGAACACCTCTTGTTACCAGGGGGAGTATTATCAGCGTCACACTGATTGTTCCCAGACGGGACGCTATTCTCGAGACACCTCTTGTTCCCAGGGGCAGTTTTATCAGAATCACACCTCTTGTTCCCGGACGGGACGCTATTCAGGGAACACCTCTTGTTCCCAGGGGGAGTGCTATCTGCGTCACACCACATGTTCCCGGGGGACTATTATCAGCATCACACTGCTTGTTCCCCAGGGGAGTGCTATCTGCGTAACACCACTTGTTCCCGGGGGAGTATTATCAGCGTCACACTGCTTGTTCCCAGGGGGAGTTTTATCCACGCTACACCGCTTGTTCCCAGACGTGATGCTATTCAGGGAACACCTCTTGTTCCCAGGTGGAGTATTATCGGCGTCACATTGCTTGTTCCCAGGGGGAGTTTTATCCGCGCTACACCGCTTGTTCCCGGACGGGACGCTATTCATGAAACACCTCTTCTTCCCAGGGGGAGTTTTATCCGCGCTACACCACTTGTTCCCGGACGGGACGCTATACAGGGAACACCTCTTGTTCCCAGGGGGAGTATTATCAGCGTCACACTGCTTGTTCCCGGACGGGACGCTATTCAGGGAACACTTCTTGTTCCCAGGGGGAGTTTTATCCGCGAACACCGCTTGTTCCCGGACGGGACGCTATCCAGGGAACACCTCTTGTTCCCAGGGGGATTTTTATCAGCGTCACACCGCTTGTTCACGGACAGGACGCTATTCAGGGAACACCTCTTGTTCCTAGGGGGAGGATTATCAGCGTCACACTGCTTGTTCCCGGACGGGACGCTATACAGGGAACACCTCTTGTTACCAGGGGGAGTATTATCAGCTTTACACTGATTGTTCCCGGACGGGACGCTATTCACGAGACACCTCTTGTTCCCAGGGGGAGTTTTATCAGCATCACACCGCTTGTTCCCGGACGGGACGCTATTCAGGGAACACCTCTTGTTCCCCGGGGGAGATCTGCGTCTCACCACTTGTTCGCACGGGGAGTATTATCGGCGTCACACTGCTTGTTCCCAGGGGGAGTGCTATCTTCGTCACACTGCTTGTTCCCGGGGGAGTATTATCAGCGTGACACTGCTTGTTCCCAGGGGGAGTTTTATCAGCGTCACACCGCTTGTTCCCGGGGGAGTATTATCAGCGTCACACTGCTTGTTCCCGGACGGGACGCTATTCAGGGAACACCTCTTGTTCCCAGGGGGAGTTTTATCAGCGTCACACTGCTTGTTCCCAGGGGGAGTTTTATCCGCGCTACACCGCTTGTTCCCGGACGGGACGCTATTCAGGGAACACCTCTTGTTCCCAGGGGGAGTATTATCGGCGTCACACCGCTTGTTCCCGGGGGAGTATTATCAGCATCACACTGCTTATTCCCAGGGGGAGTGCTATCTGCGTCACACCACTTGTTCCCAGGGGGACTATTATCAGCATCACACTGCTTGTTCCCCAGGGGAGTGCTATCTGCGTCTCACCGCTTGTTCGCACGGGGAGTATTATCGGCGTCACACTGCTTGTTCCCAGGGGGAATAATATCGGCGCTACACCGCTAGTTCCCGGACGGGACGCTATTCAGGTAACAACTCTTGTTCCCAGGGGGAGTTTTATCAGCGTCACACCGCTTGTTCACGGACAGGACGCTATTCAGGGAACACCTCTTGTTCCCAGGGGGAGGATTATCAGCGTCACACTGCTTGTTCTCGGACGGAACGCTATACAGGGAACACCTCTTGTTACCAGGGGGAGTATTATCAGCTTCACACTGATTGTTCCCGGACGGGACGCTATTCCCGAGACACCTCTTCTTCCCAGGGGGAGTTTTATCAGCATCACACCGCTTGTTCCCGGACGGGACGCTAATCAGGGAACACCTCTTGTTCCCCGGGGGAGATCTGCGTCTCACCGCTTGTTCGCACGGGGAGTATTATCGGCGTCACACTGCTTGTTCCCAGGGGGAGTGCTATCTTCGTCACACCGCTTGTTCCCGGACGGGACGCTATTCAGGGAACACCTCTTGTTCCCAGGGGGAGTATTATCAGTGTCACACTGCTTGTTCCCAGGGGGAGTTTTATCCGCGCTACACCGCTTGTTCCCGGGGGAGTATTATCAGCGTCACACTGCTTCGTCCCAGGGGGAGTGCTATCTGCGTCTCACCGCTTGTTCGCACGGGGAGTATTATCAGCGTCACACTGCTTCGTCCCAGGGGGAGTGCTATCTGCGTCACACCGCTTGTTCCCGGGGGAGTATTATCAGCGTGACACTGCTTGTTCCCAGGGGGAGTTTTATCCGCGCTACACCGCTTGTTCCCAGACGTGACGCTATTCAGGGAACACGTCTTGTTCCCAGGGGGAGTATTATCGGCGTCATACTGATTGTTCCCAGGGGGAGTTTTATCCGCGCTACACCGCTTGTTCCCGGACGGAACGCTATTCAGGGAACACCTCTTGTTCTCAGGGGGAGGATTATCAGCATCACACTGCTTGTTCCCGGACGGGACGCTATTCACGAGACACTTCTTGTTCCCAGGGGGAGTATTATCAGCGTCACACCGCTTGTTCCCGGACGGGACGCTATTCAGGCAACACCACTTGTTCCCAGGGGGAGTGCTATCTGCGTCACACCACTTGTTCCCGGGGGACTATTATCAGCATCACACTGCTTGTTCCCCAGGGGAGTGCTATCTGCGTCTCACCGCTTGTTCGCACGGGGAGTATTATCGGCGTCACACTGCTTGTTCCCAGGGGGGTGCTATCTTCGTCACACCGCTTGTTCCCGGGGGAGTATTATCAGCGTGACACTGCTTGTTCCCAGGGGGAGTTTTATCCGCGCTACACCGCTTATTCCCAGACGGGACGCCATTCACGAAACACCTCTTCTTCCCAGGGGGAGTTTTATCAGCGTCACACCGCTTGTTCCCGGGGGAGTATTATCAGCGTCACACCGCTTGTTCCCGGACGGGACGCTATTCAAGGAACACCTCTTGTTCCCAGGGGGAGTATTATCAGCGTCACACTGCTTGTTCCCAGTGGGAGTTTTATCCGCGCTACACCGCTTCTTCCCGGACGGGACGCTATTCAGGGAACACCTCTTCTTCCCAGGGGGAGTTTTATCAGCGTCACACCGCTTGTTCCCGGGGGAGTATTATCAGCGTCACACCACTTGTTCCCAGGGGGAGTATTATCAGCGTCACACTGCTTGTTCCCAGGGGGAGTTTTATCCGCGCTACACCGCTTGCTCCCAGACGGGACGCTATTCAGGGAACACCTCTTGTTCCCAGGGGGATTTTTATCAGCGTCACAACGCTTGTTCAGGGACAGGACGCTATTCAGGGAACACCTCTTGTTCCTAGGGGGAGGATTATCAGCGTCACACTGCTTGTTCCCGGACGGGACGCTATACAGGGAACACCTCTTGTTACCAGGGGGCGTATTATCAGCTTTACACTGATTGTTCCCGGACGGGACGCTATTCACGAGACACCTCTTGTTCCCAGGGGGAGTTTTATCAGCATCACACCGCTTGTTCCCGGACGGGACGCTATTCAGGGAACACCTCTTGTTCCCCGGGGGAGATCTGCGTCTCACCGCTTGTTCGCACGGGGAGTATTATCGGCGTCACACTGCTTGTTCCCAGGGGGAGTGCTATCTTCGTCACACTGCTTGTTCCTGGGGGAGTATTATCAGCGTGACACTGCTTGTTCCCAGGGGGAGTTTTATCAGCGTCACACCGCTTGTTCCCGGGGGAGTATTATCAGCGTCACACCGCTTGTTCCCGGACGGGACGCTATTCAGGGAACACCTCTTGTTCCCAGGGGGAGTTTTATCAGCATCACACTGCTTGTTCCCAGGGGGAGTTTTATCCGCGCTACACCGCTTGTTCCCGGACGGGACGCTATTCACGAAACACCTCTTCTTCCCAGGGGGAGTTTTATCAGCATCACACCGCTTGTTCCCGGGGGAGTATTATCAGCGTCACACCACTTGTTCCCAGGGGGAGTATTATCAGCGTCACACTGCTTGTTCCCAGGGGGAGTAATATCGGCGCTACACCGCTTGTTCCCGGACGGGACACTATATAGAGAACACCTCTTGTTCCCAGGGAGAGGATTATCAGCATCACACTGCTTGTTCCCGGACGGGACGCTATACAGGGAACACCTCTTGTTACCAGGGGGAGTAATATCGGCGCTACACCGCTTCTTCCCGGACGGTACGCTATACAGGGAACACCTCTTGTTCCCCAGGGGAGTGCTATCTGCGTAACACCACTTGTTCCCGGGGGAGTATTATCAGCGTCACACTGCTTGTTCCCAGGGGGAGTTTTATCCACGCTACACCGCTTGTTCCCAGACGTGACGCTATTCAGGGAACACCTCTTGTTGCCAGGGGGAGGATTATCAGCATCACACTGCTTGTTCCCGGACGGGACGCTATACAGGGAACACCTCTTGTTACCAGGGGGAGTATTATCAGCGTCACACTGATTGTTCCCAGACGGGACGCTATTCACGAGACACCTCTTGTTCCCAGGGGCAGTTTTATCAGCATCACACCGCTTGTTCCCGGACGGGACGCTATTCAGGGAACACCTCTTGTCCCCAGGGTAGTGCTATCTGCGTAACACCACTTGTTCCCGGGGGAGTATTATCAGCATCACACTGCTTGTTCCCAGGGGGAGTTTTATCCACGCTACACCGCTTGCTCCCAGACGTGACGCTATTCAGGGAACACCTCTTGTTCCCAGGGGGAGTATTATCGGCGTCACACTGCTTGTTCCCAGGGGGAGTTTTATACACGCTACACCGCTTGTTCCCGGACGGGACGCTATACAGGGAACACCTCTTGTTCCCAGGGGGAGTGCTATCTGCGTCACACCACTTGTTCCCGGGGGACTATTATCAGCATCACACTGCTTGTTCTCCGGGGGAGTGCTATCTGCGTCTCACCGCTTGTTCGCACGGGGAGTATTATCGGTGTCACACTGCTTGTTCCCAGGGGGAGTAATATCGGCGCTACACCGCTTGTTCCCGGACGGGACGCTATTCAGGGAACACCTCTTGTTCCCAGGGGGATGATTATCAGCGTCACACTGCTTGTTCCCGGACGGGACGCTATACAGGGAACACCTCTTGTTACCAGGGGGAGTATTATCAGCGTCACACTGATTGTTCCCAGACGGGACGCTATTCTCGAGACACCTCTTGTTCCCAGGGGCAGTTTTATCAGAATCACACCTCTTGTTCCCGGACGGGACGCTATTCAGGGAACACCTCTTGTTCCCAGGGGGAGTGCTATCTGCGTCACACCACATGTTCCCGGGGGACTATTATCAGCATCACACTGCTTGTTCCCCAGGGGAGTGCTATCTGCGTAACACCACTTGTTCCCGGGGGAGTATTATCAGCGTCACACTGCTTGTTCCCAGGGGGAGTTTTATCCACGCTACACCGCTTGTTCCCAGACGTGATGCTATTCAGGGAACACCTCTTGTTCCCAGGTGGAGTATTATCGGCGTCACATTGCTTGTTCCCAGGGGGAGTTTTATCCGCGCTACACCGCTTGTTCCCGGACGGGACGCTATTCATGAAACACCTCTTCTTCCCAGGGGGAGTTTTATCCGCGCTACACCACTTGTTCCCGGACGGGACGCTATACAGGGAACACCTCTTGTTCCCAGGGGGAGTATTATCAGCGTCACACTGCTTGTTCCCGGACGGGACGCTATTCACGAGACACTTCTTGTTCCCACGGGGAGTATTATCAGCTTCACACTGCTTGTTCCCAGGGGGAGTAATATCGGCGCCACACTGCTTGTTCCCGGACGGGCCGCTATTCAGGGAACACTTCTTGTTCCCAGGGGGAGTTTTATCCGCGAACACCGCTTGTTCCCGGACGGGACGCTATCCAGGGAACACCTCTTGTTCCCAGGGGGATTTTTATCAGCGTCACACCGCTTGTTCACGGACAGGACGCTATTCAGGGAACACCTCTTGTTCCTAGGGGGAGGATTATCAGCGTCACACTGCTTGTTCCCGGACGGGACGCTATACAGGGAACACCTCTTGTTACCAGGGGGAGTATTATCAGCTTTACACTGATTGTTCCCGGACGGGACGCTATTCACGAGACACCTCTTGTTCCCAGGGGGAGTTTTATCAGCATCACACCGCTTGTTCCCGGACGGGACGCTATTCAGGGAACACCTCTTGTTCCCCGGGGGAGATCTGCGTCTCACCACTTGTTCGCACGGGGAGTATTATCGGCGTCACACTGCTTGTTCCCAGGGGGAGTGCTATCTTCGTCACACTGCTTGTTCCCGGGGGAGTATTATCAGCGTGACACTGCTTGTTCCCAGGGGGAGTTTTATCAGCGTCACACCGCTTGTTCCCGGGGGAGTATTATCAGCGTCACACTGCTTGTTCCCGGACGGGACGCTATTCAGGGAACACCTCTTGTTCCCAGGGGGAGTTTTATCAGCGTCACACTGCTTGTTCCCAGGGGGAGTTTTATCCGCGCTACACCGCTTGTTCCCGGACGGGACGCTATTCAGGGAACACCTCTTGTTCCCAGGGGGAGTATTATCGGCGTCACACCGCTTGTTCCCGGGGGAGTATTATCAGCATCACACTGCTTATTCCCAGGGGGAGTGCTATCTGCGTCACACCACTTGTTCCCAGGGGGACTATTATCAGCATCACACTGCTTGTTCCCCAGGGGAGTGCTATCTGCGTCTCACCGCTTGTTCGCACGGGGAGTATTATCGGCGTCACACTGCTTGTTCCCAGGGGGAATAATATCGGCGCTACACCGCTAGTTCCCGGACGGGACGCTATTCAGGTAACAACTCTTGTTCCCAGGGGGAGTTTTATCAGCGTCACACCGCTTGTTCACGGACAGGACGCTATTCAGGGAACACCTCTTGTTCCCAGGGGGAGGATTATCAGCGTCACACTGCTTGTTCTCGGACGGAACGCTATACAGGGAACACCTCTTGTTACCAGGGGGAGTATTATCAGCTTCACACTGATTGTTCCCGGACGGGACGCTATTCCCGAGACACCTCTTCTTCCCAGGGGGAGTTTTATCAGCATCACACCGCTTGTTCCCGGACGGGACGCTAATCAGGGAACACCTCTTGTTCCCCGGGGGAGATCTGCGTCTCACCGCTTGTTCGCACGGGGAGTATTATCGGCGTCACACTGCTTGTTCCCAGGGGGAGTGCTATCTTCGTCACACCGCTTGTTCCCGGACGGGACGCTATTCAGGGAACACCTCTTGTTCCCAGGGGGAGTATTATCAGTGTCACACTGCTTGTTCCCAGGGGGAGTTTTATCCGCGCTACACCGCTTGTTCCCGGGGGAGTATTATCAGCGTCACACTGCTTCGTCCCAGGGGGAGTGCTATCTGCGTCTCACCGCTTGTTCGCACGGGGAGTATTATCAGCGTCACACTGCTTCGTCCCAGGGGGAGTGCTATCTGCGTCACACCGCTTGTTCCCGGGGGAGTATTATCAGCGTGACACTGCTTGTTCCCAGGGGGAGTTTTATCCGCGCTACACCGCTTGTTCCCAGACGTGACGCTATTCAGGGAACACGTCTTGTTCCCAGGGGGAGTATTATCGGCGTCATACTGCTTGTTCCCAGGGGGAGTTTTATCCGCGCTACACCGCTTGTTCCCGGACGGAACGCTATTCAGGGAACACCTCTTGTTCTCAGGGGGAGGATTATCAGCATCACACTGCTTGTTCCCGGACGGGACGCTATTCACGAGACACTTCTTGTTCCCAGGGGGAGTATTATCAGCGTCACACCGCTTGTTCCCGGACGGGACGCTATTCAGGCAACACCACTTGTTCCCAGGGGGAGTGCTATCTGCGTCACACCACTTGTTCCCGGGGGACTATTATCAGCATCACACTGCTTGTTCCCCAGGGGAGTGCTATCTGCGTCTCACCGCTTGTTCGCACGGGGAGTATTATCGGCGTCACACTGCTTGTTCCCAGGGGGGTGCTATCTTCGTCACACCGCTTGTTCCCGGGGGAGTATTATCAGCGTGACACTGCTTGTTCCCAGGGGGAGTTTTATCCGCGCTACACCGCTTATTCCCAGACGGGACGCCATTCACGAAACACCTCTTCTTCCCAGGGGGAGTTTTATCAGCGTCACACCGCTTGTTCCCGGGGGAGTATTATCAGCGTCACACCGCTTGTTCCCGGACGGGACGCTATTCAAGGAACACCTCTTGTTCCCAGGGGGAGTATTATCAGCGTCACACTGCTTGTTCCCAGTGGGAGTTTTATCCGCGCTACACCGCTTCTTCCCGGACGGGACGCTATTCAGGGAACACCTCTTCTTCCCAGGGGGAGTTTTATCAGCGTCACACCGCTTGTTCCCGGGGGAGTATTATCAGCGTCACACCACTTGTTCCCAGGGGGAGTATTATCAGCGTCACACTGCTTGTTCCCAGGGGGAGTTTTATCCGCGCTACACCGCTTGCTCCCAGACGGGACGCTATTCAGGGAACACCTCTTGTTCCCAGGGGGATTTTTATCAGCGTCACAACGCTTGTTCAGGGACAGGACGCTATTCAGGGAACACCTCTTGTTCCTAGGGGGAGGATTATCAGCGTCACACTGCTTGTTCCCGGACGGGACGCTATACAGGGAACACCTCTTGTTACCAGGGGGCGTATTATCAGCTTTACACTGATTGTTCCCGGACGGGACGCTATTCACGAGACACCTCTTGTTCCCAGGGGGAGTTTTATCAGCATCACACCGCTTGTTCCCGGACGGGACGCTATTCAGGGAACACCTCTTGTTCCCCGGGGGAGATCTGCGTCTCACCGCTTGTTCGCACGGGGAGTATTATCGGCGTCACACTGCTTGTTCCCAGGGGGAGTGCTATCTTCGTCACACTGCTTGTTCCTGGGGGAGTATTATCAGCGTGACACTGCTTGTTCCCAGGGGGAGTTTTATCAGCGTCACACCGCTTGTTCCCGGGGGAGTATTATCAGCGTCACACCGCTTGTTCCCGGACGGGACGCTATTCAGGGAACACCTCTTGTTCCCAGGGGGAGTTTTATCAGCATCACACTGCTTGTTCCCAGGGGGAGTTTTATCCGCGCTACACCGCTTGTTCCCGGACGGGACGCTATTCACGAAACACCTCTTCTTCCCAGGGGGAGTTTTATCAGCATCACACCGCTTGTTCCCGGGGGAGTATTATCAGCGTCACACCACTTGTTCCCAGGGGGAGTATTATCAGCGTCACACTGCTTGTTCCCAGGGGGAGTAATATCGGCGCTACACCGCTTGTTCCCGGACGGGACACTATATAGAGAACACCTCTTGTTCCCAGGGAGAGGATTATCAGCATCACACTGCTTGTTCCCGGACGGGACGCTATACAGGGAACACCTCTTGTTACCAGGGGGAGTAATATCGGCGCTACACCGCTTCTTCCCGGACGGTACGCTATACAGGGAACACCTCTTGTTCCCCAGGGGAGTGCTATCTGCGTAACACCACTTGTTCCCGGGGGAGTATTATCAGCGTCACACTGCTTGTTCCCAGGGGGAGTTTTATCCACGCTACACCGCTTGTTCCCAGACGTGACGCTATTCAGGGAACACCTCTTGTTGCCAGGGGGAGGATTATCAGCATCACACTGCTTGTTCCCGGACGGGACGCTATACAGGGAACACCTCTTGTTACCAGGGGGAGTATTATCAGCGTCACACTGATTGTTCCCAGACGGGACGCTATTCACGAGACACCTCTTGTTCCCAGGGGCAGTTTTATCAGCATCACACCGCTTGTTCCCGGACGGGACGCTATTCAGGGAACACCTCTTGTCCCCAGGGTAGTGCTATCTGCGTAACACCACTTGTTCCCGGGGGAGTATTATCAGCATCACACTGCTTGTTCCCAGGGGGAGTTTTATCCACGCTACACCGCTTGCTCCCAGACGTGACGCTATTCAGGGAACACCTCTTGTTCCCAGGGGGAGTATTATCGGCGTCACACTGCTTGTTCCCAGGGGGAGTTTTATACACGCTACACCGCTTGTTCCCGGACGGGACGCTATACAGGGAACACCTCTTGTTCCCAGGGGGAGTGCTATCTGCGTCACACCACTTGTTCCCGGGGGACTATTATCAGCATCACACTGCTTGTTCTCCGGGGGAGTGCTATCTGCGTCTCACCGCTTGTTCGCACGGGGAGTATTATCGGTGTCACACTGCTTGTTCCCAGGGGGAGTAATATCGGCGCTACACCGCTTGTTCCCGGACGGGACGCTATTCAGGGAACACCTCTTGTTCCCAGGGGGATGATTATCAGCGTCACACTGCTTGTTCCCGGACGGGACGCTATACAGGGAACACCTCTTGTTACCAGGGGGAGTATTATCAGCGTCACACTGATTGTTCCCAGACGGGACGCTATTCTCGAGACACCTCTTGTTCCCAGGGGCAGTTTTATCAGAATCACACCTCTTGTTCCCGGACGGGACGCTATTCAGGGAACACCTCTTGTTCCCAGGGGGAGTGCTATCTGCGTCACACCACATGTTCCCGGGGGACTATTATCAGCATCACACTGCTTGTTCCCCAGGGGAGTGCTATCTGCGTAACACCACTTGTTCCCGGGGGAGTATTATCAGCGTCACACTGCTTGTTCCCAGGGGGAGTTTTATCCACGCTACACCGCTTGTTCCCAGACGTGATGCTATTCAGGGAACACCTCTTGTTCCCAGGTGGAGTATTATCGGCGTCACATTGCTTGTTCCCAGGGGGAGTTTTATCCGCGCTACACCGCTTGTTCCCGGACGGGACGCTATTCATGAAACACCTCTTCTTCCCAGGGGGAGTTTTATCCGCGCTACACCACTTGTTCCCGGACGGGACGCTATACAGGGAACACCTCTTGTTCCCAGGGGGAGTATTATCAGCGTCACACTGCTTGTTCCCGGACGGGACGCTATTCACGAGACACTTCTTGTTCCCACGGGGAGTATTATCAGCTTCACACTGCTTGTTCCCAGGGGGAGTAATATCGGCGCCACACTGCTTGTTCCCGGACGGGACGCTATTCAGGGAACACTTCTTGTTCCCAGGGGGAGTTTTATCCGCGAACACCGCTTGTTCCCGGACGGGACGCTATCCAGGGAACACCTCTTGTTCCCAGGGGGATTTTTATCAGCGTCACACCGCTTGTTCACGGACAGGACGCTATTCAGGGAACACCTCTTGTTCCTAGGGGGAGGATTATCAGCGTCACACTGCTTGTTCCCGGACGGGACGCTATACAGGGAACACCTCTTGTTACCAGGGGGAGTATTATCAGCTTTACACTGATTGTTCCCGGACGGGACGCTATTCACGAGACACCTCTTGTTCCCAGGGGGAGTTTTATCAGCATCACACCGCTTGTTCCCGGACGGGACGCTATTCAGGGAACACCTCTTGTTCCCCGGGGGAGATCTGCGTCTCACCACTTGTTCGCACGGGGAGTATTATCGGCGTCACACTGCTTGTTCCCAGGGGGAGTGCTATCTTCGTCACACTGCTTGTTCCCGGGGGAGTATTATCAGCGTGACACTGCTTGTTCCCAGGGGGAGTTTTATCAGCGTCACACCGCTTGTTCCCGGGGGAGTATTATCAGCGTCACACTGCTTGTTCCCGGACGGGACGCTATTCAGGGAACACCTCTTGTTCCCAGGGGGAGTTTTATCAGCGTCACACTGCTTGTTCCCAGGGGGAGTTTTATCCGCGCTACACCGCTTGTTCCCGGACGGGACGCTATTCAGGGAACACCTCTTGTTCCCAGGGGGAGTATTATCGGCGTCACACCGCTTGTTCCCGGGGGAGTATTATCAGCATCACACTGCTTATTCCCAGGGGGAGTGCTATCTGCGTCACACCACTTGTTCCCAGGGGGACTATTATCAGCATCACACTGCTTGTTCCCCAGGGGAGTGCTATCTGCGTCTCACCGCTTGTTCGCACGGGGAGTATTATCGGCGTCACACTGCTTGTTCCCAGGGGGAATAATATCGGCGCTACACCGCTAGTTCCCGGACGGGACGCTATTCAGGTAACAACTCTTGTTCCCAGGGGGAGTTTTATCAGCGTCACACCGCTTGTTCACGGACAGGACGCTATTCAGGGAACACCTCTTGTTCCCAGGGGGAGGATTATCAGCGTCACACTGCTTGTTCTCGGACGGAACGCTATACAGGGAACACCTCTTGTTACCAGGGGGAGTATTATCAGCTTCACACTGATTGTTCCCGGACGGGACGCTATTCCCGAGACACCTCTTCTTCCCAGGGGGAGTTTTATCAGCATCACACCGCTTGTTCCCGGACGGGACGCTAATCAGGGAACACCTCTTGTTCCCCGGGGGAGATCTGCGTCTCACCGCTTGTTCGCACGGGGAGTATTATCGGCGTCACACTGCTTGTTCCCAGGGGGAGTGCTATCTTCGTCACACCGCTTGTTCCCGGACGGGACGCTATTCAGGGAACACCTCTTGTTCCCAGGGGGAGTATTATCAGTGTCACACTGCTTGTTCCCAGGGGGAGTTTTATCCGCGCTACACCGCTTGTTCCCGGGGGAGTATTATCAGCGTCACACTGCTTCGTCCCAGGGGGAGTGCTATCTGCGTCTCACCGCTTGTTCGCACGGGGAGTATTATCAGCGTCACACTGCTTCGTCCCAGGGGGAGTGCTATCTGCGTCACACCGCTTGTTCCCGGGGGAGTATTATCAGCGTGACACTGCTTGTTCCCAGGGGGAGTTTTATCCGCGCTACACCGCTTGTTCCCAGACGTGACGCTATTCAGGGAACACGTCTTGTTCCCAGGGGGAGTATTATCGGCGTCATACTGCTTGTTCCCAGGGGGAGTTTTATCCGCGCTACACCGCTTGTTCCCGGACGGAACGCTATTCAGGGAACACCTCTTGTTCTCAGGGGGAGGATTATCAGCATCACACTGCTTGTTCCCGGACGGGACGCTATTCACGAGACACTTCTTGTTCCCAGGGGGAGTATTATCAGCGTCACACCGCTTGTTCCCGGACGGGACGCTATTCAGGGAACACCACTTGTTCCCAGGGGGAGTGCTATCTGCGTCACACCACTTGTTCCCGGGGGACTATTATCAGCATCACACTGCTTGTTCCCCAGGGGAGTGCTATCTGCGTCTCACCGCTTGTTCGCACGGGGAGTATTATCGGCGTCACACTGCTTGTTCCCAGGGGGGTGCTATCTTCGTCACACCGCTTGTTCCCGGGGGAGTATTATCAGCGTGACACTGCTTGTTCCCAGGGGGAGTTTTATCCGCGCTACACCGCTTATTCCCAGACGGGACGCCATTCACGAAACACCTCTTCTTCCCAGGGGGAGTTTTATCAGCGTCACACCGCTTGTTCCCGGGGGAGTATTATCAGCGTCACACCGCTTGTTCCCGGACGGGACGCTATTCAAGGAACACCTCTTGTTCCCAGGGGGAGTATTATCAGCGTCACACTGCTTGTTCCCAGTGGGAGTTTTATCCGCGCTACACCGCTTCTTCCCGGACGGGACGCTATTCAGGGAACACCTCTTCTTCCCAGGGGGAGTTTTATCAGCGTCACACCGCTTGTTCCCGGGGGAGTATTATCAGCGTCACACCACTTGTTCCCAGGGGGAGTATTATCAGCGTCACACTGCTTGTTCCCAGGGGGAGTTTTATCCGCGCTACACCGCTTGTTCCCAGACGTGACGCTATTCAGGGAACACCTCTTGTTCCCAGGGGGAGTATAATCAGCATCACACTGCTTGTTCCCGGACGGGACGCTATTCACGAGACACTTCTTGTTCCCAGGGGGAGTATTATCAGCGTCACACCGCTTGTTTCCGGACGGGACGCTATTCAGGGAACACCTCTTGTTCCCAGGGGGAGTGCTATCTGCGTCACACCACTTGTTCCCGTGGGACTATTATCAGCATCACACTGCTTGTTCCCCAGGGGAGTACTATCTGCGTCTCACCGCTTGTTCGCACGGGGAGTATTATCGGCGTCACACTGCTTGTTCCCAGGGGGAATAATATCGGCGCTACACTGCTAGTTCCCGGACGGGACGCTATTCAGGGAACACCTCTTGTTCCCAGGGGGAGTTTTAACAGCATCACACCGCTTGTTCACGGACAGGACGCTATTCAGGGAACACCTCTTGTTCCCAGGGGGAGGATTATCAGCGTCACACTGCTTGTTCCCGGACGGGACGCTATACAGGGAACACCTCTTGTTACCAGGGGGAGTTTTATCAGCATCACACCGCTTGTTCCCGGACGGGACACTATTCAGGGAACACCTCTTGTTCCCCGGGGGAGATCTGCGTCTCTCCGCCTGTTCGCACGGGGAGTATTATCGGCGTCACACTGCTTGTTCCCAGGGGGAGTGCTATCTTCGTCACACTGCTTGTTCCCGGGGGAGTATTAACAGCGTGACACTGCTTGTTCCCAGGGGGAGTTTTATCCGCGCTACACCGCTTATTCCCAGACGGGACGCCATTCACGAAACACCTCTTCTTCCCAGGGGGAGTTTTATCAGCGTCACACCGCTTGTTCCCGGGGGAGTATTATCAGCGTCACACCGCTTGTTCCCGGACGGGACGCTATTCAAGGAACACCTCTTGTTCCCAGGGGGAGTATTATCAGCGTCACACTGCTTGTTCCCAGTGGGAGTTTTATCCGCGCTACACCGCTTCTTCCCGGACGGGACGCTATTCAGGGAACACCTCTTCTTCCCAGGGGGAGTTTTATCAGCGTCACACCGCTTGTTCCCGGGGGAGTATTATCAGCGTCACACCACTTGTTCCCAGGGGGAGTATTATCAGCGTCACACTGCTTGTTCCCAGGGGGAGTTTTATCCGCGCTACACCGCTTGCTCCCAGACGGGACGCTATTCAGGGAACACCTCTTGTTCCCAGGGGGATTTTTATCAGCGTCACAACGCTTGTTCAGGGACAGGACGCTATTCAGGGAACACCTCTTGTTCCTAGGGGGAGGATTATCAGCGTCACACTGCTTGTTCCCGGACGGGACGCTATACAGGGAACACCTCTTGTTACCAGGGGGCGTATTATCAGCTTTACACTGATTGTTCCCGGACGGGACGCTATTCACGAGACACCTCTTGTTCCCAGGGGGAGTTTTATCAGCATCACACCGCTTGTTCCCGGACGGGACGCTATTCAGGGAACACCTCTTGTTCCCCGGGGGAGATCTGCGTCTCACCGCTTGTTCGCACGGGGAGTATTATCGGCGTCACACTGCTTGTTCCCAGGGGGAGTGCTATCTTCGTCACACTGCTTGTTCCTGGGGGAGTATTATCAGCGTGACACTGCTTGTTCCCAGGGGGAGTTTTATCAGCGTCACACCGCTTGTTCCCGGGGGAGTATTATCAGCGTCACACCGCTTGTTCCCGGACGGGACGCTATTCAGGGAACACCTCTTGTTCCCAGGGGGAGTTTTATCAGCATCACACTGCTTGTTCCCAGGGGGAGTTTTATCCGCGCTACACCGCTTGTTCCCGGACGGGACGCTATTCACGAAACACCTCTTCTTCCCAGGGGGAGTTTTATCAGCATCACACCGCTTGTTCCCGGGGGAGTATTATCAGCGTCACACCACTTGTTCCCAGGGGGAGTATTATCAGCGTCACACTGCTTGTTCCCAGGGGGAGTAATATCGGCGCTACACCGCTTGTTCCCGGACGGGACACTATATAGAGAACACCTCTTGTTCCCAGGGAGAGGATTATCAGCATCACACTGCTTGTTCCCGGACGGGACGCTATACAGGGAACACCTCTTGTTACCAGGGGGAGTAATATCGGCGCTACACCGCTTCTTCCCGGACGGTACGCTATACAGGGAACACCTCTTGTTCCCCAGGGGAGTGCTATCTGCGTAACACCACTTGTTCCCGGGGGAGTATTATCAGCGTCACACTGCTTGTTCCCAGGGGGAGTTTTATCCACGCTACACCGCTTGTTCCCAGACGTGACGCTATTCAGGGAACACCTCTTGTTGCCAGGGGGAGGATTATCAGCATCACACTGCTTGTTCCCGGACGGGACGCTATACAGGGAACACCTCTTGTTACCAGGGGGAGTATTATCAGCGTCACACTGATTGTTCCCAGACGGGACGCTATTCACGAGACACCTCTTGTTCCCAGGGGCAGTTTTATCAGCATCACACCGCTTGTTCCCGGACGGGACGCTATTCAGGGAACACCTCTTGTCCCCAGGGTAGTGCTATCTGCGTAACACCACTTGTTCCCGGGGGAGTATTATCAGCATCACACTGCTTGTTCCCAGGGGGAGTTTTATCCACGCTACACCGCTTGCTCCCAGACGTGACGCTATTCAGGGAACACCTCTTGTTCCCAGGGGGAGTATTATCGGCGTCACACTGCTTGTTCCCAGGGGGAGTTTTATACACGCTACACCGCTTGTTCCCGGACGGGACGCTATACAGGGAACACCTCTTGTTCCCAGGGGGAGTGCTATCTGCGTCACACCACTTGTTCCCGGGGGACTATTATCAGCATCACACTGCTTGTTCTCCGGGGGAGTGCTATCTGCGTCTCACCGCTTGTTCGCACGGGGAGTATTATCGGTGTCACACTGCTTGTTCCCAGGGGGAGTAATATCGGCGCTACACCGCTTGTTCCCGGACGGGACGCTATTCAGGGAACACCTCTTGTTCCCAGGGGGATGATTATCAGCGTCACACTGCTTGTTCCCGGACGGGACGCTATACAGGGAACACCTCTTGTTACCAGGGGGAGTATTATCAGCGTCACACTGATTGTTCCCAGACGGGACGCTATTCTCGAGACACCTCTTGTTCCCAGGGGCAGTTTTATCAGAATCACACCTCTTGTTCCCGGACGGGACGCTATTCAGGGAACACCTCTTGTTCCCAGGGGGAGTGCTATCTGCGTCACACCACATGTTCCCGGGGGACTATTATCAGCATCACACTGCTTGTTCCCCAGGGGAGTGCTATCTGCGTAACACCACTTGTTCCCGGGGGAGTATTATCAGCGTCACACTGCTTGTTCCCAGGGGGAGTTTTATCCACGCTACACCGCTTGTTCCCAGACGTGATGCTATTCAGGGAACACCTCTTGTTCCCAGGTGGAGTATTATCGGCGTCACATTGCTTGTTCCCAGGGGGAGTTTTATCCGCGCTACACCGCTTGTTCCCGGACGGGACGCTATTCATGAAACACCTCTTCTTCCCAGGGGGAGTTTTATCCGCGCTACACCACTTGTTCCCGGACGGGACGCTATACAGGGAACACCTCTTGTTCCCAGGGGGAGTATTATCAGCGTCACACTGCTTGTTCCCGGACGGGACGCTATTCACGAGACACTTCTTGTTCCCACGGGGAGTATTATCAGCTTCACACTGCTTGTTCCCAGGGGGAGTAATATCGGCGCCACACTGCTTGTTCCCGGACGGGCCGCTATTCAGGGAACACTTCTTGTTCCCAGGGGGAGTTTTATCCGCGAACACCGCTTGTTCCCGGACGGGACGCTATCCAGGGAACACCTCTTGTTCCCAGGGGGATTTTTATCAGCGTCACACCGCTTGTTCACGGACAGGACGCTATTCAGGGAACACCTCTTGTTCCTAGGGGGAGGATTATCAGCGTCACACTGCTTGTTCCCGGACGGGACGCTATACAGGGAACACCTCTTGTTACCAGGGGGAGTATTATCAGCTTTACACTGATTGTTCCCGGACGGGACGCTATTCACGAGACACCTCTTGTTCCCAGGGGGAGTTTTATCAGCATCACACCGCTTGTTCCCGGACGGGACGCTATTCAGGGAACACCTCTTGTTCCCCGGGGGAGATCTGCGTCTCACCACTTGTTCGCACGGGGAGTATTATCGGCGTCACACTGCTTGTTCCCAGGGGGAGTGCTATCTTCGTCACACTGCTTGTTCCCGGGGGAGTATTATCAGCGTGACACTGCTTGTTCCCAGGGGGAGTTTTATCAGCGTCACACCGCTTGTTCCCGGGGGAGTATTATCAGCGTCACACTGCTTGTTCCCGGACGGGACGCTATTCAGGGAACACCTCTTGTTCCCAGGGGGAGTTTTATCAGCGTCACACTGCTTGTTCCCAGGGGGAGTTTTATCCGCGCTACACCGCTTGTTCCCGGACGGGACGCTATTCAGGGAACACCTCTTGTTCCCAGGGGGAGTATTATCGGCGTCACACCGCTTGTTCCCGGGGGAGTATTATCAGCATCACACTGCTTATTCCCAGGGGGAGTGCTATCTGCGTCACACCACTTGTTCCCAGGGGGACTATTATCAGCATCACACTGCTTGTTCCCCAGGGGAGTGCTATCTGCGTCTCACCGCTTGTTCGCACGGGGAGTATTATCGGCGTCACACTGCTTGTTCCCAGGGGGAATAATATCGGCGCTACACCGCTAGTTCCCGGACGGGACGCTATTCAGGTAACAACTCTTGTTCCCAGGGGGAGTTTTATCAGCGTCACACCGCTTGTTCACGGACAGGACGCTATTCAGGGAACACCTCTTGTTCCCAGGGGGAGGATTATCAGCGTCACACTGCTTGTTCTCGGACGGAACGCTATACAGGGAACACCTCTTGTTACCAGGGGGAGTATTATCAGCTTCACACTGATTGTTCCCGGACGGGACGCTATTCCCGAGACACCTCTTCTTCCCAGGGGGAGTTTTATCAGCATCACACCGCTTGTTCCCGGACGGGACGCTAATCAGGGAACACCTCTTGTTCCCCGGGGGAGATCTGCGTCTCACCGCTTGTTCGCACGGGGAGTATTATCGGCGTCACACTGCTTGTTCCCAGGGGGAGTGCTATCTTCGTCACACCGCTTGTTCCCGGACGGGACGCTATTCAGGGAACACCTCTTGTTCCCAGGGGGAGTATTATCAGTGTCACACTGCTTGTTCCCAGGGGGAGTTTTATCCGCGCTACACCGCTTGTTCCCGGGGGAGTATTATCAGCGTCACACTGCTTCGTCCCAGGGGGAGTGCTATCTGCGTCTCACCGCTTGTTCGCACGGGGAGTATTATCAGCGTCACACTGCTTCGTCCCAGGGGGAGTGCTATCTGCGTCACACCGCTTGTTCCCGGGGGAGTATTATCAGCGTGACACTGCTTGTTCCCAGGGGGAGTTTTATCCGCGCTACACCGCTTGTTCCCAGACGTGACGCTATTCAGGGAACACGTCTTGTTCCCAGGGGGAGTATTATCGGCGTCATACTGCTTGTTCCCAGGGGGAGTTTTATCCGCGCTACACCGCTTGTTCCCGGACGGAACGCTATTCAGGGAACACCTCTTGTTCTCAGGGGGAGGATTATCAGCATCACACTGCTTGTTCCCGGACGGGACGCTATTCACGAGACACTTCTTGTTCCCAGGGGGAGTATTATCAGCGTCACACCGCTTGTTCCCGGACGGGACGCTATTCAGGCAACACCACTTGTTCCCAGGGGGAGTGCTATCTGCGTCACACCACTTGTTCCCGGGGGACTATTATCAGCATCACACTGCTTGTTCCCCAGGGGAGTGCTATCTGCGTCTCACCGCTTGTTCGCACGGGGAGTATTATCGGCGTCACACTGCTTGTTCCCAGGGGGGTGCTATCTTCGTCACACCGCTTGTTCCCGGGGGAGTATTATCAGCGTGACACTGCTTGTTCCCAGGGGGAGTTTTATCCGCGCTACACCGCTTATTCCCAGACGGGACGCCATTCACGAAACACCTCTTCTTCCCAGGGGGAGTTTTATCAGCGTCACACCGCTTGTTCCCGGGGGAGTATTATCAGCGTCACACCGCTTGTTCCCGGACGGGACGCTATTCAAGGAACACCTCTTGTTCCCAGGGGGAGTATTATCAGCGTCACACTGCTTGTTCCCAGTGGGAGTTTTATCCGCGCTACACCGCTTCTTCCCGGACGGGACGCTATTCAGGGAACACCTCTTCTTCCCAGGGGGAGTTTTATCAGCGTCACACCGCTTGTTCCCGGGGGAGTATTATCAGCGTCACACCACTTGTTCCCAGGGGGAGTATTATCAGCGTCACACTGCTTGTTCCCAGGGGGAGTTTTATCCGCGCTACACCGCTTGCTCCCAGACGGGACGCTATTCAGGGAACACCTCTTGTTCCCAGGGGGATTTTTATCAGCGTCACAACGCTTGTTCAGGGACAGGACGCTATTCAGGGAACACCTCTTGTTCCTAGGGGGAGGATTATCAGCGTCACACTGCTTGTTCCCGGACGGGACGCTATACAGGGAACACCTCTTGTTACCAGGGGGCGTATTATCAGCTTTACACTGATTGTTCCCGGACGGGACGCTATTCACGAGACACCTCTTGTTCCCAGGGGGAGTTTTATCAGCATCACACCGCTTGTTCCCGGACGGGACGCTATTCAGGGAACACCTCTTGTTCCCCGGGGGAGATCTGCGTCTCACCGCTTGTTCGCACGGGGAGTATTATCGGCGTCACACTGCTTGTTCCCAGGGGGAGTGCTATCTTCGTCACACTGCTTGTTCCTGGGGGAGTATTATCAGCGTGACACTGCTTGTTCCCAGGGGGAGTTTTATCAGCGTCACACCGCTTGTTCCCGGGGGAGTATTATCAGCGTCACACCGCTTGTTCCCGGACGGGACGCTATTCAGGGAACACCTCTTGTTCCCAGGGGGAGTTTTATCAGCATCACACTGCTTGTTCCCAGGGGGAGTTTTATCCGCGCTACACCGCTTGTTCCCGGACGGGACGCTATTCACGAAACACCTCTTCTTCCCAGGGGGAGTTTTATCAGCATCACACCGCTTGTTCCCGGGGGAGTATTATCAGCGTCACACCACTTGTTCCCAGGGGGAGTATTATCAGCGTCACACTGCTTGTTCCCAGGGGGAGTAATATCGGCGCTACACCGCTTGTTCCCGGACGGGACACTATATAGAGAACACCTCTTGTTCCCAGGGAGAGGATTATCAGCATCACACTGCTTGTTCCCGGACGGGACGCTATACAGGGAACACCTCTTGTTACCAGGGGGAGTAATATCGGCGCTACACCGCTTCTTCCCGGACGGTACGCTATACAGGGAACACCTCTTGTTCCCCAGGGGAGTGCTATCTGCGTAACACCACTTGTTCCCGGGGGAGTATTATCAGCGTCACACTGCTTGTTCCCAGGGGGAGTTTTATCCACGCTACACCGCTTGTTCCCAGACGTGACGCTATTCAGGGAACACCTCTTGTTGCCAGGGGGAGGATTATCAGCATCACACTGCTTGTTCCCGGACGGGACGCTATACAGGGAACACCTCTTGTTACCAGGGGGAGTATTATCAGCGTCACACTGATTGTTCCCAGACGGGACGCTATTCACGAGACACCTCTTGTTCCCAGGGGCAGTTTTATCAGCATCACACCGCTTGTTCCCGGACGGGACGCTATTCAGGGAACACCTCTTGTCCCCAGGGTAGTGCTATCTGCGTAACACCACTTGTTCCCGGGGGAGTATTATCAGCATCACACTGCTTGTTCCCAGGGGGAGTTTTATCCACGCTACACCGCTTGCTCCCAGACGTGACGCTATTCAGGGAACACCTCTTGTTCCCAGGGGGAGTATTATCGGCGTCACACTGCTTGTTCCCAGGGGGAGTTTTATACACGCTACACCGCTTGTTCCCGGACGGGACGCTATACAGGGAACACCTCTTGTTCCCAGGGGGAGTGCTATCTGCGTCACACCACTTGTTCCCGGGGGACTATTATCAGCATCACACTGCTTGTTCTCCGGGGGAGTGCTATCTGCGTCTCACCGCTTGTTCGCACGGGGAGTATTATCGGTGTCACACTGCTTGTTCCCAGGGGGAGTAATATCGGCGCTACACCGCTTGTTCCCGGACGGGACGCTATTCAGGGAACACCTCTTGTTCCCAGGGGGATGATTATCAGCGTCACACTGCTTGTTCCCGGACGGGACGCTATACAGGGAACACCTCTTGTTACCAGGGGGAGTATTATCAGCGTCACACTGATTGTTCCCAGACGGGACGCTATTCTCGAGACACCTCTTGTTCCCAGGGGCAGTTTTATCAGAATCACACCTCTTGTTCCCGGACGGGACGCTATTCAGGGAACACCTCTTGTTCCCAGGGGGAGTGCTATCTGCGTCACACCACATGTTCCCGGGGGACTATTATCAGCATCACACTGCTTGTTCCCCAGGGGAGTGCTATCTGCGTAACACCACTTGTTCCCGGGGGAGTATTATCAGCGTCACACTGCTTGTTCCCAGGGGGAGTTTTATCCACGCTACACCGCTTGTTCCCAGACGTGATGCTATTCAGGGAACACCTCTTGTTCCCAGGTGGAGTATTATCGGCGTCACATTGCTTGTTCCCAGGGGGAGTTTTATCCGCGCTACACCGCTTGTTCCCGGACGGGACGCTATTCATGAAACACCTCTTCTTCCCAGGGGGAGTTTTATCCGCGCTACACCACTTGTTCCCGGACGGGACGCTATACAGGGAACACCTCTTGTTCCCAGGGGGAGTATTATCAGCGTCACACTGCTTGTTCCCGGACGGGACGCTATTCACGAGACACTTCTTGTTCCCACGGGGAGTATTATCAGCTTCACACTGCTTGTTCCCAGGGGGAGTAATATCGGCGCCACACTGCTTGTTCCCGGACGGGACGCTATTCAGGGAACACTTCTTGTTCCCAGGGGGAGTTTTATCCGCGAACACCGCTTGTTCCCGGACGGGACGCTATCCAGGGAACACCTCTTGTTCCCAGGGGGATTTTTATCAGCGTCACACCGCTTGTTCACGGACAGGACGCTATTCAGGGAACACCTCTTGTTCCTAGGGGGAGGATTATCAGCGTCACACTGCTTGTTCCCGGACGGGACGCTATACAGGGAACACCTCTTGTTACCAGGGGGAGTATTATCAGCTTTACACTGATTGTTCCCGGACGGGACGCTATTCACGAGACACCTCTTGTTCCCAGGGGGAGTTTTATCAGCATCACACCGCTTGTTCCCGGACGGGACGCTATTCAGGGAACACCTCTTGTTCCCCGGGGGAGATCTGCGTCTCACCACTTGTTCGCACGGGGAGTATTATCGGCGTCACACTGCTTGTTCCCAGGGGGAGTGCTATCTTCGTCACACTGCTTGTTCCCGGGGGAGTATTATCAGCGTGACACTGCTTGTTCCCAGGGGGAGTTTTATCAGCGTCACACCGCTTGTTCCCGGGGGAGTATTATCAGCGTCACACTGCTTGTTCCCGGACGGGACGCTATTCAGGGAACACCTCTTGTTCCCAGGGGGAGTTTTATCAGCGTCACACTGCTTGTTCCCAGGGGGAGTTTTATCCGCGCTACACCGCTTGTTCCCGGACGGGACGCTATTCAGGGAACACCTCTTGTTCCCAGGGGGAGTATTATCGGCGTCACACCGCTTGTTCCCGGGGGAGTATTATCAGCATCACACTGCTTATTCCCAGGGGGAGTGCTATCTGCGTCACACCACTTGTTCCCAGGGGGACTATTATCAGCATCACACTGCTTGTTCCCCAGGGGAGTGCTATCTGCGTCTCACCGCTTGTTCGCACGGGGAGTATTATCGGCGTCACACTGCTTGTTCCCAGGGGGAATAATATCGGCGCTACACCGCTAGTTCCCGGACGGGACGCTATTCAGGTAACAACTCTTGTTCCCAGGGGGAGTTTTATCAGCGTCACACCGCTTGTTCACGGACAGGACGCTATTCAGGGAACACCTCTTGTTCCCAGGGGGAGGATTATCAGCGTCACACTGCTTGTTCTCGGACGGAACGCTATACAGGGAACACCTCTTGTTACCAGGGGGAGTATTATCAGCTTCACACTGATTGTTCCCGGACGGGACGCTATTCCCGAGACACCTCTTCTTCCCAGGGGGAGTTTTATCAGCATCACACCGCTTGTTCCCGGACGGGACGCTAATCAGGGAACACCTCTTGTTCCCCGGGGGAGATCTGCGTCTCACCGCTTGTTCGCACGGGGAGTATTATCGGCGTCACACTGCTTGTTCCCAGGGGGAGTGCTATCTTCGTCACACCGCTTGTTCCCGGACGGGACGCTATTCAGGGAACACCTCTTGTTCCCAGGGGGAGTATTATCAGTGTCACACTGCTTGTTCCCAGGGGGAGTTTTATCCGCGCTACACCGCTTGTTCCCGGGGGAGTATTATCAGCGTCACACTGCTTCGTCCCAGGGGGAGTGCTATCTGCGTCTCACCGCTTGTTCGCACGGGGAGTATTATCAGCGTCACACTGCTTCGTCCCAGGGGGAGTGCTATCTGCGTCACACCGCTTGTTCCCGGGGGAGTATTATCAGCGTGACACTGCTTGTTCCCAGGGGGAGTTTTATCCGCGCTACACCGCTTGTTCCCAGACGTGACGCTATTCAGGGAACACGTCTTGTTCCCAGGGGGAGTATTATCGGCGTCATACTGCTTGTTCCCAGGGGGAGTTTTATCCGCGCTACACCGCTTGTTCCCGGACGGAACGCTATTCAGGGAACACCTCTTGTTCTCAGGGGGAGGATTATCAGCATCACACTGCTTGTTCCCGGACGGGACGCTATTCACGAGACACTTCTTGTTCCCAGGGGGAGTATTATCAGCGTCACACCGCTTGTTCCCGGACGGGACGCTATTCAGGGAACACCACTTGTTCCCAGGGGGAGTGCTATCTGCGTCACACCACTTGTTCCCGGGGGACTATTATCAGCATCACACTGCTTGTTCCCCAGGGGAGTGCTATCTGCGTCTCACCGCTTGTTCGCACGGGGAGTATTATCGGCGTCACACTGCTTGTTCCCAGGGGGGTGCTATCTTCGTCACACCGCTTGTTCCCGGGGGAGTATTATCAGCGTGACACTGCTTGTTCCCAGGGGGAGTTTTATCCGCGCTACACCGCTTATTCCCAGACGGGACGCCATTCACGAAACACCTCTTCTTCCCAGGGGGAGTTTTATCAGCGTCACACCGCTTGTTCCCGGGGGAGTATTATCAGCGTCACACCGCTTGTTCCCGGACGGGACGCTATTCAAGGAACACCTCTTGTTCCCAGGGGGAGTATTATCAGCGTCACACTGCTTGTTCCCAGTGGGAGTTTTATCCGCGCTACACCGCTTCTTCCCGGACGGGACGCTATTCAGGGAACACCTCTTCTTCCCAGGGGGAGTTTTATCAGCGTCACACCGCTTGTTCCCGGGGGAGTATTATCAGCGTCACACCACTTGTTCCCAGGGGGAGTATTATCAGCGTCACACTGCTTGTTCCCAGGGGGAGTTTTATCCGCGCTACACCGCTTGTTCCCAGACGTGACGCTATTCAGGGAACACCTCTTGTTCCCAGGGGGAGTATAATCAGCATCACACTGCTTGTTCCCGGACGGGACGCTATTCACGAGACACTTCTTGTTCCCAGGGGGAGTATTATCAGCGTCACACCGCTTGTTTCCGGACGGGACGCTATTCAGGGAACACCTCTTGTTCCCAGGGGGAGTGCTATCTGCGTCACACCACTTGTTCCCGTGGGACTATTATCAGCATCACACTGCTTGTTCCCCAGGGGAGTACTATCTGCGTCTCACCGCTTGTTCGCACGGGGAGTATTATCGGCGTCACACTGCTTGTTCCCAGGGGGAATAATATCGGCGCTACACTGCTAGTTCCCGGACGGGACGCTATTCAGGGAACACCTCTTGTTCCCAGGGGGAGTTTTAACAGCATCACACCGCTTGTTCACGGACAGGACGCTATTCAGGGAACACCTCTTGTTCCCAGGGGGAGGATTATCAGCGTCACACTGCTTGTTCCCGGACGGGACGCTATACAGGGAACACCTCTTGTTACCAGGGGGAGTTTTATCAGCATCACACCGCTTGTTCCCGGACGGGACACTATTCAGGGAACACCTCTTGTTCCCCGGGGGAGATCTGCGTCTCTCCGCCTGTTCGCACGGGGAGTATTATCGGCGTCACACTGCTTGTTCCCAGGGGGAGTGCTATCTTCGTCACACTGCTTGTTCCCGGGGGAGTATTAACAGCGTGACACTGCTTGTTCCCAGGGGGAGTTTTATCCGCGCTACACCGCTTATTCCCAGACGGGACGCTATTCACGAAACACCTCTTCTTCCCAGGGGGAGTTTTATCAGCGTCACACCACTTGTTCCCGGGGGAGTATTATCAGCATCACACCGCTTGTTCCCGGACGGGACGCTATACAGGGAACACCTGTTGTTCCCAGGGGGAGTATTATCAGCATCACACTGCTTGTTCCCAGGGGGAGTTTTATCCGCGCTACACCGCTTCTTCCCGGACGGGACGCTATTCACGAAACACCTCTTCTTCCCAGGGGGAGTTTTATCAGCGTCACACCGCTTGTTCCCGGGGGAGTATTTTCAGCGTCACACCACTTGTTCCCAGGGGGAGTATTATCAGCGTCACACTGCTTGTTCCCAGGGGGAGTAATATCGGCGCTACACCGCTTGTTCCCGGACGGGACGCTATATAGGGAACACCTCTTGTTCCCAGGGGGAGGATTATCAGCATCACACTGCTTGTTCCCGGACGGGACGCTATACAGGGAACACCTCTTGTTACCAGGGGGAGTATTATCAGCGTCACACTGATTGTTCCCGGACGGGACGCTATTCACGAAACACCTCTTCTTCCCAGGGGGAGTTTTATCAGCGTCACACCGCTTGTTCCCGGGGGAGTATTATCAGCGTCACACCACTTGTTCCCAGGGGGAGTATTATCAGCGTCACACTGCTTGTTCCCAGGGGGAGTTTTATCCGCGCTACACCGCTTCTTCCCGGACGGGACGCTATTCACGAAACACCTCTTCTTCCCAGGGGGAGTTTTATCAGCGTCACACCTCTTGTTACCAGGGGGAGTATTATCAGCGTCACACTGATTGTTCCCGGACGGGACGCTATTCACGAGACACCTCTTGTTTCCCGGGGGAGTGCTATCTGCGTCTCACCGCTTGTTCGCACGGGGAGTATTATCGGCGTCACACTGCTTCTTCCCAGGGGGAGTGCTATCTGCGTCACACCGCTTGTTCCCGGGGGAGTATTATCAGCGTGACACTGCTTGTTCCCAGGGGGAGTTTTATCCGCGCTACACCGCTTGTTCCCAGACGTGACGCTATTCAGGGAACACCTCTTGTTCCCAGGGGGAGTATTATCGGCGTCACACTGCTTGTTCCCAGGGGGAGTTTTATCCGCGCTACACCGCTTGTTCCCGGACGGGACGCTATTCAGGGAATACCTCTTGTTCCCAGGGGGAGGATTATCAGCATCACACTGCTTGTTCCCGGACGGGACGCTATTCACGAGACACTTCTTGTTCCCAGGGGGAGTATTACCAGCGTCACACCGCTTGTTCCCGGACGGGACGCTATTCAGGGAACACCTCTTGTTCCCAGGGGGAGTGCTATCTGCGTCACACCACTTGTTCCCGGGGGACTATTATCAGCATCACACTACTTGTTCTCCGGGGGAGTGCTATCTGCGTCTCACCGCTTGTTCGCACGGGGAGTATTATCGGCGTCACACTGCTTGTTCCCAGGGGGAGTAATATCGGCGCTACACCGCTTGTTCCCGGACGGGACGCTATTCAGGGAACACCTCTTGTTCCCAGGGGGAGGATTATCAGCGTCACACTGCTTGTTCCCGGACGGGACGCTATTCACGAGACACTTCTTGTTCCCACGGGGAGTATTATCAGCTTCACACTGCTTGTTCCAAGGGGGAGTAATATCGGCGCCACATTGCTTGTTCCCGGACGGGACGCTATTCTCGAGACACCTCTTATTCCCAGGGGCAGTTTTATCAGAATCACACCTCTTGTTCCCGGACGGGACGCTATTCAGGGAAGACCTCTTGTTCCCAGGGGGAGTGCTATCTGCGTCACACCACATGTTCCCGGGGGACTATTATCAGCATCACACTGCTTGTTCCCCAGGGGAGTGCTATCTGCGTAACACCACTTGTTCCCGGGGGAGTATTATCAGCGTCACACTGCTTGTTCCCAGGGGGAGTTTTATCCATGCTTCACCGCTTGTTCCCAGACGTGACGCTATTCAGGGAACACCTCTTCTTCCCAGGGGGACTTTTATCCGCGCTACACCACTTGTTCCCGGACGGGACGCTATACAGCGAACACCTCTTGTTCCCAGGGGGAGTATTATCAGCGTCACACTGCTTGTTCCCGGACGGGACGCTATTCACGAGACACTTCTTGTTCCCACGGGGAGTATTATCAGCTTCACACTGCTTGTTCCAAGGGGGAGTAATATCGGCGCCACATTGCTTGTTCCCGGACGGGACGCTATTCAGGGAACACTTCTTGTTCCCAGGGGGAGTTTTATCCACGCTACACCGCTTGTTCCCGGACGGGACGCTATTCACGAGACACTTCTTGTTCCCAGGGGGAGTATTATCAGCGTCACACCGCTTGTTCCCGGACGGGACGCTATTCAGGGAACACCTCTTGTTCCCAGGGGGAGTATTATCAGCGTCAAACTGCTTGTTCCCAGGGGGAGTTTTATCCGCGCTACACCGCTTCTTCCTGGACAGGACGCTATTCACGAAACACCTCTTCTTCCCAGGGGGAGTTTTATCAGCGTCACACCTCTTGTTACCAGGGGGAGTATTATCAGCGTCACACTGATTGTTCCCAGGGGGAGTATTATCAGCGTCACACTGCTTGTTCCCAGGGGGAGTAATATCGGCGCTACACCGCTTGTTCCCGGACGGGACACTATATAGAGAACACCTCTTGTTCCCAGGGGGAGGATTATCAGCATCACACTGCTTGTTCCCGGACGGGACGCTATACAGGGAACACCTCTTGTTACCAGGGGGAGTAATATCGGCGCTACACCGCTTCTTCCCGGACGGTACGCTATACAGGGAACACCTCTTGTTCCCCAGGGGAGTGCTATCTGCGTAACACCACTTGTTCCCGGGGGGGTATTATCAGCGTCACACTGATTGTTCCCAGACGGGACGCTATTCACGAGACACCTCTTGTTCCCAGGGGCAGTTTTATCAGCATCACACCGCTTGTTCCCGGACGGGACGCTATTCATGAAACACCTCTTCTTCCAGGGGGAGTTTTATCCACGCTACACCGCTTGCTCCCAGACGTGACGCTATTCAGGGAACACCTCTTGTTCCCGGGGGAGTATTATCGGCGTCACACTGCTTGTTCCCAGGGGGAGTTTTATACACGCTACACCGCTTGTTCCCGGACGGGACGCTATTGAGGGAACACCTCTTGTTCCCAGGGGGAGTGCTATCTGCGTTACACCACTTGTTCCCGGGGGACTATTATCAGCATCACACTGCTTGTTCTCCGGGGGAGTGCTATCTGCGTCTCACCGCTTGTTCGCACGGGGAGTATTATCGGCGTCACACTGCTTGTTCCCAGGGGGAGTAATATCGGCGCTACACCGCTTGTTCCCGGACGGGACGCTATTCAGGGAACACCTCTTGTTCCCAGGGGGATGATTATCAGCGTCACACTGCTTGTTCCCGGACGGGACGCTATACAGGGAACACCTCTTGTTACCAGGGGGAGTATTATCAGCGTCACACTGATTGTTCCCAGACGGGACGCTATTCTCGAGACACCTCTTGTTCCCAGGGGCAGTTTTATCAGAATCACTCCTCTTGTTCCCGGACGGGACGCTATTCAGGGAACACCTCTTGTTCCCAGGGGGAGTGCTATCTGCGTCACACCACATGTTCCTGGGGGACTATTATCAGCATCACACTGCTTGTTCCCCAGGGGAGTGCTATCTGCGTAACACCACTTGTTCCCGGGGGAGTATTATCAGCATCACACTGCTTGTTCCCAGGGGGAGTTTTATCCACGCTACACCGCTTGTTCCCAGACGTGACGCTATTCAGGGAACACCTCTTGTTCCCAGGTGGAGTATTATCGGCGTCACATTGCTTGTTCCCAGGGGGAGTTTTATCCGCGCTACACCGCTTGTTCCCGGACGGGACGCTATTCATGAAACACCTCTTCTTCCAGGGGGAGTTTTATCCGCGCTACACCGCTTGTTCCCGGACGGGACGCTATACAGGGAACACCTCTTGTTCCCAGGGGGAGTATTATCAGCGTCACACTGCTTGTTCCCGGACGGGACGCTATTCACGAGACACTTCTTGTTCCCACGGGGAGTATTATCAGCTTCACACTGCTTGTTCCCAGGGGGAGTAATATCGGCGCCACACTGCTTGTTCCCGGACGGGACGCTATTCAGGGAACACTTCTTGTTCCCAGGGGGAGTTTTATCCGCGCTACACCGCTTGTTCCCGGACGGGACGCTATTCACGAGACACTTCTTGTTCCCAGGGGGAGTATTATCAGCGTCACACCGCTTGTTCCCGGACGGGACGCTATTCAGGGAACACCTCTTGTTCCCAGGGGGAGTGCTATCTGCGTCACACCACTTGTTCCCGGGGGACTATTATCAGCGTCACACCGCTTGTTCCCGGACGGGACGCTATTCAGGGAACACCTCTTGTTCCCAGGGGGAGTATTATCAGCGTCACACTGCTTGTTCCCAGGGGGAGTTTTATCCGCGCTACACCGCTTCTTCCCGGACGGGACGCTATTCACGAAACACCTCTTCTTCCCAGGGGGAGTTTTATCAGCGTCACACCGCTTGTTCCCGGGGGAGTATTATCAGCGTCACACCACTTGTTCCCAGGGGGAGTATTATCAGCGTCACACTGCTTGTTCCCAGGGGGAGTAATATCGGCGCTACACCGCTTGTTCCCGGACGGGACACTATATAGAGAACACCTCTTGTTCCCAGGGGGAGGATTATCAGCATCACACTGCTTGTTCCCGGACGGGACGCTATACAGGGAACACCTCTTGTTACCAGGGGGAGTAATATCGGCGCTACACCGCTTGTTCCCGGACGGTACGCTATACAGGGAACACCTCTTGTTCCCCAGGGGAGTGCTATCTGCGTAACACCACTTGTTCCCGGGGGAGTATTATCAGCGTCACACTGCTTGTTCCCAGGGGGAGTTTTATCCACGCTACACCGCTTGTTCCCAGACGTGACGCTATTCAGGGAACACCTCTTGTTCCCAGGGGGAGGATTATCAGCATCACACTGCTTGTTCCCGGACGGGACTCTATTCACGAGACACCTCTTGTTCCCAGGGGCAGTTTTATCAGCATCACACCGCTTGTTCCCGGACGGGACGCTATTCAGGGAACACCTCTTGTTCCCCAGGGGAGTGCTATCTGCGTAACACCACTTGTTCCCGGGGGAGTATTATCAGCAACACACTGCTTGTTCCCAGGGGGAGTTTTATCCACGCTACACCGCTTGCTCCCAGACTGGACGCTATTCAGGGAACACCTCTTGTTCCCAGGGGGATTTTTATCAGCGTCACACCGCTTGTTCACGGACAGGACGCTATTCAGGGAACACCTCTTGTTCCTAGGGGGAGGATTATCAGCGTCACACTGCTTGTTCCCGGACGGGACGCTATACAGGGAACACCTCTTGTTACCAGGGGGCGTATTATCAGCTTTACACTGATTGTTCCCGGACGGGACGCTATTCACGAGACACCTCTTGTTCCCAGGGGGAGTTTTATCAGCATCACACCGCTTGTTCCCGGACGGGACGCTATTCAGGGAACACCTCTTGTTCCCCGGGGGAGATCTGCGTCTCACCGCTTGTTCGCAAGGGGAGTATTATCGGCGTCACACTGCTTGTTCCCAGGGGGAGTGCTATCTTCGTCACACTGCTTGTTCCTGGGGGAGTATTATCAGCGTGACACTGCTTGTTCCCAGGGGGAGTTTTATCAGCGTCACACCGCTTGTTCCCGGGGGAGTATTATCAGCGTCACACCGCTTGTTCCCGGACGGGACGCTATTCAGGGAACACCTCTTGTTCCCAGGGGGAGTTTTATCAGCATCACACTGCTTGTTCCCAGGGGGAGTTTTATCCGCGCTACACCGCTTGTTCCCGGACGGGACGCTATTCACGAAACACCTCTTCTTCCCAGGGGGAGTTTTATCAGCATCACACCGCTTGTTCCCGGGGGAGTATTATCAGCGTCACACCACTTGTTCCCAGGGGGAGTATTATCAGCGTCACACTGCTTGTTCCCAGGGGGAGTATTATCAGCGTCACACTGCTTGTTCCCAGGGGGAGTTTTATCCGCGCTACACCGCTTCTTCCCGGACGGGACGCTATTCACGAAACACCTCTTCTTCCCAGGGGGAGTTTTATCAGCGTCACACCTCTTGTTACCAGGGGGAGTATTATCAGCGTCACACTGATTGTTCCCGGACGGGACGCTATTCACGAGACACCTCTTGTTTCCCGGGGGAGTGCTATCTGCGTCTCACCACTTGTTCGCACGGGGAGTATTATCGGCGTCACACTGCTTCTTCCCAGGGGGAGTGCTATCTGCGTCACACCGCTTGTTCCCGGGGGAGTATTATCAGCGTGACACTGCTTGTTCCCAGGGGGAGTTTTATCCGCGCTACACCGCTTGTTCCCAGACGTGACGCTATTCAGGGAACACCTCTTGTTCCCAGGGGGAGTATTATCGGCGTCACACTGCTTGTTCCCAGGGGGAGTTTTATCCGCGCTACACCGCTTGTTCCCGGACGGGACGCTATTCAGGGAATACCTCTTGTTCCCAGGGGGAGGATTATCAGCATCACACTGCTTGTTCCCGGACGGGACGCTATTCACGAGACACTTCTTGTTCCCAGGGGGAGTATTACCAGCGTCACACCGCTTGTTCCCGGACGGGACGCTATTCAGGGAACACCTCTTGTTCCCAGGGGGAGTGCTATCTCCGTCACACCACTTGTTCCCGGGGGACTATTATCAGCATCACACTACTTGTTCTCCGGGGGAGTGCTATCTGCGTCTCACCGCTTGTTCGCACGGGGAGTATTATCGGCGTCACACTGCTTGTTCCCAGGGGGAGTAATATCGGCGCTACACCGCTTGTTCCCGGACGGGACGCTATTCAGGGAACACCTCTTGTTCCCAGGGGGAGGATTATCAGCGTCACACTGCTTGTTCCCGGACGGGACGCTATTCACGAGACACTTCTTGTTCCCACGGGGAGTATTATCAGCTTCACACTGCTTGTTCCAAGGGGGAGTAATATCGGCGCCACATTGCTTGTTCCCGGACGGGACGCTATTCTCGAGACACCTCTTATTCCCAGGGGCAGTTTTATCAGAATCACACCTCTTGTTCCCGGACGGGACGCTATTCAGGGAAGACCTCTTGTTCCCAGGGGGAGTGCTATCTGCGTCACACCACATGTTCCCGGGGGACTATTATCAGCATCACACTGCTTGTTCCCCAGGGGAGTGCTATCTGCGTAACACCACTTGTTCCCGGGGGAGTATTATCAGCGTCACACTGCTTGTTCCCAGGGGGAGTTTTATCCATGCTTCACCGCTTGTTCCCAGACGTGACGCTATTCAGGGAACACCTCTTCTTCCCAGGGGGACTTTTATCCGCGCTACACCACTTGTTCCCGGACGGGACGCTATACAGCGAACACCTCTTGTTCCCAGGGGGAGTATTATCAGCGTCACACTGCTTGTTCCCGGACGGGACGCTATTCACGAGACATTTCTTGTTCCCACGGGGAGTATTATCAGCTTCACACTGCTTGTTCCAAGGGGGAGTAATATCGGCGCCACATTGCTTGTTCCCGGACGGGACGCTATTCAGGGAACACTTCTTGTTCCCAGGGGGAGTTTTATCCACGCTACACCGCTTGTTCCCGGACGGGACGCTATTCACGAGACACTTCTTGTTCCCAGGGGGAGTATTATCAGCGTCACACCGCTTGTTCCCGGACGGGACGCTATTCAGGGAACACCTCTTGTTCCCAGGGGGAGTATTATCAGCGTCAAACTGCTTGTTCCCAGGGGGAGTTTTATCCGCGCTACACCGCTTCTTCCTGGACAGGACGCTATTCACGAAACACCTCTTCTTCCCAGGGGGAGTTTTATCAGCGTCACACCTCTTGTTACCAGGGGGAGTATTATCAGCGTCACACTGATTGTTCCCAGGGGGAGTATTATCAGCGTCACACTGCTTGTTCCCAGGGGGAGTAATATCGGCGCTACACCGCTTGTTCCCGGACGGGACACTATATAGAGAACACCTCTTGTTCCCAGGGGGAGGATTATCAGCATCACACTGCTTGTTCCCGGACGGGACGCTATACAGGGAACACCTCTTGTTACCAGGGGGAGTAATATCGGCGCTACACCGCTTCTTCCCGGACGGTACGCTATACAGGGAACACCTCTTGTTCCCCAGGGGAGTGCTATCTGCGTAACACCACTTGTTCCCGGGGGGGTATTATCAGCGTCACACTGATTGTTCCCAGACGGGACGCTATTCACGAGACACCTCTTGTTCCCAGGGGCAGTTTTATCAGCATCACACCGCTTGTTCCCGGACGGGACGCTATTCAGGGAACACCTCTTGTTCCCCAGGGGAGTGCTATCTGCGTAACACCACTTGTTCCCGGGGGAGTATTATCAGCATCACACTGCTTGTTCCCAGGGGGAGTTTTATCCACGCTACACCGCTTGCTCCCAGACGTGACGCTATTCAGGGAACACCTCTTGTTCCCGGGGGAGTATTATCGGCGTCACACTGCTTGTTCCCAGGGGGAGTTTTATACACGCTACACCGCTTGTTCCCGGACGGGACGCTATTCAGGGAACACCTCTTGTTCCCAGGAGGAGTGCTATCTGCGTTACACCACTTGTTCCCGGGGGACTATTATCAGCATCACACTGCTTGTTCTCCAGGGGAGTGCTATCTGCGTCTCACCGCTTGTTCGCACGGGGAGTATTATCGGCGTCACACTGCTTGTTCCCAGGGGGAGTAATATCGGCGCTACACCGCTTGTTCCCGGACGGGACGCTATTCAGGGAACACCTCTTGTTCCCAGGGGGATGATTATCAGCGTCACACTGCTTGTTCCCGGACGGGACGCTATACAGGGAACACCTCTTGTTACCAGGGGGAGTATTATCATCGTCACACTGATTGTTCCCAGACGGGACGCTATTCTCGAGACACCTCTTGTTCCCAGGGGCAGTTTTATCAGAATCACTCCTCTTGTTCCCGGACGGGACGCTATTCAGGGAACACCTCTTGTTCCCAGGGGGAGTGCTATCTGCGTCACACCACATGTTCCTGGGGGACTATTATCAGCATCACACTGCTTGTTCCCCAGGGGAGTGCTATCTGCGTAACACCACTTGTTCCCGGGGGAGTATTATCAGCATCACACTGCTTGTTCCCAGGGGGAGTTTTATCCACGCTACACCGCTTGTTCCCAGACGTGACGCTATTCAGGGAACACCTCTTGTTCCCAGGTGGAGTATTATCGGCGTCACATTGCTTGTTCCCAGGGGGAGTTTTATCCGCGCTACACCGCTTGTTCCCGGACGGGACGCTATTCATGAAACACCTCTTCTTCCAGGGGGAGTTTTATCCGCGCTACACCGCTTGTTCCCGGACGGGACGCTATACAGGGAACACCTCTTGTTCCCAGGGGGAGTATTATCAGCGTCACACTGCTTGTTCCCGGACGGGACGCTATTCACGAGACACTTCTTGTTCCCACGGGGAGTATTATCAGCTTCACACTGCTTGTTCCCAGGGGGAGTAATATCGGCGCCACACTGCTTGTTCCCGGACGGGACGCTATTCAGGGAACACTTCTTGTTCCCAGGGGGAGTTTTATCCGCGCTACACCGCTTGTTCCCGGACGGGACGCTATTCACGAGACACTTCTTGTTCCCAGGGGGAGTATTATCAGCGTCACACCGCTTGTTCCCGGACGGGACGCTATTCAGGGAACACCTCTTGTTCCCAGGGGGAGTGCTATCTGCGTCACACCACTTGTTCCCGGGGGACTATTATCAGCGTCACACCGCTTGTTCCCGGACGGGACGCTATTCAGGGAACACCTCTTGTTCCCAGGGGGAGTATTATCAGCGTCACACTGCTTGTTCCCAGGGGGAGTTTTATCCGCGCTACACCGCTTCTTCCCGGACGGGACGCTATTCACGAAACACCTCTTCTTCCCAGGGGGAGTTTTATCAGCGTCACACCGCTTGTTCCCGGGGGAGTATTATCAGCGTCACACCACTTGTTCCCAGGGGGAGTATTATCAGCGTCACACTGCTTGTTCCCAGGGGGAGTAATATCGGCGCTACACCGCTTGTTCCCGGACGGGACACTATATAGAGAACACCTCTTGTTCCCAGGGGGAGGATTATCAGCATCACACTGCTTGTTCCCGGACGGGACGCTATACAGGGAACACCTCTTGTTACCAGGGGGAGTAATATCGGCGCTACACCGCTTGTTCCCGGACGGTACGCTATACAGGGAACACCTCTTGTTCCCCAGGGGAGTGCTATCTGCGTAACACCACTTGTTCCCGGGGGAGTATTATCAGCGTCACACTGCTTGTTCCCAGGGGGAGTTTTATCCACGCTACACCGCTTGTTCCCAGACGTGACGCTATTCAGGGAACACCTCTTGTTCCCAGGGGGAGGATTATCAGCATCACACTGCTTGTTCCCGGACGGGACTCTATTCACGAGACACCTCTTGTTCCCAGGGGCAGTTTTATCAGCATCACACCGCTTGTTCCCGGACGGGACGCTATTCAGGGAACACCTCTTGTTCCCCAGGGGAGTGCTATCTGCGTAACACCACTTGTTCCCGGGGGAGTATTATCAGCAACACACTGCTTGTTCCCAGGGGGAGTTTTATCCACGCTACACCGCTTGCTCCCAGACGGGACGCTATTCAGGGAACACCTCTTGTTCCCAGGGGGATTTTTATCAGCGTCACACCGCTTGTTCACGGACAGGACGCTATTCAGGGAACACCTCTTGTTCCTAGGGGGAGGATTATCAGCGTCACACTGCTTGTTCCCGGACGGGACGCTATACAGGGAACACCTCTTGTTACCAGGGGGCGTATTATCAGCTTTACACTGATTGTTCCCGGACGGGACGCTATTCACGAGACACCTCTTGTTCCCAGGGGGAGTTTTATCAGCATCACACCGCTTGTTCCCGGACGGGACGCTATTCAGTGAACACCTCTTGTTCCCCGGGGGAGATCTGCGTCTCACCGCTTGTTCGCAAGGGGAGTATTATCGGCGTCACACTGCTTGTTCCCAGGGGGAGTGCTATCTTCGTCACACTGCTTGTTCCTGGGGGAGTATTATCAGCGTGACACTGCTTGTTCCCAGGGGGAGTTTTATCAGCGTCACACCGCTTGTTCCCGGGGGAGTATTATCAGCGTCACACCGCTTGTTCCCGGACGGGACGCTATTCAGGGAACACCTCTTGTTCCCAGGGGGAGTTTTATCAGCATCACACTGCTTGTTCCCAGGGGGAGTTTTATCCGCGCTACACCGCTTGTTCCCGGACGGGACGCTATTCACGAAACACCTCTTCTTCCCAGGGGGAGTTTTATCAGCATCACACCGCTTGTTCCCGGGGGAGTATTATCAGCGTCACACCACTTGTTCCCAGGGGGAGTATTATCAGCGTCACACTGCTTGTTCCCAGGGGGAGTAATATCGGCGCTACACCGCTTGTTCCCGGACGGGACACTATATAGAGAACACCTCTTGTTCCCAGGGAGAGGATTATCAGCATCACACTGCTTGTTCCCGGACGGGACGCTATACAGGGAACACCTCTTGTTACCAGGGGGAGTAATATCGGCGCTACACCGCTTCTTCCCGGACGGTACGCTATACAGGGAACACCTCTTGTTCCCCAGGGGAGTGCTATCTGCGTAACACCGCTTGTTCCCGGGGGAGTATTATCAGCGTCACACTGCTTGTTCCCAGGGGGAGTTTTATCCACGCTACACCGCTTGTTCCCAGACGTGACGCTATTCAGGGAACACCTCTTGTTGCCAGGGGGAGGATTATCAGCATCACACTGCTTGTTCCCGGACGGGACGCTATACAGGGAACACCTCTTGTTCCCAGGGGGAGTGCTATCTGCGTCACACCACTTGTTCCCGGGGGACTATTATCAGCATCACACTACTTGTTCTCCGGGGGAGTGCTATCTGCGTCTCACCGCTTGTTCGCACGGGGAGTATTATCGGCGTCACACTGCTTGTTCCCAGGGGGAGTAATATCGGCGCTACACCGCTTGTTCCCGGACGGGACGCTATTCAGGGAACACCTCTTGTTCCCAGGGGGAGGATTATCAGCGTCACACTGCTTGTTCCCGGACGGGACGCTATTCACGAGACACTTCTTGTTCCCACGGGGAGTATTATCAGCTTCACACTGCTTGTTCCAAGGGGGAGTAATATCGGCGCCACATTGCTTGTTCCCGGACGGGACGCTATTCTCGAGACACCTCTTATTCCCAGGGGCAGTTTTATCAGAATCACACCTCTTGTTCCCGGACGGGACGCTATTCAGGGAAGACCTCTTGTTCCCAGGGGGAGTGCTATCTGCGTCACACCACATGTTCCCGGGGGACTATTATCAGCATCACACTGCTTGTTCCCCAGGGGAGTGCTATCTGCGTAACACCACTTGTTCCCGGGGGAGTATTATCAGCGTCACACTGCTTGTTCCCAGGGGGAGTTTTATCCATGCTTCACCGCTTGTTCCCAGACGTGACGCTATTCAGGGAACACCTCTTCTTCCCAGGGGGACTTTTATCCGCGCTACACCACTTGTTCCCGGACGGGACGCTATACAGCGAACACCTCTTGTTCCCAGGGGGAGTATTATCAGCGTCACACTGCTTGTTCCCGGACGGGACGCTATTCACGAGACACTTCTTGTTCCCACGGGGAGTATTATCAGCTTCACACTGCTTGTTCCAAGGGGGAGTAATATCGGCGCCACATTGCTTGTTCCCGGACGGGACGCTATTCAGGGAACACTTCTTGTTCCCAGGGGGAGTTTTATCCACGCTACACCGCTTGTTCCCGGACGGGACGCTATTCACGAGACACTTCTTGTTCCCAGGGGGAGTATTATCAGCGTCACACCGCTTGTTCCCGGACGGGACGCTATTAAGGGAACACATCTTGTTCCCAGGGGGAGTGCTATCTGCGTCACACCACTTGTTCCCGGGGGACTATTATCAGCGTCACACCGCTTGTTCCCAGATGGGACGCTATTCAGGGAACACCTCTTGTTCCCAGGGGGAGTATTATCAGCGTCAAACTGCTTGTTCCCAGGGGGAGTTTTATCCGCGCTACACCGCTTCTTCCTGGACAGGACGCTATTCACGAAACACCTCTTCTTCCCAGGGGGAGTTTTATCAGCATCACACCTCTTGTTACCAGGGGGAGTATTATCAGCGTCACACTGATTGTTCCCAGGGGGAGTATTATCAGCGTCACACTGCTTGTTCCCAGGGGGAGTAATATCGGCGCTACACCGCTTGTTCCCGGACGGGACACTATATAGAGAACACCTCTTGTTCCCAGGGGGAGGATTATCAGCATCACACTGCTTGTTCCCGGACGGGACGCTATACAGGGAACACCTCTTGTTACCAGGGGGAGTAATATCGGCGCTACACCGCTTCTTCCCGGACGGTACGCTATACAGGGAACACCTCTTGTTCCCCAGGGGAGTGCTATCTGCGTAACACCACTTGTTCCCGGGGGAGTATTATCAGCGTCACACTGATTGTTCCCAGACGGGACGCTATTCACGAGACACCTCTTGTTCCCAGGGGCAGTTTTATCAGCATCACACCGCTTGTTCCCGGACGGGACGCTATTCAGGGAACACCTCTTGTTCCCCAGGGGAGTGCTATCTGCGTAACACCACTTGTTCCCGGGGGAGTATTATCAGCATCACACTGCTTGTTCCCAGGGGGAGTTTTATCCACGCTACACCGCTTGCACCCAGACGTGACGCTATTCAGGGAACACCTCTTGTTCCCAGGGGGAGTATTATCGGCGTCACACTGCTTGTTCCCAGGGGGAGTTTTATACACGCTACACCGCTTGTTCCCGGACGGGACGCTATTCAGGGAACACCTCTTGTTCCCAGGGGGAGTGCTATCTGCGTTACACCACTTGTTCCCGGGGGACTATTATCAGCATCACACTGCTTGTTCTCCGGGGGAGTGCTATCTGCGTCTCACCGCTTGTTCGCACGGGGAGTATTATCGGCGTCACACTGCTTGTTCCCAGGGGGAGTAATATCGGCGCTACACCGCTTGTTCCCGGACGGGACGCTATTCAGGGAAAACCTCTTGTTCCCAGGGGGAGGATTATCAGCATCACACTGCTTGTTCCCGGACGGGACTCTATTCACGAGACACCTCTTGTTCCCAGGGGCAGTTTTATCAGCATCACACCGCTTGTTCCCGGACGGGACGCTATTCACGAGACACTTCTTGTTCCCAGGGGGAGTATTACCAGCGTCACACCGCTTGTTCCCGGACGGGACGCTATTCAGGGAACACCTCTTGTTCCCAGGGGGAGTGCTATCTCCGTCACACCACTTGTTCCCGGGGGACTATTATCAGCATCACACTACTTGTTCTCCGGGGGAGTGCTATCTGCGTCTCACCGCTTGTTCGCACGGGGAGTATTATCGGCGTCACACTGCTTGTTCCCAGGGGGAGTAATATCGGCGCTACACCGCTTGTTCCCGGACGGGACGCTATTCAGGGAACACCTCTTGTTCCCAGGGGGAGGATTATCAGCGTCACACTGCTTGTTCCCGGACGGGACGCTATTCACGAGACACTTCTTGTTCCCACGGGGAGTATTATCAGCTTCACACTGCTTGTTCCAAGGGGGAGTAATATCGGCGCCACATTGCTTGTTCCCGGATGGGACGCTATTCTCGAGACACCTCTTATTCCCAGGGGCAGTTTTATCAGAATCACACCTCTTGTTCCCGGACGGGACGCTATTCAGGGAAGACCTCTTGTTCCCAGGGGGAGTGCTATCTGCGTCACACCACATGTTCCCGGGGGACTATTATCAGCATCACACTGCTTGTTCCCCAGGGGAGTGCTATCTGCGTAACACCACTTGTTCCCGGGGGAGTATTATCAGCGTCACACTGCTTGTTCCCAGGGGGAGTTTTATCCATGCTTCACCGCTTGTTCCCAGACGTGACGCTATTCAGGGAACACCTCTTCTTCCCAGGGGGACTTTTATCCGCGCTACACCACTTGTTCCCGGACGGGACGCTATACAGCGAACACCTCTTGTTCCCAGGGGGAGTATTATCAGCGTCACACTGCTTGTTCCCGGACGGGACGCTATTCACGAGACATTTCTTGTTCCCACGGGGAGTATTATCAGCTTCACACTGCTTGTTCCAAGGGGGAGTAATATCGGCGCCACATTGCTTGTTCCCGGACGGGACGCTATTCAGGGAACACTTCTTGTTCCCAGGGGGAGTTTTATCCACGCTACACCGCTTGTTCCCGGACGGGACGCTATTCACGAGACACTTCTTGTTCCCAGGGGGAGTATTATCAGCGTCACACCGCTTGTTCCCGGACGGGACGCTATTCAGGGAACACCTCTTGTTCCCAGGGGGAGTATTATCAGCGTCAAACTGCTTGTTCCCAGGGGGAGTTTTATCCGCGCTACACCGCTTCTTCCTGGACAGGACGCTATTCACGAAACACCTCTTCTTCCCAGGGGGAGTTTTATCAGCGTCACACCTCTTGTTACCAGGGGGAGTATTATCAGCGTCACACTGATTGTTCCCAGGGGGAGTATTATCAGCGTCACACTGCTTGTTCCCAGGGGGAGTAATATCGGCGCTACACCGCTTGTTCCCGGACGGGACACTATATAGAGAACACCTCTTGTTCCCAGGGGGAGGATTATCAGCATCACACTGCTTGTTCCCGGACGGGACGCTATACAGGGAACACCTCTTGTTACCAGGGGGAGTAATATCGGCGCTACACCGCTTCTTCCCGGACGGTACGCTATACAGGGAACACCTCTTGTTCCCCAGGGGAGTGCTATCTGCGTAACACCACTTGTTCCCGGGGGGGTATTATCAGCGTCACACTGATTGTTCCCAGACGGGACGCTATTCACGAGACACCTCTTGTTCCCAGGGGCAGTTTTATCAGCATCACACCGCTTGTTCCCGGACGGGACGCTATTCAGGGAACACCTCTTGTTCCCCAGGGGAGTGCTATCTGCGTAACACCACTTGTTCCCGGGGGAGTATTATCAGCATCACACTGCTTGTTCCCAGGGGGAGTTTTATCCACGCTACACCGCTTGCTCCCAGACGTGACGCTATTCAGGGAACACCTCTTGTTCCCGGGGGAGTATTATCGGCGTCACACTGCTTGTTCCCAGGGGGAGTTTTATACACGCTACACCGCTTGTTCCCGGACGGGACGCTATTCAGGGAACACCTCTTGTTCCCAGGAGGAGTGCTATCTGCGTTACACCACTTGTTCCCGGGGGACTATTATCAGCATCACACTGCTTGTTCTCCAGGGGAGTGCTATCTGCGTCTCACCGCTTGTTCGCACGGGGAGTATTATCGGCGTCACACTGCTTGTTCCCAGGGGGAGTAATATCGGCGCTACACCGCTTGTTCCCGGACGGGACGCTATTCAGGGAACACCTCTTGTTCCCAGGGGGATGATTATCAGCGTCACACTGCTTGTTCCCGGACGGGACGCTATACAGGGAACACCTCTTGTTACCAGGGGGAGTATTATCAGCGTCACACTGATTGTTCCCAGACGGGACGCTATTCTCGAGACACCTCTTGTTCCCAGGGGCAGTTTTATCAGAATCACTCCTCTTGTTCCCGGACGGGACGCTATTCAGGGAACACCTCTTGTTCCCAGGGGGAGTGCTATCTGCGTCACACCACATGTTCCTGGGGGACTATTATCAGCATCACACTGCTTGTTCCCCAGGGGAGTGCTATCTGCGTAACACCACTTGTTCCCGGGGGAGTATTATCAGCATCACACTGCTTGTTCCCAGGGGGAGTTTTATCCACGCTACACCGCTTGTTCCCAGACGTGACGCTATTCAGGGAACACCTCTTGTTCCCAGGTGGAGTATTATCGGCGTCACATTGCTTGTTCCCAGGGGGATGATTATCAGCGTCACACTGCTTGTTCCCGGACGGGACGCTATACAGGGAACACCTCTTGTTACCAGGGGGAGTATTATCAGCGTCACACTGATTGTTCCCAGACGGGACGCTATTCTCGAGACACCTCTTGTTCCCAGGGGCAGTTTTATCAGAATCACTCCTCTTGTTCCCGGACGGGACGCTATTCAGGGAACACCTCTTGTTCCCAGGGGGAGTGCTATCTGCGTCACACCACATGTTCCTGGGGGACTATTATCAGCATCACACTGCTTGTTCCCCAGGGGAGTGCTATCTGCGTAACACCACTTGTTCCCGGGGGAGTATTATCAGCATCACACTGCTTGTTCCCAGGGGGAGTTTTATCCACGCTACACCGCTTGTTCCCAGACGTGACGCTATTCAGGGAACACCTCTTGTTCCCAGGTGGAGTATTATCGGCGTCACATTGCTTGTTCCCAGGGGGAGTTTTATCCGCGCTACACCGCTTGTTCCCGGACGGGACGCTATTCATGAAACACCTCTTCTTCCAGGGGGAGTTTTATCCGCGCTACACCGCTTGTTCCCGGACGGGACGCTATACAGGGAACACCTCTTGTTCCCAGGGGGAGTATTATCAGCGTCACACTGCTTGTTCCCGGACGGGACGCTATTCACGAGACACTTCTTGTTCCCACGGGGAGTATTATCAGCTTCACACTGCTTGTTCCCAGGGGGAGTAATATCGGCGCCACACTGCTTGTTCCCGGACGGGACGCTATTCAGGGAACACTTCTTGTTCCCAGGGGGAGTTTTATCCGCGCTACACCGCTTGTTCCCGGACGGGACGCTATTCACGAGACACTTCTTGTTCCCAGGGGGAGTATTATCAGCGTCACACCGCTTGTTCCCGGACGGGACGCTATTCAGGGAACACCTCTTGTTCCCAGGGGGAGTGCTATCTGCGTCACACCACTTGTTCCCGGGGGACTATTATCAGCGTCACACCGCTTGTTCCCGGACGGGACGCTATTCAGGGAACACCTCTTGTTCCCAGGGGGAGTATTATCAGCGTCACACTGCTTGTTCCCAGGGGGAGTTTTATCCGCGCTACACCGCTTCTTCCCGGACGGGACGCTATTCACGAAACACCTCTTCTTCCCAGGGGGAGTTTTATCAGCGTCACACCGCTTGTTCCCGGGGGAGTATTATCAGCGTCACACCACTTGTTCCCAGGGGGAGTATTATCAGCGTCACACTGCTTGTTCCCAGGGGGAGTAATATCGGCGCTACACCGCTTGTTCCCGGACGGGACACTATATAGAGAACACCTCTTGTTCCCAGGGGGAGGATTATCAGCATCACACTGCTTGTTCCCGGACGGGACGCTATACAGGGAACACCTCTTGTTACCAGGGGGAGTAATATCGGCGCTACACCGCTTATTCCCGGACGGTACGCTATACAGGGAACACCTCTTGTTCCCCAGGGGAGTGCTATCTGCGTAACACCACTTGTTCCCGGGGGAGTATTATCAGCGTCACACTGCTTGTTCCCAGGGGGAGTTTTATCCACGCTACACCGCTTGTTCCCAGACGTGACGCTATTCAGGGAACACCTCTTGTTCCCAGGGGGAGGATTATCAGCATCACACTGCTTGTTCCCGGACGGGACTCTATTCACGAGACACCTCTTGTTCCCAGGGGCAGTTTTATCAGCATCACACCGCTTGTTCCCGGACGGGACGCTATTCAGGGAACACCTCTTGTTCCCCAGGGGAGTGCTATCTGCGTAACACCACTTGTTCCCGGGGGAGTATTATCAGCAACACACTGCTTGTTCCCAGGGGGAGTTTTATCCACGCTACACCGCTTGCTCCCAGACGGGACGCTATTCAGGGAACACCTCTTGTTCCCAGGGGGATTTTTATCAGCGTCACACCGCTTGTTCACGGACAGGACGCTATTCAGGGAACACCTCTTGTTCCTAGGGGGAGGATTATCAGCGTCACACTGCTTGTTCCCGGACGGGACGCTATACAGGGAACACCTCTTGTTACCAGGGGGCGTATTATCAGCTTTACACTGATTGTTCCCGGACGGGACGCTATTCACGAGACACCTCTTGTTCCCAGGGGGAGTTTTATCAGCATCACACCGCTTGTTCCCGGACGGGACGCTATTCAGTGAACACCTCTTGTTCCCCGGGGGAGATCTGCGTCTCACCGCTTGTTCGCAAGGGGAGTATTATCGGCGTCACACTGCTTGTTCCCAGGGGGAGTGCTATCTTCGTCACACTGCTTGTTCCTGGGGGAGTATTATCAGCGTGACACTGCTTGTTCCCAGGGGGAGTTTTATCAGCGTCACACCGCTTGTTCCCGGGGGAGTATTATCAGCGTCACACCGCTTGTTCCCGGACGGGACGCTATTCAGGGAACACCTCTTGTTCCCAGGGGGAGTTTTATCAGCATCACACTGCTTGTTCCCAGGGGGAGTTTTATCCGCGCTACACCGCTTGTTCCCGGACGGGACGCTATTCACGAAACACCTCTTCTTCCCAGGGGGAGTTTTATCAGCATCACACCGCTTGTTCCCGGGGGAGTATTATCAGCGTCACACCACTTGTTCCCAGGGGGAGTATTATCAGCGTCACACTGCTTGTTCCCAGGGGGAGTAATATCGGCGCTACACCGCTTGTTCCCGGACGGGACACTATATAGAGAACACCTCTTGTTCCCAGGGAGAGGATTATCAGCATCACACTGCTTGTTCCCGGACGGGACGCTATACAGGGAACACCTCTTGTTACCAGGGGGAGTAATATCGGCGCTACACCGCTTCTTCCCGGACGGTACGCTATACAGGGAACACCTCTTGTTCCCCAGGGGAGTGCTATCTGCGTAACACCGCTTGTTCCCGGGGGAGTATTATCAGCGTCACACTGCTTGTTCCCAGGGGGAGTTTTATCCACGCTACACCGCTTGTTCCCAGACGTGACGCTATTCAGGGAACACCTCTTGTTGCCAGGGGGAGGATTATCAGCATCACACTGCTTGTTCCCGGACGGGACGCTATACAGGGAACACCTCTTGTTCCCAGGGGGAGTGCTATCTGCGTCACACCACTTGTTCCCGGGGGACTATTATCAGCATCACACTACTTGTTCTCCGGGGGAGTGCTATCTGCGTCTCACCGCTTGTTCGCACGGGGAGTATTATCGGCGTCACACTGCTTGTTCCCAGGGGGAGTAATATCGGCGCTACACCGCTTGTTCCCGGACGGGACGCTATTCAGGGAACACCTCTTGTTCCCAGGGGGAGGATTATCAGCGTCACACTGCTTGTTCCCGGACGGGACGCTATTCACGAGACACTTCTTGTTCCCACGGGGAGTATTATCAGCTTCACACTGCTTGTTCCAAGGGGGAGTAATATCGGCGCCACATTGCTTGTTCCCGGACGGGACGCTATTCTCGAGACACCTCTTATTCCCAGGGGCAGTTTTATCAGAATCACACCTCTTGTTCCCGGACGGGACGCTATTCAGGGAAGACCTCTTGTTCCCAGGGGGAGTGCTATCTGCGTCACACCACATGTTCCCGGGGGACTATTATCAGCATCACACTGCTTGTTCCCCAGGGGAGTGCTATCTGCGTAACACCACTTGTTCCCGGGGGAGTATTATCAGCGTCACACTGCTTGTTCCCAGGGGGAGTTTTATCCATGCTTCACCGCTTGTTCCCAGACGTGACGCTATTCAGGGAACACCTCTTCTTCCCAGGGGGACTTTTATCCGCGCTACACCACTTGTTCCCGGACGGGACGCTATACAGCGAACACCTCTTGTTCCCAGGGGGAGTATTATCAGCGTCACACTGCTTGTTCCCGGACGGGACGCTATTCACGAGACACTTCTTGTTCCCACGGGGAGTATTATCAGCTTCACACTGCTTGTTCCAAGGGGGAGTAATATCGGCGCCACATTGCTTGTTCCCGGACGGGACGCTATTCAGGGAACACTTCTTGTTCCCAGGGGGAGTTTTATCCACGCTACACCGCTTGTTCCCGGACGGGACGCTATTCACGAGACACTTCTTGTTCCCAGGGGGAGTATTATCAGCGTCACACCGCTTGTTCCCGGACGGGACGCTATTAAGGGAACACATCTTGTTCCCAGGGGGAGTGCTATCTGCGTCACACCACTTGTTCCCGGGGGACTATTATCAGCGTCACACCGCTTGTTCCCGGATGGGACGCTATTCAGGGAACACCTCTTGTTCCCAGGGGGAGTATTATCAGCGTCAAACTGCTTGTTCCCAGGGGGAGTTTTATCCGCGCTACACCGCTTCTTCCTGGACAGGACGCTATTCACGAAACACCTCTTCTTCCCAGGGGGAGTTTTATCAGCATCACACCTCTTGTTACCAGGGGGAGTATTATCAGCGTCACACTGATTGTTCCCAGGGGGAGTATTATCAGCGTCACACTGCTTGTTCCCAGGGGGAGTAATATCGGCGCTACACCGCTTGTTCCCGGACGGGACACTATATAGAGAACACCTCTTGTTCCCAGGGGGAGGATTATCAGCATCACACTGCTTGTTCCCGGACGGGACGCTATACAGGGAACACCTCTTGTTACCAGGGGGAGTAATATCGGCGCTACACCGCTTCTTCCCGGACGGTACGCTATACAGGGAACACCTCTTGTTCCCCAGGGGAGTGCTATCTGCGTAACACCACTTGTTCCCGGGGGAGTATTATCAGCGTCACACTGATTGTTCCCAGACGGGACGCTATTCACGAGACACCTCTTGTTCCCAGGGGCAGTTTTATCAGCATCACACCGCTTGTTCCCGGACGGGACGCTATTCAGGGAACACCTCTTGTTCCCCAGGGGAGTGCTATCTGCGTAACACCACTTGTTCCCGGGGGAGTATTATCAGCATCACACTGCTTGTTCCCAGGGGGAGTTTTATCCACGCTACACCGCTTGCACCCAGACGTGACGCTATTCAGGGAACACCTCTTGTTCCCAGGGGGAGTATTATCGGCGTCACACTGCTTGTTCCCAGGGGGAGTTTTATACACGCTACACCGCTTGTTCCCGGACGGGACGCTATTCAGGGAACACCTCTTGTTCCCAGGGGGAGTGCTATCTGCGTTACACCACTTGTTCCCGGGGGACTATTATCAGCATCACACTGCTTGTTCTCCGGGGGAGTGCTATCTGCGTCTCACCGCTTGTTCGCACGGGGAGTATTATCGGCGTCACACTGCTTGTTCCCAGGGGGAGTAATATCGGCGCTACACCGCTTGTTCCCGGACGGGACGCTATTCAGGGAAAACCTCTTGTTCCCAGGGGGAGGATTATCAGCATCACACTGCTTGTTCCCGGACGGGACTCTATTCACGAGACACCTCTTGTTCCCAGGGGCAGTTTTATCAGCATCACACCGCTTGTTCCCGGACGGGACGCTATTCAGGGAACACCTCTTGTTCCCCAGGGGAGTGCTATCTGCGTAACACCACTTGTTCCCGGGGGAGTATTATCAGCAACACACTGCTTGTTCCCAGGGGGAGTTTTATCCACGCTACACCGCTTGCTCCCAGACGGGACGCTATTCAGGGAACACCTCTTGTTCCCAGGGGGATTTTTATCAGCGTCACACCGCTTGTTCACGGACAGGACGCTATTCAGGGAACACCTCTTGTTCCTAGGGGGAGGATTATCAGCGTCACACTGCTTGTTCCCGGACGGGACGCTATACAGGGAACACCTCTTGTTACCAGGGGGCGTATTATCAGCTTTACACTGATTGTTCCCGGACGGGACGCTATTCACGAGACACCTCTTGTTCCCAGGGGGAGTTTTATCAGCATCACACCGCTTGTTCCCGGACGGGACGCTATTCAGGGAACACCTCTTGTTCCCCGGGGGAGATCTGCGTCTCACCGCTTGTTCGCACGGGGAGTATTATCGGCGTCACACTGCTTGTTCCCAGGGGGAGTGCTATCTTCGTCACACTGCTTGTTCCTGGGGGAGTATTATCAGCGTGACACTGCTTGTTCCCAGGGGGAGTTTTATCAGCGTCACACCGCTTGTTCCCGGGGGAGTATTATCAGCGTCACACCGCTTGTTCCCGGACGGGACGCTATTCAGGGAACACCTCTTGTTCCCAGGGGGAGTTTTATCAGCATCACACTGCTTGTTCCCAGGGGGAGTTTTATCCGCGCTACACCGCTTGTTCCCGGACGGGACGCTATTCACGAAACACCTCTTCTTCCCAGGGGGAGTTTTATCAGCATCACACCGCTTGTTCCCGGGGGAGTATTATCAGCGTCACACCACTTGTTCCCAGGGGGAGTATTATCAGCGTCACACTGCTTGTTCCCAGGGGGAGTAATATCGGCGCTACACCGCTTGTTCCCGGACGGGACACTATATAGAGAACACCTCTTGTTCCCAGGGAGAGGATTATCAGCATCACACTGCTTGTTCCCGGACGGGACGCTATACAGGGAACACCTCTTGTTACCAGGGGGAGTAATATTGGCGCTACACCGCTTCTTCCCGGACGGTACGCTATACAGGGAACACCTCTTGTTCCCCAGGGGAGTGCTATCTGCGTAACACCACTTGTTCCCGGGGGAGTATTATCAGCGTCACACTGCTTGTTCCCAGGGGGAGTTTTATCCACGCTACACCGCTTGTTCCCAGACGTGACGCTATTCAGGGAACACCTCTTGTTGCCAGGGGGAGGATTATCAGCATCACACTGCTTGTTCCCGGACGGGACGCTATACAGGGAACACCTCTTGTTCCCAGGGGGAGTGCTATCTGCGTCACACCACTTGTTCCCGGGGGACTATTATCAGCATCACACTACTTGTTCTCCGGGGGAGTGCTATCTGCGTCTCACCGCTTGTTCGCACGGGGAGTATTATCGTCGTCACACTGCTTGTTCCCAGGGGGAGTAATATCGGCGCTACACCGCTTGTTCCCGGACGGGACGCTATTCAGGGAACACCTCTTGTTCCCAGGGGGAGGATTATCAGCGTCACACTGCTTGTTCCCGGACGGGACGCTATTCACGAGACACTTCTTGTTCCCACGGGGAGTATTATCAGCTTCACACTGCTTGTTCCAAGGGGGAGTAATATCGGCGCCACATTGGTTGTTCCCGGACGGGACGCTATTCAGGGAACACTTCTTGTTCCCAGGGGGAGTATTATCAGCGTCAAACTGCTTGTTCCCAGGGGGAGTTTTATCCGCGCTACACCGCTTCTTCCTGGACAGGACGCTATTCACGAAACACCTCTTCTTCCCAGGGGGAGTTTTATCAGTGTCACACCTCTTGTTACCAGGGGGAGTATTATCAGCGTCACACTGATTGTTCCCAGGGGGAGTATTATCAGCGTCACACTGATTGTTCCCAGGGGGAGTAATATCGGCGCTACACCGCTTGTTCCCGGACGGGACACTATATAGAGAACACCTCTTGTTCCCAGGGGGAGGATTATCAGCATCACACTGCTTGTTCCCGGACGGGACGCTATACAGGGAACACCTCTTGTTACCAGGGGGAGTAATATCGGCGCTACACCGCTTCTTCCCGGACGGTACGCTATACAGGGAACACCTCTTGTTCCCCAGGGGAGTGCTATCTGCGTAACACCACTTGTTCCCGGGGGAGTATTATCAGCGTCACACTGATTGTTCCCAGACGGGACGCTATTCACGAGACACCTCTTGTTCCCAGGGGCAGTTTTATCAGCATCACACCGCTTGTTCCCGGACGGGACGCTATTCAGGGAACACCTCTTGTTCCCCAGGGGAGTGCTATCTGCGTAACACCACTTGTTCCCGGGGGAGTATTATCAGCATCACACTGCTTGTTCCCAGGGGGAGTTTTATCCACGCTACACCGCTTGCTCCCAGACGTGACGCTATTCAGGGAACACCTCTTGTTCCCAGGGGGAGTATTATCGGCGTCACACTGCTTGTTCCCAGGGGGAGTTTTATACACGCTACACCGCTTGTTCCCGGACGGGACGCTATTCAGGGAACACCTCTTGTTCCCAGGGGGAGTGCTATCTGCGTTACACCACTTGTTCCCGGGGGACTATTATCAGCATCACACTGCTTGTTCTCCGGGGGAGTGCTATCTGCGTCTCACCGCTTGTTCGCACGGGGAGTATTATCGGCGTCACACTGCTTGTTCCCAGGGGGAGTAATATCGGCGCTACACCGCTTGTTCCCGGACGGGACGCTATTCAGGGAACACCTCTTGTTCCCAGGGGGATGATTATCAGCGTCACACTGCTTGTTCCCGGACGGGACGCTATACAGGGAACACCTCTTGTTACCAGGGGGAGTATTATCAGCGTCACACTGATTGTTCCCAGACGGGACGCTATTCTCGAGACACCTCTTGTTCCCAGGGGCAGTTTTATCAGAATCACTCCTCTTGTTCCCGGACGGGACGCTATTCAGGGAACACCTCTTGTTCCCAGGGGGAGTGCTATCTGCGTCACACCACATGTTCCTGGGGGACTATTATCAGCATCACACTGCTTGTTCCCCAGGGGAGTGCTATCTGCGTAACACCACTTGTTCCCGGGGGAGTATTATCAGCATCACACTGCTTGTTCCCAGGGGGAGTTTTATCCACGCTACACCGCTTGTTCCCAGACGTGACGCTATTCAGGGAACACCTCTTGTTCCCAGGTGGAGTATTATCGGCGTCACATTGCTTGTTCCCAGGGGGAGTTTTATCCGCGCTACACCGCTTGTTCCCGGACGGGACGCTATTCATGAAACACCTCTTCTTCCAGTGGGAGTTTTATCCGCGCTACACCGCTTGTTCCCGGACGGGACGCTATACAGGGAACACCTCTTGTTCCCAGGGGGAGTATTATCAGCGTCACACTGCTTGTTCCCGGACGGGACGCTATTCACGAGACACTTCTTGTTCCCACGGGGAGTATTATCAGCTTCACACTGCTTGTTCCCAGGGGGAGTAATATCGGCGCCACACTGCTTGTTCCCGGACGGGACGCTATTCAGGGAACACTTCTTGTTCCCAGGGGGAGTTTTATCCGCGCTACACCGCTTGTTCCCGGACGGGACGCTATTCACGAGACACTTCTTGTTCCCAGGGGGAGTATTATCAGCGTCACACCGCTTGTTCCCGGACGGGACGCTATTCAGGGAACACCTCTTGTTCCCAGGGGGAGTGCTATGTGCGTCACACCACTTGTTCCCGGGGGACTATTATCAGCGTCACACCGCTTGTTCCCGGACGGGACGCTATTCAGGGAACACCTCTTGTTCCCAGGGGGAGTATTATCAGCGTCACACTGCTTGTTCCCAGGGGGAGTTTTATCCGCGCTACACCGCTTCTTCCCGGACGGGACGCTATTCACGAAACACCTCTTCTTCCCAGGGGGAGTTTTATCAGCGTCACACCGCTTGTTCCCGGGGGAGTATTATCAGCGTCACACCACTTGTTCCCAGGGGGAGTATTATCAGCGTCACACTGCTTGTTCCCAGGGGGAGTAATATCGGCGCTACACCGCTTGTTCCCGGACGGGACACTATATAGAGAACACCTCTTGTTCCCCGGGGGAGGATTATCAGCATCACACTGCTTGTTCCCGGACGGGACGCTATACAGGGAACACCTCTTGTTACCAGGGGGAGTAATATCGGCGCTACACCGCTTGTTCCCGGACGGTACGCTATACAGGGAACACCTCTTGTTCCCCAGGGGAGTGCTATCTGCGTAACACCACTTGTTCCCGGGGGAGTATTATCAGCGTCACACTGCTTGTTCCCAGGGGGAGTTTTATCCACGCTACACCGCTTGTTCCCAGACGTGACGCTATTCAGGGAACACCTCTTGTTCCCAGGGGGAGGATTATCAGCATCACACTGCTTGTTCCCGGACGGGACTCTATTCACGAGACACCTCTTGTTCCCAGGGGAAGTTTTATCAGCATCACACCGCTTGTTCCCGGACGGGACGCTATTCAGGGAACACCTCTTGTTCCCCAGGGGAGTGCTATCTGCGTAACACCACTTGTTCCCGGGGGAGTATTATCAGCAACACACTGCTTGTTCCCAGGGGGAGTTTTATCCACGCTACACCGCTTGCTCCCAGACGGGACGCTATTCAGGGAACACCTCTTGTTCCCAGGGGGATTTTTATCAGCGTCACACCGCTTGTTCACGGACAGGACGCTATAGAGGGAACACCTCTTGTTCCTAGGGGGAGGATTATCAGCGTCACACTGCTTGTTCCCGGACGGGACGCTATACAGGGAACACCTCTTGTTACCAGGGGGCGTATTATCAGCTTTACACTGATTGTTCCCGGACGGGACGCTATTCACGAGACACCTCTTGTTCCCAGGGGGAGTTTTATCAGCATCACACCGCTTGTTCCCGGACGGGACGCTATTCAGGGAACACCTCTTGTTCCCCGGGGGACATCTGCGTCTCACCGCTTGTTCGCACGGGGAGTATTATCGGCGTCACACTGCTTCTTCCCAGGGGGAGTGCTATCTTCGTCACACTGCTTGTTCCTGGGGGAGTATTATCAGCGTGACACTGCTTGTTCCCAGGGGGAGTTTTATCAGCGTCACACCGCTTGTTCCCGGGGGAGTATTATCAGCGTCACACCGCTTGTTCCCGGACGGGACGCTATTCAGGGAACACCTCTTGTTCCCAGGGGGAGTTTTATCAGCATCACACTGCTTGTTCCCAGGGGGAGTTTTATCCGCGCTACACCGCTTGTTCCCGGACGGGACGCTATTCACGAAACACCTCTTCTTCCCAGGGGGAGTTTTATCAGCATCACACCGCTTGTTCCCGGGGGAGTATTATCAGCGTCACACCACTTGTTCCCAGGGGGAGTATTATCAGCGTCACACTGCTTGTTCCCAGGGGGAGTAATATCGGCGCTACACCGCTTGTTCCCGGACGGGACACTATATAGAGAACACCTCTTGTTCCCAGGGAGAGGATTATCAGCATCACACTGCTTGTTCCCGGACGGGACGCTATACAGGGAACACCTCTTGTTACCAGGGGGAGTAATATCGGCGCTACACCGCTTCTTCCCGGACGGTACGCTATACAGGGAACACCTCTTGTTCCCCAGGGGAGTGCTATCTGCGTAACACCACTTGTTCCCGGGGGAGTATTATCAGCGTCACACTGCTTGTTCCCAGGGGGAGTTTTATCCACGCTACACCGCTTGTTCCCAGACGTGACGCTATTCAGGGAACACCTCTTGTTGCCAGGGGGAGGATTATCAGCATCACACTGCTTGTTCCCGGACGGGACGCTATACAGGGAACACCTCTTGTTACCAGGGGGAGTATTATCAGCGTCACACTGATTGTTCCCAGACGGGACGCTATTCACGAGACACCTCTTGTTCCCAGGGGCAGTTTTATCAGCATCACACCGCTTGTTCCCGGACGGGACGCTATTCAGGGAACACCTCTTGTCCCCAGGGTAGTGCTATCTGCGTAACACCACTTGTTCCCGGGGGAGTATTATCAGCATCACACTGCTTGTTCCCAGGGGGAGTTTTATCCACGCTACACCGCTTGCTCCCAGACGTGACGCTATTCAGGGAACACCTCTTGTTCCCAGGGGGAGTATTATCGGCGTCACACTGCTTGTTCCCAGGGGGAGTTTTATACACGCTACACCGCTTGTTCCCGGACGGGACGCTATACAGGGAACACCTCTTGTTACCAGGGGGAGTATTATCAGCGTCACACTGATTGTTCCCAGACGGGACGCTATTCACGAGACACCTCTTGTTCCCAGGGGCAGTTTTATCAGCATCACACCGCTTGTTCCCGGACGGGACGCTATTCAGGGAACACCTCTTGTCCCCAGGGTAGTGCTATCTGCGTAACACCACTTGTTCCCGGGGGAGTATTATCAGCATCACACTGCTTGTTCCCAGGGGGAGTTTTATCCACGCTACACCGCTTGCTCCCAGACGTGACGCTATTCAGGGAGCACCTCTTGTTCCCAGGGGGAGTGCTATCTGCGTCACACCACTTGTTCCCGGGGGACTATTATCAGCATCACACTGCTTGTTCTCCGGGGGAGTGCTATCTGCGTCTCACCGCTTGTTCGCACGGGGAGTATTATCGGCGTCACACTGCTTGTTCCCAGGGGGAGTTTTATACACGCTACACCGCTTGTTCCCGGACGGGACGCTATACAGGGAACACCTCTTGTTCCCAGGGGGAGTGCTATCTGCGTCACACCACTTGTTCCCGGGGGACTATTATCAGCATCACACTGCTTGTTCTCCGGGGGAGTGCTATCTGCGTCTCACCGCTTGTTCGCACGGGGAGTATTATCGGCGTCACACTGCTTGTTCCCAGGGGGAGTAATATCGGCGCTACACCGCTTGTTCCCGGACGGGACGCTATTCACGAGACACTTCTTGTTCCCAGGGGGAGTATTATCAGCGTCACACCGCTTGTTCCCGGACGGGACGCTATTAAGGGAACACATCTTGTTCCCAGGGGGAGTGCTATCTGCGTCACACCACTTGTTCCCGGGGGACTATTATCAGCGTCACACCGCTTGTTCCCGGATGGGACGCTATTCAGGGAACACCTCTTGTTCCCAGGGGGAGTATTATCAGCGTCAAACTGCTTGTTCCCAGGGGGAGTTTTATCCGCGCTACACCGCTTCTTCCTGGACAGGACGCTATTCACGAAACACCTCTTCTTCCCAGGGGGAGTTTTATCAGCATCACACCTCTTGTTACCAGGGGGAGTATTATCAGCGTCACACTGATTGTTCCCAGGGGGAGTATTATCAGCGTCACACTGCTTGTTCCCAGGGGGAGTAATATCGGCGCTACACCGCTTGTTCCCGGACGGGACACTATATAGAGAACACCTCTTGTTCCCAGGGGGAGGATTATCAGCATCACACTGCTTGTTCCCGGACGGGACGCTATACAGGGAACACCTCTTGTTACCAGGGGGAGTAATATCGGCGCTACACCGCTTCTTCCCGGACGGTACGCTATACAGGGAACACCTCTTGTTCCCCAGGGGAGTGCTATCTGCGTAACACCACTTGTTCCCGGGGGAGTATTATCAGCGTCACACTGATTGTTCCCAGACGGGACGCTATTCACGAGACACCTCTTGTTCCCAGGGGCAGTTTTATCAGCATCACACCGCTTGTTCCCGGACGGGACGCTATTCAGGGAACACCTCTTGTTCCCCAGGGGAGTGCTATCTGCGTAACACCACTTGTTCCCGGGGGAGTATTATCAGCATCACACTGCTTGTTCCCAGGGGGAGTTTTATCCACGCTACACCGCTTGCACCCAGACGTGACGCTATTCAGGGAACACCTCTTGTTCCCAGGGGGAGTATTATCGGCGTCACACTGCTTGTTCCCAGGGGGAGTTTTATACACGCTACACCGCTTGTTCCCGGACGGGACGCTATTCAGGGAACACCTCTTGTTCCCAGGGGGAGTGCTATCTGCGTTACACCACTTGTTCCCGGGGGACTATTATCAGCATCACACTGCTTGTTCTCCGGGGGAGTGCTATCTGCGTCTCACCGCTTGTTCGCACGGGGAGTATTATCGGCGTCACACTGCTTGTTCCCAGGGGGAGTAATATCGGCGCTACACCGCTTGTTCCCGGACGGGACGCTATTCAGGGAAAACCTCTTGTTCCCAGGGGGAGGATTATCAGCATCACACTGCTTGTTCCCGGACGGGACTCTATTCACGAGACACCTCTTGTTCCCAGGGGCAATTTTATCAGCATCACACCGCTTGTTCCCGGACGGGACGCTATTCAGGGAACACCTCTTGTTCCCCAGGGGAGTGCTATCTGCGTAACACCACTTGTTCCCGGGGGAGTATTATCAGCAACACACTGCTTGTTCCCAGGGGGAGTTTTATCCACGCTACACCGCTTGCTCCCAGACGGGACGCTATTCAGGGAACACCTCTTGTTCCCAGGGGGATTTTTATCAGCGTCACACCGCTTGTTCACGGACAGGACGCTATTCAGGGAACACCTCTTGTTCCTAGGGGGAGGATTATCAGCGTCACACTGCTTGTTCCCGGACGGGACGCTATACAGGGAACACCTCTTGTTACCAGGGGGCGTATTATCAGCTTTACACTGATTGTTCCCGGACGGGACGCTATTCACGAGACACCTCTTGTTCCCAGGGGGAGTTTTATCAGCATCACACCGCTTGTTCCCGGACGGGACGCTATTCAGGGAACACCTCTTGTTCCCCGGGGGAGATCTGCGTCTCACCGCTTGTTCGCACGGGGAGTATTATCGGCGTCACACTGCTTGTTCCCAGGGGGAGTGCTATCTTCGTCACACTGCTTGTTCCTGGGGGAGTATTATCAGCGTGACACTGCTTGTTCCCAGGGGGAGTTTTATCAGCGTCACACCGCTTGTTCCCGGGGGAGTATTATCAGCGTCACACCGCTTGTTCCCGGACGGGACGCTATTCAGGGAACACCTCTTGTTCCCAGGGGGAGTTTTATCAGCATCACACTGCTTGTTCCCAGGGGGAGTTTTATCCGCGCTACACCGCTTGTTCCCGGACGGGACGCTATTCACGAAACACCTCTTCTTCCCAGGGGGAGTTTTATCAGCATCACACCGCTTGTTCCCGGGGGAGTATTATCAGCGTCACACCACTTGTTCCCAGGGGGAGTATTATCAGCGTCACACTGCTTGTTCCCAGGGGGAGTAATATCGGCGCTACACCGCTTGTTCCCGGACGGGACACTATATAGAGAACACCTCTTGTTCCCAGGGAGAGGATTATCAGCATCACACTGCTTGTTCCCGGACGGGACGCTATACAGGGAACACCTCTTGTTACCAGGGGGAGTAATATTGGCGCTACACCGCTTCTTCCCGGACGGTACGCTATACAGGGAACACCTCTTGTTCCCCAGGGGAGTGCTATCTGCGTAACACCACTTGTTCCCGGGGGAGTATTATCAGCGTCACACTGCTTGTTCCCAGGGGGAGTTTTATCCACGCTACACCGCTTGTTCCCAGACGTGACGCTATTCAGGGAACACCTCTTGTTGCCAGGGGGAGGATTATCAGCATCACACTGCTTGTTCCCGGACGGGACGCTATACAGGGAACACCTCTTGTTCCCAGGGGGAGTGCTATCTGCGTCACACCACTTGTTCCCGGGGGACTATTATCAGCATCACACTACTTGTTCTCCGGGGGAGTGCTATCTGCGTCTCACCGCTTGTTCGCACGGGGAGTATTATCGTCGTCACACTGCTTGTTCCCAGGGGGAGTAATATCGGCGCTACACCGCTTGTTCCCGGACGGGACGCTATTCAGGGAACACCTCTTGTTCCCAGGGGGAGGATTATCAGCGTCACACTGCTTGTTCCCGGACGGGACGCTATTCACGAGACACTTCTTGTTCCCACGGGGAGTATTATCAGCTTCACACTGCTTGTTCCAAGGGGGAGTAATATCGGCGCCACATTGGTTGTTCCCGGACGGGACGCTATTCAGGGACCACTTCTTGTTCCCAGGGGGAGTTTTATCCACGCTACACCGCTTGTTCCCGGACGGGACGCTATTCACGAGACACTTCTTGTTCCCAGGGGGAGTATTATCAGCGTCACACCGCTTGTTCCCGGACGGGACGCTATTAAGGGAACACATCTTGTTCCCAGGGGGAGTGCTATCTGCGTCACACCTATTGTTCCCGGGGGACTATTATCAGCGTCACACCGCTTGTTCCCGGATGGGACGCTATTCAGGGAACACCTCTTGTTCCCAGGGGGAGTATTATCAGTGTCACACCTCTTGTTACCAGGGGGAGTATTATCAGCGTCACACTGATTGTTCCCAGGGGGAGTTTTATCCGCGCTACACCGCTTCTTCCTGGACAGGACGCTATTCACGAAACACCTCTTCTTCCCAGGGGGAGTTTTATCAGTGTCACACCTCTTGTTACCAGGGGGAGTATTATCAGCGTCACACTGATTGTTCCCAGGGGGAGTATTATCAGCGTCACACTGCTTGTTCCCAGGGGGAGTAATATCGGCGCTACACCGCTTGTTCCCGGACGGGACACTATATAGAGAACACCTCTTGTTCCCAGGGGGAGGATTATCAGCATCACACTGCTTGTTCCCGGACGGGACGCTATACAGGGAACACCTCTTGTTACCAGGGGGAGTAATATCGGCGCTACACCGCTTCTTCCCGGACGGTACGCTATACAGGGAACACCTCTTGTTCCCCAGGGGAGTGCTATCTGCGTAACACCACTTGTTCCCGGGGGAGTATTATCAGCGTCACACTGATTGTTCCCAGACGGGACGCTATTCACGAGACACCTCTTGTTCCCAGGGGCAGTTTTATCAGCATCACACCGCTTGTTCCCGGACGGGACGCTATTCAGGGAACACCTCTTGTTCCCCAGGGGAGTGCTATCTGCGTAACACCACTTGTTCCCGGGGGAGTATTATCAGCATCACACTGCTTGTTCCCAGGGGGAGTTTTATCCACGCTACACCGCTTGCTCCCAGACGTGACGCTATTCAGGGAACACCTCTTGTTCCCAGGGGGAGTATTATCGGCGTCACACTGCTTGTTCCCAGGGGGAGTTTTATACACGCTACACCGCTTGTTCCCGGACGGGACGCTATTCAGGGAACACCTCTTGTTCCCAGGGGGAGTGCTATCTGCGTTACACCACTTGTTCCCGGGGGACTATTATCAGCATCACACTGCTTGTTCTCCGGGGGAGTGCTATCTGCGTCTCACCGCTTGTTCGCACGGGGAGTATTATCGGCGTCACACTGCTTGTTCCCAGGGGGAGTAATATCGGCGCTACACCGCTTGTTCCCGGACGGGACGCTATTCAGGGAACACCTCTTGTTACCAGGGGGATGATTATCAGCGTCACACTGATTGTTCCCAGACGGGACGCTATTCTCGAGACACCTCTTGTTCCCAGGGGCAGTTTTATCAGAATCACTCCTCTTGTTCCCGGACGGGACGCTATTCAGGGAACACCTCTTGTTCCCAGGGGGAGTGCTATCTGCGTCACACCACATGTTCCTGGGGGACTATTATCAGCATCACACTGCTTGTTCCCCAGGGGAGTGCTATCTGCGTAACACCACTTGTTCCCGGGGGAGTATTATCAGCATCACACTGCTTGTTCCCAGGGGGAGTTTTATCCACGCTACACCGCTTGTTCCCAGACGTGACGCTATTCAGGGAACACCTCTTGTTCCCAGGTGGAGTATTATCGGCGTCACATTGCTTGTTCCCAGGGGGAGTTTTATCCGCGCTACACCGCTTGTTCCCGGACGGGACGCTATTCATGAAACACCTCTTCTTCCAGTGGGAGTTTTATCCGCGCTACACCGCTTGTTCCCGGACGGGACGCTATACAGGGAACACCTCTTGTTCCCAGGGGGAGTATTATCAGCGTCACACTGCTTGTTCCCGGACGGGACGCTATTCACGAGACACTTCTTGTTCCCACGGGGAGTATTATCAGCTTCACACTGCTTGTTCCCAGGGGGAGTAATATCGGCGCCACACTGCTTGTTCCCGGACGGGACGCTATTCAGGGAACACTTCTTGTTCCCAGGGGGAGTTTTATCCGCGCTACACCGCTTGTTCCCGGACGGGACGCTATTCACGAGACACTTCTTGTTCCCAGGGGGAGTATTATCAGCGTCACACCGCTTGTTCCCGGACGGGACGCTATTCAGGGAACACCTCTTGTTCCCAGGGGGAGTGCTATGTGCGTCACACCACTTGTTCCCGGGGGACTATTATCAGCGTCACACCGCTTGTTCCCGGACGGGACGCTATTCAGGGAACACCTCTTGTTCCCAGGGGGAGTATTATCAGCGTCACACTGCTTGTTCCCAGGGGGAGTTTTATCCGCGCTACACCGCTTCTTCCCGGACGGGACGCTATTCACGAAACACCTCTTCTTCCCAGGGGGAGTTTTATCAGCGTCACACCGCTTGTTCCCGGGGGAGTATTATCAGCGTCACACCACTTGTTCCCAGGGGGAGTATTATCAGCGTCACACTGCTTGTTCCCAGGGGGAGTAATATCGGCGCTACACCGCTTGTTCCCGGACGGGACACTATATAGAGAACACCTCTTGTTCCCCGGGGGAGGATTATCAGCATCACACTGCTTGTTCCCGGACGGGACGCTATACAGGGAACACCTCTTGTTACCAGGGGGAGTAATATCGGCGCTACACCGCTTGTTCCCGGACGGTACGCTATACAGGGAACACCTCTTGTTCCCCAGGGGAGTGCTATCTGCGTAACACCACTTGTTCCCGGGGGAGTATTATCAGCGTCACACTGCTTGTTCCCAGGGGGAGTTTTATCCACGCTACACCGCTTGTTCCCAGACGTGACGCTATTCAGGGAACACCTCTTGTTCCCAGGGGGAGGATTATCAGCATCACACTGCTTGTTCCCGGACGGGACTCTATTCACGAGACACCTCTTGTTCCCAGGGGAAGTTTTATCAGCATCACACCGCTTGTTCCCGGACGGGACGCTATTCAGGGAACACCTCTTGTTCCCCAGGGGAGTGCTATCTGCGTAACACCACTTGTTCCCGGGGGAGTATTATCAGCAACACACTGCTTGTTCCCAGGGGGAGTTTTATCCACGCTACACCGCTTGCTCCCAGACGGGACGCTATTCAGGGAACACCTCTTGTTCCCAGGGGGATTTTTATCAGCGTCACACCGCTTGTTCACGGACAGGACGCTATAGAGGGAACACCTCTTGTTCCTAGGGGGAGGATTATCAGCGTCACACTGCTTGTTCCCGGACGGGACGCTATACAGGGAACACCTCTTGTTACCAGGGGGCGTATTATCAGCTTTACACTGATTGTTCCCGGACGGGACGCTATTCACGAGACACCTCTTGTTCCCAGGGGGAGTTTTATCAGCATCACACCGCTTGTTCCCGGACGGGACGCTATTCAGGGAACACCTCTTGTTCCCCGGGGGACATCTGCGTCTCACCGCTTGTTCGCACGGGGAGTATTATCGGCGTCACACTGCTTCTTCCCAGGGGGAGTGCTATCTTCGTCACACTGCTTGTTCCTGGGGGAGTATTATCAGCGTGACACTGCTTGTTCCCAGGGGGAGTTTTATCAGCGTCACACCGCTTGTTCCCGGGGGAGTATTATCAGCGTCACACCGCTTGTTCCCGGACGGGACGCTATTCAGGGAACACCTCTTGTTCCCAGGGGGAGTTTTATCAGCATCACACTGCTTGTTCCCAGGGGGAGTTTTATCCGCGCTACACCGCTTGTTCCCGGACGGGACGCTATTCACGAAACACCTCTTCTTCCCAGGGGGAGTTTTATCAGCATCACACCGCTTGTTCCCGGGGGAGTATTATCAGCGTCACACCACTTGTTCCCAGGGGGAGTATTATCAGCGTCACACTGCTTGTTCCCAGGGGGAGTAATATCGGCGCTACACCGCTTGTTCCCGGACGGGACACTATATAGAGAACACCTCTTGTTCCCAGGGAGAGGATTATCAGCATCACACTGCTTGTTCCCGGACGGGACGCTATACAGGGAACACCTCTTGTTACCAGGGGGAGTAATATCGGCGCTACACCGCTTCTTCCCGGACGGTACGCTATACAGGGAACACCTCTTGTTCCCCAGGGGAGTGCTATCTGCGTAACACCACTTGTTCCCGGGGGAGTATTATCAGCGTCACACTGCTTGTTCCCAGGGGGAGTTTTATCCACGCTACACCGCTTGTTCCCAGACGTGACGCTATTCAGGGAACACCTCTTGTTGCCAGGGGGAGGATTATCAGCATCACACTGCTTGTTCCCGGACGGGACGCTATACAGGGAACACCTCTTGTTACCAGGGGGAGTATTATCAGCGTCACACTGATTGTTCCCAGACGGGACGCTATTCACGAGACACCTCTTGTTCCCAGGGGCAGTTTTATCAGCATCACACCGCTTGTTCCCGGACGGGACGCTATTCAGGGAACACCTCTTGTCCCCAGGGTAGTGCTATCTGCGTAACACCACTTGTTCCCGGGGGAGTATTATCAGCATCACACTGCTTGTTCCCAGGGGGAGTTTTATCCACGCTACACCGCTTGCTCCCAGACGTGACGCTATTCAGGGAACACCTCTTGTTCCCAGGGGGAGTATTATCGGCGTCACACTGCTTGTTCCCAGGGGGAGTTTTATACACGCTACACCGCTTGTTCCCGGACGGGACGCTATACAGGGAACACCTCTTGTTACCAGGGGGAGTATTATCAGCGTCACACTGATTGTTCCCAGACGGGACGCTATTCACGAGACACCTCTTGTTCCCAGGGGCAGTTTTATCAGCATCACACCGCTTGTTCCCGGACGGGACGCTATTCAGGGAACACCTCTTGTCCCCAGGGTAGTGCTATCTGCGTAACACCACTTGTTCCCGGGGGAGTATTATCAGCATCACACTGCTTGTTCCCAGGGGGAGTTTTATCCACGCTACACCGCTTGCTCCCAGACGTGACGCTATTCAGGGAGCACCTCTTGTTCCCAGGGGGAGTGCTATCTGCGTCACACCACTTGTTCCCGGGGGACTATTATCAGCATCACACTGCTTGTTCTCCGGGGGAGTGCTATCTGCGTCTCACCGCTTGTTCGCACGGGGAGTATTATCGGCGTCACACTGCTTGTTCCCAGGGGGAGTTTTATACACGCTACACCGCTTGTTCCCGGACGGGACGCTATACAGGGAACACCTCTTGTTCCCAGGGGGAGTGCTATCTGCGTCACACCACTTGTTCCCGGGGGACTATTATCAGCATCACACTGCTTGTTCTCCGGGGGAGTGCTATCTGCGTCTCACCGCTTGTTCGCACGGGGAGTATTATCGGCGTCACACTGCTTGTTCCCAGGGGGAGTAATATCGGCGCTACACCGCTTGTTCCCGGACGGGACGCTATTCAGGGAACACCTCTTGTTCCCAGGGGGATGATTATCAGCGTCACACTGCTTGTTCCCGGACGGGACGCTATACAGGGAACACCTCTTGTTACCAGGGGGAGTATTATCAGCGTCACACTGATTGTTCCCAGACGGGACGCTATTCTCGAGACACCTCTTGTTCCCAGGGGCAGTTTTATCAGAATCACACCTCTTGTTCCCGGACGGGACGCTATTCAGGGAACACCTCTTGTTCCCAGGGGGAGTGCTATCTGCGTCACACCACATGTTCCAGGGGGACTATTATCAGCATCACACTGCTTGTTCCCCAGGGGAGTGCTATCTGCGTAACACCACTTGTTCCCGGGGGAGTATTATCAGCGTCACACTGCTTGTTCCCAGGGGGAGTTTTATCCACGCTACACCGCTTGTTCCCAGACGTGATGCTATTCAGGGAACACCTCTTGTTCCCAGGTGGAGTATTATCGGCGTCACATTGCTTGTTCCCAGGGGGAGTTTTATCCGCGCTACACCGCTTGTTCCCGGACGGGACGCTATTCATGAAACACCTCTTCTTCCCAGGGGGAGTTTTATCCGCGCTACACCACTTGTTCCCGGACGGGACGCTATACAGGGAACACCTCTTGTTCCCAGGGGGAGTATTATCAGCGTCACACTGCTTGTTCCCGGATGGGACGCTATTCACGAGACACTTCTTGTTCCCACGGGGAGTATTATCAGCTTCACACTGCTTGTTCCCAAGGGGAGTAATATCGGCGCCACACTGCTTGTTCCCGGACGGGACGCTATTCAGGGAACACTTCTTGTTCCCAGGGGGAGTTTTATCCGCGAACACCGCTTGTTCCCGGACGGGACGCTATCCAGGGAACACCTCTTGTTCCCAGGGGGATTTTTATCAGCGTCACACCGCTTGTTCACGGACAGGACGCTATTCAGGGAACACCTCTTGTTCCTAGGGGGAGGATTATCAGCGTCACACTGCTTGTTCCCGGACGGGACGCTATACAGGGAACACCTCTTGTTACCAGGGGGAGTATTATCAGCTTTACACTGATTGTTCCCGGACGGGACGCTATTCACGAGACACCTCTTGTTCCCAGGGGGAGTTTTATCAGCATCACACCGCTTGTTCCCGGACGGGACGCTATTCAGGGAACACCTCTTGTTCCCCGGGGGAGATCTGCGTCTCACCACTTGTTCGCACGGGGAGTATTATCGGCGTCACACTGCTTGTTCCCAGGGGGAGTGCTATCTTCGTCACACTGCTTGTTCCCGGGGGAGTATTATCAGCGTGACACTGCTTGTTCCCAGGGGGAGTTTTATCAGCGTCACACCGCTTGTTCCCGGGGGAGTATTATCAGCGTCACACTGCTTGTTCCCGGACGGGACGCTATTCAGGGAACACCTCTTGTTCCCAGGGGGAGTTTTATCAGCGTCACACTGCTTGTTCCCAGGGGGAGTTTTATCCGCGCTACACCGCTTGTTCCCGGACGGGACGCTATTCAGGGAACACCTCTTGTTCCCAGGGGGAGTATTATCGGCGTCACACCGCTTGTTCCCGGGGGAGTATTATCAGCATCACACTGCTTATTCCCAGGGGGAAAGCTATCTGCGTCACACCACTTGTTCCCAGGGGGACTATTATCAGCATCACACTGCTTGTTCCCCAGGGGAGTGCTATCTGCGTCTCACCGCTTGTTCGCACGGGGAGTATTATCGGCGTCACACTGCTTGTTCCCAGGGGGAATAATATCGGCGCTACACCGCTAGTTCCCGGACGGGACGCTATTCAGGTAACAACTCTTGTTCCCAGGGGGAGTTTTATCAGCGTCACACCGCTTGTTCACGGACAGGACGCTATTCAGGGAACACCTCTTGTTCCCAGGGGGAGGATTATCAGCGTCACACTGCTTGTTCTCGGACGGAACGCTATACAGGGAACACCTCTTGTTACCAGGGGGAGTATTATCAGCTTCACACTGATTGTTCCCGGACGGGACGCTATTCCCGAGACACCTCTTCTTCCCAGGGGGAGTTTTATCAGCATCACACCGCTTGTTCCCGGACGGGACGCTAATCAGGGAACACCTCTTGTTCCCCGGGGGAGATCTGCGTCTCACCGCTTGTTCGCACGGGGAGTATTATCGGCGTCACACTGCTTGTTCCCAGGGGGAGTGCTATCTTCGTCACACCGCTTGTTCCCGGACGGGACGCTATTCAGGGAACACCTCTTGTTCCCAGGGGGAGTATTATCAGTGTCACACTGCTTGTTCCCAGGGGGAGTTTTATCCGCGCTACACCGCTTGTTCCCGGGGGAGTATTATCAGCGTCACACTGATTGTTCCCGGACGGGACGCTATACAGGGAACACCTCTTGTTACCAGGGGGAGTATTATCAGCGTCACACTGCTTGTTCCCAGGGGGAGTTTTATCCGCGCTACACCGCTTGTTCCCGGACGGGACGCTATTCAGGGAATACCTCTTGTTCCCAGGGGGAGGATTATCAGCGTCACACTGCTTGTTCCCGGACAGGACGCTATTCAGGGAACACCTCTTGTTCCCAGGGGGAGGATTATCAGCGTCACACTGCTTGTTCCCGGACGGGACGCTATACAGGGAACACCTCTTGTTACCAGGGGGAGTATTATCAGCGTCACACTGATTGTTCCCGGTCGGGACGCTATTCACGAGACACCTCTTGTTCCCCGGGGGAGTGCTATCTGCGTCTCACCGCTTGTTCGCACGGGGAGTATTGTCGGCGTCACACTGCTTCTTCCCAGGGGGAGTGCTATCTGCGTCACACCGCTTGTTCCCGGGGGAGTATTATCAGCGTGACACTGCTTGTTCGCAGGGGGAGTTTTATCCGCGCTACACCGCTTGTTCCCAGACGTGACACTATTCAGGGAACACCTCTTGTTCCCAGGGGGAGTATTATCGGCGTCACACTGCTTGTTCCCAGGGGGAGTTTTATCCGCGCTACACCGCTTCTTCCCGGACGGGACGCTATTCACGAAACACCTCTTCTTCCCAGGGGGAGTTTTATCAGCGTCACACCGCTTGTTCCCGGGGGAGTATTATCAGCGTCACACTGCTTGTTCCCAGGGGGAGTTTTATCCGCGCTACACCGCATCTTCCCGGACGGGACGCTATTCACGAAACACCTCTTCTTCCCAGGGGGAGTTTTATCAGCGTCACACCGCTTGTTCCCGGGGGAGTATTAGAAGCATCACACTGCTTGTTCCCGGACGGGACGCTATTCACGAGACACTTCTTGTTCCCAGGGGGAGTATTATCAGCGTCACACCGCTTGTTCCCGCACGGGACGCTATTCAGGGAACACCTCTTGTTCCCAGGGGGAGTGCTATCTGCGTCACACCACTTGTTCCCGGGGGACTATTATCAGCATCACACTACTTGTTCCCCAGGGGAGTGCTATCTGCGTCTCACCGCTTGTTCGCACGGGGAGTATTATCGGCGTCACACTGCTTGTTCCCAGGGGGAATAATATCGGCGCTACACCGCTAGTTCCCGGACGGGACGCTATTCAGGGAACTCCTCTTGTTCCCAGGGGGAGTTTTATCAGCGTCACACCGCTTGTTCACGGACAGGACGCTATTCAGGGAACACCTCTTGTTCCCAGGGGGAGTATTATCGGCGTCACACCGCTTGTTCCCGGGGGAGTATTATCAGCATCACACTGCTTATTCCCAGGGGGAGTGCTATCTGCGTCACACCACTTGTTCCCAGGGGGACTATTATCAGCATCACACTGCTTGTTCCCCAGGGGAGTGCTATCTGCGTCTCACCGCTTGTTCGCACGGGGAGTATTATCGGCGTCACACTGCTTGTTCCCAGGGGGAATAATATCGGCGCTACACCGCTAGTTCCCGGACGGGACGCTATTCAGGTAACAACTCTTGTTCCCAGGGGGAGTTTTATCAGCGTCACACCGCTTGTTCACGGACAGGACGCTATTCAGGGAACACCTCTTGTTCCCAGGGGGAGGATTATCAGCGTCACACTGCTTGTTCTCGGACGGAACGCTATACAGGGAACACCTCTTGTTACCAGGGGGAGTATTATCAGCTTCACACTGATTGTTCCCGGACGGGACGCTATTCCCGAGACACCTCTTCTTCCCAGGGGGAGTTTTATCAGCATCACACCGCTTGTTCCCGGACGGGACGCTAATCAGGGAACACCTCTTGTTCCCCGGGGGAGATCTGCGTCTCACCGCTTGTTCGCACGGGGAGTATTATCGGCGTCACACTGCTTGTTCCCAGGGGGAGTGCTATCTTCGTCACACCGCTTGTTCCCGGACGGGACGCTATTCAGGGAACACCTCTTGTTCCCAGGGGGAGTATTATCAGTGTCACACTGCTTGTTCCCAGGGGGAGTTTTATCCGCGCTACACCGCTTGTTCCCGGGGGAGTATTATCAGCGTCACACTGATTGTTCCCGGACGGGACGCTATACAGGGAACACCTCTTGTTACCAGGGGGAGTATTATCAGCGTCACACTGCTTGTTCCCAGGGGGAGTTTTATCCGCGCTACACCGCTTGTTCCCGGACGGGACGCTATTCAGGGAATACCTCTTGTTCCCAGGGGGAGGATTATCAGCGTCACACTGCTTGTTCCCGGACAGGACGCTATTCAGGGAACACCTCTTGTTCCCAGGGGGAGGATTATCAGCGTCACACTGCTTGTTCCCGGACGGGACGCTATACAGGGAACACCTCTTGTTACCAGGGGGAGTATTATCAGCGTCACACTGATTGTTCCCGGTCGGGACGCTATTCACGAGACACCTCTTGTTCCCCGGGGGAGTGCTATCTGCGTCTCACCGCTTGTTCGCACGGGGAGTATTGTCGGCGTCACACTGCTTCTTCCCAGGGGGAGTGCTATCTGCGTCACACCGCTTGTTCCCGGGGGAGTATTATCAGCGTCACACTGCTTGTTCCCAGGGGGAGTTTTATCCGCGCTACACCGCTTCTTCCCGGACGGGACGCTATTCACGAAACACCTCTTCTTCCCAGGGGGAGTTTTATCAGCGTCACACCTCTTGTAACCAGGGGGAGTATTATCAGCGTCACACTGATTGTTCCCGGACGGGACGCTATTCACGAGACACCTCTTGTTCCCCGGGGGAGTGCTATCTGCGTCTCACCGCTTGTTCGCACGGGGAGTATTATCGGCGTCACACTGCTTCTTCCCAGGGGGAGTGCTATCTGCGTCACACCGCTTGTTCCCGGGGGAGTATTATCAGCGTGACACTGCTTGTTCCCAGGGGGAGTTTTATCCGCGCTACACCGCTTGTTCCCAGACGTGACGCTATTCAGGGAACACCTCTTGTTCCCAGGGGGAGTATTATCGGCGTCACACTGCTTGTTCCCAGGGGGAGTTTTATCCGCGCTACACCGCTTGTTCCCAGACGTGACGCTATTCAGGGAACACCTCTTGTTCCAGGGGGAGTATTATCGGCGTCACACTGCTTGTTCCCAGGGGGAGTTTTATCCGCGCTACACCGCTTCTTCCCGGACGGGACGCTATTCACGAAACACCTCTTCTTCCCAGGGGGAGTTTTATCAGCGTCACACCGCTTGTTCCCGGGGGAGTATTATCAGCGTCACACTGCTTGTTCCCAGGGGGAGTGCTATCTGCGTCACACCACTTGTTCCCAGGGGGAGTATTATCAGCGTCACACTGCTTGTTCCCAGGGGGAGTAATATCGGCGCTACACCGCTTGTTCCCGGACGGGACGCTATTCAGGGAACACCTCTTGTTCCCAGGGGGAGGATTATCAGCATCACACTGCTTGTTCCCGGATGGGACGCTATTCACGAGACACTTCTTGTTCCCAGGGGGAGTATTATCAGCGTCACACCGCTCGTTCCCGGACGGGACGCTATTCAGGGAACACCTCTTGTTCCCACGGGGAGTGCTATCTGCGTCACACCACTTGTTCCCGGGGGACTATTATCAGCATCACACTGCTTGTTCCCCAGGGGAGTGCTATCTGGGTCTCACCGCTTGTTCGCACGGGGAGTATTATCGGCGTCACACTGCTTGTTCCCAGGGGGAATAATATCGGCGCTACACCGCTAGTTCCCGGACGGGACGCTATTCAGGGAACACCTCTTGTTCCCAGGGGGAGTTTTATCAGCGTCACACAGCTTGTTCACGGACAGGACGCTATTCAGGGAACACCTCTTGTTCCCAGGGGGAGGATTATCAGCGTCACACTGCTTGTTCCCGGACGGGACGCTATACAGGGAACACCTCTTGTTACCAGGGGGAGTATTATCAGCTTCACACTGATTGTTCCCGGACAGGACGCTATTCACGAGACACCTCTTGTTCCCAGGGGGAGTTTTATCAGCATCACACCGCTTGTTCACGGACGGGACGCTATTCAGGGAACACCTCTTGTTCCCCGGGGGAGATCTGCGTCTCACCGCTTGTTCGCACGGGGAGTATTATCGGCGTCACACTGCTTGTTCCCAGGCGGAGTGCTATCTTCGTCACACCGCTTGTTCCCGGGGGAGTATTATCAGCGTGACACTGCTAGTTCCCGGGGGAGTTTTATCCGCGCTACACCGCTTATTCCCAGACGGGACGCTATTCACGAAACACCTCTTCTTCCCAGGGGGAGTTTTATCAGCGTCACACCGCTTGTTACCGGGGGAGTATTATCAGCGTCACACTGATTGTTCCCGGACGGGACGCTATACAGGGAACACCTCTTGTTACCAGGGGGAGTATTATCAGCGTCACACTGCTTGTTCCCGGACGGGACGCTATTCACGAGACACCTCTTGTTCCCCGGGGGAGTGCTATCTGCGTCTCACCGCTTGTTCACACGGGGAGTATTATCGGCGTCACACTGCTTCTTCCCAGGGGGAGTGCTATCTGCGTCACACCGCTTGTTCCCGGGGGAGTTTTATCAGCGTGACACTGCTTGTTCCCAGGGGGAGTTTTATCCGCGCTACACCGCTTGTTCCCAGACGTGACGCTATTCAGGGAACACCTCTTGTTCCCAGGGGGAGTATTATCGGCATCACACTGCTTGTTCCCAGGGGGAGTTTTATCCGCGCTACACCGCTTCTTCCCGGACGGGACGCTATTCACGAAACACCTCTTCTTCCCAGGGGGAGTTTTATCAGCGTCACACCGCTTGTTCCCGGGGGAGTATTATCAGCGTCACACTGCTTGTTCCCAGGGGGAGTTTTATCCGCGCTACACCGCTTCTTCCCGGACGGGACGCTATTCACGAAACACCTCTTCTTCCCAGGGAGAGTTTTATCAGTGTCACACCTCTTGTTACCAGGGGGAGTATTATCAGCGTCACACTGATTGTTCCCGGACGGGACGCTATTCACGGGACACCTCTTGTTTCCCGGGGGAGTGCTATCTGCGTCTCACCGCTTGTTCGCACGGCGAGTATTATCGGCGTCACACTCCTTCTTCCCAGGGGGAGTGCTATCTGCGTCCCACCGCTTGTTCCCGGGGGAGTATTATCGGCGTCACACTGCTTGTTCCCAGGGGGAGTATTATCCGCGCTACACCGCTTGTTCCCGGACGGGACGCTATTCAGGGAACACCTCTTGTTCCCAGGGGGAGGATTATCAGCATCACACTGCTTGTTCCCGGACGGGACGCTATTCACGAGACACTTCTTGTTCCCAGGGGGAGTATTATCAGCGTCACACCGCTTGTTCCCGGACGGGACGCTATACAGGGAACACCTCTTGTTCCCAGGGGGAGTGCTATCTGCGTCCCACCACTTGTTCCCGGGGGACTATTATCAGCATCACACTGCTTGTTCCCCAGGGGAGTGCTATCTGCGTCTCACCGGTTGTTCGCACGGGGAGTACTATCGGCGTCACACTGCTTGTTCCCAGGGGGAATAATATCGGCGCTACACCGCTAGTTCCCGGACAGGACGCTATTCAGGGAACACCTCTTGTTCCCAGGGGGAGTTTTATCAGCGTCACACCGCTTGTTCACGGACAGGACGCTATTCAGGGAACACCTCTTGTTCCCAGGGGGAGAATTATCAGCGTCACACTGCTTGTTCCCGGACAGGACGCTATTCAGGGAACACCTCTTGTTCCCAGGGGGAGGATTATCAGCGTCACACTGCTTGTTCCCGGACGGGACGCTATACAGGGAACACCTCTTGTTACCAGGGGGAGTATTATCAGCGTCACACTGATTGTTCCCGGACGGGACGCTATTCACGAGACACCTCTTGTTCCCCGGGGGAGTGCTATCTGTGTCTCACCGCTTGTTCGCACGGGGAGTATTATCGGCGTCACACTGCTTCTTCCCAGGGGGAGTGCTATCTGCGTCACACCGATTGTTCCCGGGGGAGTATTATCAGCGTGACACTGCTTGTTCCCAGGGGGAGTTTTATCCGCGCTACACCGCTTATTCCCAGACGGGACGCTATTCACGAAACACCTCTTCTTCCCAGGGGGAGTTTTATCAGCGTCACACCGCTTGTTCCCGGACGGAACATTATTCAGGGAACACCTCTTGTTCCCAGGGGGAGTATTATCAGCGTCACACTACTTGTTCCCAGGGGGAGTTTTATCCGCGCTACACCGCTTCTTCCCGGACGGGACGCTATTCACGAAACACCTCTTCTTCCCAGGGGGAGTTTTATCAGCGTCACACCGCTTGTTCCAGGGGGAGTATTATCAGCGTCACACTGATTGTTCCCGGACGGGACGCTATACAGGGAACACCTCTTGTTACCAGGGGGAGTATTATCAGCGTCACACTGATTGTTCCCGGATGGGACGCTATTCACGAGACACCTCTTGTTCCCCGGGAGAGTGCTATCTGCGTCTCACCGCTTGTTCGCACGGGGAGTATTTTCGGCGTCACACTGCTTATTCCCAGGGGGAGTGCTATCTGCGTCACACCGCTTGTTCCCGGGGGAGTATTATCAGCGTGACACTGCTTGTTCCCAGGGGGAGTTTTATCCGCGCTACACCGCTTGTTCCCAGACGTGACGCTATTCAGGGAACACCTCTTGTTCCCAGGGGGAGTATTATCGGCGTCACACTGCTTGTTCCCAGGGGGAGTTTTATCCGCGCTACACCGCTTCTTCCCGGACGGGACGCTATTCACGAAACACCTCTTCTCCCCAGGGGGAGTTTTATCAGCGTCACACCGCTTGTTCCCGGGGGAGTATTATCAGCGTCACACTGCTTGTTCCCAGGGGGAGTTTTATCCGCGCTACACCGCTTCTTCACGGACGGGACGCTATTCACGAAACACCTCTTCTTCCCAGGGGGAGTTTTATCAGCTTCACACCGCTTGTTCCCGGGGGAGTATTATCAGCGTCACACTGCTTGTTCCCAGGGGGAGTGCTATCTGCGTCACACCACTTGTTCCCAGGGGGAGTATTATCAGCGTCACACTGCTTGTTCCAAGGGGGAGTAATATCGGCGCTACACCGCTTGTTCCCGGACGGGACGCTATTCAGGGAACACCTCTTGTTCCCAGGGGGACGATTATCAGCATCACACTGCTTGTTCCCGGACGGGACGCTATTCACGAGACTCTTCTTGTTCCCAGGGGGAGTATTATCAGCGTCACACCGCTTGTTCCCGGACGGGACGCTATTCAGGGAACACCTCTTGTTCCCAGGGGGAGTGCTATCTGCATCACACCACTTGTTCCCGGGGGACTATTATCAGCATCACACTGCTTGTTCCCCAGGGGAGTGCTATCTGGGTCTCACCGCTTGTTCGCACGGGGAGTATTATCGGCGTCACACTGCTTGTTCCCAGGGGGAATAATATCGGCGCTACACCGCTAGTTCCCGGACGGGACGCTATTCAGGGAACACCTCTTGTTCCCAGGGGGAGTTTTATCAGCGTCACACCGCTTGTTCACGGACAGGACGCTATTCAGGGAACACCTCTTGTTCCCAGGGGGAGGATTATCAGCGTCACACTGCTTGTTCCCTGACGGGACGCTATACAGGGAACACCTCTTGTTACCAGGGGGAGTATTATCAGCTTCACACTGATTGTTCCGGGACGGGACGCTATTCACGAGACACCTCTTGTTCCCAGGGGGAGTTTTATCAGCGTCACACCGCTTGTTCCCGGGGGAGTATTATCAGCGTCACACTGCTTGTTCCCGGACGGGACGCTATTCACGAGACACCTCTTGTTCCCCGGGGGAGTGCTATCTGCATCACACCACTTGTTCCCGGGGGACTATTATCAGCATCACACTGCTTGTTCCCCAGGGGAGTGCTATCTGCGTCTCACCGCTTGTTCGCACGGGGAGTACTATCGGCGTCACACTGCTTGTTCCCAGGGGGAATAATATCGGCGCTACACCGCTAGTTCCCGGACAGGACGCTATTCAGGGAACACCTCTTGTTCCCAGGGGGAGTTTTATCAGCGTCACACCGCTTGTTCACGGACAGGACGCTATTCAGGGAACACCTCTTGTTCCCAGGGGGAGAATTATCAGCGTCACACTGCTTGTTCCCGGACAGGACGCTATTCAGGGAACACCTCTTGTTCCCAGGGGGAGGATTATCAGCGTCACACTGCTTCTTCCCGGACGGGACGCTATACAGGGAACACCTCTTGTTACCAGGGGGAGTATTATCAGCGTCACACTGATTGTTCCCGGACGGGACGCTATTCACGAGACACCTCTTGTTCCCCGGGGGAGTGCTATCTGTGTCTCACCGCTTGTTCGCACGGGGAGTATTATCGGCGTCACACTGCTTCTTCCCAGGGGGAGTGCTATCTGCGTCACACCGATTGTTCCCGGGGGAGTATTATCAGCGTGACACTGCTTGTTCCCAGGGGGAGTTTTATCCGCGCTACACCGCTTATTCCCAGACGGGACGCTATTCACGAAACACCTCTTCTTCCCAGGGGGAGTTTTATCAGCGTCACACCGCTTGTTCCCGGACGGAACGCTATTCAGGGAACACCTCTTGTTCCCATGGGGAGTGTTATCAGCGTCACACTACTTGTTCCCAAGGGGAGTTTTATCCGCGCTACACCGCTTCTTCCCGGACGGGACGCTATTCACGAAACACCTCTTCTTCCCAGGGGGAGTTTTATCAGCGTCACACCGCTTGTTCCAGGGGGAGTATTATCAGCGTCACACTGATTGTTCCCGGACGGGACGCTATACAGGGAACACCTCTTGTTACCAGGGGGAGTATTATCAGCGTCACACTGATTGTTCCCGAATGGGACGCTATTCACGAGACACCTCTTGTTCCCCGGGAGAGTGCTATCTGCGTCTCACCGCTTGTTCGCACGGGGAGTATTTTCGGCGTCACACTGCTTATTCCCAGGGGGAGTGCTATCTGCGTCACACCGCTTGTTCCCGGGGGAGTATTATCAGCGTGACACTGCTTGTTCCCAGGGGGAGTTTTATCCGCGCTACACCGCTTGTTCCCAGACGTGACGCTATTCAGGGAACACCTCTTGTTCCCAGGGGGAGTATTATCGGCGTCACACTGCTTGTTCCCAGGGGGAGTTTTATCCGCACTACACCGCTTCTTCCCGGACGGGACGCTATTCACGAAACACCTCTTCTTCCCAGGGGGAGTTTTATCAGCGTCACACCGCTTGTTCCCGGGGGAGTATTATCAGCGTCACACTGCTTGTTCCCAGGGGGAGTTTTATCCGCGCTACACCGCTTCTTCACGGACGGGACGCTATTCACGAAACACCTCTTCTTCCCAGGGGGAGTTTTATCAGCTTCACACCGCTTGTTCCCGGGGGAGTATTATCAGCGTCACACTGCTTGTTCCCAGGGGGAGTGCTATCTGCGTCACACCACTTGTTCCCAGGGGGAGTATTATCAGCGTCACACTGCTTGTTCCCAGGTGGAGTAATATCGGCGCTACACCGCTTGTTCCCGGACGGGACGCTATTCAGGGAACACCTCTTGTTCCCAGGGGGACGATTATCAGCATCACACTGCTTGTTCCCGGACGGGACGCTATTCACGAGACACTTCTTGTTCCCAGGGGGAGTATTATCAGCGTCACACCGCTTGTTCCCGGACGGGACGCTATTCAGGGAACACCTCTTGTTCCCAGGGGGAGTGCTATCTGCGTCACACCACTTGTTCCCGGGGGACTATTATCAGCATCACACTGCTTGTTCCCCAGGGGAGTGCTATCTGGGTCTCACCGCTTGTTCGCACGGGGAGTATTATCGGCGTCACACTGCTTGTTCCCAGGGGGAATAATATCGGCGCTACACCGCTAGTTCCCGGACGGGACGCTATTCAGGGAACACCTCTTGTTCCCAGGGGGAGTTTTATCAGCGTCACACCGCTTGTTCACGGACAGGACGCTATTCAGGGAACACCTCTTGTTCCCAGGGGGAGGATTATCAGCGTCACACTGCTTGTTCCCTGAAGGGACGCTATACAGGGAACACCTCTTGTTACCAGGGGGAGTATTATCAGCTTCACACTGATTGTTCCGGGACGGGACGCTATTCACGAGACACCTCTTGTTCCCAGGGGGAGTTTTATCAGCGTCACACCGCTTGTTCCCGGGGGAGTATTATCAGCGTCACACTGCTTGTTCCCGGACGGGACGCTATACAGGGAACACCTCTTGTTACCAGGGGGAGTATTATCAGCGTCACACTGATTGTTCCCTGACGGGACGCTATTCACGAGACACCTCTTGTTCCCCGGGGGAGTGCTATCTGCATCACACCGCTTGTTCCCGGGGGAGTATTATCAGCGTGACACTGCTTATTCCCAGGGGGAGTTTTATCCGCGCTACACCGCTTGTTCCCAGACGTGACGCTATTCAGGGAACACCTCTTGTTCCCAGGGGGAGTATTATCGGCGTCACACTGCTTGTTCCCAGGGGGAGTTTTATCCGCGCTACACCGCTTGTTCCCGGACGGGACGCTATTCAGGGAACACCTCTTGTTCCCAGGGGGAGGATTATCAGCATCACACTGCTTGTTCCCGGACGGGACGCTATTCACGAGACACTTCTTGTTCCCAGGGGGAGCATTATCAGCGTCACACCGCTTGTTCCCGGACGGGACGCTATATAGGGAACACCTCTTGTTCCCAGGGGGAGGATTATCAGCATCACACTGCTTGTTCCCGGACGGGACGCTATACAGGGAACACCTCTTGTTACCAGGGGGAGTATTATCAGCGTCACACTGATTGTTCCCGGACGGGACGCTATTCACGAGACACCTCTTGTTCCCCGGGGGAGTGCTATCTGCGTCTCACCGCTTGTTCGCACGGGGAGTATTATCGGCGTCACACTGCTTGTTCCCAGGGGGAATAATATCGGCGCTACACCGCTAGTTCCCGGACGGGACGCTATTCAGGGAACACCTCTTGTTCCCAGGGGGAGTTTTATCAGCGTCACACCGCTTGTTCACGGACAGGACGCTATTCAGGGAACACCTCTTGTTCCCAGTGGGAGGATTATCAGCGTCACACTGCTTGTTCCCGGACGGGACGCTATACAGGGAACACCTCTTGTTACTAGGGGGAGTATTATCAGCATCACACTGCTTGTTCCCAGGGGGAGTTTTATCCGCGCTACACCGCTTCTTCCCGGACGGGACGCTATTCACGAAACACCTCTTCTTCCCAGGGGGAGTTTTATCAGCGTCACACCGCTTGTTCCCGGGGGAGTATTATCAGCGTCACACTGCTTGTTCCCGGACGGGACGCTATACAGGGAACACCTCTTGTTACCAGGGGGAGTATTATCAGCCTCACACTGATTGTTCCCGTACGGGACGCTATTCACGAGACACCTCTTGTTCCCCGGGGGAGTGCTATCTGCGTCTCACCGCTTGTTCGCACGGGGAGTATTATCGGCGTCACACTGCTTCTTCCCAGGGGGAGTGCTATCTGCGTCACACCGCTTGTTCCCGGGTGAGTATTATCAGCGTGACACTGCTTGTTCCCAGGGGGAGTTTTATCCGCGCTACACCGCTTGTTCCCAGACGTGACGCTATTCAGGGAACACCTCTTGTTCCCAGGGGGAGTATTATCGGCGTCACACTGCTTGTTCCCAGGGGGAGTTTTATCCGCGCTACACCGCTTGTTCCCGGACGGGACGCTATTCAGGGAACACCTCTTGTTCCCAGGGGGAGGATTATCAGCATCACACTGCTTGTTCCCGGACGGGACGCTATTCACGAGACACTTCTTGTTCCCAGGGGGAGTATTATCAGCGTCACACCGCTTGTTCCCGGACGGGACGCTATATAGGGTACACCTCTTGTTCCCAGGGGGAGGATTATCAGCATCACACTGCTTGTTCCCGGACGGGACGCTATACAGGGAACACCTCTTGTTACCAGGGGGAGTATTATCAGCGTCACACTGATTGTTCCCGGACGGGACGCTATTCACGAGACACCTCTTGTTCCCCGGGGGAGTGCTATCTGCGTCTCACCGCTTGTTCGCACGGGGAGTATTATCGGCGTCACACTGCTTCTTCCCAGGGGGAGTGCTACTGCGTCACACCGCTTGTTCCCGGGGGAGTATTATCAGCGTCACACTGCTTGTTCCCAGGGGGAGTGCTATCTGCGTCACACCACTTGTTCCCAGGGGGAGTATTATCAGCGTCACACTGCTTGTTCCCAGGGGGAGTAATATCGGCGCTACACCGCTTGTTCCCGGACGGGACGCTATTCAGGGAACACCTCTTGTTCCCAGGGGGAGGATTATCAGCATCACACTGCTTCTTCCTGGACGGGACGCTATTCACGAGACACTTCTTGTTCCCAGGGGGAGTATTATCAGCATCACACCGCTTGTTCCCGGACGGGACGCTATTCAGGGAACACCTGTTGTTCCCAGGGGGAGTGCTATCTGCGTCACACCACTTGTTCCCGGGGGACTATTATCAGCATCACACTGCTTGTTCCCCAGGGGAGTGCTATCTGCGTCTCACCGCTTGTTCGCACGGGGAGTATTATCGGCGTCACACTGCTTGTTCCCAGGGGGAATAATATCGGCGCTACACCGCTAGTTCCCGGACGGGACGCTATTCAGGGAACACCTCTTGTTCCCAGGGGGAGTTTTATCAGCGTCACACCGCTTGTTCACGGACAGGACGCTATTCAGGGAACACCTCTTGTTCCCAGTGGGAGGATTATCAGCGTCACACTGCTTGTTCCCGGACGGGACGCTATACAGGGAACACCTCTTGTTACCAGGGGGAGTATTATCAGCGTCACACTGCTTGTTCCCAGGGGGAGTTTTATCCGCGCTACACCGCTTCTTCCCGGACGGGACGCTATTCACGAAACACCTCTTCTTCCCAGGGGGAGTTTTATCAGCGTCACACCGCTTGTTCCCGGGGGAGTATTATCAGCGTCACACTGCTTGTTCCCGGACGGGACGCTATACAGGGAACACCTCTTGTTACCAGGGGGAGTATTATCAGCGTACACTGATTGTTCCCGGACGGGACGCTATTCACGAGACACCTCTTGTTCCCCGGGGGAGTGCTATCTGCGTCTCACCGCTTGTTCGCACGGGGAGTATTATCGGCGTCACACTGCTTCTTCCCAGGGGGAGTGCTATCTGCGTCACACCGCTTGTTCCCGGGGGAGTATTATCAGCGTGACACTGCTTGTTCCCAGGGGGAGTTTTATCCGCGCTACACCGCTTGTTCCCAGACGTGACGCTATTCAGGGAACACCTCTTGTTCCCAGGGGGAGTATTATCGGCGTCACACTGCTTGTTCCCAGGGGGAGTTTTATCCGCGCTACACCGCTTGTTCCCGGACGGGACGCTATTCAGGGAACACCTCTTGTTCCCAGGGGGAGGATTATCAGCATCACACTGCTTGTTCCCGGACGGGACGCTATTCACGAGACACTTCTTGTTCCCAAGGGGAGTATTATCAGCGTCACACCGCTTGTTCCCGGACGGGACGCTATATAGGGTACACCTCTTGTTCCCAGGGGGAGGATTATCAGCATCACACTGCTTGTTCCCGGACGGGACGCTATACAGGGAACACCTCTTGTTACCAGGGGGAGTATTATCAGCGTCACACTGATTGTTCCCGGACGGGACACTATTCACGAGACACCTCTTGTTCCCCGGGGGAGTGCTATCTGCGTCTCACCGCTTGTTCGTACGGGGAGTATTATCGGCGTCACACTGCTTGTTCCCAGGGGGAGTGCTATCTGCGTCACACCACTTGTTCCCAGGGGGAGTATTATCAGCGTCACACTTCTTGTTCCCAGGGGGAGTAATATCGGCACTACACCGCTTGTTCCCGGACGGGACGCTATTCAGGGAACACCTCTTGTTCCCAGGGGGAGGATTATCAGCATCACACTGCTTGTTCCTGGACGGGACGCTATTCACTAGACACTTCTTGTTCCCAGGGGGAGTATTATCAGCATCACACCGCTTGTTCCCGGACGGGACGCTATTCAGGGAACACCTCTTGTTCCCAGGGGGAGTGCTATCTGCGTCACACCACTTGTTCCCGGGGGACTATTATCAGCATCACACTGCTTGTTCCCCAGGGGAGTGCTGTCTGCGTCTCACCGCTTGTTCGCACGGGGAGTATTATCGGCGTCACACTGCTTGTTCCCAGGGGGAATAATATCGGCGCTACACCGCTAGTTCCCGGACGGGACGCTATTCAGGGAACACCTCTTGTTCCCAGGGGGAGTTTTATCAGCGTCACACCGCTTGTTCACGGACAGGACGCTATTCAGGGAACACCTCTTGTTCCCAGTGGGAGGATTATCAGCGTCACACTGCTTGTTCCCGAACGGGACGCTATACAGGGAACACCTCTTGTTACCAGGGGGAGTATTATCAGCTTCACACTGATTGTTCCCGGACGGGACGCTATTCACGAGACACCTCTTGTTCCCAGGGGGAGTTTTATCAGCATCACACCGCTTGTTCCCGGACGGGACGCTATTCAGGGAACACCTCTTGTTCCCCGGGGGAGATCTGCGTCTCACTGCTTGTTCGCACGGGGAGTATTATCGGCGTCACACTGCTTGTTCCCAGGGGGAGTGCTATCTTCGTCACACCGCTTGTTCCCGGGGGAGTATTATCAGCGTGACACTGCTTGTTCCCAGGGGGAGTTTTATCCGCGATACACCGCTTATTCCCAGACGGGACGCTATTCACGAAACACCTCTTCTTCCCAGGGGGAGTATTATCAGCGTCACACTGCTTGTTCCTGGACGGGACGCTATACAGGGAACACCTCTTGTTACCAGGGGGAGTATTATCAGCGTCACACTGATTTTCCCGGACGGGACGCTATTCACGAGACACCTCTTGTTCCCAGGGGGAGTGCTATCTGCGTCACACCACATGTTCCCGGGGGACTATTATCAGCATCACACTGCTTGTTCCCCAGGGGAGTGCTATCTGCGTAACACCACTTGTTCCCGGGGGAGTATTATCAGCGTCACACTGCTTGTTCCCAGGGGGAGTTTTATCCACGCTACACCGCTTGTTCCCAGACGTGATGCTATTCAGGGAACACCTCTTGTTCCCAGGTGGAGTATTATCGGCGTCACATTGCTTGTTCCCAGGGGGAGTTTTATCCGCGCTACACCGCTTGTTCCCGGACGGGACGCTATTCATGAAACACCTCTTCTTCCCAGGGGGAGTTTTATCCGCGCTACACCACTTGTTCCCGGACGGGACGCTATACAGGGAACACCTCTTGTTCCCAGGGGGAGTATTATCAACGTCACACTGCTTGTTCCCGGACGGGACGCTATTCACGAGACACTTCTTGTTCCCACGGGGAGTATTATCAGCTTCACACTGCTTGTTCCCAGGGGGAGTAATATCGGCGCCACACTGCTTGTTCCCGGACGGGACGCTATTCAGGGAACACTTCTTGTTCCCAGGGGGAGTTTTATCCGCGAACACCGCTTGTTCCCGGACGGGACGCTATCCAGGGAACACCTCTTGTTCCCAGGGGGATTTTTATCAGCGTCACACCGCTTGTTCACGGACAGGACGCTATTCAGGGAACACCTCTTGTTCCTAGGGGGAGGATTATCAGCGTCACACTGCTTGTTCCCGGACGGGACGCTATACAGGGAACACCTCTTGTTACCAGGGGGAGTATTATCAGCTTTACACTGATTGTTCCCGGACGGGACGCTATTCACGAGACACCTCTTGTTCCCAGGGGGAGTTTTATCAGCATCACACCGCTTGTTCCCGGACGGGACGCTATTCAGGGAACACCTCTTGTTCCCCGGGGGAGATCTGCGTCTCACCACTTGTTCGCACGGGGAGTATTATCGGCGTCACACTGCTTGTTCCCAGGGGGAGTGCTATCTTCGTCACACTGCTTGTTCCCGGGGGAGTATTATCAGCGTGACACTGCTTGTTCCCAGGGGGAGTTTTATCAGCGTCACACCGCTTGTTCCCGGGGGAGTATTATCAGCGTCACACTGCTTGTTCCCGGACGGGACGCTATTCAGGGAACACCTCTTGTTCCCAGGGGGAGTTTTATCAGCGTCACACTGCTTGTTCCCAGGGGGAGTTTTATCCGCGCTACACCGCTTGTTCCCGGACGGGACGCTATTCAGGGAACACCTCTTGTCCCCAGGGGGAGTATTATCGGCGTCACACCGCTTGTTCCCGGGGGAGTATTATCAGCATCACACTGCTTATTCCCAGGGGGAGTGCTATCTGCGTCACACCACTTGTTCCCAGGGGGACTATTATCAGCATCACACTGCTTGTTCCCCAGGGGAGTGCTATCTGCGTCTCACCGCTTGTTCGCACGGGGAGTATTATCGGCGTCACACTGCTTGTTCCCAGGGGGAATAATATCGGCGCTACACCGCTAGTTCCCGGACGGGACGCTATTCAGGTAACAACTCTTGTTCCCAGGGGGAGTTTTATCAGCGTCACACCGCTTGTTCACGGACAGGACGCTATTCAGGGAACACCTCTTGTTCCCAGGGGGAGGATTATCAGCGTCACACTGCTTGTTCTCGGACGGAACGCTATACAGGGAACACCTCTTGTTACCAGGGGGAGTATTATCAGCTTCACACTGATTGTTCCCGGACGGGACGCTATTCCCGAGACACCTCTTCTTCCCAGGGGGAGTTTTATCAGCATCACACCGCTTGTTCCCGGACGGGACGCTAATCAGGGAACACCTCTTGTTCCCCGGGGGAGATCTGCGTCTCACCGCTTGTTCGCACGGGGAGTATTATCGGCGTCACACTGCTTGTTCCCAGGGGGAGTGCTATCTTCGTCACACCGCTTGTTCCCGGACGGGACGCTATTCAGGGAACACCTCTTGTTCCCAGGGGGAGTATTATCAGTGTCACACTGCTTGTTCCCAGGGGGAGTTTTATCCGCGCTACACCGCTTGTTCCCGGGGGAGTATTATCAGCGTCACACTGATTGTTCCCGGACGGGACGCTATACAGGGAACACCTCTTGTTACCAGGGGGAGTATTATCAGCGTCACACTGCTTGTTCCCAGGGGGAGTTTTATCCGCGCTACACCGCTTGTTCCCGGACGGGACGCTATTCAGGGAATACCTCTTGTTCCCAGGGGGAGGATTATCAGCGTCACACTGCTTGTTCCCGGACAGGACGCTATTCAGGGAACACCTCTTGTTCCCAGGGGGAGGATTATCAGCGTCACACTGCTTGTTCCCGGACGGGACGCTATACAGGGAACACCTCTTGTTACCAGGGGGAGTATTATCAGCGTCACACTGATTGTTCCCGGTCGGGACGCTATTCACGAGACACCTCTTGTTCCCCGGGGGAGTGCTATCTGCGTCTCACCGCTTGTTCGCACGGGGAGTATTGTCGGCGTCACACTGCTTCTTCCCAGGGGGAGTGCTATCTGCGTCACACCGCTTGTTCCCGGGGGAGTATTATCAGCGTGACACTGCTTGTTCGCAGGGGGAGTTTTATCCGCGCTACACCGCTTGTTCCCAGACGTGACACTATTCAGGGAACACCTCTTGTTCCCAGGGGGAGTATTATCGGCGTCACACTGCTTGTTCCCAGGGGGAGTTTTATCCGCGCTACACCGCTTCTTCCCGGACGGGACGCTATTCACGAAACACCTCTTCTTCCCAGGGGGAGTTTTATCAGCGTCACACCGCTTGTTCCCGGGGGAGTATTATCAGCGTCACACTGCTTGTTCCCAGGGGGAGTTTTATCCGCGCTACACCGCATCTTCCCGGACGGGACGCTATTCACGAAACACCTCTTCTTCCCAGGGGGAGTTTTATCAGCGTCACACCGCTTGTTCCCGGGGGAGTATTAGAAGCATCACACTGCTTGTTCCCGGACGGGACGCTATTCACGAGACACTTCTTGTTCCCAGGGGGAGTATTATCAGCGTCACACCGCTTGTTCCCGCACGGGACGCTATTCAGGGAACACCTCTTGTTCCCAGGGGGAGTGCTATCTGCGTCACACCACTTGTTCCCGGGGGACTATTATCAGCATCACACTACTTGTTCCCCAGGGGAGTGCTATCTGCGTCTCACCGCTTGTTCGCACGGGGAGTATTATCGGCGTCACACTGCTTGTTCCCAGGGGGAATAATATCGGCGCTACACCGCTAGTTCCCGGACGGGACGCTATTCAGGGAACTCCTCTTGTTCCCAGGGGGAGTTTTATCAGCGTCACACCGCTTGTTCACGGACAGGACGCTATTCAGGGAACACCTCTTGTTCCCAGGGGGAGAATTATCAGCGTCACACTGCTTGTTCCCGGACGGGACGCTATACAGGGAACACCTCTTGTTACCAGGGGGAGTATTATCAGCGTCACACTGATTGTTCCCGGACGGGACGCTATTCACGAGACACCTCTTGTTCCCCGGGGGAGTGCTATCTGCGTCTCACCGCTTGTTCGCACGGGGAGTATTATCGGTGTCACACTGCTTCTTCCCAGGGGGAGTGCTATCTGCGTCACACCGCTTGTTCCCGGGGGAGTTTTATCCGCGCTACACCGCTTATTCCCAGACGGGACGCTATTCACTAAACACCTCTTCTTCCCAGGGGGAGTTTTATCAGCGTCACACCGCTTGTTCCCGGGGGAGTATTATCAGTGTCACACCGCTTGTTCCCGGACGGGACGCTATTCAGGGAACACGTCTTGTTCCCAGGGGGAGTTTTATCCGCGCTACACCGCTTCTTCCCGGACGGGACGCTATTCACGAAACACCTCTTCTTCCCAGGGGGAGTTTTATCAGCGTCACACCGCTTGTTCCCGGGGGAGTATTATCAGCGTCACACTGATTGTTCCCGGACGGGACGCTATTCACGAGACACCTCTTGTTCCCCGGGGGAGTGCTATCTGCGTCTCACCGCTTGTTCCCGGGGGAGTATTATCAGCGTGACACTGCTTGTTCCCAGGGGGAGTTTTATCCACGCTACACCGCTTGTTCCCAGACGTGAAGCTATTCAGGGAACACCTCTTGTTCCCAGGGGGAGTATTATCGGCGTCACACTGCTTGTTCCCAGGGGGAGTTTTATCCACGCTACACCGCTTCTTCCCGGACGGGACGCTATTCACGAAACACCTCTTCTTCCCAGGGGGAGTTTTATCAGCATCACACCGCTTGTTCCCGGGGGAGTATTATCAGCGTCACACTGCTTGTTCCCAGGGGGAGTTTTATCCGCGCTACACCGCTTCTTCCCGGACGGGACGCTATTCACGAAACACATCTTCTTCCCAGGGGGAGTTTTATCAGCGTCACACCTCTTGTTACCAGGGGGAGTATTATCAGCGTCACACTGATTGTTCCCGGACGGGACGCTATTCACGAGACACCTCTTGTTCCCCGGGGGAGTGCTATCTGCGTCTCACCGCTTGTTCGCACGGGGAGTATTATCGGCGTCACACTGCTTCTTCCCAGGGGGAGTGCTATCTGCGTCACACCGCTTGTTCCCGGGGGAGTATTATCAGCGTGACACTGCTTGTTCCCAGGGGGAGTTTTATCCGCGCTACACCGCTTGTTCCCAGACGTGACGCTATTCAGGGAACACCTCTTGTTCCCAGGGGGAGTATTATCGGCGTCACACTGCTTGTTCCCAGGGGGAGTTTTATCCGCGCTACACCGCTTGTTCCCAGACGTGACGCTATTCAGGGAACACCTCTTGTTCCAGGGGGAGTATTATCGGCGTCACACTGCTTGTTCCCAGGGGGAGTTTTATCCGCGCTACACCGCTTCTTCCCGGACGGGACGCTATTCACGAAACACCTCTTCTTCCCAGGGGGAGTTTTATCAGCGTCACACCGCTTGTTCCCGGGGGAGTATTATCAGCGTCACACTGCTTGTTCCCAGGGGGAGTGCTATCTGCGTCACACCACTTGTTCCCAGGGGGAGTATTATCAGCGTCACACTGCTTGTTCCCAGGGGGAGTAATATCGGCGCTACACCGCTTGTTCCCGGACGGGACGCTATTCAGGGAACACCTCTTGTTCCCAGGGGGAGGATTATCAGCATCACACTGCTTGTTCCCGGACGGGACGCTATTCACGAGACACTTCTTGTTCCCAGGGGGAGTATTATCAGCGTCACACCGCTCGTTCCCGGACGGGACGCTATTCAGGGAACACCTCTTGTTCCCACGGGGAGTGCTATCTGCGTCACACCACTTGTTCCCGGGGGACTATTATCAGCATCACACTTCTTGTTCCCCAGGGGAGTGCTATCTGGGTCTCACCGCTTGTTCGCACGGGGAGTATTATCGGCGTCACACTGCTTGTTCCCAGGGGGAATAATATCGGCGCTACACCGCTAGTTCCCGGACGGGACGCTATTCAGGGAACACCTCTTGTTCCCAGGGGGAGTTTTATCAGCGTCACACAGCTTGTTCACGGACAGGACGCTATTCAGGGAACACCTCTTGTTCCCAGGGGGAGGATTATCAGCGTCACACTGCTTGTTCCCGGACGGGACGCTATACAGGGAACACCTCTTGTTACCAGGGGGAGTATTATCAGCTTCACACTGATTGTTCCCGGACAGGACGCTATTCACGAGACACCTCTTGTTCCCAGGGGGAGTTTTATCAGCATCACACCGCTTGTTCACGGACGGGACGCTATTCAGGGAACACCTCTTGTTCCCCGGGGGAGATCTGCGTCTCACCGCTTGTTCGCACGGGGAGTATTATCGGCGTCACACTGCTTGTTCCCAGGCGGAGTGCTATCTTCGTCACACCGCTTGTTCCCGGGGGAGTATTATCAGCGTGACACTGCTAGTTCCCGGGGGAGTTTTATCCGCGCTACACCGCTTATTCCCAGACGGGACGCTATTCACGAAACACCTCTTCTTCCCAGGGGGAGTTTTATCAGCGTCACACCGCTTGTTACCGGGGGAGTATTATCAGCGTCACACTGATTGTTCCCGGACGGGACGCTATACAGGGAACACCTCTTGTTACCAGGGGGAGTATTATCAGCGTCACACTGCTTGTTCCCGGACGGGACGCTATTCACGAGACACCTCTTGTTCCCCGGGGGAGTGCTATCTGCGTCTCACCGCTTGTTCACACGGGGAGTATTATCGGCGTCACACTGCTTCTTCCCAGGGGGAGTGCTATCTGCGTCACACCGCTTGTTCCCGGGGGAGTTTTATCAGCGTGACACTGCTTGTTCCCAGGGGGAGTTTTATCCGCGCTACACCGCTTGTTCCCAGACGTGACGCTATTCAGGGAACACCTCTTGTTCCCAGGGGGAGTATTATCGGCATCACACTGCTTGTTCCCAGGGGGAGTTTTATCCGCGCTACACCGCTTCTTCCCGGACGGGACGCTATTCACGAAACACCTCTTCTTCCCAGGGGGAGTTTTATCAGCGTCACACCGCTTGTTCCCGGGGGAGTATTATCAGCGTCACACTGCTTGTTCCCAGGGGGAGTTTTATCCGCGCTACACCGCTTCTTCCCGGACGGGACGCTATTCACGAAACACCTCTTCTTCCCAGGGGGAGTTTTATCAGCGTCACACCGCTTGTTCCCGGGGGAGTATTATCAGCGTCACACTGATTGTTCCCGGACGGGACGCTATTCACGAGACACCTCTTGTTCCCCGGGGGAGTGCTATCTGCGTCTCACCGCTTGTTCCCGGGGGAGTATTATCAGCGTGACACTGCTTGTTCCCAGGGGGAGTTTTATCCACGCTACACCGCTTGTTCCCAGACGTGAAGCTATTCAGGGAACACCTCTTGTTCCCAGAGGGAGTATTATCGGCGTCACACTGCTTGTTCCCAGGGGGAGTTTTATCCACGCTACACCGCTTCTTCCCGGACGGGACGCTATTCACGAAACACCTCTTCTTCCCAGGGGGAGTTTTATCAGCATCACACCGCTTGTTCCCGGGGGAGTATTATCAGCGTCACACTGCTTGTTCCCAGGGGGAGTTTTATCCGCGCTACACCGCTTCTTCCCGGACGGGACGCTATTCAAGAAACACCTCTTCTTCCCAGGGGGAGTTTTATCAGCGTCACACCTCTTGTTACCAGGGGGAGTATTATCAGCGTCACACTGATTGTTCCCGGACGGGACGCTATTCACGAGACACCTCTTGTTCCCCGGGGGAGTGCTGTCTGCGTCTCACCGCTTGTTCGCACGGGGAGTATTATCGGCGTCACACTGCTTCTTCCCAGGGGGAGTGCTATCTGCGTCACACCGCTTGTTCCCGGGGGAGTATTATCAGCGTGACACTGCTTGTTCCCAGGGGGAGTTTTATCCGCGCTACACCGCTTGTTCCCAGACGTGACGCTATTCAGGGAACACCTCTTGTTCCCAGGGGGAGTATTATCGGCGTCACACTGCTTGTTCCCAGGGGGAGTTTTATCCGCGCTACACCGCTTGTTCCCAGACGTGACGCTATTCAGGGAACACCTCTTGTTCCAGGGGGAGTATTATCGGCGTCACACTGCTTGTTCCCAGGGGGAGTTTTATCCGCGCTACACCGCTTCTTCCCGGACGGGACGCTATTCACGAAACACCTCTTCTTCCCAGGGGGAGTTTTATCAGCGTCACACCGCTTGTTCCCGGGGGAGTATTATCAGCGTCACACTGCTTGTTCCCAGGGGGAGTGCTATCTGCGTCACACCACTTGTTCCCAGGGGGAGTATTATCAGCGTCACACTGCTTGTTCCCAGGGGGAGTAATATCGGCGCTACACCGCTTGTTCCCGGACGGGACGCTATTCAGGGAACACCTCTTGTTCCCAGGGGGAGGATTATCAGCATCACACTGCTTGTTCCCGGACGGGACGCTATTCACGAGACACTTCTTGTTCCCAGGGGGAGTATTATCAGCGTCACACCGCTCGTTCCCGGACGGGACGCTATTCAGGGAACACCTCTTGTTCCCACGGGGAGTGCTATCTGCGTCACACCACTTGTTCCCGGGGGACTATTATCAGCATCACACTGCTTGTTCCCCAGGGGAGTGCTATCTGGGTCTCACCGCTTGTTCGCACGGGGAGTATTATCGGCGTCACACTGCTTGTTCCCAGGGGGAATAATATCGGCGCTACACCGCTAGTTCCCAGACGGGACGCTATTCAGGGAACACCTCTTGTTCCCAGGGGGAGTTTTATCAGCGTCACACAGCTTGTTCACGGACAGGACGCTATTCAGGGAACACCTCTTGTTCCCAGGGGGAGGATTATCAGCGTCACACTGCTTGTTCCCGGACGGGACGCTATACAGGGAACACCTCTTGTTACCAGGGGGAGTATTATCAGCTTCACACTGATTGTTCCCGGACAGGACGCTATTCACGAGACACCTCTTGTTCCCAGGGGGAGTTTTATCAGCATCACACCGCTTGTTCACGGACGGGACGCTATTCAGGGAACACCTCTTGTTCCCCGGGGGAGATCTGCGTCTCACCGCTTGTTCGCACGGGGAGTATTATCGGCGTCACACTGCTTGTTCCCAGGCGGAGTGCTATCTTCGTCACACCGCTTGTTCCCGGGGGAGTATTATCAGCGTGACACTGCTAGTTCCCGGGGGAGTTTTATCCGCGCTACACCGCTTATTCCCAGACGGGACGCTATTCACGAAACACCTCTTCTTCCCAGGGGGAGTTTTATCAGCGTCACACCGCTTGTTACCGGGGGAGTATTATCAGCGTCACACTGATTGTTCCCGGACGGGACGCTATACAGGGAACACCTCTTGTTACCAGGGGGAGTATTATCAGCGTCACACTGCTTGTTCCCGGACGGGACGCTATTCACGAGACACCTCTTGTTCCCCGGGGGAGTGCTATCTGCGTCTCACCGCTTGTTCACACGGGGAGTATTATCGGCGTCACACTGCTTCTTCCCAGGGGGAGTGCTATCTGCGTCACACCGCTTGTTCCCGGGGGAGTTTTATCAGCGTGACACTGCTTGTTCCCAGGGGGAGTTTTATCCGCGCTACACCGCTTGTTCCCAGACGTGACGCTATTCAGGGAACACCTCTTGTTCCCAGGGGGAGTATTATCGGCATCACACTGCTTGTTCCCAGGGGGAGTTTTATCCGCGCTACACCGCTTCTTCCCGGACGGGACGCTATTCACGAAACACCTCTTCTTCCCAGGGGGAGTTTTATCAGCGTCACACCGCTTGTTCCCGGGGGAGTATTATCAGCGTCACACTGCTTGTTCCCAGGGGGAGTTTTATCCGCGCTACACCGCTTCTTCCCGGACGGGACGCTATTCACGAAACACCTCTTCTTCCCAGGGGGAGTTTTATCAGCGTCACACCTCTTGTTACCAGGGGGAGTATTATCAGCGTCACACTGATTGTTCCCGGACGGGACGCTATTCACGAGACACCTCTTGTTTCCCGGGGGAGTGCTATCTGCGTCTCACCGCTTGTTCGCACGGCGAGTATTATCGGCGTCACACTCCTTCTTCCCAGGGGGAGTGCTATCTGCGTCACACCGCTTGTTCCCGGGGGAGTATTATCGGCGTCACACTGCTTGTTCCCAGGGGGAGTTTTATCCGCGCTACACCGCTTGTTCCCGGACGGGACGCTATTCAGGGAACACCTCTTGTTCCCAGGGGGAGGATTATCAGCATCACACTGCTTGTTCCCGGACGGGACGCTATTCACGAGACACTTCTTGTTCCCAGGGGGAGTATTATCAGCGTCACACCGCTTGTTCCCGGACGGGACGCTATTCAGGGAACACCTCTTGTTCCCAGGGGGAGTGCTATCTGCGTCACACCACTTGTTCCCGGGGGACTATTATCAGCATCACACTGCTTGTTCCCCAGGGGAGTGCTATCTGCGTCTCACCGCTTGTTCGCACGGGGAGTACTATCGGCGTCACACTGCTTGTTCCCAGGGGGAATAATATCGGCGCTACACCGCTAGTTCCCGGACAGGACGCTATTCAGGGAACACCTCTTGTTCCCAGGGGGAGTTTTATCAGCGTCACACCGCTTGTTCACGGACAGGACGCTATTCAGGGAACACCTCTTGTTCCCAGGGGGAGAATTATCAGCGTCACACTGCTTGTTCCCGGACAGGACGCTATTCAGGGAACACCTCTTGTTCCCAGGGGGAGGATTATCAGCGTCACACTGATTGTTCCCGGACGGGACGCTATTCACGAGACACCTCTTGTTCCCCGGGGGAGTGCTATCTGTGTCTCACCGCTTGTTCGCACGGGGAGTATTATCGGCGTCACACTGCTTCTTCCCAGGGGGAGTGCTATCTGCGTCACACCGATTGTTCCCGGGGGAGTATTATCAGCGTGACACTGCTTGTTCCCAGGGGGAGTTTTATCCGCGCTACACCGCTTATTCCCAGACGGGACGCTATTCACGAAACACCTCTTCTTCCCAGGGGGAGTTTTATCAGCGTCACACCGCTTGTTCCCGGATGGAACGCTATTCAGGGAACACCTCTTGTTCCCAGGGGGAGTATTATCAGCGTCACACTACTTGTTCCCAGGGGGAGTTTTATCCGCGCTACACCGCTTCTTCCCGGACGGGACGCTATTCACGAAACACCTCTTCTTCCCAGGGGGAGTTTTATCAGCGTCACACCGCTTGTTCCAGGGGGAGTATTATCAGCGTCACACTGATTGTTCCCGGACGGGACGCTATACAGGGAACACCTCTTGTTACCAGGGGGAGTATTATCAGCGTCACACTGATTGTTCCCGGATGGGACGCTACTCACGAGACACCTCTTGTTCCCCGGGAGAGTGCTATCTGCGTCTCACCGCTTGTTCGCACGGGGAGTATTTTCGGCGTCACACTGCTTATTCCCAGGGGGAGTGCTATCTGCGTCACACCGCTTGTTCCCGGGGGAGTATTATCAGCGTGACACTGCTTGTTCCCAGGGGGAGTTTTATCCGCGCTACACCGCTTGTTCCCAGACGTGACGCTATTCAGGGAACACCTCTTGTTCCCAGGGGGAGTATTATCGGCGTCACACTGCTTGTTCCCAGGGGGAGTTTTATCCGCACTACACCGCTTCTTCCCGGACGGGACGCTATTCACGAAACACCTCTTCTTCCCAGGGGGAGTTTTATCAGCGTCACACCGCTTGTTCCCGGGGGAGTATTATCAGCGTCACACTGCTTGTTCCCAGGGGGAGTTTTATCCGCGCTACACCGCTTCTTCACGGACGGGACGCTATTCACGAAACACCTCTTCTTCCCAGGGGGAGTTTTATCAGCTTCACACCGCTTGTTCCCGGGGGAGTATTATCAGCGTCACACTGCTTGTTCCCAGGGGGAGTGCTATCTGCGTCACACCACTTGTTCCCAGGGGGAGTATTATCAGCGTCACACTGCTTGTTCCCAGGGGGAGTAATATCGGCGCTACACCGCTTGTTCCCGGACGGGACGCTATTCAGGGAACACCTCTTGTTCCCAGGGGGACGATTATCAGCATCACACTGCTTGTTCCCGGACGGGACGCTATTCACGAGACACTTCTTGTTCCCAGGGGGAGTATTATCAGCGTCACACCGCTTGTTCCCGGACGGGACGCTATTCAGGGAACACCTCTTGTTCCCAGGGGGAGTGCTATCTGCGTCACACCACTTGTTCCCGGGGGACTATTATCAGCATCACACTGCTTGTTCCCCAGGGGAGTCCTATCTGGGTCTCACCGCTTGTTCGCACGGGGAGTATTATCGGCGTCACACTGCTTGTTCCCAGGGGGAATAATATCGGCGCTACACCGCTAGTTCCCGGACGGGACGCTATTCAGGGAACACCTCTTGTTCCCAGGGGGAGTTTTATCAGCGTCACACCGCTTGTTCACGGACAGGACGCTATTCAGGGAACACCTCTTGTTCCCAGGGGGAGGATTATCAGCGTCACACTGCTTGTTCCCTGACGGGACGCTATTCACGAGACACCTCTTGTTCCCAGGGGGAGTTTTATCAGCGTCACACTGCTTGTTCCCGGACGGGACGCTATACAGGGAACACCTCTTGTTACCAGGGGGAGTATTATCAGTGTCACACTGATTGTTCCCTGACGGGACGCTATTCACGAGACACCTCTTGTTCCCCGGGGGAGTGCTATCTGCATCACACCGCTTGTTCCCGGGGGAGTATTATCAGCGTGACACTGCTTGTTCCCAGGGGGAGTTTTATCCGCGCTACACCGCTTGTTCCCAGACGTGACGCTATTCAGGGAACACCTCTTGTTCCCAGGGGGAGTATTATCGGCGTCACACTGCTTGTTCCCAGGGGGAGTTTTATCCGCGCTACACCGCTTGTTCCCGGACGGGACGCTATTCAGGGAACACCTCTTGTTCCCAGGGGGAGGATTATCAGCATCACACTGCTTGTTCCCGGACGGGACGCTATTCACGAGACACTTCTTGTTCCCAGGGGGAGCATTATCAGCGTCACACCGCTTGTTCCCGGACGGGACGCTATATAGGGAACTCCTCTTGTTCCCAGGGGGAGGATTATCAGCATCACACTGCTTGTCCCGGACGGGACGCTATACAGGGAACACCTCTTGTTACCAGGGGGAGTATTATCAGCGTCACACTGATTGTTCCCGGACGGGACGCTATTCACGAGACACCTCTTGTTCCCCGGGGGAGTGCTATCTGCGTCTCACCGCTTGTTCGCACGGGGAGTATTATCGGCGTCACACTGCTTGTTCCCAGGGGGAATAATATCGGCGCTACACCGCTAGTTCCCGGACGGGACGCTATTCAGGGAACACCTCTTGTTCCCAGGGGGAGTTTTATCAGCGTCACACCGCTTGTTCACGGACAGGACGCTATTCAGGGAACACCTCTTGTTCCCAGTGGGAGGATTATCAGCGTCACACTGCTTGTTCCCGGACGGGACGCTATACAGGGAACACCTCTTGTTACTAGGGGGAGTATTATCAGCATCACACTGCTTGTTCCCAGGGGGAGTTTTATCCGCGCTACACCGCTTCTTCCCGGACGGGACGCTATTCACGAAACACCTCTTCTTCCCAGGGGGAGTTTTATCAGCGTCACACCGCTTGTTCCCGGGGGAGTATTATCAGCGTCACACTGCTTGTTCCCGGACGGGACGCTATACAGGGAACACCTCTTGTTACCAGGGGGAGTATTATCAGCCTCACACTGATTGTTCCCGTACGGGACGCTATTCACGAGACACCTCTTGTTCCCCGGGGGAGTGCTATCTGCGTCTCACCGCTTGTTCGCACGGGGAGTATTATCGGCGTCACACTGCTTCTTCCCAGGGGGAGTGCTATCTGCGTCACACCGCTTGTTCCCGGGTGAGTATTATCAGCGTGACACTGCTTGTTCCCAGGGGGAGTTTTATCCGCGCTACACCGCTTGTTCCCAGACGTGACGCTATTCAGGGAACACCTCTTGTTCCCAGGGGGAGTATTATCGGCGTCACACTGCTTGTTCCCAGGGGGAGTTTTATCCGCGCTACACCGCTTGTTCCCGGACGGGACGCTATACAGGGAACACCTCTTGTTACCAGGGGGAGTATTATCAGCGTCACACTGATTGTTCCCGGACGGGACACTATTCACGAGACACCTCTTGTTCCCCGGGGGAGTGCTATCTGCGTCTCACCGCTTGTTCGTACGGGGAGTATTATCGGCGTCACACTGCTTGTTCCCAGGGGGAGTGCTATCTGCGTCACACCACTTGTTCCCAGGGGGAGTATTATCAGCGTCACACTTCTTGTTCCCAGGGGGAGTAATATCGGCACTACACCGCTTGTTCCCGGACGGGACGCTATTCAGGGAACACCTCTTGTTCCCAGGGGGAGGATTATCAGCATCACACTGCTTGTTCCTGGACGGGACGCTATTCACTAGACACTTCTTGTTCCCAGGGGGAGTATTATCAGCATCACACCGCTTGTTCCCGGACGGGACGCTATTCAGGGAACACCTCTTGTTCCCAGGGGGAGTGCTATCTGCGTCACACCACTTGTTCCCGGGGGACTATTATCATCATCACACTGCTTGTTCCCCAGGGGAGTGCTGTCTGCGTCTCACCGCTTGTTCGCACGGGGAGTATTATCGGCGTCACACTGCTTGTTCCCAGGGGGAATAATATCGGCGCTACACCGCTAGTTCCCGGACGGGACGCTATTCAGGGAACACCTCTTGTTCCCAGGGGGAGTTTTATCAGCGTCACACCGCTTGTTCACGGACAGGACGCTATTCAGGGAACACCTCTTGTTCCCAGGGGGAGGATTATCAGCATCACACTGCTTGTTCCCGGACGGGACGCTATACAGGGAACACCTCTTGTTACCAGGGGGAGTATTATCAGCGTCACACTGATTGTTCCCGGACGGGACGCTATTCACGAGACACCTCTTGTTCCCCGGGGGAGTGCTATCTGCGTCTCACCGCTTGTTCGCACGGGGAGTATTATCGGCGTCACACTGCTTCTTCCCAGGGGGAGTGCTACTGCGTCACACCGCTTGTTCCCGGGGGAGTATTATCAGCGTCACACTGCTTGTTCCCAGGGGGAGTGCTATCTGCGTCACACCACTTGTTCCCAGGGGGAGTATTATCAGCGTCACACTGCTTGTTCCCAGGGGGAGTAATATCGGCGCTACACCGTTTGTTCCCGGACGGGACGCTATTCAGGGAACACCTCTTGTTCCCAGGGGGAGGATTATCAGCATCACACTGCTTCTTCCTGGACGGGACGCTATTCACGAGACACTTCTTGTTCCCAGGGGGAGTATTATCAGCATCACACCGCTTGTTCCCGGACGGGACGCTATTCAGGGAACACCTCTTGTTCCCAGGGGGAGTGCTATCTGCGTCACACCACTTGTTCCCGGTGGACTATTATCAGCATCACACTGCTTGTTCCCCAGGGGAGTGCTATCTGCGTCTCACCGCTTGTTCGCACGGGGAGTATTATCGGCGTCACACTGCTTGTTCCCAGGGGGAATAATATCGGCGCTACACCGCTAGTTGCCGGACGGGACGCTATTCAGGGAACACCTCTTGTTCCCACGGGGAGTTTTATCAGCGTCACACCGCTTGTTCACGGACAGGACGCTATTCAGGGAACACCTCTTGTTCCCAGTGGGAGGATTATCAGCGTCACACTGCTTGTTCCCGGACGGGACGCTATACAGGGAACACCTCTTGTTACCAGGGGGAGTATTATCAGCGTCACACTGCTTGTTCCCAGGGGGAGTTTTATCCGCGCTACACCGCTTCTTCCCGGACGGGACGCTATTCACGAAACACCTCTTCTTCCCAGGGGGAGTTTTATCAGCGTCACACCGCTTGTTCCCGGGGGAGTATTATCAGCGTCACACTGCTTGTTCCCGGACGGGACGCTATACAGGGAACACCTCTTGTTACCAGGGGGAGTATTATCAGCGTCACACTGATTGTTCCCGGACGGGACGCTATTCACGAGACACCTCTTGTTCCCCGGGGGAGTGCTATCTGCGTCTCACCGCTTGTTCGCACGGGGAGTATTATCGGCGTCACACTGCTTCTTCCCAGGGGGAGTGCTATCTGCATCACACCGCTTGTTCCCGGGGGAGTATTATCAGCGTGACACTGCTTGTTCCCAGGGGGAGTTTTATCCGCGCTACACCGCTTGTTCCCAGACGTGACGCTATTCAGGGAACACCTCTTGTTCCCAGGGGGAGTATTATCAGCGTCACACTGCTTGTTCCCAGGGGGAGTTTTATCCGCGCTACACCGCTTGTTCCCGGACGGGACGCTATTCAGGGAACACCTCTTGTTCCCAGGGGGAGGATTATCAGCATCACACTGCTTGTTCCCGGACGGGACGCTATTCACGAGACACTTCTTGTTCCCAAGGGGAGTATTATCAGCGTCACACCGCTTGTTCCCGGACGGGACGCTATACAGGGAACACCTCTTGTTACCAGGGGGAGTATTATCAGCGTCACACTGATTGTTCCCGGACGGGACACTATTCACGAGACACCTCTTGTTCCCCGGGGGAGTGCTATCTGCGTCTCACCGCTTGTTCGTACGGGGAGTATTATCGGCGTCACACTGCTTGTTCCCAGGGGGAGTGCTATCTGCGTCACACCACTTGTTCCCAGGGGGAGTATTATCAGCGTCACACTTCTTGTTCCCAGGGGGAGTAATATCGGCACTACACCGCTTGTTCCCGGACGGGACGCTATTCAGGGAACACCTCTTGTTCCCAGGGGGAGGATTATCAGCATCACACTGCTTGTTCCTGGACGGGACGCTATTCACTAGACACTTCTTGTTCCCAGGGGGAGTATTATCAGCATCACACCGCTTGTTCCCGGACGGGACGCTATTCAGGGAACACCTCTTGTTCCCAGGGGGAGTGCTATCTGCGTCACACCACTTGTTCCCGGGGGACTATTATCATCATCACACTGCTTGTTCCCCAGGGGAGTGCTGTCTGCGTCTCACCGCTTGTTCGCACGGGGAGTATTATCGGCGTCACACTGCTTGTTCCCAGGGGGAATAATATCGGCGCTACACCGCTAGTTCCCGGACGGGACGCTATTCAGGGAACACCTCTTGTTCCCAGGGGGAGTTTTATCAGCGTCACACCGCTTGTTCACGGACAGGACGCTATTCAGGGAACACCTCTTGTTCCCAGTGGGAGGATTATCAGCGTCACACTGCTTGTTCCCGAACGGGACGCTATACAGGGAACACCTCTTGTTACCAGGGGGAGTATTATCAGCTTCACACTAATTGTTCCCGGACGGGACGCTATTCACGAGACACCTCTTGTTCCCAGGGGGAGTTTTATCAGCATCATACCGCTTGTTCCCGGACGGGACGCTATTCAGGGAACAACTCTTGTTCCCCGGGGGAGATCTGCGTCTCACTGCTTGTTCGCACGGGGAGTATTATCGGCGTCACACTGCTTGTTCCCAGGGAGAGTGCTATCTTCGTCACACCGCTTGTTCCCGGGGGAGTATTATCAGCGTGACACTGCTTGTTCCCAGGGGGAGTTTTATCCGCGCTACACCGCTTATTCCCAGACGGGACGCTATTCACGAAACACCTCTTCTTCCCAGGGGGAGTATTATCAGCGTCACACTGCTTGTTCCTGGACGGGACGCTATACAGGGAACACCTCTTGTTACCAGGGGGAGTATTATCAGCGTCACACTGATTTTCCCGGACGGGATGCTATTCACGAGACACCTCTTGTTCCCTGGGGGAGTGCTATCTGCATCTCACCGCTTGTTCACACGGGGAGTATTATCGGCGTCACACTGCTTCTTCCCAGGGGGAGTGCTATCTGCGTCACACCGCTTGTTCCCGGGGGAGTTTTATCAGCGTGACACTGCTTGTTCCCAGGGGGAGTTTTATCCGCGCTACACCGCTTGTTCCCAGACGTGACGCTATTCAGGGAACACCTCTTGTTCCCAGGGGGAGTATTATCGGCATCACACTGCTTGTTCCCAGGGGGAGTTTTATCCGCGCTACACCGCTTCTTCCCGGACGGGACGCTATTCACGAAACACCTCTTCTTCCCAGGGGGAGTTTTATCAGCGTCACACCGCTTGTTCCCGGGGGAGTATTATCAGCGTCACACTGCTTGTTCCCAGGGGGAGTTTTATCCGCGCTACACCGCTTCTTCCCGGACGGGACGCTATTCACGAAACAACTCTTCTTCCCAGGGGGAGTATTATCAGCGTCACACCTCTTGTTACCAGGGGGAGTATTATCAGCGTCACACTGATTGTTTTCGGACGGGACGCTATTCACGAGACACCTCTTGTTTCCCGGGGGAGTGCTATCTGCGTCTCACCGCTTGTTCGCACGGGGAGTATTATCGGCGTCACACTCCTTCTTCCCAGGGGGAGTGCTATCTGCGTCACACCGCTTGTTCCCGGGGGAGTATTATCGGCGTCACACTGCTTGTTCCCAGGGGGAGTTTTATCCGCGCTACACCGCTTGTTCCCGGACGGGACGCTATTCAGGGAACACCTCTTGTTCCCAGGGGGAGGATTATCAGCATCACACTGCTTGTTCCCGGACGGGACGCTATTCACGAGACACTTCTTGTTCCCAGGGGGAGTATTATCAGCGTCACACCGCTTGTTCCCGGACGGGACGCTATTCAGGGAACACCTCTTGTTCCCAGGGGGAGTGCTATCTGCGTCACACCACTTGTTCCCGGGGGACTATTATCAGCATCACACTGCTTGTTCCCCAGGGGAGTGCTATCTGCGTCACACCGTTTGTTCCCGGGGGAGTATTATCGGCGTCACACTGCTTGTTCCCAGGGGGAGTGCTATCTGCGTCACACCGATTGTTCCCGGGGGAGTATTATCAGCGTCACACTGCTTGTTCCCAGGGGGAGTAATATCGGCGCTACACCGCTTGTTCCCGGACGGGACGCTATTCAGGGAACACCTCTTGTTCCCAGGGGGACGATTATCAGCATCACACTGCTTGTTCCCGGACGGGACGCTATTCACGAGACACTTCTTGTTCCCAGGGGGAGTATTATCAGCGTCACACCGCTTGTTCCCGGACGGGACGCTATTCAGGGAACACCTCTTGTTCCCAGGGGGAGTGCTATCTGCGTCACACCACTTGTTCCCGGGGGACTATTATCAGCATCACACTGCTTGTTCCCCAGGGGAGTGCTATCTGGGTCTCACCGCTTGTTCGCACGGGGAGTATTATCGGCGTCACACTGCTTGTTCCCAGGGGGAATAATATCGGCGCTACACCGCTAGTTCCCGGACGGGACGCTATTCAGGGAACACCTCTTGTTCCCAGGGGGAGTTTTATCAGCGTCACACCGCTTGTTCACGGACAGGACGCTATTCAGGGAACACCTCTTGTTCCCAGGGGGAGGATTATCAGCGTCACACTGCTTGTTCCTGACGGGACGCTATACAGGGAACACCTCTTGTTACCAGGGGGAGTATTATCAGCTTCACACTGATTGTTCCGGGACGGGACGCTATTCACGAGACACCTCTTGTTCCCAGGGGGAGTTTTATCAGCGTCACACCGCTTGTTCCCGGGGGAGTATTATCAGCGTCACACTGCTTGTTCCCGGACGGGACGCTATACAGGGAACACCTCTTGTTACCAGGGGGAGTATTATCAGCGTCACACTGATTGTTCCCTGACGGGACGCTATTCACGAGACACCTCTTGTTCCCCGGGGGAGTGCTATCTGCATCACACCGCTTGTTCCCGGGGGAGTATTATCAGCGTGACACTGCTTGTTCCCAGGGGGAGTTTTATCCGCGCTACACCGCTTGTTCCCAGACGTGACGCTATTCAGGGAACACCTCTTGTTCCCAGGGGGAGTATTATCGGCGTCACACTGCTTGTTCCCAGGGGGAGTTTTATCCGCGCTACACCGCTTGTTCCCGGACGGGACGCTATTCAGGGAACACCTCTTGTTCCCAGGGGGAGGATTATCAGCATCACACTGCTTGTTCCCGGACGGGACGCTATTCACGAGACACTTCTTGTTCCCAGGGGGAGCATTATCAGCGTCACGCCGCTTGTTCCCGGACGGGACGCTATATAGGGAACACCTCTTGTTCCCAGGGGGAGGATTATCAGCATCACACTGCTTGTTCCCGGACGGGACGCTATACAGGGAACACCTCTTGTTACCAGGGGGAGTATTATCAGCGTCACACTGATTGTTCCCGGACGGGACGCTATTCACGAGACATCTCTTGTTCCCCGGGGGAGTGCTATCTGCGTCTCACCGCTTCTTCGCACGGGGAGTATTATCGGCGTCACACTGCTTGTTCCCAGGGGGAATAATATCGGCGCTACACCGCTAGTTCCCGGACGGGAAGCTATTCAGGGAACACCTCTTGTTCCCAGGGGGAGTTTTATCAGCGTCACACCGCTTGTTCACGGACAGGACGCTATTCAGGGAACACCTCTTGTTCCCAGTGGGAGGATTATCAGCGTCACACTGCTTGTTCCCGGACGGGACGCTATACAGGGAACACCTCTTGTTACTAGGGGGAGTATTATCAGCATCACACTGCTTGTTCCCAGGGGGAGTTTTATCCGCGCTACACCGCTTCTTCCCGGACGGGACGCTATTCACGAAACACCTCTTCTTCCCAGGGGGAGTTTTATCAGCGTCACACCGCTTGTTCCCGGGGGAGTATTATCAGCGTCACACTGCTTGTTCCCGGACGGGACGCTATACAGGGAACACCTCTTGTTACCAGGGGGAGTATTATCAGCCTCACACTGATTGTTCCCGTACGGGACGCTATTCACGAGACACCTCTTGTTCCCCGGGGGAGTGCTATCTGCGTCTCACCGCTTCTTCGCACGGGGAGTATTATCGGCGTCACACTGCTTCTTCCCAGGGGGAGTGCTATCTGCGTCACACCGCTTGTTCCCGGGTGAGTATTATCAGCGTGACACTGCTTGTTCCCAGGGAGAGTTTTATCCGCGCTACACCGCTTGTTCCCAGACGTGACGCTATTCAGGGAACACCTCTTGTTCCCAGGGGGAGTATTATCGGCGTCACACTGCTTGTTCCCAGGGGGAGTTTTATCCGCGCTACACCGCTTGTTCCCGGACGGGACGCTATTCAGGGAACACCTCTTGTTCCCAGGGGGAGGATTATCAGCATCACACTGCTTGTTCCCGGACGGGACGCTATTCACGAGACACTTCTTGTTCCCAGGGGGAGTATTATCAGCGTCACACCGCTTGTTCCCGGACGGGACGCTATATAGGGTACACCTCTTGTTCCCAGGGGGAGGATTATCAGCATCACACTGCTTGTTCCCGGACGGGACGCTATACAGGGAACACCTCTTGTTACCAGGGGGAGTATTATCAGCGTCACACTGATTGTTCCCGGACGGGACGCTATTCACGAGACACCTCTTGTTCCCCGGGGGAGTGCTATCTGCGTCTCACCGCTTGTTCGCACGGGGAGTATTATCGGCGTCACACTGCTTCTTCCCAGGGGGAGTGCTACTGCGTCACACCGCTTGTTCCCGGGGGAGTATTATCAGCGTCACACTGCTTGTTCCCAGGGGGAGTGCTATCTGCGTCACACCACTTGTTCCCAGGGGGAGTATTATCAGCGTCACACTGCTTGTTCCCAGGGGGAGTAATATCGGCGCTACACCGCTTGTTCCCGGACGGGACGCTATTCAGGGAACACCTCTTGTTCCCAGGGGGAGGATTATCAGCATCACACTGCTTCTTCCTGGACGGGACGCTATTCACGAGACACTTCTTGTTCCCAGGGGGAGTATTATCAGCATCACACCGCTTGTTCCCGGACGGGACGCTATTCAGGGAACACCTCTTGTTCCCAGGGGGAGTGCTATCTGCGTCACACCACTTGTTCCCGGGGGACTATTATCAGCATCACACTGCTTGTTCCCCAGGGAGTGCTATCTGCGTCTCACCGCTTGTTCGCACGGGGAGTATTATCGGCGTCACACTGCTTGTTCCCAGGGGGAATAATATCGGCGCTACACCGCTAGTTCCCGGACGGGACGCTATTCAGGGAACACCTCTTGTTCCCAGGCGGAGTTTTATCAGCGTCACACCGCTTGTTCACGGACAGGACGCTATTCAGGGAACACCTCTTGTTCCCAGTGGGAGGATTATCAGCGTCACACTGCTTGTTCCCGGACGGGACGCTATACAGGGAACACCTCTTGTTACCAGGGGGAGTATTATCAGCGTCACACTGCTTGTTCCCAGGGGGAGTTTTATCCGCGCTACACCGCTTCTTCCCGGACGGGACGCTATTCACGAAACACCTCTTCTTCCCAGGGGGAGTTTTATCAGCGTCACACCGCTTGTTCCCGGGGGAGTATTATCAGCGTCACACTGCTTGTTCCCGGACGGGACGCTATACAGGGAACACCTCTTGTTACCAGGGGGAGTATTATCAGCGTCACACTGATTGTTCCCGGACGGGACGCTATTCACGAGACACCTCTTGTTCCCCGGGGGAGTGCTATCTGCGTCTCACCGCTTGTTCGCACGGGGAGTATTATCGGCGTCACACTGCTTCTTCCCAGGGGGAGTGCTATCTGCGTCACACCGCTTGTTCCCGGGGGAGTATTATCAGCGTGACACTGCTTGTTCCCAGGGGGAGTTTTATCCGCGCTACACCGCTTGTTCCCAGACGTGACGCTATTCAGGGAACACCTCTTGTTCCCAGGGGGAGTATTATCGGCGTCACACTGCTTGTTCCCAGGGGGAGTTTTATCCGCGCCACACCGCTTGTTCCCGGACGGGACGCTATTCAGGGAACACCTCTTGTTCCCAGGGGGAGGATTATCAGCATCACACTGCTTGTTCCCGGACGGGACGCTATTCACGAGACACTTCTTGTTCCCAAGGGGAGTATTATCAGCGTCACACCGCTTGTTCCCGGACGGGACGCTATATAGGGTACACCTCTTGTTCCCAGGGGGAGGATTATCAGCATCACACTGCTTGTTCCCGGACGGGACGCTATACAGGGAACACCTCTTGTTACCAGGGGGAGTATTATCAGCGTCACACTGATTGTTCCCGGACGGGACACTATTCACGAGACACCTCTTGTTCCCCGGGGGAGTGCTATCTGCGTCTCACCGCTTGTTCGTACGGAGAGTATTATCGGCGTCACACTGCTTGTTCCCAGGGGGAGTGCTATCTGCGTCACACCACTTGTTCCCAGGGGGAGTATTATCAGCGTCACACTTCTTGTTCCCAGGGGGAGTAATATCGGCACTACACCGCTTGTTCCCGGACGGGACGCTATTCAGGGAACACCTCTTGTTCCCAGGGGGAGGATTATCAGCATCACACTGCTTGTTCCTGGACGGGACGCTATTCACTAGACACTTCTTGTTCCCAGGGGGAGTATTATCAGCATCAAACCGCTTGTTCCCGGACGGGACGCTATTCAGGGAACACCTCTTGTTCCCAGGGGGAGTGCTATCTGCGTCACACCACTTGTTCCCGGGGGACTATTATCAGCATCACACTGCTTGTTCCCCAGGGGAGTGCTGTCTGCGTCTCACCGCTTGTTCGCACGGGGAGTATTATCGGCGTCACACTGCTTGTTCCCAGGGGGAATAATATCGGCAATACACCGCTAGTTCCCGGACGGGACGCTATTCAGGGAACACCTCTTGTTCCCAGGGGGAGTTTTATCAGCGTCACAACGCTTGTTCACGGACAGGACGCTATTCAGGGAACACCTCTTGTTCCGAGTGGGAGGATTATCAGCGTCACACTGCTTGTTCCCGAACGGGACGCTATACAGGGAACACCTCTTGTTACCAGGGGGAGTATTATCAGCTTCACACTGATTGTTCCCGGACGGGACGCTATTCACGAGACACCTCTTGTTCCCAGGGGGAGTTTTATCAGCATCACACCGCTTGTTCCCGGACGGGACGCTATTCAGGGAACACCTCTTGTTCCCCGGGGGAGATCTGCGTCTCACTGCTTGTTCGCACGGGGAGTATTATCGGCGTCACACTGCTTGTTCCCAGGGGGAGTGCTATCTTCGTCACACCGCTTGTTCCCGGGGGAGTATTATCAGCGTGACACTGCTTGTTCCCAGGGGGAGTTTTATCCGCGCTACACCGCTTATTCCCAGACGGGACGCTATTCACGAAACACCTCTTCTTCCCAGGGGGAGTTTTATCAGCGTCACACCGCTTGTTCCCGGGGGAGTATTATCAGCGTCACACTGCTTGTTCCTGGACGGGACGCTATACAGGGAACACCTCTTGTTACCAGGGGGAGTATTATCAGCGTCACACTGATTTTCCCGGACGGGATGCTATTCACGAGACACCTCTTGTTCCCCGGGGGAGTGCTATCTGCGTCTCACCGCTTGTTCGCACGGGGAGTATTATCGGCGTCACACTGCTTGTTCCCAGGGGGAGTGCTATCTGCGTCACACCGCTTGTTCCCGGGGGAGTATTATCAGCGTGACACTGCTTGTTCCCAGGGGGAGTTTTATCCGCGCTACACCGCTTGTTCCCAGACGTGACGCTATTCAGGGAACACCTCTTGTTCCCAGGGGGAGTATTATCGGCATCACACTGCTTGTTCCCAGGGGGAGTTTTATCCGCGCTACACCGCTTCTTCCCGGACGGGACGCTATTCACGAAACACCTCTTCTTCCCAGGGGGAGTTTTATCAGCGTCACACCGCTTGTTCCCGGGGGAGTATTATCAGCGTCACACTGCTTGTTCCCAGGGGGAGTTTTATCCGCGCTACACCGCTTCTTCCCGGACGGGACGCTATTCACGAAACACCTCTTCTTCCCAGGGGGAGTTTTATCAGCGTCACACCTCTTGTTACCAGGGGGAGTATTATCAGCGTCACACTGATTGTTCCCGGACGGGACGCTATTCACGAGACACCTCTTGTTTCCCGGGGGAGTGCTATCTGCGTCTCACCGCTTGTTCGCACGGGGAGTATTATCGGCGTCACACTGCTTCTTCCCAGGGGGAGTGCTATCTGCGTCACACCGCTTGTTCCCGGGGGAGTATTATCGGCGTCACACTGCTTGTTCCCAGGGGGAGTTTTATCCGCGCTACACCGCTTGTTCCCGGACGGGACGCTATTCAGGGAACACCTCTTGTTCCCAGGGGGAGGATTATCAGCATCACACTGCTTGTTCCCGGACGGGACGCTATTCACGAGACACTTCTTGTTCCCAGGGGGAGTATTATCAGCGTCACACCGCTTGTTCCCGGACGGGACGCTATTCAGGGAACACCTCTTGTTCCCAGGGGGAGTGCTATCTGCGTCACACCACTTGTTCCCGGGGGACTATTATCAGCATCACACTGCTTATTCCCCAGGGGAGTGCTATCTGCGTCTCACCGCTTGTTCGCACGGGGAGTACTATCGGCGTCACACTGCTTGTTCCCAGGGGGAATAATATCGGCGCTACACCGCTAGTTCCCGGACAGGACGCTATTCAGGGAACACCTCTTGTTCCCAGGGGGAGTTTTATCAGCGTCACACCGCTTGTTCACGGACAGGACGCTATTCAGGGAACACCTCTTGTTCCCAGGGGGAGAATTATCAGCGTCACACTGCTTGTTCCCGGACAGGACGCTATTCAGGGAACACCTCTTGTTCCCAGGGGGAGGATTATCACCGTCACACTGCTTGTTCCCGGACGGGACGCTATACAGGGAACACCTCTTGTTACCAGGGGGAGTATTATCAGCGTCACACTGATTGTTCCCGGACGGGACGCTATTCACGAGACACCTCTTGTTCCCCGGGGGAGTGCTATCTGTGTCTCACCGCTTGTTCGCACGGGGAGTATTATCGGCGTCACACTGCTTCTTCCCAGGGGGAGTGCTATCTGCGTCACACCGATTGTTCCCGGGGGAGTATTATCAGCGTGACACTGCTTGTTCCCAGGGGGAGTTTTATCCGGGCTACACCGCTTATTCCCAGACGGGACGCTATTCACGAAACACCTCTTCTTCCCAGGGGGAGTTTTATCGGCGTCACACCGCTTGTTCCCGGGGGAGTATTATCAGCGTCACACCGCTTGTTCCCGGACGGGACGCTATTCAGGGAACACCTCTTGTTCCCAGGGGGAGTATTATCAGCGTCACACTGCTTGTTCCCAGGGGGAGTTTTATCCGCGCTACACCGCTTCTTCCCGGACGGGACGCTATTCACGAAACACCTCTTCTTCCCAGGGGGAGTTTTATCAGCGTCACACCGCTTGTTCCAGGGGGAGTATTATCAGCGTCACACTGATTGTTCCCGGACGGGACGCTATTCACGAGACACCTCTTGTTCCCCGGGAGAGTGCTATCTGCGTCTCACCGCTTGTTCGCACGGGGAGTATTATCGGCGTCACACTGCTTATTCCCAGGGGGAGTGCTATCTGCGTCACACCGCTTGTTCCCGGGGGAGTATTATCAGCGTGACACTGCTTGTTCCCAGGGGGAGTTTTATCCGCGCTACACCGCTTGTTCCCAGACGTGACGCTATTCAGGGAACACCTCTTGTTCCCAGGGGGAGTATTATCGGCGTCACACTGCTTGTTCCCAGGGGGAGTTTTATCCGCGCTACACCGCTTCTTCCCGGACGGGACGCTATTCACGAAACACCTCTTCTTCCCAGGGGGAGTTTTATCAGCGTCACACCGCTTGTTCCCGGGGGAGTATTATCAGCGTCACACTGCTTGTTCCCAGGGGGAGTGCTATCTGCGTCACACCACTTGTTCCCAGGGGGAGTATTATCAGCGTCACACTGCTTGTTCCCAGGGGGAGTAATATCGGCGCTACACCGCTTGTTCCCGGACGGGACGCTATTCAGGGAACACCTCTTGTTCCCAGGGGGACGATTATCAGCATCACACTGCTTGTTCCCGGACGGGACGCTATTCACGAGACACTTCTTGTTCCCAGGGGGAGTATTATCAGCGTCACACCGCTTGTTCCCGGACGGGACGCTATTCAGGGAACACCTCTTGTTCCCAGGGGGAGTGCTATCTCCGTCACACCACTTGTTCCCGGAGGACTATTATCAGCATCACACTGCTTGTTCCCCAGGGGAGTGCTATCTGGGTCTCACCGCTTGTTCGCACGGGGAGTATTATCGGCGTCACACTGCTTGTTCCCAGGGGGAATAATATCGGCGCTACACCACTAGTTCCCGGACGGGACGCTATTCAGGGAACACCTCTTGTTCCCAGGGGGAGTTTTATCAGCGTCACACCGCTTGTTCACGGACAGGACGCTATTCAGGGAACACCTCTTGTTCCCAGGGGGAGGATTATCAGCGTCACACTGCTTGTTCCCTGACGGGACGCTATACAGGGAACACCTCTTGTTACCAGGGGGAGTATTATCAGCTTCACACTGATTGTTCCGGGACGGGACGCTATTCACGAGACACCTCTTGTTCCCAGGGGGAGTTTTATCAGCATCACACCGCTTGTTCCCGGACCGGATGCTATACAGGGAACACCTCTTGTTACCAGGGGGAGTATTATCAGCTTCACACTGATTGTTCCGGGACGGGACGCTATTCACGAAACACCTCTTCTTCCCAGGGGGAGTTTTATCAGCGTCACACCGCTTGTTCCCGGGGGAGTATTATCAGCGTCACACCTCTTGTTCCCGGACGGGACGCTATTCAGGGAACACCTCTTGTTCCCAGGGGGAGTATTATCAGCGTCACACTGCTTGTTCCCAGGGGGAGTTTTATCCGCGCTACACCGCTTCTTCCCGGACGGGACGCTATTCACGAAACACCTCTTCTTCCCAGGGGGAGTTTTATCAGCGTCACACCGCTTGTTCCCGGGGGAGTATTATCAGCGTCACACTGCTTGTTCCCGGACGGGACGCTATACAGGGAACACCTCTTGTTACCAGGGGGAGTATTATCAGCGTCACACTGATTGTTCCCTGACGGGACGCTATTTACGAGACACCTCTTGTTCCCCGGGGGAGTGCTATCTGCGTCTCACCGCTTGTTCGCACGGGGAGTATTATCGGCGTCACACTGCTTCTTCCCAGGGGGAGTGCTATCTGCATCACACCGCTTGTTCCCGGGGGAGTATTATCAGCGTGACACTGCTTGTTCCCAGGGGGAGTTTTATCCGCGCTACACCGCTTGTTCCCAGACGTGACGCTATTCAGGGAACACCTCTTGTTCCCAGGGGGAGTATTATCGGCGTCACACTGCTTGTTCCCAGGGGGAGTTTTATCCGCGCTACACCGCTTGTTCCCGGACGGGACGCTATTCAGGGAACACCTCTTGTTCCCAGGGGGAGGATTATCAGCATCACACTGCTTGTTCCCAGACGGGACGCTATTCACGAGACACTTCTTGTTCCCAGGGGGAGTATTATCAGCGTCACACCGCTTGTTCCCGGACGGGACGCTATATAGGGAACACCTCTTGTTCCCAGGGGGAGGATTATCAGCATCACACTGCTTGTTCCCGGACGGGACGCTATACAGGGAACACCTCTTGTTACCAGGGGGAGTATTATCAGCGTCACACTGATTGTTCCCGGACGGGACGCTATTCACGAGACACCTCTTGTTCCCTGGGGGAGTGCTATCTGCGTCTCACCGCTTGTTCGCACGGGGAGTATTATCGGCGTCACACTGCTTCTTCCCAGGGGGAGTGCTATCTGCGTCACACCGCTTGTTCCCGGGGGAGTATTATCAGCGTCACACTGCTTGTTCCCAGGGGGAGTGCTATCTGCGTCACACCACTTGTTCCCAAGGGGAGTATTATCAGCGTCACACTGCTTGTTCCCAGGGGGAGTAATATCGGCGCTACACCGCTTGTTCCCGGACGGGACGCTATTCAGGGAACACCTCTTGTTCCCAGGGGGAGGATTATCAGCATCACACTGCTTGTTCCTGGACGGGACGCTATTCACGAGACACTTCTTGTTCCCAGGGGGAGTATTATCAGCATCACACCGCTTGTTCCCGGACGGGACGCTATTCAGGGAACACCTCTTGTTCCCAGGGGGAGTGCTATCTGCGTCACACCACTTGTTCCCGGGGGACTATTATCAGCATCACACTGCTTGTTCCCCAGGGGAGTGCTATCTGCGTCTCACCGCTTGTTCGCACGGGGAGTATTATCGGCGTCACACTGCTTGTTCCCAGGGGGAATAATATCGGCGCTACACCGCTAGTTCCCGGACGGGACGCTATTCAGGGAACACCTCTTGTTCCCAGGGGGAGTTTTATCAGCGTCACACCGCTTGTTCACGGACAGGACGCTATTCAGGGAACACCTCTTGTTCCCAGTGGGAGGATTATCAGCGTCACACTGCTTGTTCCCGGACGGGACGCTATACAGGGAACACCTCTTGTTACCAGGGGGAGTATTATCAGTGTCACACTGCTTGTTCCCAGGGGGAGTTTTATCCGCGCTACACCGCTTCTTCCCGGACGGGACGCTATTCACGAAACACCTCTTCTTCCCAGGGGGAGTTTTATCAGCGTCACACCGCTTGTTCCCGGGGGAGTATTATCAGCGTCACACTGCTTGTTCCCGGACGGGACGCTATACAGGGAACACCTCTTGTTACCAGGGGGAGTATTATCAGCGTCACACTGACTGTTCCCGGACGGGACGCTATTCACGAGACACCTCTTGTTCCCCGGGGGCGTGCTATCTGCGTCTCACCGCTTGTTCGCACGGGGAGTATTATCGGCGTCACACTGCTTCTTCCCAGGGGGAGTGCTATCTGCGTCACACCGCTTGTTCCCGGGGGAGTATTATCAGCGTCACACTGCTTGTTCCCAGGGGGAGTGCTATCTGCGTCACACCACTTGTTCCCAGGGGGAGTATTATCAGCGTCACACTGCTTGTTCCCAGGGGGAGTAATATCGGCGCTACATCGCTTGTTCCCGGACGGGACGCTATTCAGGGAACACCTCTTGTTCCCAGGGGGAGGATTATCAGCATCACACTGCTTGTTCCTGGATGGGACGCTATTCACGAGACACTTCTTGTTCCCAGGGGGAGTATTATCAGCGTCACACCGCTTGTTCCCGGACGGGACGCTATATAGGGTACACCTCTTGTTCCCAGGGGGAGGATTATCAGCATCACACTGCTTGTTCCCGGACGGGACGCTATACAGGGAACACCTCTTGTTACCAGGGGGAGTATTATCAGCGTCACACTGATTGTTCCCGGACGGGACGCTATTCACGAGACACCTCTTGTTCCCCGGGGGAGTGCTATCTGCGTCTCACCGCTTGTTCGCACGGGGAGTATTATCGGCGTCACACTGCTTCTTCCCAGGGGGAGTGCTATCTGCGTCACACCGCTTGTTCCCGGGGGAGTATTATCAGCGTCACACTGCTTGTTCCCAGGGGGAGTGCTATCTGCGTCACACCACTTGTTCCCAGGGGGAGTATTATCAGCGTCACACTGCTTGTTCCCAGGGGGAGTAATATCGGCGCTACACCGCTTGTTCCCGGACGGGACGCTATTCAGGGAACACCTCTTGTTCCCAGGGGGAGGATTATCAGCATCACACTGCTTGTTCCTGGACGGGACGCTATTCACGAGACACCTCTTGTTCCCCGGGGGAGTGCTATCTGTGTCTCACCGCTTGTTCGCACGGGGAGTATTATCGGCGTCACACTGCTTCTTCCCAGGGGGAGTGCTATCTGCGTCACACCGATTGTTCCCGGGGGAGTATTATCAGCGTGACACTGCTTGTTCCCAGGGGGAGTTTTATCCGGGCTACACCGCTTATTCCCAGACGGGACGCTATTCACGAAACACCTCTTCTTCCCAGGGGGAGTTTTATCGGCGTCACACCGCTTGTTCCCGGGGGAGTATTATCAGCGTCACACCGCTTGTTCCCGGACGGGACGCTATTCAGGGAACACCTCTTGTTCCCAGGGGGAGTATTATCAGCGTCACACTGCTTGTTCCCAGGGGGAGTTTTATCCGCGCTACACCGCTTCTTCCCGGACGGGACGCTATTCACGAAACACCTCTTCTTCCCAGGGGGAGTTTTATCAGCGTCACACCGCTTGTTCCAGGGGGAGTATTATCAGCGTCACACTGATTGTTCCCGGACGGGACGCTATACAGGGAACACCTCTTTTTACCAGGGGGAGTATTATCAGCGTCACACTGATTGTTCCCGGACGGGACGCTATTCACGAGACACCTCTTGTTCCCCGGGAGAGTGCTATCTGCGTCTCACCGCTTGTTCGCACGGGGAGTATTATCGGCGTCACACTGCTTATTCCCAGGGGGAGTGCTATCTGCGTCACACCGCTTGTTCCCGGGGGAGTATTATCAGCGTGACACTGCTTGTTCCCAGGGGGAGTTTTATCCGCGCTACACCGCTTGTTCCCAGACGTGACGCTATTCAGGGAACACCTCTTGTTCCCAGGGGGAGTATTATCGGCGTCACACTGCTTGTTCCCAGGGGGAGTTTTATCCGCGCTACACCGCTTCTTCCCGGACGGGACGCTATTCACGAAACACCTCTTCTTCCCAGGGGGAGTTTTATCAGCGTCACACCGCTTGTTCCCGGGGGAGTATTATCAGCGTCACACTGCTTGTTCCCAGGGGGAGTGCTATCTGCGTCACACCACTTGTTCCCAGGGGGAGTATTATCAGCGTCACACTGCTTGTTCCCAGGGGGAGTAATATCGGCGCTACACCGCTTGTTCCCGGACGGGACGCTATTCAGGGAACACCTCTTGTTCCCAGGGGGACGATTATCAGCATCACACTGCTTGTTCCCGGACGGGACGCTATTCACGAGACACTTCTTGTTCCCAGGGGGAGTATTATCAGCGTCACACCGCTTGTTCCCGGACGGGACGCTATTCAGGGAACACCTCTTGTTCCCAGGGGGAGTGCTATCTCCGTCACACCACTTGTTCCCGGAGGACTATTATCAGCATCACACTGCTTGTTCCCCAGGGGAGTGCTATCTGGGTCTCACCGCTTGTTCGCACGGGGAGTATTATCGGCGTCACACTGCTTGTTCCCAGGGGGAATAATATCGGCGCTACACCACTAGTTCCCGGACGGGACGCTATTCAGGGAACACCTCTTGTTCCCAGGGGGAGTTTTATCAGCGTCACACCGCTTGTTCACGGACAGGACGCTATTCAGGGAACACCTCTTGTTCCCAGGGGGAGGATTATCAGCGTCACACTGCTTGTTCCCTGACGGGACGCTATACAGGGAACACCTCTTGTTACCAGGGGGAGTATTATCAGCTTCACACTGATTGTTCCGGGACGGGACGCTATTCACGAGACACCTCTTGTTCCCAGGGGGAGTTTTATCAGCATCACACCGCTTGTTCCCGGACCGGATGCTATACAGGGAACACCTCTTGTTACCAGGGGGAGTATTATCAGCTTCACACTGATTGTTCCGGGACGGGACGCTATTCACGAAACACCTCTTCTTCCCAGGGGGAGTTTTATCAGCGTCACACCGCTTGTTCCCGGGGGAGTATTATCAGCGTCACACCTCTTGTTCCCGGACGGGACGCTATTCAGGGAACACCTCTTGTTCCCAGGGGGAGTATTATCAGCGTCACACTGCTTGTTCCCAGGGGGAGTTTTATCCGCGCTACACCGCTTCTTCCCGGACGGGACGCTATTCACGAAACACCTCTTCTTCCCAGGGGGAGTTTTATCAGCGTCACACCGCTTGTTCCCGGGGGAGTATTATCAGCGTCACACTGCTTGTTCCCGGACGGGACGCTATACAGGGAACACCTCTTGTTACCAGGGGGAGTATTATCAGCGTCACACTGATTGTTCCCTGACGGGACGCTATTTACGAGACACCTCTTGTTCCCCGGGGGAGTGCTATCTGCGTCTCACCGCTTGTTCGCACGGGGAGTATTATCGGCGTCACACTGCTTCTTCCCAGGGGGAGTGCTATCTGCATCACACCGCTTGTTCCCGGGGGAGTATTATCAGCGTGACACTGCTTGTTCCCAGGGGGAGTTTTATCCGCGCTACACCGCTTGTTCCCAGACGTGACGCTATTCAGGGAACACCTCTTGTTCCCAGGGGGAGTATTATCGGCGTCACACTGCTTGTTCCCAGGGGGAGTTTTATCCGCGCTACACCGCTTGTTCCCGGACGGGACGCTATTCAGGGAACACCTCTTGTTCCCAGGGGGAGGATTATCAGCATCACACTGCTTGTTCCCAGACGGGACGCTATTCACGAGACACTTCTTGTTCCCAGGGGGAGTATTATCAGCGTCACACCGCTTGTTCCCGGACGGGACGCTATATAGGGAACACCTCTTGTTCCCAGGGGGAGGATTATCAGCATCACACTGCTTGTTCCCGGACGGGACGCTATACAGGGAACACCTCTTGTTACCAGGGGGAGTATTATCAGCGTCACACTGATTGTTCCCGGACGGGACGCTATTCACGAGACACCTCTTGTTCCCTGGGGGAGTGCTATCTGCGTCTCACCGCTTGTTCGCACGGGGAGTATTATCGGCGTCACACTGCTTCTTCCCAGGGGGAGTGCTATCTGCGTCACACCGCTTGTTCCCGGGGGAGTATTATCAGCGTCACACTGCTTGTTCCCAGGGGGAGTGCTATCTGCGTCACACCACTTGTTCCCAAGGGGAGTATTATCAGCGTCACACTGCTTGTTCCCAGGGGGAGTAATATCGGCGCTACACCGCTTGTTCCCGGACGGGACGCTATTCAGGGAACACCTCTTGTTCCCAGGGGGAGGATTATCAGCATCACACTGCTTGTTCCTGGACGGGACGCTATTCACGAGACACTTCTTGTTCCCAGGGGGAGTATTATCAGCATCACACCGCTTGTTCCCGGACGGGACGCTATTCAGGGAACACCTCTTGTTCCCAGGGGGAGTGCTATCTGCGTCACACCACTTGTTCCCGGGGGACTATTATCAGCATCACACTGCTTGTTCCCCAGGGGAGTGCTATCTGCGTCTCACCGCTTGTTCGCACGGGGAGTATTATCGGCGTCACACTGCTTGTTCCCAGGGGGAATAATATCGGCGCTACACCGCTAGTTCCCGGACGGGACGCTATTCAGGGAACACCTCTTGTTCCCAGGGGGAGTTTTATCAGCGTCACACCGCTTGTTCACGGACAGGACGCTATTCAGGGAACACCTCTTGTTCCCAGTGGGAGGATTATCAGCGTCACACTGCTTGTTCCCGGACGGGACGCTATACAGGGAACACCTCTTGTTACCAGGGGGAGTATTATCAGTGTCACACTGCTTGTTCCCAGGGGGAGTTTTATCCGCGCTACACCGCTTCTTCCCGGACGGGACGCTATTCACGAAACACCTCTTCTTCCCAGGGGGAGTTTTATCAGCGTCACACCGCTTGTTCCCGGGGGAGTATTATCAGCGTCACACTGCTTGTTCCCGGACGGGACGCTATACAGGGAACACCTCTTGTTACCAGGGGGAGTATTATCAGCGTCACACTGACTGTTCCCGGACGGGACGCTATTCACGAGACACCTCTTGTTCCCCGGGGGCGTGCTATCTGCGTCTCACCGCTTGTTCGCACGGGGAGTATTATCGGCGTCACACTGCTTCTTCCCAGGGGGAGTGCTATCTGCGTCACACCGCTTGTTCCCGGGGGAGTATTATCAGCGTCACACTGCTTGTTCCCAGGGGGAGTGCTATCTGCGTCACACCACTTGTTCCCAGGGGGAGTATTATCAGCGTCACACTGCTTGTTCCCAGGGGGAGTAATATCGGCGCTACATCGCTTGTTCCCGGACGGGACGCTATTCAGGGAACACCTCTTGTTCCCAGGGGGAGGATTATCAGCATCACACTGCTTGTTCCTGGATGGGACGCTATTCACGAGACACTTCTTGTTCCCAGGGGGAGTATTATCAGCGTCACACCGCTTGTTCCCGGACGGGACGCTATATAGGGTACACCTCTTGTTCCCAGGGGGAGGATTATCAGCATCACACTGCTTGTTCCCGGACGGGACGCTATACAGGGAACACCTCTTGTTACCAGGGGGAGTATTATCAGCGTCACACTGATTGTTCCCGGACGGGACGCTATTCACGAGACACCTCTTGTTCCCCGGGGGAGTGCTATCTGCGTCTCACCGCTTGTTCGCACGGGGAGTATTATCGGCGTCACACTGCTTCTTCCCAGGGGGAGTGCTATCTGCGTCACACCGCTTGTTCCCGGGGGAGTATTATCAGCGTCACACTGCTTGTTCCCAGGGGGAGTGCTATCTGCGTCACACCACTTGTTCCCAGGGGGAGTATTATCAGCGTCACACTGCTTGTTCCCAGGGGGAGTAATATCGGCGCTACACCGCTTGTTCCCGGACGGGACGCTATTCAGGGAACACCTCTTGTTCCCAGGGGGAGGATTATCAGCATCACACTGCTTGTTCCTGGACGGGACGCTATTCACGAGACACTTCTTGTTCCCAGGGGGAGTATTATCAGCATCACACCGCTTGTTCCCGGACGGGACGCTATTCAGGGAACACCTCTTGTTCCCAGGGGGAGTGCTATCTGCGTCACACCACTTGTTCCCGGGGGACTATTATCAGCATCACACTGCTTGTTCCCCAGGGGAGTGCTATCTGCGTCTCACCGCTTGTTCGCACGGGGAGTATTATCGGCGTCACACTGCTTGTTCCCAGGGGGAATAATATCGGCGCTACACCGCTAGTTCCCGGACGGGACGCTATTCAGGGAACACCTCTTGTTCCCAGGGGGAGTTTTATCAGCGTCACACCGCTTGTTCACGGACAGGACGCTATTCAGGGAACACCTCTTGTTCCCAGTGGGAGGATTATCAGCGTCACACTGCTTGTTCCCGGACGGGACGCTATACAGGGAACACCTCTTGTTACCAGGGGGAGTATTATCAGCGTCACACTGCTTGTTCCCAGGGGGAGTTTTATCCGCGCTACACCGCTTCTTCCCGGACGGGACGCTATTCACGAAACACCTCTTCTTCCCAGGGGGAGTTTTATCAGCGTCACACCGCTTGTTCCCGGGGGAGTATTATCAGCGTCACACTGCTTGTTCCCGGACGGGACGCTATACAGGGAACACCTCTTGTTACCAGGGGGAGTATTATCAGCGTCACACTGATTGTTCCCGGACGGGACGCTATTCACGAGACACCTCTTGTTCCCCGGGGGAGTGCTATCTGCGTCTCACCGCTTGTTCGCACGGGGAGTATCATCGGCGTCACACTGCTTCTTCCCAGGGGGAGTGCTATCTGCGTCACACCGCTTGTTCCCGGGGGAGTATTATCAGCGTGACACTGCTTGTTCCCAGGGGGAGTTTTATCCGCGCTACACCGCTTGTTCCCAGACGTGACGCTATTCAGGGAACACCTCTTGTTCCCAGGGGGAGTATTATCGGCGTCACACTGCTTGTTCCCAGGGGGAGTTTTATCCGCGCTACACCGCTTGTTCCCGGACGGGACGCTATTCAGGGAACACCTCTTGTTCCCAGGGGGAGGATTATCAGCATCACACTGCTTGTTCCCGGACGGGACGCTATTCACGAGACACTTCTTGTTCCCAGGGGGAGTATTATCAGCGTCACACCGCTTGTTCCCGGATGGGACGCTATATAGGGTACACCTCTTGTTCCCAGGGGGAGGATTATCAGCATCACACTGCTTCTTCCCGGACGGGACGCTATACAGGGAACACCTCTTGTTACCAGGGGGAGTATTATCAGCGTCACACTGATTGTTCCCGGACGGGTCGCTATTCACGAGACACCTCTTGTTCCCCGGGGGAGTGCTATCTGCGTCTCACCGCTTGTTCGCACGGGGAGTATTATCGGCGTCACACTGCTTGTTCCCAGGGGGAGTGCTATCTGCGTCACACCACTTGTTCCCAGGGGGAGTATTATCAGCGTCACACTGCTTGTTCCCAGGGGGAGTAATATCGGCGCTACACCGCTTGTTCCCGGACGGGACGCTATTCAGGGAACACCTCTTGTTCCCAGGGGGAGGATTATCAGCATCACACTGCTTGTTCCTGGACGGGACGCTATTCACGAGACACTTCTTGTTCCCAGGGGGAGTATTATCAGCATCACACCGCTTGTTCCCGGACGGGACGCTATTCAGGGAACACCTCTTGTTCCCAGGGGGAGTGCTATCTGCGTCACACCACTTGTTCCCGGGGGACTATTATCAGCATCACACTGCTTGTTCCCCAGGGGAGTGCTGTCTGCGTCTCACCGCTTGTTCGCACGGGGAGTATTATCGGCGTCACACTGCTTGTTCCCAGGGGGAATAATATCGGCGCTACACCGCTAGTTCCCGGACGGGACGCTATTCAGGGAACACCTCTTGTTCCCAGGGGGAGTTTTATCAGCGTCACACCGCTTGTTCACGGACAGGACGCTATTCAGGGAACACCTCTTGTTCCCAGTGGGAGGATTATCAGCGTCACACTGCTTGTTCCCGGACGGGACGCTATACAGGGAACACGTCTTGTTCCCAGGGGGAGTATTATCAGCTTCACACTGATTGTTCCCGGACGGGACGCTATTCAGGGAACACCTCTTGTTCCCCGGGGGAGATCTGCGTCTCACTGCTTGTTCGCACGGGGAGTATTATCGGCGTCACACTGCTTGTTCCCAGGGGGAGTTTTATCCGCGCTACACCGCTTGTTACCGGACGGGACGCTATTCAGGGAACACCTCTTGTTCCCAGGGGGAGGATTATCAGCATCACACTGCTTGTTCCCGGATGGGACGCTATTCATGAGACACTTCTTGTTCCCAGGGGGAGTATTATCAGCGTCACACCGCTTGTTCCCGGACGGGACGCTATATAGGGTACACCTCTTGTTCCCAGGGGGAGGATTATCAGCATCACACTGCTTGTTCCCTGACGGGACGCTATACAGGGAACACCTCTTGTTACCAGGGGGAGTATTATCAGCGTCACACTGATTGTTCCCGGACGGGACGCTATTCACGAGACACCTCTTGTTCCCCGGGGGAGTGCTATCTGCGTCTCACCGCTTGTTCGCACGGGGAGTATTATCGGCGTCACACTGCTTCTTCCCAGGGGGAGTGCTATCTGAGTCACACCGCTTGTTCCCGGGGGAGTATTATCAGCGTCACACTGCTTGTTCCCAGGGGGAGTGCTATCTGCGTCACACCACTTGTTCCCAGGGGGAGTATTATCAGCGTCACACTGCTTGTTCCCAGGGGGAGTAATATCGGCGCTACACCGCTTGTTCCCGGACGGGACGCTATTCAGGGAACACCTCTTGTTCCCAGGGGGAGGATTATCAGCATCACACTGCTTGTTCCTGGACGGGACGCTATTCACGAGACACCTCTTGTTCCCAGGGGGAGTTTTATCAGCATCACACCGCTTGTTCCCGGACGGGATGCTATTCAGGGAACACCTCTTGTTCCCCGGGGGAGATCTGCGTCTCACCGCTTGTTCGCACGGGGAGTATTATCGGCGTCACACTGCTTGTTCCCAGGGGGAGTGCTATCTTCGTCACACCGCTTGTTCCCGGGGGAGTATTATCAGCGTGACACTGCTTGTTCCCAGGGGGAGTTTTATCCGCGCTACACCGCTTATTCCCAGACGGGACGCTATTCACGAAACACCTCTTCTTCCCAGGGGGAGTTTTATCAGCGTCACACCGCTTGTTCCCGGGGGAGTATTATCAGCGTCACACCGCTTGTTCCCGGACGGGACGCTATTCAGGGAACACCTCTTGTTCCCAGGGGGAGGATTATCAGCATCACACTGCTTATTCCCGGACGGGACGCTATTCACGAGACACTTCTTGTTCCCAGGGGGAGTATTATCAGCGTCACACTGCTTGTTCCCGGACGGGACGCTATACAGGGAACAACTCTTGTTACCAGGGGGAGTATTATCAGCGTCACACTGATTGTTCCCGGACGGGACGCTATTCACGAGACACCTCTTGTTCCCCGGGGGAGTGCTATCTGCGTCTCACCGCTTGTTCGCACGGGGAGTATTATCGGCGTCACACTGCTTGTTCCCAGGGGGAGTGCTATCTGCGTCACACCACTTGTTCCCAGGGGGAGTATTATCAGCGTCACACTGCTTGTTCCCAGGGGGAGTAATATCGGCGCTACACCGCTTGTTCCCGGACGGGACGCTATTCAGGGAACACCTCTTGTTCCCAGGGGGAGGATTATCAGCATCACACTGCTTGTTCCTGGACGGGACGCTATTCACGAGACACTTCTTGTTCCCAGGGGGAGTATTATCAGCATCACACCGCTTGTTCCCGGACGGGACGCTATTCAGGGAACACCTCTTGTTCCCAGGGGGAGTGCTATCTGCGTCACACCACTTGTTCCCGGGGGACTATTATCAGCATCACACTGCTTGTTCCCCAGGGGAGTGCTGTCTGCGTCTCACCGCTTGTTCGCACGGGGAGTATTATCGGCGTCACACTGCTTGTTCCCAGGGGGAATAATATCGGCGCTACACCGCTAGTTCCCGGACGGGACGCTATTCAGGGAACACCTCTTGTTCCCAGGGGGAGTTTTATCAGCGTCACACCGCTTGTTCACGGACAGGACGCTATTCAGGGAACACCTCTTGTTCCCAGTGGGAGGATTATCAGCGTCACACTGCTTGTTCCCGGACGGGACGCTATACAGGGAACACCTCTTGTTACCAGGGGGAGTATTATCAGCTTCACACTGATTGTTCCCGGACGGGACGCTATTCACGAGACACCTCTTGTTCCCAGGGGGAGTTTTATCAGCATCACACCGCTTGTTCCCGGACGGGACGCTATTCAGGGAACACCTCTTGTTCCCCGGGGGAGATCTGCGTCTCACTGCTTGTTCGCACGGGGAGTATTATGGGCGTCACACTGCTTGTTCCTAGGGGGAGTTTTATCCGCGCTACACCGCTTGTTCCCGGACGGGACGCTATTCAGGGAACACCTCTTGTTCCTAGGGGGAGGATTATCAGCATCACACTGCTTGTTCCCGGACGGGACGCTATTCACGAGACACTTCTTGTTCCCAGGGGGAGTATTATCAGCGTCACACCGCTTGTTCCCGGACGGGACGCTATATAGGGTACACCTCTTGTTCCCAGGGGGAGGATTATCAGCATCACACTGCTTGTTCCCGGACGGGACGCTATACAGGGAACACCTCTTGTTACCAGGGGGAGTATTATCAGCGTCACACTGATTGTTCCCGGACGGGACGCTATTCACGAGACACCTCTTGTTCCCCGGGGGAGTGCTATCTGCGTCTCACCGCTTGTTCGCACGGGGAGTATTATCGGCGTCACACTGCTTCTTCCCAGGGGGAGTGCTATCTGCATCACACCGCTTGTTCCCGGGGGAGTATTATCAGCGTCACACTGCTTGTTCCCAGGGGGAGTGCTATCTGCGTCACACCACTTGTTCCCAGGGGGAGTATTATCAGCGTCACACTGCTTGTTCCCAGGGGGAGTAATATCGGCGCTACACCGCTTGTTCCCGGACGGGACGCTATTCAGGGAACACCTCTTGTTCCCAGGGGGAGGATTATCAGCATCACACTGCTTGTTCCTGGACGGGACGCTATTCACGAGACACTTCTTGTTCCCAGGGGGAGTATTATCAGCATCACACCGCTTGTTCCCGGACGGGACGCTATTCAGGGAACACCTCTTGTTCCCAGGGGGAGTGCTATCTGCGTCACACCACTTGTTCCCGGGGGACTATTATCAGCATCACACTGCTTATTCCCCAGGGGAGTGCTATCTGCGTCTCACCGCTTGTTCGCACGGGGAGTACTATCGGCGTCACACTGCTTGTTCCCAGGGGGAATAATATCGGCGCTACACCGCTAGTTCCCGGACAGGACGCTATTCAGGGAACACCTCTTGTTCCCAGGGGGAGTTTTATCAGCGTCACACCGCTTGTTCACGGACAGGACGCTATTCAGGGAACACCTCTTGTTCCCAGGGGGAGAATTATCAGCGTCACACTGCTTGTTCCCGGACAGGACGCTATTCAGGGAACACCTCTTGTTCCCAGGGGGAGGATTATCACCGTCACACTGCTTGTTCCCGGACGGGACGCTATACAGGGAACACCTCTTGTTACCAGGGGGAGTATTATCAGCGTCACACTGATTGTTCCCGGACGGGACGCTATTCACGAGACACCTCTTGTTCCCCGGGAGAGTGCTATCTGCGTCTCACCGCTTGTTCGCACGGGGAGTATTATCGGCGTCACACTGCTTATTCCCAGGGGGAGTGCTATCTGCGTCACACCGCTTGTTCCCGGGGGAGTATTATCAGCGTGACACTGCTTGTTCCCAGGGGGAGTTTTATCCGCGCTACACCGCTTGTTCCCAGACGTGACGCTATTCAGGGAACACCTCTTGTTACCAGGGGGAGTATTATCAGCTTCACACTGATTGTTCCGGGACGGGACGCTATTCACGAAACACCTCTTCTTCCCAGGGGGAGTTTTATCAGCGTCACACCGCTTGTTCCCGGGGGAGTATTATCAGCGTCACACCTCTTGTTCCCGGACGGGACGCTATTCAGGGAACACCTCTTGTTCCCAGGGGGAGTATTATCAGCGTCTCACCGCTTGTTCGCACGGGGAGTATTATCGGCGTCACACTGCTTGTTCCCAGGGGGAATAATATCGGTGCTACACCACTAGTTCCCGGACGGGACGCTATTCAGGGAACACCTCTTGTTCCCAGGGGGAGTTTTATCAGCGTCACACCGCTTGTTCACGGACAGGACGCTATTCAGGGAACACCTCTTGTTCCCAGGGGGAGGATTATCAGCGTCACACTGCTTGTTCCCTGACGGGACGCTATACAGGGAACACCTCTTGTTACCAGGGGGAGTATTATCAGCTTCACACTGATTGTTCCGGGACGGGACGCTATTCACGAGACACCTCTTGTTCCCAGGGGGAGTTTTATCAGCATCACACCGCTTGTTCCCGGACCGGATGCTATACAGGGAACACCTCTTGTTACCAGGGGGAGTATTATCAGCTTCACACTGATTGTTCCGGGACGGGACGCTATTCACGAAACACCTCTTCTTCCCAGGGGGAGTTTTATCAGCGTCACACCGCTTGTTCCCGGGGGAGTATTATCAGCGTCACACCTCTTGTTCCCGGACGGGACGCTATTCAGGGAACACCTCTTGTTCCCAGGGGGAGTATTATCAGCGTCACACTGCTTGTTCCCAGGGGGAGTTTTATCCGCGCTACACCGCTTCTTCCCGGACGGGACGCTATTCACGAAACACCTCTTCTTCCCAGGGGGAGTTTTATCAGCGTCACACCGCTTGTTCCCGGGGGAGTATTATCAGCGTCACACTGCTTGTTCCCGGACGGGACGCTATACAGGGAACACCTCTTGTTACCAGGGGGAGTATTATCAGCGTCACACTGATTGTTCCCTGACGGGACGCTATTCACGAGACACCTCTTGTTCCCCGGGGGAGTGCTATCTGCGTCTCACCGCTTGTTCGCACGGGGAGTATTATCGGCGTCACACTGCTTCTTCCCAGGGGGAGTGCTATCTGCATCACACCGCTTGTTCCCGGGGAATATTATCAGCGTGACACTGCTTGTTCCCAGGGGGAGTTTTATCCGCGCTACACCGCTTGTTCCCAGACGTGACGCTATTCAGGGAACACCTCTTGTTCCCAGGGGGAGTTTTATCAGCGTCACACCGCTTGTTCACGGACAGGACGCTATTCAGGGAACACCTCTTGTTCCCAGTGGGAGGATTATCAGCGTCACACTGCTTGTTCCCGGACGGGACGCTATACAGGGAACACGTCTTGTTCCCAGGGGGAGTATTATCAGCTTCACACTGATTGTTCCCGGACGGGACGCTATTCAGGGAACACCTCTTGTTCCCCGGGGGAGATCTGCGTCTCACTGCTTGTTCGCACGGGGAGTATTATCGGCGTCACACTGCTTGTTCCCAGGGGGAGTTTTATCCGCGCTACACCGCTTGTTACCGGACGGGACGCTATTCAGGGAACACCTCTTGTTCCCAGGGGGAGGATTATCAGCATCACACTGCTTGTTCCCGGATGGGACGCTATTCATGAGACACTTCTTGTTCCCAGGGGGAGTATTATCAGCGTCACACCGCTTGTTCCCGGACGGGACGCTATATAGGGTACACCTCTTGTTCCCAGGGGGAGGATTATCAGCATCACACTGCTTGTTCCCTGACGGGACGCTATACAGGGAACACCTCTTGTTACCAGGGGGAGTATTATCAGCGTCACACTGATTGTTCCCGGACGGGACGCTATTCACGAGACACCTCTTGTTCCCCGGGGGAGTGCTATCTGCGTCTCACCGCTTGTTCGCACGGGGAGTATTATCGGCGTCACACTGCTTCTTCCCAGGGGGAGTGCTATCTGCGTCACACCACTTGTTCCCAGGGGGAGTATTATCAGCGTCACACTGCTTGTTCCCAGGGGGAGTAATATCGGCGCTACACCGCTTGTTCCCGGACGGGACGCTATTCAGGGAACACCTCTTGTTCCCAGGGGGAGGATTATCAGCATCACACTGCTTGTTCCTGGACGGGACGCTATTCACGAGACACCTCTTGTTCCCAGGGGGAGTTTTATCAGCATCACACCGCTTGTTCCCGGACGGGATGCTATTCAGGGAACACCTCTTGTTCCCCGGGGGAGATCTGCGTCTCACCGCTTGTTCGCACGGGGAGTATTATCGGCGTCACACTGCTTGTTCCCAGGGGGAGTGCTATCTTCGTCACACCGCTTGTTCCCGGGGGAGTATTATCAGCGTGACACTGCTTGTTCCCAGGGGGAGTTTTATCCGCGCTACACCGCTTATTCCCAGACGGGACGCTATTCACGAAACACCTCTTCTTCCCAGGGGGAGTTTTATCAGCGTCACACCGCTTGTTCCCGGGGGAGTATTATCAGCGTCACACCGCTTGTTCCCGGACGGGACGCTATTCAGGGAACACCTCTTGTTCCCAGGGGGAGGATTATCAGCATCACACTGCTTATTCCCGGACGGGACGCTATTCACGAGACACTTCTTGTTCCCAGGGGGAGTATTATCAGCGTCACACTGCTTGTTCCCGGACGGGACGCTATACAGGGAACAACTCTTGTTACCAGGGGGAGTATTATCAGCGTCACACTGATTGTTCCCGGACGGGACGCTATTCACGAGACACCTCTTGTTCCCCGGGGGAGTGCTATCTGCGTCTCACCGCTTGTTCGCACGGGGAGTATTATCGGCGTCACACTGCTTGTTCCCAGGGGGAGTGCTATCTGCGTCACACCACTTGTTCCCAGGGGGAGTATTATCAGCGTCACACTGCTTGTTCCCAGGGGGAGTAATATCGGCGCTACACCGCTTGTTCCCGGACGGTTCGCTATTCAGGGAACACCTCTTGTTCCCAGGGGGAGGATTATCAGCATCACACTGCTTGTTCCTGGACGGGACGCTATTCACGAGACACTTCTTGTTCCCAGGGGGAGTATTATCAGCATCACACCGCTTGTTCCCGGACGGGACGCTATTCAGGGAACACCTCTTGTTCCCAGGGGGAGTGCTATCTGCGTCACACCACTTGTTCCCGGGGGACTATTATCAGCATCACACTGCTTGTTCCCCAGGGGAGTGCTGTCTGCGTCTCACCGCTTGTTCGCACGGGGAGTATTATCGGCGTCACACTGCTTGTTCCCAGGGGGAATAATATCGGCGCTACACCGCTAGTTCCCGGACGGGACGCTATTCAGGGAACACCTCTTGTTCCCAGGGGGAGTTTTATCAGCGTCACACCGCTTGTTCACGGACAGGACGCTATTCAGGGAACACCTCTTGTTCCCAGTGGGAGGATTATCAGTGTCACACTGCTTGTTCCCGGACGGGACGCTATACAGGGAACACCTCTTGTTACCAGGGGGAGTATTATCAGCTTCACACTGATTGTTCCTGGACGGGACGCTATTCACGAGACACCTCTTGTTCCCAGGGGGAGTTTTATCAGCATCACACCGCTTGTTCCCGGACGGGACGCTATTCAGGGAACACCTCTTGTTCCCCGGGGGAGATCTGCGTCTCACTGCTTGTTCGCACGGGGAGTATTATGGGCGTCACACTGCTTGTTCCCAGGGGGAGTTTTATCCGCGCTACACCGCTTGTTCCCGGACGGGACGCTATTCAGGGAACACCTCTTGTTCCTAGGGGGAGGATTATCAGCATCACACTGCTTGTTCCCGGACGGGACGCTATTCACGAGACACTTCTTGTTCCCAGGGGGAGTATTATCAGCGTCACACCGCTTGTTCCCGGACGGGACGCTATATAGGGTACACCTCTTGTTCCCAGGGGGAGGATTATCAGCATCACACTGCTTGTTCCCGGACGGGACGCTATACAGGGAACACCTCTTGTTACCAGGGGGAGTATTATCAGCGTCACACTGATTGTTCCCGGACGGGACGCTATTCACGAGACACCTCTTGTTCCCCGGGGGAGTGCTATCTGCGTCTCACCGCTTGTTCGCACGGGGAGTATTATCGGCGTCACACTGCTTCTTCCCAGGGGGAGTGCTATCTGCATCACACCGCTTGTTCCCGGGGGAGTATTATCAGCGTCACACTGCTTGTTCCCAGGGGGAGTGCTATCTGCGTCACACCACTTGTTCCCAGGGGGAGTATTATCAGCGTCACACTGCTTGTTCCCAGGGGGAGTAATATCGGCGCTACACCGCTTGTTCCCGGACGGGACGCTATTCAGGGAACACCTCTTGTTCCCAGGGGGAGGATTATCAGCATCACACTGCTTGTTCCTGGACGGGACGCTATTCACGAGACACTTCTTGTTCCCAGGGGGAGTATTATCAGCATCACACCGCTTGTTCCCGGACGGGACGCTATTCAGGGAACACCTCTTGTTCCCAGGGGGAGTGCTATCTGCGTCACACCACTTGTTCCCGGGGGGACTATTATCAGCATCACACTGCTTATTCCCCAGGGGAGTGCTATCTGCGTCTCACCGCTTGTTCGCACGGGGAGTACTATCGGCGTCACACTGCTTGTTCCCAGGGGGAATAATATCGGCGCTACACCGCTAGTTCCCGGACAGGACGCTATTCAGGGAACACCTCTTGTTCCCAGGGGGAGTTTTATCAGCGTCACACCGCTTGTTCACGGACAGGACGCTATTCAGGGAACACCTCTTGTTCCCAGGGGGAGAATTATCAGCGTCACACTGCTTGTTCCCGGACAGGACGCTATTCAGGGAACACCTCTTGTTCCCAGGGGGAGGATTATCACCGTCACACTGCTTGTTCCCGGACGGGACGCTATACAGGGAACACCTCTTGTTACCAGGGGGAGTATTATCAGCGTCACACTGATTGTTCCCGGACGGGACGCTATTCACGAGACACCTCTTGTTCCCTGGGGGAGTGCTATCTGTGTCTCACCGCTTGTTCGCACGGGGAGTATTATCGGCGTCACACTGCTTCTTCCCAGGGGGAGTGCTATCTGCGTCACACCGATTGTTCCCGGGGGAGTATTATCAGCGTGACACTGCTTGTTCCCAGGGGGAGTTTTATCCGCGCTACACCGCTTATTCCCAGACGGGACGCTATTCACGAAACACCTCTTCTTCCCAGGGGGAGTTTTATCGGCGTCACACCGCTTGTTCCCGGGGGAGTATTATCAGCGTCACACCGCTTGTTCCCGGACGGGACGCTATTCAGGGAACACCTCTTGTTCCCAGGGGGAGTATTATCAGCGTCACACTGCTTGTTCCCAGGGGGAGTTTTATCCGCGCTACACTGCTTCTTCCCGGACGGGACGCTATTCACGAAACACCTCTTCTTCCCAGGGGGAGTTTTATCAGCGTCACACCGCTTGTTCCAGGGGGAGTATTATCAGCGTCACACTGATTGTTCCCGGACGGGACGCTATACAGGGAACACCTCTTTTTACCAGGGGGAGTATTATCAGCGTCACACTGATTGTTCCCGGACGGGACGCTATTCACGAGACACCTCTTGTTCCCCGGGAGAGTGCTATCTGCGTCTCACCGCTTGTTCGCACGGGGAGTATTATCGGCGTCACACTGCTTATTCCCAGGGGGAGTGCTATCTGCGTCACACCGCTTGTTCCCGGGGGAGTATTATCAGCGTGACACTGCTTGTTCCCAGGGGGAGTTTTATCCGCGCTACACCGCTTGTTCCCAGACGTGACGCTATTCAGGGAACACCTCTTGTTCCCAGGGGGAGTATTATCGGCGTCACACTGCTTGTTCCCAGGGGGAGTTTTATCCGCGCTACACCGCTTCTTCCCGGACGGGACGCTATTCACGAAACACCTCTTCTTCCCAGGGGGAGTTTTATCAGCGTCACACCGCTTGTTCCCGGGGGAGTATTATCAGCGTCACACTGCTTGTTCCCAGGGGGAGTGCTATCTGCGTCACACCACTTGTTCCCAGGGGGAGTATTATCAGCGTCACACTGCTTGTTCCCAGGGGGAGTAATATCGGCGCTACACCGCTTGTTCCCGGACGGGACACTATTCAGGGAACACCTCTTGTTCCCAGGGGGACGATTATCAGCATCACACTGCTTGTTCCCGGACGGGACGCTATTCACGAGACACTTCTTGTTCCCAGGGGGAGTATTATCAGCGTCACACCGCTTGTTCCCGGACGGGACGCTATTCAGGGAACACCTCTTGTTCCCAGGGGGAGTGCTATCTCCGTCACACCACTTGTTCCCGGAGGACTATTATCAGCATCACACTGCTTGTTCCCCAGGGGAGTGCTATCTGGGTCTCACCGCTTGTTCGCACGGGGAGTATTATCGGCGTCACACTGCTTGTTCCCAGGGGGAATAATATCGGCGCTACACCGCTAGTTCCCGGACGGGACGCTATTCAGGGAACACCTCTTGTTCCCAGGGGGAGTTTTATCAGCGTCACACCGCTTGTTCACGGACAGGACGCTATTCAGGGAACACCTCTTGTTCCCAGGGGGAGTTTTATCAGCGTCACACCGCTTGTTCACGGACGGGACGCTATTCAGGGAACACCTCTTGTTCCCAGGGGGAGGATTATCAGCTTCACACTGATTGTTCCTGGACGGGACGCTATTCACGAGACACTTCTTGTTCCCAGGGGGAGTATTATCAGCATCACACCGCTTGTTCCCGGACGGGACGCTATTCAGGGAACACCTCTTGTTCCCAGGGGGAGTGCTATCTGCGTCACACCACTTGTTCCCGGGGGACTATTATCAGCATCACACTGCTTGTTCCCCAGGGGAGTGCTGTCTGCGTCTCACCGCTTGTTCGCACGGGGAGTATTATCGGCGTCACACTGCTTGTTCCCAGGGGGAATAATATCGGCGCTACACCGCTAGTTCCCGGACGGGACGCTATTCAGGGAACACCTCTTGTTCCCAGGGGGAGTTTTATCAGCGTCACACCGCTTGTTCACGGACAGGACGCTATTCAGGGAACACCTCTTGTTCCCAGTGGGAGGATTATCAGCGTCACACTGCTTGTTCCCGGACGGGACGCTATACAGGGAACACCTCTTGTTACCAGGGGGAGTATTATCAGCTTCACACTGATTGTTCCCGGACGGGACGCTATTCACGAGACACCTCTTGTTCCCAGGGGGAGTTTTATCAGCATCACACCGCTTGTTCCCGGACGGGACGCTATTCAGGGAACACCTCTTGTTCCCCGGGGGAGATCTGCGTCTCACTGCTTGTTCGCACGGGGAGTATTATGGGCGTCACACTGCTTGTTCCCAGGGGGAGTTTTATCCGCGCTACACCGCTTGTTCCCGGACGGGACGCTATTCAGGGAACACCTCTTGTTCCTAGGGGGAGGATTATCAGCATCACACTGCTTGTTCCCGGACGGGACGCTATTCACGAGACACTTCTTGTTCCCAGGGGGAGTATTATCAGCGTCACACCGCTTGTTCCCGGACGGGACGCTATATAGGGTACACCTCTTGTTCCCAGGGGGAGGATTATCAGCATCACACTGCTTGTTCCCGGACGGGACGCTATACAGGGAACACCTCTTGTTACCAGGGGGAGTATTATCAGCGTCACACTGATTGTTCCCGGACGGGACGCTATTCACGAGACACCTCTTGCTCCCCGGGGGAGTGCTATCTGCGTCTCACCGCTTGTTCGCACGGGGAGTATTATCGGCGTCACACTGCTTCTTCCCAGGGGGAGTGCTATCTGCATCACACCGCTTGTTCCCGGGGGAGTATTATCAGCGTCACACTGCTTGTTCCCAGGGGGAGTGCTATCTGCGTCACACCACTTGTTCCCAGGGGGAGTATTATCAGCGTCACACTGCTTGTTCCCAGGGGGAGTAATATCGGCGCTACACCGCTTGTTCCCGGACGGGACGCTATTCAGGGAACACCTCTTGTTCCCAGGGGGAGGATTATCAGCATCACACTGCTTGTTCCTGGACGGGACGCTATTCACGAGACACTTCTTGTTCCCAGGGGGAGTATTATCAGCATCACACCGCTTGTTCCCGGACGGGACGCTATTCAGGGAACACCTCTTGTTCCCAGGGGGAGTGCTATCTGCGTCACACCACTTGTTCCCGGGGGACTATTATCAGCATCACACTGCTTATTCCCCAGGGGAGTGCTATCTGCGTCTCACCGCTTGTTCGCACGGGGAGTACTATCGGCGTCACACTGCTTGTTCCCAGGGGGAATAATATCGGCGCTACACCGCTAGTTCCCGGACAGGACGCTATTCAGGGAACACCTCTTGTTCCCAGGGGGAGTTTTATCAGCGTCACACCGCTTGTTCACGGACAGGACGCTATTCAGGGAACACCTCTTGTTCCCAGGGGGAGAATTATCAGCGTCACACTGCTTGTTCCCGGACAGGACGCTATTCAGGGAACACCTCTTGTTCCCAGGGGGAGGATTATCACCGTCACACTGCTTGTTCCCGGACGGGACGCTATACAGGGAACACCTCTTGTTACCAGGGGGAGTATTATCAGCGTCACACTGATTGTTCCCGGACGGGACGCTATTCACGAGACACCTCTTGTTCCCCGGGAGAGTGCTATCTGCGTCTCACCGCTTGTTCGCACGGGGAGTATTATCGGCGTCACACTGCTTATTCCCAGGGAGAGTGCTATCTGCGTCACACCGCTTGTTCCCGGGGGAGTATTATCAGCGTGACACTGCTTGTTCCCAGGGGGAGTTTTATCCGCGCTACACCGCTTGTTCCCAGACGTGACGCTATTCAGGGAACACCTCTTGTTACCAGGGGGAGTATTATCAGCTTCACACTGATTGTTCCGGGACGGGACGCTATTCACGAAACACCTCTTCTTCCCAGGGGGAGTTTTATCAGCGTCACACCGCTTGTTCCCGGGGGAGTATTATCAGCGTCACACCTCTTGTTCCCGGACGGGACGCTATTCAGGGAACACCTCTTGTTCCCAGGGGGAGTATTATCAGCGTCTCACCGCTTGTTCGCACGGGGAGTATTATCGGCGTCACACTGCTTGTTCCCAGGGGGAATAATATCGGCGCTACACCACTAGTTCCCGGACGGGACGCTATTCAGGGAACACCTCTTGTTCCCAGGGGGAGTTTTATCAGCGTCACACCGCTTGTTCACGGACAGGACGCTATTCAGGGAACACCTCTTGTTCCCAGGGGGAGGATTATCAGCGTCACACTGCTTGTTCCCTGACGGGACGCTATACAGGGAACACCTCTTGTTACCAGGGGGAGTATTATCAGCTTCACACTGATTGTTCCGGGACGGGACGCTATTCACGAGACACCTCTTGTTCCCAGGGGGAGTTTTATCAGCATCACACCGCTTGTTCCCGGACCGGATGCTATACAGGGAACACCTCTTGTTACCAGGGGGAGTATTATCAGCTTCACACTGATTGTTCCGGGACGGGACGCTATTCACGAAACACCTCTTCTTCCCAGGGGGAGTTTTATCAGCGTCACACCGCTTGTTCCCGGGGGAGTATTATCAGCGTCACACCTCTTGTTCCCGGACGGGACGCTATTCAGGGAACACCTCTTGTTCCCAGGGGGAGTATTATCAGCGTCACACTGCTTGTTCCCAGGGGGAGTTTTATCCGCGCTACACCGCTTCTTCCCGGACAGGACGCTATTCACGAAACACCTCTTCTTCCCAGGGGGAGTTTTATCAGCGTCACACCGCTTGTTCCCGGGGGAGTATTATCAGCGTCACACTGCTTGTTCCCGGACGGGACGCTATACAGGGAACACCTCTTGTTACCAGGGGGAGTATTATCAGCGTCACACTGATTGTTCCCTGACGGGACGCTATTCACGAGACACCTCTTGTTCCCCGGGGGAGTGCTATCTGCGTCTCACCGCTTGTTCGCACGGGGAGTATTATCGGCGTCACACTGCTTCTTCCCAGGGGGAGTGCTATCTGCATCACACCGCTTGTTCCCGGGGAATATTATCAGCGTGACACTGCTTGTTCCCAGGGGGAGTTTTATCCGCGCTACACCGCTTGTTCCCAGACGTGACGCTATTCAGGGAACACCTCTTGTTCCCAGGGGGAGTATTATCGGCGTCACACTGCTTGTTCCCAGGGGGAGTTTTATCCGCGCTACACCGCTTGTTCCCGGACGGGACGCTATTCAGGGAACACCTCTTGTTCCCAGGGGGAGGATTATCAGCATCACACTGCTTGTTCCCAGACGGGACGCTATTCACGAGACACTTCTTGTTCCCAGGGGGAGTATTATCAGCGTCACACCGCTTGTTCCCGGACGGGACGCTATATAGGGAACACCTCTTGTTCCCAGGAGGAGGATTATCAGCATCACACTGCTTGTTCCCGGACGGGACGCTATACAGGGAACACCTCTTGTTACCAGGGGGAGTATTATCAGCGTCACACTGATTGTTCCCGGACGGGACGCTATTCACGAGACACCTCTTGTTCCCTGGGGGAGTGCTATCTGCGTCTCACCGCTTGTTCGCACGGGGAGTATTATCGGCGTCACACTGCTTCTTCCCAGGGGGAGTGCTATCTGCGTCACACCGCTTGTTCCCGGGGGAGTATTATCAGCGTCACACTGCTTGTTCCCAGGGGGAGTGCTATCTGCGTCACACCACTTGTTCCCAAGGGGAGTATTATCAGCGTCACACTGCTTGTTCCCAGGGGGAGTAATATCGGCGCTACACCGCTTGTTCCCGGACGGGACGCTATTCAGGGAACACCTCTTCTTCCCAGGGGGAGGATTATCAGCATCACACTGCTTGTTCCTGGACGGGACGCTATTCACGAGACACTTCTTGTTCCCAGGGGGAGTATTATCAGCATCACACCGCTTGTTCCCGGACGGGACGCTATTCAGGGAACACCTCTTGTTCCCAGGGGGAGTGCTATCTGCGTCACACCACTTGTTCCCGGGGGACTATTATCAGCATCACACTGCTTGTTCCCCAGGGGAGTGCTATCTGCGTCTCACCGCTTGTTCGCACGGGGAGTATTATCGGCGTCACACTGCTTGTTCCCAGGGGGAATAATATCGGCGCTACACCGCTAGTTCCCGGACGGGACGCTATTCAGGGAACACCTCTTGTTCCCAGGGGGAGTTTTATCAGCGTCACACCGCTTGTTCACGGACAGGACGCTATTCAGGGAACACCTCTTGTTCCCAGTGGGAGGATTATCAGCGTCACACTGCTTGTTCCCCGACGGGACGCTATACAGGGAACACCTCTTGTTACCAGGGGGAGTATTATCAGTGTCACACTGCTTGTTCCCAGGGGGAGTTTTATCCGCGCTACACCGCTTCTTCCCGGACGGGACGCTATTCACGAAACACCTCTTCTTCCCAGGGGGAGTTTTATCAGCGTCACACCGCTTGTTCCCGGGGGAGTATTATCAGCGTCACACTGCTTGTTCCCGGACGGGACGCTATACAGGGAACACCTCTTGTTACCAGGGGGAGTATTATCAGCGTCACACTGACTGTTCCCGGACGGGACGCTATTCACGAGACACCTCTTGTTCCCCGGGGGCGTGCTATCTGCGTCTCACCGCTTGTTCGCACGGGGAGTATTATCGGCGTCACACTGCTTCTTCCCAGGGGGAGTGCTATCTGCGTCACACCGCTTGTTCCCGGGGGAGTATTATCAGCGTCACACTGCTTGTTCCCAGGGGGAGTGCTATCTGCGTCACACCACTTGTTCCCAGGGGGAGTATTATCAGCGTCACACTGCTTGTTCCCAGGGGGAGTAATATCGGCGCTACACCGCTTGTTCCCGGACGGGACGCTATTCAGGGAACACCTCTTGTTCCCAGGGGGAGGATTATCAGCATCACACTGCTTGTTCCTGGATGGGACGCTATTCACGAGACACTTCTTGTTCCCAGGGGGAGTATTATCAGCGTCACACCGCTTGTTCCCGGACGGGACGCTATATAGGGTACACCTCTTGTTCCCAGGGGGAGGATTATCAGCATCACACTGCTTGTTCCCGGACGGGACGCTATACAGGGAACACCTCTTGTTACCAGGGGGAGTATTATCAGCGTCACACTGATTGTTCCCGGACGGGACGCTATTCACGAGACACCTCTTGTTCCCCGGGGGAGTGCTATCTGCGTCTCACCGCTTGTTCGCACGGGGAGTATTATCGGCGTCACACTGCTTCTTCCCAGGGGGAGTGCTATCTGCGTCACACCGCTTGTTCCCGGGGGAGTATTATCAGCGTCACACTGCTTGTTCCCAGGGGGAGTGCTATCTGCGTCACACCACTTGTTCCCAGGGGGAGTATTATCAGCGTCACACTGCTTGTTCCCAGGGGGAGTAATATCGGCGCTACACCGCTTGTTCCCGGACGGGACGCTATTCAGGGAACACCTCTTGTTCCCAGGGGGAGGATTATCAGCATCACACTGCTTGTTCCTGGACGGGACGCTATTCACGAGACACTTCTTGTTCCCAGGGGGAGTATTATCAGCATCACACCGCTTGTTCCCGGACGGGACGCTATTCAGGGAACACCTCTTGTTCCCAGGGGGAGTGCTATCTGCGTCACACCACTTGTTCCCGGGGGACTATTATCAGCATCACACTGCTTGTTCCCCAGGGGAGTGCTATCTGCGTCTCACCGCTTGTTCGCACGGGGAGTATTATCGGCGTCACACTGCTTGTTCCCAGGGGGAATAATATCGGCGCTACACCGCTAGTTCCCGGACGGGACGCTATTCAGGGAACACCTCTTGTTCCCAGGGGGAGTTTTATCAGCGTCACACCGCTTGTTCACGGACAGGACGCTATTCAGGGAACACCTCTTGTTCCCAGTGGGAGGATTATCAGCGTCACACTGCTTGTTCCCGGACGGGACGCTATACAGGGAACACCTCTTGTTACCAGGGGGAGTATTATCAGCGTCACACTGGTTGATCCCAGGGGGAGTTTTATCCGCGCTACACCGCTTCTTCCCGGACGGGACGCTATTCACGAAACACCTCTTCTTCCCAGGGGGAGTTTTATCAGCGTCACACCGCTTGTTCCCGGGGGAGTATTATCAGCGTCACACTGCTTGTTCCCGGACGGGACGCTATACAGGGAACACCTCTTGTTCCCAGGGGGAGTATTATCGGCGTCACACTGCTTGTTCCCAGGGGGAGTTTTATCCGCGCTACACCGCTTGTTCCCGGACGGGACGCTATTCAGGGAACACCTCTTGTTCCCAGGGGGAGGATTATCAGCATCACACTGCTTGTTCCCGGACGGGACGCTATTCACGAGACACTTCTTGTTCCCAGGGGGAGTATTATCAGCGTCACACCGCTTGTTCCCGGATGGGACGCTATATAGGGTACACCTCTTGTTCCCAGGGGGAGGATTATCAGCATCACACTGCTTCTTCCCGGACGGGACGCTATACAGGGAACACCTCTTGTTACCAGGGGGAGTATTATCAGCGTCACACTGATTGTTCCCGGACGGGTCGCTATTCACGAGACACCTCTTGTTCCCCGGGGGAGTGCTATCTGCGTCTCACCGCTTGTTCGCACGGGGAGTATTATCGGCGTCACACTGCTTGTTCCCAGGGGGAGTGCTATCTGCGTCACACCACTTGTTCCCAGGGGGAGTATTATCAGCGTCACACTGCTTGTTCCCAGGGGGAGTAATATCGGTGCTACACCGCTTGTTCCCGGACGGGACGCTATTCAGGGAACACCTCTTGTTCCCAGGGGGAGGATTATCAGCATCACACTGCTTGTTCCTGGACGGGACGCTATTCACGAGACATTTCTTGTTCCCAGGGGGAGTATTATCAGCATCACACCGCTTGTTCCCGGACGGGACGCTATTCAGGGAACACCTCTTGTTCCCAGGGGGAGTGCTATCTGCGTCACACCACTTGTTCCCGGGGGACTATTATCAGCATCACACTGCTTGTTCCCCAGGGGAGTGCTGTCTGCGTCTCACCGCTTGTTCGCACGGGGAGTATTATCGGCGTCACACTGCTTGTTCCCAGGGGGAATAATATCGGCGCTACACCGCTAGTTCCCGGACGGGACGCTATTCAGGGAACACCTCTTGTTCCCAGGGGGAGTTTTATCAGCGTCACACCGCTTGTTCACGGACAGGACGCTATTCAGGGAACACCTCTTGTTCCCAGTGGGAGGATTATCAGCGTCACACTGCTTGTTCCCGGACGGGACGCTATACAGGGAACACGTCTTGTTCCCAGGGGGAGTATTATCAGCTTCACACTGATTGTTCCCGGACGGGACGCTATTCAGGGAACACCTCTTGTTCCCCGGGGGAGATCTGCGTCTCACTGCTTGTTCGCACGGGGAGTATTATCGGCGTCACACTGCTTGTTCCCAGGGGGAGTTTTATCCGCGCTACACCGCTTGTTACCGGACGGGACGCTATTCAGGGAACACCTCTTGTTCCCAGGGGGAGGATTATCAGCATCACACTGCTTGTTCCCGGATGGGACGCTATTCATGAGACACTTCTTGTTCCCAGGGGGAGTATTATCAGCGTCACACCGCTTGTTCCCGGACGGGACGCTATATAGGGTACACCTCTTGTTCCCAGGGGGAGGATTATCAGCATCACACTGCTTGTTCCCTGACGGGACGCTATACAGGGAACACCTCTTGTTACCAGGGGGAGTATTATCAGCGTCACACTGATTGTTCCCGGACGGGACGCTATTCACGAGACACCTCTTGTTCCCCGGGGGAGTGCTATCTGCGTCTCACCGCTTGTTCGCACGGGGAGTATTATCGGCGTCACACTGCTTCTTCCCAGGGGGAGTGCTATCTGCGTCACACCGCTTGTTCCCGGGGGAGTATTATCAGCATCACACTGCTTGTTCCCAGGGGGAGTGCTATCTGCGTCACACCACTTGTTCCCAGGGGGAGTATTATCAGCGTCACACTGCTTGTTCCCAGGGGGAGTAATATCGGCGCTACACCGCTTGTTCCCGGACGGGACGCTATTCAGGGAACACCTCTTGTTCCCAGGGGGAGGATTATCAGCATCACACTGCTTGTTCCTGGACGGGACGCTATTCACGAGACACCTCTTGTTCCCAGGGGGAGTTTTATCAGCATCACACCGCTTGTTCCCGGACGGGATGCTATTCAGGGAACACCTCTTGTTCCCCGGGGGAGATCTGCGTCTCACCGCTTGTTCGCACGGGGAGTATTATCGGCGTCACACTGCTTGTTCCCAGGGGGAGTGCTATCTTCGTCACACCGCTTGTTCCCGGGGGAGTATTATCAGCGTGACACTGCTTGTTCCCAGGGGGAGTTTTATCCGCGCTACACCGCTTATTCCCAGACGGGACGCTATTCACGAAACACCTCTTCTTCCCAGGGGGAGTTTTATCAGCGTCACACCGCTTGTTCCCGGGGGAGTATTATCAGCGTCACACCGCCTGTTCCCGGACGGGACGCTATTCAGGGAACACCTCTTGTTCCCAGGGGGAGGATTATCAGCATCACACTGCTTATTCCCGGACGGGACGCTATTCACGAGACACTTCTTGTTCCCAGGGGGAGTATTATCAGCGTCACACTGCTTGTTCCCGGACGGGACGCTATACAGGGAACAACTCTTGTTACCAGGGGGAGTATTATCAGCGTCACACTGATTGTTCCCGGACGGGACGCTATTCACGAGACACCTCTTGTTTCCCGGGGGAGTGCTATCTGCGTCTCACCGCTTGTTCGCACGGGGAGTATTATCGGCGTCACACTGCTTGTTCCCAGGGGGAGTGCTATCTGCGTCACACCACTTGTTCCCAGGGGGAGTATTATCAGCGTCACACTGCTTGTTCCCAGGGGGAGTAATATCGGCGCTACACCGCTTGTTCCCGGACGGGACGCAATTCAGGGAACACCTCTTGTTCCCAGGGGGAGGATTATCAGCATCACACTGCTTGTTCCTGGACGGGACGCTATTCACGAGACACTTCTTGTTCCCAGGGGGAGTATTATCAGCATCACACCGCTTGTTCCCGGACGGGACGCTATTCAGGGAACACCTCTTGTTCCCAGGGGGAGTGCTATCTGCGTCACACCACTTGTTCCCGGGGGACTATTATCAGCATCACACTGCTTGTTCCCCAGGGGAGTGCTGTCTGCGTCTCACCGCTTGTTCGCACGGGGAGTATTATCGGCGTCACACTGCTTGTTCCCAGGGGGAATAATATCGGCGCTACACCGCTAGTTCCCGGACGGGACGCTATTCAGGGAACACCTCTTGTTCCCAGGGGGAGTTTTATCAGCGTCACACCGCTTGTTCACGGACAGGACGCTATTCAGGGAACACCTCTTGTTCCCAGTGGGAGGATTATCAGCGTCACACTGCTTGTTCCCGGACGGGACGCTATACAGGGAACACCTCTTGTTACCAGGGGGAGTATTATCAGCTTCACACTGATTGTTCCCGGACGGGACGCTATTCACGAGACACCTCTTGTTCCCAGGGCGAGTTTTATCAGCATCACACCGCTTGTTCCCGGACGGGACGCTATTCAGGGAACACCTCTTGTTCCCCGGGGGAGATCTGCGTCTCACTGCTTGTTCGCACGGGGAGTATTATGGGCGTCACACTGCTTGTTCCCAGGGGGAGTTTTATCCGCGCTACACCGCTTGTTCCCGGACGGGACGCTATTCAGGGAACACCTCTTGTTCCTAGGGGGAGGATTATCAGCATCACACTGCTTGTTCCCGGACGGGACGCTATTCACGAGACACTTCTTGTTCCCAGGGGGAGTATTATCAGCGTCACACCGCTTGTTCCCGGACGGGACGCTATATAGGGTACACCTCTTGTTCCCAGGGGGAGGATTATCAGCATCACACTGCTTGTTCCCGGACGGGACGCTATACAGGGAACACCTCTTGTTACCAGGGGGAGTATTATCAGCGTCACACTGATTGTTCCCGGACGGGACGCTATTCACGAGACACCTCTTGTTCCCCGGGGGAGTGCTATCTGCGTCTCACCGCTTGTTCGCACGGGGAGTATTATCGGCGTCACACTGCTTCTTCCCAGGGGGAGTGCTATCTGCATCACACCGCTTGTTCCCGGGGGAGTATTATCAGCGTCACACTGCTTGTTCCCAGGGGGAGTGCTATCTGCGTCACACCACTTGTTCCCAGGGGGAGTATTATCAGCGTCACACTGCTTGTTCCCAGGGGGAGTAATATCGGCGCTACACCGCTTGTTCCCGGACGGGACGCTATTCAGGGAACACCTCTTGTTCCCAGGGGGAGGATTATCAGCATCACACTGCTTGTTCCTGGACGGGACGCTATTCACGAGACACTTCTTGTTCCCAGGGGGAGTATTATCAGCATCACACCGCTTGTTCCCGGACGGGACGCTATTCAGGGAACACCTCTTGTTCCCAGGGGGAGTGCTATCTGCGTCACACCACTTGTTCCCGGCCACTATTATCAGCATCACACTGCTTATTCCCCAGGGGAGTGCTATCTGCGTCTCACCGCTTGTTCGCACGGGGAGTACTATCGGCGTCACACTGCTTGTTCCCAGGGGGAATAATATCGGCGCTACACCGCTAGTTCCCGGACAGGACGCTATTCAGGGAACACCTCTTGTTCCCAGGGGGAGTTTTATCAGCGTCACACCGCTTGTTCACGGACAGGACGCTATTCAGGGAACACCTCTTGTTCCCAGGGGGAGAATTATCAGCGTCACACTGCTTGTTCCCGGACAGGACGCTATTCAGGGAACACCTCTTGTTCCCAGGGGGAGGATTATCACCGTCACACTGCTTGTTCCCGGACGGGACGCTATACAGGGAACACCTCTTGTTACCAGGGGGAGTATTATCAGCGTCACACTGATTGTTCCCGGACGGGACGCTATTCACGAGACACCTCTTGTTCCCCGGGGGAGTGCTATCTGTGTCTCACCGCTTGTTCGCACGGGGAGTATTATCGGCGTCACACTGCTTCTTCCCAGGGGGAGTGCTATCTGCGTCACACCGATTGTTCCCGGGGGAGTATTATCAGCGTGACACTGCTTGTTCCCAGGGGGAGTTTTATCCGCGCTACACCGCTTATTCCCAGACGGGACGCTATTCACGAAACACCTCTTCTTCCCAGGGGGAGTTTTATCGGCGTCACACCGCTTGTTCCCGGGGGAGTATTATCAGCGTCACACCGCTTGTTCCCGGACGGGACGCTATTCAGGGAACACCTCTTGTTCCCAGGGGGAGTATTATCAGCGTCACACTGCTTGTTCCCAGGGGGAGTTTTATCCGCGCTACACCGCTTCTTCCCGGACGGGACGCTATTCACGAAACACCTCTTCTTCCCAGGGGGAGTTTTATCAGCGTCACACCGCTTGTTCCAGGGGGAGTATTATCAGCGTCACACTGATTGTTCCCGGACGGGACGCTATACAGGGAACACCTCTTTTTACCAGGGGGAGTATTATCAGCGTCACACTGATTGTTCCCGGACGGGACGCTATTCACGAGACACCTCTTGTTCCCCGGGAGAGTGCTATCTGCGTCTCACCGCTTGTTCGCACGGGGAGTATTATCGGCGTCACACTGCTTCTTCCCAGGGGGAGTGCTATCTGCGTCACACCGCTTGTTCCCGGGGGAGTATTATCAGCGTGACACTGCTTGTTCCCAGGGGGAGTTTTATCCGCGCTACACCGCTTGTTCCCGGACCGGACGCTATTCAGGGAACACCTCTTGTTCCCAGGGGGAGGATTATCAGCATCACACTGCTTGTTCCCGGATGGGACGCTATTCATGAGACACTTCTTGTTCCCAGGGGGAGTATTATCAGCGTCACACCGCTTGTTCCCGGACGGGACGCTATATAGGGTACACCTCTTGTTCCCAGGGGGAGGATTATCAGCATCACACTGCTTGTTCCCTGACGGGACGCTATACAGGGAACACCTCTTGTTACCAGGGGGAGTATTATCAGCGTCACACTGATTGTTCCCGGACGGGACGCTATTCACGAGACACCTCTTGTTCCCCGGGGGAGTGCTATCTGCGTCTCACCGCTTGTTCGCACGGGGAGTATTATCGGCGTCACACTGCTTCTTCCCAGGGGGAGTGCTATCTGCGTCACACCGCTTGTTCCCGGGGGAGTATTATCAGCATCACACTGCTTGTTCCCAGGGGGAGTGCTATCTGCGTCACACCACTTGTTCCCAGGGGGAGTATTATCAGCGTCACACTGCTTGTTCCCAGGGGGAGTAATATCGGCGCTACACCGCTTGTTCCCGGACGGGACGCTATTCAGGGAACACCTCTTGTTCCCAGGGGGAGGATTATCAGCATCACACTGCTTGTTCCTGGACGGGACGCTATTCACGAGACACCTCTTGTTCCCAGGGGGAGTTTTATCAGCATCACACCGCTTGTTCCCGGACGGGATGCTATTCAGGGAACACCTCTTGTTCCCCGGGGGAGATCTGCGTCTCACCGCTTGTTCGCACGGGGAGTATTATCGGCGTCACACTGCTTGTTCCCAGGGGGAGTGCTATCTTCGTCACACCGCTTGTTCCCGGGGGAGTATTATCAGCGTGACACTGCTTGTTCCCAGGGGGAGTTTTATCCGCGCTACACCGCTTATTCCCAGACGGGACGCTATTCACGAAACACCTCTTCTTCCCAGGGGGAGTTTTATCAGCGTCACACCGCTTGTTCCCGGGGGAGTATTATCAGCGTCACACCGCTTGTTCCCGGACGGGACGCTATTCAGGGAACACCTCTTGTTCCCAGGGGGAGGATTATCAGCATCACACTGCTTATTCCCGGACGGGACGCTATTCACGAGACACTTCTTGTTCCCAGGGGGAGTATTATCAGCGTCACACTGCTTGTTCCCGGACGGGACGCTATACAGGGAACAACTCTTGTTACCAGGGGGAGTATTATCAGCGTCACACTGATTGTTCCCGGACGGGACGCTATTCACGAGACACCTCTTGTTCCCCGGGGGAGTGCTATCTGCGTCTCACCGCTTGTTCGCACGGGGAGTATTATCGGCGTCACACTGCTTGTTCCCAGGGGGAGTGCTATCTGCGTCACACCACTTGTTCCCAGGGGGAGTATTATCAGCGTCACACTGCTTGTTCCCAGGGGGAGTAATATCGGCGCTACACCGCTTGTTCCCGGACGGGACGCAATTCAGGGAACACCTCTTGTTCCCAGGGGGAGGATTATCAGCATCACACTGCTTGTTCCTGGACGGGACGCTATTCACGAGACACTTCTTGTTCCCAGGGGGAGTATTATCAGCATCACACCGCTTGTTCCCGGACGGGACGCTATTCAGGGAACACCTCTTGTTCCCAGGGGGAGTGCTATCTGCGTCACACCACTTGTTCCCGGGGGACTATTATCAGCATCACACTGCTTGTTCCCCAGGGGAGTGCTGTCTGCGTCTCACCGCTTGTTCGCACGGGGAGTATTATCGGCGTCACACTGCTTGTTCCCAGGGGGAATAATATCGGCGCTACACCGCTAGTTCCCGGACGGGACGCTATTCAGGGAACACCTCTTGTTCCCAGGGGGAGTTTTATCAGCGTCACACCGCTTGTTCACGGACAGGACGCTATTCAGGGAACACCTCTTGTTCCCAGTGGGAGGATTATCAGCGTCACACTGCTTGTTCCCGGACGGGACGCTATACAGGGAACACCTCTTGTTACCAGGGGGAGTATTATCAGCTTCACACTGATTGTTCCCGGACGGGACGCTATTCACGAGACACCTCTTGTTCCCAGGGGGAGTTTTATCAGCATCACACCGCTTGTTCCCGGACGGGACGCTATTCAGGGAACACCTCTTGTTCCCCGGGGGAGATCTGCGTCTCACTGCTTGTTCGCACGGGGAGTATTATGGGCGTCACACTGCTTGTTCCCAGGGGGAGTTTTATCCGCGCTACACCGCTTGTTCCCGGACGGGACGCTATTCAGGGAACACCTCTTGTTCCTAGGGGGAGGATTATCAGCATCACACTGCTTGTTCCCGGACGGGACGCTATTCACGAGACACTTCTTGTTCCCAGGGGGAGTATTATCAGCGTCACACCGCTTGTTCCCGGACGGGACGCTATATAGGGTACACCTCTTGTTCCCAGGGGGAGGATTATCAGCATCACACTGCTTGTTCCCGGACGGGACGCTATACAGGGAACACCTCTTGTTACCAGGGGGAGTATTATCAGCGTCACACTGATTGTTCCCGGACGGGACGCTATTCACGAGACACCTCTTGTTCCCCGGGGGAGTGCTATCTGCGTCTCACCGCTTGTTCGCACGGGGAGTATTATCGGCGTCACACTGCTTCTTCCCAGGGGGAGTGCTATCTGCATCACACCGCTTGTTCCCGGGGGAGTATTATCAGCGTCACACTGCTTGTTCCCAGGGGGAGTGCTATCTGCGTCACACCACTTGTTCCCAGGGGGAGTATTATCAGCGTCACACTGCTTGTTCCCAGGGGGAGTAATATCGGCGCTACACCGCTTGTTCCCGGACGGGACGCTATTCAGGGAACACCTCTTGTTCCCAGGGGGAGGATTATCAGCATCACACTGCTTGTTCCTGGACGGGACGCTATTCACGAGACACTTCTTGTTCCCAGGGGGAGTATTATCAGCATCACACCGCTTGTTCCCGGACGGGACGCTATTCAGGGAACACCTCTTGTTCCCAGGGGGAGTGCTATCTGCGTCACACCACTTGTTCCCGGCCACTATTATCAGCATCACACTGCTTATTCCCCAGGGGAGTGCTATCTGCGTCTCACCGCTTGTTCGCACGGGGAGTACTATCGGCGTCACACTGCTTGTTCCCAGGGGGAATAATATCGGCGCTACACCGCTAGTTCCCGGACAGGACGCTATTCAGGGAACACCTCTTGTTCCCAGGGGGAGTTTTATCAGCGTCACACCGCTTGTTCACGGACAGGACGCTATTCAGGGAACACCTCTTGTTCCCAGGGGGAGAATTATCAGCGTCACACTGCTTGTTCCCGGACAGGACGCTATTCAGGGAACACCTCTTGTTCCCAGGGGGAGGATTATCACCGTCACACTGCTTGTTCCCGGACGGGACGCTATACAGGGAACACCTCTTGTTACCAGGGGGAGTATTATCAGCGTCACACTGATTGTTCCCGGACGGGACGCTATTCACGAGACACCTCTTGTTCCCCGGGGGAGTGCTATCTGTGTCTCACCGCTTGTTCGCACGGGGAGTATTATCGGCGTCACACTGCTTCTTCCCAGGGGGAGTGCTATCTGCGTCACACCGATTGTTCCCGGGGGAGTATTATCAGCGTGACACTGCTTGTTCCCAGGGGGAGTTTTATCCGCGCTACACCGCTTATTCCCAGACGGGACGCTATTCACGAAACACCTCTTCTTCCCAGGGGGAGTTTTATCGGCGTCACACCGCTTGTTCCCGGGGGAGTATTATCAGCGTCACACCGCTTGTTCCCGGACGGGACGCTATTCAGGGAACACCTCTTGTTCCCAGGGGGAGTATTATCAGCGTCACACTGCTTGTTCCCAGGGGGAGTTTTATCCGCGCTACACCGCTTCTTCCCGGACGGGACGCTATTCACGAAACACCTCTTCTTCCCAGGGGGAGTTTTATCAGCGTCACACCGCTTGTTCCAGGGGGAGTATTATCAGCGTCACACTGATTGTTCCCGGACGGGACGCTATACAGGGAACACCTCTTTTTACCAGGGGGAGTATTATCAGCGTCACACTGATTGTTCCCGGATGGGACGCTATTCACGAGACACCTCTTGTTCCCCGGGAGAGTGCTATCTGCGTCTCACCGCTTGTTCGCACGGGGAGTATTATCGGCGTCACACTGCTTCTTCCCAGGGGGAGTGCTATCTGCGTCACACCGCTTGTTCCCGGGGGAGTATTATCAGCGTGACACTGCTTGTTCCCAGGGGGAGTTTTATCCGCGCTACACCGCTTGTTCCCAGACGTGACGCTATTCAGGGAACACCTCTTGTTCCCAGGGGGAGTATTATCGGCGTCACACTGCTTGTTCCCAGGGGGAGTTTTATCCGCGCTACACCGCTTCTTCCCGGACGGGACGCTATTCACGAAACACCTCTTCTTCCCAGGGGGAGTTTTATCAGCGTCACACCGCTTGTTCCCGGGGGAGTATTATCAGCGTCACACTGCTTGTTCCCAGGGGGAGTGCTATCTGCGTCACACCACTTGTTCCCAGGGGGAGTATTATCAGCGTCACACTGCTTGTTCCCAGGGGGAGTAATATCGGCGCTACACCGCTTGTTCCCGGACGGGACGCTATTCAGGGAACACCTCTTGTTCCCAGGGGGACGATTATCAGCATCACACTGCTTGTTCCCGGACGGGACGCTATTCACGAGACACTTCTTGTTCCCAGGGGGAGTATTATCAGCGTCACACCGCTTGTTCCCGGACGGGACGCTATTCAGGGAACACCTCTTGTTCCCAGGGGGAGTGCTATCTCCGTCACACCACTTGTTCCCGGAGGACTATTATCAGCATCACACTGCTTGTTCCCCAGGGGAGTGCTATCTGGGTCTCACCGCTTGTTCGCACGGGGAGTATTATCGGCGTCACACTGCTTGTTCCCAGGGGGAATAATATCGGCGCTACACCACTAGTTCCCGGACGGGACGCTATTCAGGGAACACCTCTTGTTCCCAGGGGGAGTTTTATCAGCGTCACACCGCTTGTTCACGGACAGGACGCTATTCAGGGAACACCTCTTGTTCCCAGGGGGAGGATTATCAGCGTCACACTGCTTGTTCCCTGACGGGACGCTATACAGGGAACACCTCTTGATACCAGGGGGAGTATTATCAGCTTCACACTGATTGTTCCTGGACGGGACGCTATTCACGAGACACTTCTTGTTCCCAGGGGGAGTATTATCAGCATCACACCGCTTGTTCCCGGACGGGACGCTATTCAGGGAACACCTCTTGTTCCCAGGGGGAGTGCTATCTGCGTCACACCACTTGTTCCCGGGGGACTATTATCAGCATCACACTGCTTGTTCCCCAGGGGAGTGCTGTCTGCGTCTCACCGCTTGTTCGCACGGGGAGTATTATCGGCGTCACACTGCTTGTTCCCAGGGGGAATAATATCGGCGCTACACCGCTAGTTCCCGGACGGGACGCTATTCAGGGAACACCTCTTGTTCCCAGGGGGAGTTTTATCAGCGTCACACCGCTTGTTCACGGACAGGACGCTATTCAGGGAACACCTCTTGTTCCCAGTGGGAGGATTATCAGCGTCACACTGCTTGTTCCCGGACGGGACGCTATACAGGGAACACCTCTTGTTACCAGGGGGAGTATTATCAGCTTCACACTGATTGTTCCCGGACGGGACGCTATTCACGAGACACCTCTTGTTCCCAGGGGGAGTTTTATCAGCATCACACCGCTTGTTCCCGGACGGGACGCTATTCAGGGAACACCTCTTGTTCCCCGGGGGAGATCTGCGTCTCACTGCTTGTTCGCACGGGGAGTATTATGGGCGTCACACTGCTTGTTCCCAGGGGGAGTTTTATCCGCGCTACACCGCTTGTTCCCGGACGGGACGCTATTCAGGGAACACCTCTTGTTCCTAGGGGGAGGATTATCAGCATCACACTGCTTGTTCCCGGACGGGACGCTATTCACGAGACACTTCTTGTTCCCAGGGGGAGTATTATCAGCGTCACACCGCTTGTTCCCGGACGGGACGCTATATAGGGTACACCTCTTGTTCCCAGGGGGAGGATTATCAGCATCACACTGCTTGTTCCCGGACGGGACGCTATACAGGGAACACCTCTTGATACCAGGGGGAGTATTATCAGCGTCACACTGATTGTTCCCGGACGGGACGCTATTCACGAGACACCTCTTGTTCCCCGGGGGAGTGCTATCTGCGTCTCACCGCTTGTTCGCACGGGGAGTATTATCGGCGTCACACTGCTTCTTCCCAGGGGGAGTGCTATCTGCATCACACCGCTTGTTCCCGGGGGAGTATTATCAGCGTCACACTGCTTGTTCCCAGGGGGAGTGCTATCTGCGTCACACCACTTGTTCCCAGGGGGAGTATTATCAGCGTCACACTGCTTGTTCCCAGGGGGAGTAATATCGGCGCTACACCGCTTGTTCCCGGACGGGACGCTATTCAGGGAACACCTCTTGTTCCCAGGGGGAGGATTATCAGCATCACACTGCTTGTTCCTGGACGGGACGCTATTCACGAGACACTTCTTGTTCCCAGGGGGAGTATTATCAGCATCACACCGCTTGTTCCCGGACGGGACGCTATTCAGGGAACACCTCTTGTTCCCAGGGGGAGTGCTATCTGCGTCACACCACTTGTTCCCGGGGGACTATTATCAGCATCACACTGCTTATTCCCCAGGGGAGTGCTATCTGCGTCTCACCGCTTGTTCGCACGGGGAGTACTATCGGCGTCACACTGCTTGTTCCCAGGGGGAATAATATCGGCGCTACACCGCTAGTTCCCGGACAGGACGCTATTCAGGGAACACCTCTTGTTCCCAGGGGGAGTTTTATCAGCGTCACACCGCTTGTTCACGGACAGGACGCTATTCAGGGAACACCTCTTGTTCCCAGGGGGAGAATTATCAGCGTCACACTGCTTGTTCCCGGACAGGACGCTATTCAGGGAACACCTCTTATTCCCAGGGGGAGGATTATCACCGTCACACTGCTTGTTCCCGGACGGGACGCTATACAGGGAACACCTCTTGTTACCAGGGGGAGTATTATCAGCGTCACACTGATTGTTCCCGGACGGGACGCTATTCACGAGACACCTCTTGTTCCCCGGGAGAGTGCTATCTGCGTCTCACCGCTTGTTCGCACGGGGAGTATTATCGGCGTCACACTGCTTATTCCCAGGGGGAGTGCTATCTGCGTCACACCGCTTGTTCCCGGGGGAGTATTATCAGCGTGACACTGCTTGTTCCCAGGGGGAGTTTTATCCGCGCTACACCGCTTGTTCCCAGACGTGACGCTATTCAGGGAACACCTCTTGTTCCCAGGGGGAGTATTATCGGCGTCACACTGCTTGTTCCCAGGGGGAGTTTTATCCGCGCTACACCGCTTCTTCCCGGACGGGACGCTATTCACGAAACACCTCTTCTTCCCAGGGGGAGTTTTATCAGCGTCACACCGCTTGTTCCCGGGGGAGTATTATCAGCGTCACACTGCTTGTTCCCAGGGGGAGTGCTATCTGCGTCACACCACTTGTTCCCAGGGGGAGTATTATCAGCGTCACACTGCTTGTTCCCAGGGGGAGTAATATCGGCGCTACACCGCTTGTTCCCGGACGGGACGCTATTCAGGGAACACCTCTTGTTCCCAGGGGGACGATTATCAGCATCACACTGCTTGTTCCCGGACGGGACGCTATTCACGAGACACTTCTTGTTCCCAGGGGGAGTATTATCAGCGTCACACCGCTTGTTCCCGGACGGGACGCTATTCAGGGAACACCTCTTGTTCCCAGGGGGAGTGCTATCTCCGTCACACCACTTGTTCCCGGAGGACTATTATCAGCATCACACTGCTTGTTCCCCAGGGGAGTGCTATCTGGGTCTCACCGCTTGTTCGCACGGGGAGTATTATCGGCGTCACACTGCTTGTTCCCAGGGGGAATAATATCGGCGCTACACCACTAGTTCCCGGACGGGACGCTATTCAGGGAACACCTCTTGTTCCCAGGGGGAGTTTTATCAGCGTCACACCGCTTGTTCACGGACAGGACGCTATTCAGGGAACACCTCTTGTTCCCAGGGGGAGGATTATCAGCGTCACACTGCTTGTTCCCTGACGGGACGCTATACAGGGAACACCTCTTGTTACCAGGGGGAGTATTATCAGCTTCACACTGATTGTTCCGGGACGGGACGCTATTCACGAGACACCTCTTGTTCCCAGGGGGAGTTTTATCAGCATCACACCGCTTGTTCCCGGACCGGATGCTATACAGGGAACACCTCTTGTTACCAGGGGGAGTATTATCAGCTTCACACTGATTGTTCCGGGACGGGACGCTATTCACGAAACACCTCTTCTTCCCAGGGGGAGTTTTATCAGCGTCACACCGCTTGTTCCCGGGGGAGTATTATCAGCGTCACACCTCTTGTTCCCGGACGGGACGCTATTCAGGGAACACCTCTTGTTCCCAGGGGGAGTATTATCAGCGTCACACTGCTTGTTCCCAGGGGGAGTTTTATCCGCGCTACACCGCTTCTTCCCGGACGGGACGCTATTCACGAAACACCTCTTCTTCCCAGGGGGAGTTTTATCAGCGTCACACCGCTTGTTCCCGGGGGAGTATTATCAGCGTCACACTGCTTGTTCCCGGACGGGACGCTATACAGGGAACACCTCTTGTTACCAGGGGGAGTATTATCAGCGTCACACTGATTGTTCCCTGACGGGACGCTATTCACGAGACACCTCTTGTTCCCCGGGGGAGTGCTATCTGCGTCTCACCGCTTGTTCGCACGGGGAGTATTATCGGCGTCACACTGCTTCTTCCCAGGGGGAGTGCTATCTGCATCACACCGCTTGTTCCCGGGGGAGTATTATCAGCGTGACACTGCTTGTTCCCAGGGGGAGTTTTATCCGCGCTACACCGCTTGTTCCCAGACGTGACGCTATTCAGGGAACACCTCTTGTTCCCAGGGGGAGTATTATCGGCGTCACACTGCTTGTTCCCAGGGGGAGTTTTATCCGCGCTACACCGCTTGTTCCCGGACGGGACGCTATTCAGGGAACACCTCTTGTTCCCAGGGGGAGGATTATCAGCATCACACTGCTTGTTCCCAGACGGGACGCTATTCACGAGACACTTCTTGTTCCCAGGGGGAGTATTATCAGCGTCACACCGCTTGTTCCCGGACGGGACGCTATATAGGGAACACCTCTTGTTCCCAGGGGGAGGATTATCAGCATCACACTGCTTGTTCCCGGACGGGACGCTATACAGGGAACACCTCTTGTTACCAGGGGGAGTATTATCAGCGTCACACTGATTGTTCCCGGACGGGACGCTATTCACGAGACACATCTTGTTCCCTGGGGGAGTGCTATCTGCGTCTCACCGCTTGTTCGCACGGGGAGTATTATCGGCGTCACACTGCTTCTTCCCAGGGGGAGTGCTATCTGCGTCACACCGCTTGTTCCCGGGGGAGTATTATCAGCGTCACACTGCTTGTTCCCACGGGGAGTGCTATCTGCGTCACACCACTTGTTCCCAAGGGGAGTATTATCAGCGTCACACTGCTTGTTCCCAGGGGGAGTAATATCGGCGCTACACCGCTTGTTCCCGGACGGGACGCTATTCAGGGAACACCTCTTGTTCCCAGGGGGAGGATTATCAGCATCACACTGCTTGTTCCTGGACGGGACGCTATTCACGAGACACTTCTTGTTCCCAGGGGGAGTATTATCAGCATCACACCGCTTGTTCCCGGACGGGACGCTATTCAGGGAACACCTCTTGTTCCCAGGGGGAGTGCTATCTGCGTCACACCACTTGTTCCCGGGGGACTATTATCAGCATCACACTGCTTGTTCCCCAGGGGAGTGCTATCTGCGTCTCACCGCTTGTTCGCACGGGGAGTATTATCGGCGTCACACTGCTTGTTCCCAGGGGGAATAATATCGGCGCTACACCGCTAGTTCCCGGACGGGACGCTATTCAGGGAACACCTCTTGTTCCCAGGGGGAGTTTTATCAGCGTCACACCGCTTGTTCACGGACAGGACGCTATTCACGAAACACCTCTTCTTCCCAGGGCGAGTTTTATCAGCGTCACACCGCTTGTTCCCGGGGGAGTATTATCAGCGTCACACTGCTTGTTCCCGGACGGGACGCTATACAGGGAACACCTCTTGTTACCAGGGGGAGTATTATCAGCGTCACACTGACTGTTCCCGGACGGGACGCTATTCACGAGACACCTCTTGTTCCCCGGGGGAGTGCTATCTGCGTCTCACCGCTTGTTCGCACGGGGAGTATTATCGGCGTCACACTGCTTCTTCCCAGGGGGAGTGCTATCTGCGTCACACCGCTTGTTCCCGGGGGAGTATTATCAGCGTCACACTGCTTGTTCCCAGGGGGAGTGCTATCTGCGTCACACCACTTGTTCCCAGGGGGAGTATTATCAGCGTCACACTGCTTGTTCCCAGGGGGAGTAATATCGGCGCTACACCGCTTGTTCCCGGACGGGACGCTATTCAGGGAACACCTCTTGTTCCCAGGGGGAGGATTATCAGCATCACACTGCTTGTTCCTGGATGGGACGCTATTCACGAGACACTTCTTGTTCCCAGGGGGAGTATTATCAGCGTCACACCGCTTGTTCCCGGACGGGACGCTATATAGGGTACACCTCTTGTTCCCAGGGGGAGGATTATCAGCATCACACTGCTTGTTCCCTGACGGGACGCTATACAGGGAACACCTCTTGTTACCAGGGGGAGTATTATCAGCGTCACACTGATTGTTCCCGGACGGGACGCTATTCACGAGACACCTCTTGTTCCCCGGGGGAGTGCTATCTGCGTCTCACCGCTTGTTCGCACGGGGAGTATTATCGGCGTCACACTGCTTCTTCCCAGGGGGAGTGCTATCTGCGTCACACCGCTTGTTCCCGGGGGAGTATTATCAGCGTCACACTGCTTGTTCCCAGGGGGAGTGCTATCTGCGTCACACCACTTGTTCCCAGGGGGAGTATTATCAGCGTCACACTGCTTGTTCCCAGGGGGAGTAATATCGGCGCTACACCGCTTGTTCCCGGACGGGACGCTATTCAGGGAACACCTCTTGTTCCCAGGGGGAGGATTATCAGCATCACACTGCTTGTTCCTGGACGGGACGCTATTCACGAGACACTTCTTGTTCCCAGGGGGAGTATTATCAGCATCACACCGCTTGTTCCCGGACGGGACGCTATTCAGGGAACACCTCTTGTTCCCAGGGGGAGTGCTATCTGCGTCACACCACTTGTTCCCGGGGGACTATTATCAGCATCACACTGCTTGTTCCCCAGGGGAGTGCTATCTGCGTCTCACCGCTTGTTCGCACGGGGAGTATTATCGGCGTCACACTGCTTGTTCCCAGGGGGAATAATATCGGCGCTACACCGCTAGTTCCCGGACGGGACGCTATTCAGGGAACACCTCTTGTTCCCAGGGGGAGTTTTATCAGCGTCACACCGCTTGTTCACGGACAGGACGCTATTCAGGGAACACCTCTTGTTCCCAGTGGGAGGATTATCAGCGTCACACTGCTTGTTCCCGGACGGGACGCTATACAGGGAACACCTCTTGTTACCAGGGGGAGTATTATCAGCGTCACACTGCTTGTTCCCAGGGGGAGTTTTATCCGCGCTACACCGCTTCTTCCCGGACGGGACGCTATTCACGAAACACCTCTTCTTCCCAGGGGGAGTTTTATCAGCGTCACACCGCTTGTTCCCGGGGGAGTATTATCAGCGTCACACTGCTTGTTCCCGGACGGGACGCTATACAGGGAACACCTCTTGTTACCAGGGGGAGTATTATCAGCGTCACACTGATTGTTCACGGACGGGACGCTATTCACGAGACACCTCTTGTTCCCCGGGGGAGTGCTATCTGCGTCTCACCGCTTGTTCGCACGGGGAGTATCATCGGCGTCACACTGCTTCTTCCCAGGGGGAGTGCTATCTGCGTCACACCGCTTGTTCCCGGGGGAGTATTATCAGCGTGACACTGCTTGTTCCCAGGGGGAGTTTTATCCGCGCTACACCGCTTGTTCCCAGACGTGACGCTATTCAGGGAACACCTCTTGTTCCCAGGGGGAGTATTATCGGCGTCACACTGCTTGTTCCCAGGGGGAGTTTTATCCGCGCTACACCGCTTGTTCCCGGACGGGACGCTATTCAGGGAACACCTCTTGTTCCCAGGGGGAGGATTATCAGCATCACACTGCTTGTTCCCGGACGGGACGCTATTCACGAGACACTTCTTGTTCCCAGGGGGAGTATTATCAGCGTCACACCGCTTGTTCCCGGATGGGACGCTATATAGGGTACACCTCTTGTTCCCAGGGGGAGGATTATCAGCATCACACTGCTTGTTCCCGGACGGGACGCTATACAGGGAACACCTCTTGTTACCAGGGGGAGTATTATCAGCGTCACACTGATTGTTCCCGGACGGGACGCTATTCACGAGACACCTCTTGTTCCCCGGGGGAGTGCTATCTGCGTCTCACCGCTTGTTCCCAGGGGGAGTATTATCAGCGTCACACTGCTTGTTCCCAGGGGGAGTAATATCGGCGTCACACTGCTTGTTCCCAGGGGGAGTGCTATCTGCGTCACACCACTTGTTCCCAGGGGGAGTATTATCAGCGTCACACTGCTTGTTCCCAGGGGGAGTAATATCGGCGCTACACCGCTTGTTCCCGGACGGGACGCTATTCAGGGAACACGTCTTGTTCCCAGGGGGAGGATTATCAGCATCACACTGCTTGTTCCTGGACGGGACGCTATTCACGAGACACTTCTTGTTCCCAGGGGGAGTATTATCAGCATCACACCGCTTGTTCCCGGACGGGACGCTATTCAGGGAACACCTCTTGTTCCCAGGGGGAGTGCTATCTGCGTCACACCACTTGTTCCCGGGGGACTATTATCAGCATCACACTGCTTGTTCCCCAGGGGAGTGCTGTCTGCGTCTCACCGCTTGTTCGCACGGGGAGTATTATCGGCGTCACACTGCTTGTTCCCAGGGGGAATAATATCGGCGCTACACCGCTAGTTCCCGGACGGGACGCTATTCAGGGAACACCTCTTGTTCCCAGGGGGAGTTTTATCAGCGTCACACCGCTTGTTCACGGACAGGACGCTATTCAGGGAACACCTCTTGTTCCCAGTGGGAGGATTATCAGCGTCACACTGCTTGTTCCCGGACGGGACGCTATACAGGGAACACGTCTTGTTCCCAGGGGGAGTATTATCAGCTTCACACTGATTGTTCCCGGACGGGACGCTATTCAGGGAACACCTCTTGTTCCCCGGGGGAGATCTGCGTCTCACTGCTTGTTCGCACGGGGAGTATTATCGGCGTCACACTGCTTGTTCCCAGGGGGAGTTTTATCCGCGCTATACCGCTTGTTACCGGACGGGACGCTATTCAGGGAACACCTCTTGTTCCCAGGGGGAGGAATATCAGCATCACACTGCTTGTTCCCGGATGGGACGCTATTCATGAGACACTTCTTGTTCCCAGGGGGAGTATTATCAGCGTCACACCGCTTGTTCCCGGACGGGACGCTATATAGGGTACACCTCTTGTTCCCAGGGGGAGGATTATCAGCATCACACTGCTTGTTCCCTGACGGGACGCTATACAGGGAACACCTCTTGTTACCAGGGGGAGTATTATCAGCGTCACACTGATTGTTCCCGGACGGGACGCTATTCACGAGACACCTCTTGTTCCCCGGGGGAGTGCTATCTGCGTCTCACCGCTTGTTCGCACGGGGAGTATTATCGGCGTCACACTGCTTCTTCCCAGGGGGAGTGCTATCTGCGTCACACCGCTTGTTCCCGGGGGAGTATTATCAGCGTCACACTGCTTGTTCCCAGGGGGAGTGCTATCTGCGTCACACCACTTGTTCCCAGGGGGAGTATTATCAGCGTCACACTGCTTGTTCCCAGGGGGAGTAATATCGGCGCTACACCGCTTGTTCCCGGACGGGACGCTATTCAGGGAACACCTCTTGTTCCCAGGGGGAGGATTATCAGCATCACACTGCTTGTTCCTGGACGGGACGCTATTCACGAGACACCTCTTGTTCCCAGGGGGAGTTTTATCAGCATCACACCGCTTGTTCCCGGACGGGATGCTATTCAGGGAACACCTCTTGTTCCCCGGGGGAGATCTGCGTCTCACCGCTTGTTCGCACGGGGAGTATTATCGGCGTCACACTGCTTGTTCCCAGGGGGAGTGCTATCTTCGTCACACCGCTTGTTCCCGGGGGAGTATTATCAGCGTGACACTGCTTGTTCCCAGGGGGAGTTTTATCCGCGCTACACCGCTTATTCCCAGACGGGACGCTATTCACGAAACACCTCTTCTTCCCAGGGGGAGTTTTATCAGCGTCACACCGCTTGTTCCCGGGGGAGTATTATCAGCGTCACACCGCTTGTTCCCGGACGGGACGCTATTCAGGGAACACCTCTTGTTCCCAGGGGGAGGATTATCAGCATCACACTGCTTATTCCCGGACGGGACGCTATTCACGAGACACTTCTTGCTCCCAGGGGGAGTATTATCAGCGTCACACTGCTTGTTCCCGGACGGGACGCTATACAGGGAACAACTCTTGTTACCAGGGGGAGTATTATCAGCGTCACACTGATTGTTCCCGGACGGGACGCTATTCACGAGACACCTCTTGTTCCCCGGGGGAGTGCTATCTGCGTCTCACCGCTTGTTCGCACGGGGAGTATTATCGGCGTCACACTGCTTGTTCCCAGGGGGAGTGCTATCTGCGTCACACCACTTGTTCCCAGGGGGAGTATTATCAGCGTCACACTGCTTGTTCCCAGGGGGAGTAATATCGGCGCTACACCGCTTGTTCCCGGACGGGACGCTATTCAGGGAACACCTCTTGTTCCCAGGGGGAGGATTATCAGCATCACACTGCTTGTTCCCGGACGGGACGCTATTCACGAGACACTTCTTGTTCCCAGGGGGAGTATTATCAGCATCACACCGCTTGTTCCCGGACGGGACGCTATTCAGGGAACACCTCTTGTTCCCAGGGGGAGTGCTATCTGCGTCACACCACTTGTTCCCGGGGGACTATTATCAGCATCACACTGCTTGTTCCCCAGGGGAGTGCTGTCTGCGTCTCACCGCTTGTTCGCACGGGGAGTATTATCGGCGTCACACTGCTTGTTCCCAGGGGGAATAATATCGGCGCTACACCGCTAGTTCCCGGACGGGACGCTATTCAGGGAACACCTCTTGTTCCCAGGGGGAGTTTTATCAGCGTCACACCGCTTGTTCACGGACAGGACGCTATTCAGGGAACACCTCTTGTTCCCAGTGGGAGGATTATCAGCGTCACACTGCTTGTTCCCGGACGGGACGCTATACAGGGAACACCTCTTGTTACCAGGGGGAGTATTATCAGCTTCACACTGATTGTTCCCGGACGGGACGCTATTCACGAGACACCTCTTGTTCCCAGGGGGAGTTTTATCAGCATCACACCGCTTGTTCCCGGACGGGACGCTATTCAGGGAACACCTCTTGTTCCCCGGGGGAGATCTGCGTCTCACTGCTTGTTCGCACGGGGAGTATTATGGGCGTCACACTGCTTGTTCCCAGGGGGAGTTTTATCCGCGCTACACCGCTTGTTCCCGGACGGGACGCTATTCAGGGAACACCTCTTGTTCCTAGGGGGAGGATTATCAGCATCACACTGCTTGTTCCCGGACGGGACGCTATTCACGAGACACTTCTTGTTCCCAGGGGGAGTATTATCAGCGTCACACCGCTTGTTCCCGGACGGGACGCTATATAGGGTACACCTCTTGTTCCCAGGGGGAGGATTATCAGCATCACACTGCTTGTTCCCGGACGGGACGCTATACAGGGAACACCTCTTGTTACCAGGGGGAGTATTATCAGCGTCACACTGATTGTTCCCGGACGGGACGCTATTCACGAGACACCTCTTGTTCCCCGGGGGAGTGCTATCTGCGTCTCACCGCTTGTTCGCACGGGGAGTATTATCGGCGTCACACTGCTTCTTCCCAGGGGGAGTGCTATCTGCATCACACCGCTTGTTCCCGGGGGAGTATTATCAGCGTCACACTGCTTGTTCCCAGGGGGAGTGCTATCTGCGTCACACCACTTGTTCCCAGGGGGAGTATTATCAGCGTCACACTGCTTGTTCCCAGGGGGAGTAATATCGGCGCTACACCGCTTGTTCCCGGACGGGACGCTATTCAGGGAACACCTCTTGTTCCCAGGGGGAGGATTATCAGCGTCACACTGATTGTTCCCGGACGGGACGCTATTCACGAGACACCTCTTGTTCCCCGGGGGAGTGCTATCTGCGTCTCACCGCTTGTTCGCACGGGGAGTATTATCGGCGTCACACTGCTTCTTCCCAGGGGGAGTGCTATCTGCGTCACACCGCTTGTTCCCGGGGGAGTATTATCAGCGTGACACTGCTTGTTCCCAGGGGGAGTTTTATCCGCGCTACACCGCTTGTTCCCAGATGTGACGCTATTCAGGGAACACCTCTTGTTCCCAGGGGGAGTATTATCGGCGTCACACTGCTTGTTCCCAGGGGGAGTTTTATCCGCGCTACACCGCTTGTTCCCGGACGGGACGCTATTCAGGGAACACCTCTTGTTCCCAGGGGGAGGATTATCAGCATCACACTGCTTGTTCCTGGACGGGACGCTATTCACGAGACACTTCTTGTTCCCAGGGGGAGTATTATCAGCGTCACACCGCTTGTTCCCGGACGGGACGCTATATAGGGTACACCTCTTGTTCCCAGGGGGAGGATTATCAGCATCACACTGCTTGGTCCCGGACGGGACGCTATACAGGGAACACCTCTTGTTACCAGGGGGAGTATTATCAGCGTCACACTGATTGTTCCCGGACGGGACGCTATTCACGAGACACCTCTTGTTCCCCGGGGGAGTGCTATCTGCGTCTCACCGCTTGTTCCCAGGGGGAGTATTATCAGCGTCACACTGCTTGTTCCCAGGGGGAGTAATATCGGCGTCACACCACTTGTTCCCAGGGGGAGTATTATCAGCGTCACACTGCTTGTTCCATGGGGGAGTAATATCGGCGCTACACCGCTTGTTCCCGGACGGGACGCTATTCAGGGAACACCTCTTGTTCCCAGGGGGAGGATTATCAGCATCACACTGCTTGTTCCTGGACGGGACGCTATTCACGAGACACTTCTTGTTCCCAGGGGGAGTATTATCAGCATCACACCGCTTGTTCCCGGACGGGACGCTATTCAGGGAACACCTCTTGTTCCCAGGGGGAGTGCTATCTGCGTCACACCACTTGTTCCCGGGGGACTATTATCAGCATCACACTGCTTGTTCCCCAGGGGAGTGCTGTCTGCGTCTCACCGCTTGTTCGCACGGGGAGTATTATCGGCGTCACACTGCTTGTTCCCAGGGGGAATAATATCGGCGCTACACCGCTAGTTCCCGGACGGGACACTATTCAGGGAACACCTCTTGTTCCCAGGGGGAGTTTTATCAGCGTCACACCGCTTGTTCACGGACAGGACGCTATTCAGGGAACACCTCTTGTTCCCAGTGGGAGGATTATCAGCGTCACACTGCTTGTTCCCGGACGGGACGCTATACAGGGAACACCTCTTGTTACCAGGGGGAGTATTATCAGCTTCACACTGATTGTTCCCGGACGGGACGCTATTCACGAGACACCTCTTGTTACCTGGGGGAGTGCTATCTGCGTCTCACCGCTTGTTCGCACGGGGAGTATTATCGGCGTCACACTGCTTCTTCCCAGGGGGAGTGCTATCTGCGTCACACCGCTTGTTCCCGGGGGAGTATTATCAGCGTCACACTGCTTGTTCCCGGACGGGACGCTATTCAGGGAACACCTCTTGTTCCCCGGGGGAGATCTGCGTCTCACTGCTTGTTCGCACGGGGAGTATTATCGGCGTCACACTGCTTGTTCCCAGGGGGAGTTTTATCCGCGCTACACCGCTTGTTACCGGACGGGACGCTATTCAGGGAACACCTCTTGTTCCCAGGGGGAGGATTATCAGCATCACACTGCTTGTTCCCGGACGGGACACTATTCATGAGACACTTCTTGTTCCCAGGGGGAGTATTATCAGCGTCACACCGCTTGTTCCCGGACGGGACGCTATATAGGGTACACCTCTTGTTCCCAGGGGGAGGATTATCAGCATCACACTGCTTGTTCCCTGACGGGACGCTATACAGGGAACACCTCTTGTTACCAGGGGGAGTATTATCAGCGTCACACTGATTGTTCCCGGACGGGACGCTATTCACGAGACACCTCTTGTTCCCCGGGGGAGTGCTATCTGCGTCTCACCGCTTGTTCGCACGGGGAGTATTATCGGCGTCACACTGCTTCTTCCCAGGGGGAGTGCTATCTGCGTCACACCGCTTGTTCCCGGGGGAGTATTATCAGCGTCACACTGCTTGTTCCCAGGGGGAGTGCTATCTGCGTCACACCACTTGTTCCCAGGGGGAGTATTATCAGCGTCACACTGCTTGTTCCCAGGGGGAGTAATATCGGCGCTACACCGCTTGTTCCCGGACGGGACGCTATTCAGGGAACACCTCTTGTTCCCAGGGGGAGGATTATCAGCATCACACTGCTTGTTCCTGGACGGGACGCTATTCACGAGACACCTCTTGTTCCCAGGGGGAGTTTTATCAGCATCACACCGCTTGTTCCCGGACGGGATGCTATTCAGGGAACACCTCTTGTTCCCCGGGGGAGATCTGCGTCTCACCGCTTGTTCGCACGGGGAGTATTATCGGCGTCACACTGCTTGTTCCCAGGGGGAGTGCTATCTTCGTCACACCGCTTGTTCCCGGGGGAGTATTATCAGCGTGACACTGCTTGTTCCCAGGGGGAGTTTTATCCGCGCTACACCGCTTATTCCCAGACGGGACGCTATTCACGAAACACCTCTTCTTCCCAGGGGGAGTTTTATCAGCGTCACACCGCTTGTTCCCGGGGGAGTATTATCAGCGTCACACCGCTTGTTCCCGGACGGGACGCTATTCAGGGAACACCTCTTGTTCCCAGGGGGAGGATTATCAGCATCACACTGCTTATTCCCGGACGGGACGCTATTCACGAGACATTTCTTGTTCCCAGGGGGAGTATTATCAGCGTCACACTGCTTGTTCCCGGACGGGACGCTATACAGGGAACAACTCTTGTTACCAGGGGGAGTATTATCAGCGTCACACTGATTGTTCCCGGACGGGACGCTATTCACGAGACACCTCTTGTTCCCCGGGGGAGTGCTATCTGCGTCTCACCGCTTGTTCGCACGGGGAGTATTATCGGCGTCACACTGCTTGTTCCTAGGGGGAGTGCTATCTGCGTCACACCACTTGTTCCCAGGGGGAGTATTATCAGCGTCACACTGCTTGTTCCCAGGGGGAGTAATATCGGCGCTACACCGCTTGTTCCCGGACGGGACGCTATTCAGGGAACACCTCTTGTTCCCAGGGGGAGGATTATCAGCATCACACTGCTTGTTCCTGGACGGGACGCTATTCACGAGACACTTCTTGTTCCCAGGGGGAGTATTATCAGCATCACACCGCTTGTTCCCGGACGGGACGCTATTCAGGGAACACCTCTTGTTCCCAGGGGGAGTGCTATCTGCGTCACACCACTTGTTCCCGGGGGACTATTATCAGCATCACACTGCTTGTTCCCCAGGGGAGTGCTGTCTGCGTCTCACCGCTTGTTCGCACGGGGAGTATTATCGGCGTCACACTGCTTGTTCCCAGGGGGAATAATATCGGCGCTACACCGCTAGTTCCCGGACGGGACGCTATTCAGGGAACACCTCTTGTTCCCAGGGGGAGTTTTATCAGCGTCACACCGCTTGTTCACGGACAGGACGCTATTCAGGGAACACCTCTTGTTCCCAGTGGGAGGATTATCAGCGTCACACTGCTTGTTCCCGGACGGGACGCTATACAGGGAACACCTCTTGTTACCAGGGGGAGTATTATCAGCTTCACACTGATTGTTCCCGGACGGGACGCTATTCACGAGACACCTCTTGTTCCCAGGGGGAGTTTTATCAGCATCACACCGCTTGTTCCCGGACGGGACGCTATTCAGGGAACACCTCTTGTTCCCCGGGGGAGATCTGCGTCTCACTGCTTGTTCGCACGGGGAGTATTATGGGCGTCACACTGCTTGTTCCCAGGGGGAGTTTTATCCGCGCTACACCGCTTGTTCCCGGACGGGACGCTATTCAGGGAACACCTCTTGTTCCTAGGGGGAGGATTATCAGCATCACACTGCTTGTTCCCGGACGGGACGCTATTCACGAGACACTTCTTGTTCCCAGGGGGAGTATTATCAGCGTCACACCGCTTGTTCCCGGACGGGACGCTATATAGGGTACACCTCTTGTTCCCAGGGGGAGGATTATCAGCATCACACTGCTTGTTCCCGGACGGGACGCTATACAGGGAACACCTCTTGTTACCAGGGGGAGTATTATCAGCGTCACACTGATTGTTCCCGGACGGGACGCTATTCACGAGACACCTCTTGTTCCCCGGGGGAGTGCTATCTGCGTCTCACCGCTTGTTCGCACGGGGAGTATTATCGGCGTCACACTGCTTCTTCCCAGGGGGAGTGCTATCTGCATCACACCGCTTGTTCCCGGGGGAGTATTATCAGCGTCACACTGCTTGTTCCCAGGGGGAGTGCTATCTGCGTCACACCACTTGTTCCCAGGGGGAGTATTATCAGCGTCACACTGCTTGTTCCCAGGGGGAGTAATATCGGCGCTACACCGCTTGTTCCCGGACGGGACGCTATTCAGGGAACACCTCTTGTTCCCAGGGGGAGGATTATCAGCATCACACTGCTTGTTCCTGGACGGGACGCTATTCACGAGACACTTCTTGTTCCCAGGGGGAGTATTATCAGCATCACACCGCTTGTTCCCGGACGGGACGCTATTCAGGGAACACCTCTTGTTCCCAGGGGGAGTGCTATCTGCGTCACACCACTTGTTCCCGGGGGACTATTATCAGCATCACACTGCTTATTCCCCAGGGGAGTGCTATCTGCGTCTCACCGCTTGTTCGCACGGGGAGTACTATCGGCGTCACACTGCTTGTTCCCAGGGGGAATAATATCGGCGCTACACCGCTAGTTCCCGGACAGGACGCTATTCAGGGAACACCTCTTGTTCCCAGGGGGAGTTTTATCAGCGTCACACCGCTTGTTCACGGACAGGACGCTATTCAGGGAACACCTCTTGTTCCCAGGGGGAGAATTATCAGCGTCACACTGCTTGTTCCCGGACAGGACGCTATTCAGGGAACACCTCTTGTTCCCAGGGGGAGGATTATCACCGTCACACTGCTTGTTCCCGGACGGGACGCTATACAGGGAACACCTCTTGTTACCAGGGGGAGTATTATCAGCGTCACACTGATTGTTCCCGGACGGGACGCTATTCACGAGACACCTCTTGTTCCCCGGGAGAGTGCTATCTGCGTCTCACCGCTTGTTCGCACGGGGAGTATTATCGGCGTCACACTGCTTATTCCCAGGGGGAGTGCTATCTGCGTCACACCGCTTGTTCCCGGGGGAGTATTATCAGCGTGACACTGCTTGTTCCCAGGGGGAGTTTTATCCGCGCTACACCGCTTGTTCCCAGACGTGACGCTATTCAGGGAACACCTCTTGTTCCCAGGGGGAGTATTATCGGCGTCACACTGCTTGTTCCCAGGGGGAGTTTTATCCGCGCTACACCGCTTCTTCCCGGACGGGACGCTATTCACGAAACACCTCTTCTTCCCAGGGGGAGTTTTATCAGCGTCACACCGCTTGTTCCCGGGGGAGTATTATCAGCGTCACACTGCTTGTTCCCAGGGGGAGTGCTATCTGCGTCACACCACTTGTTCCCAGGGGGAGTATTATCAGCGTCACACTGCTTGTTCCCAGGGGGAGTAATATCGGCGCTACACCGCTTGTTCCCGGACGGGACGCTATTCAGGGAACACCTCTTGTTCCCAGGGGGACGATTATCAGCATCACACTGCTTGTTCCCGGACGGGACGCTATTCACGAGACACTTCTTGTTCCCAGGGGGAGTATTATCACCGTCACACCGCTTGTTCCCGGACGGGACGCTATTCAGGGAACACCTCTTGTTCCCAGGGGGAGTGCTATCTCCGTCACACCACTTGTTCCCGGAGGACTATTATCAGCATCACACTGCTTGTTCCCCAGGGGAGTGCTATCTGGGTCTCACCGCTTGTTCGCACGGGGAGTATTATCGGCGTCACACTGCTTGTTCCCAGGGGGAATAATATCGGCGCTACACCGCTAGTTCCCGGACGGGACGCTATTCAGGGAACACCTCTTGTTCCCAGGGGGAGGATTATCAGCATCACACTGCTTGTTCCTGGACGGGACGCTATTCACGAGACACTTCTTGTTCCCAGGGGGAGTATTATCAGCATCACACCGCTTGTTCCCGGACGGGACGCTATTCAGGGAACACGTCTTGTTCCCAGGGGGAGTGCTATCTGCGTCACACCACTTGTTCCCGGGGGACTATTATCAGCATCACACTGCTTGTTCCCCAGGGGAGTGCTATCTGCGTCTCACCGCTTGTTCGCACGGGGAGTATTATCGGCGTCACACTGCTTGTTCCCAGGGGGAATAATATCGGCGCTACACCGCTAGTTCCCGGACGGGACGCATTTCAGGGAACACCTCTTGTTCCCAGGGGGAGTTTTATCAGCGTCACACCGCTTGTTCACGGACAGGACGCTATTCAGGGAACACCTCTTGTTCCCAGTGGGAGGATTATCAGCGTCACACTGCTTGTTCCCGGACGGGACGCTATACAGGGAACACCTCTTGTTACCAGGGGGAGTATTATCAGCGTCACACTGCTTGTTCCCAGGGGGAGTTTTATCCGCGCTACACCGCTTCTTCCCGGACGGGACGCTATTCACGAAACACCTCTTCTTCCCAGGGGGAGTTTTATCAGCGTCACACTGCTTGTTCCCGGACGGGACGCTATACAGGGAACACCTCTTGTTACCAGGGGGAGTATTATCAGCGTCACACTGATTGTTCCCGGACGGGACGCTATTCACGAGACACCTCTTGTTCCCCGGGGGAGTGCTATCTGCGTCTCACCGCTTGTTCGCACGGGGAGTATTATCGGCGTCACACTGCTTCTTCCCAGGGGGAGTGCTATCTGCGTCACACCGCTTGTTCCCGGGGGAGTATTATCAGCGTGACACTGCTTGTTCCCAGGGGGAGTTTTATCCGCGCTACACCGCTTGTTCCCAGATGTGACGCTATTCAGGGAACACCTCTTGTTCCCAGGGGGAGTATTATCGGCGTCACACTGCTTGTTCCCAGGGGGAGTTTTATCCGCGCTACACCGCTTGTTCCCGGACGGGACGCTATTCAGGGAACACCTCTTGTTCCCAGGGGGAGGATTATCAGCATCACACTGCTTGTTCCTGGACGGGACGCTATTCACGAGACACTTCTTGTTCCCAGGGGGAGTATTATCAGCGTCACACCGCTTGTTCCCGGACGGGACGCTATATAGGGTACACCTCTTGTTCCCAGGGGGAGGATTATCAGCATCACACTGCTTGTTCCCGGACGGGACGCTATACAGGGAACACCTCTTGTTACCAGGGGGAGTATTATCAGCGTCACACTGATTGTTCCCGGACGGGACGCTATTCACGAGACACCTCTTGTTCCCCGGGGGAGTGCTATCTGCGTCTCACCGCTTGTTCGCACGGGGAGTATTATCGGCGTCACACTGCTTGTTCCCAGGGGGAGTGCTATCTGCGTCACACCACTTGTTCCCAGGGGGAGTATTATCAGCGTCACACTGCTTGTTCCCAGGGGGAGTAATATCGGCGCTACACCGCTTGTTCCCGGACGGGACGCTATTCAGGGAACACCTCTTGTTCCCAGGGGGAGGATTATCAGCATCACACTGCTTGTTCCTGGACGGGACGCTATTCACGAGACACCTCTTGTTCCCCGGGGGAGTGCTATCTGCGTCTCACCGCTTGTTCGCACGGGGAGTATTATCGGCGTCACACTGCTTGTTCCCAGGGGGAGTGCTATCTGCGTCACACCACTTGTTCCCAGGGGGAGTATTATCAGCGTCACACTGCTTGTTCCCAGGGGGAGTAATATCGGCGCTACACCGCTTGTTCCCGGACGGGACGCTATTCAGGGAACACCTCTTGTTCCCAGGGGGAGGATTATCAGCATCACACTGCTTGTTGCTGGACGGGACGCTATTCACGAGACACTTCTTGTTCCCAGGGGGAGTATTATCAGCATCACACCGCTTGTTCCCGGACGGGACGCTATTCAGGGAACACCTCTTGTTCCCAGGGGGAGTGCTATCTGCGTCACACCACTTGTTCCCGGGGGACTATTATCAGCATCACACTGCTTGTTCCCCAGGGGAGTGCTGTCTGCGTCTCACCGCTTGTTCGCACGGGGAGTATTATCGGCGTCACACTGCTTGTTCCCAGGGGGAATAATATCGGTGCTACACCGCTAGTTCCCGGACGGGACGCTATTCAGGGAACACCTCTTGTTCCCAGGGGGAGTATTATCGGCGTCACACTGCTTGTTCCCAGGGGGAGTTTTATCCGCGCTACACCGCTTGTTACCGGACGGGACGCTATTCAGGGAACACCTCTTGTTCCCAGGGGGAGGATTATCAGCATCACACCGCTTGTTCCCGGACGGGACGCTATATAGGGTACACCTCTTGTTCCCAGGGGGAGGATTATCAGCATCACACTGCTTGTTCCCTGACGGGACGCTATACAGGGAACACCTCTTGTTACCAGGGGGAGTATTATCAGCGTCACACTGATTGTTCCCGGACGGGACGCTATTCACGAGACACCTCTTGTTCCCCGGGGGAGTGCTATCTGCGTCTCACCGCTTGTTCGCACGGGGAGTATTATCGGCGTCACACTGCTTCTTCCCAGGGGGAGTGCTATCTGCGTCACACCGCTTGTTCCCGGGGGAGTATTATCAGCGTCACACTGCTTGTTCCCAGGGGGAGTGCTATCTGCGTCACACCACTTGTTCCCAGGGGGAGTATTATCAGCGTCACACTGCTTGTTCCCAGGGGGAGTAATATCGGCGCTACACCGCTTGTTCCCGGACGGGACGCTATTCAGGGAACACCTCTTGTTCCCAGGGGGAGGATTATCAGCATCACACTGCTTGTTCCTGGACGGGACGCTATTCACGAGACACCTCTTGTTCCCAGGGGGAGTTTTATCAGCATCACACCGCTTGTTCCCGGACGGGATGCTATTCAGGGAACACCTCTTGTTCCCCGGGGGAGATCTGCGTCTCACCGCTTGTTCGCACGGGGAGTATTATCGGCGTCACACTGCTTGTTCCCAGGGGGAGTGCTATCTTCGTCACACCGCTTGTTCCCGGGGGAGTATTATCAGCGTGACACTGCTTGTTCCCAGGGGGAGTTTTATCCGCGCTACACCGCTTATTCCCAGACGGGACGCTATTCACGAAACACCTCTTCTTCCCAGGGGGAGTTTTATCAGCGTCACACCGCTTGTTCCCGGGGGAGTATTATCAGCGTCACACCGCTTGTTCCCGGACGGGACGCTATTCAGGGAACACCTCTTGTTCCCAGGGGGAGGATTATCAGCATCACACTGCTTATTCCCGGACGGGACGCTATTCACGAGACACTTCTTGTTCCCAGGGGGAGTATTATCAGCGTCACACTGCTTGTTCCCGGACAGGACGCTATACAGGGAACAACTCTTGTTACCAGGGGGAGTATTATCAGCGTCACACTGATTGTTCCCGGACGGGACGCTATTCACGAGACACCTCTTGTTCCCCGGGGGAGTGCTATCTGCGTCTCACCGCTTGTTCGCACGGGGAGTATTATCGGCGTCACACTGCTTGTTCCCAGGGGGAGTGCTATCTGCGTCACACCACTTGTTCCCAGGGGGAGTATTATCAGCGTCACACTGCTTGTTCCCAGGGGGAGTAATATCGGCGCTACACCGCTTGTTCCCGGACGGGACGCTATTCAGGGAACACCTCTTGTTCCCAGGGGGAGGATTATCAGCATCACACTGCTTGTTCCTGGACGGGACGCTATTCACGAGACACTTCTTGTTCCCAGGGGGAGTATTATCAGCATCACACCGCTTGTTCCCGGACGGGACGCTATTCAGGGAACACGTCTTGTTCCCAGGGGGAGTGCTATCTGCGTCACACCACTTGTTCCCGGGGGACTATTATCAGCATCACACTGCTTGTTCCCCAGGGGAGTGCTGTCTGCGTCTCACCGCTTGTTCGCACGGGGAGTATTATCAGCGTCACACTGCTTGTTCCCAGGGGGAATAATATCGGCGCTACACCGCTAGTTCCCGGACGGGACGCTATTCAGGGAACACCTCTTGTTCCCAGGGGGAGTTTTATCAGCGTCACACCGCTTGTTCACGGACAGGACGCTATTCAGGGAACACCTCTTGTTCCCAGTGGGAGGATTATCAGCGTCACACTGCTTGTTCCCGGACGGGACGCTATACAGGGAACACCTCTTGTTACCAGGGGGAGTATTATCAGCTTCACACTGATTGTTCCCGGACGGGACGCTATTCACGAGACACCTCTTGTTCCCAGGGGGAGTTTTATCAGCATCACACCGCTTGTTCCTGGACGGGACGCTATTCAGGGAACACCTCTTGTTCCCCGGGGGAGATCTGCGTCTCACTGCTTGTTCGCACGGGGAGTATTATGGGCGTCACACTGCTTGTTCCCAGGGGGAGTTTTATCCGCGCTACACCGCTTGTTCCCGGACGGGACGCTATTCAGGGAACACCTCTTGTTCCTAGGGGGAGGATTATCAGCATCACACTGCTTGTTCCCGGACGGGACGCTATTCACGAGACACTTCTTGTTCCCAGGGGGAGTATTATCAGCGTCACACCGCTTGTTCCCGGACGGGACGCTATATAGGGTACACCTCTTGTTCCCAGGGGGAGGATTATCAGCATCACACTGCTTGTTCCCGGACGGGACGCTATACAGGGAACACCTCTTGTTACCAGGGGGAGTATTATCAGCGTCACACTGATTGTTCCCGGACGGGACGCTATTCACGAGACACGTCTTGTTCCCCGGGGGAGTGCTATCTGCGTCTCACCGCTTGTTCGCACGGGGAGTATTATCGGCGTCACACTGCTTCTTCCCAGGGGGAGTGCTATCTGGGTCACACCGCTTGTTCCCGGGGGAGTATTATCAGCGTCACACTGCTTGTTCCCAGGGGGAGTGCTATCTGCGTCACACCACTTGTTCCCAGGGGGAGTATTATCAGCGTCACACTGCTTGTTCCCAGGGGGAGTAATATCGGCGCTACACCGCTTGTTCCCGGACGGGACGCTATTCAGGGAACACCTCTTGTTCCCAGGGGGAGGATTATCAGCATCACACTGCTTGTTCCTGGACGGGACGCTATTCACGAGACACTTCTTGTTCCCAGGGGGAGTATTATCAGCATCACACCGCTTGTTCCCGGACGGGACGCTATTCAGGGAACACGTCTTGTTCCCAGGGGGAGTGCTATCTGCGTCACACCACTTGTTCCCGGGGGACTATTATCAGCATCACACTGCTTGTTCCCCAGGGGAGTGCTATCTGCGTCTCACCGCTTGTTCGCACGGGGAGTATTATCGGCGTCACACTGCTTGTTCCCAGGGGGAATAATATCGGCGCTACACCGCTAGTTCCCGGACGGGACGCATTTCAGGGAACACCTCTTGTTCCCAGGGGGAGTTTTATCATCGTCACACCGCTTGTTCACGGACAGGACGCTATTCAGGGAACACCTCTTGTTCCCAGTGGGAGGATTATCAGCGTCACACTGCTTGTTCCCGGACGGGACGCTATACAGGGAACACCTCTTGTTACCAGGGGGAGTATTATCAGCGTCACACTGCTTGTTCCCAGGGGGAGTTTTATCCGCGCTACACCGCTTCTTCCCGGACGGGACGCTATTCACGAAACACCTCTTCTTCCCAGGGGGAGTTTTATCAGCGTCACACCGCTTGTTCCCGGGGGAGTATTATCAGCGTCACACTGCTTGTTCCCGGACGGGACGCTATACAGGGAACACCTCTTGTTACCAGGGGGAGTATTATCAGCGTCACACTGATTGTTCCCGGACGGGACGCTATTCACGAGACACCTCTTGTTCCCCGGGGGAGTGCTATCTGCGTCTCACCGCTTGTTCGCACGGGGAGTATTATCGGCGTCACACTGCTTCTTCCCAGGGGGAGTGCTATCTGCGTCACACCGCTTGTTCCCGGGGGAGTATTATCAGCGTGACACTGCTTGTTCCCAGGGGGAGTTTTATCCGCGCTACACCGCTTGTTCCCAGATGTGACGCTATTCAGGGAACACCTCTTGTTCCCAGGGGGAGTATTATCGGCGTCACACTGCTTGTTCCCAGGGGGAGTTTTATCCGCGCTACACCGCTTGTTCCCGGACGGGACGCTATTCAGGGAACACCTCTTGTTCCCAGGGGGAGGATTATCAGCATCACACTGCTTGTTCCTGGACGGGACGCTATTCACGAGACACTTCTTGTTCCCAGGGGGAGTATTATCAGCGTCACACCGCTTGTTCCCGGACGGGACGCTATATAGGGTACACCTCTTGTTCCCAGGGGGAGGATTATCAGCATCACACTGCTTGTTCCCGGACGGGACGCTATACAGGGAACACCTCTTGTTACCAGGGGGAGTATTATCAGCGTCACACTGATTGTTCCCGGACGGGACGCTATTCACGAGACACCTCTTGTTCCCCGGGGGAGTGCTATCTGCGTCTCACCGCTTGATCGCACGGGGAGTATTATCGGCGTCACACTGCTTGTTCCCAGGGGGAGTAATATCGGCGCTACACCGCTTGTTCCCGGACGGGACGCTATTCAGGGAACACCTCTTGTTCCCAGGGGGAGGATTATCAGCATCACACTGCTTGTTCCTGGACGGGACGCTATTCACGAGACACTTCTTGTTCCCAGGGGGAGTATTATCAGCATCACACCGCTTGTTCCCGGACGGGACGCTATTCAGGGAACACCTCTTGTTCCCAGGGGGAGTGCTATCTGCGTCACACCACTTGTTCCCGGGGGACTATTATCAGCATCACACTGCTTGTTCCCCAGGGGAGTGCTGTCTGCGTCTCACCGCTTGTTCGCACGGGGAGTATTATCGGCGTCACACTGCTTGTTCCCAGGGGGAATAATATCGGCGCTACACCGCTAGTTCCCGGACGGGACACTATTCAGGGAACACCTCTTGTTCCCAGGGGGAGTTTTATCAGCGTCACACCGCTTGTTCACGGACAGGACGCTATTCAGGGAACACCTCTTGTTCCCAGTGGGAGGATTATCAGCGTCACACTGCTTGTTCCCGGACGGGACGCTATACAGGGAACACCTCTTGTTACCAGGGGGAGTATTATCAGCTTCACACTGATTGTTCCCGGACGGGACGCTATTCACGAGACACCTCTTGTTCCCAGGGGGAGTTTTATCAGCATCACACCGCTTGTTCCCGGACGGGACGCTATTCAGGGAACACCTCTTGTTCCCCGGGGGAGATCTGCGTCTCACTGCTTGTTCGCACGGGGAGTATTATCGGCGTCACACTGTTTGTTCCCAGGGGGAGTTTTATCCGCGCTACACCGTTTGTTCCCGGACGGGACGCTATTCAGGGAATACCTCTTGTTCCCAGGGGGAGGATTATCAGCATCACACTGCTTGTTCCCGGACGGGACGCTATTCACGAGACACTTCTTGTTCCCAGGGGGAGTATTATCAGCGTCACACCGCTTGTTCCCGGACGGGACGCTATATAGGGTACACCTCTTGTTCCCAGGGGGAGGATTATCAGCATCACACTGCTTGTTCCCGGACGGGACGCTATACAGGGAACACCTCTTGTTACCAGGGGGAGTATTATCAGCGTCACACTGATTGTTCCCGGACGGGACGCTATTCACGAGACACCCCTTGTTACCCGGGGGAGTGCTATCTGCGTCTCACCGCTTGTTCGCACGGGGAGTATTATCGGCGTCACACTGCTTCTTCCCAGGGGGAGTGCTATCTGCGTCACACCGCTTGTTCCCGGGGGAGTATTATCAGCGTCACACTGCTTGTTCCCAGGGGGAGTAATATCGGCGCTACACCGCTTGTTCCCGGACGGGACGCTATTCAGGGAACACCTCTTGTTCCCAGGGGGAGGATTATCAGCATCACACCGCTTGTTCCCGGACGGGACGCTATTCAGGGAACACCTCTTGTTCCCAGGGGGAGTGCTATCTGCGTCACACCACTTGTTCCCGGGGGACTATTATCAGCATCACACTGCTTGTTCCCCAGGGGAGTGCTGTCTGCGTCTCACCGCTTGTTCGCACGGGGAGTATTATCGGCGTCACACTGCTTGTTCCCAGGGGGAATAATATCGGCGCTACACCGCTAGTTCCCGGACGGGACACTATACAGGGAACACCTCTTGTTCCCAGGGGGAGTTTTATCAGCGTCACACCGCTTGTTCACGGACAGGACGCTATTCAGGGAACACCTCTTGTTCCCAGTGGGAGGATTATCAGCGTCACACCGCTTGTTCCCGGACGGGACGCTATTCAGGGAACACCTCTTGTTCCCAGGGGGAGTATTATCAGCTTCACACTGATTGTTCCCGGACGGGACGCTATTCACGAGACACCTCTTGTTCCCAGGGGGAGTTTTATCAGCATCACACCGCTTGTTCCCGGACGGGACGCTATATAGGGAACACCTCTTGTTCCCAGGGGGAGGATTATCAGCATCACACTGCTTGTTCCCGGACGGGACGCTATACAGGGAACACCTCTTGTTACCAGGGGGAGTATTATCAGCGTCACACTGATTGTTCCCGGACGGGACGCTATTCACGAGACACCTCTTGTTCCCCGGGGGAGTGCTATCTGCGTCTCACCGCTTGTTCGCACGGGGAGTATTATCGGCGTCACACTGCTTCTTCCCAGGGCGAGTGCTATCTGCGTCACACCGCTTGTTCCCGGGGGAGTATTATCAGCGTGACACTGCTTGTTCCCAGGGGGAGTTTTATCCGCGCTACACCGCTTGTTCCCAGACGTGACGCTATTCAGGGAACACCTCTTGTTCCCAGGGGGAGTATTATCGGCGTCACACTGCTTGTTCCCAGGGGGAGTAATATCGGCGCTACACCGCTTGTTCCCGGACGGGACGCTATAAAGGGAACACCTCTTGTTACCAGGGGGAGTATTATCAGCGTCACACTGCTTGTTCCCGGACAGGACGCTATTCAGGGAACACCTCTTGTTCCCAGGGGGATGATTATCAGCGTCACACTGCTTGTTCCCAGGGGGAGTTTTATCCGCGCTACACCGCTTATTCCCAGACGGGACGCTATTCACGAAACACCTCTTCTTCCCAGGGGGAGTTTTATCAGCGTCACACCGCTTGTTCCCGGGGGAGTATTATCAGCGTCACACCGCTTGTTCCCGGACGGGACGCTATTCAGGGAACACCTCTTGTTCCCAAGGGGAGTATTATCAGCGTCACACTGCTTGTTCCCAGGGGGAGTTTTATCCGCGCTACACCGCTTCTTCCCGGACGGGACGCTATTCACAAAACACCTCTTCTTCCCAGGGGGAGTTTTATCAGCGTCACACCGCTTGTTCCCGGGGGAGTATTATCAGCGTCACACCACTTGTTCCCAGGGGGAGTATTATCAGCGTCACACTGCTTGTTCCCAGGGGGAGTAATATCGGCGCTACACCGATTGTTCCCGGACGGGACTCTATATACGGAAAACCTCTTGTTCCCAGGGGGAGGATTATCAGCATCACACTGCTTGTTCCCGGACGGGACGCTATAGAGGGAACACCTCTTGTTACCAGGGGGAGTATTATCAGCGTCACACTGATTGTTCCCGGACGGGACGCTATTCACGAGACACCTCTTGTTCCCCGGGGGAGTGCTATCTGCGTCTCACCGCTTGTTCGCACGGGGAGTATTATCGGCGTCACACTGCTTCTTCCCAGGGCGAGTGCTATCTGCGTCACACCGCTTGTTCCCGGGGGAGTATTATCAGCGTGACACTGCTTGTTCCCAGGGGGAGTTTTATCCGCGCTACACCGCTTGTTCCCAGACGTGACGCTATTCAGGGAATACCTCTTGTTCGCACGGGGAGTATTATCGGCGTCACACTGCTTGTTCCCTGGGGGAATAATATCGGCGCTACACCGCTAGTTCCCGGACGGGACGCTATTCAGGGAACACCTCTTGTTCCCAGGGGGAGTTTTATCAGCGTCACACCGCTTGTTCACGGACAGGACACTATTCAGGGAACACCTCTTGTTCCCAGGGGGAGGATTATCAGCATCACACTGCTTGTTCCCGGACAGGACGCTATTCAGGGAACACCTCTTGTTCCCAGGGGGAGGATTATCAGCGTCACACTGCTTGTTCCCGGACGGGACGCTATACAGGGAACACCTCTTGTTACCAGGGGGAGTATTATCAGCGTCACACTGATTGTTCCCGGACGGGACGCTATTCACGAGACACCTCTTGTTCCCCGGGGGAGTGCTATCTGCATCTCACCGCTTGTTCGCACGGGGAGTATTATCGGCGTCACACTGCTTCTTCCCAGGGGGAGTGCTATCTGCATCACACCGCTTGTTCCCGGGGGAGTATTATCAGCGTCACACCGCTTGTTCCCGGACGGGACGCTATTCAGGGAACACCTCTTGTTCCCAGGGGGAGTATTATCAGCGTCACACTGCTTGTTCCCAGGGGGAGTTTTATCCGCGCTACACCGCTTCTTCCCGGACGGGACGCTATTCACGAAACACCTCTTCTTCCCAGGGGGAGTTTTATCAGCGTCACACCGCTTGTTCCCGGGGGAGTATTATCAGCGTCACACCACTTGTTCCCAGGGGGATTATTATCAGCGTCACACTGCTTGTTCCCAGGGGGAGTAATATCGGCGCTACACCGCTTGTTACCGGACGGGACTCTATATACGGAACACCTCTTGTTCCCAGGGGGAGGATTATCAGCATCACACTGCTTGTTCCCGGAGGGGACGCTATAAAGGGAACACCTCTTGTTACCAGGGGGAGTATTATCAGCGTCACACTGATTGTTCCCGGAAGGGACGCTATTCACGAGACACCTCTTGTTCCCCGGGGGAGTGCTATCTGCGTCTCACCGCTTGTTCGCACGGGGAGTATTATCGGCGTCACACTGCTTCTTCCCAGGGCGAGTGCTATCTGCGTCACACCGCTTGTTCCCGGGGGAGTATTATCAGCGTGACACTGCTTGTTCCCAGGGGGAGTTTTATCCGCGCTACACCGCTTGTTCCCAGACGTGACGCTATTCAGGGAACACCTCTTGTTCCCAGGGGGAGTATTATCGGCGTCACACTGCTTGTTCCCAGGGGGAGTTTTATCCGCGCTACACCGCTTCTTCCCGGACGGGACGCTATTCAGGGAACACCTCTTGTTCCCAGGGGGAGTATTATCAGCGTCACACCGCTTGTTCCCGGACGGGACGCTATTCAGGGAACACCTCTTGTTCCCAGGGGGAGTGCTGTCTGCGTCACACCACTTGTTCCCGGGGGACTATTATCAGCATCACACTGCTTGTTCCCCAGGGGAGTGCTATCTGCGTCTCACCGCTTGTTCGCACGGGGAGTATTATCGGCGTCACACTGCTTGTTCCCAGGGGGAATAATATCGGCGCTACACCGCTAGTTCCCGGACGGGACGCTATTCAGGGAACACCTCTTGTTCCCAGGGGGAGTTTTATCAGGGTCACACCGCTTGTTCACGGACAGGACGCTATTCAGGGAACACCTCTTGTTCCCAGGGGGAGGATTATCAGCGTCACACTGCTTGTTCCCGGACAGGACGCTATTCAGGGAACACCTCTTGTTCCCAGGGGGAGGATTATCAGCGTCACACTGCTTGTTCCCGGACAGGACGCTATTCAGGGAACACCTCTTGTTCCCAGGGGGATGATTATCAGCGTCACACTGCTTGTTCCCAGGGGGAGTTTTATCCGCGCTACACCGCTTATTCCCAGACGGGACGCTATTCACGAAACACCTCTTCTTCCCAGGGGGAGTTTTATCAGCGTCACACCGCTTGTTCCCGGGGGAGTATTATCAGCGTCACACCGCTTGTTCCCGGACGGGACGCTATTCAGGGAACACCTCTTGTTCCCAAGGGGAGTATTATCAGCGTCACACTGCTTGTTCCCAGGGGGAGTTTTATCCGCGCTACACCGCTTCTTCCCGGACGGGACGCTATTCACAAAACACCTCTTCTTCCCAGGGGGAGTTTTATCAGCGTCACACCGCTTGTTCCCGGGGGAGTATTATCAGCGTCACACCACTTGTTCCCAGGGGGAGTATTATCAGCGTCACACTGCTTGTTCCCAGGGGGAGTAATATCGGCGCTACACCGATTGTTCCCGGACGGGACTCTATATACGGAAAACCTCTTGTTCCCAGGGGGAGGATTATCAGCATCACACTGCTTGTTCCCGGACGGGACGCTATAGAGGGAACACCTCTTGTTACCAGGGGGAGTATTATCAGCGTCACACTGATTGTTCCCGGACGGGACGCTATTCACGAGACACCTCTTGTTCCCCGGGGGAGTGCTATCTGCGTCTCACCGCTTGTTCGCACGGGGAGTATTATCGGCGTCACACTGCTTCTTCCCAGGGCGAGTGCTATCTGCGTCACACCGCTTGTTCCCGGGGGAGTATTATCAGCGTGACACTGCTTGTTCCCAGGGGGAGTTTTATCCGCGCTACACCGCTTGTTCCCAGACGTGACGCTATTCAGGGAACACCTCTTGTTCCCAGGGGGAGTATTATCGGCGTCACACTGCTTGTTCCCAGGGGGAGTTTTATCCGCGCTACACCGCTTCTTCCCGGACGGGACGCTATTCACGAAACACCTCTTCTTCCCAGGGGGAGTTTTATCAGCGTCACACCGCTTGTTCCCGGGGTCGTATTATCAGCGTCACACTGCTTGTTCCCAGGGGGAGTGCTATCTGCGTCACACCACTTGTTCCAAGGGGGAGTATTATCAGCGTCACACTGCTTGTTCCCAGGGGGAGTAATATCGGCGCTACACCGCTTGTTCCCGGACGGGACGCTATAAAGGGAACACCTCTTGTTACCAGGGGGAGTATTATCAGCGTCACACTGATTGTTCCCGGACGGGACGCTATTCACGAGACACCTCTTGTTCCCCGGGGGAGTGCTATCTGCGTCTCACCACTTGTTCGCACGGGGAGTATTATCGGCGTCACACTGCTTCTTCCCAGGGGGAGTGCTATCTGCGTCACACCGCTTGTTCCCGGGGGATTATTATCAGCGTGACACTGCTTGTTCCCAGGGGGAGTTTTATCCGTGCTACACCGCTTGTTCCCAGACGTGACGCTATTCAGGGAACACCTATTGTTCCCAGGGGGAGTATTATCGGCGTCACACTGCTTGTTCCCAGGGGGAGTTTTATCCGCGCTACACCGCTTGTTCCCGGACGGGACGCTATTCAGGGAACACCTCTTGTTCCCAGGGGGAGGATTATCAGCATCACACTGCTTGTTCCCGGATGGGACGCTATTCACGAGACACTTCTTGTTCCCAGGGGGAGTATTATCAGCGTCACACCGCTTGTTCCCGGACGGGACTCTATTCAGGGAACACCTCTTGTTCCCAGGGGGAGTGCTATCTGCGTCACACCACTTGTTCCCGGGGGACTATTATCAGCATCACACTGCTTGTTCCCCAGGGGAGTGCTATCTGCGTCTCACCGCTTGTTCGCACGGGGAGTATTATCGGCGTCACACTGCTTGTTCCCAGGGGGAATAATATCGGCCCTACACCGCTAGTTCCCGGACGGGACGCTATTCAGGGAACACCTCTTGTTCCCAGGGGGAGTTTTATCAGCGTCACACCGCTTGTTCACGGACAGGACGCTATTCAGGGAACACCTCTTGTTCCCAGGGGGAGGATTATCAGCGTCACACTGCTTGTTCCCGGACAGGACGCTATTCAGGGAACACCTCTTGTTCCCAGGGGGAGGATTATCAGCGTCACACTGCTTGTTCCCGGACGGGACGCTATACAGGGAACACCTCTTGTTACCAGGGGGAGTATTATCAGCGTCACACTGATTGTTCCCGGACGGGACGCTATTCACGAGACACCTCTTGTTCCCCGGGGGAGTGCTATCTGCGTCTCACCGCTTGTTCGCACGGGGAGTATTATCGGCATCACACTGCTTCTTCCCAGGGGGAGTGCTATCTGCGTCACACCACTTGTTCCCGGGGGAGTATTATCAGCGTCACACCGCTTGTTCCCGGGGGAGTATTATCAGCGTCACACCGCTTGTTCCCAGACGGGACGCTATTCAGGGAACACCTCTTGTTCCCAGGGGGAGTATTATCAGCGTCACACTGCTTGTTCCCAGGGGGAGTTTTATCCGCGCTACACCGCTTCTTCCCGGATGGGACGCTATTCACGAAACACCTCTTCTTCCAAGGGGGAGTTTTATCAGCGTCACACCGCTTGTTCCAGGGGGAGTATTATCAGCGTCAAACCACTTGTTCCCAGGGGGATTATTATCAGCGTCACACTGCTTGTTCCCAGGGGGAGTAATATCGGCGCTACACCGCTTGTTCCCGGACGGGACTCTATATACGGAACACCTCTTGTTCCCAGGGGGAGGATTATCAGCATCACACTGCTTGTTCCCGGACGGGACGCTATACAGGGAACACCTCTTGTTCCCCGGGGGAGTGCTATCTGCATCTCACCGCTTGTTCGCACGGGGAGTATTATCGGCGTCACACTGCTTCTTCCCAGGGCGAGTGCTATCTGCGTCACACCGCTTGTTCCCGGGGGAGTATTATCAGCGTGACACTGCTTGTTCCCAGGGGGAGTTTTATCCGCGCTACACCGCTTGTTCCCAGACGTGACGCTATTCAGGGAACACCTCTTGTTCCCAGGGGGAGTATTATCGGCGTCACACTGCTTGTTCCCAGGGGGAGTTTTATCCGCGCTACACCGCTTCTTCCCGGACGGGACGCTATTCACGAAACACATCTTCTTCCCAGGGGGAGTTTTATCAGCGTCACACCGCTTGTTCCCGGGGGAGTATTATCAGCGTCACACTGCTTGTTCCCAGGGGGAGTGCTATCTGCGTCACACCACTTGTTCCCAGGGGGAGTATTATCAGCGTCACACTGCTTGTTCCCAGGGGGAGTAATATCGGCGCTACACCGCTTGTTCCCGGACGGGACGCTATATAGGGAACACCTCTTGTTCCCAGGGGGAGGATTATCAGCATCACACTGATTGTTCCCGGACGGGTTGCTATTCACGAGACACCTCTTGTTCCCCGGGGGAGTGCTATCTGCGTCTCACCGCTTGTTCGCACGGGGAGTATTATCGGCGTCACACTGCTTCTTCCCAGTGGGAGTGCTATCTGCGTCACACCGCTTGTTCCCGGGGGACTATTATCAGCGTGACACTGCTTGTTCCCAGGGGGAGTTTTATCCGCGCTACACCGCTTGTTCCCAGACGTGACGCTATTCAGGGAACACCTCTTGTTCCCAGGGGGAGTATTATCGGCGTCACACTGCTTGTTCCCAGGGGGAGTTTTATCCGCGCTACACCGCTTCTTCCCGGACGGGACGCTATTCAGGGAACACCTCTTGTTCCCAGGGGGAGTTTTATCAGGGTCACACCGCTTGTTGACGGACAGGACGCTATTCAGGGAACACCTCTTGTTCCCAGGGGGAGGATTATCAGCGTCACACTGCTTGTTCCCGGACAGGACGCTATTCAGGGAACACCTCTTGTTCCCAGGGGGAGGATTATCAGCGTCACACTGCTTGTTCCCGGACAGGACGCTATTCAAAGGAACACCTCTTGTTCCCAGGGGGAGGATTATCAGCGTCACACTGATTGTTCCCGGACGAGACGCTATTCACGAGACACCTCTTGTTCCCCGGGGGAGTGCTATCTGCGTCTCACCGCTTGTTCGCACGGGGAGTATTATCGGCATCACACTGCTTCTTCCCAGGGGGAGTGCTATCTGCGTCACACCGCTTGTTCCCGGGGGAGTATTATCAGCGTGACACTGCTTGTTCCCAGGGGGAGTTTTATCCGCGCTACACCGCTTGTTCCCAGACGTGACGCTATTCAGGGAACACCTCTTGTTCCCAGGGGGAGTATTATCGGCGTCACACTGCTTGTTCCCAGGGGGAGTTTTATCCGCGCTACACCGCTTCTTCCCGGACGGGACGCTATTCACGAAACACCGCTTCTTCCCAGGGGGAGTTTTATCAGCGTCACACCGCTTGTTCCCGGGGGAGTATTATCAGCGTCACACCACTTGTTCCCAGGGGGAGTATTATAAGCGTCACACTGCTTGTTCCCAGGGGGAGTAATATCGGCGCTACACCGCTTGTTCCCGGACGGGACGCTATTCAGGGAACACCTCTTGTTCCCAGGGGGAGGATTATCAGCATCACTCTGCTTGTTCCCGGACGGGACGCTATTCACGAGACACTTCTTGTTCCCAGGGGGAGTATTATCAGCGTCACACCGCTTGTTCCCGGACGGGACGCTATTCAGGGAACACCTTTTGTTCCCAGGGGGAGTGCTATCTGCGTCACAACACTTGTTCCCGGGGGACTATTATCAGCATCACACTGCTTGTTCCCCAGGGGAGTGCTATCTGCGTCTCACCGCTTGTTCGCACGGGGAGTATTATCGGCGTCACACTGCTTGTTCCCAGGGGGAATAATATCGGCGCTACACCGCTAGTTCCCGGACGGGACGCTATTCAGGGAACACCTCTTGTTCCCAGGGGGAGTTTTATCAGCGTCACACCGCTTGTTCACGGACAGGACGCTATTCAGGGAACACCTCTTGTTCCCAGGGGGAGGATTATCAGCGTCACACTGCTTGTTCCCGGACGGGACGCTATACAGGGAACACCTCTTGTTACCAGGGGGAGTATTATCAGCTTCACACTGATTGTTCCCAGACGGGACGCTATTCACGAGACACCTCTTGTTCCCAGGGGCAGTTTTATCAGCATCACACCGCTTGTTCCCGGACGGGACGCTATTCAGGGAACACCTCTTGTTCCCCAGGGGAGTGCTATCTGCCTAACACCACTTGTTCCAGGGGGAGTATTATCAGCATCACACTGCTTGTTCCCAGGGGGAGTTTTATCCACGCTACACCGCTTGCTCCCAGACGTGACGCTATTCAGGGAACACCTCTTGTTCCCAGGGGGAGTATTATCGGCGTCACACTGCTTGTTCCCAGGGGGAGTTTTATACACGCTACACCGCTTGTTCCCGGACGGGACGCTATTCAGGGAACACCTCTTGTTCCCCGGGGGAGATCTGCGTCTCACCGCTTGTTCGCACGGGGAGTATTATCGGCGTCACACTGCTTGTTCCCAGGGGGAGTGCTATCTTCGTCACACCGCTTGTTCCCGGGGGAGTATTATCAGCGTGACACTGCTTGCTCCCAGGGGGAGTTTTATCCGCGCTACACTGCTTATTCCCAGACGGGACGCTATTCACGAAACACCTCTTCTTCCCAGGGGGAGTATTATCAGCGTCACACTGCTTGTTCCCAGGGGGAGTTTTATCCGCGCTACACCGCTTCTTCCCGGACGGGACGCTATTCACGAAACACCTCTTCTTCCCAGGGGGAGTTTTATCAGCATCACACCGCTTGTTCCCGGGGGAGTATTATCAGCGTCACACCACTTGTTCCCAGGGGGAGTATTATCAGCGTCACACTGCTTGTTCCCAGGGGGAGTAATGTCGGCGCTACACCGCTTGTTCCCGGACGGGACGCTATATAGGGAACACCTCTTGTTCCCAGGGGGAGGATTATCAGCATCACACTGCTTGTTCCCGGACGGGACGCTATACAGGGAACACCTCTTGTTACCAGGGGGAGTATTATCAGCGTCACACTGATTGTTCCCGGACGGGACGCTATTCACGAGACACCTCTTGTTCCCCGGGGGAGTGCTATCTGCGTCTCACCGCTTGTTCGCACGGGGAGTATTATCGGCGTCACACTGCTTCTTCCCAGGGGGAGTGCTATCTGCGTCACACCGCTTGTTCCCGGGGGACTATTATCAGCGTGACACTGCTTGTTCCCAGGGGGAGTTTTATCCGCGCTACACCGCTTGTTCCCAGACGTGACGCTATTCAGGGAACACCTCTTGTTCCCAGGGGGAGTATTATCGGCGTCACACTGCTTGTTCCCAGGGGGAGTTTTATCCGCGCTACACCGCTTCTTCCCGGACGGGACGCTATTGAGGGAACACCTCTTGTTCCCAGGGGGAGGATTATCAGCATCACATTGCTTGTTCCCGGACGGGACGCTATTCACGAGACACTTCTTGTTCCCAGGGGGAGTATTATCAGTGTCACACCGCTTGTTCCCGGACGGGACGCTATTCAGGGAACACCTCTTGTTCCCAGGGGGAGTGCTATCTGCGTCACACCACTTGTTCCCGGGGGACTATTATCAGCATCACACTGCTTGTTCCCCAGGGGAGTGCTATCTGCGTCTCACCGCTTGTTCGCACGGGGAGTATTATCGGCGTCACACTGCTTGTTCCCAGGGGGAATAATATCGGCGCTACACCGCTAGTTCCCGGACGGGACGCTATTCAGGGAACACCTCTTGTTCCCAGGGGGAGTTTTATCAGGGTCACACCGCTTGTTCACGGAGAGGACGCTATTCAGGGAACACCTCTTGTTCCCAGGGGGAGGATTATCAGCGTCACACTGCTTGTTCCCGGACAGGACGCTATTCAGGGAACGCCTCTTGTTCCCAGGGGGAGTGCTATCTGCGTCACACCATTTGTTCCCGGGGGACTATTATCAGCATCACACTGCTTGTTCCCCAGGGGAGTGCTATCTGCGTCTCACCGCTTGTTCGCACGGGGAGTATTATCGGCGTCACACTGCTTGTTCCCAGGGGGATATAATATCGGCGCTACACCGCTAGTTCCCGGACGGGACGCTATTCAGGGAACACCTCTTGTTCCCAGGGGGAGTTTTATCAGCGTCACACCGCTTGTTCACGGACAGGACGCTATTCAGGGAACACCTCTTGTTCCCAGGGGGAGGATTATCAGCGTCACACTGCTTGTTCCCGGACGGGACGCTATACAGGGAACACCTCTTGTTCCCAGGGGGAGTTTTATCAGCATCACACCGCTTGTTCCCGGACGGGACGCTATTCAGGGAACACCTCTTGTTCCCCGGGGGAGATCTGCGTCTCACCGCTTGTTCGCACGGGGAGTATTATCGGCGTCACACTGCTTGTTCCCAGGGGGAGTGCTATCTTCGTCACACCGCTTGTTCCCGGGGGAGTATTATCAGCGTCACACCACTTGTTCCCGGGGGAGTATTATCAGCGTCACACCGCTTGTTCCCGGGGGAGTATTATCAGCGTCACACCGCTTGTTCCCGGACGGGACGCTATTCAGGGAACACCTCTTGTTCCCAGGGGGAGTATTATCAGCGTCACACTGCTTGTTCCCAGGGGGAGTTTTATCCGCGCTACACCGCTTCTTCCCGGACGGGACGCTATTCACGAAACACCTCTTCTTCCAAGGGGGAGTTTTATCAGCGTCACACCACTTGTTCCCGGGGGACTATTATCAGCATCACACTGCTTGTTCCCCAGGGGAGTGCTATCTGCGTCTCACCGCTTGTTCGCACGGGGAGTATTATCGGCGTCACACTGCTTGTTCCCAGGGGGAATAATATCGGCGCTACACCGCTAGTTCCCGGACGGGACGCTATTCAGGGAACACCTCTTGTTCCCAGGGGGAGTTTTATCAGGGTCACACCGCTTGTTCACGGAGAGGACGCTATTCAGGGAACACCTCTTGTTCCCAGGGGGAGGATTATCAGCGTCACACTGCTTGTTCCCGGACAGGACGCTATTCAGGGAACGCCTCTTGTTCCCAGGGGGAGTGCTATCTGCGTCACACCATTTGTTCCCGGGGGACTATTATCAGCATCACACTGCTTGTTCCCCAGGGGAGTGCTATCTGCGTCTCACCGCTTGTTCGCACGGGGAGTATTATCGGCGTCACACTGCTTGTTCCCAGGGGGAATAATATCGGCGCTACACCGCTAGTTCCCGGACGGGACGCTATTCAGGGAACACCTCTTGTTCCCAGGGGGAGTTTTATCAGCGTCACACCGCTTGTTCACGGACAGGACGCTATTCAGGGAACACCTCTTGTTCCCAGGGGGAGGATTATCAGCGTCACACTGCTTGTTCCCGGACGGGACGCTATACAGGGAACACCTCTTGTTACCAGGGGGAGTATTATCAGCTTCACACTGATTGTTCCCGGACGGGACGCTATTCACGAGACACCTCTTGTTCCCAGGGGGAGTTTTATCAGCATCACACCGCTTGTTCCCGGACGGGACGCTATTCAGGGAACACCTCTTGTTCCCCGGGGGAGATCTGCGTCTCACCGCTTGTTCGCACGGGGAGTATTATCGGCGTCACACTGCTTGTTCCCAGGGGGAGTGCTATCTTCGTCACACCGCTTGTTCCCGGGGGAGTATTATCAGCGTCACACCACTTGTTCCCGGGGGAGTATTATCAGCGTCACACCGCTTGTTCCCGGGGGAGTATTATCAGCGTCACACCGCTTGTTCCCGGACGGGACGCTATTCAGGGAACACCTCTTGTTCCCAGGGGGAGTATTATCAGCGTCACACTGCTTGTTCCCAGGGGGAGTTTTATCCGCGCTACACCGCTTCTTCCCGGACGGGACGCTATTCACGAAACACCTCTTCTTCCAAGGGGGAGTTTTATCAGCGTCACACCGCTTGTTCCCGGGGGAGTATTATCAGCGTCACACCGCTTGTTCCCGGACAGGACGCTATTCAGGGAACACCTCTTGTTCCAGGGGGAGTATTATCAGCGTCAAACCACTTGTTCCCAGGGGGATTATTATCAGCGTCACACTGCTTGTTCCCAGGGGGAGTAATATCGGCGCTACACCGCTTGTTCCCGGACGGGACTCTATATACGGAACACCTCTTGTTCCCAGGGGGAGGATTATCAGCATCACACTGCTTGTTCCCGGACGGGACGCTATACAGGGAACACCTCTTGTTCCCCGGGGGAGTGCTATCTGCATCTCACCGCTTGTTCGCACGGGGAGTATTATCGGCGTCACACTGCTTCTTCCCAGGGCGAGTGCTATCTGCGTCACACCGCTTGTTCCCGGGGGAGTATTATCAGCGTGACACTGCTTGTTCCCAGGGGGAGTTTTATCCGCGCTACACCGCTTGTTCCCAGACGTGACGCTATTCAGGGAACACCTCTTGTTCCCAGGGGGAGTATTATCGGCGTCACACTGCTTGTTCCCAGGGGGAGTTTTATCCGCGCTACACCGCTTCTTCACGGACGGGACGCTATTCACGAAACACATCTTCTTCCCAGGGGGAGTTTTATCAGCGTCACACCGCTTGTTCCCGGGGGAGTATTATCAGCGTCACACTGCTTGTTCCCAGGGGGAGTGCTATCTGCGTCACACCACTTGTTCCCAGGGGGAGTATTATCAGCGTCACACTGCTTGTTCCCAGGGGGAGTAATATCGGCGCTACACCGCTTGTTCCCGGACGGGACGCTATATAGGGAACACCTCTTGTTCCCAGGGGGAGGATTATCAGCGTCACACTGCTTGTTCCCGGACAGGACGCTATTCAGGGAACACCTCTTGTTCCCAGGGGGAGGATTATCAGCGTCACACTGCTTGTTCCCGGACAGGACGCTATTCAAAGGAACACCTCTTGTTCCCAGGGGGAGGATTATCAGCGTCACACTGATTGTTCCCGGACGAGACGCTATTCACGAGACACCTCTTGTTCCCCGGGGGAGTGCTATCTGCGTCTCACCGCTTGTTCGCACGGGGAGTATTATCGGCATCACACTGCTTCTTCCCAGGGGGAGTGCTATCTGCGTCACACCGCTTGTTCCCGGGGGAGTATTATCAGCGTGACACTGCTTGTTCCCAGGGGGAGTTTTATCCGCGCTACACCGCTTGTTCCCAGACGTGACGCTATTCAGGGAACACCTCTTGTTCCCAGGGGGAGTATTATCGGCGTCACACTGCTTGTTCCCAGGGGGAGTTTTATCCGCGCTACACCGCTTCTTCCCGGACGGGACGCTATTCACGAAACACCGCTTCTTCCCAGGGGGAGTTTTATCAGCGTCACACCGCTTGTTCCCGGGGGAGTATTATCAGCGTCACACCACTTGTTCCCAGGGGGAGTATTATAAGCGTCACACTGCTTGTTCCCAGGGGGAGTAATATCGGCGCTACACCGCTTGTTCCCGGACGGGACGCTATTCAGGGAACACCTCTTGTTCCCAGGGGGAGGATTATCAGCATCACTCTGCTTGTTCCCGGACGGGACGCTATTCACGAGACACTTCTTGTTCCCAGGGGGAGTATTATCAGCGTCACACCGCTTGTTCCCGGACGGGACGCTATTCAGGGAACACCTTTTGTTCCCAGGGGGAGTGCTATCTGCGTCACAACACTTGTTCCCGGGGGACTATTATCAGCATCACACTGCTTGTTCCCCAGGGGAGTGCTATCTGCGTCTCACCGCTTGTTCGCACGGGGAGTATTATCGGCGTCACACTGCTTGTTCCCAGGGGGAATAATATCGGCGCTACACCGCTAGTTCCCGGACGGGACGCTATTCAGGGAACACCTCTTGTTCCCAGGGGGAGTTTTATCAGCGTCACACCGCTTGTTCACGGACAGGACGCTATTCAGGGAACACCTCTTGTTCCCAGGGGGAGGATTATCAGCGTCACACTGCTTGTTCCCGGACGGGACGCTATACAGGGAACACCTCTTGTTACCAGGGGGAGTATTATCAGCTTCACACTGATTGTTCCCAGACGGGACGCTATTCACGAGACACCTCTTGTTCCCAGGGGCAGTTTTATCAGCATCACACCGCTTGTTCCCGGACGGGACGCTATTCAGGGAACACCTCTTGTTCCCCGGGGGAGATCTGCGTCTCACCGCTTGTTCGCACGGGGAGTATTATCGGCGTCACACTGCTTGTTCCCAGGGGGAGTGCTATCTTCGTCACACCGCTTGTTCCCGGGGGAGTATTATCAGCGTGACACTGCTTGTTCCCAGGGGGAGTTTTATCCGCGCTACACCGCTTCTTCCCGGACGGGACGCTATTCACGAAACACCTCTTCTTCCCAGGGGGAGTTTTATCAGCGTCACACCGCTTGTTCCCGGGGGAGTATTATCAGCGTCACACTGCTTGTTCCCAGGGGGAGTGCTATCTGCGTCACACCACTTGTTCCCAGGGGGAGTATTATCAGCGTCACACTGCTTGTTCCCAGGGGGAATAATATCGGCGCTACACCGCTAGTTCCCGGACGGGACGCTATTCAGGGAACACCTCTTGTTCCCAGGGGGAGTTTTATCAGCGTCACACCGCTTGTTCACGGACAGGACGCTATTCAGGGAACACCTCTTGTTCCCAGGGGGAGGATTATCAGCGTCACACTGCTTGTTCCCGGACGGGACGCTATACAGGGAACACCTCTTGTTACCAGGGGGAGTATTATCAGCTTCACACTGATTGTTCCCAGACGGGACGCTATTCACGAGACACCTCTTGTTCCCAGGGGGAGTTTTATCAGCGTCACACCGCTTGTTCACGGACAGGACGCTATTCAGGGAACACCTCTTGTTCCCAGGGGGAGTATTATCAGCGTCACACTGCTTGTTCCCAGGGGGAGTAATATCGGCGCTACACCGCTTGTTCCCGGACGGGACGCTATATAGGGAACACCTCTTGTTCCCAGGGGGAGGATTATCAGCATCACACTGCTTGTTCCCGGACGGGACGCTATACAGGGAACACCTCTTGTTACCAGGGGGAGTATTATCAGCGTCACACTGATTGTTCCCGGACGGGACGCTATTCACGAGACACCTCTTGTTCCCCGGGGGAGTGCTATCTGCGTCTCACCGCTTGTTCGCACGGGGAGTATTATCGGCGTCACACTGCTTCTTCCCAGGGGGAGTGCTATTTGCGTCACACCGCTTGTTCCCGGGGGAGTATTATCAGCGTGACACTGCTTGTTCCCAGGGGGAGTTTTATCCGCGCTACACCGCTTGTTCCCAGACGTGACACTATTCAGGGAACACCTCTTGTTCCCAGGGGGAGTATTATCGGCGTCACACTGCTTGTTCCCAGGGGGAGTTTTATCCGCGCTACACCGCTTCTTCCCGGACGGGACGCTATTCACGAAACACCTCTTCTTCCCAGGGGGAGTTTTATCAGCGTCACACCGCTTGTTCCCGGGGGAGTATTATCAGCGTCACACTGCTTGTTCCCAGGGGGAGTGCTATCTGCGTCACACCACTTGTTCCCAGGGGGAGTATTATCAGCGTCACACTGCTTGTTCCCAGGGGGAGTAATATCGGCGCTACACCGCTTGTTCCCGGACGGGACGCTATTCAGGGAACACCTCTTGTTCCCAGGGGGAGTTTTATCAGCGTCACACCGCTTGTTCACGGACAGGACGCTATTCAGGGAACACCTCTTGTTCCCAGGGGGAGGATTATCAGCGTCACACTGCTTGTTCCCGGACGGGACGCTATACAGGGAACACCTCTTGTTACCAGGGGGAGTATTATCAGCTTCACACTGATTGTTCCCAGACGGGACGCTATTCACGAGACACCTCTTGTTCCCAGGGGGAGTTTTATCAGCGTCACACCGCTTGTTCACGGACAGGACGCTATTCAGGGAACACCTCTTGTTCCCAGGGGGAGGATTATCAGCGTCACACTGCTTGTTCCCGGACGGGACGCTATACAGGGAACACCTCTTGTTACCAGGGGGAGTATTATCAGCTTCACACTGATTGTTCCCAGACGGGACGCTATTCACGAGACACCTCTTGTTCCCAGGGGGAGTTTTATCAGCGTCACACCGCTTGTTCACGGACAGGACGCTATTCAGGGAACACCTCTTGTTCCCAGGGGGAGGATTATCAGCGTCACACTGCTTGTTCCCGGACGGGACGCTATACAGGGAACACCTCTTGTTACCAGGGGGAGTATTATCAGCTTCACACTGATTGTTCCCGGACGGGACGCTATTCACGAGACACCTCTTGTTCCCAGGGGGAGTTTTATCAGCATCACACCGCTTGTTCCCGGACGGGACGCTATTCAGGGAACACCTCTTGTTCCCCGGGGGAGATCTGCGTCTCACCGCTTGTTCGCACAGGGAGTATTATCGGCGTCACACTGCTTGTTCCCAGGGGGAGTGCTATCTTCGTCACACCGCTTGTTCCCGGGGGAGTATTATCAGCGTGACACTGCTTGTTCCCAGGGGGAGTTTTATCCGCGCTACACCGCTTATTCCCAGACGGGACGCTATTCACGAAACACCTCTTCTTCCCAGGGGGAGTTTTATCAGCGTCACACCGCTTGTTCCCGGGGGAGTATTATCAGCGTCACACCGCTTGTTCCCGGACAGGACGCTATTCAGGGAACACCTCTTGTTCCCAGGGGGAGTATTATCAGCGTCACACTGCTTGTTCCCAGGGGGAGTTTTATCCGCGCTACACCGCTTCTTCCCGGACGGGACGCTATTCACGAAACACCTCTTCTTCCCAGGGGGAGTTTTATCAGCGTCACACCGCTTGTTCCCGGGGGAGTATTATCAGCGTCACACCACTTGTTCCCAGGGGGAGTATTATCAGCATCACACTGCTTGTTCCCAGGGGGAGTAATATCGGCGCTACACCGCTTGTTCCCGGACGGGACGCTATATAGGGAACACCTCTTGTTCCCAGGGGGAGGATTATCAGCATCACACTGCTTGTTCCCGGACGGGACGCTATACAGGGAACACCTCTTGTTACCAGGGGGAGTATTATCAGCGTCACACTGATTGTTCCCGGACGGGACGCTATTCACGAGACACCTCTTGTTCCCCGGGGGAGTGCTATCTGCGTCTCACCGCTTGTTCGCACGGGGAGTATTATCGGCGTCACACTGCTTCTTCCCAGGGGGAGTGCTATTTGCGTCACACCGCTTGTTCCCGGGGGAGTATTATCAGCGTGACACTGCTTGTTCCCAGGGGGAGTTTTATCCGCGCTACACCGCTTGTTCCCAGACGTGACACTATTCAGGGAACACCTCTTGTTCCCAGGGGGAGTATTATCGGCGTCACACTGCTTGTTCCCAGGGGGAGTTTTATCCGCGCTACACCGCTTCTTCCCGGACGGGACGCTATTCACGAAACACCTCTTCTTCCCAGGGGGAGTTTTATCAGCGTCACACCGCTTGTTCCCGGGGGAGTATTATCAGCGTCACACTGCTTGTTCCCAGGGGGAGTGCTATCTGCGTCACACCACTTGTTCCCAGGGGGAGTATTATCAGCGTCACACTGCTTGTTCCCAGGGGGAGTAATATCGGCGCTACACCGCTTGTTCCCGGACGGGACGCTATTCAGGGAACACCTCTTGTTCCCAGGGGGAGGATTATCAGCATCACACTGCTTGTTCCCGGACGGGACGCTATACAGGGAACACCTCTTGTTACCAGGGGGAGTATTATCAGCGTCACACTGCTTGTTCTCGGACGGGACGCTATACAGGGAACACCTCTTGTTACCAGGGGGAGTATTATCAGCGTCACACTGATTGTTCCCAGACGGGACGCTATTCACGAGACACCTCTTGTTCCCAGGGGCAGTTTTATCAGCATCACACCGCTTGTTCCCGGACGGGACGCTATTCAGGGAACACCTCTTGTTCCCAGGGGGAGTGCTATCTGCGTCACACCACTTGTTCCCGGGGGACTATTATCAGCATCACACTGCTTGTTCCCCGGGGGAGTGCTATCTGCGTCTCACCGCTTGTTCGCACGGGGAGTATTATCGGCGTCACACTGCTTGTTCCCAGGGGGAGTAATATCGGTGTCACACCGCTTGTTCCCGGACGGGACGCTATTCAGGGAACACCTCTTGTTCCCCAGGGGTGTGCTATCTGCGTCACACCACTTGTTCCCGGGGGACTATTATCAGCATCACACTGCTTTTTCCCCGGGAGAGTGCTATCTGCGTCTCACCGCTTGTTCGCACGGGGAGTATTATCGGCGTCACACTGCTTGTTCCCAGGGGGAGTAATATCGGCGCTACACCGCTTGTTCCCGGACTGGACGCTATTCAGGGAACACCTCTTGTTCCCAGGGGGAGGATTATCAGCATCACACTGCTGGTTCCCAGACGGGACGCTATTCACGAGACACCTCTTGTTCCCAGGGGGAGTATTATCAGCGTCACACTGATTGTTCCCAGACGGGACGCTATTCACGAGACACCTCTTGTTCCCAGGGGCAGTTTTATCAGGATCACACCGCTTGTTCCCGGACGGGACGCTATTCAGGGAACACCTCTTGTTCCCAGGGGGAGTATTATCAGCGTCACACTGCTTGTTCCCGGACGGGACGCTATAAAGGGAACACCTCTTGTTCCCAGGGGGAGTGCTAGCTGTGTCACACCACTTGTTCCCGAGGGACTATTATCAGCATCACACTGCTTGTTCCCAGGACGGGACGCTATTCACGAGACACCTCTTGTTCCCAGGGGGAGTTTTATCAGCATCACACCGCTTGTTCCCCAGGGGAGTGCTATCTGCGTTACACCGCTTGTTCATGCTTGGCTTTTCAGCTGGTCTCGCAGAAGAACTGTCCAGGAGCCTTAGCTGGAGGAGAAAGTGGCAGACGTGGACCCGAGCAGCTTGGGCATCCTTCTAAGCAGATGTGAGCATTCCTCTGCTTTCTGGCTGCCGCATAATTGGCTGAGAGTAAGTGGTGAGTGCTTTTGAATTCCTCATTTGTACTCGCTGTAGTAGTCTTCACAGGCCGTGTGCTTCGTCGTTTGGTACGGGCCTCTGTGGGGATTAGGTTGAGGAAGGGACCAGAGTTCTTCTGTGCACAGTGACTATGTCGGGTGCTGTTGGAAGGGGTGATTTTTGGTTGTAATACTAAAGGTGTAATGGTGGGAGGGCAGAGGGGGAGCCCTGTCGTGTGGGAGAGGCAAAAAGAAGAGATTACACGATGTTGCCTACTGAGATGGTAACTTCCTTGTTTTTTCCCCTCGTGCTGGGTTTAGTACCAAGGGAGAAGTCGTTATGCGTCAGTCTACTGCCCTCATGCGATGGAAAGTGAGAGTGACGAGATTGCAAGCGTTGTTAATGCCATGCAAAAGCTGTCCATCTGGGAGTGAGATAAGTGTCTATTTTGGTGATTGCTATAGTCACGGGCCTCCTTGCTCCTGGTAGGGATGTCCTGTTAGCTGAGGGCTGGGTTTGTAAGAAAATGTTTGTGACTGGCTGTGGTTACGAGGAAAATAAGGTCCCCATTTTCTGTGGCTGATGATCTCTCTGGTCAGAAGCAGTGTGTCCTCCGCAGCAGAAGGTTGCATCTAGTAGGATGACTCCAGGTGGTAAGTTGCTTGCCTTCCTCCCATGTTTTTTTCTCTCTCTCTTCTCTAGTGTGTTGGCCAACAAACACACACTGTATCTCTCTCTCTCTGTGTCCTTGCCTTTCCTTGTGCTGTTTCCCTTTGTAGGACATGGGCAGACCTGTTAAGATTTGCATCCTCACAGGCTATGTCTTGGGAGCCATGGAGGAGGAGGAGGGGACGAAAATCATGCAGGGAAGTGGGTGCAAGAGTGGAGCGGTGGCTGTAGGTGTTAACTCAGTTTCTGTACATTGAGTGGGGCTCATGTACATAGGACGGAAGAGGTCGGCAGGGACGGGGGCAAGCTTTGAAGCACCAATAGAGCTTTTTGTAGTGATGGTTCCTGCTTGGTTTTTGCAGCTGCTCTTGCAGAGGAATTGTCCAGGAGCCCCAACGGGAGGAGAAACTGGCAGAGATGTACCTGAGCAGCTTGGGCATCCTTCTAAGCAGATGTGAGCATTCCTCAGCTTTCTGGCTGCCGCATAACTGGCTGTGAGTCCTTTGAATTCCTCATCCGTACTTGCTGTAGTATTCTTCACAGGCCGTGTGCGTCCTCATTGGGTACTGTTAGAGGGGAAAAGACTGAAAGGCAAAGGAGGAGTGTGATATAAGATAAGAGTCCCTTATGCTTTCTGTCTCCCTTGGTTTGGCCTCCCTGTCCAGAATCTGTCATCTGGTAGGATCCCTCCCCTGGCAGAGAGGACCCCTCCCACCCTGAATCATGAGGAGTCAATCAGTAAAGGTAAAATCAAATGAAGTGTATTGAAAGGTTTATAACAAAGTGTGGGACAAATAAGAAGGGGAATAAACCACAAAATTGTGCAATACAGTGATTACATCCAAACTCAACCCTATAAACAGATACACAAAAACCTTCTTCACAGATCAAAGTGATGGCAGGTGCTTGGGACCTCAATCCTCTGGCTAATGGCAAGCCTTTGGAGAGGAGCTTCAAGGAGTCTCTTGATGTTCATTTGGGATCACAGGAAAAGTAGATGATGCGTTCAGGAAAACAGATGACAAAGGTACGTGTGTATTGTATCTTCTTCTCCCTTTCTTTGCAGATGAGGAAGCTGTTGGAGGAAAATCCCCAGCCCTTCTATCACTAGGATGGATAGATGCCTGCAGGTAAGACCCATGACCCGTGACCGTCCCTGGCTGCCACCCAGATGGATAGCCCTGAGGCTGTGTTCAGGGCAGCCTTTATACATTTGTCTGGGAAACCCCTTAGGAAAGCTGGTTCTGACTGGAAGTTGTTTACAACTCCAGGAGAACTAAAAGAGTGGGAAACTTAACCTATAGCTCATGTGAGGACAAAACTCCATTTTGAAAACAATATGGATTCCTATAATATGAAAGTGAACCCTACCTAACAATCGGATCCTTGGAGATGTTATAGCAGCTCCAAATAACATTGAACTATCAAAATATCAAACCATTAACCCTAGAGCATTAATATCAAAAGGTTCCACCTTCTTTTTCTTTCTTTTACGCTTCAATCGGTACAGGCTAACGTTAAGACCTATTACATAGACTATCAAAATACCTTGACTAATTAACAAAACCACAATTGGGTGTAAAAGGATGTATCACGCTGACCTTATGTTTCCCAGCAGTAGGTAGGGGAGGTCTCATCCCTAAATCTTTTTGAGATACGTTTTATCTGTGAGACAGAATGTTGAGCTGAGAAGAGTTTTTTGCCCTTCAATCTTCAGGCTATCTAGGTATTGAGCCATCTTCTGGTGATGTAGAAGCTTGCTAATGGCTTCTACATTTGCCCCAATATTAATTGGTGTTAACACATCATACTGTTTATATACACCATACAAGTTATCAGTATACACATTATGTACTGTTATATTGATGTCACAACCAGTAAGCTGCATAGCTTGACATATACATACGTTTGCTATCCCTAGTTTCTTCAAGTGATTGCTCATGTGTCTTCAACAGTAGGTGTGCGTGCTCGCCATGGGCACTGGTGCTGGAAGTTTTTTAGCAGTACCCACGGGGAGAGTGCTGCTGCGACCCTTGGAGTGGCGCCTCTATAGCCATGTGCTCCCCCCCACCCTCAGTTTCTCCTTGCCGCCAGTGAGGGTGTGTCGGAACTCCTTGCTCCAGCTTTCCTTGCTGCAGCTTGTCCCAGAACTTGTTGTTCGTGTTAGTAGTACCTGTCTTAGTTAGCGTTCGGGCCGGGGCACACCCCATGCTCCAGGGTTTAAATCATGCGACTCCTATAGGCGTTTGATGCCCAGAAGTGACCCACACGTCGATGGTCTCTGCTGATTGGGCAAATCCCACATAAGTGACTGCTGCAAAATCTGCGGGTCCTTCAAGCCCAGAACCAAAAAAGAAAGAGACATTAGACTTCGGGCCTGTCTCAGTGAGTCAGCACTGGGTCTGACCCCGGTGTGCCGAGCAGATTCGGCACTGAGCATCTCGTCTTTGGTGTGCAGCGATCCCCTGGCACCTTCCGGTGGCAGGCACTGCTCCCCCTCAAAGAAACAGAGAAAGGCACCGTCTTTTCAGCCAGAGCCGGCTCTAGGCACCAGCAAACCAAGCACATGCTTGGGGCGGCACATTTTCAGGGGTGGCATTCTGGCCATCCTTTGTTTATTTTCATTTTTTTTGGTTGGAGTGGCAAAAGCCTAGAGCTGGCCCTGGCGGCAGCAGCAGCGTGTCGTGCGCGGTGGGCACCCTGGGGCTGCTGTGGTTCGCCGGCCACGGACCATGCAGTCGGGGAGCAGTGCCTGCACCTTGTGGGCTCTGAGCGTGGGACACTCAGGCTGGGGGCTGCCCCGCATGGTGCACGGAGCTGCCTGTAGGTGCCGCAGGGTGGCTGCCCCCCAGCGCCACAGGTGGGGCTGGGCGAAGGGCCTGAGTTGCCCAGGGGCCGCGGCAGGATGCGTAGGAGCAGTAGCAGGGCCAGACAGGGGACCGGTGCCCGGGGTGCTGCTGTGTGGGGCCTGCGTCCCACTATCTGGGGCGCTGCTCCCTCTGAGGCTGCCCTGCCCTGGTTCCTCAGCCCCCTGCCGGGGCGGTCCCCCCGGCTGTGCCCTCCCGAGTCCTGGCAGCCCCAGCTGGAGGGATCCTGTGGTGAGGCGCAGCCTGGGAGCCCTGCTGCTTACCCCGACCCTGCCAGTGCCGGATCAGCTGGAGGTGAGGGGGGAGTGGGTGGAGTCAGCACTGGTGTGGGGGGAGTCCAGGGATGGGGTGGGGAGCACCCAAAATTATTTTTGCATTGGGCAGCAAAAAACTTAGAGCTGGTCCTGTTCTCAGTGGCGTCGAGAGAGAGAAAAGGGGAGAGGCTAGACCAATGTCGGGCGGCCCTAGTTCCGTCACCGGGCTCCAGAGCTCTGTTGAGCGGAGCAGCCCAGTCGTGTCGATGCAGGCCTCTCCAGATGCCCGGATGCCTTCGACGCTGGAGGACTTCCAGGTGACCTGAAACATTATGACTCTGCAGGTGCCCGGGGCACCACTGGTACCAGGGCCCCGTTCTGGAGGTAAGCTGCTGCTGGGCTCTAGGCAGTCAACCCCGACTGGATGCAGATCCAGGTCAGGGGACTGGTCTGGGGCCCGCTTGCCACTCAGCGTCCTGTCTGGACACAGTCTGCAGCCTCGGCTGTCGTCGCCAGCTTGGTTGTCTGGTCGGGTGCTGTTGGATTGGAGTTCCAGACACTGCTCCATGCAGAGCAGAGAGTATCAACGGGACAGGCACAGGCGGCCTAAATGGTCCCATTCTAGTTGGAGCTACCAGCTCTGTGTTGTCGCAGTGTCTCGAGAAGCAGTAGCTCGAGGCGGCACTGTTCCTCGACGTTGGAGTCCTGGTCCTGAGGAAGGTGTTGCCTTCGACACTGTAGATCCTACCGCTCGCATGGTACCGACAGGTCGCTGTTAACACCGACCTCGGCCTACACACGGCCCCCCACTTCCCAACCTGGCCAATCTGACCAGCTGATGCCTCCGGTGCCGCAGCAAGTACAGTGGTGTCAGTGGACCCCTTGGCCCCCCATGCACGCCCAACTGAGGGCTTGCTCAGTGGCAGGGGTGTCGGAAGCTCCCTCCAGCACACTATTCAGGCCTCCAAGGGATAAATTGGTGGATCCTGCGACGCTGGCTGACGTGCAGAGCTCGGGTCCTCCCCTGTGCCGGATGCCAAGGTTGCAGCCCCACCTCCCTCTGTACCACAGGAGGACATTAGGGCTCACCAGGAGCTGCTGAAGCGAGTAGCGTCAAGCGTCCAACTCCAAGCTGAGAAGATGGAGGAACCCTCAGACTCGCTGTTCAATGTCCTCTCGTCCTTGGTACCGGGCAGAGTGGTCCTATTGCTGCACGAAGGGGTGGCTAACATTTCTAATGTCCTCTGGCAAACTCCGGCCCCCCTTGCGCCAATGAGGAGCCTAAACCACAGGCTCCCGCCCTGGCTCCCCAGTCAAGATATAAGCCCGCCTATAAAAGGTCCAAGACACAAAAGAGACAACTTCAGCGACAGTCCTGCTCTGCCCCGCAGCCTGGGCTCTCGAGGGGCGAGCAGCAGAGCAAGAGGCGGTTGTGACTGGTTGCAGGAGGGTACCTGGCTGCCTCCCGAGGAGACTCTCCTACCGATAACGTTTGCCTTCAGCAACCACTTGTGGAATGGTCCCATATAACATCGGACTGTTGGGTCCTAAGCACCGTTTCCCAGGGCTACATGCTCCAGTTGTCTCACCCGCTGTCACGGAGTGTGGGGCAGTCAGGCCCGTGCACCCCTCTGCCTGGGATTCACTGTGACGCTCAGCCAGCCAGCAGAACAGAAGGTTCATTAGGGACGCTAGGAGCACAGTGCAAACAGAGCTGGTCAGTACAAACAGGACCCCTCAGCTGGGCCCTTCTGCGGGGCAGGCAGCCTGGGGGCTCCCTGCATTTCACCACCCAGCTGCAAATTGGGGGGCGGGGCAGGGAGGCCAGACACTGTCTGCGCCTCCCCCTCCCCAACCAGCTCCCAACTGGGACCTCTCTAGCCCCTCCTTTGCCTTTGTTTCCTTCCTGGGACAGGAGGTCACCTGATCCCTTTGTTCTTTAACACCTTCAGCTCCCACCTTTGCAGAGAAGGGGCCCAGGCCATCAGTTGCCAGGAGACAGTGTGTCAGATGTTCTCTGTCATCACACTGGTCTTCTAGGGCTCCGCAACAATCACCCCTTATTCTCACCGCCTAGAGACTCAAGAAATGCACAGGGGAAACTGAGGCATACACACAGCACTCAGAGGAAACACCAAGAACTGTCCCATTCCATCACACCCACCCTCCCATCCCGCTCCCTGGGACAGCAGGGGAGACCTGTCACATGTACCCCTGCATGGTGTGCCACGCCAGACTGGATGAGGCCACTCCAGGTCTGGCTGGCCTCAGAGTTCTCTCAGGCCTGGGACAGGCTGGACAAAGTCCTCATGGTACCGGCGCTGGTGATCACCTTGCTACAATGGTGGTCCTGTCCAGTCAATATGCTCCAGGGGATTCCCTTCTGGGACCCGCTCCCATCGGTAGACCTAGCGTTGGATGTGTTGGACTTGGGCTAGGGGCCTCACATAGGGAACTCACAGACCGAAGGGATATGGTCGGCCTCAGAGTTCACATAAATAAAACCCTTCACATAAATGTCAGGGAACTCAGGGCAATACGCTTGGCCTGTGTGGCGTTCAGGTCACAGCTGTGCGGCAGGGTGGTCAGAGTACTCACGGACAACACTGCTGTGATGTTTTACATCAACAGGCAAGGTGGGACGAGGTCCTTGTCCCTCTGCCAGGAAGCCCTCAGCCTCTGGGAGTTCTGTATAGCCCACGACATCTCCCTCAGGGCTTTCCACCTGCCAGGAGTCGACAACTACCAGGCCGATCGCCTGAGCAGGGTTTTTTCCTCTCAACACGAGTGGTTGACCTCCAAGCGGAGCGCTCGCCAGCTCTTCCGAGTGTGGGGCACTCCCCATGTAGACCTGTTTGTGACCCGACAGCAGCGGTGTTGCCACCAGTTCTGTTCGAGGGGCGGGGTGAGGAGGGATGCAATCTCAGATGCCTTCCTACTGTCATGGTCAGGCCAACTCCTCTACGCCTTTCCTCCATTTCCTCTCATCGGCAAGGTCCTGGAGAAAGTGAAAATGGACAAGGCATGCGTCGGCCTGATCCTGGCAGCATTGGTATGGGACCCTCCTGGGCTTGCTGGTGGCCCCTCCGTGGCCATTGCCGCTCTCCCAGGACCAGGGCCGCCTCTTCCACCCTACCTTGGCCACCCTACATTTGACAGCATGGCTGCATGCGGAGGAGAGAAGGTGTTTGGAAAGGGTCAGGCGTGTCCTCCTAGAAAGTAGGAAGTCATCCATGCGCTGAGCCTACCTGGTGAAGTGGTCCAGGTGGGTGGGTGAGTGGGGTACCTCCCTGAGGTGTGCCCCACTCCAGCTTATCCTCGAGTATCGCCTTCACCTTAGAACTCAAGGTCTAGCACCTTCCTCCGTCAGGGTGCACCTGGCAACTATATCAGTGTTTAATCCGCCGGTCCAGGGTTTCTTGCCATGCTATGACTGGGTAGTTCCTCAAGGGGCTAGACTGGTCCTTTCCATATGCTAGTACCCCTGTTCCTCAGTGGGATCTAAACTTAGTGTTATCCCGCCTCACGGGGCCCCTGTTTGAGCCCCTGGCCACATGCTCGTGGTCTCACCTTTCATGGAAGGTAACCTTTCTCGTGGCTATCACATCAGCCCGGTGGGTTTCAGAGCTCAGGGCCCTGACCTGTGGATTCCCCCCCCCCCCCCCCAACATGGTCTTTCACAAGGGAAAGGTTCAGCTCCGCCCACATCCTGCATTGCTCCCTAAGGTGATTTCCACCTTCACCTGGGCCAGGACATCTTCCTGCCTGTCGTCTGCCCCAAACCTCGTGCCTGTGATGCTGAACGCTGCCTCCATATGCTCGATGTGTGCAGGGTACTGGCTTTTTATCTGGATTGGACTAAGCCGTTCTGCAGGTCTTTGTAACTATTTGTTGCTTCAGCTGAGTGTATGAAGAATCAACTGATCTCCACCCAGAGGCTTTCCTGGCGGACTGCTTCATGCATCCACACATTCTACGACCTAGCAGGGGTTCCCTTGCCACCTATTGTGAGGGCACAGTGGACAAAGGCTCAGACCTTGTCAGCTGCCTTTGTGGCCCATGTCCCTATCCAGGACATCTGTAGAGCCGCTACCTGGTCCTCAGTTCACACGTTCACCTTGCACTATGCAATTGTCTCCCACGCCAGGGATGATGCTGGTTTTGGTAGGGATGTACTTCAACCAGGGCATCTGTGAACTCCTACCCACCTCCATCAGACATAGCTTGCAATCACCTACTGTGGAATAGACCTGAGCAAGCAGTCGAAGAAGAAAGGACAGTTACCTGTTCCATAACTGGTGTTCTTTGAGATGTGTGGCTCATGTGTTTTCTACATCCCGCTCTCCTTCTCCTCTGTCAGAGTAGGTCTGGCAAGAAGGAACAGAGGGTGGGGGGAGCGCACGGCTCCCCTTATAGCGCTGTAGAGGTGCCACCCCAGGGGTTGCAGCAGCGCTCCCTCGACGGGTACTGCTAAGGGGAAAACATCCAGCACCGGTGCACAGGGTGAGCATGCACACCTCCTGTGGAATACACATGAGCAAGACATCTCGCAGAACCCCAGTTATGGAACAGGTTACTGTCCTTTCATACATAGTCTCCAGGTTGTGAATTACTATACAGCATGAATGCTGGCAACCAGCCAGTTACACTGCAGAAAAACAGCAAATTCCCAATCTCAGATCCTCCCCCCTCCCCAGGTGGGTGGCTGGAGAGTGGTGGCTGATAGCTAGGCACCCAGCTGTAAGGGGCTGTACAGTGCAGAACCATGCCAGGTCAGCACCTGCTCCTCTCTGTCTGCCCAGCTCTGAAGGCAGAGCACAAGTAAGGGTGGCATGGTATGGCGAGGGAGGTTGTCTCAGCCTGCAATATTTACAAAGGGGGTTCCAACCAAAAGGTTTGAGATCCTCTGTTCTAAATTATTACAAGTACTGAGGCATAAAAGTGAGAATTGGTTAAAATGAAAATAAGATAAAATGCAAAGTAATACCTAACTTGGCAAGTTAAATTGATTCAAAGCTAAGCTCTTTCTTACCATATGCCTCTCTCAGTCTGTGCTGTCTGGAGGCCTCCAGGCTAGGACCCATCCACCGGTTGTGTTTCTTTAGGTGGTGGTGTTGCTGCTAGGAGTGGAGAGGAGTGGAGGAGAAGAATAGAGGTGATTTTTCCTCTCTCCTTATACATTTGTTCTCTTTTAGAGGATAATATCCCTTTGGGGTTCAGGTGAGAAGAGGCCTGGGGAATGGAAAGCCCCAACTGTGTCTTTACATATTGGCAAAATTCTTGTTCACACCCTTCTTCCTGCCAAAAAAATGGCTGTTTATCCAGGTGCTATTTCACACTAGCCAGGTATCAGCATAGTGAAGCAGACTAAGATGTTGGCTAGCCCTCTGCCTCTAGGGAAGTGGCCTGTGCCTGTTTTTCTAAACTGAGTAATGCCATACAGTAGAATGTTATCATTTTATCATCCTGGTAAAATATGTCTGGTAACATTGTATGGAATGTTCAGCAGATTGAGTTTTCAAACGATACCTCACAAGACATAGTTAAACTGTACTGCTACAAAGATAAATTTTGTACATTCATCCTTTTTCCAAGATGTTACCATATAGTTATTATAGTAGGTAAGGGCTTTATCAAATTGTGTAGATACTGAGTTGTATTTATTAATGACATTGACTTTTGATGCATGTATTTAAGTAAAATCATTTGAAAAACAACAAAACTCTTAGGTGCATGTGGTTATATGGGTGCACACACATGTTCTAGGAGGTGGGGTGATTGGATTGATCCATGCACATCTATCAATTTGTAACAAATATAAATGTTTAGATTATGTAGTTACATAATAGGGACTTGTAGGTTCATTTTAGCCAATAGCTAAATACAAAAAACAACGTTGATCTCTCTCATTTAAAAGAAAAGCAGGATGGTTTTAACTATATTTTTTTAGTTAAGTCTTTTGATTTGTTGAGGGTCATTGTTAATTTTCATTTTAGTAGTTTTGTGTGTTTCTTCTTTGAGTGATTGCTCATGTTTATTCCATAGTAGGTGTGCATGCTCGCCATGTGCATCGGTGCCAGAAGTTTTTCCCTTAGCAGTATGTGTAGGGGGGAGCGCCGCCACTATAGCGCTATATAGGGGACTGCGCGCTCCCCCCACCCTCAGTTCCTTTTTGCTGCCAGTGTAGGTGCGTTGGAACGTCTGCTCCAGCTTCATTGCTGCAGCCTTTTTTCCTAGAACTGTGTTTGTTGTTCGTTATTAGTGGTATCTTTGGTTAGTTTGTGAGTTAGTTCAGTTTAGTTAGTGTCCGGGCCGGGGCATGCCCCAGACCCCGGGCTTCAAATCATGCGAGTCCTGCAGGCGCTTTATGCCTAGAAGTGACCTGCAGTCAGCTTGTCTCCGTTGCCTGGGTGAGTCCCACGTCAGCGCATGCTGCAAAATTTGCAGGTCCTTTAAACCAAGAACCAAAAACGACAGAGACATTTGACTCCGGGCCCTCCTCATGGAATCCGCGTTGGCTCCTACCCTGGTGTGCCAAGCGGAATTGGTACCTTGTCCTCAGTGTGTGGTGATCCCCCGGCATCCTTGAGTGACTGGCACCACTCACTGTTGCAAGGGCAGAGGAAGGCACTGTCTACGCATCGTCGTCGAGGCAAGGATAAGGGAGAGGCTCGACCCGTGTGCGGCAGCCGGAATTCTCCCATGGGCCCCATCGCTCCGACTCAGGCTGAGTGGAGTAGCCTGGTTTCTTTGACGCAGGCCTCTCCGGCTGCCCGAATGCAGCCGCGGAGCACTGCCTCCATACGTTGGATGTGTGCGGTGTGCTGGCTTTCTACTTGGATCGGACTAAGCCATTGCGTAGGTCCCCGCAACTCTTTGTTGCCTCAGCCGAGCGTATGAGGGGGTCAGCCAATCTCTACCCAGAGGCTTTCCCGGTGGATCACTTCATGCATTCACACATGCTACGAGTTAGCGAAAGTCCGCTCACCGCCTATCGTGAGGGCACACTCGACCAGGGTGCAAGCCTCGTTGGCCGCCTTTGTAGCCCATGTCCCTATCCAGGACATCTGTAGGGCCGCTACCTGGTCCTTGGTTCACACGTTCACCTCACATTATGCGATCGTCTCCCATGCTAGGGATGATGCTGGCTTTGGTAGAGCTGTGCTCCAGCCTGACAAGGTATGAACTCCTACCCATCTCCATGACATATTGCTTGGAATCACCTACTGTGGAAAAGACATGAGCAATCACTCGAAGAAGAAAGGACAGTTACCTGTTCCGTAACTGGTGTTCTTCGAGATGTGTTGCTCAGGTCTATTCCACATCCCGCCCTCCTTCTGCTCTGTTGGAGTTGGTCCGGCAAGAAGGAACTGAGGGTGGGGGGAGTGCGCAATAGCGGCGCCACTCCAGGGGTCACAGCGGTGCTCCCCCCTACGGATACTGCTAAGGGAAAAACTGCCGGCACCGATGCACGTGGCGAGCACGCACACCTACTGTGGAATAGTCCTGAGCAACACATCTCGAAGAATGCCAGTTACGGAACAAGTAACTGTCCTTTCACCCATCAAGATGAAGGTGGTAGTCTTTCCAGATTAAAAAATATATTATAACCTACAACCATCCAATTATATTTTGTTTTTGTGAATTACTGTTTTGTCTTGAATCCATGTAGCTGCACATTGTCTTTTCCTGATAAATTAACAATCAGTTTTAAAGTGTTTGAATCCATACCAGTGTTTTTTGGCATCCAAGGCTGATTACATCTTTTGTTTCTTCAAGGGTGAAAAGAAACAAAATGTAATGTAATGAGATTTACTGTGATTCCTTGCTCTGGGTTAGGCATTTTATCATGAGAAATCCAACAAATATTTTCAGCTTATTGAGCTGATGGTTTCAGAGAGGAGAAAGTTCAAGTAGGGTTGATATTCTTAAAGATTACAAGGAGACTTTTCAAATTACAATCAGTCAAACGAGAGCATAACTGTGAGGTGCTTAATTGTCACCTGTTATATTCTAGCAGTGTTCCGATTTAGTTCTGTTTTCACTGCCTTGTCTTCCTTCTCTTTGAGGGCATGGCTACACTTGCAGATGTGTAGAGCCCTTTGAGTTAAACCAGCCTTTGGAGAGCATAGTAGGGAAAGTGCTGCAGTCTGTCCACACTGACAGCTGCAAGCGCATTGGCGTGGCCACATTTGCAGCACTTGCAGTGGCATTGGGAGTGGTGCATTATGGGCAGCTATCCCACAGAGCACCTCTTCCTATTCTGGCGCTGTGGCTTGTGGGAAGGGGGCGGGGGTGCTGGTGCGGGTGCATTCTGGGTCCTGTCCCAATGGCCTGTGATGCATCAGTTCACATTCCAGTGGTTCCGTCCACATCTTTCAACGTTGTTTGTACTGCACGTTCTGTCTCCCATTTTGGTCTGCAGGAATGGAGCTTGAACTGCTGAGGAATATGCTGATGAGTCTCACCAGCACATCACGTTCGGCAGTCAAGTTACTCATTAAGATCCAAACTGACAGTGAGGACTCAGATGATGATATCGACTTGAGTAACGCATATGACGTGAGATTGCTTGTGGCATTCGTGGACATGCTCACCACCGTAGAATGCTGCTTTGGGGCTCGGGAAACAATCACTGAGTGGTGGGATCACATAGTCATGCAAGTCTGGGATGACGAGCAGTGGCTGCAGAACTTTCGGATGAGAAAAGCCACTTCCAGGGGACTGTTTGAGGAGCTTGCCCCCACCCTGCGGTGCAAGCACATGAGATTAAGAGCTACCGTGATGGTGGAGAAGCGGGTGGCTATTGCAGTCTGGAAGCTGGCAACTCCGATCGGTCGCTAACCAGTTTGGAGTGGGAAAGTCGACCGTTGGAATTGTGTTGATACAAGTTTGCAGGGCCATTAATCGCATCCTGCTCAGAAGAACTGTGACTCTGGATAACGTGCATGACACTGTGCCTGGCTTTGCACAAATGGGTTTCCCTAAAGGTGGAGTGGAGGGGTGATAGATGGTATGCATATTCCAATTCTGGCACCAGCTCACCTAGCCTCCAAGTATGTTAATCAGAGGTGGTATTTCTCTATGGTTCTCCAGGTGCTTGTGGATCACTGTGGGCATTTCATTGACATTAACGCAGGCTGGCCTCGAAAGGTGCATCGTGAACGCATCTTTCGGAACACTGGCCTGTTTAGGAAGCTGCAAGCTGGAATTTTTTTTCACAAGACCAGAAGGTCACCATAGGGGAAGTCGAAATGCCCGACCGTGCTTACCCTTTAATGCCGTGGCTCATGAAACCCTACACAGGGAGCCTTGACAGCAGCATGGAGCGGTTCAACAACAGGCTGAGCCGGTGCGCTTTTGGCCATTTAATCGGGGCACATCAAATGTTGTTCTTGCCCAGGTGGATTACCGGGAGTGCGCTAGCTGTGGAGTGAGAGCGCTCTATGTGTCTTGCCAGTGTGGACATGTCGTGAGTTAGAGCGCACGGGGCTGCTTTAATGCTCTCTAACTTGCAAGTGTAGCCATGCCCTTAGCTTGCTGAGATCTCACTTTTACACAAGTGTTTCTGTTTCTGACAGGCATTTTTGGCTGCTTTTTCATCCAGTTTTTCCCCACAACAGTATGGCCTTAGCTGAAGCCACAGAAACTAGAACAGGGGTAGGCAACCTATGGCACGGGTGCTGATTTTCAGTGGTGTTGTCAGATGGCTACCAGTGTGGTGCTCTGCTCTGCTCTGTTCAATATTGATCTCAGTCAGCTGCGTGCATGTGTTTCCTCTGTATGCTGCCCCAGCTCTGCGCAGATAGCTAACACAGCAGACCTGAGAGAACCCCCAAAGACCACAGATCTAGTAAGGTACGAAGGTACGTCGGCCAGGTTTACTGTTCAAACGAAGCACAGTGATAGTTCCTGTTAGAGTCTACCAGGCATACTATGAATTTATGCTCCCTGACAATGGACCGGCTAAGTCAGTGGCGGGACTTTTCACTGCCCCCTAGGGCTGCATTCTTATACACAGGTACAAACAAGTTACACATCACTTCTGACGTATTGAGGTGCAACCCTTCTACGTAACAAGGTACAACCCATCTATGCAGTAAGGTGCCGCCTCCCACCTTGTACATGTTGGTTTGAACAAAACAACTCTATCCGTCATATTCCCCTTTGCACCTGTCTTTAGGCTGGGTCAGCCTGTTCCTTGTTATATGTGTGGAATGTACAAGTGTTCAGGTACCCTTTAGGTTTGTGTACTTTTGCAACATCAGCCCTTTCCTTGCCAACTTCTGTGAGCAGGGCCTGCCTCTGGCTTACAGCTTAACTTTGCTTTATGTTAGCAAAGTCTTGACCATTTCTTTAGCTCAGGCCTTAGGCCTCATACACAAGGGTTTATGTTTCAGGGCCACATCTTACTGCAAGTGGCACTCACACTACCTGGGTCCTGGCCACCTGTCTGGGGGGCTTTCCACTTGAATGTGATTTTAAGTGAAGCCTCTTAAACATTTTTAAAACCTTATTTACTATACATACAACAATAGTTTAGTTATATATTAAAGACTTATAGAATGAGACCTTCCAAAAAACGTTAAAATGTATGACTGGCACGCGAAATCTTAAATAAGAGTGAATAAATGAAGACTCAGCACACCACTGCTGAAAGGTTGCTGACCTCTGAGCTAGAATCTTACAGAGAACTCCTTCACACACTTTACCTGTCCAGCAAATGTAGCACAGTGAAAATATAGAAAGCTTGGATAATGTAGCTTGTCCTAGTATGCTCATTGTTGGGTGAAAAATGAGATCTGCTGCAGGTAAGTTCTTTTAAGCTTAAAATGTTTGTAATAAAGGGTAAGACAGTGATATCACTTTATTTACATGCTTTGAGATCTGTATGTAATTTAATGTAAAGAAAGGATTGTCACCTTCCTTGGGCACAGGGAGACTCTTGTCTGATGTTTGGTCTCTGCTATGTTTGACAATAAGAAAGAGGAGAAGGAGCAAGGGGTGAAATAGCTAATGATTTGTCTTTTGTCTCCTGTTCCATAACTCTATGCAGAGTCCATTTATCAAGGTGTTTCATGTGTGTCTTTTGCTATGTCAATTCAAGTGTAAACTGCTAATTAACAATGTACATTTGACTCGCTGTGATTTATGCAAGGGAAATTTATCTTTTACTTTGCCTGATTAAGGTAACTTTGATTTGTTAGGTTCCAAGCTTGTGTGTTTCCTGTTCTCATTTCTATTAGCTGTATCTATCTTATATCAGTTGTTGTTTTTACTTAGGGTCTATTTTTGTGTCTTTGAGGTTTGCTTATTCTTGATAAGGGGTGTTGGGGTTCCCTACTCACTGTGAACTCTGGGGTACAGATGTGGGGACCTGCATGAAAGACCCCATAATCTTATATTCCACCATTTTAGGATAAAAACTTCCCTAAGGCCCAATTCCTTTCCTCATCCTTGGATGGTAGTGCTGCCACCAAGTGATTCATACCAAAATTCAGGAAAGGGTTGCTTGGAGTCCCTATTCCTGCAAGCCCCTTCACCCCCTTTCAAGAGAGGCTTGAGAATAATATACTAACCAATTGGTTACAATGTGAGCACATACCAAACCCTTTGGTTTTTAGGACACTGAAAATTAATCAGGTTCTTTATAATAAAATTCTTCATTTAAGAAAAAAGTAAAAGAATCATACCTGCAAAATCAGGATTGAAGGTAAATTTACAGGGTAATAAGATTTAAAACACAGAGGACTCCCCTCTGGACTCATCTTCACAGTTACAAGACAGGAATAAAACTACCTCTTAGTATAGGGAAAATTCACAAGCTAAAAGAAAAGGTAACCTAACGCATTTCCTTGCCTCACTTAAAAGTTCTGTAAATTCCTAGGTGGATTATTCCAGGTATGTTTTCTGGCAATGTTGTCCCTGCTTGGCTTCTCTATGTCTGGAGAGGGAACAAAAAAGAGCACAAACAAAACCTTCCCCGCACTCCCACAGATTTGAAAGTATCTTATTTCCTTATTGGTTCTTTTGGTCAGGTGCCAACCAGGTTATTTGAGGTTCTTAGCCCCTTACAGGTTAAGTGATTCAGTACAGCTGCAAGGAGGAATTTTATGCTACCTGTATCTTTGTTTATGACAAGGGGGTGGGAGGTATAATTGACCATTACTAACAAATCTGCCCCTCCCTTACTTTGTAAAATGCCTGGTCTCTATAGATAAAAAAGATGACACACAAACCAGATTCAACCTTTAAAATTATGTCAGCCATCTCTGGAGAGCAGTATGAGCAAAAGCATAATATATGTAATAACCAAATGTTGCTTTTTGTAGAAAAGAAAACATAATCTAATCATTATGGCTTTGAGTCACAATTTGTTCTACAGTTTTCCCATCAGGGTGTTTCATTATAATTTAAGGCATGCAAAGGTCCTTACTTTAAACTTTGACTTTCCAAATTTAATTTGACTAAATAGTAGAAAATTCCAAGCAACATTGTAGATTTGAGGTAATTAAGCTATCAAAGTAGAAACATATCAGTTTTTAGTTCCATTTTAGCTACATGTATATAATATCAGTTTTTAGTTAATATACATGTAGCTAACAAGTAAGTTGTAAGATGTTTAGCAACACACCAGCTTTTATTAGATATTTCTGGCTCTTAAATGAACATGGGTAAAGATTATCATTTATTTTGCTGCTTACATATTTAAAGGTGTGTATTCATACAGACTATGAAAATGTTATGCAGCAGTGGTTAAACTTGCTTATTTGGCATCTGTCATAAACATACAGCTAAGAGTAGCATAAAATCCCTCCTTTACCTGTAAGGGGTTAATCATTTCAATTCACCTAGTTGGCAACTGACCAGGAGGAGCAATGGGGAAAGAAGATCTTGTTGAATCTGGGGGGGGAAGGTTTTGTTTGTGCTCTTTGTTTTGTTCCCTCTCCGGACAAAGAGAGAGACCAAGCAGGTAACCCAGCTCCTACTGAAATGATGCATATGCAATTATAGAAATAGTAAGTAACAGCAAGGAAATGTGCTAGATTACGTTTTGTTTGAGCTTGTGAATTGTGTCTATGCTAAGAGGGAGGTATATTCCTGTTTTTGTAACTTTTAAGTTGAGCCTAGAGGGGAATCCTGTGTTGTAAATCTTTTTATTACCCTGAAAAATTACTGTCCATCCTGATTTTGCAGAGGTGCTTCTTTTTACCTTTTCCTTTATAATAAAGTTCTCCTTTTAAGAACCTGATTGATTTTAGTGTCCTAAACATAAAGGGTGTGGTTTCTACTTTTTATTAAAGTCAATTGCTTGGTATATTGTTCTCAAGCCTCCCCGGGTAAGGGAGTGAGGGGGTTTGGGGGGAGACTTTGGGCAAATAGGAACTCCAAGTGGGTCTTTTCCTGAATTTTTGTCTTCTAAATCACTTGGTGGTGGTGGTGGCAGTGTGATGTTATGAGTATAATATAATATCTCATTGAAAGGTGACAGGGCCAGAAACAGTTAATGAACTCACAGACTGACCTGACCCATGGCTGAACTGTAATGACTGGTTAGGAAGATGTGTAAATGAACAGTGCTTTGAAATGCAGCCGGCATTGTTAGAGATAGAAGAGTAGATGTTTGCTCAGCACTTGTGATGTAAGCAAACAAGTCTTGTCTATGGCTATAGCTTTGATTCAAAGATCAAAAAAGGAATATTAACATTTAGGAAGATATTTGAGTGAAATAGTATTATTGTCTATGTCTCTTTGCAGATTGTGATAACCTGTGTCTGCACTGTGTAATGGATAAATTATCCTGTGCTAATTGGCATGATGTTTGGAAGAAGGACAGTTCAGCCTATTGTTTTCTCAGGCCAAATGGCTGCTGGAAATGTATAAGAACCTTGGGACATGATCCTTCTTCTTCTCAGATCTGCTTTGGGTTTCAAGAAGGGGAAACCCTGAGCCATAAGGATTGAGATCCCCAGTCACTGACTGGCGTCACCCTGAATATGGACATTGGACTATTTCTAAAAGGACTTTTGGCAACTACAAGCTCATCTCTGCTATTTACCTGAACCTCAAGAATTGAATTCAAGTCTGTCTGTATACTGATCTATTAACCAACTCTCTCTCTTTTTTCTTTTTTAATAAATGTTAGTTTAGTTAATAAGAATTGACTGGAAGTGTGTATTTGGGGTAAGATCTAAGTTATTATTTGACCTGGATTTGGGGCTGATCCTTTGGGATTGGAAGAACCTTTTCTTATATAGGATGAATTAAGATTTTCAGGAATCATCATCATATCTGACATATCCATGTCTGGATGGAGGCCTGAGGCTGGGTACTTTAAGGGAACTGTGTGGTTTGGACTTCTTAGTAACCAGTGTGGTGCTATAGAAGCTGTTCTGTGCTGGCTGGTGAATCTAAGTATTGGAACATCCACCAGTGTTTGGGGTTTGTTTGCAGTTCACCCTGATTGAGTGACCTCGGGCAGCAATACCATCCACGGACAAGGGAAGGAAATGGTGCCTTGGGGAAGCTTTTTAACCTAAAATGGTAGAATATAAATTAGGGGGGTCTTTCATGCGGGTCCCCACATCTGTACCCCAGAGTTTAGAGTGGTGAGGGAACCCTGACAGCATCATAATCTGTCCTTGTGGAATTGTTGAGGATGATTTTTTTTACCATCAGCAGTCAGCTGATTCTTTTGGATCACTTGTCATAGTTACTAGCCATTTCCCACACCCAAAAGCAGTTAACAGGAAAAAAGGGAAAAGAATAATAATAACCCAATGGGAAAATAACAATTATATTTTTCTTTCATGCACTATGAAACCCACACATAGAAGTAGTGTGGTGCTGTAACTATTGTTGTAGGTCATGTGACAAATTATAGGTAGCTAACAAAATATTAGTGTGATAGCAGCTGTGAGTTAAGCTAAGTTGAAAGCCATGATGTTACTTTAGTAAAAATGTGATTAAGCAGGTTACGTTTGGGTTCTTAATGCTTTTGCAGTAAACCGTAATAACATTTTAAAATACTGTAGGGTTACTAAGTTTTACGAGTTATAAAAACTACACACTAAAATAAACGTAAGAAAAACAAGCATTTAATGTATGAAACCATTTAAAATTGTTAACCCTTCAACTATTTTTAAGGGAAAAGACTCATTTGCTTTCCATTAGTACAGTAGTTTAAGCATGCCATGGTTCACAAGTAAATGAAAGAACCCATTTTTTTCCACACCAAGAAAAAGTGGTTGAGAGCATAAAACACTGCAATCAATATTGTAGTTTTGAAAAGGGGACTTTGAGTGGCTACACAACACAAACTTAACAACTATTGGTTTTAATTTCTGTGCATTTTGGTTTGGATGCATTTTGTTCCTTTTTGTATTTTGCAAGTAATTATTTCAAAAAATTTGGGTTTTGGACCCTCTGGGAACAAGAGGTGTCTCCTGAATCACGTCCCGTCCGGGAACAAGCGGTGTAGCGCCGATTGTACTCCCCCTGGGAACAAGCGGTGAGATGCAGATAGCACTCCCCCTGGGAACAAGAGGTGTTTCCTGAATAGCGTCCCGTCCGCGAACAAGCAGTGTGACGCTGATAATACTCCCCCTGGGAACAAGCGGTGTTTCCTGAATAGCGTCCCGTCCACGAACAAGCAGTGTGACGTTGATAATACTTCCCCGGGAACAAGTGGTGTGACGCAGATAGCACTCCCCCTGGGAACAAGAGGTGTCTCGTGAATAGCGTCCCGTCCGGGAACAAGCGGTGTGACGCCGATAACACTCCCCCTGGGAACAAGCAGTGTGATGCCGATAATACTCCCCCGGGAACAAGTGGTGTGACGCAGATAGCACTCCCCCTGGGAACAAGAGGTGTTCTCTGAATAGCGTCCCGTCCGGGAACAAGCGGTGTGACGCTGATAAAACTCCCCCTGGGAACAAGCAGTGTGATGCTGATAATAGTCCCCCAGGAACAAGTGGTGTGACGCAGATAGCACTCCCCCTGGGAACAAGAGGTGTTCCCTGAATAGCGTCCCGTCTGGGAACAATCAGTGTGACGCTGATAATACTCCCCCTGGTAACAAGAGGTGTTCCCTGAATAGCGTCCCGTCTGGGAACAAGCGGTGTAGTGCGGATAAAACTCCCCCTGGGAACAAGCAGTGTGACGCCGATAATACTCCCCCTGGTAACAAGAGGTGTTCCCTGTATAGCGTCCCGTCCGGGAACAAGCGGTGTAGCGCCGATATTACTCCCCCTGGGAACAAGCAGTGTGACGCTGATAATACTCCCCCTGGGAACAAGTGGTGTGACGCAGATAGCACTCCCCCTGGGAACAAGCAGTGTGACGCTGATAATACTCCCCCGGGAACAAGCGGTGTGACGCTGATAAAACTCCCCCTGGGAAGAAGAGGTGTTTCGTGAATAGCGTCCCGTCCGGGAAGAAGCGGTGTAGCGCGGATAAAACTCCCCCTGGGAACAAGCAGTGTGACGCCAATAATACTCCCCCTGGGAACAAGAGGTGTTCCCTGAATAGCGTCACGTCTGGGAACAAGCGGTGTAGCGCGGATAAAACTCCCCCTGGGAACAAGCAGTGTGACGCTGATAATACTCCCCCGGGAACAAGCGGTGTGACGCAGATAGCACTCCCCCTGGGAAGAAGCAGTGTGTCGCCGATAATACTCCCCGTGCGAACAAGCGGTGAGACGCAGATAGCACTCCCCCGGGGAACAAGAGGTGTTCCTTGAATAGCGTCCCGTCCGGGAACAAGCGGTGTGATGCTGATAAAACTCCCCCTGGGAACAAGAGGTGTCTCGTGAATAGCGTCCCGTCCGGGAACAATCAGTGTGACGCTGATAATACTCCCCCTGGTAACAAGAGGTGTTCCCTGTATAGCGTCCCGTCCGGGAACAAGCAGTGTGATGCTGATAATCCTCCCCCTGGGAACAAGAGGTGTTCCCTGAATAGCGTCCAGTCCGGGAACAAGCGGTGTGACGCTGATAAAACTCCCCCTGGGAACAAGAGGTGTCTCGTGAATAGCGTCCCGTCCGGGAACAAGCGGTGTGACGCCGATAAAACGCCCCCTGGGAACAAGCAGTGTGATGCTGATAATAGTCCCTCGGGAACAAGTGGTGTGACACAGCTAGCACTCCCCCTGGGAACAAGAGGTGTTCCCTTTATAGCGTCCCATCCGGGAACAAGCAGTGTGACGCTGATAATACTCCCCCTGGGAACAAGAGGTGTTCCCTGAATAGCGTCCCGTCCGGGAACAAGCGGTGTAGCGCCGATATTACTCCCCCTGGGAACAAGCAGTGTGACGCCGATAATAGTCCCCGTGGGAACAAGCGGTGAGACACAGATAGCAGTCCCCCTGGGAACAAGAGGTGTCTCCTGAATAGCGTCCCGTCTGGAAACAAGAGGTGTGCAATTGGTACTACCTCCTCCGGGAACAAGGGGTGTTTCCCGAATAGCGCTCCTTTGAGAAACAAGCGTGTTTCTCACCCTCATGACTTGTAGAAAGTAATATTAAAAGCGATGGGTGCATGGATCTCTGGTGCCCTCTGTTCCAGTGCCCCTGCTGTTGGTCCTGTGCACACTTGAAGCAGCCTCTGGCCAAGCTGGTCTTGGGAAGTTCTTGTCTGCTGTACAGAGGGCAGGGGCTGATGTTGACAATCACCCTGCCTTTGTATCTGGTCTCTGCTGAGCTGGGGTAGTGGGGTGTCAGCAGTCTGTGATGTCTCTGGGTCATGAGTGGGAGATGCTGAGTGCTTCTCCTGGACTGAAGGAGGCTCGTGATTATGTTCAAAAAGAAATCATCACTCTCAGGTTGGAATGCAACAAACTCAGACACAGCTATATTTCAAGCAATTGCTAGGGAAGAAATACAGCTGACAGAGAGCATCAAAGTACACACAATAAACCACAAATATTTATACTCTTTCATGGAATGCATTAATTTAAAACGTCTACAATGTATATCTGTTATGTCCCGCCCAGTCCATTATTTCCTCACAACATCATTATCTTCCAGGTTAAGTTACATTGACTGTGTGTTGTTTCCCCACGTGCTTCACACACAGAGTCTGATTTTCCCAAGTCTTGCATTATGAGACTTCAGAGTTAGCTTAATTGTGCTGTGTCTTGACATAAGTGAGGGGCCTATAGTCAAATCCATCAACTCTTGTTTCCACAGTGAGGTCTGTGTTTAAAGTGAGAGTGTACCGTTTCTCTCACTGATCGAACACAGATAGCCTCTCTGTCACATACACACTTTTACTGTTACTTCCTTTGAGCAAATAAAATGGCAGACACAAAGGCTTGGTCCACACTAGCTGCCCGATTTGGCGGGTAGAGCTCGATATTCTGGGATCGATTTATTGTGTCTCATCTGAACGTGATAAATTGATCCCAGAAGCGCTCCCCTGCTGACTGTGGAACTCCTGCTTGCCGAGAGGAGGAAGTGCTGTCGATGTGGGAGCCTGCCTGTGCCATGTGGACCTGCAGTAAGCAAATGTAGTTTGATATAGGAAATGTTGATTTCAGGTATGTGAGTCTTGTAGCTGAAGATGCGTTTCCTATATCGATTCTGTGACCCAGTGTGGCCCAGCCATGTATGTGCATGGTGCATTTTAAAGTTTAAGGATTACAGTGCTGTTAGTTTATTCCTTTTCTTAGGTTTTCATAATTTTACTGCTCAAATAATTCAATTTAAAGCAGAAATTATTTCTAAGATGAGTAATATGTTCTGGCTGGCATAACTGTCTTTGATTATGTACAATAATGATAATGCACAGTATGATGATAAATGTCAGACAATCAAATAATAGTATTCTCGTAGAGCATCAATTCTGCTTCTGCTTCTAATCCCAACTGTAGCTATTGCAGCTGATGGTGACTGATGTTCAAATTGTATGTTTAGTGATATCTGTAAAATAAGTTAAAGTTTGTATGAAAATAAATGTGGTTCCATGTATGATTCTAATAGACATCATGTTAGTGAGTCATGTACTTGATTGTGATTGGAAAACATAAATGCAAAAATATGTTGAGATATGCAGTTCTTTTATTAATAAAAGAGAAAATACCACATTAATCATGTATGTTTATTTCAGTCAATGGTTTTTCAGTGCATTAAAAATATTTACTCACTTTTGACTACACAATGGCTGTAAGACAGAGTGTGTGTTTGTATATATATACACACAGATACTGTACATAAGATATACATATACACACATATAACTGCTCACTTAAAGTTGTCCTGGTTAATGTTGTTTCATTCTTACATTGCTGATCAATTAGGGAACATGCTTGTTTCCCCCACTGCCATGTGCTGCTCTCCGAGACACCTGCCTGCTTGCTGGTGGGGTGGGGGAGAGAAGAGGGGGACTAATGTCCCGCTGTGCCTTGCTTACCCCATAGTCTGTAGAGCACGGAGGACACATGAGGGAGGGAGCTGGCCGCTTAGGCAGAAGCTGCAGCTGTGGGGATTGCTGATCTAATTAACAAGAACCTAACCTAATGTAAGCCCCTTATTTACAATAATTCTGTTGGGGAAATTGGAGTAGTGTAACATTGTTTTGCTAAAAGTTGCATTTTTCAGGAACATAGCTACAATGTTAAGTGAGGAGTTACTGTACAGAGTACTAAAGATAGTGTACAAAATATCATATGTGTATTTCTGATATCTGTGGTAAAGCTCCAGAATTGATACCTTTAGGCTTGGTAGTGGAAATGTCTTGCTGTATTGTCTCCTGATTGTTCTAAACTTATAGATATCTACAAATGCCAATTAAAGCCATATTGTCAGTTTATATATATTATTTAGATGAAAATTAGGATTTAGCTGAGAGGATACTGTATCTAATTTATGTGCAAGAAACCTGGAGTTTTCAGGTGCTCAAATAGCCCCTCCAAGCATGTCTAAAATTGCCTCCCCACCCAAATATGAAATGTTGCTGCTGGTGAGCCATGAGTGGCCAGAGGGCTGTGGGCTCTGGCAAGATGCATCCCCCTGTGTGACAGCATGAAGTCTGCCTTGAGGTGCATGTGCAGTGTGTGTCACCACAAGCTACAGCAGCAGTGGAGGCACAAGGGTGGCAATACACCATGTGACCGTTATGTCTGTGATGGTGCTGGGAGTGGTGGTGTTGCCTTAAGAGCTGGGTGTCTACCTGGCAGCCAGTGCTTTCTGGTTGCCCACACAGTGCTTATGTTTTGTGGAGGGTGAGATCTGTGACCTTTGAGTATGTAAGTTAAGTACTCGGAGGAGGCAGTTGGGCATCCAGGGGATGGGGGGAGGTGGCCTGGGGGCAAAGTTTGCACAGGTTGACATTTTCCCTAAAGTTGGTCATGGTGATGGTGCAGTGTCTTTGGCCTGTGGCAGCTGCCTGGGCAATGTGACAGAGAGTGACACTGCCCTCCATTGTGAGCATGAGGCTGGAGGTATGCCTTTGAGCACCACCCAAGAAATCTTTTCATTAGCCCCAAAATACCCTGTCGCAGTACAAACACACCTCTCCAGCACTGTTGAGGTACCTCTTTGAGCAGCCCCCAACTGCATGCACTGTAGAGTCTCCTCCTCCCTCTAGGTAGTGTTTTCTTCTTAGGAAACTGAAATATGGCCATAATAGTGTTACCTGGTAATAAAGTTTGAGTCTTCAGAAAATTTGTATTGTAGAAAAGATGTCTGATTAATATATCAAGATGAACAGTCCTTACTGCTGTTAAGGTAGGAATGAACTAAAGGGTTTCTGTGTCACCTGAGTCTGCATTTATAGCAGCCTTTGGCTTCTAAGGCATGCTGGGAAATGGAGGGGTGGAGCTTAGGCAGTATATAAGGTGGGGTCTTGTCACAGAAAGTCATTCAGCTTTGTGTTGGCTCAAAGAGATGTACATAGGCACTTGTTTGGGTGATTGTAGTCATGGTGAGTATTGGTATGGGGGAACAATTACATATATTTGTGGTTAATATACTGTTTTATGTACTTATTTCTGTGTAATGTGCTTTTACCTTTCGTTTTGGGTTGTTCATAGTGTATATGATTTATGTATTAGCACTATTATTTTCATTGGGAAGGAATACAGTGGGGCTTGTTTCTAATAGCTTTTTTTGTTAAATACACATCTAGTAGTAGTAGCATGTCCATGGTGCTGGACTATTGAAGAAGTACAGCATTTTTATGTTTGGGTTAGGTGGGGACTAGTCTGAGGAATCTCTAATATTTAGTAAGAGTTATTTCCCTTAATCTCAACTGCATGCTCATTGTGTATTTTTTCCTACTCAGTTGTCTGGAGCCCTGTGTGTAGAGTTTATAAACCATGTTTGCAGTCAAGTTTTCTTTGTATTTGCAGCTGTGCCCGTATCCAGTACTGAGTCACATTGTGACATGAAGGTTGTGAATATTTTTCTCTTCGCCAATGCTGTATGTTTGTGAATGATTTCAATGTATGGGAGTGAAGGCCTGTCTACTGAGGTGAAGGGGATCTTGAGAGGGGGGAGCTCCTCTCCAATTTCCAAAGATAAGTATATGCCAAAGTGTTCGATGGTCAGAACTGTTTGTGATATTGAGGCTGTCTCTTTACTTATGGGAGCTCTAAACTCAGCTCATTTTCAATGGGCCTGTGAGGGGTGGGTGGGAGCTCATTGTATGGAGGGATTGTGTGTTTCCCCTGGAGGAAGGTTAATTGCTGGGAATGTGACCTGTCTGTAACTAGAGATGCTCCGTTCTCAGTTCTTCTCTCTTACACAGCACTGGGTTTGCATCTCTGGTCACCACTTCATCCTTGTGTTCTTTTCTATATGGTTGTGGTTTTCTGAGGAGGATGTGAGCATGATAGTTAGCGATGGGCCCCTGTGGGGTACGGAAAGGGGGAGGGCCATCGGTATGTAGAAGCGCAGCCATTTTCCATGTGGTTGACAGTGTTTGGGGTGTAGTTTTGAGGGGGGTGTTATGTGTAGTAGGTGTTCCCTCTCAGGGAAGCAATATATAGGTCAGGTCATCTTTCATATTGTGGTGTTGGGAGCTTTGTGAGTAGAGTTATAACTGAAGTTCAGTCAAGCTTTGTTTTTATTTGGAGATGTGTCCAGATCCAGTACCGAGTAGTATCATTCTGTGGAGTCATGGCTCCTTCTCTTAGACTGCCACACCATCACTGTACGGATGTCAACGTATGGGAGCGAAGGCCTGTGTACAAAGGAAAAGAAGATATCGGGAGTGGCTGTCAAAGTTAAGTATCCGGCAAAGGGCTTGATGGTCAGAAGTATATGTGCTGCTGGGGCTCCTTGTTAGAGGACTCCTGTCCCTAAACGGCTGCCCATTCATAATGGGCATGTGAGGGGTGGGAGGGAGCTCGGTGTATGGAGGGAGCGTGCGTTTCCCCTGAGGGAAGGTTGATTGCTGGCAGAGTGTCTGGTCTGTAACTAGAGATGCTCCGTTCTCAGTTGTCCACTATTACACAGCACTGGGTTTGCATGGCAGGTCACCAGTTCACCCTTTTTCCATCTTCTACATGGTTGTGGTTTTACAAGGAGGATGTGAGCATCCTAGTTAGCGATGGGCCCTTGTTGTGGTGGGACGTGGTGGGTGGGGGTGGAGCAGGAATATGTGGAAGAGAGTGTTTGGAGTGGGTGGGTGCTTTCCTGAGGGGGTGTGTAATGTGTAGTAGGTGTTCCTTCTGTTTAGTATGCAGGTGAGGTCATCTTTCATATCGTGTAGTTGGGTGCTTTGTGAATAGGTTTGCAGTGAAGCTTTGGTTGTATTTGCAGATGTGTCCAGATCCAGTAATGTGTCGCATCATTCTGTGGAGGGCTGTGACTCCTTCTCTTTGACTGTCATGACATCAGTGTATGGATGTCAACATATGGGAGTGAAGGCCTGTGTACAAAGGAAAAGAAGATTTGGGGAGTGGCTGTCAAAGTTAAGTATCTGGCAAAGGGCTCGATGGTCAGAAGTACTTGTGCTGCTGGGGCTCCTTGTTTAGGGATGGGAGTCCTCTAAATTGTGCCCGTTATTAATGGGCACATGAGGGTGGTCATTGTATGGCGGGAGCGTGCGTTTTCCCTGGAAGAAGATTGATTGTTGGCAGATTGTCCTGTCTGTAACTAGAGATGCTCCATTCTCAAATGTCCTCTTACACGGCACTGGGTTTGCATGATGGGTCACAGCTTCATTTGTCTTTTCTTGTGTATGGGGTGTTGGTTGTCCGAGGAGGATGTGAGCATCCTAGTTAGTGATGGGCCTGCTGTGGTGGAGGGAAAGGGGGAGGGCCACCAGTATGTGGAAGAGTGTTTGGGGTGGGTGGGAGGCTTCTCTGAGGCGTGGGTGTAGTGTGTAGTAGATGTTCCTTCCCTTCAGGAAGCAGTATGTGGGTGTGGTCATCCTTCATATTGTGTAGTTGGGAGATTTGTGAGTAGGTTTGCAGTCAAGCTTTGTTTGTATTTGCAGATGCGTTCACATGAGGTACCGTGTCACGTCGTTCTGTGGAGGGCTATGACTAGTTCTGTCTTTGTCCTGTCATGGATGTTAACCTATGGGAGCGATGGCTGGTGTATAAAGGAAAAGAAGATCTTGAGAGTGGGAGCGGCTGTGAAAGATAAGTACATCAGAATGGAAATACTGGGTCAGACCAAAGGTCCATCAAGCTGCATATCCTGCCTTCTGACAGTGGACAATGGCAGGTGTCCCAAAGGGAATGAATGATTGATCCATGCCCTGTCACGCAATCCCAGGTTTGGGCAAACAGAGGCTAGGGATGCCATTACTGCCCATCCTGACCAAATAAGCATGTGCTGAAGGGTTTGATGGTCAGAAGTATTCGTGGGCTTCTCATTTATGGACAGGAGTCCTCTAAACTCTGTCTGTTTGTAATGCGCATGTGAGGTGTGCAGGAGATTGTTGTACGGAGGGAGAGTGTGATTCCCCTGCAGGAAGGTTGATTGCTGGGATAGTGACCAGTCTATAACTAGGGATGCTCCGTTCTCCGTTGTCCACTATTACACAGCACTGGGTTTGCATGGCAGGTCACCACTTCACCCTTTTTCCATCTTCTGCATGGTTGTGGTTTTCCAAGGAGGATGTGAGCATCCTAGTTAGTGATGGGCTACTGTTGTGGTGGGACCTGGGGGGTGGGGTGGAGCAGGAATATGTGGAAGAGAGTGTTTGGAGTGGGTGGGTGCTTTCCTGAGGGGGTGTGTAATGTGTAGTAGGTGTTCCTTTTGTTTACTATGCAGGTGAGGTCATCATATCGTGTAGTTGGGTGCTTTGTGAATAGGTTAGCAGTGAAGCTTTGGTTGTATTTGCAGATGTGTGCGGATCCGGCACTGTATTGTGTTATTCCGTGGAGGGCTGTGACTCCTTCTCTTTGACTTTCACAACATCGCTGTATGGATGTCAACGTATGGGAGCGAAGGTCCGTATACAAAGGAAAAGAAGATATCGAGAGCCTGTGTGGGTGTCAAAGTTAAGTATCCCCTGAAGGGTTCGACGGTCAGCAGTATTTGTGCTGTTGTGGCTTCTTGTTTAGGGGTGGGAGTCTTCTAAATTGTGCCCGTTCTTAATGGGCACACGAGGGTGGTCATTGTATGGAGGGAGTGTGTGTTTTCCCTGGAAGCAGATTGATTGTTGGCAGATTGTCCTGTCTGTAACTAGAGATGCTCCATTCTCCAGTGTCCTCTTTTACATGGCACTGGGTTTGCATGATGGGTCACAGCTTCACTTGTCCTTTCTTGTCTATGGAGTGTTGGTTGTCCGAGGAGGATGTGAGCATCCTAGTTAGTGATGGGCCTGCTGTGGTGGAGGGAAAGGGGAAGGGCCACCAGTATGTGGAAGAGTGTTTGGGGTGGGTGGGAGGCTTCTCTGAGGCGGGGGTGTAGTGTGTAGTAGATGTTCCTTCCCTTCAGGAAGCAGTATGTGGGTGTGGTCATCCGTCATATTGTGTAGTTGGGAGATTTGTGAGTAGGTTTGCAGTCAAGCTTTGTTTGTATTTGCAGATGTGTCCACATGAGGTACTGTGTCACCTTGTTCCGTGGAGGGCTGTGACTAGTTCTGTCTTTGTCCATCATGGATGTTAACCTATGGGAGTGATGGCTGGTGTACAAAGGAAAAGAAGATCCTGAGAGTGGGAGTGGCTGTGAAAGTTAAGTACATCAGAATGGCTTTACTGGGTCAGACCAAAGGTCCATCAAGATGCGTATCCTGGCCTCTGACAGTGGACAATGGCATGTGTCCGAAAGGGAATGAATGATTGATCCATGCCCTGTCCCCCAATCCCAGCTTCGGGCAAAGAGAGGCTCGGGATGCCATTCCTGCCCATCCTGACTAAATAAGCATGTGCTGAAGCGTTTGATGGTCAGAAGTATTTGTGGGCTTCTCATTTATGGACAGGAGTCCTCTAAACTCTGCCTGTTTGTAATGAGCATGTGAGGTGTGCAGGAGATCCTTGTACGGAGGGAGAGTGTGATTCCCCTGCAGGGAGGTTGATTGCTGGGAGAGTGACCAGTCTATAACTAGAGATGCTCTGTTCTCAGTTCTTCTCTCTTGCACAGCACTGGGTTTGCATCACTGGTCACCACTACCTTGTTTGTCTGTCTTCTACTGGGTGTTGGTTTTCTGAGGAGGACGTGAGCATCCTAGTTAGTGATGGCCCTGTGTCGTGGTGGGAAAGGGCCATGAGTATTGTGTAAATTGAGTTATATTTCATGTTCACTTTAACTGTATAGAAGTAGTGGGTTGCTTGTCTATTGTAGGTACAAATGTGCTGGGGCTTTTTTGGGGTGTTGAATTGGTCAGTTTAGCCAAGGGAGTGTGGTATTGTGCTGTTGTGGCATTCAGCAATAATGTGGCATTTATTGTTTGTGTGCCACAGGGGGATCTGAGTCCAGAACTGAGGGAATGGGCTCTGGCAAGTGCGTCCTGTTTGTCACCACCATTATTGGGAACCATGTAGACCAATGGGAGCTGAGGAGCTGGTTGCATCTGCGAGGTAAGTGACAAGTTAGAGCTTTTAGTGCACTCCTGTTGATGAGTGTGGTCTTTGCTGCGTTAGGTGAGGTGAGTTTATTATGTGTGGGTTCTTTTATTGTTGTTTGTGGGGATCATGGAAAAATAGAGAACCGACCACATGTATGGCCAAGCTGTCTCTTGTCAGATATCATTGTGTATCACTGGTGGTTGCTGCTTTTTGTTATGTATGTGGTATTTGTTGGGTGATGGGAGGAGCGGGAGGAGAGGGTCATCTGATAGTGTTGGTATCATGTAAAAGAAGTTATCATGGTGTATGCTGGTGCCATTATGGTGTGCAGTGTTGCATTTCCTTGTGGGGGAATGGAAAAGGGTTATGCTGACATAAGTGCTGGTTGCATAATTGCAGATGGTTCGAGATACTCTTTATGGTGTTGGTCGGTGTGCACTGCATGTGTCGTAGTATTTTTGTCATCATAGGTTCCATGTGAAGATGGGGTCCAATTTGGCAAAGAACCAGTGAAGTTGAAGTATGAGTGTGGGGGACATGAAGTACTTGTTTCCCAAAATGGAAGTGAAATCGATGTCAGGTTTGCAAGTTAAGTATGGTTATTGATCATTTCTTATTGTGGTTGGTTGTACATCAAAGATGGGAACTGTGTTTCACTGGGTGCATGTTAATGGGAATTGCATGTGTCTTTGTCATGTTTGTTTTAGAAATAGAAATGTTTAGCATGTGTTCTACTGCTGTTGAATGTGTGAATCTTTTGTTCTCATTGTCATAGGAAGCTATTTCCATCCATGTGGTCGGAAGGCATCAGTGTCAGCGGAGAAGACCTTGGTGTGCTTTGTGTGGAAGAATTGGGGTTAGATTGTATATGGGTTGGGTTGTGATGTGAAGTGTCCTCTGTTTGATGGCTAGAACATAGTAGAGCAGTGTGGCTGGTATTACTGTGTTCTGGTAGATACCAGAATTATCAATTGCAGAAATGACAATAATGCCATTTCATGATATCCCAATTGGAGAGGTTGGGTTCATTTGGTTGCTCACTTATGTGAAGTACTTCCTGTAATTAATTGCACAAAATGCAAACAAATTACTTATTTCACAAGAATGTTATGAGTGCAAATGTTCTAGCCATCAAAATTGCAAGAGAACACTGTTAGTAGTTGTATAATTTTATGGGCATTCTGAAGTGTCTGTCAAGTGTGTTCATATCGTTGTGTATGCTGTATTTGTAGAGTTGTAATGTGTAGCTTGGGTTGTGGTGGGATGACTCATGTAGTCATCCATATTGTAGTGTGCTCAATCACTCCAGTGATTGAAACCATGGTGCAGTGCAGTCAAACAGCCGGAAGGCTGACGTTGTTACAAATTTGTCAGCTTTTTGGCTGTTTCGCTGCACTGCACCATGGTTGGGACTGTCCAGGACAGTCTTTGACTTAACATTTTGCACGTGCAGGAGCTGTTGAGGGAGCATGCTGGCCAGTTGCTAGGTGAGGTATGGTCAAGCACCATTCCCACCTGTCACAATACATGCAAGGTTGTGTACAGGGCTGAGTGAAAGGATGTGGAAATGAAATGTGAATGTTGCTTTTGGTCATCATGTTATGTTGGTGAGCCCCAGATCCAGACTAAGACGGCAAATCCAGACTATCACGACTCCCACTCTGATACTTTCAATAACTCCGTTATCAGTGCCTGGGAGTGTAATTGAAACCATGGGAACAGCCAGACTGGGCTAGACCGAAGGTCCATCTAGTTCTGTATCTTTTGTTCTCACAGTAGCCAATACCAGGTGCCCAAAAGGGACACACCAAAGCACCACTGGGAGTCAAACCCAGGATCTCCTGTTTACAAGACAGGGGCTTTAACCAGCTAAGCCGTGGTGCCCGGCTCTGGCTAAGGCAGGGTATCGGCCCACACCTGAATCCCTACCAACGCCCCACCTCCACCCCGGGTTCATCCACTGATCAGGAGCCGTGCGAGGTAACCTCACACCCCAACCGTGTGCCCCAATCCCCTGCCTGAGACTTTAGCCCCCCAAACCAGGAGCCCTTTCCTGCACCCCAAGACCCTCATCCCTGGCCCCACCCCAGAGCCTCCACCCCCAGCCCAGAGCCCTGACCCCCTTTTCCACCCCAACCCCCTGCTCTACCTTGGAGCCCCCCAAACTTGGAGCCCCTCCTGCAGCCCAAACCCCTCATCCCTGGCCCCACCCTGCAGCCTTCACCCCTACACCCCAATCTCCTGTCCAAGCCTAGAGCCCCCCTCATACCCTGAACCCCTCATTCTCTGCCCCACCTTGCAGCCTTCATCCTGCCCCCCAACCCCCTGCCCCAGCCCTGAGCCCCTCCCAAACCCCTCATGCCCAGCTCCATTGGGTCGTGGGCATCAACAATTTTCTTCTACTGGGTCACCAGAAAAAAAAGTTTGAAACCCGCTGCCTTAGAGGGGGAGGGGGTCACACGACAAGAGTCAGTCTGTGGAGCTTTCTCCCAGAGGATGTTGTGAAGGCCAAGACGATAACAGGGCTCAAAACAGAACTAGATACATTCATGGAGGACAGGGCCAGCAATGGCTATTAGCCAGGCTGGGCAGGGATGGTGTCTCTAGTCTCTGTTTGCCAGGAGCTGGGAATAGGCAACAGGGGATGATCACTGGCTGATTCCCTGTTCTGTTCATTCCCTCTGGGGCCCCTGGCATTGGCCCCTGTCAGGAGACAGGACACTGGGCTGGATGGAGCTTTGGTGAAACCCCCCCAGAGCTCTCCTGCCGTTGGCACTTTGCCCTCACTGCTCAGATTGAAACTTGTGCAGGGAGACAGGCCAGCCACAGCCCAGCTGGGCATGAGCAGAGCAGCCAGGTGAAAAGCAAAGCTGGAGATGCTGGGGCTTGAACCCAGGACCTCAAACATGCGAAGCAGGCGCTCTACCACTGAGCTACATCCCCAGACAGACCTGACTGCCTGGCTGTTCACACTCAGAGCCTGCCTCCTTCCAAAGCAGCCAGTGGTTTATAAACTTCATTGGAAGCCTTCCCCGCCCCTGCCCCCCACCGCCCCGATCATGCTCTCGTGGAGGTTGCTGGCTCATAGGGGTCACTTTGCAGCAGGGCCAGATTCTATGTGTGGGGCAGAGAGAGTCGTGCCCTGGACTCCGGGTGCAGAGATACACTCAGCCTCTCCCCTGCATTGGGGGGGGGGTGCTGCCACCCCCTGCTGGAAGGTCATGGTGGTGGGGGGCGCTGTGAACAGCTCAATCCCTGACCCTGGTGGCAGAAGTGGGGTGGGGAGCTCCAGGTGTTTCTAGGATCTGCTATTTCCACCGGCCTGTAAAGTCCGGCTTTCCCCAGCACATTCACTGCGGTGCAATTGGGTCCCTGTTTCTATGGCTGAACAGCAAAGAATCGCTCCCGGTTTCCCGTCTCTCTGCAGCATGATTAGCCTGTGTCGGTGGTTAATGAGGTGGATCTAGCTGTAGATTGTTATTCATTCCCCACCTGGACAGTTCACACAGTCCCTGTCCCGTGCAGATCTCCAGCACCTCAGCTACCCCGGTAGCAGTGGTTGGGTTTTCCCTGAGGCCCTGAGATTTTTAGGGTCCTTTTCTCAGCTTTTCCCCCATCCCGGACATTCCATGAAATAACTGTAGCAGCACTAAGGAGAAGGGGAGGGAACAACTCACTGCCGGCGCTGGATGTGCCCAGGGCCCCCTGCTCGTCCATTGGTTCCATGGAATTTGACCCCCTGCTTTGCACAAGGGACAGAGACAGATCTCGCTGTTCCTGGGTCTGTGCAGAGAAAATGGTGCTTCTGTCTGAAAGAGAGGCGGGAAATGGCCCCATGGTGGGACAATATCCTCAGGATTAAGAGCAAAGGACTCAGGCTGAGAACCGATTTAACTCCACTCATCTGGGATTTAACAAATTGTCTTCCATGGAGACTCAGACTTTAAGGTCAGAAGGGACCATTACGATCATCTAGTCTGACCTCCTGCACAATGCAGGCCACAGAATCTCACCCACCCACTCCTGGAATAATCCTCTCACCTATGTCTCAGCTATTGAAGTCCTCAAATCATGGTTTAAAGACTTCAAGATGCAGAGAATCCTCCAGTAAGTGACCCGTGCCCCATGCTGCAGAGGAAGACGAAAAACCTCCAGGGCCTCTGCCGATCTACGCTGGAGGAAAATTCCTTCCCGACCCCAAATATGGCAATCAGCTGAACCCCGAGCATGTGGGCAAGACTCACCAGCCAGACACCCAGGAAAAAGTTCTCTGTAGTAACTTCTAACATCCCATCATTGACCATTGGGCCTATTTACCACTGATGGCAATAAATTGACTAAGATCATGTTATCCCATCAAACCATCCCCTCCATAAATGGATCTAGCTTAATCTTGAAGCCAGATAGGTCTTTTGCCCCCACTGCTTCCCTTGGGACACTGGGACCTTGTGACATTGAGCCAGACTCGGTGGGGTTGGGCTGATTTAACTCCCTGGCCGGCTGCCGCCTCAGCCACCTCTTGCCCCATGGCCTAGGTTCTTGGCCCTCTGCTGATTGCTCCTTGCTGGATTGCCCAGAGCAAAAAGGAAGACGTGTAGGTTTAGCACACAATGGTTTTGATCGATCAGCCACAGGGTTTTGGGCCCAGCCCACTTCTGCTGCACCCCCCTGCTGGGTCTTCAGCCCCAGCTCCAGCATCCGGCCTAGTGCCTTGTGAGCTCTAGCGCTGGCAGGGAGATGCGCCGGCTGCTCGGAGCAGCCTTGGTAACAGCAGTTTTCTTTCTGTGTGTCTCTGTGGCGCAATGGGTCAGCGCGTTCGGCTGTTAACCGAAAGGCTGGTGGTTCGAGCCCACCCAGGGACAGGAATAACCTGATCTTGCTTCTTAAGGGCCTGTTTTGCTGCCTCAAAGACGCCTCCCAGCAGCTGGTTTGCCAGGGCCCCTGCCCAGCCCCCTGCACCGCTCCCTGCCAGGGCCAGAGCTCGCAAGGCCCCAGCCTGGAGCCAGGGCCGCTGGGTGCTGCTTACGAAAAGCCAGCAGAGGGACACAGGGGAACTGTGCTGTACCCATAACACAGAGGTGGATTCATCAAACCCTCTTCTGCGAGCACCGGGCCTCCCGCTTCCTACCCTGGGCCTGCAAGCGAGGGGGCGGCTTGCACAGCGCCAAGAGTCTCACCTGTGAGGCAGGAGGCGGCTGACGCCCGCAGCCTGCTGGGGAGCTCCCAGAAGTGATTAAGGGACAGAGACTCCTAAGTGCCCAGAGTAACTAGGGTCTGGGGTTCACGAGGCCGGTAAGGGGGTCACTATGTCGGCCTTGTAACCCTGGGTGTCAGGTCGCTGTGCAGCTTTGATCTAGAGCTCTGATCCCAACGACCGACCAGCAGCCCACAGCCTCACCCTGGGTCTGCCCCACCTGGTTACTCCTCACAGGCTGACCTGACCCCCCTTCCAGCCCTGGATTCGCCCCCTAATCACCCTACTGCCACTCAGAGCCACAGACGTGGAGGTGCTGATGGAGGGAGGGGTGACTCTGGGATGGGGTTCTTCTCGAAAGATGGCTGCAGAAAGGTGGTGCTCAGCTCTGTCAGGGACCTTCACTGACAGGGGATGCCAACATTTCTGTAAGGCGCATAAAGGGGATATCTGACTTCCAAGCGAATGTGAGGAATGTGGAATTATGAGAGGGAATTTCCATCCCTCCAGCAGCTATGCACCTCAAGGCCCCAGTGGCCTAATGGATAAGGCATTGGTTTTCTAAGCCAGGGACTATGGGTTCAAGTCCCATCTGGGGTGCAAAAGTACTTGCTTTCTTCCTGTACATTGGGAGATGTTGGAACACAAAGTACTGGATCTTGGGAACAATCCCCCAGAAATGTCATCTTCAGCTCAACAAATGCTTTCTAGACCCATCAGTAGCAAACACTTAATACTAGTGTTTGTGTGAGAATGGAGTGAAGGGGAGTGTTTACTCCGACACGTCAATGAAGGAAACAGACAGAAAGAGCAAGGCCGTTCTGAAAGAGAATAGATCTGTCTGGAGACAAAGCAGACCCTGAGAATGAGCAACGGCGTGAAAAGAAGAGCTTCACATGTGTGTTAGGTGTTAGTTAGGTTGGTCTGGCAAATTTAAAGAAAATCCCAATGCCCTTAGCATGATGCGGACACTGGCTGTTTCTGATCTTTTACTGAGAGCTCATTGAGAAATAGTTTCCTTAATGATGTTATGGAATATCGGGTGGGCTGTGAAGGCACCATGCTTCCTGCTTTCGCCCTTCAAGACGACATGGCTACATGGCATAGGGCCAATGTGCCCCTTCCAGTCAACTGCTAGAGAAGACAACAGCAGCACAGACAGGGTTGGCAGCCGGGCAGACTGGAGCTCCAGGCAGACGGTGGGACCAGGTCTCATCAATGGGGAGGTGGCCACCCCAGCATGCACAAGACTGAGCCAGCAAGTGTGGTGTGTACTGCCGCCTGCCCCTACTCACTTTTGCAACTGTGTTTCCCTGAGGACACTCATATGACCCAAAAATCGGGACTGTCCCTATAAAGTTGGAATATCTGGTCACCCCATGGGAAACAGTATCAAAAACCTTACTAAAGGCAAGATAGATCCTGTCGACCACTTTCTACCCCATACACAAGGCTTCTTACCCTGTTAAAGAAAGCTTTCAGGCTGGTTTTACATGGCAGACTGCTTGAATTAGCTACACCAGGTCAGGGGCGCCGACTCCGTGGGTGCTCCGGTGCTGGAGCACCCATGGAGAAAAATTGGTGGGTGCTCCGCACCCACCGGCAACTCCCCGCCCGCCCCAGACCCACCGGGCACCGGGAGATGTTGCGGGGCCCCGCCCCCGACGCTGGGCAACATGGCGTCGGCGTCGGGGGCTGGGCCCCGCAACGTCACCCGGCGTCAGGGGCGGGGCCTGGCGTCGGGCGGGGCCCCGCCCCCGACGCCGGGTGACAGCACCCACGGGCGGGGCCGGAAGTCAGCCCCTGTGCCTGGTATCCAGCCAGAAACCTTCAGATCTTCAATCTCATCCACTCCCCACTGAGCTACTTGGGCAGCGACCAGGCCCCCCAAGAAGGGTTAATACACGTGCCACAGCTCATGCTGGGGAGATTGAAATCCTGATGTCACAAGGCAGGAGACTAGCAGTGGCCTTAGCCCCGGAGGAGCAGGCTGGGGCTTCCTGGATCCCCATCACTCAAGCCAGCACCTGCCCCCTCCCAAGCTGTCACTGGCACCCCCAGGTCGGGGAGACAGGAGCAGCGGTTCCCACGGGAACAAGTCCACCCCCGGCTCGCAGGCAACTCCCAAGCCTGACACAGAAAAACATCTTGCCAGGAAGGAGCCCACTGGGACTCCCCATTGCTACTTTTCCTCCCACCCAGAACCCCGCTGCTTCTCCTGAGCTGCAAGTAGCCACCCCTGGGAAGCCGAGGGGCAGGCACAGGATTCTACCTCCCAGCAGCCAACAGCACCTCCCCAGGCCTTGGCAGAACGAACGGTGGCGCTCGACTAACCCCACTGAGCCGCTTAGCTCCTGCCCTGACTTCCTCAGCACGACCTTCCTCTTTTGCCCCATTCCCCCCTCACTTCCTCCTTTGGGGAGTGGGAAGAGCTGGGCTCTGTAGGCCAACCTCCAAGGGCAGAAGAGGCCAACCCACAAGGCTCCAAGAGGTGACTGGCCGAGATCCTGAAGCTTTCCCTGGCTGATGCTAAGGCGCTTTCTCAGCTCATTTCCCCACCCTCTGTCCTGCAGGGGTTGGGGTTATCCCAGGGACAGGCCAGTGGCAGATGGAGGAGTGTCTTGCTGGACAGCTAGGGAAAAGGAAACCATCATGTTTCTGTCTGGTGTCGAACCAGGTGCCGTTTATGTGTTAGGCAAATGTGATAACCACTACACCACAGAAACTCTCTCACTGCGCTCTGCCCCTTCCCTTCTAATTCCATCCACTTGGCTAGCGCTCGCCCTGGCACACACCGCTGGGCGAACTTGAAGAAAGTGGTGGCAGCTCTTCGGTGGGTCGGCTGGTAGAACAAAGAACTGGAGCCGGCTCCCAGGAAGTCATCCTTACCTCGCCCTTGTGACTCCAGCTTGAAGGAGAGCTTCTTTCCTTCCCCTCGCTGAGAAAGAGCAAGGGAAGAACACAAGCCCACATCCATAGGGGGGTAGAGGCTTCAGGAGCCCACAGCGTTTGCCCATCTGGGGCATTGTGGCTGAGATCTCTGCTGGCCAGCGCCAGCGCTCGCAAGGCGCTAGTGTGGACGCTGGGTGCTGGGTGCTGGATGCTGAAGGCAAAGACCCAGCAGAGTGGCGCAGCGGCAGCGTGCTGGGCCCATGACCCAGAGCTCGATGGATCGAAACCATCCTCTGCTAGGCAGGTGCTTGCTTCTTTTTGCTCTGGCCCTGCAAGCGAGGGGGCGACCAGCAGAGCGCCAGGAGCCGAGGCCGTGAGGCAAGAGGTGGCTGAGGGGTCGGACTGCCAGGGAGCTCCCCGGCCCCTCTGGCTGCCTGGGCTGAAGGCGAGAGCCAGGCCTGTGCGTGAGGTCTGAGTGCCGGTGGCTCCCCCACTCCTCGGGAGGGTCTGTCCCAAGGCAGCGGCCCAGCCCCCCTCCAAGGGGGGTGCATCCCACCAGCATTTCTTGCCCCGTTTGGGGAGGTTCAGCCTCCCCGAGCCCCTTGTAGCCGTCTGTGAGGGGAGGGGCTGTGAGGGGGAGGGTCCATGGGTGTGCAGTGTGAGGGGGAGGGGCTGTGAGGGGGAGGGCTATGGAGTGTCTCTGCAAGGGGGAGGGGCTGTGAGGGGGAGGGTCCATGGGGTGTCAGTGTGAGGAGGAGGGTCCATGGGGGAGTCAGTGTGAGTGGAGGGGCTGTGAGGGGGAGGGTCCATGGGGGTGTCTCTGTGAGGGGAGGGGCTGTGAGGGGGAGGGTCCATGGGGGTGTCAGTGTGAGGGGGAGGGGCTGTGAGGGGGAGGGTCCATGGGGGAGTCAGTGTGAGGGGGAGGGGCTGCGAGAATCTGGTCACCTCCAGGCAGCAGGAGCCCCCTGACATGGGGGTGAACCGCCCCCTCCCCCCAGGTGCTTTGGGGGTCCCTAGAGCCCAGCATGGAGCTTCTGTCCCTGCAGGGCCCCTGGGAGTCACAAAGGGGTGATATGAGGTTACTGACCCGTCTGTCCTGGGCTGGGGGACTGGAGCCCCCGGAACAGCCCTGTGGGGACTCAGCCCTGTGGGGGATTCACTGTGTGTGGAAAAGCCCGTCTAGGAATGGGGATTCCCAGCTGCGTTACAGCGGCGTGACGGAGAGGAAAGAGTTAATGCTTTAGGACAGTCTGGGGGCGCTGGATGGGAAGGAGGGGGCCCGGCTCTCAGGCTGCAGAACGGCCAACCCCAAACGTTCAAAACCCTGAGCCAGGCTCACCGAAAATCACGAGATGGGCTTTGAAATCATGAGATTGTGTAAAATTAATAGATTTGGGATCTTTTTATTTGCCTTCTGCTTGATGAGCCTTTAGGGCGCACGGGGGAGACATTTTGAATCTATTTCCAAGGTCACAAGGGCTAGAAACGTCCTGTGTCTTTAATAGCGAAGGCTGAAATCATCACGTCTCCCCCTGACTCCAGGAGCTGGGGCTTTAAGGAAAACAACAATTCTCATGAGCCACAAGGCAAAATCAGGAGCGTTGGCAGCACCGAGTGGGACGGAGTCTTTATTCCCCGGGATCCCCTGGAGCCGGGTTCCCAGCCTTGTTCTTTCTGTGGCCCCCGCCCAACATGGTATAAAAACTCCACAGCCCACCCGTGCCACAACGACTGTCTAACGCCGGCCCTGCTGGCTGGTTTATTTTGGCAAACCCCCCCTGAAACCTGCTCGCTGCCCCCCCCACACACAACCGGGGGCTCTGGACCCCTCGCTGAGAACCACGGCCTGGGAGCTCTGTTTAGATGGGGGGAGCAAAGCTGCTGCCTTTCCCGATGGCTGAACTCAGGCCCTTAGCGTGGGATATTCCTGCCCTGCCAGCGACCCCAGGAAAGCTCACTGAGCCGCTGCCTGGCCTCAGGGACAGTCTCAGCCGGCAGGGCCCCAGAGGACAATGAATCAGCTGGGTCAGGCTGGGAACCCTCATTCCCAGAGAAGTGCCCTGGCTCCCTGCTCAGCAGCTGAGAAGTCAATTCCCCCCACGCCCGATGAACCAGCCTGGAACTCAGTGCAGCGCTGGGGGTTTCTCCTTTCACTCCACTGAAGGCTGCTATCAGATCTCCCAAAACCAGTGCTCCAGAGGAGGCTGGAACTCACAAACTCAACATCACTGCCCTGTAATTAGTGTGTATTAACCCCTTGTGCCACTGGAGACCAGGCTGGGTAAACCACATTGACTAGATCTTGACCAACAATTCTGGACCTTGACACAAATCAATGGCTCCCCCTAAGAATGGGGTTGTGTGACCTTCCTTATCTCCTGGCGCCCTCTTGTGGCCATTTCCTTCCCGGTGAAAAGCTTTGGGATTTTGTGTACAAACTTTATTTCCCCGGGAGAGACCCAGCAGCGGGGGCTGCCTGCGTCTACCCAGCACCCACTAGATTAGAAGGTGACCGACAAACACCCTTCAGACGAGGCAGCCGTCAAAAAAATCATCTCCCGTCTTCCCTTGAGTGACAGCCTGAATCCTTCCTTGTCCGGGCAGAGCCCAAGGACTGGAATCAGCAGCAGCAACAAACCCTCAGTGCGTAGCAGGAACAACCCAAACTGTGCATTCAAAGGAGCTGTCTCCTTCTTTCGGGGGTCACGTTTGCCATTAGGGTCATTGATTTTCATTTCCCTTCTCTGAGGGCAGAGATGGGGTTGGAGCCACCTCAGGCTGGGATGTGGAGCCCAGGTCCGCACCTGTCAGTCACTCTGGGGACCTGTCTCTGCTCACAGCTGACAGGCTGCCTCCGGCCTCTCCAGCCAGCTCCTGAGCGCTGTGGGGGTGAGTCATTTGTCAAGCATCAGTGGCACACAGGAGAGGTGTTTTCACCAGGTGCATTGGTGGTGTAGTGGTGAGCAGAGCTGCCCTCCAAGCAGTTGACCTGGGTTTGATTCCCAGCCAATGCAGGGGTGTGAGGTTTTCCTGGCTGGGAATTGGTTTAATTTCAGGGATGTTGTATCAGTTTATCAATGGAATGAGAGAATTAATGTCCCAACTCCCAGCAGGTCACTAAACACCCAGTGGGGGAAGAAAGGGGCGGGACTATGCAGTGAGCTGTTGGACTCACCCTTGTATTACAATGTTTGGTTCATTTTTTTTAATTTTTCCTTTACTTCCCTCTCCCTGTTGGACTCAGAGCCTTTAAGGTCAGAAGGGACCAGCGTGATCATCTAGTCTAGGGTGACCAGACAGCAAGTGTGAAAAATCAGGATGGGGTGGGGGATACTAGGAGCCTATATAAGAAAAAGCCCCCAAAATCAGGACTGTCCATATAAAGTCGGGACATCTGGTCACCCTAATCTAGCCCGACCTCGTGCTCCTTGCAGACCAAACGACTCCACCCCCTCCTGTAATAGATCCCTAATCTCTGCTTGCATTACTGACGGCCTCAAATCATGGGTTAAAGATGTCAAGTTGTAGAGAATCCACCATAGACACTAGTTTAAACCTGCCAGTGACCCATGCCCCATGCTGCACAGGAAGGTGAAAACACCTCAGGGTCTCTGCCAATCTAACCTTGGGGAAAACTCCTTCCCAACCCCAAATATGGTGATCAGTAAGACTCTGAGCATGCGGACAAGAGGCACCGGGCAGAGACCAGGGAAAGAATTCTCTGCAGTAACTCTGAGCCCTCCCCACCTATTGTCCCACGTTCAGCCACTGGAGATATTTGCTGCTGGCAATCACAGATCGGCCACACGCCAGTGTAGACAGTCCCATCACACCACCCCCATCCAAAAATGTATCAAGCTCAGTCTTGGAGTCAGTGAGGTTTTTTGTCCCCCACTGCTCCCCTTGGGAGGCTGTTCCAGAACTTCACTCCTCTGGTGGTTAGAAACCTTCACCTAATTCAAGGTTAAACGTGTTGATGGCCAGTTTATATCTATTAGTTCATTACTAGTGGGGACATGTGATAGTGTGGGGGAGGGAGGGAGAAAGACTGGAGAACTGACAGTGGGAATCCACGGCCGATTTACCTTTGTCGCTTGCTAAACTCCCTCCCAACCTCGTGGGGTCCCAGAGCCCAGCAATGAGCCTGAGCCGAGATGTCTACACTGCAAATTTACCACCCCACAGCCCAAGCCCTGGGAGCCTGAGCTGGCACGGGGCTACCCTGGGTGTTCATTGCAGTGTGGACATAGCCTAGCGTTACGTCTACACTGCCATTAACACACCCAAGTCACTGTTCTCAAACCCTGGCTCAGCTGATCCAGGCTTGTGGGGCTTGTGCTGCAGGGCTATAAAATTACAGTGTAGACGCTTGGGCTTGAGCCCAGCCTCTGAGATCCCACGAGGGGTGAGGGTCTCCGAGGCCAGGCTCCAGCCTGAGCCAAATGTCCCCACTGCAGTTTTTAGCCCCACAACCTGAGACCGAGACGTCCAAGTCAGACGATCCAGGCCAGCCGGGCCGTTATCACAGTATAGATGCACTGAGGGACGTGTTTGCTAGGTTTTTATGCATTTGCACTGGAAAACGTTGAGTGTTTTCATTCATTTCAGGCTAGGGTGACCATATGTCCCGATTTTATAGGGACAGTCCCGATCTTGGGGTCTTTATCTTATATCGGCTCCTATTACCCCCCACCCCCGTTCCAACTTTTCACATTTGCTGTCTGGTCACCCTATTTCAGGCATCCCCATTCGGTTGAACTCCTGAACGTAATGGAAATGGATATGCAACATTTTTGTTAAAGGATGGGGTTTTTAAGGGGGCACTTGGAATTGAACCAAGGACCTTTAGATTTTCAGTATAACGCTCTCCCAACTGAGCTACTTCAGCCTCTACAGGACACCTTTCTGGCCAGTTGCTTCTCTGTCCGGGATGTTTTTGTCAGCCACGGCACACAAAAAGGACGTCATTGCGAGCGGCCCATGGAGGGAAGATGAATTTTTTTTCCTGCCTTGCTCAGCTTGACTTGCTTCCTCACCCCATTCCTGCCTTAGTTCCTGGGTTACCTGGTGGCTGCAGGCGACTGGGGCCCAGCGCCACGGGGAGGAATTTGGGCAGCTAGACCCCGGCAGCAAGAGTCCTGCCGCCACTTGCCGCCCCACCCTGTTGTCCCGGCTTCACCTACTGGCCGTTTCTTACATCAGAGACACTGTCCCAAAGCAGGACTAATGCTGAGACCTGGTGATCAGTGATCTCAGATCTGTTGGGCTGCAGCAAGACTCCAAATTGAGTCTCAATCAGCTCGGCTGTTACACGGCGAAGATCAAAAGGGTCAAATGGTGCCTGGGCCCCTTAAGAAGAGCCCAGCCCATCAAGTACCAGCACTTGGCTCTCCCCTCTCTCAACTCCACTTAGCATTGTTTGGAGTCAATCCTTGCCTCTGTCAGCCTGAGGGACAGGGAGACTAGCCTTGAACCAGGGCTCCAGTGGCGCAATGGGTTAGTGCACAGTGCTGAGCGGAGACATGCTGAGGTTGTGAGTTCAAGCCTCACCTGGAGCACTGGTTTTCATTAACCCAATCGCTTTGCCCCTTATTTGGCCCCATGGACCCTAGAATTCCATCCCAGGGCACACTGAGGGGGGAGGAATCAAAAATGCCCCTTCACTTATCACCTCCTCTGCAGAGTGCAGGTCAGACACCACAAATCTACAATCCTTCCTCCCTCACCGGCCCCTATGCCAGGATCTCTCAAGCAGAGCCCAGAGCGCTGCCCATCCTTTGAACCCCCCAACACCCGCTCAATCTTTGCTCCCCAACCCTCCTTTCTACATGTGAAAATCCCCATCGGGGAGGGAGAGGAGCAGGGAGCCAGCCGTCTCTGTGGCAGAATTATCTAAGGCAGCGCGCTGAGTGGGTGGGGGCTGAGCTACACCCCTTCGGAGCTTTTCAGGGATGAGATTTTGATGAATTGTAACACAAAGAAAATCTCTCCTGTGCGGGCCTGTTTGTCACCTTTTGCCCTTGTGCCCCCTCAGCCTCTGTTCTTCTGGATAGGGGAGGTGCAGAGACAAGCCCCAGGCTTTCTGTCACAAAGTCTAAACCCACCTCTGAAATATTGCCCCTGGGAGAGTATGGCTCCCAATTCTCCCATAGAGGGATTGCAAGAGCGGCTACCCAGTTGGGCCTGGGTGTGTCAGAGATCCAGGCTATAGGGGGCAGGTGATCCAGGGCCTATAACATCCCTGCCTGAGGGGAGGTCAATGCATGTGGTGGTCTGTGAGCACCACAGGTTTTTACCCTGTCCAGGTAACCCAGGAACTAAGGCAGGAATGGGGTGAGGAAGCAAGTCAAGCTGAGCAAGGCAGGAAAAAAAATTCATCTTCCCTCCATGGGCCACTCGCAATGACGTCCTTTTTGTGTGCCATGGCTGACAAACACATCCCGGACAGAGAAGCATCAGGTCAAAAACGTGCAGAAGTAGTTAGTGGGGAAAGTGTTAGATTGAAGATCTAGAGGTCCCAGGTTCAATCCCAGGCTTTGGCATGTGCTTTGTGTTCACGTGTGGGCTGTTTTCTTGAAGCGCAGGGGTACTTTTACCCACCACGAGTCCCTCCTGTCAGGCTCCCCAGCAGAAAAAGACAGTGGGGGCTTGTCCCCACCTGGGCTTTCCTTCTTCTCTTGCTCTTTCTCAGCAAGGGGAAGGAAAAGAAGGTCTCCTTCAAGCTGGAGTCACAAGGGCAAGAGAAGGTTGACTTCCTGAGCGCTGGTTCCAGACCTTTGCTCTACCAGCTGAACCCATGAAGAGCTGCCACCACTTTCCCCACCCCCTAGGAGAGGTAAGTCACCTGGTGTCGCTGTTGCTCTCTGAGAGAGATGCTGCCTTACCCACCTGGAGATATGCCTCTCTCATAGAGCTGGAAGGACTTTGAGCCCTGATTTCACTGGCAGGACCAAGTACTGCCCCCTGACAGATTTTTGCCCCAAATGGCCCCCTTAAGCACTGAACTCACAACGCTGAGTTTAGCAGGCCAATGCTCAAACCACTGAGCTATCCCTCCCTCCTGACTGATAGTATAAATCATGGCCCCTGAATCTTGGGGGCGTGGGAGCCCGGGGGCCCCTCAGCACCATCTACTGTGTGGGGTGGTGGAAAGCCCCAAAGCGCCCATTGTACCCCTGGGGAGGGGGAAGCCCCAGGGGCCCGCTGCCACTCTGGACACTGCAGGGGAAGCCCCGGGGGGCCTGTGGGGCTGGGCTCTGCTGGGTGTTTATTCCTTCCTGTCATCGCTGTGGCAGGGTTAACCAGAGAGAATTTGCTCCTCTTTTCTATGTGGAACAAATAAAGGCGGCTGAATTATTTCCAGGGCTGTAAGTAATAAAACGGAAACTAGCAGAGGATGGTTTCAATCCATCGACCTCTGGGTTATGGGCCCAGCACGCTTCCGCTGCGCCACTCTGCTGTGTGTGGAATGTGCCTACAGCATCTATTCACAGGGCAGCTGAGTTTGGCCAAGTAGGTTTTACTCCTGAAGGGATTCTGCCCAAACAATAAAATAAAATAAAATAAAATAAAAATATGTGCACAATATTTTTATTTGTCAATAAATAAATGTGGAGCCAGCATAGGGTGACCAGATGTGCCGATTTTATAGGGACAGTCCCAATTTTGGGGTCTTTTTTGTATATAGGCTCCTCTTAACTCCCACCCCCTGTCCCCCCGCCCCCGCCCCGCAGATTTATTTGTTCCCCTGCAAAAAAATGACTTTCTTATGGGGAAGCAAAGGGAAGCCACAAGCGTGGTCATGTGTCCCTCCCCAGCAGCGCGGGCATGTCATTGCAGAAAGGTGAAGCCTCACCACTGGGTCTGTGTCCTGGGGGAGGGGGCTGCAGAGTGATCTCCCATCTCTGTGCATCTGGTAGCCTGTGCTCCCCACTGCCATGCTGGAGGCTTAGGGTGACCAGACAGCACGTGAGAAAAATTGGGACAGGGGGTGGGGGTTAAGAGTAGCTTATATAAAAAAAAAGACCCAAAAATCGGGACTGTCCCTATAAAATCAGGACATCTGGTCACCCTATGGAGGCTCCACATTTATTTATTGACAAATAAATTTTGCATTATTTTAAAATATTACACACAGATACACAAACACCCCCCACACACACACACTCAGAGCAGAGTGGCGCAGCGGAAGCGTGCTGGGCCATAACCCAGAGGTCGATGGATCGAAACCATCCTCTGCTAGCTTCTGTTGTATTACTTACAGCCCTGGAAATGATTCAGCCGCCTTTATTTGTTCTGCATAGAAAAGAGGAGCAAAATCTCTCTGTTTACACTTCCACAGCGATGACAGGAAGAAATAAACACCCAGCAGAGCCCGGCCCCCCAGGGCTTCCCCTGCAGTGGCCAGAGTGGCAGCGGGCCCCTGGGGCTTCCCCCTCCCCAGTGGTACAATGGGCCCTTTGGAGCTCTCCACCACCCCACACAGCAGATGGTGCAGAGGGACCCCAGTGACACTGGGTGGCCATGTGGGGTAATGAACAAAGCGTCTCTCTCAGAGAGCGACAGTGACACCGGGTGGCCACGTGGGGTAATGCACACAGCATCTCTCTCAGAGAGCAACAGTGACACTGGATGGCCATGTGGGGTAACGCACACAGCATCTCTCTCAGAGAGCGACAGTGACACCGGGTGGCCACGTGGCGTAACGCACACAGCATCTCTCTCAGAGAGCAACAGCGACACCGGGTGGCCACGTGGGGTAACGCACACAGCATCTCTCAGAGAGCAACAGTGACAACAGGTGGCCACGTGGGGTAATGCACACAGCGTCTCTCTCAGAGAGCAACAGTGACACCAGGTGGCCACGTGGGGTAATGCACACAGCGTCTCTCTCAGAGAGCAACAGTGACACCGGGAGGCCACGTGGGGTAATGCACACAGCGTCTCTCTCAGAGAGCAACAGTGACACTGGGTGGCTACGTGGGGTAATGCACACAGCGTCTGTCTCAGAGAGCAACAGTGACACAGGGTGGTCACGTGGGGTAACGCACACAGCATCTCTCTCAGAGAGCAACAGTGACACCGAGTGGCCACGTGGGGTAATGCACACAGCGTCTCTCTCAGAGAGCAACAGTGACACCGGGTGGCCACGTGGGGTAATGCACACAGCATCTCTCAGAGAGCAACAGTGACACCAGGTGGCCACGTGGGGTAATGCACACAGCATCTCTCAGAGAGCAACAGTGACACCGGGTGGCCACGTTGGGTAATGCACACAGCATCTCTCTCAGAGAGCAACAGTGACACCGGGTGGCCACGTGGGGTAATGTACACAGCATCTCTCTCAGAGAGCAAGAGTGAGACCGGGTGGCCACGTGGGGTAATGCACACAGCATCTCTCAGAGAGCAACAGTGACACCAGGTGGCCACATGGGGTAAAGCACACAGCATCTCTCTCAGATGAGGGGGAATCGCTGGCTGAGGATGGCTCCATGGAAGAGCTGAGCTTTGCATTTCGTTCCGGCCTGTGGTCTCCTCTGTCATGTGGCTCCAGGGGGAGCTCAGCCTCCTGTACAGAAAAGCCTCCCTGTCTGGGTGAGCTGGTGGGACGCGGCTGTCAGGAAAAATTTTGGTGGCAGGAGAAGGGACGATCTCCTTGGTGGAGACAGTTTGGACAGCGGCTGGAGCCTGGCCCTGGGCTCTGTGAGAGGAGCTGCAGCAGATGGGTGGGGTGACCAGATGTCCCACTTGTATAGGGACAGTCCCAATTTTAGGGTCTTTTTTTATATAGGCTCCTGTTACCCCCATCCCTGTCTCGATATACCACCCTTGCTGTCTGGTCACCCTAGGTGGGGGGTAATTGGTGCCTATATAAGACAAAGCCCCAAATAGCGGAAGCGGCCCTATAAAATCAGGACATCTGGTCACCCTCGCTGGGGAGCGTCTCTCCCCCGGGCTGGCAGCGATCCACCTCATCCGGGGGGAGCTGCGCAGGGCAGGATGAGCTGCTGTGGGTCCGTGGGTGCCCATCCCTGAGATCAGATGCTGGGCTAACTTCCCCATGGTCCGTGGGGCTGGCCGTGGATTCTCCATCTCTTGGTGTCATTTAATGAAGACTAGATGCCTTTCTGGAATGTGTTTGCCCAACAAGTAGCTCTTGTGGTACACAGGAGGCCTCTGAGATGCAGGGGGGTCAGATTAGATGTTCTAATGCTCTCTTCTGACCATAAAGTCTACTAATTTCTGAAAAAGTGAGTGTAGCATTGGGAGCAGCCTCTGATGTTTTACTGTCTAGCCGGCTTGCTTCCTAGAATGAACACTCATTGAGTGGGGTGATCCCCAGGGAGTAGCTCAAACCTCCCAAGTGTCTGGCCAGTGGCAGGACATTAGCACTGCAGGGGAGGGTTGTGGCAGTGACATCACAAAGGCCTTTTGCAGGACCTCGGCCTATTGGTCAAAGGTGGTGGGTAGGCGGTGACCTCACAGAGAGATGCTGACATCAGCCAGGCCAGGCCAGGGGCACAGGGCCAGGGAAACCTCGGAGACCCCCGTGGCTTTGCTTCAGCAAGTCTCCTTGTCGAGGTCTCTCTCGCATAGGCTGACCATATTTCCTTGAGACAAAAACGGGACATTGGGATGGCAAAAACGGGACGGGGAGACAAGGGGCATGCTGTCTCTGGGTGAGGGAGTGGGAGTGAGGACTCAGGGCCTTTCTCTAGCCCATTCCACCGGGGTCGTGGATAAGCCAGGAAAGTTTGCTACACTAGCAGGACCATAACCCCCTTTACACTGGCACTCTGTCCTCATCGCTTCTCTCCCTCTCTCCCCTTGGGTCTCTCAGCACCTGGCCCCACAGTGCTTCCTGCCAGCCCCAGACTGCGCTGTCTGGGCCTGCTCCTGTGGGTGTGAGCCTCTCTCCTGACTCCTAAGGACTCAGCAGGAGCAAGGGGCCTGTCCAGGAAATGGCCAGGGCTTCTGGGAACCCGGGGGTGGCTCTGGACACCACCAGGGATCATTTGGCTCCCGGCACACAAGGGAACTTAAAAAGCTGAGAGCCCAGACATGGGGCTCGAACCCCAAACTAAGAGCATGATGCTCTACTGACTGAACTAGCCTAGTTCAGTGAGTGCAGCTGCCCCCGTCCACCACAAGAGCAGGCAGGTAAAAGAGAGGCAAAAAAAAAGTCCCAGGAGCCCTTCCTCTTTTTCTCCATGGCCACAGCCCATCCGCAGGATTCCTCCTCCTCCTCCCTCCTGTGCCCCAGTGCCATGAAATCTCCGCACCTAGACAGCCGGTCCGGCCTCTGCCCCCCAATCCCCCATGCTTAAGCCTCCCGACCAAATCCTGCCCCTGGCTCCATAGAACTGAGTCTCACATCTCGCTGGGAACTCGACTCCTTGTGCCCAGAGTGTCTCTGCCCCCTCCGTAGATGACCCGAGAAACACAGTGTCCATCTTTTCCAAAGAAGTGCTTGGAGAGACTTTCCCCATGTGATCGCGTGACCGGTGTGGCCTAATGGATCAGCCGTCTGGCTTCGGATCAGGCGATTGAGGGTTCGAGTCCCTTCGTGTTTGTGCTTGTGCAGTTTCCCTTTGTGCTGAAAGTCCTGCTCCCTTCAGGGCTGGAGCCTCTTCTTGGCGGCTCAGGCCAATGCTCTGGGTTCAGCAATAGCCCTGGGAAGGAGATGGGGGTGGGGCGTCACACAGGCTAGGGCATGAGCCCCAGGGGCTCCCAGTCCAGCCTTTGCCATTCCGGACTCACCAAAGAGACTGGGCAGCTGCTCGGGCGAGTGTGTAGAGCAGTTTCACTCTTCCCAATGTGCCCCTGTGCTCGAGGGGGTTTGCTAAATAGCACCTCTGGAGCCTGGGTGTTTCCCTGCTTCTCACCAGCTGGGGAAAAGCCTCTGGGGAAAATCTCCTGCCCCACTGCAAAAGTGAGCAACGTAAAGGGGAACGGTCAGAGGCCCCACCAGGGGGGCTGGCCCTGCTTTCCTACCACAGTCTGATGATGGCCACAGAGCGTCAGCAGCTGCCCCACATGCTGGCCTGGCCTGCGGGTGGCCCCCAGTGGGGGTTTGGCCCACCTGGGAGCAGGCTGGCCAGGGGTCTTTGTGGCTGTCAGCTTTGTGTGCGACGCCGTGGGAATGTTCTTAAAGTTGTCTCTAAATACTGCGTGTGTGCCTCAGTTTCCCCTCTCCATTTCTTAAGTCTCTAGGTTGGGGGATCAGGGGGTGTGATTGTTGCAGAGCCCTAGAGGGCCAGTGTGATGCTGTCTGCACAGAGACTAGCTGACACCCTGTCCCCTGGCAACTGCTGGCCTGGGCCCCTCCCCTGCAAGGTGTCAACTGAAGGTGTTGGAGAACAAAGAGATCAGGTGGCCTCCTGGCCCGGGACAGAGACAAAGGCCAGAGGAGGAGCTAGAGAGAGGCAGTTTAGAGCTGGCTTGGGAAATGGAGGGAGGCCCAGAACCGGGATCTGGGTCTTGCGTAGGCGAGGTGTCTACTGCCACCTAGTGGTCTCTGATTACCATGGCTGCTGACTGATTATGACTTTCACACCTATCCCAAGATGGACCTGACTGAGGGGTCCTGTTCTCTATACCTACAAGCTCTGTTTTAGACTGTGTTCCTGTCCTCTAATAAACCTTCTGTTTTATTAACCGGCTGCTGAGAGTCACGTCTGACTGCGGAGTTGGGGGGCAGGGCCCTCTGACTTCCCCAGGAGCCTCACCTGTGCGGACTCGCTGCGGGAAGTGAACAGTGTGGAAGGAGATGCTGAGTTCTCCGAAGTCAGACCCAGGAAGGTCGAAGCTGTGTAAGCTTCTTGCCCTTGAGACAGTCGGCTTAGAGAGAGGAGGCTCCCGCAGAGTCCTGACTGGCTTCGGATGGAGTAGCTATGACTATGAAGCCTGGCCCTGGCACTCCTTTCCTTAAGTGTCATGTGGGCAAGGGGGAAAGTGTGGCAGCAAACACAAGGGCCAGACTTGTGGGTATCAGGTGACTCTGCGAGAATCCCAACCATTGGGTCAAACCGCAGGACTGCAGCCATCGGTAGCCAAGGTGGCAAGTTCTAGAGCCCCAACCTATTGTGAACATCCCGTCGAGCCATCCTGACCAAAATCTCTTGTGCATCTGGAGACAGGGAAGATGAACGGTTTGGATTTCTTGAGGCCCCAAAGCTTTCTGGAATTTTGGAATCCCCAGAGCTTCGAGAATATTGTGGACTTTTAAATGTTGTTGAGCTTTGGGGAGTTGTAGATGTGAACTGTTGGACCCTCCCACCCCCTTCTCGCACTGTATAGAAAAATCTGCACAGCGCAAGCTCATAGAAATCCGCCCTCTTCCTCGATGGCATTTTTGTCTGTGATTTCGTTTTGCTTTGTATAACCGTGTTTTCTCCTGGATCCATTATTTAACTAAAAAAAGAAGAAGGTCTCAGGACACCAGATGGGGGAGCAGGCTGGGGCTAGGGCTGTTAAGAGAGAGAGAGAGTAGCAAGTTTTCTGTTTTGTTTCCCGCCCTCTTTTTCTTGACTAGTTTCTCTTCTGCACTAAACTAGCCCATTTTCCACATGAGCCTGGCTAGGTCAGTTGGTCGAGCATCAGACTGAGGATCCAGGGTTCAAGTCCCTTGTTAGGCAGAGAGAACCCTGTCATGTCCTGCAAGAACTCCAGAAGCCATCTATCCTTGACATCCCATTTTTCTTTTCAGGACTTGGCCTTTCCTAGGAAGGGCCATTTATTGCCTGGGACTGAAGGGGCAACTTCCTCACACGCCCACTGGCCTCACAGTCTGGAGGAAGAAAGGCTTCGGGGTCTACAGCAAACCGCTGTGTGCCGACTTGTTGAGCAAATACAGGGCTGGCCAGAGAGGCCTTGAGTGAGGGAGACAAAAAATTGTCGGCTAAGGCTCTTCTATACTGGCTCTTCATTTCCTTAGGGTTCGCCTTCAATATACTTGTATGGTGGTGTCATTTATCACCATTACAGGTCTAGTGTATTTATTAGAATAGCACAAGTAAGTCACAGAAGTGACATAGTAACCGTAGCGAGTCTATGCTGACAGAACTTGAGTTAACATGGGCTTGTAGTGTCGATATGGCCTCAGGTCTATGACATGTGTGGGAGAGGGAACAGGAAAAGGCTGAGGGGAGACCAAGTTTCATTCAGGATTTAGGCTCCAGCTTTTGTGGAAGTGGCCTTACGACACCCTAAAGGCTCGGGATCAAAGAGGCCCAGAAGAACAAAATATCCTTAGAGGTTTTTAAGGTCAGGCTTGACAAAGCCCTGGCTGGGATGATCTAGTTGGGGTTGGTCCTGCTTTGAGCAGGGGGTTGGACTAGATGACCTCCTGAGGTCCCTTCCAACCCTGAGATTCTATGATTCTATGATCCTGTATTGATTAAAATGTCTTGACCTCAGGGTGTGTAACTCATGTGTTTAGAATTCGTGGGGGTACAGGTGTGTGTTCATTTTGTGTTGAAGGCCAAAACTATAAACGGGTTCAACAGAGAATTCGATCAGTTCCTCAGGATCGGGGCATCAGCTGTTAGCCGAGGGAATCAGGGATGCTGCATCCCCATGCTCTGCGTGTCCCTAACACTCTGACTGCCAGATGCTGGGAGGGGAGGATGGGACGGTTCACTCAGTGAGTGGCTGTTGTGTTCCTTCCCTCAGACGCACCTGGCCCTGGCCGCTGTCAGAAGACAGGATACGAGACCAGATGAACTGTTCCTCTGACCCACTATGGCAGTTCAGGTTCCTCCTTCCCGCACCCTAAAATCTCTGTCAGCCGGCAATATGAACCGGGAGCCTGTAGAGAGGAGACCTGAGCACCCCCCCCCCCACCTCAGGCAGTCTCCCAAAGCCATGCATGGAGACATTCCAGCAGCGCAGAGACAGCTCCCTGCCCCACCCCACATTGCTCCTGGGAGTGGCCAGCATGTCCCAGCAGACCCTGTGGGAGACATCTCCATGCACTGCCCCGAGAGCAAACTCCACAGCTGGCACCACTGGGAGTTGAACCCAGGATCTCCTGTGTACTAGGCAGGTGCTTTAGCCAGCTAAGCCATGGTGCCTGCCTGAAAAAAAATACTTGAAACTGGTCCACTCGATGGTACAAGACAAGAGCTGCAGATTCCAAAGTACAGACGTTCCCCATTTCCCTCAAGACTTGCAGACCTTGAGGTGTCTGGATCTCTGTGCACAGAAAGCCACAGCTCAGATGACAGGGGGCTTCTAACACGTGCTTCTCCCACCAGCCACTGTGATCATATCCTGGTTCATGCTCTGCATTTCAGTCGCAGCAACCTCGGCTCAATGCTGAGTCATGGTCACCTTTCCATCAGCTCCAGACTTCTCATTTGCCACTTTCCAAGTGCCGTGGGGCAGCTGCCCCACACAGGCAGGAGAAAGGTTAAGGCAGCCTTGGAAAGGCTGCGCAGAACCCAGCCAATCAGGAAAGCATATTGGGCGAGCCAATCAGGGGAAGGCTTTCTCAAGCAGCCCACATATAAAGGCTGCTCAGCAAAGCAAGAGTTAGTCACTCCTTGGAGTTTGGGGAGGGAGGACTGGCTGGATTGGAGGAGGGAGAAGAGAGGGAGCCATGATCAGAGCAGTGCTGGGCACGTAAGGGGAGCAGGAGTGAGCTCCCTTGACTCCTGCCTGACTGAGGCCCTGGTACAAAAGTGGAGAAAAGTGCTAGGGCTGTGGGGAAGTGGCCCGGGGAAACAGACTGTGGGGGTTGGAGGCAATGCCGTGTGTGACTGAAACCCCGCCCAACCTTTTGCCTCAGTTGCCACTGACACAGGTGGCTAGACCCTGGACTGGTTCCCTGTGAGGACACACCAGAGATCACTGCAATCTACGTAGGGGGCAACCACCTGGAAATAGTCTCCAGGCCCCAGCTGATCTGGAAAGTTAAACACGATATTGCAAAGCATAGAACTATGGGGCCAGGTGCCATAGAAAACAAAGGGGAGCAGGGAAAGACAGAGCGCAGAAGAGAAGAGAAGGAGAGATGGGATAGAAAAAAGTCTCTAGATCCGGAGCAGATGGAGAAAACCAGGGAGTGCAGTGGACACGTCAACCCATCGGGCTGCCTCCTAGGCCAGGCTGCAGCCCAGCTTCAGGACTCAGAGGAAATGGAGCTCACACCCCTACCTACAGGGCTCCAGGCACGACCAGCCTTCTGGATCAAACGTCCCCTCTGGCGCTCAAGTCACAACAGCGAGCCGGCAAAAGACAGGCTCCCACGTCATTGGAGAGAGCAAGACGAAGCCTTGAAACACCCAGTAGTGTTAACAGTGACGTAGCCAGCTGCAGAGCACAGGGGGAGCGGAGCTAAAAAATAGGTGCCTCCCCTTGTACTCACCCGGCGGCGCTCCAGCCGTTCGGCGGCACTTCGACGACGGGTCCCGTCCCTTCACTCGCTCTGGGTCTTCGGTAGCTCTGTTCCCCCTTAAAATATTTTTTTATGGCCCCGTTTCTTTTTAAGGCGCCGCTTCTGCTCAGAGCGGGAGCAGCCGCTATCTCCGCTCCCCACCTGGCTAAGCTACTGAGTGTTGGGTGGCAAAAGAGATGCCCTAAGATCCCACCAAGACTTGAACTTGGATAGCAGGATACAAAGCCCTGAGTGCTGGCCTTACACCATGGGATTGGTGGTGATAACTTTGGGGTCTTCTAACTTCAAACTTCCAGTGTAGAAGCGCCTGGGAGGACAATTTTTTTCCTCCCTTGCTCAAGGCCTCTCTGGCCAGCCCTGCATTTGATCAACAAATCGGCACGCAGCAGTTTGCTGTAGACCCCGAAGCCTTTCTGCCTCCAGACTGTGAGGCCAGTGGGCGTGTGAGGAAGTTGCCCCTTCAGTCCCAGGCTGTAAATAGCCCTTCCTAGGAAAGCCCAAGTCAAGAAAAGGAAAAAGTAACATCCAGTAGGGGGGGTACTGAAAAGCTGCTTCTTGAAGGATATGATGCTCTGGACACCTGACCAAGGACTTGAACCCTAGAGCCTCTGATTAAAAGTCTGATGCTTGACCAACTGAGCTAGCCAGGCTCACATAAGGAAAATGCAAGTTTGGTGCAGAAGAGAAACTATTCAGGAAAAAGCGAGCAAGAAACAATACAGAAAACTAAACCACAGACAGAAATGCCATTGGAAATACAAATAAAGGACAATGCAATCCCCATCACAGTCTGGTATCCAGGACTTGATTAGTTTTTGTGGGCCCGGCGCCAAATATATTTCTGGGCCCCCCTGTGGAATGAAGGGGCCAGGGGCAAGAGCACAATGGGGCACTGGGGTGGGGGGGAAGGATTGGTCCCCAGCTGGAGCGAGGCCGGGGCCAGGGGCCAGATGAGCACAGTGGGGCATGGGGGGAGGATTAGTCCCTGCTGACTGGAGCAAGGCAGGGGCTGGGTCAATAGCACACTGGGGCGGGAGCTAGGGTTGGTCCCTGGAGCAAGGGAGGGGCCGGGGGTAAACTCAAGCACAGCAGGGCTGGGTAGGGGTAAACAGGATCCCCCCCACCCCTGCCCACATGGAGCGGGTACCTACCTTCTCCCTGGTTCTACCCCATCTCTATCTGCACTGAGTTGAGGGTGGGGGGCACTGAGCACAGGGCTGGGGGTGCAGGGTCTGGGAGGGAGTTAGGGTGCAGGAGCAGGTTGGGAGTTGGGGTGCAGGGTCTGGCCAGGAGCCAGGGTGAGGGAGGGGGCTCAGGTTTGGGGCAGGGGGTTGGGGTGTGGAGCGCTTACCTGACAGCTGCTCCCATTTGGTGCGAGGGGGGCAGGTTGGGATGTGGGGTGTGTTTGCAGGAGCTCCTGTCTGGTGGGGTGGGGTGTGTGAGGGGGGTGCATGAGTCAGAATATGGGGTGTGGGGGGCTGGTTATGTGTGGGGGTGCAGGAGTCAGGGCATGGGGCTGGGTATGTGATAGCTACCCACAATGCACTGCTCTTTGGGGTGATGCAAGAGTTGCTAGAGTGGATGCGCTCTGGTGACACAAGGATCAGAATGTTTAATTGAAACACTTCAACTAAAGCAGCATAACTCTGTAGTGTGGACACAGCCTGAGAGTGAGACAAGACCCAGCTCCCCTTGACACCAAGGATGCTCAGGGACTGAAACTAAAGAACCACAAGATCCTCCGTAGTTGACAGGATTCGAACCTGTGCAGAGAAACCCCAATGGATTTCTAGCCCATCGCCTTAACCACTCAGCCACAACTATGGGCTTTGTGCAGTTTTCTCACTACACTCTAGTTCTGTTCTCACTGAGTGATCGTTTCCTATTGTTTCCTCAGACCAGCTTCCACAACACACTCACTGCCGTGCCATTGTGTAAGTGTGTCCATGGCTGAACAGCAAGAATTCCTGCTCATTTCCCTGCTGGCTGGAGAATGATGACAGTGTGTTTGTGGTTAATGACGTTGCTGTAGATGGTTCATTCCCTACCTAGACAATTCAGACAGTCCCTTTCCCCATCCTATCCCCAGTACATCAGTGATGCCGATAGCAGGGTCAGGTTTTCTTTGGAGCAATGAGTTTTTTGGGGAGTTGGTGGCTCCTTTCTTTCCTCACCCTGGAGTAAACTCAGCTTTTTATTCCATCCTTGATGATTCATGGAATAACAACAGCAGCATGAAGAAAGAGGAGATGGAATATCTCACTGCCGGGGGAAAGGTGTCCATGTCCCTTCTAGGGTGACCAGATGTCCCGATTTTATAGGGACAGCCCCAATTTTGGGGTCTTTTTGTTATATAGGCTCCTATTACCCCCCACCCCCTGTCCTGATTTTTCACATTTGCTGTCTGGTCACCCTACTCCCTTCTGTCTGACCATTGTCACTGCAGGAAAGAAGGTTTGTAAGGAATCGAATGCCCTGGCGCAGACAAGAGACACAGGAAGATTTTGCTGTTCATGTATCCGTGCAAAGGAACTTGTGTCTCTGTGTGAAAACGGGGAGGGAATTGGTGCCGAAGGCAGCAGGGAACCCCTTAGGATTAGAATAGGAGATGTTCTCAAGCACTCTGAGAGAGACGCTGTGTGCATTACCCCACGTGGCCACCCGGTGTCACTGTCACTCTCTGAAAGAGATGCTGTGTGCATTACCCCACGTGACCACCCGGTCTCTCTGTTGCTCTCTCAGGGCTTGTCTTCACTACCCGCCGGATCGGCGGGTAGCAATCGATCTATCGGGGATCGATTTTTCGCGTCTCATTAAGACGCGCTTAATCGATCCCCGATCGCGCTCCCCGTCGGCTCCGGAAAACCACGTCATCGAGCGACGCAAGCGGAGTCGACGGGGGAGCTGCAGTGATCGACGCGCCGCCGTCTTCATGGTCAGGTAAGCCGATTACGATACGCCGATTTCAGCTACGCTATTCACGTAGCTGAATCTGCGTATCGTAGATCGACCCCCCTCCGTAGTGTAGCCCTGGGCTGAGAGACACGCTGTGTGCATTAACCCATGTGGCCACCCGGTCTCTCTGTTGCTCTCTGAGAGAGATGCTGTGTGCATTACCCCACGTGGCCAGCCGGTGACACTGTTGCTCTCTGAGAGAGATGCTGTGTGCATTACCCCACGTGGCCACCCTGTGTCACTGTTGCTCTCTGAGAGATGCTGTGTGCATTACCCCACGTGGCCACCCGGTGTCACTGTTGCTCTCTGAGAGAGACGCTGTGTGCATTACCCCACGTGGCCACCCGGTGTCACTGTTGCTCTCTGAGAGAGACGCTGTGTGCGTTACCCCACGTGGCCACCCTGTGTCACTGTTGCTCTCTGAGAGATGCTGTGTGCATTACCCCACGTGGCCACCCTGTGTCACTGTTGCTCTCTGAGAGACGCTGTGCGCATTACCCCACGTGGCCACCCAGTGTCACTGTTGCTCTCTGAGAGAGACGCTGTGTGCATTACCCCACATGGCCACCCGGTGTCACTGTCGCTCTCTGAGAGAGACGCTGTGTGTGTTACCCCACGTGGCCACCCTGTGTCACTGTTGCTCTCTGAGGGGAGGGGCAGATCCCTGTGGCAGAGTTTCTCTAGTGTCTGGTTATCACATTTGCCTGACATGCAAAAGGCCCCTGGTTTTAAACGAGGCAGAAAGTTGAAGTTTTACTTTTCCGAGCTCCATTAGCTGCCCAGCGAGGTGCTCCCCTTTTTCCCACTGGGATCACCCCAACCCCTGCAGGGCAGCGGGTGGGGAAATGAGCTGAGAAGCGTGCCGGAGAAAGCTGCTGTCTCCTGCCCTCGGTTTCTTGGTGACAGAGGCGTGCGCACGGGGTGTGCGGGTGTGCCCGGGCACACCCTAGTGAGCTGCGGCTCGGAAGGCTGCTCCTCCCGCCTCCCCTGGGGGCTGTGTCCTAGGGGCAGCCTGCAGGCAGCTGCGATCAGCTGTTTGCGGGGCAGGCTCAGATCAGCTGCGTCCTGCCTCCCTGCTCCGGCCGGGGCCGAGTGAGTCTCACACACCCACGAAAACACCCTTAGGGTGAGGTGCGGGCGGGAGCACAGCCGGCCCCTGCTCACCTAGGGCCGCCCCGCACCTCTTGGGCTGATGGCCATGGCGTCCGCGAGTATGGCTGCTCCCGGCCAGCCAGGCTCCGCTCCGGCCACAGCAGGCAGCCGGTGACCCAAGGGAGCCCAGCTAGGCTGGGGCTGGGTGCAGTGGGGGATTAGGGGGAGGAGAAGCCTCGGACCCCGGCAGGAGCCATGCTGGGTCGGGGAGGGGGGAAGGTGGAGAAGCCCCAGACCTCGGCAGGAGCTGCACTGTAGGGGGGGGGGGGGGAAGAGGAGCCACACTGGGGCAGAGAGGAGAGGCCCCGGACCCTGGCAGAAGATGTGGGGCTGAAGTCCCCGGCTCGGGAGCCCCACCCACCCTAGTGGCAGAAGCTGCAGGGCTGAAGCCCTGACCCCACTCTGTGTGGAGCTGGTATCTCCATTTCCCCCACCACCGCACAGCCATGAATGGATTTAGCCTAGGAGGCAGGGGCATGATTGGCCCCATTTGGCAGGTGGGATCTAGGGCACACAGAAGTGAAGTGACTTTCCCAAGGCTAAGCAGGGAGTCTGTGGCAGAGCAGAGACTCAAACCCAGAACACCTGAACCCTGTGCCTTAACCACTAGGCAACCTTCCCACCCCAGGAGGGGGAACTTCCTCTGCCACTTTGAATGTGTGGGTGGGAGCAGCCACTAGACAGAGCTGCCAGGAGGTGGGGAGCAGAGAGAGATGGGAAAAGGGACATGGGTGCGTGTAGCGGGGTGGTTACCTGCTCCTGCCCGGGAGGGGTTAAAACAGCCCTACAGAGGGAGCAGTCAGGGGACGGGTAGTCAGGGGACATGGAATGGGGGTGCTGGATAGGGCGTGGGAGTCCCAGGGGGGCTGTCAGGGGTGGGGGTGTGGCTAGGGGCCAGGGCAGTCAGGGGACAGGATAGTTGGAGGGGTCCCGGGGGGTGATTAGGGGGTGGGGGGTCCCTGGAGGGGACGGTCAGGGAACAAGGAGCAGGGGTGTTGGATGGGTCAAGGGTTTGGGGGGGGCTGTCAGGGGCGGGGGTGTGGAGAGAGGTCGGGGCAGTCAGGGGACAGGTAGGGGGTAGGGTCCTAGGGAGGCAGTTACAGTGGTGGGGTCTCAGGAGGGGGCAGTCAGGGGACAAGGAGCAGGGAGGTTTAGATAGGGGGTGGGGTCCTGGGGGGCAGTTAGGGGCAGGGTCCTAGGAGGGAGCTGTCAGGGGACAAGGAGCACGGGGGGTTGGGGGTTTTGAGGGGGGCTGGAAGTGGGAGGGAGTGGATGGGGGTGGGGGTGGGGCTCGGGCAGGTCTCCCTTGGTGCACACCCTAGTGAATGCTTGGTGAGCTTCTCTTCTGCACCAAACTTACTCTTTCCATCTGTGAGCCTGGCGAGCTCAATTGGTCGAGCGTTAATCTGAGGGTCCAGGGTTCAAGTCCCCGATCAAGTGTACGGAAGATCATTTCCCCCTGCGGTGCCCCCTGAGAGCGTCAGGAGTCAGCTCTTCAGTCCCCTCCTTGACATTACTCGTTTCTTTTCAGGACTTGGGCTTTCCTAGGAAGGGCCATTTACTCCCTGGGACGTCCTCACACGCCCACTGGCCTCACAGTCTGGAGGAAGAAAGGTTTCTGGGTCTACAGCAAACCGCTGCGTGCCGACTTGTTGAGCAAATACAGGGCTGGCCAGAGAGGCCTTGAGCAAGGAAGGCAAATTAGTCTCCGCCCAGGCTCTTCTACACTGGAAGTCAAAAGGACGCAGCATGTTCTCCACTAGTCCCTTGGTGTAAGGGCAGCACTCAGGGCTTTGAATCCTGCAATCCGAGTTCAAGTCTCGGTGGGACCTTGGGGCAGCTCTTCTGTCACCTAACACTCCTGGGTGTTCCAAGGCTTCGTCTTGCTCTCTCCAGTGACGTGGGAGCCTGTCTTTTGCCCGGTATCTGCTGTGACTTGAGCACCAGCCTCAGCCCCCACCCGTGCAGGGTTTGATGCTTCCATCACTTAAATTCCAGCACGCTGAGGGATTTCAACTTTGCACAAGGGGCAGAGACAGATCTCGCTGTTCCTGGGTCTGTGCAAAGGAAATTGTGCTTCTGTCTGAAAGAGAGGCGGGAAATGGCCCCATAGTGGGACAATATCCTCAGGATTAAGAGCAAAGGACTAAGGCTGAGAACCGATTTAACTCCACTCATCTGGGATTTAACAAATTGTCTTCCATGGAGACGCTGGGACCTTGTGACATTGATCCAGACTCGGGGGGTTCGTGCTGCTGTAACTCATGGTACAAACATGAACTGGCTTCCAAGAAGGGAGAGGGGAGAAGCCTGAAGCTGACTTTACTCCCAGGCTGGGGTCTCCTGGTTGGGTGGAAACTTCCTTTGCTGCTGCCAGGGGACAGCAGTGACTGGAGACATACCAGGGCTGGGATGAATGGGGAATGTTTATGCGCACAGAGCTCCACTAACGCTAAATCCTCCACTGTGGCGGGAGCTTAGAAAGTCACCCCTCGGTCAGCGGTGGGACTGGGGGTTTGAGAAGAGATTCCTTTTTCCTCCGTGTCCTGAGACAGAAAGTCAGGGCCGGCCATTCCGGGGCAGAATAGCACATTATCCACTGGCTGAGGAGCTGGACACCAGGCACAGACGACTGGTCTCTGCTGAAAGCCGGGGGCGGGGCACAATTTCAAGGTTCAGCCCCACCCCCTTACCATCAACACCCCTCCCAGGAGTGAACAATGCCGGGAGAGGAAGCAGCAAAGGCAGCCCCGCTCCCCTCCCCCCTCCAGCCGCTGCTGTGCAGGGAGGGAGCCTGGCAGCACCCCACGCTGTAGCAGGGATGCTAACCCAGGTGGGCACATGGCCCCACATCCCGCCCTCTGCACGTGTTGCCTCTGAAACGAGGGAAACTCGTGAGTTCGGGGCACAGCTGCACACCCTGGAGAAAGCCCAGCACGCCAGGCCCAGGGGGAAGGGGTGAGCTAGAGCCTGGCATCCAGCCAGAAACCTTCAGATCTTCAATCTCATCCACTCCCCACTGAGCTACTTGGGCAGCGACCAGGCCCCCCAAGAAGGGTTAATACACGTGCCACAGCTCATGCTGGGGAGATTGAAATCCTGATGTCACAAGGCAGGAGACTAGCAGTGGCCTTGGCCCCGGAGGAGCAGGCTGGGGCCTCCTGGATCCCAGTCACTCAAGCCAGCACCTGCCCCCTCCCAAGCTGTCACTGGCGCCCCCAGGTCGGGGAGACAGGAGCAGCGGTTCCCAGGGGAACAAGTCCACCCCCGGCTCGCAGGCAACTCCCAAGCCCAACACAGAAAAACATCTTGCCAGAAAGGAGCCCACTGGGACTCCCCATGGCTACTTTTCCTTCCACCCAGAACCCCGCTGCTTCTCCTGGGCTGCAAGCAGCCACCCCTGGGAAGCCGAGGGGCAGGCACAGGATTCTACCTCCCAGCAGCCAAACGCATCACCCCAGGCTTTGGCAGAACGAACGGTGGCGCTCGACTAACCCCACTGAGCCGCTTAGCTACTGCCCTGCCTTCCTCAGCACGACCTTCCTCTTTTGCCCCATTCCCGCCTCACTTCCTCCTTTGGCAAGTGGGAAGAGCTGGGCTCTGTAGGCCAACCTCCAAGGGCAGAGGAGGCCAAGCCACAAGGCTCCAAGAGGTGACCGGCCAAGATCCTGCAGTTTTCCCTGGCTGATGCCAAGGCGCTTTCTCAGCTCATTTCCCAACCCTCTGTCCTGCAGGGGTTGGGGTTATCCCAGGGACAGGCCAGTGGCAGATGGAGGAGTGTCTTGCTGGACAGCTAGGGAAAAGGAAGCCATCATGTTTCTGCCTGGTTTCGAACCAGGGGCCTTTTGCATGTTAGGCAAACATGATAACCACAACACCACAGAAACTCTCTCACTCTTTTTCAGGTTTCTGCCCCTTCCCTTCAAACTCCATCCGCTTGGCTGGCGCTCGCCCTGGCACACACCGCTGGGCGAACCTGGAGAAAGTGGTGGCAGCTCGTCGGTGGGTCGGCTGGTAGAGCAAAGAACTGGAGCCGGCTCCCAGGAAGTCATCCTTACCTCGCCCTTGTGACTCCAGCTTGAAGGAGAGCTACTTTCCTTCCCCTTGCTGAGAAAGAGCAAGGGAAGAACAAAAGCCCACATCCATAGGGGGGGCAGAGGCTTCAGGAGCCCACAGCGTTTGCCCATCTGGGGCATTGTGGCTGAGATCTCTGCTGGCCAGCGCCAGCGCTCGCAAGGCGCTAGTGTGGATGCTGGAGGCTGGGGGCTGGATGCTAGAGGTAGAGACCCAGCAGAGTGGCGCAGCGGCAGCGTGCTGGGCCCATAACCCAGAGGTCGATGGATCGAAACCATCCTCTGCTAGGCAGGTGCTTGTTTCTTTTTGCTCTGGGCCTTCAAGCGAGGGGGCGACCAGCAGAGCGCCAGGAGCCGAGGCCGTGAGGCAAGAGGTGGCTGAGGGGTCGGACTGCCAGGGAGCTCCCCGGCCCCTCTGGCTGCCTGGGCTGAAGGCGAGAGCCAGGCCTGTGCGTGAGGTCTGAGTGCCGGTGGCTCCCCCACTCCTCGGGAGGGTCTGTCCCAAGGCAGCGGCCCAGCCCCCCTCCAAGGGGGGTGCGTCCCACCAGCATTTCTTGCCCCGTTTGGGGAGGTTCAGCCTCCCCGAGCCCCTTGTAGCCGCCGCCCACGCGCAGTGTCACTGGTAGATCCGGGCAGAGGAGACTCGGGGGCCTGGGCTGGGAAATCCCTGGGTGAAACTGGCTGCCTGAGCCCAGCCCCTCTGCACTCAGGGGAGCGGTGAGAGGGGGAGGGGCTCAGGGAGTAAATCCTCAGAAACCTCCCCCCTGGGTTTGTAATGTCAGACCCCAGCGAACAAGTCCCTGCGTGTGTGAAGGGAGGGGCTGTGAGGGGGAGGGTCCATGGGGGTGTCAGTGTGAGGGGGAGGGGCTGTGATGGGGAGAGTCCATGGGGGTGTCTGTGTGAGGGGAGGGGCTGTGAGGGGGAGGGTCCATGGGGGTTTCAGTGTGAGGGGGAGGGGCTGTGAGGGGGAGGGCTATGGAGTGTCTGTGAGGGGAGGGGCTGTGAGGGGGAGGGTCCATGGGGGTGTCAGTGTGAGGGGAGGGGCTGTGAGGGGGAGGGTCCATGGGGGTGTCAGTGTGAGGGGGAGGGGCTGTGAGGGGGAGGGCTATGGAGTGTCTGTGAGGGGAGGGGCTGTGAGGGGGAGGGTCCATGGGGGTGTCAGTGTGAGGGGGAGGGGCTGTGAGCATCTGGTCACCTCCAGGCAGCAGGAGCCCCCTGACATGGGAGTTGAACCGCCCCCTCCCCCCAGGTGCTTTGGGGGGCCCAAGAGCCCAGCATGGAGCTGCTGTCCCTGTAGGGCCCCTGGGAGTCACAAAGGGGTGATGTGAGGTTACTGCCCCCTCTGTCCTGGGGTGGGGGACTGGAGGCCCCGAAACAGCCCTGTGGGGACTCAGCCCTGTGTGTCTATACCCTCCTAATAGCACATTCCTATGGTTGGGAGCGTTAGTTCACACCAAATCTCCTTTCAATACTCCCATCCTGCCAGTAAGAAAACCTGACATGGATCCAGATGGGAAACCGGTATACCGATTTGTCCAAGATTTACGTGCAGTAAATAAGGTTGTACAAGCAAAACACAATGTGGTACCTAATCCTTATACGATCCTGACTGCCATTCCAGCAGGTACCGTATGCTATTCTGTGATAGATTTGTGTAATGCCTTTTTCAGTATTCCTCTAGATCAAGACAGCTGGGACATTTTTGCATTTACATGGACCGATCCAGAGACTGGGAGATCAGAACAGCTGACCTGAACTCGTCTTCAAGTAGTGCAACATCCAAAAAACCCCGAGCAGATCTTTCAGATGTGCCCATTCCAAATGCTGAGCTGGAACTGTACAGATGGCTCTGCGAGGGTCGTGGAGGGCCAACGGATATCTGGATTTGCAGTAACTACTCAGTTTGAGGTATTACAGTCTGCGCCTCTGGGACCCTCCACCTCAGCCCAGGCGGCAGAATTGATAGCCCTCACCCGAGCATGTGAGTTGGCAGCAGGTCAGTCTGTAAACATTTATACTGACTCGAAATATGCCTTTGGCGTTTGCCATGCCACAGGCTAACTTTGGGCAGAGCCTGATGGGAGAAGAGCCTTGCCCAGAGCTGCTTTGTGGCCTGCCCTACTTAAATTACACCAAGAAACACATGGTGGAGTAGAGGCTATGGCTGCTACTATAAATAGACTTTGATATGCCCCTGGGGTATTCCAGGAAGCTAAACGAGTTCTTGCTACCTGTGACATTTGTGCAAAATTCAATCCAAGGGGGGAACCAAAAGGCCCCCCCCGGTGCAAGGTTATGGGCATACACACCCTTTGAACGGCTCCAAATTGACCACTCAGAAATGGCTAAGTGCCAAGGCTACCAGTATCTTCTTGTGATTGACCCCTTGGAGACCACCATCATCTGGACAAGTGGAAATAATGAACCAAACCTTAAAACTAAAACTCTCCAAACTGTGTGCACAGACTGGGTTGAAGTGGCTTCAGGCCCTGCCTCTGGCCCTCTTGGCAGTCCGCACTGCCCCTAGGGGCAGACTCTGTCTTTCACCTTTTGAACTTTTATTTGGCAGGCCATACACCGGATTTGCTGACCCAGGACCTCTGACTGATTTGGCTACTTGGGGTGACGAGGAGCTGACCAGATATGTTATTTCCCTCCAAACCACTCTCATGTCTCTCCACAGGTATGCAGCTCAATTTCAGTCCCTACCTGCTGATGTGCCTGCTCACCGGATCAAGCCAGGGGATTGGGTCTATGTAAAAGAGTGGAAACACGAACCTCTCCAACCCCGGTGGGCGGGCCCTTTCCAAGTCCTTCTTACTTCCCATACTGCCATTCGAGTGAGGGAACGAGACACTTGGATTCACCACACCCGAGTCAAGCGAGCCCCTAGGCCGGGGCCAGAAGCAGACGACTCCGGACTTCGAGGGAGCCCCGCCAGCTCTTCCCACCGCGACCCGGAAGAGCCAGAAGCAGACGATACTTGGAAAGCTGAACCTCTGGAAGGACTGAAACTCTTGTTCAGACGGACTAAATCCTGAGACTGTATAATTATGAATTCGCAGCCAGGAATACAGTGGCTACTTCTTTTAACTTTGCCCTTTCTACATGCCAACCCCCACCCAGCGGCCAGGTCCCTGCAATGACTGGCCACACTGGGACACTTATCTGATTGCTGGCTGTGTCACCATACCCGTTCTGAGGAAGGAATAGGGCTATGGGGTATACCTGCAAACCTCTCTGAAGTACTCTCCATACAGGTAGTACGGAAACCTGAATGGGTGTGGGTTGGGAAACACCATTACAATAACTATGGGAAAACATCTGAGATTTGGCATTATTCCTGGGCGGCAAGGGGGGTCCCTCTCTGATATCCTTGGGATTGGATTTACATTGCCCCTTTGTTTTGAGAATGATCAAGGAACTGGGAGGGAAATGGGTTATCTCCCCCCTGAGGCCTGTAACCAAACCCTTCAGTTTGATATTAGAAATGGGACCCTTTACCCCTTAAAATTTCAAAAAAGCCCAGAATACACCTTGCCTTCAGCAAAGGGCTTTAATTGTAAAATCAACAGGCGTGCGTTATCAGGGGCAGTGGCTTCCGTCATTCCGCCCATTAGGCCCCATAAATGAAACACATACATACTATCTGGATGTTCACTCTGGCATTCTGTTGCCTCACTCATCTCTTGAAAGGATTTCTGGTTGTCCAAAACACCTGGGAACACTTACAGGTTTCATATCTACCTTATTTGCTGTTACCTACTGTGGGGGCATCCTGAATAATACCCATGCCCTAGGCCACTTAAATGTGTCCCATTGGAGGTGTCAAGACCGAATACTGGGTAACTCTAAGCACCGGGATGTTAGGGTGGACTGGCGCCATCGAATTGCAGGAAGTACCCTTACCCTTTACTTAGAGACCCCCGGCTTGTATTTCATCTGTGGCCACAGTGCCTACAAAGCCCTTCCCCCAGGTTGGCGGGGTCGATGTGGTGTGGCCCGAGTAATACCAGATGTCCAAATAAATAAAACAGACTCAAGTCAGATCCTTAACCTGGGAAGCTATTCTCATAGGCTCTTCAACCCCCCCATAAGGACTCGAACAAAGCGTGCCAAGAATCCCCTCGTGGTCAGGCAAACGGGGTTTCATTCCTTTGTTCGAGCGCTCATTCCTGGGTTGGGAGTAGCAGAGCTAGAAAAGGCTGTTGTAAATATTTCTGCTGAATTAGAAAAAATAGCTAATGTCTCCATAGATGTTTTTCAAAAGTTACAAGGAGAAGTTGATAAAATAGCAGAAGTTACATTGCAAAATAGACGGGTGTTAGATGCTATGAATGCTGAATTGGGGGGTGCTTGTGCTCGCATTGGGGAAAAATGCTGTTTTTATGTTAATCACTCTGGCTTAATTGAGAAGGATTTATGAGCTATTAAGAATGCTGCTGTTGTTTTTCACGCTATATCCCTCGATCATACCTTTAGTTTTGAGGATCTGCTCCCAGACCTTGGGTCATGGTTTACAGGGCTTTTCCGAACAATTGTTAAGTGGATCATTTTTTTTCTTTTCTTTCTATGTGTTATTTGGGTAATGTTACGATGTGCAAAATGTCTGTGTACCGCTGTCACCAAAAGCTCTGTTACCCAAGGGAAAACCCAGTATCTGTCCCTTCAACTTGATCGTAAATTGCGGAACGGGCCTGACAATTTGGGATTTTTGTCAGGCCCGAGGGGGGACTGTGAAAGTCATAATCAGTCAGCAGCCATGGTAATCAGAGACCACTAGGTGGAAGTAGACACCTCGCCTACGCAAGACCTTGCATTTTTACAGTTGTCCTTCGCCTACACAAGAATAGTGTTTTCCAGCTGAGATAGTTATTTCTATACCAGTTTTTACTGACCAGATAACAGACATCTGAGATCTGGTAACCACCAATCAAATGTTAACACACCAGGGCTTTGTCTAAGTGTGTATAAAAGACCTGTAATTTCTATGTTAATTGAAGTCCTGTCACTTGGTACAGACTTCCCTTATTTTGCAGAATAAAGTACTTTTCTTTCCTTATCCCTGTCTGGCTGTTATTGGCTCTCAGCTAGGCGGACCCGATATTTCGGTAACAATAATGAGGTTGAAAGAGAGAAATCCTGAGATTTGAGATCAATGTTCAGAAATGAAAGAGAAAGGGTGGAAATCTGAGGGATTTTGGATCCATTTTTGCAAATTATAGACAGGAAAGTGGAAAATCAGAGGGATTTTATATCAGTGGTTGATATGAGGTAAAATCTGAGTGTTTCACATCAATATCTGATACATGAAGAGAGAGGAAATGGGCAACATTTTATATCCATATTTATATTTAAGAATCTGAGAAAAGGTGTAAATCTGATTGTTTTAGTATTTTATAATGAGAGCGACAGGGGAAATCTCAGGGCCTAATCACTTAGAAATAGCCAAGTAGAGAGAAGTGGGGTAAATATTTAGGGTATTTTATACCAATCTTTGAGATTTGCAGAGAATGTGTCACAAATTACATATTTGATCACATGAGAGAAACACCAAGATCTGGGGGGTTTCATGTTGCTATTAAATAACTAGAGGGAAGGGGGGGCTGTGACTGGATTTTACGGGACTGTCCAACACATGAACACAAAGTGCCGCCCCCCCCCTTCACAGGGCAGCGGGGAGCCCTTTGGGGAGCTGCTCTCGGGGGGAGGGGCGGGAGGGACCCTAGCCCAGGGGAGGGGGCAGCAGTGGGGGATGGGCTGGTGGGGCAGTTTGGGGGCAGCAGGTGGGCTGGGGACACCGGGGTCCGGGCAGTGCCCATGGGGGGCACCTGCTCCCCCCTTCCCCGCCCGGGCAGAGACCGGGCAGCTCGGCCCAGCCCCAGCCCGGGCAGCCCCGTTCGGGGGGGGGGGGGGGGGGGGGGCTCCGGGCAGCAACTTCCCCCCCCCCCCCGACAAGGGCGGGAAAATCCCCCCCCCCGGGGAGCCGGGAAATGGCCACTGGGGGGGCGGGAGCTAATCCCCCTCCCCCGCCGGCCCCAGTCTCCCCGGTTCCCGGGGGGGCGGAGAGTCACTTCCCCCCCCCCCCCCCCCCGGGTCTGTCACTCCCCGGCCGGCCGGGAGGAGCTGCTGAAACCCTCCCTCGCCTGGGCGGGAGAGCGCAGCAGCGGCCCCGGGGCAGGCTGGGAGATGTAGTTCCTGACTCTCCCGGGACCGGAAGTGACGTCAGGAAGGGGGCGGACGAGCCGGGCTCCGAACGGGCGCGGGGCGCTGCGGCTCTGCCTGGCTCGTGCGCGGCCTTTGGAGCGGTTTGTATCTCCCGCCGCTGGGCATGCGCAGATCGGGGGGAGTCCCGCATGCGCAGATGCAGAGCTCCCCCCGCTACTGCTGCTCCCTGGGGAGCCACGAGCCGCACCCAGGGTGCCCCTCCCCCCCCCCCCGAGCAGCTCTCTGCCCCTCCCCCCCCGCCCCATTGTCTCCCCCTCCCCCCCCCATGGGCGGCTCTCACTGGGGGGCTCTGGGGTCACTGGCCAGGGACTCTGGGGACTCGGTCCCAGGGAATCTCCGGGGGGCCCCTGGCTGGGGTCTGGGCTCTGGGGGGGTCGGGGGCCCCTGGCTGGGGGTCTGGGCTCTGGGGGGGGTCGGGGGCCCCTGGCTGGGGGTCTGGGCTCTGGAGGGGTCGGGGGCCCCTGGCTGGGGGTCTGGGCTCTGGGGGGGGTCGGGGGCCCCTGGCTGGGGGTCTGGGGCCCCTGGCTGGGGGTCTGGGCTCTGGGGGGGGTCTGGGGCCCCTGCCTGGGGGTCTGGGCTCTGATGGGGGTCGGGGGCCCCTGGCTGGGGGCTGGGAATGTGACATCCCCTATTCTGCTTTTCTCCCCTCTGGAAAACTGCGGAAACGTCCGGTTCCATTGGGACAATTCATCCCCCGAGTCCTTGTCCTAGATCTGGGGGTGCGGGAGGGGGGAAGGGGGTTCGCGCTGCCCCACAACCGTCTCTCCCACAGCGCTCTGGACTCGTTCTTCCTGAAACCTGGTGTCACGGACACCACTGTTAATCCAGAGTCACTGCCTGGACAGACGAGGAGTGACTCCAGATGGACAGTGGGGCAAATGAGATCAGCAATTCCCCCTGTGAGGAGGGGCTCTCATTAGCTGCCCCCCCAGAGAGCTCAGGGAGGGAAGGCTGCTCCAACGCCCTGTCCCTCTCTGCTCAGGATATTGGGGTTCAGCTTCCTGGGTCAGACGCTGCAGCCTCCAGCGTGATCTGGGCGACCAGGCTTAGCAGCTGCTGCTCCCCCAGCGGGGTCTGTGCTGGGAAGTGACCTTAATTAAACCTTCTTCTCTGTCCGGCCCAGGTGATGACTTTCTCCAGCTGGCACCAGCCCCCTAGGGCAGCCCTGAGCCCTGTTAATACTAAATTCTGAGCCAGAGATTCCAGGTAACTGGGAGAAATGAGGGGAAAATGCTGGGGTCTGGCCTTAAAATGACTCTACACAAACAGACCCTCCCCCCTCATGACAACCCCCCCCTCCCCTTAAGTAGCCATCTCCCCTTTGTCTTTTAGAATTTACATTTTATCCTGTTTTATCCTGTATAATCTTGATTGATAATGCATGACCATTATGATCTGTTAATCACTTTGTTTACTTCTGTGTATAAATATTGATGCTCACCCCTAATAAACTTGCCACACTTACTCTGAAGCTTTTTGAGCTAAGGATAGTGTGAGCCCGTTGATCAACGAATTGGTGTCTGGTCTCTGACAGATTGTGAGCCCCATACCAACTCCGCACGAACTCGGGTGCTGGAGAGGTGAGTAGGGACTTGCTTTTTACCTAACACCATTAGCAATTGCAGGAGCAAATCCAGCCTTGGGGGAGCAAACAACCCAGGAATGGGACTTTCCTACCAGACGGGCAGGGAGAGGGGACAGGGAAAAGGAGAAAGAGAGACTGAAAGGAGCCATGGGAGAGAAGAGTTTTGAGAGCGATTTCCAGATCTCTAATCTGCCCAGACAGATGTATTACTGCACCCTAGGTAAAATCATTTTCCTGTGGAAAAGATGAGGATCAAACAGAGGAAAACCCAGTTCCTGACTCCATATCCCTCCTACTGGGGTGTGGCTGCCGTGGGGTCAGTGTCCAAGGGAATCCCCCACAGTAAATACTTTACTCTGCTTTTTTCTAGCATTGTGTTCAGATGCTTTGTTACAGAATGGGGGGAGGGAGAAAAGAGGTTAAAAATGTCTCTGTGGGTTTAGCCTGGCAGGAGTGGCCAGGTCTCCACTGTAATAAAGAGATCGAGCATTTTCTCAGCATGGCAGACTCTAGGGTGTCTGTCTGCAGGGAAAAGCCTGGGGCAATCGTGCTGTGAAATTAATTAAAGCCTGTTCTGAAACCTCCACAACTGCCCTTCTCACCCTGCCAGGCTGCAGAATAATGTCCGTGTTTTGCTCCAGTTCATCCCGTCCTCCCATGGGACAGGGTAGAGAAATGGCTGCAGAGGAGCCAGTCCAGGTAGGGATTATCGGGGGTTGCTGGTGGGTTCCTGCGGGAGGAAGAGGGACAGCAAATACACCGGAGATGGGAACGTTTGCACTGTCTGGTTTGGAGGTTGGAGCTAGGATGACCAGACAGCAAGTGTGAAAAATTTGAGAGGGAAGTGGCACAAGGATGCAAATAGTGCACACACACACGCACACTAGGGTGACCAGACAACAAATGTGAAAAATTGGGACGGGGGTGGGGGATAATAGGAGCCTATATAAGAAAAAGACCCCAAAATCAGGACTGTCCCTATAAAATCGGGACATCTGGTCACCCTAGTTGGGGCGGGACAGGAAATTCACAGGATGGAGACTGGGAGGAGGCCTGGGTGGGGCAAACCTGCTGGGAGATGTTTAATAAGTGGCCTAGAGTCTAGCAACGGACCCCTGAGGTTGGAAGGTGGAAATGCCCTAATTTGTGGAACAGGAAACAACCCACCTAGGTGGGGCTGGGAAAATGGAGCAGATCCCGGTGCTGGATTCTGACCTGAGTAACCAGCGGCTGCTCTGAGATCTAGATCTAGGGGTGCACCCACCAATGAGGCTTAAGGAGGGTTCTTAAGCTTTTTCTGTCTGAGCCCCCTCAACACGCTATAAACCCCCCACGGCCCTGCATCCGCATGTTTCTCTGCATATAAAAGCCAGGGCTGGCATTAGGGGCTGGTAACCAGGGCAAGTGCCTGGGGCCCCATGTGACAGGCCCCCCCGCAAAGCTAATTGCTCATAGTTTGGCTTCAGCCCCTGGGGGCAGGGCTCAGGACCCAGCCTTCAGCCCCATGCAGGGAGGTTTCATCTTTCTGCCTCAGGCCCAAGCGAGTCTAACACTGGCCCTGCTTGGAGGACCCCCTGAGACCTGCTTACAGCTCCCCAGAGGTCCAGGGACTCCTGCCTTAGGGGATATGCCCCATCCCGCCGTATCCAGCTCCAGGGCTGGCCTTGGAGAAAATGGCACCCTGGGCAAACTTATATTTTGGTGCCCCCCCCCCCCCCATCACCCCTGGCCCTCATGAGCTCCCCACCATCCCCTCCAGGCCCCGATGCCTCCCTCCGGTGCTTACTTTGTATTGAAAGAGCGGCCGGAGCTCAGCCCCAGCACAGATTAAGCCCTGTCAGGGCGGCCTGATAGCAGTGGCTGCCGACCAAGTGCCCAGCTCTGAAGGCAAAGCCACCGCCAGCAGCAGCGCAGAGGTAAGGGTGGCCTGGTATGTGCTGTACTGTGCAGCCTTTTCTTTTATTTAAAGTGCCTGTTGTAATGTGGTATTACACCGCCCTGGGTCCGCCTCTGCTGGCTACAGTTCCAAACTTAACAGAGTGAAAGTCACCTCGGCTACTCGCTTCACATGTATCGTCCAGGAACACAGAGACCAAGGGCAGTGACCACACAGACATTCACACGTACAAGAACTAGTTTGTTTGACAAGTTTTATGAAAGTTACAATTAAAGTTCTGAATCCCCAAGCATAGAGAAATTCTGTAAAGACCTATGCAAAAGTTACAAATCTAGTTCTACTCCCATCCTTAACAATAGTGGTAGGGTCTGATGAGTCTCCAATGGATTGATCATCAGTAGAGGGATGGTTCCTGCTGGAGTATTCCATAGGGAGCTCAATTTTCCCACTCTGGGCACCCCCTTTTTATAATGTGGTTCTGATCATCTCTCATTAACATTCACACACATTTGGAAACAGAGGTGCCTTTACAAAAAATTTTAATTTAAAATTAATCTTCTGGCTAATTTTTCACACTGTTACCACTTGATTCCTCTTTCCCCATAATCTTAGGGCATCGGGTTATTCCTCAGTCATTTACTTATGTCATCTTTTCTTTGCTCCAAGGCCTCAAATAGCTAAACTCTTGCAGGTCTCAGCCTACAGGCCTTGTGTTTCAATCCTATTTACTTAGATGCCAAATACATGATTATTCTCTCTCTATACTCACTGCAGAGCAGTGGGGAGAGGAGAGACAGGACACCCCTGCTAGAGGCACCCCCTGGACCGTCGCCTAGTCCACCCACCACTAAGGCTGGCCCTGTCCAGCGCCTCACAATGAGAACAGTGTTGGGCTTTCTCCCAGCGAGCTCTCCCTGCACTCTGCTCGGGCCTCCATCTCCCGTATCAGTCTCACGCTAGTAGGTGTGTGATGGATCTGCTGGGAGAGACAAGGGGCTCTCTCTTCGTCCCCTCCCCCTGGTGTTTTCTGGATGCTCTGAGTCGGGTGGGGATGGGACTCCTGACTGTGAGCCACCCAGAGCTTCCCTTTGATGGGCTCCTCTCCCCCAGGAACAGTGGGGCTGTGAGTGGGGCAGCAGGTACTGAGTGTTGGACTCTTGCTCTTTCAGAGGCCGGTGACCTTCGAGGAGGTGGCTGTGTGTTTCACCAGGGAAGCGTGGGCTTTGCTGGACCCCGCTCAGAGAGCCCTTTACAGAGACGTCATGCAGGAGAACTATGAGAATGTGACCTCGCTGGGTAAGGATTCCCGTCCCCTCGGCCCCTACTGGGCTCACAGGCGCAGGGAGCTCTACCGGACCGAAGACAAATGGACAGGCCCAGTGAAAGGAAAACAAAATGTTTTCTACAGCAGCATGGCTCGAGGGCATTGGCCAATATGGACACTATTGTCGTCTTTGCTTCTCTGTGCTAATCGAAGGACTTTCCAATGCCGTGTGTCGGTTGGCTAATAAACGCTGCTGTGGTTTAACAGTCTGCCCAGTGTCACAGCACAAACTTGCTGAGGTGCATCGAATGAGGAACAGTCTCTGGACAGGAGTGTCGCTCAGCTGGACCTGCTGGCATTGCTCACAGGTTGAAATAGGAGTGTTGAAGCCAGTGGCTCAGTCTTGGGTGTTGAAGCGAGAGACTCCGTCTAAGGACTATCCTTGTGGAAGAGTGGGACCCCTTGGGGGTCTAGTGCACTCAAGGGGCACCTCCCAAGGACGGGTTAAAAGACAAGGCATTGCACAGATCCTATGGATCCATGACAGTGTCCGTGGGCCTTATGGGGAAAAGATACAAAACAAGAAAAGCATCTGTGACGAACTAGGACTGTAGTTAAGGTTTTCCTGAGTACTGTGTGGGTGCCTCAGTTTCCCCTATGCGGTGCTTGAGTATCTAGGTGGTGGGACAACGGTACATGATTGTTACAAAGCCCTAGAAGGCAGAGGCCTGGACACAGAGAATGGCCCTGTCTGCTGGCAACAGATGGCCCGGCCCCTCCCCCGGCAAAGGTGAGAGCTGAAGGTGTGAGAACAAAGGGATCAGGTGACCTCCTGGCCCGGGAAGCAGACAAAGGCGGAGGAGGGGCTAGAGAGTTGGAGTTTGAAAACTGGCCGGAGAAGAGGCGAGGGAGGCAGACAGGGTCTGGCCTCCCTGCCCCGGTTGGAGCTGTGGGGCGAAATGCAGGGAGCCCCAGGCTGGGGTCTAAGCTCCCTGCCCCCCGGAAGGACCCGACTGAGGGGTCCTGGATGTACTGACAAGCTCTGGTTGGACTGTGTTCCTGGCATCTCTAATAAACTTTCTGTTCTACTGACTGGCTGAGACTCCCAGTGAATCCGGGGAAGAGGGGTGCAGGGCCGGACTCCCCTATACTCCGTGACAGCATCTAAATGCGCATTTACCATCGTCCCATCATCAGTCCGCTTGGGAATCCCTGATCAGTTCCAAAGTGTATTAAAACCTTCCTTAAAACCTTCCCTCTTTTAGATTACAGGTCATGTCAGTTTGTAGCCCCAAAAGACCCCTCTAAGTCAATTCAAACTCAACTATTTCTCCCCAAAATGTCTGTCTTCTTCAGTCTCCTGAAAGAGGTGAAATCAGTCACTGGCCCTTTCTGCGTGGGGCAAAGCTTCAAAAGCTGGAGATCTGCATAACCAGCCTGGAGATCTGGCATTCATCAACCCTTAGTGACACCAGATTGCACAGGAAACCCATCCCTCAGCTCTCCCCGGTGTCATCTGGCCCATCTCAGCATCATAGTGGGTGGAGTATTCATGCTGTCAAGGGCTGGCTCAGATATACAGATAACAGTCAGAACTGGGCCAGTGTTTGCTGGCAATGAAAACAGAGTAATTGACAAACATGAGCAATATATAATCCTTTACAGCCTGAAAGTGCACTGGGGGGAGGGGACAGGAGCCAGCCGTGTGGGGGAGGTGGGGCCCAGACACTGGGCATTGAGAGCCTAGAGCCGGCTGTGTGCTGGGGAGATGGGACATGAACCTGCTGTGCGCAGGGGAGATGAGCAGGGGAGAGGGGCTGTGGACGCAGCCGAGAGCAGCTGCGAGCGCCGTCTGCTCTGCAGCATGATGTGGGAGCCTGGCGTCCCCCTTTCAAGGTTCCCCTGGGCAGGGTTCCCCTACCTGCCCAGGGGAAGCTGCACAGTGGTTTTGCTGAACCCAGACTTGCATGAGGAGGGAAGAAATTAGCAGCAAGTCTCAACCGCAGCCAGTCCCCAGCCTCTGCCCTGTGAGTCAGGTGTCCCCAGGCAGAAATCGGTGGGGGGTGGGGGTGCAATTCCAGTAAAAAATGCAGTAAAAGCGGCAGTTTCCGGAAAACACTGGCCCTAGTCATAACATTAAATACAATAGTTTCAAGATATATTCCTGTGTTCATCAGATCTGTCACTCTGCCTTCACATAGTTCACTCTGCCGGTGGGTTCTACCCCTTCCCCCATTCTGTGTCTGTCTGGTCTATTTAGATTGTAAATTCTTCAGGGCATGGGCCTTCTACTATTCTGGGTTTGTACCTTGCCTAGCACAACGGAGACCCACTTCTTAGGCCAGGTCTACACTAGGACTTTATGTCGAATTTAGCAGCGTTAACTCGATTTAATCCCTCACCCGTCCACATTAGGAAGCAGTTTATTTCGACATAAAGGGCTCTTTGAATCGATTTCTGTACTCCACCCCAACGAGGGGAGTAGCGCCAAATTCGAAATGGCCATGTCAAAATCGAGGTACTGTGGACAGAATTCTACGCTAATAGCTCCGGGAGCTATCCCACAGTGCACCACTCAGTGGACGCTCAGGGCAGTAATCTGTACTCGGATGCTCTGACCTGCCACTCAGAGAAATCCCCGGAAAAATTTGAATCCCTTTTCCTGTGTGGCCATTTTGAATCCTATTTCCTCTTTGGACCTCGTGGCGAGCTCAGCAGCACTGGCAACGATGCAGAGCTCTACAGCGGTGGTTTCGATGCCATCGCTGAATAGAAAGAGGGCTCCAGCATGGAGTGTTCGTGAAGTTTTGGATCTGATCGCTGCATCTAAGTAACTGCAGAGTTAGGAGCGGGGGCTGCCTACGTCTACCCAGCACCCACTAGATTAGAAGGTGGCCGACAAACACCCTTCAGACGAGGCATCCGTCAAAAAAATCATCTCCCTGCTTCCCTTGAGTGACAGCCTGAATCCTTCCTTGTCCCGGCAGAGCCCAAGGACTGGAATCAGCAGCAGCAACAAACCCTCAGTGCGTAGCAGGAACAACCCAAACTGCGCGTTCAAAGGAGCTGTCTCCTTCCTTCGGGGGTCACGTTTGCCATTAGGGTCATTGATTTTCATTTCCCTTCTCTGAGGGCAGAGATGGGGCTGGAGCCACCTCAGGCTGGGCTGTGGAGCCCAGGTCCCCACCTGTCAGTCACTCTGGAGACCTGTCTCTGCTCACAGCTGACAGGCTGCCTCCGGCCTCTCCAGCCAGCTCCTGAGCTCTGTGGGGGTGAGTCATTTGTCAAGCATCAGTGGCACACAGGAGAGGCTCTTTCACCAGGTGCATTGGTGGTGTAGTGGTGAGCAGAGCTGCCCTCCAAGCAGTTGACCTCGGTTCGATTCCCAGCCAATGCAGGGGTGTGAGGTTTTCCTGGCTGGGAACTGGTTTAATTGCAGTCACATGTTATCAGTTTATCAATGGAAGGAGAGAATTAATGTCCCAGATCACAGCAGGTCACTAAACCCCCAGTGGAGGAAGAAAGGGGCGGGACTATACAGTGAGCTGTTGGATTCACCCTCGTATTACAATGCTTGGGGTTTTTTTTTTCAATTTTTCCTTTACTTCCCTCTCCCTGTTAGACTCAGAGCCTTTAAGGTCAGAAGGGACCAGCGTGATCATCTAGTGAGACCTCCTGCACCTTGCCTCGCTCCAGCTCTGCTCTTGTCTCTCGCCCCTGCCTCGCTCCAGCTGGGGACCAACCCTTCCCCCACACCGTGCCCTGCTGTCAGCGTGGATAAAAATCAATGAATTTTTGTATTTAAATTGGCTTGTTGTGGAAAAAAAAACCTATCTAAAGATCATATCTCATCATGGAATAGGGATTATACATTCTAATTCTATAGTATGAGACAGTATATTCATGTAATGTTTAAGAAAAGTTTTGTAAAGGAGTTCTAATAGTTCATGGATTAGGGACCCAATCTTATGGGGTTCCTCAGGCTTCTGTATAGATTATTTAGGTTAATCTTTATATCTACCCAATGGGACTCAGTGCTCAGTCTAGAAGATACATCAGAGATTCTTAGTTTTGCAGTTCTCAAACTGTGGATTTGTGTCTCCAGAGGTAACATGCTTGTTAACAGCAAAAATGGTTTTTTAAATAAATAAATAAATAAGTAAGTAAATAATATACGGAAGTGAGAAATAACAGACCTCAACTCTATTTTCCCTCTGCAAATTTGTGTACACGGAGTCAATCCCTTACCTCTCTTTAAAAGTGAAAAGTTTCAAAAAGTTCAAGGAATAGAAGATTGTTGGGGGCAGAATAGATCTGGAGAAGGAGAAGAAGTCTGGAGATAAATGTGAGAAGCGAGGGACATATGCTTTTTTGTTAAACTATTATGTTTGCTGTTGAAGAAAAAAATCCAGAATACTTAACATTGTTGTTTTAGTTAAATAAAACAATTGAAATGTCCCTCTGGTGATGTTCTCCTCCTAATACAGCCTGGCTAGTAAGTACTCCAAATATTAATGATTAACCTGTTGAATTGGAGATAGTTCACCTCCCAATGACTTCATAAATATCTGCTTCAATTATCTTTGGTAAATGAAATAACCAACCAATCATTCATTTTCTGATATAGCCCACAAAAGCAAAACTCCCAAATCCCTCCTCACGTGGGGAGCCAGGATTACTGATGCGTCTGATGAAGTGGGTACTAACCCACGAAAGCTTATGCTGAAATAAATTTGTTAGTCTCTAAGGTGCTACAAGTTTTTCTTTCTTATTTTCATTTTGCTGACACAGACTAACACGGCTACTACACTTAAACTGCTCAAATTCTGTACATCATCCATTTCCAGGTCTGGTTAGCTAGTCCCAGGTCAACAGAAGAACTCTTCCGTCAATGTAGCTACTACAGCGATGGGAAAACCCTCCGATTACTGTAGCTACTGTCTACTCCAAAGTGCTACAGCAGCATCCCAGCAGTGTTTTAAGTGTAGACAGCCTGAGAGTGAGACTGGATCTGGCTCCAGTTGGCACTGTGGATGCTCAAGTACTAAGACAACAGCAATAACAACACACTAGTGCTTCTGTAGTTGGCAGGATTTGAACCTGCGCAGGGAAACCCCAATGGATTTCTAGTCCTTCGCCTTAACCACTCGGCCACAACTACTTGATGGACAGTGACTTCACTACACCATTATTCTGTTCTCACTGAATTATCACTTCAAATGGTTTGCTCAGACCAGCTTCCCCAGCATACTCACAGCTGCGCATTAGCGTAAGTGTGTCCATTTCCCTTCCAGCTGGAGCGTGATTAGAGTGTGTTTGTGTTAACGACATTGCTGTAGATTGTTGTTCATTCCCCAGTTTGACAATTCAGACAGTCCCTTTCCTATTCACATCTTCAGTATGTTAGTCCAAGAGCAGAGGGCAGCAGGGCCGGCACAAGCACTAGGCGACCTAGTCTGCACATTGAGTGGATGTTTTCAGAGAACTATCCACAGTGACTCCAAGATCTCTTTCTTGAGTGGTAACAGCTAATTTAGACCCCATCATTGCATATGTAGAGTTGGGATTATGCTTTCCAAGGTGCATTACTTTGCATTTATCAATATTACATTTCATCTGACATTTTGTTGCCCAGTCACCCACTTTTAAGAGATCCTTTTGTAGCTCTTCACAGTCTGCCTGGGTCTTAACTGTCTTTAGTACTTTTGTATCATCTGCTAATGTTGCCACCTCACTGTTTACCCCTTTTCCAGATCATTGATGAATATGTTGAGTAGGACTGGTCCCAGAACAGAGCCTTGGGGGACACCACTATTTACCTCTCTCCATTCTGGAAACTGACCATTTATTCCTACCCTTTGTTTCCTATCTTTTAACCAGTTACCAATCCATGAGAGCACCTTCCCTCTTACCCCTGCCAGTTTACTTTGCGTAAGAGCCTTTGGTGAGGGACCTTGTGAACAGGGGCGCCGACTCCGTGGGTGCTCCGGTGCTGGAGCACCCACGGAGAAAAATTGGTGGGTGCTCTGCACCCACTGGCAACTCCTCGCCCGCCCCGGACCTGCGGCAAACTTACCGGGCACCGGGAGATGTTGCGGGGCCCCGCCCCCGACGCTGGGCAACGTTGCATCGCGTCGGGGGCGGGGCCCCACCCCGCCCCCGATGCCGGGTGACAGCACCCACGGGCGGGGCTGGAATTCAGCCCCTGTGCTTGTGAAAGGTTTTCTGATAATCTAAGTACACTCTATCCACTGGATCCCCTTGGTCCACATGCTTTCTGACCCCCTCAAAGAATTCTAGTAGCTTGGTGAGGAATGATTTCCCTTTACTAAAACCATGTTGACTCTTCCTCAATAAATTATGTTCATCTCTGTGTCTGACAATATTGTTCTTTATCATAGTTTCAACCAGTTTGCCCGGTTCTGTTCCACCAGTGCTGCTGAGACTGAACACGATGGCCTTCCACGTCTTGTGGGGACATAGGCTGTCCCCACCGAGCCAGGAGAAGTGCGGCTTTTCTGGCAGTAGTGGAAGGGGGGTTGGGCACGCTGGGCTTTGAAGCCTTTTACGGCTCTCCTGTTTTGTTTTTCACTTTTCAGCAGGGGGCGGAGCCTGAGGGCAGGTCAGGCCAGAGGGGAATGGCGGGGCAGCCATAAAGAACGCAGCCGACTCCTCGGATGCTGGGACACACTGCAACTAATCAATGCCATTGTATTGTATCACCGTTGGCAAAGCCGCTGTCAGGAGCATCTTCAGCCGTGGAGGCAGTTCCCCGCAGCAGTGGCTAGCCGGGTTTCTGTGGCCGTTATGCATCTGGCTGTAGTGGAAAACAGCCACGAGTCACCAGCAGAGCGGAGCCGGGCGTGGGCTGGGCTGTGGAACCAGGATGGGCCTTGATTCCGTCCTGCTGGTCTCTGGTTGAGGGCAGGCAAAGGGTGTTACTGGGGAAGTGGGAGCAGTTGTGTTTCATGTTCAGGCTTTGGTATCGGTTCCTCCAGGTTTCTCAGAAGCACACAGGGACGTTAGCGGCTGCTCTCAATGCAGGATTGGCCCAGATACGATAATGTGATGGGGAGGGCATTTTCCTTTTTTTTTTTTTGTTTTTTTTTTTGTATTTCCAGTGGCATTTCTGTCTGTGGTTTCATTTTTCTTTGGAGAACGGTGTTTTCTCCTGGATCCGATATCTAACTAGAAAAAGAAGAAGGCCTCAGGGTGCCAGATGGAGGAGCAGGCTGGGGCTAGGGCTGCTAAGAGAGCCAGAGTAGTAGGTTTTCTGTATTGTTTCCTGCCCTCTTTTTCTTGACTAGTTTCTCTTCTGCACCAAACTTGGTATTTCCTCATGTGAGGCTGGCTAGCTCAGTTGGTTAAACATCTGACTTTTAATCTGAGGGTTCAAGTCCCTGGTAAGGTGTAGGGGGATCATTTCCTCCTGTGGTCTACTTCAAGAAGCAGCTTCTCAGTACTCTCCTTGACATTCTCTTTCTTTTGTTTTCAGGACTTGGGCTTTCCTAGGAAGGGCCATTTACTGCCTGGGACTGAAGAGGCAACTTCCTCACATGCCCACTGGCCTCACAGTTGGGAGGAAGAAAGGCTTCTGGGTGCCGACTTTTTGAGCAGATGCAGGGCTGGCCAGAGAGGCCTTGAGCAAGGGAGGCAAAAAATTGTCTGCCCAGGCTCTTCTACACCACAAGTGTGAAGAACACAAGGCTATTATCACCCCCAGTCCCATGGTGTAAGGGCAGCACTCAGGGCTCTGAATCCTGCAATCCGAGTTCAAGTCTCGGTGGGACCTTGGGGCAGCTCTTCTGCCACCTAACACTCCTGGGTGTTCCAAGGCTTCGTCTTGCTCTCTCCAATGACGTGGGAGCCTGTCTTTTGCCGGCTCGCTGTTGTGACTTGAGCGCCGGAGGAGACGTTTGATCCAGAAGGCTGGTCCTGCCTGGAGTCCTGTAGGTAGGGGTGCGAGCTCCATTTCCTCTGAGTCCTGAAGCTGGGCTGCAGCCTGGCCTAGGAGGCTGCTCTATTGGTTGACCTACTGCCCAACCTTCTGCTGATGAACCTCAGCCCCCACCCACGCAGGGTTTGATGCATCACTTAAATGCCAGGACGCTGAGGGATTTCAGCTCCCTTTGTCCAGATGGAACCTTCACCCCACTCCCAGCCAGATTCTTGTCCATGGGATCACTGTAGCGGCCTAAAAGCAACTTCAGGGACACAGACCCTGCTCTGAGGGTCAATCCTGCTGTCCTGGAGGTTGCTGGTTCTTTGGGGTCACTTTGCAGCAGAGGCAGATTCTATGTGTGGGGAGAGAGAGTCGTGCCCTGGACTCTGGGTGCAGAGATACACTCAGCCCTCTCCCCTGCATTGGGGGGGTGCTGCCACCCCCTGCTGGAAGGTCATGGTGGTGGGGGGCGCTGTGAGCAGCTCAACTCCTGCCCCTGGTGGCAGAAGTGGGGTGGGGAGCTCCAGGTGTTTCTAGGATCTACTATTTCCACTGGCCTGTAAAGTCCAGCTTTCCCCAGCACATTCACTGCGGTGCAATTGGGTCCCTGTTTCTATGGCTGAACAGCAAAGAATCGCTCCCGGTTTCCCGTCTATCTGCAGCATGATTAGCCTGTGTCGGTGGTTAATGAGGTGGATCTAACTGTAGATTGTTATTCATTCCCCACCTTGACAGTTCACACAGTCCCTGTCCCGTGCAGATCTCCAGCACCGCAGTTTTCCCGGTAGCACCAGTTGGGTTTTCCCCGAGGCCCTGAGATTTCCAGGGTCCTTTTTTCCCTTCAGCTTTTCCCCCGTCCCAGACACTCCATGAAATAACAACAGCAGCGCTAAAGTAAAGGGGAGGGAACATCTCACTGGCAGGGCTGGATGGGCCCAGGGCCCCCTGCTCGTCCGTTGGTTCCATTGCAGAAGAGGACGGGTCCATGGAATTTGACCCCCTGCTTTGCACAAGGGACAGAGACAGATCTTGCTGTTCCTGGGTCTGTGCAAAGAAAATTGTGCTTCTGTCTGAAAGAGAGGCGGGAAATGGCCCTGTCATAAATCCTCTCTTGTCTAAAGTAAGTTTAGATAGCATAGCGAGTAGATTTCTGTTTATTTTTGCTTGGTACGTTCCCTGTGTGAGAGGGAGGGGTTATTCCTTTTTCTTTTTCTGTAACGTTAAGGGTTTGTCCAGAGGGGGGGGGGATCCCTATGAGTTTGGAAATTGAGTACCCTGTAATTAGTTACCATCCTGATTTTACAGAGATGATTTTACCTTCTTTGTTTTAATAAAATCCTTCTTTTAAGAAGCTGACTGTTTTCTATGGTGTTAAAACCCAGGGGGTGGGTTTTTAGATCACTGTGTAACCAATTGGTTGGGAGATTGTTCTCAAGCTTCCCAGGAAAGGGGGTGTACGGCTTGAGGGGGTATTTTGCGGGGGAGGGAAGTTCAAGTGATTCCTTTCCTGGATTCCTGTTAGACACTTCATGGTGGCAGCGAAAGAAGCATTTCTCAGGGTGCAGGGACCTTTGTACCTTGGGGGTTTTAACCTAAGCTGGTAAAAATAAGCTTAGGGGCTCTGAATGCGGGTCCCCACGTCTTTACCCTAGAGTTTAGAGTGGGGAGGGAACCCTGACATGGTGGTAGTGGTGGGATTTATTGAATCAGAGATTTTTTTGAACCAGACACAGGGAGTTTAGAATTTTTTTTTCTTCTCTCTGGCTCTTCTCTGTAGCTGCTTGGAGCAGGAGGTGGGAGGGGTTGAGCTGCTAGGAGCTAGAGTATCTACATATGAAAGCAGGTAGTTAACCCCTACAGGGAATACCCAAGCAAGTTTTTTTTTCTTTTCTAACTCTCTCCTGTTAAGACAGAATAAAACAGAAAGGCTAAGATGACTGCCAGTGAAGCAGCTATTAAACTTGAGATAGCTCGGCTAGAAGCCGATGAGGAGAAGAAACATGCAAGACTGCTACAACTTAATCAGAAATCTACTCGCTATGCTATCTAAACTTACTTTAGACAAGTGAGGATTTGATGCAAAGATGACTGGTTCCTTTTTACTCCAAGACCACTCCCTGTCTGACAAAAAGCCCCACACAAAGCTTTCCACCTCAAAGATTTGAAAGTATCTTGTCCCCTTATTGGTCAGATGCCAGCCAGGTCAGGTGTCAGTCTGGCTACCTGCATTTCTTAACCCTTTACTGGTAAGAGGATTTTATCTGCATCAGGCCCTCTTCCCCTTCCCTTTATATTTATGACAGGCCCCATGGTGGGACAATATCGTCGGGATTAAGAGCAAAGGACTCAGGCTGAGAACCGATTTAACTCCACTCATCTGGGATTGAACAAATTGTCTTCCATGGAGACACTGGGACCTTGTGACATTGATCCAGACTCGGGGGGTTGGGCTGATTTAACTCCCTGGCCGGCTGCCGCCTCTTGCCCTATGGCCTAGGCTCTTGGCCCTCTGCTGATTGCTCCTTGCTGGATTGCCCAGAGCAAAAAGGAAGACGTGCAGGTCTAGCACACAATGGTTTTGATCCATCAGCCACTGGGTTTTGGGCCCAGCCCACTTCTGCTGCGCCCCCCTGCTGGGTCTTCAGCCCCAGCTCCAGCATCCGGCCTAGCGCCCTGTGAGCTCTAGCGCTGGCAGGGAGATGCGCCGGCTGCTCGGAGCAGCCTTGGTAACAGCAGTTTTGTTTCTGTGTGTCTCTGTGGCGCGATGGGTCAGCGCGTTCGGCTGTTAACCGACAGGCTGGTGGTTCGAGCCCACCCAGGGATGGTAATAATCTGATTTGGCTTCTTAAGGGACTGTTTTGCTGCCTGAAAGATGCCTCCCAGCAGCTGGTTTGCCAGGGCCCCTTCCAGCCCCCTGCACCGCTCCCTGCCCGTGCCAGAGCTCGCAAGGCACCAGCCTGGAACCAGGGCCGCTGGGTGCTGCTTACGAAAAGTCAGCAGAGGGACACAGGGGAACTGTGCTGTGCCCATAACTCAGAGGTGGATTAATCAAACCCTCTTCTGCGAGCACCGGGCCTCCCGCTTCCTACCCTGGGCCTGCAAGCGAGGGGGCGGCTTGCACAGCGCCTAGAGTCTCACCTGTGAGGCAGGAGGCGGCTGACGTCCGCAGCCTGCTGGGGAGCTCCCAGAAGCGATTAAGGGACAGAGACTCCTAAGTGCCCAGAGTAACTAGGGTTTGGGGTTCACGAGGCCGGTAAGGGGGTCGCTATGTCGGCCTTGTAACCCTGGGTGTCAGGTCGCTGTGTAACTTTGATCTAGAGCTCTGATCCCAACATCCCACCAGCAGCCCACAGCCTCCCCCTGGGTCTGCCCCACCTGGTTACTCCTCACAGGCTGAGCTGACCCCGCTTCCAGCCCTGGATTCACCCCCCAATCACCCTACTGCCACTCAGAGCCACAGCCGTGGAGGTGCTGACGGAGGGAGGGGTGACTCTGGGGTGGGGGTCTTCTCTAAAGATGGCTGCAGAAAGGTGGGGCTCAGCTCAGTCAGCGACCTGCCCAGTTGCCTCCTGACAGGGGATGTGACATTTCTGTAAGGCGCATTGTTACGGAGTATAAGGGGAGTCCGGCCCTGCACCCCTTTTCCCCGGATTCACTGGGAGTCTCAGCCAGCCAGTAGAACAGAAGGTTTATTAGAGATGCCAGGAACCCAGCCCAACCAGAGCTTGTCAGTACATCCAGGACCCCGCAGTCGGGTCCTTCCGGGGGGCAGGGAGCTTAGACCCCAGCCTGGGGGCTCCCTGCATTTCGCCCCACAGCTCCAAATGGGGCAGGGAGGCCAGACCCTCGTCTGCCTCTCTCCCCTCTTCTCCGGCCAGCCCCAAACTGAAACCAAAAAGCCAAACCCTTCAGCAGCCTCTTTACCCTTCCCCCGGGGCCCCTCCTCTAGCCTGTTACCATTCTCCCAGCCAAAGGTGTCACCTCCCAACCCCCGTCCTGGCTCATGTTACAGCCTCAGGTAAAGTCTCGCATTTCCAATGCAGCCTGTCCCAATGCAGCCAGCCTCTTAGGTCAGATCCATCTCGCTCTCTACTCCGTCACACGCATAAAGCGGGTAATTGGCTTCCAAGCGAATGTGAGGAATGTGCATTCATGAGAGGGAATTTCAATCCCTCCATCAGTTATACTTTAGGGGACCAGTGCTCTAATGAATAAGGCACTGGCTTCCTAAGCCAGAGATTGTGGGTTCAAGTCCCATCTGGTGTGAAAAGCTACTTTTTCCTGTACATTGCAAAGAAACCTTGGTCTTATTTTCACCAAGGAAGCTGGGAGATGTTGGAACACAAAGTTCTGGGTCTTGGGAACAATCCCCCAGAAATTTCATCTTCCACTCGACAAATGCTTTCTAGACCCATCAGTAGCAAACAGTTAATACTAGTGTGTGTCTGAGAATAGAGTGAAGGGGAGTGTTTACTCCAACACATGAATGAACAAAACACCTCTCTACTGGCTCTTTGTCTACAGCAGGCCTGCACAACGTGTGGCCCGGGGGCCGCATGCGACCTGCGTGGGCTCACTGTGCGGCCCGCGGGGGGGTGAGTAGATGGGCTCACTGTGCGGCCCACAATCTGGGACTGTGTCCGTTGGTCCTTTTTGCCGCTTCTCTCTGGGCTGGGGGTTTTCCCAACGCTGCAAAGAGGGTGTTCCCAAAGGACGGTGCTTGCTTCTAACCCCCGAGGCCGTCAGTATGTCTGCTCTTCTCTAGTCAGCCCACTTGAGAGGTTTGATTGTCCTTGGTCTGGTTCCCATCCCCTCTCCAAGGGATGCAGCTGTCTGGAGGTGCTGCCTTCCATGCCTTCCTCATTCACACCTCATTCATTCAACAGGGCAATTGAATACAAAGTGAGGGGAAGATCTTATTCTACTTCTAGCAAAAAGACATTTTTCTTTTACCGTAATTATACTACCTTAGGGGCCCGCTATAACATATTAGCGAGGTTCAATACAAAGTCATATAAAAGTTATACAAAAATGCATAATGCAGAGATTTATCTACAACTGCATTGACTGACTGTTGTGTTCAGTAATATAGTGACCTCTGGAGGGTGAAGAGGGGTGTGATGGTGGGGCCGAGCGGGGAGGGGGCGAGTCCTATTTTACTGCTGTGATCTGGTCACCCTATGCGCGCTGGTTCTTTCCCCCTCTACAGGCTTCCAGACCCCAGCGCTGGGGAAGGAGGGGTTGTTTCCGCGGAGCAGGCGGCGCAGGGGTGGGGGGGTGTTTCCGCGGGGCCGGGGGGTTTCGGCCCTCAGCTGTTTTCTTTGGAGTAATATGGCCCTCGCCGCTTTACGAGTTGTGCAGGCCTGCTTTAGACTTTATGGTCAGAAGAGACCATTAAACCATCTAATCTAACCCCTTGCATATCACAGGCCTCCTGTGAACCACAATAGGCAAACACATTCCAGAAAGGCCTTGCTATGCTTAGGACTTTGCATTTGGCTCTGGTCAAACTTATTTCCTTTGAATGGGCCCAGCTTGCCGAATGAGCCAGATCGCTCTGTATCACTGCCCTCTCCTCATCAGTAATTACCACTCTGCCGGTATTTTGTCACCCACCAATCTTATCAGCAGTGATTGGATGTTTTCTCCCAATTCATTGATAAAAATTAGTTAAAAAAATTAGTCCTTGAGAGCTTCTTCAGACCCTTAGTCCCCAGGACCTGCTCCCACACCACCGTGAGAAAAGGCCGTCCAGCCCTGCTGGTCCATAGGGGATAAGCACAGAACAAACACGCCTTTAGGAGCTGTGTTGTCCACAGGCTCTGACCAACATGTGGGGGTCAGCAGCTTACAAATGCACTACAGACCTGTCGCGTAGACAGGTCCCAACAGTGTCTCAGTTTCTCACCCTGTAAAATGGGGAGAACAAACAAAACCTTGATTAGCTCTATTTGATAGTTGGGGAAACCGAGGCACCCAGGGATGGTGAAGCGACTCGCTCATGGTCCCAAAGCCAGGAATAGAAACCAGCAGGTCTTCTGATAGCCAGTCCTGGGACCTAGCCCCGGTTATCCTGGCCTCGCGGCTCTAACTTTAGTCACAGCCTCCATGTCTTTTCCTCCCTGTCCCTTAACCCCACGTCCCTGCAAAAAAAAGATTTCCTGTTCGCTGGCTGGCTCTTAGGCATGTGGATGTCGTTCCAAAAGCCGAGCTCTGGCTCAGTCCCATGCTATGGTTGGCTACAGGAACCACTTGGTGACATGCTAGGGCCTGGGTTATACAGGAGGTGCGACTGGATGCACATAATGGTCCTTTCTTACCTTAACATCGATCAATCTCTACAACTAATGCAGAGAAGCAGCAAAATTTGTCACACATGTGACTGGTTGTGACTTATTTACTTGGTCTTAAAAGAGAACAACAAGGACCCGAGTCTCCTCCCTGTCAATAACTCCCTGCTCAGCCAATCAGGGTAGAGACTGAGGGGTGGGAGGCTGAGGGTTCTCACCAGAGAGCCCAAAGGACGGCCCAGGTCACCGGTGGGGTCACTGTCCGAGCACTATTTCAGGCCCACATTTTTGGGTAGACCACCCACAATGGGAGCTGCAGAGCACCCCCCACCAGAAACACACACACCCCTACACCTCTCCTGGTGCTGGGAGGGGAACAGGGGAAAGGACAAAAGAAGTAAGAGATGAAGAGAAAGGAGGGAACAGGTACAAAGAAGGGCCACTAGGATGAACTGACGAATGGAAAACCTGTCGTATGAAAGGAGACTCAAGGAGCTTGGTTTGTTTACCTTAACCCAAAGAAGGCTGGGGGGAGATATGATTGCTCTCTTTAAATATATCAGCGGGATAAATACCAGGGAGTGAGAGGAATTATTTAAGCTCAGTAGCAATGTGTACACAAGAACAAATGGATATAAACTGGTCATCAGGAAGTTTAGACTTGAAATTAGACGAAGGTTTCTAACCATCAGGGGAGTGAAAGTTCTGGAACAGCCTCCCAAGGGAAGCAGTGGGGGCAAAAGACCATCTGGCTTCAAGATTAAGCTAGATACGTCTATGGAGGGGATGATTTGATGGGATAACATGATCTTAGTCAAAGGTCAATTAATTACCATCAGTGGTAAATAGGACCAATGATCAATGATGGGATGTTAGACGTTACTACAGAGAACTTTTTCCTGGGTGTCTGGCTGGTGAGTCTTGCCCACATGCTCGGGGTTCAGCTGATCGCCATATTTGGGGTCAGGAAGGATTTTTCCTCCAGGGTATATCAGCAGAGGCCCTGGAGGTTTTTTGCCTTCCTCTGCAGCATGGGGCACGGGTCACTTACCGGAGGATTCTCTGCATCTTGAAGTCTTTAAACCATGATTTGAGGACTTCAATAGCTGAGACATAGGGGAGAGAATTATTCCAGGAGTGGGTGGGTGAGATTCTGTGGCCTGCATTGTGCAGGAGGTCAGACTAGATGATCATAATGGTCCCTTCTGACCTTAAAGTCTATGAGTCTATGAGTCTATGGGAGGGATGGAGGAAAAGGTCAAACAAAAAGGACAAACCCTAATGTCCCCAGTGATTCTGAGGGACAAAATCCCAAGTGGGGAATAAAATTCTGCCACCTGAAGCGACTGTTTTCCATGCCTAGAATTCAGCTGGCACCAGATGGATCAGACTGAACAGGTTCCAAACCTCTCGGAGGCTCGTACCTTCTAACCAGGGACGTCTGTTTTCTAGGAAAGTCCGTAAAAGGAAAGGAGAAAACTCCAAAGAGGTTCCTCCTGGCGCTCACGTACGTGAACCCTAATACTCTCCTCCCCCACCCCCCATCCCGATTTTTCACCCTTGCTGTCTGGTCACCCTAGGTGGGGGGGTAATTGGTGCCTATATAAGACAAAGCCGCAAATGTCGGGACTGGCCCTTTAAAATCAGGGCATCTGGTCACCCTCGCTGGGGAGCGTCTCTCCCCCGGGCTGGCAGCGATCCACCTCATCCGGGGGGAGCTGCGCAGGGCAGGATGAGCGGCTGTGGGTCCGTGGGTGCCCGTCCCTGAGATCAGACGCTGGGCTAACTTCCCCATGGTCCGTGGGGCTGGTGGTGGTGCCCAGTGGCCTGTGATCGGAGCTGATGGTTTGCTGCTGCTGTTGCCACTCTGCTCCCCAAGAGCTGGATCTGGGGGTCCTGCAGCTTTCACCGATCTCCTCCTCTCCTGCAGCTGTTGGACCTGCAAGCTGGGGGGTGAGCCCAGCACGGAAGCAGGACTGTGTTGCCATTTACATGGTCATTTAACAACTTTGTTTGCCAAAAATGCTTCCCAACAATCCTGAATCCAATTTCAATATTTAAAAAAAATCAATGTCTTAGCCACAAACAGAAAATTAAGTTGTTGACAATTATCTGTGACAAGTTTGGTTTGGGGCGGGGACTGGGCCAGTTTTCATCAGCGAAACAAAAAATGTTGACTGGCTTCCCTCTAGCCCTGTTCCTGCTCTTCTATGGGAAGCACATTGCCCTGACTAGCCAGCAGGCGGGGCAATTCTAGGGGGGCACAGCAATGGGGGGGCATGGCCCTATCAGTTTTAAAAGGAGGGCTCTGCAATTCCCATGGATACGTCTCAGGTCACCGTGGTTCTGCTGCAGCCCCAGGTAAGCAATGGGTTCGGGTTGCTGGTTAAAGATTTCCTCTTTCTCCATCCCCGCCCCACGCATCCAGCCTGCAGGAGGGAAGGGCTGGCCTGAGAGCCGTGTTAACATCATCCTGTCAACACTGTGGGGTTAGCAGGATGTCCCTGGCTGTGCACACAGCGAGCTGGATGCATCGTTCTCAGGGCAGAGGCTAGTCAGGCGCGGGAGGAGACCACACGCTCAGCCATCTCGGAGAGACCTGGGGACTAAGGGTCTGAAGAAGCTCTCAAGGACTAATTTTTAAAAATAATTTTTATCAATGAATGGGGAGAAAACATCCAATCACTGCTGATAAGATTGGTGGGTGACAAAATACCGGCAGAGCGGTAATTACTGATGAGGAGAGGGCAGTGATAAAGCGCGATCTGGCTCATTCGGCAAGCTGGGCCCATTCAAAGGAAACAAGTTTGACTAGAGCCAAATGCAAAGTCCGATACCTAGCAACAAGGCATGTCGGCCACACCTACAGAATGGGGAAGTGTATCTAGGAAAGCAGTGACTCTGGAAAGGATTGAGGGGCCGTAGTGGAGAAGCCACTCAACATGAGCTCCCAGTGTGGTGAACAGGGCTAAAGGCATCAGTAGATGTTTGAGCAGAGCTGTGAGTAGGATAGAGGGGGAGGGGACACAGCATCAGAGAGGCTGATATGGGAATACTGCATCCAGTTTTGGTGTCCTCATTTGAAAGAGATGTTGAGAAATTGGAGCTGGGGCAGCAAAGAGCCACCAAATGTTCTGTGGTCTGGAGAAAAATGCCTTTGAGTGAGCTATTGAAAGAGCTCCACCTGTTTAGCTTCTCAAAAGAAGATTGAAAGGTGACTTCATTGAAGTGTTGAAGTGCCTTAATGGAGAGACAATATTGGGTATTAAAGGGCACTTTAATCTAGCAGAGAAAGACATAACAAAACCAAATGGCTGGAACGTAAAAAGAGACAAATTACAAATAAGGGAGTATTATTCAACAGCGAGGATGATTCACCACAGGAACAAGGTACCAAGGGAAGTGGTGGATTCTCCATCTCTTGATGTCATTTAATGAAGACTAGATGCCTTTCTGGAATGTGTTTGCCCAAAAAGTAGCTCTTGTGGTACACAGGAGGCCTGTGATATGCAGGGGGTCAGATTAGATGCTCTAATGGTCTCTTCTGACCATAAAGTCTACTAATTTCTGAAAAAGTGAGTGTAGCATTGGGAGCAGCCCCTGATGTTTTACTGTCTAGCCGGCTTGCTTCCTAGAATGGACACTCATTGAGTGGGGTGATCCCCAGGGAGTAGCTCAAACCTCCCAAGTGTCTGGCCAGCGGCAGGACATTAGCACTGCAGGGGAGGGGTGAGTGTGGCAGTGACATCACAAAGGCCGTTTGCATGACCTCGGCCTATTGGTCAAAGGTGGTGGGGAGGCGGTGACCTCACAGAGAGATGCTGGCATCAGCCAGGCCAGGCCAGGGGCGCAGGGCCAGGGAAACCTCGGAGACCCCCGTGGCTTTGCTTCAGCAAGTCTCCTTGTCGGGGTCTCTCTCGGAGGACTGAGAGAGTATTAGGGTTCACGTACGTGAGCGCCAGGAGGAACCTCTTTGGAGTTTTCTCCTTTCCTTTCACGGACTTCCCTAGAAAACAGACGTCCCTGGTTAGAAGGTACGAGCCTCCGAGAGGTTTGGAACCTGTTCAGTCTGATCCATCTGGTGCCAGCTGAATTCTAGGCATGGAAAACAGTCGCTTCAGGTGGCAGAATTTTATTCCCCACTTGGGATTTTGTCCCTCAGAATCACTGGGGACATTAGGGTTTGTCCTTTTTGTTTGACCTTTTCCTCCATCCCTCCCTCCTTTCTCTTCACCTCTTACTTCTTTTGTCATTTCCCCTGTTCCCCTCCCACCACCAGGAGAGGTGTAGGGGTGTGTGTGTCTGGTGGGGAGTGCTCTGCAGTTCCCATTGTGGGCGATCTACCCAGAAATGTGGGGCTGAAATAGTGCTCAGACAGTGACCCCCATCGGTGACCTGGGCCATCCTTTGGGCTCTCTGGTGAGAACCCTCAGCCTCCCACCCCTCAGTCTCTACCCTGATTGGCTGAGCAGGGAGTTATTGACAGGGAGGAGACTCGGATCCTTCTTCTTCTCTTTTAAGACCAAGTAAATAAGTCACAGCCAGTCACATGTGTGACGAATTTTGCTGCTTCTCTGCATTAATTGTAGAGATTGATGGATGTTAAGGTAAGAAAGGACCATTATGTGCATCCAGTCGCACCTCCTGTATAAGCCAGGCCCTAGACCAGGCCTGCACAACATGCGGCCCTAAGGACTCAGCAGGAGAAAGGGGCCTGTCCAGGAAATGGCCAGGGCTTCTGGGAACCCGGGGGTGGCTCTGGACATCACCAGGGATCATTTGGCTCCTGGCACACAAGGGAACTTAGAAAGCTGAGTGCCCAGACATGGGGCTTGAACCCCAGACTAAGAGCTTGATGTTCCACTGACTGAACTAGCCCAGTATAGTGAGTGCAGCTGCCCCCTTCCACCACAAGAGCAGGCAGGCAGGTAAAACAGAGGCAAAAAAAAGTCCCAGGAGCCCTTCCTCTATTTCTCCATGGCCACAGCCCATCAGCAGGATTCCTCCTCCTCCTCCCTCCTGTGCCCCAGTGCCACTAAATCTCCGCAGCTAGACAGCCGGTCCGTCCTCTGCCCCCCAATCCCCCATGTTTAAGCCTCCCGACCAAATCCTGCCCCTGGCTCCATGGAACTGAGTCTCACATCTCGCTGGGAACTCGACTCCTTGTGCCCAGAGTGTCTCTGCCCCCTCCGTAGATGACCTGACAAACACAGTGTCCGTCTTTTCCAAAGAAGTGCTTGGAGAGACTTTTCCCATGTGACCGCGTGGACTAATGGATCAGGCGTCTGACTTCGGATGAGATGATTGAGGGTTTGAGTCCCTTCGCGGTTGTGCTTTGTGCAGTTTTCTCTTTATGCTGAAACTCCTGCTCCCTTCAGGGCTGGAGCCTCTTTTTGGCCGCTCTGGCCAATGCTCTGGGTTCAGCTAGAGCCCTGGGAAGGAGGTTGTCAGGGTTCACTCTGAACTCTAGTTCAGACCTTGAGGTGTCTGACACACCCAGGCCCAACTGGGTAGCCGCTCTTGCAATCCCTCTATGGGAGAATTGGGAGCCATACTCTCCCAGTGGCAATATTTCCGAGGTGGATACAGACTTTGTGACAGAAAGCCTGGGGCTTGTCTCTGCACCTCCCCTATCCGGAAGAACAGAGGCTGAGGGGGCACAAGGGCAAAAGGTGACAAACAGGCCCGAACAGGAGAGATTTTCTTTCCGTTACAATTCATCAAAATCTCATCCCTGAAAAGCTCCGAAGGGGTGTAGCTCAGCCCCCCAACCACTCAGCGCGCTGCCGTAGATAATCCTGCAACAGAGACTGCCGGCTCCCTGCTCCTCTCCCTCCCCAATGGGGATTTTCACATGTAGAAAGGAGGGTTTGGGGAGCAAAGATTGACAAGGTTTCGGGGTGCTCAAAGGATGGGCAGCGCTCTGGGCTCTGCTTGAGAGATCCTGGCATAGGGGCAGGTGAGGGAGGAAGGATTGTAGATTTGTGGTGTCTGACCTGCACTCTGCAGAGGAGGTGATAAGTGAAGGGGCATTTTTGATTCCTCCCCCCTCAGTGTCCCCTGGGAGGGAATTCTAGGGTCCATGGGGCCAAAGAAGTGGACAAAGCCATCGGGTTAATGAAAACCAGTGCTCCAGGTGAGGCTCGAACTCACAACCTCAGCATGTCTCCATTCAGCACTGTCATATAAGTACTGTGCGCTAACCCATTGCGCCACTGGAGCCCTTGCTGAGGATTGTTCTCCCCGTCCCCCAGGCTGACAGAGGCAAGGACTGACTCCAAACAATGCTAAGTGGAGTTGAGAGAGGAGAGAGCCAAGTGCTGGTACTTGATGGGCTGGGTTCTTCTTAAGGGGCCCAGGCACCATTTGACCCTTTTGGTCTTTGCTGTGTAACAACCGAGCTGATAGAGACTCAATTTCGAGTCTTGCTGCAGACCAACAGATCTGAGATCACTGATCACCAGGTCTCAGCATTAGTCCTGCTTGGGGACAGTGTCTCTGATGTAAGAAACTGCCTAGTCTGCACTAGCAGTGAGGCTCCCGCACTAACAGCTGGAATCACTGAGAGACGTGTCAGTGGAGGTACCCAGTCATGCCGGAACATAGGCGCTGACTTTTGTCGGCGCCGGTGGGTGCTCGCGCCCCTGGGCCCACCCTAACTCCACTCCCGGCTCTGCCCCTTCCCCAAATCCCCCCCCGCTTCCTCCCCGGGGAAAAATTGGTGGGTGAGCAGCTCCCCGCGGGCCCCCCCCACCCGCACCCAACTCACCTTCCGGCCAGTTCCCACCTCCCGCCGAAAAGCCGTGGTTTTTTTAGCCCAGCCGTCACCTCTCAGCTGTTCGGCATGGCGTCGGGGGGGCGGGAGGGGGAGCGGGGGGGCGCAGGGGAAAGCGCAGCGGGGCAGCACCTCGGGGGAGGGGTTGCCTTGGTTGCTCTGTGACTTTTAAGTCTTACCTTGGATTTATCAGCACCAGCCACCTCTGCTTTAGGTGCCCAGAGGAGAAGAGGTGGGCCGGACTCTTCCTCCCTCACTACTAAACCTGACCCTGATACTGCTTCCTTTAAGTGCTATGTGTGTAAGGGGAAGAGCTCACTATGTGAGCCTGGCTAGCTCAGTTAGTAAAGCATCAGACTTTTAATCTGAGGGTCCAGGGTTCAAGTCCCCAATCAGGCAGAGATTGTCATATTCCCCCGAGAGCTTCTGAAGGTGTTTCTTGAGGACCCTCCATGACTTCAGGCTGGATGCACTGCAGCTGAGGGTGCAAAAAGAGTTGGCAAATGTGATTATAGGGCCACTGGCTATTATCTTTGAAAACTCATGGTGTTCGGTGGAGGTCCCAGATGACTGGAAAAAGGCTACTATAGTGCCCATCTTTCAAGAAGGGAGGATGCAGGGAACTACAGGCCAGTCAGTCTCACTTCAGTCCCTGGGAAAAATCATGGAGCAGGTCCTCAAGGAATCAGTTCTGAACCACTTAAAGGAGAGGAAAGTGATCAGGAACAGTCAGCATGGATTCACCAAGGACAAGTCATGCCTGACTAACCTAATTGTCTTTTATGATGAGATAACTGGCTCTGTGGATGATGGGAAAGCAGTGGACATGTTATTCCTTGACTTTAGCAAAGCTTTTGATACGGTCTCCACACAGTATTCTTGCCAACAAGTTAAAGAAGTATGGGCAGGATGAATGGACGGTAAGGTGGTTAGAAAACTGGCTAGATGGTCGGGTTCAATGGGGAGTGATCAATGGCTCCATGTCTAGTTGGCAGCCGGTATCAAGTGGAGTGACCCAAGGGTCGGTCCTGGGGCCGGTTTTGTTCAATACCTATATGTGATATTGCAGGCCTGCACAACATACGGCCCACGGGCCGTATGCGGCGCGCGGAGGCTCTCTGTGCGGCCCGTGGAAGGCTGGCTAAAATTACAAATTACAGCTACTTCCCAAGAGTTTTTTTGCTCAACAACTTTGGGCGGAGAGTTTTTTTTTTTGCTCAACAACTTTCCTCGCATCCAGCCCTCGGCTTTTTTCTTTGGAGTAATGTGGCCCTCACCGCTTTACCCCTTGTGCAGGCCTGTGATATTGTATGTGTCCCTCCCTCCCTGTGTGGGAGTCTATATGTGACTCTCTTACCCTTCCAGAACATCGAGTTCAGTAAAACTCAAACTCTGGAAAAACAGGGAATACAGAGCGATGGTACATGCCCATATAACCTTAACTCTGCCCTCTAGAAGAGAATCCCTGATCGCATATGAGAACAAAGAAAGGTTTGGGGACAAATTACAGCTACTTCCCAAGAGTTTGTTTCTTCTGTAATTAATTGTTCCTGGCCCCATCAATTGATCCTGGCCTGGTGTCTGGCCGTGGAATTTACTAGTTACTCTTTTTATCCCAGCAGATTTAAAGATGAAACTGCTTTACAAAAGCTCCTTTATTTTAGGTTATAGAAACAGGCCACTTCCCCACCTATTTCAAGGAGATGGAATTTTCCTGACCCAGAGGGAACGTAAAATAACATGCTCAAGATCCCACATTCCTTAGGAGAAAATGAAGGGAGAAAAAAACAAAACCCACCAAACCCTTGCTGTTTCTACCCAAGTGATCAATGAGACCAGAAAGTGAGACTAGAGAAGTAAGATTGTGCAATTAACTGTCTGGTATGACACTAACTCTGCAGTTACTTAGGCCAGGCCTACACTACCTACCGGATCGGCGGGTAGTGATCGATCTGTTAGTAAGAAATGTGGTGTTGGTATTGCTTAAATGTGTTTAATTGGCTGTTTTAATAGTGTGTATCAGGTAAAGGTTATGCAAATCACTGGTTTGAATGAAATCCAATATGGAGTATATCATCTGTGACTCTCGGAGTCCATCTCTGTAAGCAGGCTAGCTTACTCTTAAAGACACTGGATTTCCCTGGCTCAAACTGGACTGGACCAGTTTTTCCCACCAAAAGGGCTATATAAGGACTTGCTCAGCACCTGGGCGGGGCTGTCCATTCCCGCGGCAGCACGTACACGGTCGGGTCTCCCTAGCGCTCCAGAGCTAGAGAGAAGACACCATGTGTCATGCAGTGAGGTTAAGGAAGGAGAGGCCTGTCCTCACTATCCCCGCCACAGCAAACCGAATCCATTTGACCTCTGGAGGGTCCTGCTCTCCTGGTGTCCAGGGGCGCCAACTCCATGGGTGCTCCGGTGCTGGAGCACCCACGGAGAAAAATTGGAGGGTGCTCTGCACCCACCGGCAACTCCCCGCCCGCCCCGGACCCGCGGCAAACTTACCGGGCACCGGGAGAAGTTGCGGGGCCCTGCCCCCGACGCTGGGCAACGTTGCGTCGGCGTCAGGGACGGGGCCCCGCAACGTCGCCCGGCGTCGGGGGCGGGGCCCGGCATCGGGCGGGGCCCCACCCCCGACGCCGGGTGACAGCACCCACGGGCGGGGCCGGAAGTCAGCCCCTGTGCTGGTGTCCATCAGCCCGGAGGGTCTCCCTGCCTGCAACAAAATCGTCGGGACTCCCCCGTAGTCCTCCTCGAAGGCTCCAAATCAGCCGGAGCGTAGAAGGTCCTGGGCTTCGCCTCCGTGTGCTGTGTCCACTGCGCCTAAATCGCAGGGAAAGGTTTCTGTGTTGGGTTTTATTTACTGTTTCTCTGAATACCAAGGGAGGCTTTGTGGGTCTGAGCTTCACGCTTCTAAAGCCAGTCACTGAATCACTGTATGGTTAAGTCTGAGTTTCTTCCAGTTCTCTGTACCTTTACCCTTAATATACTTACCTGTGGCACCATCTCACCTTGTCTTTTCTTCATTTTAATTACATCACCTAGGGAGGGAGGGACACCCTTATTGTGAGCTAAATCCACTGGTGACAGATCCGGGAGGGAGCCAAGTCTGCTCTTCTGAGAAAAGGGGCTTTCCTTTTCTATCTCCCCACCCCCCCGAACCACCATTTCTCTAGTACGTTCTCTCTGAAGCGTGACCTTACTCCACTTGGGGTGGGTGGGGTCTTTTGGTCTGCAAGGTGCAATAGGTCGTACTAGATGATCACGCTGGTCCCTTCTGACCTTAAAGGCTCTGAGTCTAACAGGGCGGGGGAAGTAAAGGAAAAAGTAAAAAAAAAATTAACGAAACATTGTAACAAGAGGGTGAGTCCAACAGCTCACTGGATAGTGCCGCCCCTTTCTTCCCCCACTCGGTGTTTAGTGACCTGCTGGGATTTGGGACATTAATTCTCTCATTCCATTGATAAACTGATACAACATCCCTGCAATTAAACCAATTCCCAGCCAGGAAAACCTCACACCCCTGCATTGGCTGGGACTCGAACCCAGGTCAATTGCTTGGAAGGCCGCTCTGCTCACCACTACACCACCAATGCACCTGGCGAAAGTGCCTCTCCTGTGTGCCACTGATGCTTGACAAATGACTCACCCCCACAGCGCTCAGGAGCTGGCTGGAGAGGCCGGAGGCAGCCTGTCAGCTGTGAGCAGAGACAGGTCCCCAGAGTGACTGACAGGTGGGGACCTGGGCTCCACAGCCCAGCCTGAGGTGGCTCCAGCCCCATCTCTGCCCTCAGAGAAGGGAAATGAAAATCAGTGACCCTCATGGCAAACGTGACCCCCGAAGGAAGGAGACAGCTCCTTTGAACGCACAGTTTGGGTTGTTCCTGCTACGTACTGAGGGTTTGTTGCTGCTGCTGATTCCAGTCCTTGGGCTCTGCCCGGACAAGGAAGGATTCAGGCTGTCACTCAAGGGAAGCAGGGAGATGATTTTTTTGACGGCTGCCTCGTCTTAAGGGTGTTTGTCGGCCACCTTCTAATCTAGTGGGTGCTGGGTAGACGCAGGCAGCCCCCGCTCCTGGGTCTCTCCCGAGGAAATAAAGTTTGTGCACAAAACCCCAAAGCTTTTCACCGAAAGGAGGGAAAGGAAATGGCCACAAGAGGGCGCCAGGACATAAGGAAGGTCACACAACCCCATTCTTAGGGGGAAGCCATTGATTTGTGTCAAGGTCCAGAATTGTTGGTCAAGATCTAGTCAATGTGGTTTATCCAGTGTGGTTTCCAGTGGCACAAAGGGTTAATGCACAGTACTTATAGGGCAGTGATGCATGGAGTGATTGTGAGTTCCAGCCTCATCTGGAGCACTGGTTTTGGGAGATCTGATGGCAGCCTTCAGTGGAGTGAAAGGAGAAACCCCCAGCGCTGCCCTGAGCTCCAGGCTGGTTCATCGGGCGTGGGGGGAATTGACTTCTCAGCTGCTGAGCAGGGAGCCAGGGCACTTCTCTGGGAATGAGGGTTCCCAGCCTGACCCAGCTCCTTCATTGCCCCCTGGGGCCCTGCCGGCTGAGACTGTCCCTGAGGCCAGGCAGTGGCTCAGTGAGCTTTCCTGGGGTCGCTGGCAGGCCAGGAATATCCCACGCTAAGGGCCTGAGTTCAGCCATGGGGAAAGGCAGCAGCTTTGCTCCCCCCTTCTAAACAGAGCTCCCAGGCCGTGGTTCTCAGCCAGGGGTCCAGACCCCCAGGGGTGGGGGGCAGCGAGCAGGTTTCGGCCGGGGGGGGCGGGAATCTGCCAAAATAAACCAGCAAGCAGGGCTGGCGTTAGACAGTCGTTGTGGCACGGGTGGGCTGTGGAGTTTTTATACCATGTGGGGCGGGGGCCACAGAAAGAACAAGGCTGGGAACCCGGCTCCAGGGGATCCCGGGGAATAAAGACTCCGTCCCACTCGGTGCTGCCAACGCTCCTGATTTTGCCTTGAGTCTGATGAGAATTGTTGTTTTCCTTGAAGCCCCAGCTCCTGGAGTCAGGTGGAGACGTGATGATTTCAGCCTTCGCTCTTAAAGACACAGGACGTTTCTAGCCCTTGTGGCTGTGGACAAAGATTCACAATGTCTCCCCCGTGCGCCCTAAAGGCTCATCAAGCAGAAGGTAAATAAAAAGATCCCAAATCTATTAATTTTACACAATCTCATGATTTCAAAGCCCATCTCGTGATTTTCGGTGAGCCTGGCTCAGGGTTTTTGAACGTTTGGGGTTGGTCGTTCTGCAGCCTGAGAGCCGGGCCCCCTCCTTCCCATCCAGCGCCCCCAGACTGTCCTAAAACATTAACTCTTCCCTCTCCGTCACGCCGCTGTAACGCAGCTGGGAATCCCCATTCCTAGACGGGCTTTTCCACAGACAGTGAATCCCCCACAGGGCTGAGTCCCCACAGGGCTGTTCCGGGGGCTCGAGTCCCCCAGCCCAGGACAGACGGGGCAGTAACCTCACATCACCCCTCTGTGACTCCCAGGGACCCTGCAGGGACAGCAGCTCCATGCTGGCTCTAGGGCCCCCCAAAGCACCTGGGGGGAGGGGGCGGTTCAACTCCCATGTCAGGGGGCTCCTGCTGCCTGGAGATGACCAGATGCTCACAGCCCCTCCCCCTCACACTGACACCCCCATGGACCCTCCCCCTCACAGCCCCTCCCCCTCACACTGACTCCCCCATGGACCCTCCCCCTCACAGCCCCTCCCCCTCACACTGACTCCCCCATGGACCCTCCCCCTCACAGCCCCTCCCCCTCACACTGACTCCCCCATGGACCCTCCCCCTCACAGCCCCTCCCCCTCACAGCCCCTCCCCTCATAGACACCCCATAGCCCTCCCCTCATAGGCCCTCCTCTTCACACTGACACCCCCATGGACCCTCCCCCTCACAGCCCCTCCCCTTCACACTGACACCCCCATGGACCCTCCCCCTCACAGCCCGTCCCCCTCACACTGACTCCCCCATGGACCCTCCCCCTCACACTGACACCCCCATGGACCCTCCCCCTCACAGCCCCTCCCCTCACACTGACACCCCCACGGACCCTCCCCCTCACAGCCCCTCCCCTCACACACGCAGGGACTTGTTCGCTGGGCTCTGACATTACAAACCCAGGGGGGAGGTTTCTGAGGATTTACTCCCTGAGCCCCTCCCCCTCTCACCGTTCCCCTGAGTACAGAGGGGCTGGGCTCAGACAGCCAGTTTCACCCAGGGATTTCCCAGCCCAGGCCCCCGAGTCTCCTCTGCCCGTATCTACCAGTGACACTGCGCGTGGGCGGCAGCTACAAGGGGCTCAGGGAGGCTGAACCTCCCCAAACGGGGCAAGAAATGCTGGTGTGACGCACCCCCCTTGGAGGCGGGCTGGGCCGCTGCCTTGGGACAGACCCTCCCGAGGAGTGGGGGAGCCACCGGCACTCAGACCTCACGCACAGGCCTGGCTCTCGCCTTCAGCCCAGGCAGCCAGAGGGGCCGGGGAGCTCCCTGGCAGTCCCACACCTCAGCCACCTCCTGCCACATGGCCTCGGCTCTTGGCGCTCTGCTGGTCGCCCCCTTGCTTGAAGGCCCAGAGCAAAAAGAAACAAGCACCTGCCTAGCAGAGGATGGTTTCGAACCATCGACCTCTGGGTTATGGGCCCAGCACGCTGCCGCTGCGCCACTCTGCTGGGTCTCTGCCTCCAGCATCCAGCCCCCAGCCTCCAGCATCCACACTAGCGCCTTGCGAGCGCTGGCGCCGGCCAGCAGAGATCTCAGCCACAATGCCCCAGATGGGCAAACGCTGTGGGCTCCTGAAGCCTCTGCCACCCTATGGATGTGGGCTTTTGTTCTTCCCTTGCTCTTTCTCAGCGAGGGGAAGGAAAGAAGCTCTCCTTCAAGCTGGAGTCACAAGGGCGAGGTAAGGATGACTTCCTGGGAGGCGGCTCCAGTTCTTTGTTCTACCAGCCGACCCACCGAAGAGCTGCCACCACTTTCTCCAGGGTCACCCAGTGGTGTGTGCCAGGGCGAGCGCCAGCCAAGTGGATGGAATTTGAAGGGAAGGGGCAGAGTCCTGTTGCAGAGTTTCTGTGGTGTTGTGGTTATCACGTTTGCCTAACACGCAAAAGGCCCCTGGTTCGAAACCAGGCAGAAACATGATGGTTTCCTTTTCCCTAGCTGTCCAGCAAGGCATTTCTCCATCTGCCACTGGCCTGTCCCTGGGATAACCCCAACCCCTGCAGGACAGAGGGTGGGGAAATGAGCTGAGAAAGCACCTGAGCATGAGCCAGGGGAAACTGCAGGATCTCGGCCAGTCACCTCTTGGAGCCTTGTGGGTTTGCTGTAGACCCAGAAGCCTTTCTTCCTCCAGACTGTGAGGCCAGTGGGCGTGTGAGGACGTCCCAGGCAGTAAATGGTCCTTCCTAGGAAAGCCCAAGTCCTGAAAAGAAAAGAGTAACGTCAAGGAGGGGACTGAAGAGCTGACTCCTGACGCTCTCAGGGGACACCGCAGGGGGAAATGATCTTCCCTACACTTGACGAGGGACTGGAACGCTGGACCCTCAGATTAACAGACTGACGCACGACCAACTGAGCTCGCCGGACTCACAGATGGAAAGAGTAAGTTTGGTGCAGAAGAGAAACTCACCAAGCATAGGCGTGCGCACCACATTTCACTAGGGTGTGCACCCAGGGAGACCTGCCCTAGCCCCGCCCCCATCCACTCCCTCCCCCCCTCAAAACCCCCAACCCTCCGTGCTCATTGTCCCCTGACTGCTCCCTCCTGGGACCCTGCCCCTAACTGCCCCCCAGGACCCCACCCCCTATCTAAACCTCCCTGCTCCTTGTCCCCTGACTGCCCCCTCCTGAAACCCCCCCACTGTAAGTGCCTCCCTAGGACCCTGTCCCCTGACTGCCCCGACCCCTCTCCACATCCCCGCCCCTGACAACCCCCCGCCCTGAACCCTTGACCCATCCAACCCACCCGTACCTTGTTCCCTGACCGCCCCCTCCAGAGACCCCCCCCGCTTCCTAATCACCCCTGGAACCCCTCCAACTATTCAAACCCCATGTCCCATGACTGCCCTGGCCCCTAGCCACACCCCCACCCGTGACAGCCCCCCTGGGACTCCCACGCCCCCTCTCAGAGAGCAACAGTGATACCGGGTGGCCACGTGCGGTAACGCACACAGCATCTCTCTCAGAGAGCAACAGTGACACCGGGTGGCCACGTGGGGTAATGCACACAGCGTCTCTCTCAGGCCTTGTGTGTCACTGTCGCTCTCTGAGAGACGCTGTGTGCATTTCCCCACGTGGACACCCGGTGTCACAGTTGCTCTCTGAGAGAGACGCTGTGTGCGTTACCCCACGTGGCCACCCGGTGTCACTGTCGCTTGTTCGTTGGGGGCGGGGCGAGAGGAGAAAGTTGTGGAGGTTGCAGAACAGGGTTTAGTTAATTTCACGTCACGATCCCCCCAGGCCCTTTCCCTGCAGACACACACCCGACATTCTGCCATGCTGGGGAAACGCGTCATCTCTTTACTACAGTGGGGACCTGGCCCCTCCTGCCGGGGCTCAGCCCAGAGACATTTTCCAGCCTCCCCAGTAATAAAGTCTCTGAAGGAAACGCTAGAAAGGAGCAGAAGCAAAGGGGCTGGGCAGGCTCCATAGGGGACACCGGCTCCCCCTGTTCCCTCCTGGGCCCCGGCCAAGCCCTGTTGCTGGCAGAGAACAGACGCCCCATCGCCACCCCTGAGGCAGCCACGTCTCGGGGCTCCCCAAACAGCCCCCACCACCCCCGACCCCCTTTGGGGAGTGACTCGGGGCAGCAATTTCCCACCCGAACGAGGACAAAGGGCTGCAGATAAACTGGGGGCGGGGGGGAAACATCCCAAATCTGGGGAGAATGTAAATGGCCGTTGGAGACTGATGGAGGAAATGGGGCAAAAGAAGAGACGGGAGAGTCCGTCATTGTGGGATTTTTGTAGCCACATGTGGTGAGGGGAGAGCAAAGGGGAAGAAGCGGAGAGAGAATTGTGATCAGTGTGTGAGAGGGACGTGGCACAAGGGTGCAAACAGCGCCACACACAGACACTGACAGACACACACACACACACTATGACACACACACTGACAGATACACAATGACACACACACACCGACTCACACACACCGACACACACACACAGTAACACACACACACACTGACACACACACAGTAACTCACACACACAGTAACACACACACAGACACACACACAGTAACACACACACACAGACACACACACAGACACACACACAGACACAATGACACACACACTGACAGATACACAATGACACACACACACCGACTCACACACACTGACACACACACAGTAACACACACACAGTAACACACACACACACACAGACACAGACACAGTCAGACACACACACACAATGACACACACACTGACAGATACACAATGACACACACACACCGACTCACACAGTCACACACACACACAGTAACACACACACACACACAGACACTTTCTTCTCCCCCCGGACTTTCCTGGCTCCCAGGGGACGCTCCACCCCGCACGTGTCCCACTGTCCTTCCCCCGCCCGCAGCTCCGGCTCGTCCCTCTGCCGCCCCCGGCCCCACACAGGGGAACCTCCCGCCCCCAGGAGCTGCCCCGCCCCCGGGCTGTGCCAGAGCCCCGCCCCCAGGAACTGCTCCGCCCCCGGGCTGTGCCAGAGCCCCTCCCCCAAGAGCAGCCCCGCCCCCAGGCACTGGGCTTTGAACTGTTAACACGCTCCCTGAGCTGGGCTGAAGAAGGCGGAAGCGGAAGTTGCTCCCGGGGCAGGCTGGGAGATGTAGTTCCTGGCGCTCCTGAAGGGACCGGAAGTGACGTTGAAGAGTTTTGTGTCTCCCGGCTCTGGGCATGCGCAGATCGGGGCGGGGGGAGAGGAGCAGGTGACCGCCGAGGGGGGGGAGCTGAGACCCCCTCGGATTTACCGCTGCCCCCGGCCCTGGGGACCCCCCGCCCCCTTTCTCCCCAGAGACCCAGGAGCCGCACCCAGGGTGACCCCCCCCTCTCCCCCCACCCCTGAGCAGGACTCTGCCCCTCCCCCCACCGCGCCCCATTGTCTCCCCCTCCCCCTATGGGCGGCTCTCACTGTGGGGGGGGCTCGGGGGTCACTGGCCAGGGACTCTGGGGACTCGGTCCCAAGGAATCTCTGGGGGGCCCCTGGCTGGGGGTCTGGGCTCTGGGGGGGTCTGGGGCCCCTGACAGGGGGTCTGGGCTCTGGGGGGGGTCTGGGGCCCCTGGTTGGAGGTCTGGGGCCCGTGGCTGGGGCTCTGGGCTCTGGGGGGGAGTCTGGGGCCCCTGGCTGGGGGTCTGGGCTCTGGGGAGGGTCGGGGGCCCCTGGCTGGGGGGCTGGGCTCTGGGGCCCCTGGCTGGGGGGCTGGGCTCTGGGGCCCCTGGCTGGGGGCTGGGCTCTGGGGGGGGGTCTGGGGCCCCTGGCTGGGGGTCTGGGGGGGGTCTCACTGTGGGGGGGGTCGGGGGGGGCTCTGGGGTCACTGGTCAGGGACTCTGGGGCTCTGGCTGGTGGTCTGGGCTCTGGGGGGGTCTGGGCTCTGGGCGGGTCTGGGGCCCCTGGCTGGGGGTCTGGGCTCTGGGGGGGGTCTGGGCCCCTGGCTCGGGGTCTGGGCTCTGGGGGGGTCTGGGACCCCTGGCTGGGGTCTGGGCTTTGGGGGGGGTCTGGGGCCCCTGGCTGGGGGCTGGGCTTTGGGGGGCATCTGGGGCCCCTGGCTGGTGGTCTGGGTTCTGGGCGGGTCTGGGGCCTCTGGCTGGGGGTCTGGGCTCTGGGCGGGTCTGGGGCCCCTGACAGGGGGTCTGGGCTCTGGGGGGGGGTCTGGGGCCCCTGGTTGGAGGTCTGGGGCCCGTGGCTGGGACTCTGGGCTCTGGGGGGGAGTCTGGGGCCCCTGGCTGGGGGCTGGGCTTTGGGGGGCGTCTGGGGCCCCTGGCTGGTGGTCTGGGTTCTGGGCGGGTCTGGGGCCCCTGACAGGGGGTCTGGGCTCTGGGGGGGTCTGGGGCCCCTGGTTGGAGGTCTGGGGCCCGTGGCTGGGGCTCTGGGCTCTGGGGGGGAGTCTGGGGCCCCTGGCTGGGGGTCTGGGCTCTGGGGAGGGTCGGGGGCCCCTGGCTGGGGGGCTGGGCTCTGGGGCCCCTGGCTGGGGGCTGGGCTCTGGGGGGGGGGGCTGGGGCCCCTGGCTGGGGGGCTGGGGGGGGGTCTCACTGTGGGGGGGGGTCGGGGGGGCTCTGGGGTCACTGGTCAGGGACTCTGGGGCTCTGGGTGGTGGTCTGGGCTCTGGGGGGGTCTGGGCTCTGGGCGGGTCTGGGGCCCCTGGCTGGGGGTCTGGGCTCTGGGGGGGTCTGGGACCCCTGGCTAGGGTCTGGGCTTTGGGGGGGGTCTGGGGCCCCTGGTTGGAGGTCTGGGGCCCCTGGCTGGGGGTCTGGGCTCTGGGGGGGGTCTGGGGCCCCTGGCTGGGGGTCTGGGCTCTGGGCGGGTCTGGGGCCCCTGGCTGGGGGTCTGGGCTCTGGGCGGGTCTGGGGCCCCTGGTTCGGGGTCTGGGCTCTGGGCGGGGGTCGGGGGCCCCTGGCTGGGGGCTGGGAATGTGACATCACCGATTCTGCTTTTCTCCCCTCTGGAAAACTGCGGAAACGTCTGGTTCCATTGGGAAAATTCATTCCCCGAGTCCTTGTCCTAGATCTGGGGGTGCGGGAGGGGGGAAGGGGTTCGCTCTGCCCCACAACGGTCTCTCCCACAGCGCTCTGGACTCGTTCTTCCTGAAACCTGGTGTCACGGACACCACTGTTAATCCAGAGTCACTGCCTGGACAGACGAGGAGTGACTCCAGATCGACAGTGGGGCAAATGAGATCAGCAATTCCCCCTGTGAGGAGGGGCTCTCATTAGCTGCTCCCCCCAGAGAGCTCAAGGGGGGAAGGCTGCTCCAACGCCCTGTCCCTCTCTGCTCAGGATATTGGGGTTCAGCTTCCTGGGTCAGACGCTGCAGCCTCCATCGTGATCTGGGCGACCAGGCTTAGCAGCTGCTGCTCCCCCAGCGGGGTCTGTGCTGGGAAGTGACCTTAATTAAACCTTCTTCTCTGCCCGGCCAGGTGATGACTTTCTCCAGCTGGCACCAGCCCCCTAGGGCAGCCCTGAGCCCTGTTAATACTAAATTCTGAGCCAGAGATTCCAGGTAACTGGAAGAAATGAGGGGGAAATGCTGGGGTCTGGCCTTAAAATGACTCTACTCAAACAGACCCTCCCCCCTCATTTCTCGTCCCATTAGCAATTGCAGGAGCAAATCCAGCCATGGGGAAGCAAACAACCCAGCAATGGGACTTTCCTACCAGACGGACAGGGAGAGGGGACAGGGAAAAGGAGAAAGAGAGACTGAAAGGAGCCATGGGAGAGAAGAGTTTGGAGAGAGATTTCCAGATCTCTAATCTGCCCAGACAGATGTATTACTGCACCCTAGGTAAAATCATTTTCCTGTGGAAAAGATGAGGATCAAACAGAGGAAAACCCAGTTCCTGACTCCATATCCCTCCTACTGGGGTGTGGCTGCCGTGGGGTCAGTGTCCAAGGGAATCCCCCACAGTAAATACTTTGGCTCTGCTTTTTTCTAGCATTGTGTTCAGATGCTTTGTTACAGAATGGGGGGAGGGAGAAAAGAGGTTAAAAATGTCTCTGTGGGTTTAGCCTGGCAGGAGTGGCCAGGTCTCCACTGTAATAAAGAGATCGAGCATTTTCTCAGCATGGCAGACGCTAGGGTGTCTGTCTGCAGGGGAAAAGCCTGGGGCAATCGTGCTGTGAAATGAATTAAAGCCTGTTCTGAAACCTCCACAACTGCCCTTCTCACCCTGCCAGGCTGCAGGATAATGTCCGTGTTTTGCTCCAGTTCATCCCGTCCTCCCGTGGGACAGGGGAGAGAAATGGCTGCAGAGGAGCCAGTTCAGGTAGGGATTATCAGGGGGTTGCTGGTGGGTTCCTGCAGGAGGAAGAGGGACAGCAAATACACCGGAGATAGGAACGTTTGCACTGTCTGGTTTGGAGGTTGGAGCTAGGATGACCAGACAGCAAGTGTGAAAAATTTGAGAGGGAAGTGGCACAAGGATGCAAATAGTGCACACACACACGCACACTAGGGTGACCAGACAACAAATGTGAAAAATTGGGACGGGGGTGGGGGGTAATAGGAGCCTATCTAAGAAAAAGACCCCAAAATCAGGACTGTCCCTATAAAATCGGGACATCTGGTCACCCTAGTTGGGGCGGGACAGGAAATTCACAGGCTGGAGACTGGGAGGAGGCCTGGGTGGGGCAAACCTGCTGGGAGATGTTTAATAAGTGGCCTAGATTCTAGCAACGGACCCCTGAGGTTGGAAGGTGGAAATGCCCTAATTTGTGGAACAGGAAACAACCCACCTAGGTGGGGCTGGGAAAATGGAGCAGATCCCGGTGCTGGAGCCTGACCTGAGTAACCAGCGGCTGCTCTGAGATCTAGATCTAGGGGGGCACCCACCAATGAGGCTTAGGGAGGGTTCTTCAGCTTTTTCTGTCTGAGCCCCCTCAACACGCTATAAACCTCCCACGGCCCTGCTTCGGCATGTTTCTCTGTATATAAAAGCCAGGGCTGGCATTAGGGGGTGGTAACCAGGGCAAGTGCCTGGGGCCGCATGTGACAGGCCCCCCCGCAAAGCTAATTGCTCATAGTTTGGCTTCAGCCCCTGGGGGCAGGGCTCAGGACCCAGCCTTCAGCCCCATGCAGGGAGGTTTCATCTTTCTGCCTCAGGCCCAAGCGAGTCTAACACTGGCCCTGCTTGGAGGACCCCCTGAAACCTGCTTACAGCTCCCCAGAGGTCCAGGGACTCCTGCCGTAGGGGATATGCCCCTCCCACCGTATCCAGCTCCAGGGCTGGCCTTGGAGAAAATGGCACCCTGGGCAAACTTATATTTTGGTGCCCCCCCCCCCATCAGCCCTGGCCCTCATGAGCTCCCCACCATCCCCTCCAGGCCCCGATGCCTCCCTCCGGTGCTTACTTTGTATTGAAAGAGCGGCCGGAGCTCAGCCCCAGCACAGATTAAGCCCTGGCAGGGCGGCCTGATAGCAGTGGCTGCTGACCAAGTGCCCAGCTCTGAAGGCAAAGCCACCGCCAGCAGCAGCGCAGAGGTAAGGGTGGCCTGGTATGTGGTGTACTGTGCAGCCTTTTCTTTTATTTAAAGTGCATGTTGTAATGTGGTATTACACCGCCCTGGGTCCGCCTCTGCTGGCTACAGTTCCAAACTTAACAGAGTGAAAGTCACCTCGGCTACTCGCTTCACATGTATCGTCCAGGAACACACACAGACCAAGGGCAGTGACCACACAGACATTCACACGTACAAGGTCTAGTCTGTTTGACAAGTTTTATGAAAGTTACAATTAAAGTTCTGAATCCCCAAACATATAGAAATTCTGTAAAGCCCTATGCAAAAGTTACAAATCTAGTTCTACTCCCATCCTTAGCAATAGTGGTAGGGTCTGATGAATCTCCAATGGATTGATCATCAGTAGAGGGATGGTTCCTGCTGGAGTATTCCATAGGGAGCTCAATTTTCCCACTCTGGGCACCCCCTTTTTATAATGTGGTTCTGATCATCTCTCATTAACATTGACGCACATTTGGAAACAGAGGTGCCTTTACAAAAATTTTTAATTTAAAATTAATCTTCTGGCTAATTTTTCACACTGTTACCACTTGATTCCTCTTTCCCCATAATCTTAGGGCATCGGGTTATTCCTCAGTCATTTACTTATGTCATCTTTTCTTTGCTCCAAGGCCTCAAATAGCTAAACTCTTGCAGGTCTCAGCCTACAGGCCTTGTGTTTCAATCCTATTTACTTAGATACCAAATACATGATTATTCTCTCTCTATACTCACTGCAGAGCAGTGGGGAGAGCAGAGACGGGACACCCCTGCTAGAGGAACCCCCTCAGCAAGGCCCCCCTGGACCGTCGCCTAGTCCACCCACCACCAAGGCTGGCCCTGTCCAGCTCCTCACAATGAGAACAGTGTTGGGCTTTCTCCCAGCGAGCTCTCCCTGCACTCTGCTCGGGCCTCCATCTCCCGTATCAGTCTCACACGAGTAGGAGTGTGATGGATCTGCTGGGAGAGACAAGGGGCTCTCTCTTCGTCCCCTCCCCCTGCTTTTTTCTGGATGCTCTGAGTGGGGTGGGGATGGGACTCCTGACTGTGAGCCACCCAGAGCTTCCCTTTGATGGGCTCCTCTCCCCCAGGAACAGTGGGGCTGTGAGTGGGGCAGCAGGTACTGAGTGTTGGACTCTTGCTCTTTCAGGGGCCTGTGACCTTCGAGGAGGTGGCTGTGTATTTCACCAGGGAAGAGGGGGCTTTGCTGGACCCCGCTCAGAGAGCCCTCTACAGAGCCGTCATGCAGGAGAACTATGAGAACGTGACCTCGCTGGGTAAGGATTCCCGTCCCCTCGGCCCCTACTGGGCTCACAGGCGCAGGGAGCTCTACCGGAGCGAAGACAAATGGACAGGCCCAGTGAAAGGAAAACAAAATGTTTTCTACAGCAGCATGGCTCAAGGGCATTGGCCAGTATGGACTCTATTGTCGTCTTTGCTTCTCTGTGCTAATCGAAGGACTTTCCAATGCCGTGTGTCGGTTGACTAATAAACCCTGCTGTGGTTTAACAGTCTGCCCAGTGTCACAGCACAAACTTGCTGAGGTGCATCGAACGAGGAACAGTCTCTGGACAGGAGTGTCGCTCAGCTGGACCTGCTGGCATTGCTCACAGGTTGAAATAGGAGTGTTGAAGCCAGTGGCTCAGTCTGAGGTGGTGAAGACAGAGACTCCGTCTAAGGCCTATCCTTGTGGAAGAGTGGGACCCCTTGGGGGTCTAGTGCACTCAAGGGGCACCTCCCAAGGACGGGTTAAAAGCCAGGGCATTGCACAGATCCTGTGGATCCATGACAGTGTCCGTGGGCCTTATGGGGAAAAGATACAACACAAGAAAAGCATCTAAATGCGTATTTACCATCGTCCCCTCATCAGTCCGCTTGGGAATCCCTGATCAGTTCCAAAGTGTATTAAAACCTTCCTTAAAAGCTTACCTCTTTTAGATTACAGGTCATGTCAGTTTGTAGCCCCAAAAGACCCCTCTAAGTCAATTCAAACTCAACTGTTTCTCCCCCAAAAGTCTGTCTGTCTTCAGTCTCCTGAAAGAGGTGAAATCAGTCACTGCCCCTTTCTGCGTGGGGCAAAGCTTCAAAAGCTGGAGATCTGCATAACCAGCCTTGAGATCTGGCATTCATTACCCCATAGTGACACCAGATTGCACAGGAAACCCATCCCTCAGCCCTGCCCGGTACCATCTGGCCCATCTCAGCATCATAGTCTGTGGAGTATTCATGCTCTCAAGGGCTGGCTCAGATATACAGATAACAGTCAGAACTAGGGCCAGTGTTTGCTGGCAATGAAAACAGAGTAATTGAGAAACAGGAGCAATATATAATCCTTTACAGCCAGAAAGTGCATTGGGGGGAGGGGACAGGAGCCAGCCGTGTGGAGGAGGTGGGGCCCAGACTCTGGGCATTGAGAGCCTAGAGCCGGCTGTGTGCTGGGGAGATGGGACATGAACCCGCTGTGCGCAGGGGAGATGAGCAGGGGAGAGGGGCTGTGGACGCAGCCGAGAGCAGCTGCGAGCGCCGTCTGCTCTGCCGCATGAGGTGGGAGCCTGGCGTCCCCCTTTCAAGGTTCCCCTGGGCAGGGTTCCCCTACCTGCCCAGGGGAAGCTGCACAGTCGTTTTGCTGAACCCAGACTTGCATGAGGAGGGAAGAAATTAGCAGCAAGTCTCAACTGCAGCCAGTCCCCAGCCTCTGCCCTGTGCCCTGGGTTGGAGTCAGGTGTCCCCAGGCAGAAATCTGGGGCGGGGGGGAGTGGGGCGTGACCCTGTGTGCCCTGCCCACACATCACCTCTGCCTCGCACACTGGGGATGAGTCGGGTGTCTCTGGGCAGCCATCTGGGGGGTTGTGACCCTACATGCCCCACCCACCCTCTGTTCAGCAATTCCGGATATGAAGGGTGATTCCAGACATGAAGAGTAATTCCAGAAAAAAATGCAGTAAAAGCGGCAATTTCCAGAAAACACTGGCCCTAGTCATAACATTAAAGGCAATAGTTTCAAGATACATGCCTCTGTTCATCAGATCTGTCACTCTGCCTCCACATAGTTCACTCTGCCGGTGGGTTCTACCCCTTCCCCCATTCTGTGTCTGTCTGGTCTATTTAGATTGTAAATTCTTCAGGGCATGGGCCACCTACTATTCTGGGTTTGTACCTTGCCTAGCACAATGGGGACCCACTTCTTACTTGGTCCTTAGGCACAAAGGTAATGAATATGATTTATAATAATAACAACTCTCCTGCCACTTTAAGTCAAGGAAGATGGCCTTGGGATATTACTACTTTAAAATGAGCAGGGGTTAAAACCATGGAATATTCCTTGTGACAGGTATCCCACAAATTCCACTGACCTCCCTTGTTTTCTTTGCCTTGAACATGGGTTTCCAGTTTCCAAACCTGATGTGATCTCGCAGCTGGAACAAGGGGAAGAGCCGTGGGTCCCAGACCTCCAGGGCTCTGAGAAAGAAGTGCTCCCGAGAGCTGCCTGCACAGGTGAGGAATTGGTTAAACCGACTCAAAAACTGTCCATGAATACAGGAAACATTTGGGATGCCCTACAAAGACCTTGTGAGCTCTCCAAGTTCAGGATTGTTCCCTGCAGATGTGGGATCGTTAGGCAGATGTCACTCATGCTTCCCACCTATCCTGACTGACAACTGACAGCAGGTCCTGCCCCAATCTCACTGTCCCCTGAGATTTCTGGTGAGATACGGACCCAGAACTGATCCCCAGAGGAGAGAAAGGAAGGGAAGTTTTAGGGAAAATCAGCTCCTGATAGGTTTGGTCTCTCCCGCACATATTTTGGTTTGTTCATCCCTTTCTCCATTCCTCTCTCTGAGATTTCCTTTCTCTCCGGCACAGGGAGTGACCTATGTCTGGATTCTCTCTGTCTCCCATCAGGTGTTGGGATGGGGAGTGACAACGAGGGGACACCCCAGCAGGAAGATGCTGAGCAAGTAGAACCACATGGAACGTTATCAGGAAGATCCAATGGGAATGTTTCCGGGAGTTGTGCACTCCCAGAAAAAGCAAAAGCCTGTGAGAGTCATCGCAGGCCAGAGGAAAACTTCAGTAGCCTCTCAGACCTTATTACATGTGAGAGAATGAACCTGCTACACGCCCTGAGTGCGGGAAAAGGGTCAATGGGCGCTCAAACCTTATTAGACATCGGAGACTCCACACAGGAGCGGTGCCCTACACATGCTGTGAGTGCGGGAAACGCTTCACTCAGCGCTCAAACCTTATCAGACATATGAGAATCCACACTGGCTAGACCCTACACATGCTCCGAGTGCAGGAAACGTTTCAATCGGGACTCGCCCCTTATCAGCCACTCCACATCTGAGCCTTATCAGATTCCGCTAAGTCAGTGGTCCCCAACGCGGTGCCCATGGGCGCCAGGGCACCTGCCGGGGCATTTCTGTGTGCCCGCTGTCAGGGCCGGCACCAAGGAACGAAGAGGAGAGGAGCGCAGGGGAGGGGATTGGGGCAGGGGCACTGGGTTGCCTCAGGTGGCTCTGGGTCAGTGGCGCAGCGGGGGTTCAAGGATCGGCTTCCTGCCTGTCCTGGCACTGTGGTCCATGCTGCGCCCCAGAAGTGGCCAGCAGCAGCCCGGTTCCTAGGCGGAGGCACGCAAGTGGCTCCATGCAGCTCTCGCCCACAGGCAAATCCCACCCCAGCTCGGATTGGCTGGGAACTGGCCAATGGGAGTGCGGTGCCGGCGCTTGTGGTGGGGACAGCGCACAGAGCCCCCTGGCCCCTCCGCCTAGGAGCCGGACTGCTGCTGGCCTCTTCCGGGGCGCAGAGCGATGTCAGAACAGATCGGGACTAGCCTGCCTTAGCCGGACAGCACCACTGATGGGAGTTTTAACAGCCTGGTCAATGGTGCTGACCAGAGCCGCCGTGAACCAATGCCTGAAATTCCACAGAGCAGTGCTGGGTCTCAACCCGCAATTTTAAAATCACTGCCTTAGGGCATTGCCCCACCGTGTGGGTGTTTCATTCCCCTCCCCAGTTTCACACAGAGACAGAATATCCTTTGCACAGATCCATGAACAGCAAAACCTCCCTGTGTCTCTTGTCTGAGCCAGGGCATTCGATTCCATTGCAACCTCCTCTCCTGCAATGACATTGGTCAGAGAGAGGGGACGTGGCCACCTTCAGCCCGGACAGTGAGATATTCGCTCTCCTCTTTCTTCATGCTGCTGTTGTTATTCCTTGAAAGGTTAAGCATGGAATAAAAAGCTGAGTTCACTCCAGGGTGAGGAAAGAAAGGAGCCACCAACCCCCTGGCAAAGCTCAGTGCCCCAGAGAAAACCTGCCCCCTGCTATTGCAATCACTGATGTACTGGGGATATGACGGGAAAGGGACTCTCTGAATTATCAAGGCAGGAAATGGACAACAATCTACAGCAACCTCATTAACCACAAACACACTCTCATCATGCTCCAGCCAGAAGGGAAATGAGCAGAAATTCTTGCTGTTCAGTCACGGACACACTTACACAACTGCACAGCAGTGCGTCTGTTGTGGAAGCTGGTGTGAGCAAACAATGGGAAATGATCACTCAATGAGAACAGAAGTAGATGTGGCATGAGATACCTGTGTCAGTCAAGTAGTTGTGGCTGAGTGGTTAAGGTGATGGAGTTGAACTCCATTGGGATCTCCCTGTGCAGGTTCAAATCCTGTCAACTACGGAGGAACTTGTGGTTCTTTAGTTTCAGTACCTGAGCATCCTTGGTGTCAAGCGGAGCTAGGTCTTGTCTCACTCTCAGGCTATGTCCACACTACTGAATTATGCCACTTTAGTTAAAGTGTTATAATTAAACTGCTGTTGCATGTCCACACTATGCTGCTTGTGTCACCAGAGCGCATCCACGCCAGCAGCCCTTGAAACGCCCCAAAGAGCAGTGCACTGTGGGTAGCTATCACACTGTGCAACTGGCCGCAGGGGGCTTTGGGAGGGGTTTGCAATGGCTCATGGGCCGGTGCAGCATCACATGATGCAGGTTTCTCTGTCCCATTGTTCCATGGGCAGCCTGCTAGATTGCCAGCTGCTTCTCCACTGCAGTATGTGTGTGTGTGTGGAGAGCCAGTCTGTGCGTTGGGGAAGAGAGAGTGTGCTGGCACACTGTGTCTAAGCTCAGACAGCTGCTGGAACCAACCAGTCCTCAGGCAGGGGAAGGGGGACACCCCAGTCCTGAATCAAGGGGAGGGGAACACCCCTGACATCAGCCCCCACTTCTCTCACTGGTTCAGCACAGCACAGCACAGCAGTGTCTCTCCCTCTCTCTCTCACACACACACACACACACACGCTGCTGCCTGCCTGGCTCTGTGTCAGGGGCCAGAACAGGGGGGTTACCAGCCGTAAGGACGAACAGTGGAGGGGGGAACAGGACGGAGGCCTGACGAGAAGAGGCATTCTGTGTTTGTGGCCTTGGGGGAACAGGGTGGGACGGAGCCTCAGGGAGACGGGGCGGTGTAGGGTTGGGGTCTCAGGGAGAAGGGGAGGCGGGAGTGCAGGTCCTTGAGGAAAGGGTCGTCATGGGGTGAGTTTAGATGCCGGTGGGCCCCCCACTGTAAGGAGCTTCCGCCCCCCAGCTCCGTGGTCGCCGTGCGGGGGAGCAGCATCCCCCGGCAGTGATTTGCTCCTTGCTGCCGGAGCAGAGCAGCAGGCTCAGCTGTCAGAACTTCCCGGAGCGATGAAACGGGAGGGGCCCAGCCTCTGGAGCAGAAATGCAGGGCAGGGAGTTCCCGGCGGGCATTGTGGGATACTGGCGGAGGCCAGTTCTTGGGATATAATGACCAGCAGCGTCTACACTGACACTTTGTCACTCTCCATTTGCTGCAAAAAGCTCCAGTCCTCTCATCGAGGTGGGTTTATTTTGCCGCCAGTAGAGGGCAGTTTTGTCGCCAGACGTGGCATTGCCGTGTGTGGACCAGCCAAAAGCTGGCGACCGAGGGAGCGTCGCGTGTTTTTCACACGCCTGAGCAATATAATGATGCTGAAATAACTTTGTAGTGCAGACCTGGCCAAGGATTCACACACACAGCTTGCCAGGAAAACTTCCCCTGCGCCTCTGCTTTGCAGAATCCAAACACAAGCAAAGGCCCAGGTGGGGGCTGGCAGGGAGTCAGGTGTGGATAGACACTATGGTTTAGTCACTGCTGGGCACTATGTCTTAGCTCGTTACTGAAAGTTTGGGAGTTAAGAGCCGACAGGTCCGTGTGCCAGTCCCCTCCCAGACGACCCCTCCCTCTGGGACAGGGGCAGGTCTGACTCTCACACCAAATGGCTCCTTGTGGCTGCCAGAATCTGTGGGTGGCTCATTTAGTTTACGCCAAGGGTGGAGTCCTGCTTTGTGCACCGTGTCTGAGACTGAAAATCCTAAACCACCCTTTGAAATAACGAATGCAGCAGGACATGTTATGGTCCCTGCTGCAAAGCAGACAGACCAGTGGAGAGCTGAGTCCAGGGTAACACTTCACAGGGCTGAGTAAGGCCGGCAAAATTCATCTTCCCCTCATGGGCCTCTCACAATGACGTCCTTCTTGTGTGCCAGTACTGACAAAAACATCCCAGACACAGAAGCAGCAGGTCAAAATAGTCACTTGTAGATGCTGAAGTAGCTCAGTGAGGAGAGCATTAGACTGATGATCTAGAGGACCCTAGTTCACCCCCAGATTTTAGCCTGCTCCTTGGGGTCAGGGCTGGGCTTTTTTCTGGAAGGGCAGCAGTGGGTTTACCTGCCATGAGTCCCTTATTTCACGCCCCACAGCAGGGAAAAGCAGTGTGTGCTTGTGTACCCAGTTGGCCCATGTGAGCTTTCTTTCTTCTCTTGCTCCTTCTCAGCAAGGGGAAGGAAAAGAAGCTCTCCTTCAAGCTGGAGTCACAAGGGCGACGTAAGGATCACTTCCTGAGCGCTGGCTCCAGACCTTCGCTCTACCAGCCGACCCATCGAAGACCTGCCACCACTTTCTCCAGTTTCTCCACCCGGTATGAGAGGTGAGCTCTCTGAGAGAGACGCTGTGTGCATTACCCCACGTGGCCACCCAGTGTTACTGTTGCTCTCTGAGAGAGATGCTGTGTGCGTTACCCCACGTGGCCACCCTGTGTCACTGTTGCTCTCTGAGAGAGATGCTGTGTGCGTTACCCCACGTGGCAACCCAGTGTCACTGTTGCTCTCTGAGAGAGATGCTGTGTGCGTTACCCCACGTGGCCACCCGGTGTCACTGTTGCTCTCTGAGAGAGACGCTGTGTGCATTACCCCACGTGGCCACCCGGTGTCACTGTTGCTCTCTGAGAGAGATGCTGTGTGCATTACCCCAAGTGGCCACCCAGTGTCACTGTTGCTCTCTGAGAGAGACGCTGTGTGCATTACCCCACGTGGCAACCCAGTGTCACTGTTGCTCACTGAGAGAGATGTTGTGTGCATTACCCCACGTGGCCACCCGGTGTCACTGTTGCTCTCCGAGAGAGGCGCTGTGTGCGTTACCCCACGTGGCCACCCGGTGTCACTGTTGCTCTCTGAGAGACGCTGTGTGCATTACCCCAGGTGGCAACCCAGTGTCACTGTTGCTCACTGAGAGAGATGCTGTGTGCATTACCCCACGTGGCCACCCGGTGTCACTGTTGCTCTCCGAGAGAGACGCTCTGTGCATTACCCCACGTGGCCACCCGGTGTCACTGTTGCTCTCTGAGAGAGACGCTGTGTGCATTACCTCACGTGGCCACCCGGTGTCATTGTCGCTCTCTGAGAGAGATGCTGTGTGCGTTACCCAGCGTGACCTCCCAGTGTCACTGTTGCTCTCTGAGAGAGACGCTGTGTGCATTACCCCACGTGGCCACGTGGCGTCACTGTTGCTCTCTGAGAGAGACGCTGTGTGCATTACCCCAGGTGGCCACCCAGTGTCACTGTCGCTCTCTGAGAGAGACGCTGTGTGCATTACCCCAGGTGGCCACCCAGTGTCACTGTCGCTCTCTGACAGAGATGCTGTGTGCATTACCCCACGTGGCCACCCGGTGTCACTGTTGCTCTCTGAGAGAGATGCTGTGTGCATTACCGCACGTGGCCACCCGGTGTCACTGTTGCTCTCTGAGAGAGATGCTGTGTGCATTACCGCACGTGGCCACCCGGTGTCACTGTTGCTCTCTGAGAGAGATGCTGTGTGCGTTACCCCACGTGGCCAACCAGTGTCACTGTTGCTCTGTGAGAGAGACGCTGTGTGCATTACCCCACGTGGCCACTCGGTGTCACTGTTGCTCTCTGAGAGAGACGCTGTGTGCATTACCCCACGTGACCGCCCGGTGTCATTGTCGCTCTCTGAGAGAGATGCTGTGTGCGTTACCCCACGTGGCCAACCAGTGTCACTGTTGCTCTCTGAGAGAGACGCTGTGTGCATTACCCCACCTGGCCACTCGGTGTCACTGTTGCTCTCTGAGAGAGACGCTGTGTGCATTACCCCACAGGTGACTTCTCTCATACAAATGCTAAGCAGTTGGTGGTGTGATGTTACAGGTGAGCTGGAAATGAGGCTATTTCTTCAGGTGAAAGACAATGATTGTGTGAGGAGTGGGATGTGAACACACACCTCTATATGGAGCCCAGAACAACATATGATGAAAAGACAAAGCCTTGATGCCCTAGATCACTCGGCCAGACTGACACTGTTAGTCAAGCGATTTATCAATCGTAGTTTTCTTTAACATGGTCAACCAATCAGGTTCCCTCCTAGGCCAGGCTGCAGCCCAGCTTCAGGACTCAGAGGAAATGGAGCTCACACCCCTACCTACAGGACTCCAGGCATGACCAGCCTTCTGGATCAAACGTCCCCTCTGGCGCTCAAGTCACAAGAACAAGCAGGCAAAAGACAGGCTCCCACGTCATTGGAGAGAGCAAGACGAAGCCTTGGAACACCCAGTAGTGTTAACAGTGGCGTACCCAGGTGCAGAGCACCAGGGAGCGGAGTAAAAAAAGGTGCCTCCCCTTGTACTCACCTGGCGGCGCTCCAGCCGTTCGGCAGCACTTTGGTGGCGGGTCCCGTCCCTTCACTCGCTCCGGGTCTTCAGTGGTCCCCGCCGCAGAAGTGCTGCCGAAGACCTGGAGCGAGTGAAGGACCCACCGCTGAAGTTTCGCTGAACAGTGTCGATGGGTGAGTGCAAGGGGAGGTGCTTTTTTTTAGCTCTGTTCCCCCTTTAAACATTTTTTTTAAGAAGCTGCTTCTGCTCAGAGAGGGAGCAGCCGCTATCTCTGCTCTGCACCTGGCAACGCTACTGAGTTTTAGGTGGCAGAAGAGCTGCTCCAAGGTCCCAGCAAGACTTGTACTTGGATTGCAGGATTCAAAGTCCTGAGCGCCGGCCCTTACACCATGGGAGAACACCTCGTGTTTGTCTGACTTCCGGTGTAGAAGAGCCTGGGTGGCCAATAATTTGCCTTCCTTGCTCAAGGCCTCTCTGGCCTCTGTGGTCAGTGCTGTATTTGCTCAACAAGTCGGCACACAGCGGTTTGCTGTGGACCCAGAAGCCTTTCTTCCTTCAGACTGTGAGGCCAGTGGGCGTGTGAGTAAGTTGCCCCTTCAGTCCCAGGCAGTAAATGGCCCTTCCTAGGAAAGCCCAAGTCCTGAAAAGAAAAGAGGCTACTGAAGAACTGACTGCTGAAGTTTCTGGGAGAAATGATCTTTTTTACCCCTGACCAGGGACTTGAACCCTGGACCCTCAGATTAAAAGTCTGATGCTCGACCAACTGAGCTAGCCAGGCTCACACAAAGAGTTGGCAAGTTTGATGTAGAAGAGAAACTAGACAAGAAAAAAAGGGCAGGAAACAATAGCTTTCTCCGGCACGCTTTCTCAGCTCATTTCCCCACCTTCTGTCGTGCAGGGGTTGGGGTGATCCCAGTGGCAAAAAGGGGAGAACCTTGCTGGACAGCTAAGGGACCTGAGAAAAGTAAATTAGGTTTATGGGGAGAGGGATAGGTCAGTGGTTTAAGCATTGACTTGCTAAATCCAGGATTGTGAGTTCAATTGTTCAGTGGGTGGTTTAGGGATCTGGGGCAAAAATTGGGGATTGGCTTTGCTTTGAGTAGGGGGTTGAACTAGATGACCTCCTAATGTCTCTTCCATCCCTGATATTCTATGATTCTCAGCTTTCCATTGGTCTGTCTACTTTGGGGCAGGGACAATAACATGTCCTGCTGCATTCGTTATTTCAAAGGGTGGTTTAGGATTTTCAGTCTCAGACTCGGTGCACAAAGCAGGACTCCACCCTCGGCGTAAACTAAATGAGCCGTCCACAGATTCTGGCAGCCACAATGAGGCATTTGGTGTGAGAGTCAGACCTGTCCCTGTTCCAGAGAATACTCCCAGGGGTTATCACCTACATACATTGCAGTGATGTCTGGTGTGTACTCATGGGGAACCAGCTCACAAAGACAGAGGCAGGAGCTGGTCCCAGTGTATCCCCCATCTGCAGTGTGGAGAGAAAATTACCTCCAGCCACAGTCCGTCTGGAAACCCCTTGCTGAATTATAGGCTGTCTTGAAAGCCCACTGCACAACACTGTGTCCTTAAACACACATCCCCAGCCATAGGGACACTGCCATATTGTGTAAATAAGGGACATGGGGGAGGAAGCGGACAGGGTAAAAACCTGTGGTGCTCATGGCCCACCACATTCATTGACCTCCCCTCAGGCAGGGGACTTATAGGCCCTGGATCACCTGCCCCCTATAGCCTGGATCTCTGACACACCCAGGCCCAACTGGGTAGCCGCTCTTGCAATCCCTCTATGGGAGAATTGGGAGCCATACTCTCCCAGTGGCAATATTTCAGAGGTGGGTACAGACTTTGTGACAGAAAGCCTGGGGCTTGTCTCTGCACCTCCCCTATCCGGAAGAACAGAGGCAGAGGGGGCACAAGGGCAAAAGGTGACAAACAGGCCCGAACAGGAGAGATTTTCTTTCCGTTACAATTCATCAAAATCTCACCCCTGAAAAGCTCCGAAGGGGTGTAGCTCAGCCCCCCAACCACTCAGCGCGCTGCCGTAGATAATCCTGCCACCGAGACTGCTGGTTCCCTGCTCCTCTCCCTCCCCAATGGGGATTTTCACATGTAGAAAGAAGGGTTTGGGGAGCAAAGATTGAGAGGGTGTCGGGGGGCTCAAAGGATGGGCAGCGCTCTGGGCTCTGCTTGAGAGATCCTGGCATAGGGGCCAGTGAGGGAGGAAGGATTGTAGATTTGTGGTGTCTGACCTGCACTCTGCAGAGAAGGTGATAAGTGAAGGGGCATTTTTGATTCCTCCCCCCTCAGTGTCCCCTGGGATGGAATTCCAGGGTCCATAGAAGTGGGCAAAGCCATCGGGTTAATGAAAACCAGTGCTCCAGGTGAGGCTCAAACTCACAACCTCAGCATGTCTCCGCGCAGCACTGCCATATAAGTACTGTGCGCTAACCCATTGCGCCACTGGAGCCCTTGCTCAGGGCTTTTCTCCCCGTCCCCCAGGCTGACAGAGGCAAGGATTGACTCCAAACAATGCTAAGTGGAGTTGAGAGAGGGGAGAGCCAAGTGCTGGTACTTGATGGGCTGGGCTCTTCATAAGGGGCCCAGGCACCATTTGACCCTTTTGATCTTCACCGTGTAACAACCGAGCTGATTGAGACTCAATTTGGAGTCTTGCTGCAGACCAACAGATCTGAGATCACTGATCACCAGGTCTCAGCATTAGTCCTGCTTGGGGACAGTGTCTCTGATGTAAGAAACTGCCAGTAGGTGAAGCCGGGACAACAGGGTCGGGCGGCAAGTGGCGGCAGGACTCTTGCTGCCGGGGTCTAGCTGCCCAAATTGCATCACGTGCCCCTGGGCCCCAGTCGCCTTCAGCCACCAGGTAACCCAGGAACTAAGGCAGGAATGGGGTGAGGAAGCAAGTCAAGCCGAGCAAGGCAGGAAAAAAAAATCATCTTCCCTCCATGGGCCGCTCGCAATGACGTCCTTTTTGTGTGCCATGGCTGATGAAAACATCCCGGACATAGAAGCAGCAGGCCAGAAAGGTGCCCTGTAGGGGCCGAAGGAGAGGAAGCAGCAAAGGCAACCCCGCTCCACTCCCCCCTCCAGCCGCTGCTGTGCAGGGAGGGAGCCTGTAGCAGGGATGCTAACCCAGGTGGGGCACAGGGCCCCACATCCCGCCCTCTGCACGTGTTGCCTCTGAAATGAGGTAAACTCGTGAGTTCAGGGCCCAGCTGCACACCCAGGAGAAAGCCCAGCACGACAGGCCCAGGGGGAAGGGGTGAGCTAGAGCCTGGCATCCAGCCAGAAATCTTCAATCTCATCCACTCCCCACTGAGCTACTTGGGCAGCGACCAGGCCCCCCAAGAAGGGTCAATACACGTGCCACAGCTCATGCTGGGGAGATTGAAATCCTGATGTCACAAGGTAGGAGACTAGCAGTGGCCTTGGCCCCGGAGGAGCAGGCTGGGGCTGCCTGGATCCCCGTCACTCAAGCCAGCACCTGCCCCCTCCCAAGCTGTCACTGGCACCCCCAGGTCGGGGAGACAGGAGCAGCGGTTCCCACGGGAACAAGTCCACCCACGGCTCGCAGGCAACTCCCAAGCCTGACACAGAAAAACATCTTGCCAGGAAGGAGCCCACTGGGACTCCCCATTGCTACTTTTCCTCCCACCCAGAACCCCGCTGCTTCTCCTGGGCTGCAAGCAGCCACCCCTGGGAAGCCGAGGGGCAGGCACAGGATTATACCTCCCAGCAGCCAACAGCACCTCCCCAGGCCTTGGCAGAACGAACGGTGGCGCTCGACTAACCCCACTGAGCCGCTTAGCTCCTGCCCTGCCTTCCTCAGCACGACCTTCCTCTTTTGCCCCATTCCCGCCTCACTTCCTCCTTTGGGGAGTGGGAAGAGCTGGGCTCTGTAGGCCAACCTCCAAGGGCAGAGGAGGCCAAGCCACAAGGCTCCAAGAGGTGACCGGCCAAGATCCTGCAGTTTTCCCTGGCTGATGCCAAGGCGCTTTCTCAGCTCATTTCCCAACCCTCTGTCCTGCAGGGGTTGGGGTTATGCCAAGGACAGGCCAGTGGCAGATGGAGGAGTGTCTTGCTGGACAGCTAGGGAAAAGGAAGCCATCATGTTTCTGCCTGGTTTCAAACCAGGGGCCTTTTGCATGTTAGGTAAACATGATAACCACAACACCACAGAAACTCTCTCACTCTTTTTCAGGTTTCTGCCCCTTCCCTTCAAATTCCATCCACTTGGCTGGCGCTCGCCCTGGCACACACCGCTGGGCGAACCTGGAGAAAGTGGTGGCAGCTCTTCGGTGGGTCGGCTGGTAGAGCAAAGAACTGGAGCCGGCTCCCAGGAAGTCATCCTTACCTCGCCCTTGTGACTCCAGCTGGAAGGAGAGCTACTTTCCTTCCCCTGCCGAGAAAGAGCAAGGGAAGAACAAAAGCCCACATCCATAGGGGGGCAGAGGCTTCAGGAGCCCACAGCGTTTGCCCATCTGGGGCATTGTGGCTGAGATCTCTGCTGGCCAGCGCCAGCGCTCGCAAGGCGCTAGTGTGGATGCTGGAGGCTGGGGGCTGGGTGCTGGAGGCAGAGACCCAGCAGAGTGGCGCAGCGGCAGCGTGCTGGGCCCATAACCCAGAGGTCGGTGGATCGAAACCATCCTCTGCTAGGCAGGTGCTTGTTTCTTTTTGCTCTGGGCCTGCAAGCGAGGGGGCGACCAGCAGAGCGCCAGGAGCCGAGGCCGTGAGGCAAGAGGTGGCTGAGGTGTGGGACTGCCAGGGAGCTCCCCGGCCCCTCTGGCTGCCTGGGCTGAAGGCGAGAGCCAGGCCTGTGCGTGAGGTCTGAGTGCCGGTGGCTCCCCCACTCCTCAGGAGGGTCTGTCCCAAGGCAGCAGCCCAGCCCCCCTCCAAGGGGGGTGCGTCCCACCAGCATTTCTTGCCCCGTTTGGGGAGGTTCAGCCTCCCCGAGCCCCTTGTAGCCGCCGCCCACGCGCAGTGTCACTGGTAGATATGGGCAGAGGAGACTCGGGGGCCTGGGCTGGGAAATCCCTGGGTGAAACTGGCTGCCTGAGCCCAGCCCCTCTGCACTCAGGGGAGCGGTGAGAGGGGGAGGGGCTCAGGGAGTAAATCCTCAGAAACCTCCCCCCTGGGTTTGTAATGTCAGGCCCCAGCGAACAAGTCCCTGCGTGTGTGAAGGGAGGGGCTGTGAGGGGGAGGGTCCGTGGGGGTGTCAGTGTGAGGGGAGGGGCTGTGAGGGGGAGAGGCTGTGAGGGGGAGGGTCCATGGGGGAGTCAGTGTAAGGGGGAGGGGCTGTGAGGGGGAGGGTCCATGGGGGTGTCAGTGTGAGGGGGAGGGGCTGTGAGGGGGAGGGTCCATGGGGGAGTCAGTGTAAGGGGGAGGGGCTGTGAGGGGGAGGGTCCATGGGGGTGTCAGTGTGAGGGGGAGGGGCTGTGAGGGGGAGGGTCCGTGGGGATGTCAGTGTGAGGGGAGGGGCTGTGAGGAGGAGGGGCTGTGAGGGGGCGGGTCCGTGGGGATGTCAGTGTGAGGGGGAGAGGCTGTGAGGGGGAGGGTCCATGGGGGTGTCAGTGTGAGGGGGAGGGGCTGTGAGGGGGAGGGTCCATGGGGGAGTCAGTGTAAGGGGGAGGGGCTGTGAGGGGGAGGGTCCATGGGGGTGTCAGTGTGAGGGGGAGGGGCTGTGAGGGGGAGGGTCCGTGGGGATGTCAGTGTGAGGGGAGGGGCTGTGAGGGGGAGGGGCTGTGAGGGGGAGGGTCCGTGGGGATGTCAGTGTGAGGGGGAGAGGCTGTGAGGGGGAGGGTCCATGGGGGTGTCAGTGTGAGGGGGAGAGGCTGTGAGGGGGAGGGTCCATGGAGGTGTCAGTGTGAGGGGAGGGGCTGTGAGGGGGAGGGTCCATGGAGGTGTCAGAGTGAAGGGAGGGGCCGTGAGGGGGTGGGTCCATGGAGGTGTCAATGTGAGGGGGAGGGGCTGTGAAGGGGAGGGTCCATGGGGTTGTCAGTGTGAGGGGGAGGGGCTGTGAGGGGGAGGGTCCGTGGAGGTGTCAGTGTGAGGGGGAGGGGCTGTGAGGGGGAGGGTCCATGGGGGTGTCAGTGTGAAGGGAGGGGCTGTGAGGGGGTGGGTCCATGGAGGTTTCAATGTGAGGGGAGGGGCTGTGAGGGGGAGGGTCCATGGAGGTGTCAGAGTGAAGGGAGGGGCCGTGAGGGGGTGGGTCCATGGAGGTGTCAATGTGAGGGGGAGGGGCTGTGAAGGGGAGGGTCCATGGGGGTGTCAGTGTGAGGGGGAGTGGCTGTGAGGGGAGGGTCCATGGGGGTGTCAGTGTGAGGGGGAGGGGCTGTGAGGGGGAGGGTCCATGGGGGTGTCAGTGTGAGGGGGAGGGGCTGTGAGGGGGAGGGTCCATGGGGGTGTCAGTGTGAGGGGGAGGGGCTGTGACGGGGAGGGTCCATGGGGGTGTCAGTGTGAGGGGGAGGGGCTGTGAGGAGGAGGGTCCATGGGGGTGTCAGTGTGAGGGGGAGGGGCTGTGAGGGGGAGGGTCCATGGGGGTCAGTGTGAGGGGGAGGGGCTGTGAGGGGGAGGGTCCATGGGGGTGTCAGTGTGAGGGGGAGGGGCTGTGAGGGGCTGGGCTCCCCAGTCACTGCTCTGTCGATGCCCCTGTCAGGCGATGCTCTGGAACTGCTCCCTACGAAGCCAGTCAGGACTCTGGAGGAGCCTCCTCGCTGAGCCGACTGTCTCCAGGGCAAGAAGCTTCCCAAGCTTCCACCTTCCTGGGTCTGACCCGGAGCATTCAGCATCCCCTTCTTCACCCAGCGGGGCTCGTGGGGAAGCCAGAGGGCCCTGCCTCCCAACTCCACAGTCAGACGTGACTCTCAGCCGGCCAGTGAAACAGGAGGTTTATTAGACGACAGGAACAGGGTCTAAACCAGAGCTCGTAGGTACAGAGAACAGGACCCCTCAGTCAGGTCCATCTTGGGTTGTGGGGAGGCCAGAGCCCATCTGGACCTCCCTCCATGTGCCCAGCCAGCTCCGAACTCTCCAGCCCCTCCTCTGCCTTTGTCTCCTTCCCGGGCCAGGAGATCACCTGATCCCTTTGTTCCCCAAACCCTTCAGCCGGGACCTTTGCAGGGAAGGGGCCCAGGCCAGCAGTTGCCAGGAGACAGGGTGTCGGCCATTCTGTGTCATCACACTGGCCCTCTAGGGCTTTGCAACAATCACACACCCTTATTCCACCACCTAGAGATTTAAGAAATGCATAGGGGAAACTGAGGCACGGGGGAAACTGAGGCACCCACTCAGTATTCAGAGGAAACATTAGGAACAGTCCCACTTTGTTACATCCACCCTGAATGTTTGTTTAAATCACTTGGTGGTGGCAGCGTAACGTTCAAGGACAAAAATGTGCCTTCGGGACGTTTTTATCCTAAACTGGTAAAAATAAGCTTAGGGGAGGTCTTTCATGCAGGTCCCCACATCTGTACACTCGAGTTCAGAGTGAACCCTGACAACCTCCTTTCCAGGGCTCTAGCTGAACCCGGAGCATTGGCCAGAGCGGCCAGAGCCCTGAAGGGAGCAGGACTTTCAGCACAAAGGGGAAAGTGCACAAAGCACAACCGCGAAGGGACTCGAACCCTCAATCGTCTGATCCAAATACTCTCCTCCCCCACCCCCCATCCCGATTTTTCACCCTTGCTGTCTGGTCACCCTAGGTGGGGGCGTAATTGGTGCCTATATAAGACAAAGCCGCAAATGTCGGGACTGGCCCTTTAAAATTTACATGGTCATTTAAGGACTTTGTTTGCCAAAAATGCTTGCCAACAATCCTAAATCCAATTTCAATATTTTTTTTAAAAAATCAATATCTTAGCCACAAAAAGAAAATTTAGTTGTTGACAATTATTTGTGACAAGTTTGGTTTGGGGCGGGGACTGGGCCAGTTTTCATCAGAGAAACAAAAAATGTTGACTGGCTTTCCTCTAGCCCGGTTACTGCTCTTCTATGGGAAGCACATTGCCATGACTAGCCAGCAGGCAGGGCAATTCTAGGGGGGCAGAGCAATGTGGGGGGGCATGGCCCCATCAGTTTTAAAAGGAGGGCTCTGCTATTCCCATGGATACCTCTCACGTCAGCGTGGTTCTGCTGCAGCCCCAGGTAAGCAATGGGTTCGGGTTGCTGGGTAAAGATTTCCTCTTTCTCCATCCCCACCACACGCGTCCAGCCTGCAGGAGGGAAGGGCTGGCCCGAGAGCCGTGTGAACATCATCCTGTCGACACTGCGGGGTTAGCAGGATGTCCCTGGCTGTGCACACAGCGAGCTGGACGCATCGTTCTCAGGGCAGAGGCTAGTCAGGCGCGGGAGGAGACCACACGCTCAGCCATCTCGGAGAGACCTGGGGACTAAGGGTCTGAAGAAGCTCTCAAGGACTAATTTTTTAAAATAATTTTTATCAGTGAATTGGGAGAAAACATCCAATCACTGCTGATAAGATTGGTGGGTGACAAAATACCGGCAGAGTGGTAATTACTGATGAGGAGAGGGCAGTGATACAGAGCGATCTGGCTCATTCGGCAAGCTGGGCCCATTCAAAGGAAACAAGTTTGACCAGAGCCAAATGGATGATCCTATACCTAGCAACAAGGCATGCCGGCCACACCTACAGAATGGGGAAGTGTATCCAGGAAAGCAGTGACTCTGGAAAGGATTGAGGGGCCATAGTGGAGAAGCCGCTCAACATGAGCTCCCAGTGTGGTGAACAGGGCTAAAGGCATCAGTAGACGTTTGAGCAGAGCCATGAGTAGGATGGGGGAAGGGGGAAGGGGGAAGGGGGAGAGGGAGGGGACACAGCATCAGTGAGGCTGATATGGGAATACTGCATCCAGTTTTGGTGTCCTCATTTGAAAGAGATGTTGAGAAATTGGAGCTGGGGCAGCAAAGAGCCACCAAATGTTCTGTGGTCTGGAGAAAAATGCCTTCGAGTGAGCTATTGAAAGAGCTCCACCTGTTTAGCTTCTCAAAAGAAGATTAAAAGGTGACTTCATTGAAGTGTTGAAGTGCCTTAATGGAGAGACAATATTGGGTATTAAAGGGCTCTTTAATCTAGCAGAGAAAGGCATAAAAAGACCCAATGGCTGGAACGTAAAAAGAGACAAATTACAAATAAGGGAGGATTATTCAACAGCGAGGATGAGTCACCACAGGAACAAGGTACCAAGGGAAGTGGTGGATTCTCCATCTCTTGATGTCATTTAATGAAGACTAGATGCCTTTCTGGAATGTGTTTGCCCAAAAAGTAGCTCTTGTGGTACGCAGGGGGCCTGTGAGATGCAGGGGGGTCAGATTAGATGCTCTAATGATCTTTTCTGGCCATAAAGTCTACTAATTTCTGAAAAAGTGAGTGTAGCATTGGGAGCAACCTCTGATGTTTTCCTGTCTAGCCGGCTTGCTTCCTAGAATGAACACTCATTGAGTGGGGTGATCCCCAGGGAGCAGCTCAAACCTCCCAAGTGTCTGGCCAGCGGCAGGACATTAGCACGGCAGGGGAGGGGTGGGTGTGGCAGTGACATCACAAAGGCCTTTTGCAGGACCTTGGCCTATTGGTCAAAGGTGGTGGGGAGGCGGTGACCTCACAGAGAGATGCTGACATCAGCCAGGCCAGGCCAGGGGCGCAGGGCCAGGGAAACCTCGGAGACCCCCGTGGCTTTGCTTCAGCAAGTCTCCTTGTCGAGGTCTCTCTTGGAGGACTGAGAGAGTATTAGGGTTCATGTACGTGAGCGCCAGGAGGAACCTCTTTGGAGTTTTCTCCTTTCCTTTTACGGACTTTCCTAGAAAACAGACGTCCCTGGTTAGAAGGTAAGAGCCTCCGAGAGGTTTGGGACCTGTTCAGTCTGATCCATCTGGTGCCAGCTGAATTCTAGGCATGGAAAACAGTCGCTTCAGGTGGCAGAATTTTATTCCCCACTTGGGATTTTGTCCCTCAGAATCACTGGGGACTTTAGGGTTTGTCCTTTTTGTTTGACCTTTTCCTCCATCCCTCCCATAGACTCATAGACTTTAAGGTCAGAAGGGACCATTATGATAATCTAGTCTGACCTCCTGCACAACGCAGGCCACAGAATCTCACCCACCCACTCCTGGAATAATTCTCTCCCCTATGTCTCAGCTATTGAAGTCCTCAAATCATGGTTTAAAGACTTCCAGATGCAGAGAATCCTCCAGTAAGTGACCCGTGCGCCATGCTGCAGAGGAAGGCGAAAAACCTCCAGGGCCTCTGCCGATATACCCTGGAGGAAAAATCCTTCCCGACCCCAAATATGGCGATCAGCTGAACCCCGAGCATGTGGGCAAGACTCACCAGCCAGACACCCAGGAAAAAGTTCTCTGTAGTAACTTCTAACATCCCATCATTGACCATTGGTCCTATTTACCACTGATGGTAATTAATTGACCTTTGACTAAGATCATGTTATCCCATCAAATCATCCCTTCCATAGACGTATCTAGCTTAATCTTGAAGTCAGATAGGTCTTTTGCCCCCACTGATTCCCTTGGGAAGCTGTTCCAGAACTTTCACTCCCCTGATGGTTAGAAACCTTCATCTAATTTCAAGTCTAAACTTCCTGATGACCAGTTTATATCCATTTGTTCTTGTGTCCACATTGCTACTGAGCTTAAATAATTCCTCTCCCTCCCTGGTATTTATCCCGCTGATATATTTAAAGAGAGCAATCATATCTCCCCCCAGCCTTCTTTGGGTTAAGGTAAACAAACCAAGCTCCTTGAGTCTCCTTTCATACGACAGGTTTTCCATTCATCAGTTCATCCTAGTGGCCCTTCTTTGAACCTGTTCCCTCCTTTCGCTTCATCTTACTTCTTTTGTCCTTTCCCCTGTTCCCCTCCCAGCACCAGGAGAGGTGTAGGGGTGTGTGTGTGTGGTGGGGGGTGCTCTGCAGCTCCCATTGTGGGTGGTCTACCCAAAAATGTGGGGCTGAAATAGTGCTCGGACAGTGACCCCACCGGTGACCTGGGCCATCCTTTGGGTGCTCTGGTGAGAACCCTCAGCCTCCCACCCCTCAGTCTCTACCCTGATTGGCTGAGCAGGGAGTTATTGACAGGGAGGAGACTCGAGTCCTTGTTGTTCTCTTTTAAGACCAAGTAAATAAGTCATAACCAGTCACATGTGTGACGAATTTTGCTGCTTCTCTGCATTAGTTGTAGAGATTGACAGATGTTAAGGTAAGAAAGGACCATTATGTGTATCCAGTCGCACCTCCTGTATAACCCAGGCCCCAGCATGTCACCAAGTGGTTCCTGTAGCCAACCATAGCATGGGACTGAGCCAGAGCTCGGCTTTTGGAACGACATCCACATGCCTTAGAGCCAGCCAGCGAACAGGAAATCTTTCTCCTGCAGGGACGTGGGGTTAAGGGACAGGGAGGAAAAGACATGGAGGCTGTGACTAAAGTTAGAGCCGCGAGGCCAGGATAACCGGGGCTAGGTCTCAGGACTGGCTATCAGAAGACCTGCAGTTTTCTATTCCTGGCTTTGGGACCATGAGCGAGTCGCTTCACCATCCCTGGGTGCCTCGATTTCCCCAACTATCAAATAGAGCTAATCAAGGTTTTGTTTGTTCTCCCCATTTTACAGGGTGGGAAACTGAGACACTGTTGGGACCTGTCTACGCGACAGGTCTCTCGTGCATTTGTAAACTGATGACCCCCACATGTTGTTCAGAGCCTGTGGACAACACAGCTCCTAAAGGTGTGTTTGTTCTGTGCTTATCCCCTATGGACCAGCAGGGCTGGACGGCCTTTTCTCACGGTGCTGTGGGAGCAGGTCCTGGGTACTAAGGGTCTGAAGAAGCTCTCAAGGACTAATTTTTTAAACTAATTTTTATCAATGAATTGGGAGATAACATCCAATCACTGCTGATAAGATTGGTGGGTGATAAAGTACCGGCAGAGTGGTAATTACTGATGAGGAGAGGGCAGTGAAACAGAGTGATCTGGCTCATTCGGCAAGCTGGGCCCATTCAAAGGAAATAAGTTTGACCAGAGCCAAATGCAAAGTCCTATACCTAGCAAGGCCTTTCTGGAATGTGTTTGCCTATTGTGGTTCACAGGAGGCCTGTGATATGCAGGGGGTCAGATTAGATGATCTAATGGTCTCTTCTGACCATAAAGTCTAAAGCAGGCCTGCACAACTCATAAAGCGGCGAGGGCCGTATTACTCCAAAGAAAACAGCTGAGGGCCGAAACCCCCCGGCCCTGCGGAAACACGCCCCCACCCCTGTGCCGCCTGCTCCGTGGAAACAACCCCTCCTTCCCCACCGCTGGGGTCTGGAAGCCTGTCGAGGGGGAAAGAAACAGCGCGCATAGGGTGACCAGATCACAGCAGTAAAATAGGACCTGCCCCCTCCCCGCTCGGCCCCACCATCACACCCCTCTTCACCCATCCCCCAGGGGTCACTATATTACTGCACACAACAGTCAATCAATGCAGTTGTAGATAAATCTCTGCATTATGCATTTTTGTATAACTTTTATATGACTTTGTATTGAACCTTGGTAATATGTTATAGCGGGCCCCTAAGGTAGTATAATTAAGGTTAAAGAAAAATGTCTTTTTGCTAGAAGTAGAATAAGATCTTCCCCCCAAAATCGGGACAGGGGGTGGGCGGTAATAGGAACCTATATAAGAAAAAGACGTAAAAAACAGGACTGTCCCTATAAAATGGGGACATCTGGTCACCCTACCCCCAGCCCAGAGACAAGCAGCAAAAAGGACCAATGGACACTGTCCCAGATTTTGGGCCGCACAGTGAGCCCTCCTACTCACACCCCCCGCGGGCCGCACAGTGAGCCCATCCAGGCCGCATGTTGTGCCGGCCTGCTGTAGACAAAGAGCCAGTAGAGAGGAGTTTTGTTCATTGACTTGTCGGCTTAAACACTCCCCTTCACTCTATTCTCAGACAAAAACTAGTATTAACTGTTTGCTACTGATGGATGTAGAAAGCATTTGTCGAGTGGAAGATGAGATTTCTGGGGGATTGTTCCCAAGACCCAGCACTTTGTGTTCAACCATCTCCCAGCTTCCTTGGTGAAGATAAAACTGAGGTTTCTTTGCAGTGTACAGAATAAAGTAGCTTTTCACCCCAGACGGGACTTGAACCCACAATCTCTGGCTTAGGAAGCCAATGCCTTATCCATTAGGCCACTGGGGCCTTGACGCACAACTGATGGAGGGATGGAAATTCCCTCTCATAATTGCACATTCCTCACATTCGCTAGGAAGCCAAATACCCCTTTTATGCACCTTACAGAAATGTCGGCATCCTCTGTCAGTGAGGCAACTGGGCAGGTCGCTGACAGAGCTGAGCCCCACCTTTCTGCAGCCATCTTTAGAGAAGAACCCCATCCCAGAGTCACCCCTCCCTCCGTCAGCACCTCCACGGCTGTGGCTCTGAGTGGCAGTAGGATAATTGGGGGGTGAATCCAGGGCTGGAAGCGGGGTCAGGTCAGCCTGTGAGGAGTAACCAGGTGGGGGCAGACCCAGGGGGAGGCTGTGGGCTGCTGGTCGGTCGTTGGGATCAGAGCTCTAGATCAAAGCTGCACAGCGACCTGACACCCAGGGTTACAAGGCCGACATAGTGACCCCTGTGACAGCGTGGGGTTTTCCTTGTTGCCTATGGGGGGTTTTCTTGGTTCCCTAGGGGTTGCGTGCAGAGGGGGTGGGACTCAGTTTCCCTGGGTGTTACGGGTGTAACAAGGTGATGGGAGAGGGAGTTTGTTGTTACAGGGGACTGGCGAGGGGACTGGGGACCCCAGCCACGGACGTGGCGCCAGGTGACCCGGAAGCCAGCTCAGGAGTCCGCAGTCAGTCCTGGCCAGTGGGAGAACAATGGGCTGCGAAGAGAGGAGCCCTGGGGGCCTAACCAGCCGGTTCCAGCCAGAGGGGCCAGAGACGAGAAGAGGCCCAGACGACCCTGTTTGCAGGGCTGTTTACCTGGAGAGAAGAGAATGGACAATGGTGGGGCTTGGGGCCAGTGATATCCCCCGCCGAGTGGGGAGCAAGGTGGGGGGGGCTCCAGTGGCATAGGCAGGGGGGGATTAGGGGGAGCGGCTGTGAGAGAGACACACTGCTGTGCTGTGCTGTGCTGAGCTGAGCCACTGAGGGAAGCGGGGGCTGATGTCGGGGCTGTTCCCCTCCCCCTATCTCATTACTGGGGTGTCCCCCTCCCCCTGCCTCAGGACTGGTTGCTTCCAGCAACTGTCTGAGCTTAGAGACAGCGTGCGACACACTCACTCTTCCCCAACACACACACACACACACACACACACTCTCTGCCCTGCCACACACACTGCAGTGGGGAAGCAGCTGGCAATCTAGTAGGCTGCCCATGGAACAATGGGACAGAGAAACCTGCATCATGTGATGCTGCACCGGCCCATGAGCCATTGCAAACCCCTCCCAAAGCCCCCTGCGGCCAGTTGCACAGTGCGATAGGTACCCACAATGCACTGCTCTTTGGGGCGACGCAAGAGTTGCTAGAGTGGATGCGCTCTGGTGACACAAGGAGCAGAGTGTTTAATTGAAACCCTTCAACTAAAGCAGCATAACTCTGTAGTGTGGACACAGCCTGGGAGTGAGACAAGACCGAGCTCCCCTTGACACCAAGGACGCTCTGGCACTGAAACCAAAGAACCACAAGTTCCTCCGTAGTTGACAGGATTCGAACCTGTGTATCATAGAATCATAGAATCTCAGGGTTGGAAGGGACCTCAGGAGGTCATCTAGTCCAACCCCCTGCTCAAAGCAGGACCAACCCCAACTAGATCATCCCAGCCAGGGCTTTGTCAAGCCTGACCTTAAAAACCTCTAAGGAAGGAGATTCCACCACCTCCCTAGGTAACCCATTCCAGTGCTTCACCACCCTACTAGTGAAAAAGTTGTTCCTAATATCCAACCTAAACCTCCCCCTCTGCAACTTGAGACCATTACTCCTTGTTCTGTCATCTTCTACCACTGAGAACAGTCTAGATCCAGCCTCTTTGGAACCCCCTTTTAGGTAGTTGAAAGCAGCTATCAAATCCCCCCTCACTCTTCTCTTCTGCAGGCTAAACAATCCCAGTTCCCTCAGCCTCTCCTCATAAGTCATGTGCTCCAGCCCCCTAATCATTTTTGTTGCCCTCCGTTGGACTCTTTCCAATTTATCCACATCCTTCTTGTAGTGTGGGGCCCAAAACTGGACACAGTACTCCAAATGAGGCCTCACCAGTGCCGAATAGAGGGGAATAATCACGTCCCTCGATCTGCTGGAAATGCCCCTACTTATACAACCCAAAATGCCATTAGCCTTCTTGGCAACAAGGGCACACTGTTGACTCATATTCAGCTTTTCGTCCACTGTAACCCCTAGGTCCTTTTCTGCAGAACTGCTGCCCAGCCATTCGGTCCCTAGTCTGTAGCAGTGCATGGGATTCTTCCGTCCTAAGTGCAGGACTCTGCACTTGTCCTTGTTGAACCTCATCAGATTTCTTTTGGCCCAAAACATGTAGCCATGTTGTCTTGAAGGGCGAAAGCAGGATTCTATAACATCATTAAGGAAAATATTTATTTTCACACCGTTGCTCATTCTCAGAGTCTGCTTTGTCTCCAGACAGATCCATTCTCTTTCTGAACGGTCTTGCTCTTTCTGTGTGTTTCGTTCATTGACGTGTCAGAGTAAACACTCCCCTTCACTCTCTTCTCAGAGAATCACTAGTATTAAGTGTTTGCTACTGATGGGTCTAGAAAGCATCTGTTGAGTGGAAGATGACATTTCTGGGGGATTGTTCCCAAGACCCAGTACTTTGTGTAGCAACATCTCCCAGCTTCCTTGGTGAAAATAAGACCAAGGTTTCCTTGCAATGTACAGGAAGAAAAATGTCTTTTTACCCCAGATGGGACTTGAAGCCACAATCTCTGAATTAGAAAACCAATGCCTTATCCATTAGGCCACTGGGGCCCTGAAAGCCACCTGCTGGAGAGATGGAAATTCCCTCACATAATTGCACATTCCTCACATTCATTTGGAAGTAGGGTGATTAGGGGGCGAATCCAGGGCTGGAAGTAGGGTCAGGTCAGTCTGTGAGGAGTGACCAGGTGGGGCAGACCCAGGGTGAGGCTGTGGGCTGCTGGTCGGTCGTTGGGATCAGAGCACTAGATCTAAGCTGCACAGTGACCTGACACCCAGGGTTACAAGGCCGACATAGCGACCCCCTTACCGGCCTCGTGAACCCCAAACCCTAGTTACTCTGGGAACTTAGGAGTCTCTGTCCCTTAATCACTTCTGGGAGCTCCCCAGCAGGCTGCGGGCGTCAGCCGCCTCCTGCCTCATAGGTGAGACTCTTGGCGCTGTGCAAGCCACCCCCTCGCTTGCAGGCCCTGGGTAGGAAGCGGGAGGCCCGGTGCGAGCAGAAGAGGGTTTGATTAATCCACCTCTGTGTTATGGGCACAGCACAGTTCCCCTGTGTTCCTTCAGCCCAGGCAGCCAGCGGTGCCAGGGAGCTCCCTGGCAGTCTGACACCTCAGCCACCTCTTGCCTCATTTCAGGCTCCCCAGCAGGGAAAGACAGTGGGGGCTTGTGCCCACCTGGGCTTTCCTTCTTCTCTTGCTCTTTCTCAGCAAGGGGAAGGAAAAGAAACTCTCCTTCAAGCTGGAGTCACAAGGGCAAGAGAAGGTTGACTTCCTGAGCTCCGGCTCCAGTCCTTTGCTCTACCCGTGGTGTCTGACCTGCACTCTGCAGAGGAGGTGATAAGTGAAGGGGCATTTTTGATTCCTCCCCCCTCAGTGTCCCCTGGGATGGAATTCTAGGGTTCATAGGGCCAAAGAAGTGGGCAAAGCCATTGGGTTAATGAAAACCAGTGCTCCAGGTGAGGCTCGAACTCACAACATCTAAATGTCTCCATTCAGTATTGCCATATAAGGACTGTGCACTAACCCATTGTACCACTGGAGCCCTTGAGCAAGGCTGTTCTCCCAGTCCCCCAGGCTGACAGAGGCAAGGATTGACTCCAAACAATGCTAAGTGGAGTTGAGAGAGGGGAGAGCCAAGTGCTGGTACTTGATGGGCTGGGTTCTTCTTAGGGGGCCCAGGCACCATTTGACCATAAAAACAGCCGCCCTGGGCTAGACCAAAGGCCCATCTAGCTCTGAATCTTGTCTTCTGACAGTAGCCAATACCAGGTGCCCCAAAAGCCACTCAACAAGGCACCACTGGGAGTTGAACCCAGGATCTCCTGTTTACAAGACAGGTGCTTTAACCAGCTAAGCCATGGTGCCTGCCCATGCCCTCTAGTCACACCTGACTCCCTGCCAGATCCCACCTGGGCCTTTGCTTGTGTTTGGAGTCTGCAAAGCAGAGGAGCAGGGGAAGTTTTCCTGGCAAGCTGTGTGTGTGTGAATCCTTGGCCACGTCTGCACTACTAAGTTATTGCAGCATCATTATATTCCTCAGGTGTGTGAAAAAGACACAACGTTCCCTCGGTCGGGTGTACACACGGCGATGCCACGTCTGGCAACAAACCTGCCCTGTTTGGGCGACAAAATAAAACCACCTTGATGAGAGGCCTAGAGCTTTTTGCAGCAAATTTAAAGTGACACATACCCAGCCCCCCACACCCCATGCCCTGACTCCTGCACCCCCTTCACACCCCCCATCCCCCAGCCCTGACTCCTGTACCCCCCCCACGACCCCAGTCCTGACTCCTGCACCCCCTTCACCCCCCCATCCCCCAGTCCTGACTCTTGCACCCCCACCACATCCCCACCCCCCCAAACAGGAGCTCCTGCACACACACCCCACATTACAACCTGCCCCCCTTGCACCAAACTGGAGCTGTCCCAGGTAAGGGCTCCACACCCCAAACTCCTGCCCCAACCCTGAGTCCCCTCCCTCACCCTGGCTCCTGGCCAGATCCTGCATCCCAACCCCCAGCCTGCTCCTGCACCCTAACTCCCTCCCGGACCCTGCACCCCCAGCCCTGTGCTCAGTGCCCCCCACCCTCAGCTCAGTGCAGAGAGAGACGCAGAGAATGGGCTAGAACCAGGGAGAAGGTAGGTACCCACTCTATGTGAGCAGGGGAGGGGTGGGTGGGGGATCCTGTTTACCACTTCCCAGCCCTTCTGTGCTTGCAGTTTACCCCCGGCCCCTCCCTTGCTCCAGGGACCAACCCTAGCTCCCGCCCCGATGTGCTATTGACCCGGCCCCTGCCTTGCTCCAGTCAGCAGGGACTAATCCTCCCCCCATGTCCCACTGTGCTCATCTGGCCCCTGGCCCCTGCCTCGCTCCAGCTGGGGACCAATCCTTCCCCCCAATGCCCCACAGTGCTCTTGCCCCTGGCCCCTTCATTCCACAGGGGGGCCCAGAAATATGTTTGGCGCCGGGCCCACAAAAACTAATCGAGCTCTGGATACCAGACTGGGATGGGGATTGCATTGTCCTTTATTTGTATTTCCAATGGCATTTCTGTCTGTGGTTTCGTTTTTCTTTGTCGAACGGTGTTTTCTCCTGGGTCTGAGATTTAACTAGAAAAAGAAGAAGGCATCAGGGCGCCAGATGGAGGAGCAGGCCGGGGCTAGGGTTTCAGGTTTTCTGTATTGTTTCTTGCTCGCTTTTTCCTGAATAGTTTCTCTTCTGCACCAAACTTGTATTTTCCTCATGTGAGGCTGGCTAGCTCAGTTGGTAGAATATCAGACTTTTAATCAGAAGGTCCAGGGTTCAAGTCCTTGGTCAGGTGTCCAGAGCATCCTTGTTGTTACTTTTTTCTTTTCAGGACTTGGGCTTTCCTAGGAAGGGCCATTTACTGCCTGGGACTGAAGGGGCTACTTCCTCACACGCCCACTGGCCTCACAGTCTGGAGGAAGAAAGGCTCCTGGGTCTACAGCAAACCGCTGCGTGACGACTTGTTGAGCAAATGCAGGGCTGGTCAGAGAAGCCTTGAGCAAGGGAGGAAAAAAATTGTCCTCCCAGGCTCTTCTACACTGGAAGTCAGAATATCCCAAGGTTGTCACTACTCGTCCCATGGTGTAAGGGCAGCACTCAGGGCTTTGAATCCTGCACTCCGAGTTCAAGTCTCGGTGGGACCTTGGGGCAGCTCTTTCGCCACCTAACACTACTGGGTGTGCCAAGGCTTCGTCTTGCTCTCGCCAATGACGTGGGAGCCTGTCTTTTGCCTGCTCGCTGTTGTGACTTGAGCGCCAGAGGGGACGTTGGATCCAGAAGGCTGGTCATGCCTGGAGTCCTGTAGGTAGGGGTGCGAGCTCCATTTCCTCTGAGTCTTGAAGCTGGGCTGCAGCCTGGCCTAGGAGGCAGCCCGATTGGTTGACCTACTTGTATGGGCGGCGAGTTCTCTGGGCGCGTGTTGCCCGGGCACCAGGAATATTCCTGGCCCGGATCCAGCAATGTTGGAGGCCGGGTCTCTCCCTCGGCCCCGCCTTCTGCCCCTGGGCGCCCCCGCCCTGCTTGTCCCCTGGGTAATTTAAAATGTCCTGGGGCCCCCGCTCACCACCGGCAGCACAACGGAGCTGAGCGGTTTCCTGCCTGCTCGCTCCATGTGGCTGCCGGCCCCTCCCTGCGGCCCCTGTGTGGGGTGGGACCAGGGCAAGAAGCTTACACAGCTTCGACCTTCCTGGGTCTGACTTCGGAGAACTCAGCATCCCCTTCCACACTGTTCACTTCCCGCAGCGAGTCCCCACAGGCAGGGCTCCTGGGGAAGCCAGAGGGCCCTGCCCCCCAACTCTGCAGTCAGACGTGACTCTCAGCAGCCGGTGAAATGGAAGGTTTATTAGAGGACAGGAACACAGTCTACACACAAGTAAGAACTTGCTAGTTTTAGCAATCACATCTGTGTTTCTAGTATTACACTTGGTATGTTTTTTTAAAACAGAGCTCGTAGGTATAGAGAACAGGACCCCTCAGTCAGGTCCATCTAGGGGGGTAGGGAACCCAGACCCCGGTTCTGGGCCTCCCTCCGTTTCCCCAGCGAGCTCTAAACTGCCTCTCTCCAGCCCCTCCTCTGGCCTTTGTCTCTGTCCCGGGCCAGGAGGCCACCTGAGCTCTTTGTTCAACAACACCTTCAGTGGGCACCTTGCAGGGGAGGGGCCCAGGCCAGCAGTTGCCAGGGGACAGGGCTTCGGCCATTCTCTGTGCAGACAGCATCACACTGTCCCTCTCGGGCTCTGCAACAATCACTCCCCCTGATCCCCCACCTAGAGACTTAAGAAATGCAAAGGGGAAACTGAGGCACCCACGCAGTATTTAGAGACAACATTAAGAACATTCCCACGGCGTCACACACGGCCAGCTGACAGCCACAAAGACCCCCGGCCAGCCTGCTCCCAGGCAGGCCAAACACCCACTGGGGGCCACCCGCAGGCCAGCATGTGGGGCGGCTGCTGACGCTCTGTGGCCAACATCAGACTGTGGTAGGGAAGCAGGGCCAGCCCCCCTGGTGGGGCCTCTGACCGTTCCCCTTTACGGTGCTCACTCTTGTAGTGGGGCAGGAGATTTTCCCCAGGAGGCTTTTCCCCAGCTGGCGAGAAGCAGGGAAACACCCAGGCTCCCAAGGTGCTATTTAGCAAACCCCCTAGGCTAGCTCAGTCAGTAAAACATCAAGTTCTTAGTCTGGGGTTCAAGCCCCATTTCTGGGCACTCAGCTTTTTAAGTTGCCTTGTGTGCCAGGAGCCAAATGATCCCTGGTGGTGTCCAGAGCCACCCCCGGGTTCCCAGAAGCCCTGGCCATTTCCTGGACAGGCCCCTTGCTCCTGCTGAGCCCTTAGGAGTCAGGAGAGAGGCTCACACCCACAGGAGAAGGCCCAGACAGCGCAGTCTGGGGCTGGCAGGAAGCGCTGTGGGGCCAGGTGCTGAGAGACCCGAGGGGAGAGAGGGAGAGAAGCGATGAGGACAGAGTGCCAGTGTAAAGGGGGTTCTGGTCCTGCTAGTGCAGCAAACTTTCCTGGCTTATCCACGACCCCGGTGGAATGGGCTAGAGAAAGGCCCTGAGTCCTCACTCCCACTCCCTCACCCAGAGGCAGCCTGACCTCGAGGACTCTCTGTCTACTCTCCTGTGTGGCAGAGTCCTCGTGACCCCGACAAGGCTGGGCCCAGGATTCCTGGGGGGCTCGACCCCCAGTCTTGTTGTGGTCACTTAGAACAGGGGCTGGGGTGTCCCCACTCTGGGGTTCTCTCTCCGCTCTGGATTCTTCCGTGACCCACTGATCATTGCATGTGCTTCAAGCAAATCCAATGGATTAAAGAGCAATCGATTTAAACCATAAGGAAAACGGGAACGGTTCAAGGGAAACACGTCACCTCGTTCTGTGGCTCAGGGATATCGCAAACAGTGTCTCTGGGACAGACGGGACGTTCACAGTCTCCCCCTCACATGTCCCAGACCCTGGCTGTGGTGCAAGGATGCCACCGGTCGGACACGTGCTCTGGCGGTGGCCCCATGCCCTCAGGCTCTAGATGGCAGGACCCTTCCTCCCAGCTTCGGCCCCCATGGCGGGGTTCTGATCCCACATTGAGGGCACGGAGGGAGCCCCACTCAGCCCTCGTCTGCCCCAGCTCTTCCCCAATCCTTCCCTGAGCCTGGGCCCCTGGCTCCTGGCCCAGCCTCGTTCCCCTTACCCCTGTGCGCTCCCCTCTCCCTAGGAAGCCATGGCCCTGCTCTCAGCCCCGGTTCTCAACCGCGGCTTCCGAAGGGCCGCAGACACGGACAAGAGGGCACAGTGTGAAAAGCTTGGGGACCACTGGATTAGGGTGACGTCCTCAATCACTTCTATGCAGTGCAATAAAAGGTATTTCTCACCCACCTTGCCCCGCCGTCAGGACGGACTCGGTATGTTCTGCCGCCCTTCACTCGGACAGGAAGGAGAATAACATTTCATTCCACTCAATGCTACAGTGATTTGTAACCCAACACCAGCCAGAACTGGTTCCTTTGGCAAAGCGGCCCCAGCATGCTGCATACCCAGGCCGAGTAGGGGTGTCTGGGCAAACACGGTCTGGTCCTGAAGTCTTTCCCCAGCTCATCACTCGATGTGAGGGGGGAGCTCATCCAGACCCTGCTTACACTTGGTATTTAAAAACTCGTGAGTATCCCTATCTCTGCTGCTCTTAGATTTCTCCTCCTGTCCTTTTTTTGACAGCTCAGATGAGGTGGCCGAGTGGTTAAGGTGATGGACTGCTAATCCATTGTGCTTTGCACGCATGGGTTCGAATCCCATCCTCATCGGATGATTTTAATCTTCTCCTTCCTTTAGAAGCAACCATCTCCCCTTATGGTACAATGAGAGACCAAAGGGTAGGAATAAATGGTAAATTTTCACAATGGAGAGGGGTAACTAGTGGTGTTCCCCAAGGGTCAGTCCTAGGACCAATCCTATTCAACTTATTCATAAATGATTTGGAAGAAGGGGTAAACAGTGAGGTGGCAAAGTTTGCAGATGATACTAAGCTGCTCAAGATAGTTAAGACCAAAGCAGACTGTGAAGAACTACAAAAAGATCTCACAAAACTAAATAATTGGGCAATAAAATGGCAAATGACATTTAATGTGGCTAAATGTAAAGTAATGCACATTGGAAAAAATAACCCCAACTATACATACAATATGATGGGGGCTAATTTAGCTACAACTAATCAGGAAAAAGATCTTGGAGTCATCGTGGATAGTTCTCTAAAGATGTCCATGCAGTGTGCAGCGGCAGTCAAAAAAGCAAACGGGATGTTAGGAATCATTAAAATGGGATAGAGAATAAGATGGAGAATATCTTACTGCCCCTATACAAATCCATAGTGCGCCCACATCTTGAATACTGCGTACAATTGTGGTCTCATCTCAAAAAGGATATACTGGCATTAGAAAAGGTTCAGAGAAGGGCAACTAAAATGGTTAGGGGTCTGGAATGGGTCCCATATGAGGAGAGATTAAAGAGGCTAGGACTTTTTAGCTTGGAAAAGAGGAGACTAAGGGGGGTATGATAGAGGTCTATAAAATTATGAGTGGTGTGGAGGAAGTGAATAAGGAAAAGTTATTTACTTGTTCCCATACTATAAGAACTAGGGGCTGTGTGCATTACCCCACGTGGCCACCCAGTGTCACTGTTGCTTGTTCGTTGGGGGCGGGGCGAGAGGAGAAAGTTGTGGAGGTTGCAGAACAGGGTTTAGTTAATTTCACGTCACGATCCCCCCGGGCCCTTTCCCTGCAGACACACACCCGACATTCTGCCATGCTGGGGAAACGCGTCATCTCTTTCCTACAGTGGGGACCTGGCCCCTCCTGCCGGGGCTCAGCCCAGAGACATTTTCCAGCCTCCCCAGTAATACAGTCTGTGAAGGTAACGCTAGAAAGGAGCAAAAGCAAAGGGGCTGGGCAGGCTCCATAGGGGACACGGGCTCCCCCTGTTCCCTCCTGGGCCCTGGCCAAGCCCTGCTGCTGGCAGAGAACAGCCGCCCCATCGCCACCCCTGAGGCAGCCACGTCTCGGGGCTCCCCAAACAGCCCCCCCAACCCCGACCCCCTTTGGGGAGTGACTCGGGGCAGCAATTCCCCACCCGAACGAGGACAAAGGGCTGCAGATAAACTGGGGGGGGGGGGAAACATCCCAAATCTGGGGAGAATTTAAATGGCCGTTGGAGACTGATGGAGGAAATGGGGCAAAAGAAGAGACGGGAGAGTCCGTCATTGTGGGATTTTTGTAGCCACATGCGGTGAGGGGAGAGCAAAGGGGAAGAAGCGGAGAGAGAATTGTGATCAGTGTGTGAGAGGGACGTGGCACAAGGATGCAAATAGAGCGCAGACACACACAGACACTGACACACACACACAATGACACACACACTGACAGATACACAATGACACACACACACCGACTCACACACACGGACACACACACACACACACACTGACACACACACACACAGTAACACACACACACTGACAGATACACAATGACACACACACACTGACTCACACACACACACTGACACACACACAGTAACACACACACACACACACACAGACACACACACACAGTCAGACACACACACACACACACACACACACACACACAGACACACACACACACACACACACACACACACAGTCAGACACACACACACACACAGACACTTTTTTCTCCCCCGGACTTTCCTGGCTCCCAGGGGACGCTCCACCCCGCACGTGTCCCACTGTCCTTCCCCCGCCCGCCGCTCCGGCTCGTCCCCCCGCCGCCCCCGGCCCCACACAGGGGAACCCCCCGGCCCCAGGCTCTGTCCCCACCCGGGTCCCGGCGGGGCCGGGGCCGAGCCCGGCTGCAGCTGAGCCCAGCAGCTCCGCGATCGCCCCGGCGGCTCCAGCGCTGCCGGCAAACACGGGACCCCCCAGGGAGCCGCTGCTCAGCCCCGCCCCCGGCTCCCAATGGAGCCAGAGCCCCGCCCCCAGGCGCTGCCCCTCCCCCGGGCTGTGCCAGAGCCCCGCCCCCAGGCGCTGCCCCGCCCCCGGCTCCCAATGGAGCCAGAGCCCCGCCCCCAGGCGCTGCCCCGCCCCGGGGCTATGCCAGAGCCCCGCCCCCAGGCGCTGTCCCCGCCCCCGGGCTGTGCCAGAGCCCCGCCCCCAGGAGCTGCCCCGCCCCCGGGCTGTGCCAGACCCCCGCCCCCAGGAGCTTCCCCGCCCCCGGGCTGTGCCAGACCCCCGCCCCCATGAGCTGCCCCGCCCCCGGCTCCCAATGGAGCCAGAGCCCCGCCCCCAGGCGCTGCCCCTCCCCCGGGCTGTGCCAGAGCCCCGCCCCCAGGCGCTGCCCCGCCCCCGGCTCCCAATGGAGCCAGAGCCCCGCCCCCAGGCGCTGCCCCGCCCCGGGGCTATGCCAGAGCCCCGCCCCCAGGCGCTGTCCCCGCCCCCGGGCTGTGCCAGAGCCCCGCCCCCAGGAGCTGCCCCGCCCCCGGGCTGTGCCAGACCCCCGCCCCCAGGAGCTTCCCCGCCCCCGGGCTGTGCCAGACCCCCGCCCCCATGAGCTGCCCCGCCCCCGGCTCCCAATGGAGCCAGAGCCCCGCCCTCAGGAGCTGCCCCGTCCCCGGGCAATGCCAGAGGCCCCCCCCCCCCAGGAGCTGCCCCGCCCCCGGGCTGTGCCAGAGCCCCGACCCCAGGCGCTGCCCCGCCCCCAGGAGCTGCTCCGCCCCCGGGCTGTGACAGAGCCCCGCCCCCAGGAGCTGCCCCACCCCCGGGCAGTGACAGAGCCCTGCCCCCAGGATCTGCCCCGCCCCCGGGCTGTGACTGAGCCCCGCCCCCAGGAGCTGCCCCGCCCCCAGAGTTTTGTGTCTCGCGGCTCTGGGCATGTGCAGATCGGGAGGGGGGTGACCCACGAGGGGGGGAGAGAAGGGAGGGGGGGGCTGAGACCCCCGCTCGGATTTACCGCTCTGGCTGGGTCTGGGGCCCCTGGCTGGGGGTCTGGGCTCTGGGGGGGTCTGGGGCCCCTGGCTGGGGGTCTGGGCTCTGGGTGGGTCTGGGGCCCCTGGCTGGGGGCTGTGCTCTGGGGGGGTCTGGGGACCCTGGCTGGGGGTCTGGGCTCTGGAAGGGGTCCGGGGCCCCTGGCTGGGGGCTGGGCTCTGGGGGGGTCTGGGGCCCCTGGCTGGGGGTCTGGGCTCTGGGTGGGTCTGGGGCCCCTGGCTGGGGGCTGTGCTCTGGGGGGGTCTGGGGACCCTGGCTGGGGGTCTGGGCTCTGGAAGGGGTCCGGGGCCCCTGGCTGGGGGCTGGGCTCTGGGGGGGTCTGGGGCCCCTGGCTGGGGGTCTGGGCTCTGGGTGGGTCTGGGGCCCCTGGCTGGGGGCTGTGCTCTGGGGGGGTCTGGGGACCCTGGCTGGGGGTCTGGGCTCTGGAAGGGGTCCGGGGCCCCTGGCTGGGGGCTGGGCTCTGGGGGGGTCTGGGGCCCCTGGCTGGGGGTCTGGGCTCTGGGTGGGTCTGGGGCCCCTGGCTGGGGGCTGTGCTCTGGGGGGGTCTGGGGACCCTGGCTGGGGGTCTGGGCTCTGGAAGGGGTCCGGGGCCCCTGGCTGGGGGCTGGGCTCTCGGGGGGTATGCGGCCCCTGGCTGGGGGTCTGGGCTCGGGGGGCGTCTGGGGCCCCTGGCTGGGCTCTGGGGGGGGTCTGGGCCCCTGACTGGGGTCTGGGGCACCTGGCTGGGGGCTGGGCTCTGGGGGGGCCTGGGGCCCCTGGCTGGGCTCTGGGGGGGGTCTGGGGCCCCTGGCTGGGGGCTGGGCTCTCGGGGGGGTCTGGGGACCCTGGCTGGGCTCTGGGGGGGTCTGGGGGCCCCTGGCTGGGGTCCGGGTCCCCTGGCTGGGGGTTTGGGCTCTGGGGGGGGTCCGGGGCCCCTGGCTGGGGGCTAGGCTCTGGGGGGGTCTGGGGCCCCTGGCTGGGGGTCTGGGCTCTGGGTGGATCTGGGGTCCCTGGTTGGGGGCTGGGCTCTGGGGGGGTCTGGGGCCCCTGGCTGGGGGTCTGGGCTCGGGGGGCATCTGGGGCCCCTGGCTGGGGTCTGGGCTCTGGGGAGGTCTGGTGCCCCTGGCTGGGCTCTGGGGGGGGTCTGGGCCCCTGACTGGGGTCTGGGGCCCCTGGCTGGGGGCTGCGCTCTGGGCGGGTCTGGGGCCCCTGGCTGGGGGCTGGGCTCTGGGCGGGTCTGGGGGCCCTGGCTGGGGGTCTGGGCTCTGGGCGGGTCTGGGGCCCCTGGCTGGGCTCTGGGCGGGTCTGGGGCCCCTGGCTGGGGGTCTGGGCTCTGGGTGGATCTGGGGTCCCTGGTTGGGGGCTGGGCTCTGGGAGGGTCTGGGGCCCCTGGCTGGGCTCTGGGGGGTCTGGGGCCCCTGGCTGGGCTCTGGGGGGGTCTGGGGCCCCTGGCTAGGGGTCTGGGCTCTGGGCGGGGCTGGGGCCCCTGGCGGGGCTCTGGGGGGGTATGGGGTCCCTGGCTGGGGGTCTGGGCTCTGGGCGGGTCTGGGGCCCCTGGCTGGGGGTCTGGGGCCCCTGGCCGGGGGCTGGGCTATGGGGGGGTCTGGGGCCCCTGGTTGGGGGTCTGGGCTCAGGGGGCGTCTGGGGCCCAGTCTGGGCTCTGGGGGGGTCTGGGGCCCCTGGCTCGGGGTCTGGGCTCTGGGGAGGTCTGGGGCCCCTGGCTGGGCTCTGAGGGGGGTCGGGGGCCCCTGGCTGGGGGCTGGGATCTGGGGGAGGTCGGGGGCCCCTGGCTCGGGGTCTGGGCTCTGGAGGGGGTCTGGGGCCCCTGGCTGGGGGCTGGGCTCTGGGGGTGTCTGGGGCCCCTGGCCGGGGGCTGGGCTTTGGGGGGGTCTGGGGCCCCTGGCTGGGGGCTGGGCTCTGGTGGCGTCTGGGGCCCCTGGCTGGGGTCTGGGGCCCCTGGCTGGGGGTCTGGCAGGGGTCTGGGGCTGGGGCCCCTGGCTGGGCGTCTGGCGGGGGTCTGGGGCTTGGGGTTTGGGCTCTGGGGGGCATCTGGGGTCCCTGGCTGGGGGTCTGGGGCCCCTGGCTGGGGGCGGGGGTCTGGGGGGGTCTGGGGCCCCTGGCTGGGGGCTGGGCTCCTGGGGGCTCTGGGCCCCTGGCTGGGGGGTCTGGGCTCTGGGGGGGTCTGGGGCCCCTGGCTGGGGGTCTGGGCTCAAGGGAGGTCTGGGGCCCTGTCTGGGCTCTGGGGGGCGTCTGGAGTCCCTGGCTGGGGGCTGGGCTCTGGGGGGGGGTCTGGGGCCCCTGGCTGAGGGTCTGGGCTCTGGGGGGGTCTGGGGCCCCTGGCTCAGGGTCTGGGCTCTGGGGGGGGTCTGGGGCCCCTGGCTAGGGGTCTGGGCTCTGGGTGGGTCTGGGGTCCCTGGCTGGGGGACGGGCTCTGGGGGGGGTCTGGAGCCCCTGGCTGGGGGCAGGGGTCTGGGGCTCCTGGCTGGGGGCTGGGCTCTGGGGTGGTCTGGGGCCCCTGGCTTGGGGTCTGGGCTCTGGGGGGGGTCTGGGGCCCCTGGCTGGGGGCTGGGCTCTGGGAGGGGGTCTGGGGCCCCTGGCTGGGGGCTGGGCTCTGGGGGGGTCTGGGGCCCCTGGCTGGGCTCTCGGGGGGGTCTGGGGCCCCTGGCTGGGCTCTGGGGGGGTCTGGGGCCCCTGGCTGGGGTCCGGGGCCCCTGGCTGGGGGTCTGGGCTCTGGGGGGGGGGTCCGGGGCCCCTGGCTGGGGCTAGGCTCTGGGGGGGTCTGGGGCCCCTGGCTGGGGGCTGGGCTCTGGGCGGGTCTGGGGCCCCTGGCTGGGGGCTCGGCTCTGAGGGGGTCTGGGGGCCCTGGCTGGGCTCTGGGGGGGTCTGGGGCCCCTGGCTGGGAGCTGGGCTCTGGGGGGTTTCTGGGGCCCCTGGCTGGGGGTCTGGGCTCTGGAAGGGGTCCGGGGCCCCTGGCTGTGCGTCTGGGGCCCCTGGCTGGGGGCTGGGCTCTGGGGGGGTCTGGGGCCCCTGGCTGGGGGTTGGGCTCTCGGGGGGTATGGGGCCCCTGGCTGGGGGTCTGGGCTCTGGGGGGGTCTGGGGCCCCTGGCTGGGCTCTGGGGGGGGTCTGGGCCCCTGACTGGGGTCTGGGGCACCTGGCTTGGGGTCTGGGCTCTGGGGGGGGGTCCGGGGCCCCTTGCTGGGCGTCTGGGGCCCCTGGCTGGGGGCTGGGCTCTGGGCGGGTCTGGGGCCCCTGGCTGGGGGCTGGGCTCTGGGCGGGTCTGGGGCCCCTGGCTGGGGGTCTGGGGCCCCTGGCCGGGGGCTGGGCTATGGGGGGGTCTGGGGCCCCTGGTTGGGGGTCTGGGCTCAGGGGGCGTCTGTGGCCCAGTCTGGGCTCTGGGGAGGTCTGGGGCCCCTGGCTGGGGGTCTGGGCTCTGGGGAGGTCTGGGGCCCCTGGCTGGGCTATGGGGGGGGTCGGGGGCCCCTGGCTGGGGGCTGGGCTCTGCGGGAGGTCGGGGGCCCTTGGCTCGGGGTCTGGGCTCTGGAGGGGGTCTGGGGCCCCTGGCCGGGGGCTGGGCTCTGGGGGTGTCTGGGGCCCCTGGCCGGGGGCTGGGCTTTGGGGGGGTCTGGGGCCCCTGGCTGGGGGCTGGGCTCTGGGGGCGTCTGGGGCCCCTGGCTGGGTTCTGGGGCCCCTGGCTGGGGGTCTGGCAGGGGTCTGGGGCTGGGGCCCCTGGCTGGGCGTCTGGCGGGGTTCTGGGGCTGGGGGTTTGGGCTCTGCGGGGCATCTGGGGTCCCTGGCTGGGCGTCTGGCGGGGTTCTGGGGCTGGGGGGTTGGGCTCTGGGGGGCATCTGGGGTCCCTGGCTGGGGGTCTGGGGCCCCTGGCTGGGGGCGGGGGTCTGGGGGGGTCTGGGGCCCCTGGCTGGGGGCTGGGCTCTGGGGGGGGTCTGGGGCCCCTGGCTGGGGGCTGGGCTCTCGGGGGGGTCTGGGGCCCCTGGCTGGGCTCTGGGGGGGTCTGGGGCCCCTGGCTGGGGTCCGGGGCCCCTGGCTGGGGGTCTGGGCTCTGGTGGGGGGTCCGGGGCCCCTGGCCGGGGGCTAGGCTCTGGGGGGGTCTGGGGCCCCTGGCTGGGGGCTGGGCTCTGGGCGGGTCTGGGGCCCCTGGCTGGGGGCTCGGCTCTGGGGGGGTCTGGGGCCCCTGGCTGGGCTCTGGGGGGGTCTGGGGCCCCTGGCTGGGGGTCTGGGCTCTGGGTGGGTCTGGGGCCCCTGGCTGGGAGCTGGGCTCTGGGGGGTTTCTGGGGCCCCTGGCTGGGGGTCTGGGCTCTGGAAGGGGTCCGGGGCCCCTGGCTGTGCGTCTGGGGCCCCTGGCTGGGGGCTGGGCTCTGGGGGGGTCTGGGGCCCCTGGCTGGGGGCTGGGCTCTCGGGGGGTATGGGGCCCCTGGCTGGGGGTCTGGGCTCGGGTGGCGTCTGGGGCCCCTGGCTGGGGTCTGGGCTCTGGGGGGGTCTGGGGCCCCTGGCTGGGCTCTGGGGGGGGTCTGGGCCCCTGACTGGGGTCTGGGGCACCTGGCTTGGGGTCTGGGCTCTGGGGGGGGTCCGGGGCCCCTTGCTGGGCGTCTGGGGCCCCTGGCTGGTGGCTGGGCTCTGGGCGGGTCTGGGGCCCCTGGCTGGGGGCTGGGCTCTGGGCGGGTCTGGGGTCCCTGGCTGGGGGTCTGGGCTCTGGGCGGGTCTGGGGCCCCTGGCTGGGCTCTTGGCGGGTCTGGGGCCCCTGGCTGGGGCTCTGGGCTCTGGGTGGGTCTTGGGCCCCTGGCTGGGTGCTGGGCTCTGGGGGGGTCTGGGGCCCCTGGCTGGGCTCTGGGGGGGTCTGGGGCCCCTGGCTGGGCTCTGGGGGGGTCTGGGGTCCTTGGCTGGGGGTCTGGGCTCTGGGTGGGTCTGGGGCCCCTGGCTGGGGGTCTGGGGCCCCTGGTCGGGGGCCGGGCTATGGGGGGGTCTGGGGCCCCTGGTTGGGGGTCTGGGCTCAGGGGGCGTCTGGGGCCCAGTCTGGGCTCTGGGGGGGTCTGGGGCCCCTGGCTGGGGGTCTGGGCTCTGGGGAGGTCTGGGGCCCCTGGCTGGGGGCTGGGCTCTGGGGGGGGTCGGGGGCCCCTGTCTGGGGGCTGGGCTCTGGGGGAGGTCGGGGGCCCCTGGCTCGGGGTCTGGGCTCTGGAGGGGGTCTGGGGCCCCTGGCTGGGGGCTGGGCTCTGAGGGGGTCAGGGGCCCCTGGCTGGGGGGCTGGGCTCTGGGGGAGGTCGGGGGCCCCTGGCTCGGGGTCTGGGCTCTGGGGGGGTCGGGGGCCCTGGCTGGGGGCTGGGAATGTGACATCACCGATTTTGCTTTTCTCCCCTCTGGAAAACTGCGGAAACGTCCGGTTCCATTGGGACAATTCATCCCCCGAGTCCTTGTCCTAGATCTGGGGGTGCGGGAGGGGGGAAGGGGGTTCGCGCTGCCCCACAACGGTCTCTCCCACAGCGCTCTGGACTCGTTCTTCCTGAAACCTGGTGTCACGGACACCACTGTTAATCCAGAGTCACTGCCTGGACAGACGAGGAGTGACTCCAGATGGACAGTGGGGCAAATGAGATCAGCAATTCCCCTGTGAGGAGGGGCTCTCATTAGCTGCCCCCCCCAGAGAGCTCAAGGAGGGAAGGCTGCTCCAACGCCCTGTCCCTCTCTGCTCAGGATATTGGGGTTCAGCTCCCTGGGTCAGACGCTGCAGCCTCCAGCGTGATCTGGGCGACCAGGCTTAGCAGCTGCTGCTCCCCCAGCGGGGTCTGTGCTGGGAAGTGACCTTAATTAAACCTTCTTCTCTGCCCGGCCCACGTGATGACTTTCTCCAGCTGGCACCAGCCCCCTAGGGCAGCCCTGAGCCCTGTTAATACTAAATTCTGAGCCAGAGATTCCAGGTAACTGGAAGAAATGAGGGGGAAATGCTGGGGTCTGGCCTTAAAATGACTCTACTCAAACAGACCCTCCCCCCTCATTTCTCGTCCCATTAGCAATTGCAGGAGCAAATCCAGCCTTGGGGGAGCAAACAACCCAGGAATGGGACTTTCCTACAGGACAGGCAGGGAAAGGGGACAGGGAAAATGAGATAGAAGGAGAAAGAGAGACTGAAAGGGGCCGTGGGACGGAAGAGTTTCGAGAGAGATTTCCAGATCTCTGATCTGCCCAGACAGATGTATTACTGCACCCTGGGTGAAATCACTTTCCTGTGGAAAAATGAGAATCGGACAGAGAAAAACCCAGTTCCTGACTCTCTATTCCTCCTCCTGACGTGGGGTCAGTGTCTGAAGGAATCCCCCACAGTGGATCCTTTGGTTCTGCTTTTTTCTAGCCTTGTTTTCAGAGGCTTTGTTATGGGATTTTGGGAGGGAGAAGGGAGGTTAAAAAGGTCTCTGTGGGCTTATCCTTGCAGGAGGGGCCAGGTCTCCACTGTAATAAAGAGATGGAGCATTTTCTCAGCATGGCAGACTCTAGGCTGTCTCTGCAGGGAAAGGGCCGGGGGGAATCGTGATATGAAGTTAACTAAAGCCTGTTCACAACTGTCCTTCTCACCCTGCCAGGCTGCAGAATGACGCGCACATCTCACTCCACTTCATCCCGCCCTCCCATGGGACAGGGTAGAGACATGGCTGCAGAGGAGCCAGTTCAGGTAGGTATCACTGGGGGGTTGCTGGTGGGTTCCTGTTGGAGGAGAGGGACAGCAAATACACCGGAGATGGGAAGATTTGCACAGTCTGGTTTGGAGGTTGGAGCGGGGCAGCAAATACACAGGGTGGAGAAAGGGAGGAGGACAGGGTGCAGCAAACCTGGAGTTGTTTAATAAGTGTCCTAGATTCTAGGAACAGACCCATAAGGTTCGGAGGTGGAAATGCCCTAATTTCTTGAACAGAAATAACCTACCTACATGGGCTAAGAATACTGACCAGACTCCCAGTGCTGAAGCCTGATCTGACTAACCAGCGGCTGCTGTGAGATATGAAGGGGGCTCCTACCAGTCAGGCTTAGGGGAGATTCCCCTCCCTTCATATCCAGCTCCTCACAATGGGGAGGGTGTTGGGCTTCCTACCAGAGATCTCGCCCTGGACCCTGCTAGGGGCAGCAGGCACTGAATGTTGGACTCTTGCTCTTTCAGGGGCCGGTGACCTTCGAGGAGGTGGCTGTGTATTTCACCAGGGAAGAGTGGGCTCTGCTGGACCCCGCTCAGAGAGCCCTCTACAGAGACGTCATGCAGGAGAACTATGCGAATGTGACCTCGCTGGGTAAGGGTTACTGTCCCCTCGGTTCTTGGAAGGGGAAAAGAAGAGATAAGGTTCACACCAGCCCCAAAATGCCACCTCTGCTCTGTCCTGTTTCAGCATCACCCCCATATGCCAGTGACCCACACACTACCAGAGACCCTCCCCCGCTGCAGAACACTTTTGGGAACAGAGCACAGGCGCCGTATCGCACAGTGTCACATATCTCCTGTTTGCTCAAGTAAAACAGGGTTAGGTGCAGCATAACCAACAGAAGGTTCCTACCCCTGACCTCTCAGACACTGAGCCTACTCCACCGAAACCAGAATGTGCTTGGGGTGTAACGAGCAGGCCGCTGGGCCAGGGTTACTTATCACACAGACACTCAGTGCGTCCTTGAATGCTGGCTGGGGGTATCCAGAGAAGGAAGCTCAGTGGTGGATTTAGCATTAGTGGGGCCCTGAGCTCAGCTTCATTTTGGGGGCCCCTCCTTGGGACCCAGCCAAGAAAAAGAACATTCTCTCTTATCTCCCCCCACCAGCATTTTTCATTCTTTTTTTCTTCATCCTCCTCCTATAAGTAATAGGAAGTAACTGAAAAGAAAGTGAGGTACCTTGATTGTTTTTGTAGTGAAACTTATTTTTCCACAGACCACTTGAAAATCACCACGGGTCTCGACGGACCACTTAATGATCTTTCCAGATATGTGTGTGGGGGCACAGGAGTAAGAGAGGGCAGGGGGCTGAGGGTGGGGGGGGTGCAGGAGTCAGGGCTGGGGGTGTGGGCTGGGGTCTTGGGGGTGCTCCCAGCCCCCTGCCCTGAGTGGCTCACAGCAGGGGCTGGGGGTGGGGGGATGTGATCGGGGAGTGCTTTATAAAGCAGCGAGCAAGCCACCAGGGAGCTTTGCGAACAGGGCTACTAACAGGGAGTTTCGTGAGGGAGATGGAAGGGGAGTGGGAAGGGGGCGAGGTACTCTTGCCATTCTTTAAAACATTTAAGCTATAATACAAACTACTTGATTTAAACATAAAGCCTATTGTTAACGTAGGTAGCTGTAGGAGAGAATGCAGGCAGAAGCCCAGCAGCAGAGTGGGGGCTATCCTGTTTATTGCACTCAATGTAGCATGTATGATTACCTGCCCTGTGGGCGGGTGGTGTATGTGTGCATTCGGTGCAAGGAGCGCCTGGCCCTCAGAGACCACGTGCAGGCTTTGGAGGCCAGGGTAGCAGAACTGGAGGAGCTAAGGGAAGCAGAGAGGTATGGTGATGAGGCTTTCCGGAACACTGTAGATGTGTCGCACCTCCGGACAGACAGCCCCCGCGCTGTTGAGGAGGATGAAAGGCCCAGGGAAGGAGAGCAGTCAACGGGAGCAGAGGGAAACCTTCCCGTAGTTGAGACCCTCCTTCCCGATGGTGTTGGGATCTGCAACCTCTTGCACCGAGGTTACCTCGCTGGGGGAGGGAACTCCAGTCATTAAGAAAAGGCAGGTGTTAGTGATGGGAGATTCGATCATTAGAAACAAGGATAGCTGGGTTTGTGTTGACCGGGAGAACCGTATGGTGACTTGCCTGCCTGGTGCGAAGGTTGCGGATCTCTCGAGGCATCTAGAGAGAGTTGTATGTAGTGCTGGGGAGGATCCAGTGGTCGTGGTACATGTAGGTACCAATGACATAGAGAAGGGTAGGAGAGATGTCCTGGAGGCCAAATTTAGGCCGCTAGGAAAGAGACTGAAATCCAGGACCCCTATGGTGGCATTCTCAGAAATGCGTCCAGTTCCACGCGCAGGGCCAGGTAGGCAGGCAGAGCTTCAGAGTCTCAATGCGTGAATGAGACGATGGTGTAGAGAGGAGGGGTTTAGATTTATTAGGAAGTGGGGAAACTTTTGGGATAGGAGGAGCCTATACAGGAAGGATGGGCTCCACCTAAACCAAAGTGGAACCAGACTGCTGGCACTTACCATTAAAAAGGTTGCAGAGCAGTTTTTAAACTAAGAGATGGGGGAAAGCCGATGGCTGCAGAGGAGCACGTGGATCGGACAGAGACTTCTCTTAGAGGAGAGTCTAGTGATAGAGATTTTCTAGTTTTTAGTCAGGAGGAGAGGCTGGAAGAGGATAAAGTAGGGGCCAGATCAGACGAGAAGCGTTCACACACAAAAGAATCTGACGCATCAGAAAAGGGCAGACAAATAAACAGAGATAAGTTTTTAAAGTGTTTGTACACAAATGCTAGAAGTCTAAATAATAAGATGGGTGAGTGCCTTGTGTTAAAAGAGGATATTGATATAATAAGCATCACATAAACCTGGTGGAGTGAGGACGATCAATGGGACACAATCATTCCAGGGTACAAAATATATCGGAAGGACAGGGCGGGGGGGCGGGAGTGGCACTATATGCTAATGGAAATGTAGACTCAAATGAAGTAAAAATCTTAAATGAAACCGCATAGTCCATAGAATCTCTATGGATAGTAATTCCATGCTCTAATGAGAATATAACAATAGCAATCTATTATCGACCACCTGTCAAAGACAGTGACAGTGATAGTGAGGATGAAATGCTAAGGGAGATTCGAGAGGCTATCAAAATAAAGAACTCAATAATAGTGAGAATCCTGTGGCACCTTATAGACTAACAGACATATTGGAGCATAAGTTTTCGTGGGTTAATACCCACTTCACCCACGAAAGCTTATGCTCCAATACGTCTGTTAGTCTATAAGGGGCCACAGGACTCTTTCTCGCTTCTACAGATCCAGACTAACACGGCTCCCCCTCTGACACTCAGTAATAGTGGGGGATTTCAATTATCCCCATATTGACTGGGTACATGTCACCTCAGGATGAAATGCAGAGACAACATTTCTCAGTACTTTAAATGGCTGCTTCTTGGAGCAGCTGGGACAAGAACCCACAAGGGGAGAAGCAACTCTGGATTTAGTCCTGAGTGGAGCGCAGGATCTAGTCCAAGAGGTAACTCTAACAGGACCACTTGGAAATAGTGACCTTCCCCCTGCCAGAGAATGGCTATTTGACCAGCTGTTTGCCTTGCTGTCTCTGAGGAACTTAGGGTTAGGGTTGCAACTTTTTCAGTAATATCATACAGTAAAATCTCATAACTTTCCATACAGTGTTGCTACACATTTTAACAGGAGGATAATAATGTCTTTTTCAAATGATACCTCACAAGCCATACTGTGATAAATAAAGGGGAGGGGAGGAAGCTCCCTTTTATAAACACCCAGCCTGCCAGTTTGCTGTAAAATCCCTGTTGGTGTCAGTTCTCTGCTTGCTTTACCTGTAAAGGGTTAACAAGCCCACAGGTAAAAGAAAAGGAGTGGGCAGCTGACCAAAAGAGCCAATGGAAAGGCTAGAACGTTTTAAAATGGGAAAGAAACTTTCCCTTTGTCTGTTGTTCTCCGGAGAAGGAGACACGGAGTAGCAATGCTGTGTATGGCTTGAATTTTTGATCACTGGTTTGAATGAAATCCAATATGGAGTATATCATCTGTGACTCTCGGACTCCATCTCTGTAAGCAGACTAGCTTACTCTTAAAGACACTGGATTTCCCTGGCTCAAACCGGACTGGACCAGTTTTTCCCACCAAAAGGGCTATATAAGGACTTGCTCAGCACCTGGGCGGGGCTGTCCATTCCCGCGGCAGCACGTGCACGGTCGGGTCTCCCTAACGCTCCAGAGCTAGAGAGAAGACACCATCTGTCCTGCAGCGAGGTTAAGGAAGGAGAGGCCTGTCCTCACTATCCCCGCCACAGCAAACCGAATCCATTTGACCTCTGGAGGGTCCTGCTCTCCTGGTGTCCATCAGCCCGGAGGGTCTCCCTGCCTGCAACAAAATCCAACAGTCGTCGGGACTCCCCCGTAGTCCTCCTCGAAGGCTCCAAATCAGACGGAGCATAGAAGGTCCTGGGCTTCGCCTCCGTGTGCTGTGTCCACTGCGCCTAAATCGCAGGGAAAGGTTTCTGTGTTGGCGTTTTATTTATTGTTTATCTGAATACCAAGGGAGGCTTTGTGGGTCTGAGCTTCACGCTTCTAAAGCCAGTCACGGAATCACTGTATGGTTAAGTTTGAGTTTCTTCCAGTTCTCTGTACCTTTACCCTTAATATACTTACCTGTGGCACCATCTCACCTTGTCTTTTCTTCATTTTAATTACATCACCCAGGGAGGGAGGGACACCCTTATTGTGAGCTAAGTCCACTGGGGACAGATCCGGGAGGGAGCCGAGTCTGCTCTTCTGAGAAAAGGGGCTTTCCTTTTCTATCCCCCCCCCCCCCGAACCACCATTTCTCTAGTACGTTCTCTCTGAAGCGTGACCTTACTCCCCTTGGGGTGGGTGGGGTCTTTTGGTCTGCAAGGTGCAATAGGTCGCACTAGATGATCACACTGGTCCCTTCTGACCTTAAAGGCTCTGAGTCTAAATGGGAGAGAGAAGTAAAGGAAAAAGTAAAAAAAAAAATTAACGAAACATTGTAACACGAGGGTGACTCCAACAGCTCACTGCATAGTCCTGCCCCTTTCTTCCCCCACTGGGTGTTTAACGACCTGCTGGGAGTTGGGACATTAATTCTCTCATTCCATTGATAAACTGATACAATGTGACTGAAATTAAACCAATTCCCAGCCAGGAAAAGCTCACACCCCTGTATTGACTGGGAATCAAACCCAGGTCAACTGCTTGGAGGGCAGCTCTGCTCAGCACTACACCATGAATGCACTTGGCAAAAGCGCCTCTCCTGTGTGCCACTGATGCTTGACAAATGACTCACCCCCACAGCGCTCAGGAGCTGGCTGGAGAGGCTGGAGGCAGCCTGTCAGCTGTGAGCAGAGACAGGTCCCCAGAGTGACTGACAGGTGGGGACCTGGGCTCCACATCCCAGCCTGAGGTGGCTCCAGCCCCATCTCTGCCCTCAGAGAAGGGAAGTGAAAATCAGTGACCCTAATGGCAAACGTGACCCCCGAAGGAAGGAGACAGCTCCTTCGAACGCACAGTTTGGGTTGTTCCCGCTACGTACTGAGGGTTTGTTGTTGCTGCTGATTCCAGTCCTTGGGCTCTGCCCGGACAAGGAAGGATTCAGGCTGTCACTCAAGGGAAGAGGGGAGATGATTTTTTTGACGGCTGCCTCGTCTTAAGGGTGTTTGTCGGTCACCTTCTAAGCTAGTGGGTGCTGGGTAGACGCAGGCAGCCCCCGTTCCTGGGTCTCTCCTGAGGAAATAAAGTTTGTACACAAAACCCCAAAGCTTTTCACCGAACGAAGGGAAAGGAAATGGCCACAAGAGGGCACCAGGACATAGAATATCAAGGTTGGAAGGGACCTTAGTAGGTCTAGTCCACCCCCCTGCTCAAAGTAGGACCAATCCCCAATTTGTGCCCCAGATGGCCTCCTCAAGGATTGAACTCACAACCCAGGGTTTAGCAAGCCAATGCTCAAAGCGCTGAGCTATTTCTCCACCACATAAGGAAAGTCACACAACCCCATTCTTAGGGGGAGCCATTCTTTTGTGTCAAGGTCCAGAATTGTTGGTCAAGATCTAGTCAATGTGCTTTAACCAGTGTGGGGTCCAGTGGCGCAAAGGGTTAATGCGCAGTACTTATAGGGCAGTGATGCATGGAGTGATTGTGAGTTCCAGCCTCCTCTGGAGCACTGGTTTTGGGAGATCTGATAGCAGCCTTCAGTGGAGTGAAAGGAGAAACCCCCAGCGCTGCACTGAGCTCCAGGCTGGTTCATCGGGCGTGGGGGGAATTGACTTCTCAGCTGCTGAGCAGGGAGCCAGGGCACTTCTCTGGGAATGAGGGTTCCCAGCCTGACCCAGCTGCTTCATTGCCCCCGGGGGCCCTGCCGGCTGAGACTGTCCCTGAGGCCAGGCAGCGGCTCAGTGAGCTTTCCTGGGGTCGCTGGCAGGGCAGGAATATCCCACGCTAAGGGCCTGAGTCCAGCCATGGGGAAAGGCAGCAGCTTTGCTCCCCCCTTCTAAACAGAGCTCCCAGGCCGTGGTTCTCAGCCAGGGGTCCAGAGCCCCCGGAGGAGGGGGGGCAGTGAGCAGGTTTCAGGGGGGGATTTGCCAAAATATACCAGCCAGCAGGGCCGGCGTTAGACAGTCGTTGTGGCACGGGTGGGCTGTGGAGTTTTTATACCATGTTGGGCGGGGGCCACAGAAAGAACAAGGCTGGGAACCCGGCTCCAGGGGATCCCAGAGAATAAAAACTCCGTCCCACTCGGTGCTGCCAACGCTCCTGATTTTGCCTTGAGTCTGATGAGAATTGTTGTTTTCCTTGAAGCCCCAGCTCCTGGAGTCAGGTGGAGACGTGAGGATTTCAGCCTACGCACTTAAAGACACAGGACGTTTCTAGCCCTTGTCACCTTGGAAATAGATTCAAAATGTCTCCCCCGTGCGCCCTAAAGGCTCATGAAGCAGAAGGCAAATAAAAAGATCCCAAATCTATTAATTTTACACAATCTCATGATTTCAAAGCCCATCTCGTGATTTTCGGTGAGCCTGGCTCAGGGTTTTTGAACGTTTGGGGTTGGTCATTCTGCAGCCTGAGAGCCGGGCACCCCCCTTCCCATCCAGCGCCCCCAGACTGTCCTAAAGCATTAACTCTTTCCTCTCCGTCACGCCGCTGTAATGCAGCTGGGAATCCCCATTCCTAGACGGGCTTTTTCACACACCGTGAATCCCCCACAGGGCTGAGTCCCCACAGGGCTGTTCCGGGGGCTCCAGTCCCCCAGCCCAGGACAGACGGGGCAGTAACCGCACATCACCCCTCTGTGACTCCCAGGGGCCCTGCAGGGACAGCAGCTCCATGCTGGGCTCTAGGCCCCCCAAAGCACCTGGGGGGAGGGGGCAGTTCAACTCCCATGTCAGGGGCTCCTGCTACCTGGAGATGACCAGATGCTCACAGCCCCTCCCCCTCACACTGACTCCCCCATGGACCCTCCCCCTCACACTGACACCCCCATGGACCCTCCCCCTCACAGTCCCTCCCCCTCACACTGACTCCCCCATGGACCCTCCCCCTCACAGCCCCTCCCCTCATAGACACCCCATAGCCCTCCCCTCATAGCCCCTCTCCTTCACACTGACACCCCCATGGACCCTCCCCCTCACAGCCCTTCCCCCTCACACTGACACCCCCATGGACCCTCCCCCTCACAGCCCCTTCCCCTCACACTGACTCCCCCATGGACCCTCCCCCTTACAGCCCCTCCCCTCACAGAGACACTCCATAGCCCTCCCCCTCACAGCCCCTCCCCCTCACAGCCCCTTCCCTCATAGACACCCCATAGCCCTCCCCTCATAGCCCCTCCCCTTCACACTGACACCCCCATGGACCCTCCCCCTCACAGCCCCTCCCCCTCACAGCCCCTCCCCTCATAGACACCCCATAGCAGTCCCCTCATAGCCCCTCCCCTTCACACTGACACCCCCATGGACCCTCCCCCTCACAGCCCCTCCCCCTCACACTGCACCCCCATGGACCCTCCCCCTCACAGCCCCTCCCACTCACACTGACACCTCCATGGACCCTCCCGCTCACAGCCCCTCCCCCTCACACTGCACCCCCATGGACCCTCCCCCTCACAGCCCCTCCCCTCACACACGCAGGGACTTGTTCGCTGGGCTCTGACATTACAAACCCAGGGGGGAGGTTTCTGAGGATTTACTCCCTGAGCCCCTCCCCCTCTCACCGCGCCCCTGAGTGCAGAGGGGCTGGGCTCAGGCAGCCAGTTTCACCCAGGGATTTCCCAGCCCAGGCCCCCGAGTCTCCTCTGCCCGTATCTACCAGTGACACTGCGCGTGGGCGGCGGCTACAAGGGGCTCGGGGAGGCTGAACCTCCCCAAACGGGGCAAGAAATGCTGGTGGGACGCACCCCCCTTGGAGGGGGGCTGGGCCGCTGCCTTGGGACAGACCCCCCCGAGGAGTGGGGGAGCCACCGGCACTCAGACCTCACGCACAGGCCTGGCTCTCGCCTTCAGCCTAGGCAGCCAGAGGGGCCGGGGAGCTCCCTGGCAGTCCCACACCTTGGCACACGTGCTGCCCTTACACCCTGGGACCAGTGGAAAGCACCTTGTGTTCATCTGACTTCTAGTGTCGAAGAGCCTGGGCGGACAATTTTTTGCCTCCCTTGCTCAAGACCTCTATGGCCAGCCCTGCATTTTCTCAACAAGTCGGCACGCAACGGTTTCCTGTAGACCCAGAAGCCTTTCTTCCTCCAGACTGTGAGGCCAGTGGGCATGTGAGGAAGTTGCCCCTTCAATCCCAGGCAGTGAATGGCCCTTCCTAGGAAAGCCCAAGTCCTGAAAAGAAATTACTAGCGTCAAGGAGAGTACTGAAGAACTGATTTTCGGGGAAGATGATACCTTCTATACTTGACCAGAGACTTGAACCTGCTCCTCCATCTGGCACCCTGAGGCGTTCTTCTTTTTAGTTCAATATCAGATCCAGGAGAAAACGCCGGCCCTGACTTTCTGTCTCAGGAAGGGGAGGGAAAAGGAATCTCTTTTCAAACCCCCAGTCCCACCGCTGACCGAGGGGTGACTTTCTAAGCTCCCGCCACAGTGGAGGATGTAGAGTTAGTGGAGCTCTATGCGCATAAAGTCCATGCAACATTCCCCATTCATCCCAGCCCTGGTATGTCTCCAGTCGCCGCTGTCCCCTGGCAGCAGCAAAGGAAGTTTCCACCCATCCAGGAGACTCCAGCCTTGGAGTAAAGTCAGCTTCAGGCTTCTCCCCTCTCCCTTCTTGGAAGCCAGTTCATGTTTGTACCATGAGTTACAGCAGCCCAACCTCCCCTCCCCACCCTCCCGAGTCTGGATCAATGTCACAAGGTCCCAGTGTCTCCATGGAAGACAATTTGTTAAATCCCAGTTGAGTGGAGTTAAATCAGTTCTCAGCCTGAGTCCTTTGCTCTTAATCCTGAGGATATTGTCCCACCATGGGGCCATTTCCCGCCTCTCTTTCAGACAGAAGCACCATTTTCTTTGCACAGACCCAGGAACAGCGAGATCTGTCTCTGCCCCTTGTGCAAAGCTGAAATCCCTCAGCGTGCTGGAATTTAAGTGATGGAAGCATCAAACCCTGCCCGGGTGGGGGCTGAGGCTGGTGCTCAAGTCACAGCAGCTACCGGGCAAAAGACGTCACTGGAGAGAGCAAGACGAAGCCTTGGAAAACCCAGGAGTGTTAGGTGGCAGAAGAGCTGCCCCAAGGTCCCACCGAGACTTGAACTCGGATTGCAGGATTCAGAGCCCTGAGTGCTGCCCTTACACCATGGGACCAGTGGAAAGCACCCTGCGCTCTTCTGACTTCCAGTGTAGAAGATGCTGGGCGGAGACTAATTTGCCTTCCTTGCTCAAGGCCTCTCTGGCCTCTCTGGCCAGCCCTGCATTTTCCCAACAAGTCGGCACGCAACGGTTTGCTGTAGACCAAGAAGCCTTTCTTCCTCCAGACTGGGAGGCCAGTGGGCGTGTGAGGACGTCCTAGGCAGTAAATGGCCCTTCCTAGGAAAGCCCAAGTCCTGAAAAGAAAAGAGTAACATCAAGGAGGGGACTGAAGAGCTGACTCCTGACGCTCTCAGGGGACACCGCAGGGGGAAATGATCTTCCCTACACTTGACCAGGGACTTGAACCCTGGACCCTCAGATTAACAGACTGACGCTCGACCAACTGAGCTCGCCGGGCTCACATACGGAAAGAGTAAGTTTGGTGCAGAAGAGAAACTCGCCAAGCATAGGCGTGCGCAGCACATTTCACTAGGGTGTGCACCCAGGGAGCCCTGCCCTAGCCCCGCCCCCATCCACTCCCTCCCCCCCTCAAAACCCCCAACCCCCCGTGCACCTTGTCCCCTGACTGCTCCCTCCTGGGACCCTGCCCCTAACTGCCCCCCAGGACCCCACCCCCTATCTAAACCTCCCTGCTCCTTGTCCCCTGACTGCCCCCTCCTGAGACCCCCTCACTGTAACTGCCTCCCTAGGACCCTACCCCCTACCTGTCCCCTGACTGCCCTGACCCCTCTCCACAGCCCCGACCCTGACAGCCCCCCCCCCGAACCCTTGACCCATCCAACGCCCCCTGCTCCTTGTTCCCTGATCGCCCCCTCCAGAGACCCCCCGCCCCTAATCACCCCCCGGGACCCCTCCAACTATCCTGGCCCCTGACTGCCCTGGCCCCTAGCCACACCCCCACCCCTGACAGCCCCCCTGGGACTCCCACGCCCTGTCCAGCCCCCCCGATTCCATGTCCCCTGACTGCCCGTCCCCTGACTGCTCCGTCTGTAGAGCTGTTTTAACCCCTCCCGGGCAGGAGCAGGTAACCACCCTGCTACACGCACCCATGACCCTTTTCCCATCTCTCTCTGCTCCCCACCTCCTGGCAGCTCTGTCTAGTGGCTGCTCCCACCCACACATTCAAAGTGGCAGAGGAAGTTCCCCCTCCTGGGGTGGGAAGGTTGCCTAGTGGTTAAGGCAGAGGGTTCAGGTGTTCTGGGTTTGAGTCTCTGCTCTGCCACAGACTCCCTGCTTAGCCTTGGGAAAGTCACTTCACCTCTGTGTGCCCTAGATCCCACCTGCCAAATGGGGCCAATCCTGACCCTGCCTCCTAGGCTAAATCCATTCATGGCTGTGCGGTGGTGGGGGAAATGGAGATACCAGCTCCCCACAGAGTGGGGTCAGGGCTTCAGCCCTGCAGCTTCTGCCACTAGGGTGGGTGGGGCTCCCGAGCCGGGGACTTCAGCCCCACATCTTCTGCGAGGGTCCGGGGCCTCTCCTCTCTGCCCCAGGGTGGCTCCTCTTCCCCCTCCCCCCCGCATAGTGCAGCTCCTGCCGGGGTCTGGGCTTCTCCTCCCCCACTCCCCCCAGCTCCTGCCGGACCCTGGCTTCTCCTCCCCCGCCCCAGCTCGGCTCTTCACCCCCGCCCCCAGTGCAGCTCCTGCCGTGGTCTGGGGCTTCTCCACCTTCCCCCCTCCCCCACCCAGCATGGCTCCTGCCGGGGTCCGAGGCTTCTCCTCCCCCTAATCCCCCACTGCACCCAGCCCCAGCCTAGCTGGGCTCCCTTGGGTCACCGGCTGCCTGCTGTGGCCGGAGCGGAGCCTGGCTGGCCGGGAGCAGCCATACTCGCGGACGCCATGGCCATCAGCCCAAGAGGTGCGGGGCGGCCCTAGGTGAGCAGGGGCCGGCTGTGCTCCCGCCCGCACCTCACCCTAAGGGTGTTTTCGTGTGTGTGAGACTCACTCGGCCCCGGCCGGAGCAGGGAGGCAGGACGCAGCTGATCTGAGCCTGCCCGGCAAACAGCTGATCATTCGCAGCTGCGTGCAGGCTGCCCCTAGGACACAGCCCCCAGGGGAGGGGGGAGGAGCAGCCTTCCGAGCCGCAGCTCACTAGGGTGTGCCCGGGCACACCCGCACACCCCGTGCGCACGCCTCTGTCGCCAAGAAACCGAGGGCAGGAAACAGCAGCTTTCTCCGGCACGCTTCTCAGCTCATTTCCCCACCCGCTGCCCTGCAGGGGTTGGGGTGATCCCAGTGGCCAAAAGGGGAGCACCTTGCTGGGCAGCTAATGGAGCTGGGAAAAGTAAAACTTCATCTTTTTGCCTGGTTTCAAACCAGGGCCCCTTTGCATGTCAGGCAAATGTGATAACCAGACACTAGAGAAACTCTGTAACAGTGATCTGCCCCTCCCCTCAGAGAGCAACAGTGACACCGGGTGGCCACGTGGGGTAATGCACACAGCATCTCTCTCAGAGAGCGACAGTGACACTGGGTGGCCACGTGGGGTAATGCACACAGCATCTCTCTCAGAGAGCAACAGTGACACTGCGTGGCCACGTGGGGTAACGCACACAACGTCTCTCTGAGAGAGCAACAGTGACACTGGGTGGCCACGTGGGGTAATGCACACAGCGTCTCTCTCAGAGAGCAACAGTGACACCGGGTGGCCACGTGGTGTAATGCACACAGCGTCTCTCTCAGAGAGCAACAGTGACACTGGGTGGCCACGTGGGGTAACGCACACAGCGTCTCTCTCAGAGAGCAACAGCGACACTGGGTGGCCACGTGGGGTAACGCACACAGCGTCTCTCTCAGAGAGCAACAGTGACACCGGGTGGCCACGTGGGGTAATGCACACAGCGTCTCTCTCAGAGAGCAACAGTGACACTGGGTGTCCACGTGGGGTAATGCACACAGCATCTCTCTCAGAGAGCAACAGTGACACCGGGTGGCCACGTGGGGTAATGCACACAGCGTCTCTCTCAGAGAGCAACAGCGACACTGGGTGGCCACATGGGGTAATGCACACAGCATCTCAGAGTGTATAGCTCACCTCTCATTCCGGGTGGCGAAGCTGGAGAAAGTGGTGGCAGCCCTACGATGGGTCAGCTGGTAGAGCAATGGTCTGGAGCCGGCGCTCAGGAAATCATCCTTACATCACCCTTATGACTCCAGCTCGAAGGGGAGCTTCTTTTCCTTCCCCTTTCTCAGAAAGAGCAAGAGAAGAAAGAAATCTCACATGGGCCGACTGTGTTCACAAGCCCACGCTGCTTTTCCCTGCTGGGGAGTGAGAAATAAGGGACTGGTGGCAGGTAAAGCCACTGCTGCCCTTCCAGAAAACAGCCCAGCCCTGCGCCCACAGAGCAGGCTAAAGCCTGAGGTTGAATTACAGATCTCTAGATCTTCAGTCTAACGCTCTCCTGACTGAGCTACTTCAGCACCGACAGGGGGCCTTTCTGGCCTGCAGCTTCTCTGTCTGGGATGTTTCTGTCAGTCCTGGCACACAAGAAGGACGTCATTGCGAGAGGCCCAGGAGGGCCAGATGAATTCTTGCCGGCCTCACTCAGCCCTGTGATGTGTTACCCTGGACTCAGCTCTCCATTGGTCTGTCTGCTTTGGGGCAGGGACCATAACACGTCCTGCTGCATTCGTTATTTCAAAGGGTGGTTTAGGATTTTCATTCTCAGACACGGTGCACAAAGAAGGACTCCCCCCTCGGCGTAAACTGAATGAGCCGCCCACAGATTCTGGCAGCCACAAGGAGCCATTTGGTGTGAGAGTCAGACCTGCCCCTGTCCCAGAGGGAGGGGTCATCTGGGAGGGGACTGGAACACGGACCTATCAGCTCTTAACACCCAAACTTTCAGTAACTCTGTTATCAGTGCCTGGGAGCGTAATTTAAACCATAAAAACAGCCACACTGGGCTAGACCAAAGGCCCATCTAGCTCTGTATCTTGTTTTCTGACAGTAGCCAATGCCAGGTGCCCCAAAAGCCATTTAACAAGGCGCCACTGAGAGTTGAACCCAGGATCTCTTGATTACAAGGCCGGTGCTTTTACCAGCTATGCCATGGTGCCCATCAGTGACTAAACCCTAGTGTCTATCCACACCTGACTCCCTGCCAGCCCCCACCTGGGCCTTTGCTTGTGTTTGGATTCTGCAAAGGAGAGGCGCAGGGGAAGTTTTCCTTGCAAGCTGTGTGTGTGTGAATCCTTGGGCAGGTCTGCACTACAAAGTTATTTCAGCATCATTATATTGCTCAGGCGTGTGAAAAACACACGATGCTCCCTCGGTCGCCTCCTTTTGGCTGGTGCACACACGGCAATGCCACGTCTGGTGACAAATCTGCCCTCTGTTGGCGACAAAATAAAACCACCTCAACGAGAGGCCTGGAGCTTTTTGCAGCAAACGGAGAGTGACAAAGTGTCAGTGTAGACGCTGCTGGTCATTATATCACCAGAACTGGCCTCCGCCAGTATCCCACAATGCCCGCCAGGAACTCCCTGCCCTGCGTTCCTGCTCCAGAGGCTGGGCCCCTCCCCTCTCATCGCTCCGGGAAGTTCTGACAGCTGAGCCTGCTGCTCTGCTCCGGCAGCAAGGAGCAAATCACTGCCGGGGGATGCTGCTCCCCCGCACGGCGACCACGGAGCTGGGGGGCGGAAGCTCCTTACAGTGGGGGGGGCACCGGCATCCGAACTGTGCTGCCCCAATGACGCCCCTTTCCCCCAAGGACCTGCACTCACGCCTCCCCGTCTCCCTGAGACCCCAACCCTACACCGCCCCGTCTCCCTGAGGCTCCATCCCACACTTCCCCCAAGGCCACAAACACAGAATGCCTCTTCTCGTCAGGCCTCCGTCCTGTTCCCCCCTCCACTGTTCGTCCTTACGGCTGGTAACCCCCCTGTTCCGGCCCCTGACACAGAGCCAGGCAGGCAGCAGCGTGTGTGTGTGTGAGAGAGGGAGAGACACTGCTGTGCTGTGCTGAGCTGAACCAGTGAGGGAAGCGGGGGCTGATGTCAGGGGTGTTCCCCTCCCCCTGCCTCAGGACTGGGGTGTCCCCCTCCCCCTGCCTGAGGACTGGTTGGTTCCAGCAGCTGTCTGAGCTTAGACACAGTGTGCCAGCACACTCTCTCTTCCCCAACGCACAGACTGGCTCTCCACACACACACACACACACACACACACAGACACACACTCTCTGCCGTGCCACACACACACACACACACAGTCACGTACTCTCTGCCCTGCCACACACACTGCAGTGGAGAAGCAGCTGGCAATCTAGTAGGCTGCCCATGGAACAATGGGACAGAGAAACCTGCATCATGTGATGCTGCACCGGCCCATGAGCCATTGCAAACCCCTCCCAAAGCCCCCTGCGGCCAGTTGCACAGTGCGATAGCTACCCACAATGCACTGCTCTTTGGGGCGTTTACAGGGCTGCTGGCGTGGATGCGCTCTGGTGACACAAGCAGCATAGTGTGGACATGCAACAGCAGTTTAATTATAACAGTTTAACTAAAGTGGCATAACTCTATAGTGTAGACACAGCCTGAGAGTGAGACGAGAGAAGACCTAGCCTCTCACTGGCACCAAGGATGCTCAGGGACTGAAACTAAAGAACCACAAGTTCTGCCGTAGTTGACAGGGTTCGAACCTGAGCAGGGAAACTCCAATGAATTTCTAGTCCATCTCCTTAACCACTCGGCCACAACTACTTGACTGACACAGAGATCTCATGACACATCTACTTCTGTTCTCACTGAGTGATCATTTCCCATTGTTTGCTCACACCAGCTTCCACAACACACTCGCTGCTGTGCGGTTGTGTAAGTGTGTCCATGACTGAATAGCAAGAATTCCTGCTCATTCCCCTTCTGGCTGGAGCATGATGAGAGTGTGTTTGTGGTTAATGATGCTGCTGTAGATTATTGTCCATTTCCTGCCTTGATAATTCAGACAGTCCCTTTCCCGTCATCCCCAGGACATCAGTGATTGCAATAGCAGGGGGCAGGTTTTCTCTGGGGCACTGAGCTTTGCCAGGGGGTTGGTGGCTCCTTTCTTTCCCCACCCTGGAGTGAACTCAGCTTTTTATTCCATGCTTAACCTTGCCCCCACCACAAGCGCCGGCTCCGCACTCCCATTGGCCAGTTCCCAGCCAATGGGAGCTGGGATGGGCTTTGCCTGTGGGCGAGAGCTGCGTGGAGCCACTTGCGTGCCTCCGCCTAGGAACCGGGCTGCCACCGAAGACCCGAAGCGAGTGAAGGACCCGCCACCGAAGTGCCGCCGAGCAGCTGGGGCACCGGCAGGCGGGGACTTTTTTTAGCTCCGCTCTCACAGTAGCGCCGGAGCAAAAGGCGCCGGGAGCCAAAAAAAGGCGCCGCTTCTGCTCAGTGGGGGAGCGGCTGCTCCCCCCCCCCGCTCCCCTCTGGCTACGCTACTGCTGACCTTGATACGTTTCTGGATGGGGGTGGGGTGATGGGACAGCCTACAATGGCGTGTGGCCGAGCTGGGATTGACAGCCGCAAATATCTCCAGGGGCTGGACATGGGACAATAGGTGGGGAGGGCTCCGAGTTACTGCAGAGAATTATTTCCCTGGTCTCTGCCCGGTGCCTCTTGTCCGCATGCTCAGGGTCTAACTGGTCACCACATTGGGGGTTGGGAAGGAGTTTCCCCCAAGGTTAGATTGGCAGAGACCCTGAGGTGTTTTCACCTTCCTGTGCAGCATGGGGCATGGGCCACTTGCAGGTTTAAACTGGTGTAAATGGTGGATTCTCTGTAACTTGACATCTTTAACCCATGATATGAGGCCGTCAGTAACTCAAGCAGAGATTAGGGATCTATCACAGGAGTGGGTGGGATCTTTTGGCCTGCAAGGTGCAGGAGGTCAGACCAGATGATCACGCTGGTCCCTTGTGACCTTAAAAGCTCCGAGTCTAACAGGGAGAGGGAAGTAAAGGAAAAATTAAAAAAAAATAAGCCAAACATTGTAATACGAGGGTGACTCCAACAGCTCACTGGATAGTCCCGCCCCTTTCTTCCTCCACTGGGTGTTTAGTGACCTGCTGGGATTTGGGTCCTTAATTCTCTCATTCTATTCAGCTTCCTTGCCCGCCCCATTGTGTGCAGCGCCAGGGGGCTGGGCCTGTGTGAGGTGAGGCAGGGGAACCTCCCCTCTCTCGTACTGTCTGCTTGGCAAAAAACCATTTCCCTGGAAAACCGCCCCCCGCCGCCATCTTATGGGGAAATTGGATTCGCTTGAGATCGTTTCACTTAAAGTCGCAATTTTCAGGAACAGAAACACAACGTTAAGGGAGGAGTCACCGTACAAGGGTGACTCCAACAGCTCACTGGATAGCCCCGCCCCTTTCTTCCTCCACGGGCTGTGTAGTGACCTCCTGGGAGTTGGGACATTAATTCTCTCACTCCATTGATAAACTGATACAACATCCCTGAAATTAAACCAATTCCCAGCCAGGAAAACCTCACACCCCTGCATTGGCTGGGAATCGAACCCAGGTCAACTGTTTGGAGGACAACTCTGCTCACCACTACACCACCAATGCACCTGATGACAATACTTTTCCTAAGTGCCCCAGAAGGAAGGAGACAGTGTCTTTTAAAGTGCATTTTGGGTTGGTTCCTGCTACGCAGAGAACGGTTGTTTCTGCTGGTTCCAATCTTTGGGCTCTGCCCGGACAAGGAACGATTCAGGCTGTCACTCAAGGGAAGAAGGGAGATGATTTTTTTGACGGCTGCCTCGTCTGAAGGGTGTTTGTCGGTCACCTTCTAATCTAGTGGGTGCTGGGTAGACGCAGGCAGCCCCCGCACCTGGGTCGCTCCTGAGGAAATACAGTTTGTACACAAAATCCCAAAGCTTTTCACCGAAAGGAGGGAAAGGAAATGGCCACAAGATGGCGCCAGGACATAAGGCAGGTCACACAACCCCATTCTTAGGGGGAGCCATTGCTTTGTATCAAGGTCCAGAATTGTTGGTCAAGATCTAGTCAAGGTCCAGACTCCAGAGAAAATAATACTAAAAAGTAACAATCATGATAATAAGTAAATACAAAGATTTTGGGGCCCATTCAAAAGCTATTTTGCCCCCTGTCTGCCTATTGATTACCCCACATTGACTCTGAGAGGGGATTTATCTCCACTCTTTTGTGTTTGAAGAGATGGTTAGTTTTACCCTTGGTAAACTCCCAGGCTGAACAAGCCATGTTACAGATGGTGACACTAGGATTGGAGGATTATATCACATTATACAAAATTGTAAATAAAGATGTAATCTGACCTTGAGCTTTCTGTTGTCTCCTGGAAATGCCCCTGGGATCCCCGCACTCCCCAGCGGGAGCGAAGGGAGAAACCCCCAGCGCTGCACTGAGCTCCAGGCTGGTTCATCGGGCGTGGGGGGAATTGACTTCTCAGCTGCTGAGCAGGGAGCCAGGGCACTTCTCTGGGAATGAGGGTTCCCAGCCTGACCCAGCTGCTTCATTGCCCCCTGGGGCCCTGCGGGCTGAGACTGTCCCTGAGGCCAGGCAGCGGCTCAGTGAGCTTTCCTGGGGTCGCTGGCAGGGCAGGAATATCCCACGCTAAGGGCCTGAGTCCAGCCATGGGGAAAGGCAGCAGCTTTGCTCCCCCCTTCAGCTGCCCGGCTCTAAGCAATTTGTCCTGAACTGATACTCTCAGAAGTGTCCCAACAAAGGCAGCATCGTTACAGCTGCACAAAGCTCTTGGCTGCCTCATGCCTCCTCAGGGGAGCACGGCCATGCTGCCCATGCCCGAGTCACGTCCGCAGCCTGGCCCGCCCCGGCTGACGGTGCGCAGAGCCACGCGAGTCAATGGCAGGTGGAGTCGGGAGCCTCGGCTCTTTCCCCCAACAGTCCCACGGAGCTGCCGAGCATCCCGAGAGCCTCCCTCGTGTTCTCCCACAGCAGCCGCCTGCCGGCATGGGTGGGAAAAGGGGACGAGGACGCGCTGCTGCCTCAGGCCAGGACAGGAGCCCTCACCACGCACAGGCCTGCAGGTTTTGCAGTGGGGAGGAGGCCAGGCCAGTGGGGCTGTCTCAGGAGTCCCAGGGGGCTTTGCCAGTGGGGAGGGTCTAGGGCACATGTTGGGGGCAGGGTGGGGCAGTAGGGATACAGGATGTGAGGCTGGTTAACATGAAACCGCACAAAAAACCTCCCCCTTTGCTCCAGCTAAAGGCCCTGCTTTGGCCTGTCCCCGTTTCATGAAAATCTCCATCTCTCCCCCGGCTCTCAGACACCCCCTCTCCCCCAGGGGTATTTTCATGGGTTCTTCTTTTTTTCATGGGCTCGTACAAATAGTTTTGCCATGGAAATGATCCAGGACATTTAAAAGGAGAAAACCAATCCCACAACACGTGTGTATCTCCTCCCCCAGACAGAGTGTGGGTCTGAATCTTTCTACTGACCAGTCTGGGCAGGCAGAGTCACCCCCACATTCACTGCACATCGGGCCCAGGACTTGCGCCCAGCAGTTCTTGGGGCTGTGGGGAGAACCGAGCGTCACGGGCAGCAGCGAGGGAGGGCGGCTGGGACTGAGCTGTCTGGGGAATAGTTTAATCCGTAGCTGTTTTTCGGAGCATTAAATCAATGCGGTTTCTACTGCTCCGTCTCTCCCCAGGAAACAACGGTTCTGGGCGAGGTGCCCAAACCTGCTAACAACAAGAAGTGAAATGAAAGGGCCACACGATGGCGGCAGAACCTAAGACACGAGAAGCCAGGTTCTTGGGCAATGTGCTTTGAAGCTGACAAAGGAGATGTTTCCTCTTTGACTCCTCGCCCCCCGGCTCTAATCCACCAGACCCCCCTTTCCTCCCACAGCCAGGAGTACAACCCAGGAGAGAGAGAGAGAGAGAGATTAGCTAGTGGTTCTAGATCAAATTATTAAACATGTTTTGTCCCCTAAAACAATCCTGTGTAGTTTTCTCTGTATAACATCTGCCGGTGCCCCTCACTCCCGACCCGCAGCCCCTTCTATCCCAGCCCTGAGCTCCCCAGTCACTGCTCTGCCGGTGCCCCTCACTCCCGACCCGCAGCCCCTGCTGTCCCAGCCCTGAGCTCCCCAGTCACCGTTCTGCCGGTGCCCCTCACTCCCGACCCGCAGCCCCTTCTATCCCAGCCCTGAGCTCCCCAGTCACTGCTCTGTCGATGCCCCTGTCGGGCGATGCTCTGGAACTGCTCCCTACGAAGCCAGTCAGGACTCTGGAGGAGCCTCCTCTCTGAGCCGATTGTCTCCAGGGCAAGAAGCTTCCCAAGCTTCCACCTTCCTGGGTCTGACCCTGGAGCATTCAGCATCCCCTTCTTCACCCAGCGGGGCTCGTGGGGAAGCCAGAGGGCCCTGCCCCCCAACTCCACAGTCAGACGTGACTCTCAGCCAGCCAGTGAAACAGAAGGTTTATTACACAACAGGAACAGGGTCTAAACCAGAGCTCGTAGGTACAGAGAACAGGACCCCTCAGTCAGGTCCATCTTGGGGGGTGGGGAGGCCAGAGGTCCATCTGGACCTCTCTCCATGTGCCCAGCCAGCTCCAAACTCTCCAGCCCCTCCTCTGCCTTTGTCTCCTTCCCGGGCCAGGAGATCACCTGATCCCTTTGTTCCCCAACCCCTTCAGCCGGCACCTTTGCAGAGAATGGGCCCAGGCCAGCAGTTGCCAGGAGACAGGGTGTCGGCCATGCTGTGTCATCACACTGGCCCTCTAGGGCTTTGCAACAATCACACCCCTTATCCCACCACCTAGAGACTTAAGAAATGCAGAGGGGAAACTGAGGCACCCACACAGTATTCAGAGGAAACATTAGGAACAGTCCCACTTTGTTACAGCCTCCCTGAATGTTTGTTTGAATCACTTGGTGGTGGCAGCGTACCGTTCAAGGACAAAAGGGATTTGTGCCTTGGGGAAGTTTTTATCCTAAGCTGGTAAAAATAAGCTTCGGGGGTCTTTCATGCAGGTGCCCATGACTATACCCCATGGTTTGGAGGGAACCCCGACAACCTCCTTCCTGGGGCTGTAGCTGAAGCCACAGCGGCCAAGAAGAGTCTCCAGCCCTGAAAAAAGCCAGACATTCAGGACAAAGCAGAAAGTACAATCGTGAAGGGACTTGAACCCTCAATCTTCTGATTCGAAGTCAGACACCTGATCCATTAGGCCACACGACCACATGGGAAAAGTTCCTCCAAGCACTTCTTTAGGAAAGATGGACACTGTGTTTGTCGGGTCATCTACGGAGGGGGCAGAGACACTGTGGGCACAAGGAGTCGAGTTCCCAGCGAGATGTGAGACTTAGTTCTATGGAGCCAGGGGCAGGATTTGGTCGGGAGGCTTAAGCATGGGGGATTGGGGGGCAGAGGCCGGACCGGCTGTCTAGGTGCGGAGATTTAGTGGCACTGGGGCACAGGAGGGAGGAGGAGGAGGAATCCTGCTGATGGGCTGTGGCCATGGAGAAAAAGAGGAAGGGCTCTTGGGACTTTTTTTGCCTCTGTTTTACCTGCCTGCTCTTGTTACAGCAGGTAACTACACTCGCTGAACTAGACTAGTTCAGTCAGTAGAGCATCAAGCTCTTAGTCTGGGGTTCAAGCCACATGTCTGGGCTCTCAGCTTTTTAAGTTGCCTTGTGTGCCGGGAGCCAAATGACTCCTGGTGGTGTCCAGAGCCACACCTGGGTTCCCAGAAGCCCTGGCCATTTCCTGGACAGGCCCCTTGCTCCTGCTGAGTCCTTAGGAGTCAGGAGGGAGGCTCACACCCACAGGAGCAGGCCCAGACAGCGCAGTCTGGGGCTGGCAGGAAGCGCTGGGGGGCCAGGTGCTGAGAGACCCGAGGGGAGAGAGGGAGAGAAGCGATGAGGACAGAGTGCCAGTGTAAAGGGGGTTATGGTCCTGCTAGTGCAGCAAACTTTCCTGGCTTATCCATGACCCCGGTGGAATGGGCTAGAGAAAGGCCCTGAGTCCTCACTCCCACTCCCTGACCCAGAGGCAGCCTGACCTCGAGGACTCTCTGTCTACTCTCCTGTGTGCCAGAGTCCTCGTGACCCCGACAAGGCTGGGCCCAGGACCCCTGAGGGGCTCGACCCCCAGTCTTGTTGTGGTCACTTAGAATAGGGGCTGGGGGGTCGCCACTCTGGGGTTGTCTCTCCGCTCTGGATGCTTCCCTGACCCACGGATCGTTGCATGTGCTTCAAGCAAATCCAATGGATTAAAGAGCAATCGATTTAAACCATAAGGAAAATGGGAACGGTTCAAGGGAAACACGTCACCTCGTTCTGTGGCTCAGGGATATCGCAAACAGCGTCTCTGGGACAGACGGGACGTTCACAGTCTCCCCCTCACATGTCCCAGGCCCTGGCTGTGGTGCAGGGATGCCACCGGTCGGACACGTGCTCTGGCAGTGGCCCCATGCCCTCAGGTTCTAGATGGCAGGACCCTTCCTCCCAGCTTCGGCCCCCATGTCGGGGTTCTGATCCCACATTGAGGGCACGGAGGGAGCCGCACTCAGCCCTCGTCTGCCCCAGCTCTTCCCCAACCCTACCCTCAGCCTGGGCCCCTGGCTCCTGGCCCAGCCTCGTTCCCCTTACCCCTGTCCGCTCCCCTCTCCCTAGGAAGCCATGGCCCTGCTCCCAGCCCCGGTTCTCAATCGCAGCTTCTGAAGGGCTGCAGACACGAATAAGAGGGCACAGTGTGAAACGTTTGGGGACCACTGGATTAGGGTGACGTCCTCAATCACTTCTATGCAGTGCAATAAAAGGTATTTCTCACCCACCTCGCCCCTCCATCAGGACGGACTCGGTATGTTCTGCCGCCCTTCACTCGGACAGAAAGGAGAATAACATTTCATTCCACTCAATGCTACAGTGATTTGTAACCCAACACCAGCCAGAACTGGTCCCTTTGGCAAAGCGGCCCCAGCATGCTGCATACCCAGGCCGAGTAGGGGTGTCTGGGCAAACACGGTCTGGTCCTGAAGTCTTTCCCCAGCTCATCACTCGATGTGAGGGGGGAGCTCATCCAGACCCTGCTTACACTTAGTATTTAAAAACTCCTGAGTAGCCCTATCTCTGCTGCTCTTAGATTTCTCCTCCTGTCCTTTTTTTGACAACTCAGATGAGGTGGCCGAGTGGTTAAGGTGATGGGCTGCTAATCCATTGTGCTTTGCATGCATGGGTTCGAATCCCATCCTCATCGGATGCATTTAATCTTCTCCTTCCTTTAGAAGCTACCATCTCCCCTTATGGTACAATGAGAGACCAAAGGGTAGGAATAAAGGGTAAATTTTCACAATGGAGGGGGGTAACTAGTGGTGTTCCCCAAGGGTCAGTGCTAGGACCAATCCTATTCAACTTATTCATAAATGATTTGGAAGAAGGGGTAAACAGTGAGGTGGCAAAGTTTGCAGATGATACTAAGCTGCTCAAGATAGTTAAGACCAAAGCAGACTGTGAAGAACTACAAAAAGATCTCACAAAACTAAATGATTGGGCAATAAAATGGCAAATGACATTTAATGTGGATAAATGTAAAGTAATGCACATTGGAAAAAAATAACCCCAACTATACATAGAATATGATGGGGGCTAATTTAGCTACAACTAATCAGGAAAAAGATCTTGGAGTCATCGTGGATAGTTCTCTAAAGATGTCCATACAGTGTGCAGCGGCAGTCAAAAAAGCAAACGGGATGTTAGGAATCATTAAAATGGGATAGAGAATAAGATGGAGAATATCTTACTGCCCCTATACAAATCCATAGTGCGCCCACATCTTGAATACGGCGTACAATTGTGGTCTCATCTCAAAAAGGATATACTGGCATTAGAAAAGGTTCAGAGAAGGGCAACTAAAATGATTAGGGGTCTGGAATGGGTCCCATATGAGGAGAGATTAAAGAGGCTAGGACTTTTTAGCTTGGAAAAGAGGAGACTAAGGGGGGATATGATAGAGGTATATAAAATTATGAGTGGTGTGGAGGAAGTAAATAAGGAAAAGTTATTTACTTGTTCCCATACTATAAGAACTAGGGGCTGTGTGCATTACCCCACGTGGCCACCCGGTGTCACTGTCGCTTGTTCATTGGGGGCGGGGCGAGAGCAGAAAGTTGTGGAGGTTGCAGAACAGGGTTTAGTTAATTTCACGTCACATCCCCCCAGGCCCTTTCCCTGCAGACACACACCCGACATTCTGCCATGCTGGGGAAACGCTTCGTCTCTTTACTGCAGTGGGGACCTGGCCCCTCCTGCCGGGGCTCAGCCCAGAGACATTTTCCAGCCTCCCCAGTAATAAAGTCTGTGAAGGAAACGCTAGAAAGGAGCAGAAGCAAAGGGGCTGGGCAGGCTCCATAGGGGACACCGGCTCCTCCTGTTCCCTCCTGGGCCCCGGCCAAGCCCTGTTGCTGGCAGAGAACAGCCGCCCCATCGCCACCCCTGAGGCAGCCACGTCTCGGGGCTCCCCAAACAGCCCCCACTACCCCCGACCCCCTTTGGGGAGTAACTCGGGGCAGTAATTTCCCACCCGAACGAGGACAAAGGGCTGCAGATAAACTGGGGGGGGGGGGAAACATCCCAAATCTGGGGAGAATTTAAATGGCCGTTGGAGACTGATGGAGGAAATGGGGCAAAAGAAGAGACGGGAGAGTCCGTCATTGTGGGATTTTTGTAGCCACATGTGGTGAGGGGAGAGCAAAGGGGAAGAAGCGGAGAGAGAATTGTGATCAGTGTGTGAGAGGGACGTGGCACAAGGGTGCAAATAGCAACACACACACAGACACTGACACACACACACAATGACACACACACTGACAGATACACAATGACACACACACACCGACTCACACACACGGACACACACACACACAGCGACTCACACACACACAGTAACACACACACACTGACAGATACACAATGACACACACACCGACTCACACACACACACTGACACACACACAGTAACACACACACACACACACAGACACACACACACAGTCAGACACACACACACACAGACACACACACACAGTAACACACACACACACACACACGGACACACACACACACGGACACACACACACAGTCAGACACACACACACACACACACACGGACACACACACACTGACACACACAGACTGTGCAGAGCCCCGCCCCCAGGAGCTGCCCCGCCCCCGGGCAATGCCAGAGCCCCCCCCCAGGAGCTGCCCGCCCCTGGGCTGTGACAGAGCCCCGCCCCCAGGAGCTGCCCCGCCCCCGAGCAGTGCCAGAGCCCCGCCCCCGGCTCCCAATGGAGCCAGAGCCCCGCCCCCAGGCGCTGCCCCGCCCCCGCGCTGTGCCAGAGCCCCGCCCCCAGGTGCTGCCCCGCCCCGGGGCTGTGCCAGAGCCCCGCCCCCAGGAGCTGCCCCGCCCCCGGCTCCCAATGGGGCCCGAGCCCCGCCCCCAGGCGCTGCCCCGCCCCGGGGCTGTGCCAGAGCCCCGCCCCCCGGCGCTGCCACGCCCTCGAGCTCTGCCAGACCCCCGCCCCCAGGCGCTGCCCCGCCCCCAGGCTGTGCCAGAGCCCCGCCCCCAGGAGCTGCCCCACCCCCGGGCTGTGCTAGAGCCACGCCTCCAGGAGCTGCCCCGCCCCCGCCTCCCAAAGGAGCCAGAGCCCCGCCCCCAGGAGCTGCCCCGCCCCCGCCTCCCAAAGGAGCCAGAGCCCCGCCCCCAGGAGCTGACCCGCCCCCGGCTCCCAATGGAGCCAGAGCCCCGCCCCCAGGCTGTGCAGAGCCCCGCCCCCAGGAGCTGCCCCGCCCCCGGCTCTGGGCTTTGTTCTCCCGGCTCCCTGGCACTAGCACTGAGCATGCGCAGTAACAGCTGTTAACACGCTCCCTGAGCTGCGCTGAAGAGGGCGGAAGCGGATCCCGGGGCAGGCTGGGAGATGTAGTTCCTGGCTCTCCTGGAGCGGAAGTGACGTTACGAACATGCCGTTGAAGAGCTTTGTGTCTCGCGGCTCTGTGCATGCGCAGATCGCGGCGGGGGGAGAAGAGCCGGTGACCCCCGAGGGGTGGGGAAGCTGAGACCCCCGCCCCGCCCCCTTCCTCCCAATGGAACCGGACGTTTCCGCAGTTTTCCAGAGGGGAGAAAAGCAGAATAGGGGATGTCACATTCCCAGCCCCCAGCCAGGGCCCCCGACCCCCCCAGAGCCCAGCCCCCAGCCAGGGGCCCCAGACCGCCCCCAGAGCCCAGCCCCCAGCCAGGGGCCCCAGACCCCCAGCCAGGGGCCCGAGACCCCCCTCAGAGCCCATACCCACAGGCAGGGGCCCCAGACCCCCCCAGAGCCCAGACCCCGAGCCAGGGGCCCCAGACCCTCCACAGAGCCCAGACCCCCAGCCAGGGGCCCCAGACGCCCCCCAGAGCCCAGACCCCCAGCCCCAGACCCCCGCCAGACCCCCAGCCAGGGGCCCCAGACCCACCCAGAGCCCAGCCAGGGGCCCAGAGCCCCCCAGAGCCCAGCCCCCAGCCAGGGGCCCCAGACCCCCCCAGAGCCCAGACCCCCAGACCCCCGCCAGACCCCCAGCCAGGGGCCCAGACCCACCCAGAGCCCAGCCAGGGCTTGTGTACCCAGTGGGCCCATGTGAGCTTTCCCTCTTCTCTTGCTCTTTAAGCTGAGCCTCTGTCAATAGGCGCTTCCGTATAGCGTCACTGTGCAGGCCACACACGAACCTGTCACGCAGGGCGTCATTTAACATCTCCTTACATTCACAGTGTTCCGCAAGCCTTGTTAAAGTTGCTACAAATTGTACAACTGGTTCATCTTCTTGTTGGTCTCTTTTGTGGAACCCACTATATCTTTCAGCAGTTACCAGTGGTTTGGGGGGAAATGGGACCCCAGGATTCCCACAATGTCACTGTAAGATTTGGTCTCAGGCTTAACAGGGTGTAGTGAGCTGCGTCGCAGGGAGTAGGTTTTAGCCCCCACAACACTTAAGAATATTGGCACCTTCTTCTCTTCTGTAATGTCGTTGGCAATCACAAAACGCTCCAAACGCTCAGTACACACGTGCCATTCCGCTATATTCTCCTCAAAGGGTTCCAGTGGCCCTGTAAGTGTAGCCGTCGTTTTAGTTTCAGGTTTCACAGTCAGTGCCGAACAAGCCAGTTCTCACCCCCTTCCAACGGCTAAATGATTTTGGTCGGTTTTTTTTCTTTTCTCTTTTTACCTTGACTTCTACTTCCCTCTGTTGCTGGGGCAGCACAGGGATCCCATCCTCGTCGCCACTTGGTTGTATCCTTGGGCAGCAGGTTTAGGAAGAAATCATTTAAGACACAGAGAGCTGAGAGCCATGGAAGCAGCCATTTATTTTCACACACTGAACTAACCAAACCAACCAAAACTGGCTGGGCTGTCCCCTAATAATGTAACTCAGTTGCATAGCAACAACAAGATGCTATTACCACGACAACCAAATACACAACAGGCAGCCTTGGAGAGGCTGAGCAGAACCCAGCCAATCAGGAAAGTGTATTGGGCGAGCCAATCAGGAGAAGGCTTGCTTGGAGCAGCCCACATATAATGTGCTGCTCAGCAAAGCAAGAGTCAGTCACTCCTTGGAGTTTGGGGAGGGAGGACTGGCTGGCTGGCTTGAAGGAGGGAGAAGAGAGGGAACCATGATAAGAGCAAAAGACAGGCTCCCACGTCATTGGCGAGAGCAAGACGAAGCCTTGGAACACCCAGTAGTGTTGGGTGGCAAAAGAGCTGCCCCAAGGTCCCACCGAAATTTGAACTCGGATTGCAGGATACAAAGCCCTGAGTGCTGCCCTTACACCATGAGATTGGTGGTGATAATTTTGGGGTCTTCTGACTTCTAGTGTCGAAGAGCCTGGGCGGACAATTTTTTGCCTCCCTTGCTCAAGACCTCTCTGGCCAGCCCTGCATTAGCTCAACAAGTCATCACGCAGCAGTTTGCTGTAGACCCAGAAGCCTTTCTTCCTCCAGACTGTGAGGCCAGTGGGCGTGTGAGGAAGTTGCCCCGTCAGTCCCAGGCAGAGAATGGCCTTTCCTAGGAAAGCCCAAGTCCTGAAAAGAAAAAAAGATAATGTCAAGTACAGTACTGAAGAGCTGCTTGGTTCTTGAAGCTCTTGGGAGGCTTTTTACACCTGACCAAGGACTTGAACCCTGGACCCTCAGATTAAGAATCTGGGGCTCTATCAACTGAGCTAGCCAGGCTCACATGAGAGAAGGGCCAGGCTGGTGCAGAATAGAAACTAGTCAAGAAAAAGAGGGCAGGAAACAATACAGAAAACTTGCTACTCTGGCTCCCTTAGCAGCCCTAGCCCCAGCCTGCTCCTCCATCTGGTGCCCAGAGAGCACCCAGAGACGAGGGAGAATTGTGTGTTTTTCACACCTGAGCAATATAATGATGCTGCAATAACTTTGTTGTGCAGACCTGGCCAAGGATTCACACACACACAACTTGCAAGGAAAACGTCACCTGCTCCTCTGCTTTGCAGAATCCAAACACAAGCAAAGGCCCAGGTGGGGTCTGGTAGGGAGTCAGGTGTGGTTAGCTGGAATGGGCAGGCACCATGGCTCAGCTGGTTAAAGCACCTGTTTTGTAAACAGGAGATTCTGGGTTCAACTCCCAGTGGTGCCTTGTTGAGTGGCTTTTGGGGCATCTGGTATTGGCTAATCTCAGAAAACAAAATACAGAGCTAGACGGACCTTTGGTCTAGCCCAGTGTGGCTGTTTTTATGTTTTAAATTACACACCCAGGCACTGATAACAGAGTTACGGAAAGTTTGGGAGTTAAGAGCTGATAGGTCAGTGGTCCAGTCTCCTCACAGACGACCCCTCCCTCTGGGACAGGGGCAGGTCTGACTCTCACACCAAATGGCTCCTTGTGGCTGCCAGAATCTGTGGGTGGCTCATTTAGTTTACGCCGAGGGCGGAGTCCTGCTTTGTGCACCGTGTCTGAGACTGAAAATCCTAAACCGCCCTTTGAAATAACGAATGCAGCAGGACGTGTTATGGTCCCTGCCCCAAAGCAGACGGACCAATGGGGAACTGCCAGTGAGTTCAGGGTAATACTCCACGGCCGATTTCCCTTTGTCACTTGCTAAACTCCCTCCCAACCTCGTGGGGTCCCAGAGCCCGGTACTGAGCCTGGGCCAAGATGTCTACACTGCAAATTTACCACCCCACAGCCCAAGCCCTGGGAGCCTGAGCTGGCACGGGGCAGCCCTGGGTGTTCATTGCAGTGTGGACATAGCCTAGCGTTACGTCTACACTGCCGTTAACACACCCAAGTCACTGTTCTCAAACCCTGGGTCAGCTGATCCAGGCTTGTGGGGCTTGTGCTGCAGGGCTATAAAATTACAGTGTAGACGCTTGGGCTTGAGCCCAGCCTCTGAGATCCCACGAGGGGTGAGGGTCTCCGAGGCCGGGCTCCAGCCTGAGCCAAATGTCCACACTGCAGCTTTTAGCCCCACAACCAGAGACCGAGACGTCCAAGTCAGTCGATCCAGGCCAGCCGGGCCGCAGGGCTTTTCTCACAGTATAGATGCACCGAGGGACGTGTTTGCTAGGTTTTTATGCATTTTCACAGGAAAATGTTGAGTGTTTCCATTCATTTCAGGCTAGGGTGACCATATGTCCCGATTTTATAGGAACAGTTCCGATTTTGGGGTCTTTTTCTTATATAGGCTCCTATTACTCCCCACCCCCGTTCTGACTTTTCACATTTGCTGTCTGGTCACCCTATTTCAGGCATCCCCATTCGGTGGAACTCCTGAACATAATGGAAATGGATATGCAACATTTTTGTTAAAGGATGGGGTTTTTAAGAGGGCACTTGGAATTGAACCAAGAACCACTCGATCTGCAGTCAAACACTCCACCACTGAGCTATACCCCCATGATGCACATGCCTGATTAAACATTATATAGATGTGTAAACAGAACAGCTTGCACACCCACCGACATAGCTTCTCCCACAGACATAGCTCCCACCTCTCGGGGAGATGGATTTACTACACGGACAGGACAGCTCTCTCCCATCCGCTTAGAGCATCTCCTCTGCCCCAGTTCAGATCCTACACCCACCACCCCAACTCCTTCCCAGAGCCTCACCCCCTACAGCCCAATCCCCACCACCCATCCAACCCCCTGCCCCAATCAAGGTACCTCACTTGATGTTCCTTCAACTTCCCATTACTGATAATGGAGGAGGAGGATGAGGAAGAAAAAAGAACAATGCGGGGAGTTGGGAGAGATTTCTTGGATGGGTCCCAAGGGGAGACCCGAAAATGAAGCCACGCACAGGGCCCCATAAACTGTAAATCCTCCACTGTACCGGGAGCTTAGAAAGTCACCCCTCGGTCAGCGATGGGACTGGGGGTTTGAAAAGAGATTCCTTTTTCCTCCCCTTCCTGAGACAGAAAGTCAGGGCCGGCCACTCCAGTGCAGAATAGCACATTATCCACTGGCTGAGGAGCTGGAAACCAGGCACAGACGACTGGTCTCTGCTGAAAGCCGGGGGGGGGGGGAGCAGGGGGGGCACAATTTCAAGGTTCAGCCCCACCCCCTTACCATCAACAGCCCCTCCCAGGAGTGAACAATGCCGGGAGAGGAAGCAGCAAAGGCAGCCCCGCTCCCCTCCCCCCTCCAGCCGCTGCTGTGCAGGGAGGGAGCCTGGCAGCACCCCATGCTGTAGCCGGGATGCTAACCCAGGTGGGGCACATGGCCCCACATCCCGCCCTCTGCACGTGTTGCCTCTGAAATGAGGGAAACTCGTGAGTTCAGGGCCCAGCTGCACACCCAGGAGAAAGCCCAGCACGACAGGCCCAGACACAGGATTCTACCTCCCAGCAGCCAACCCACCTCCCCAGGCTTTGGCAGAACAAACGGTGGCGCTCGACTAACCCCACTGAGCCGCACTGAGGCGCTTAGCTTCTGTCCTGCCTTCCTCAGCGCGACCTTCCTCTTTTGCCCCATTCCCGCCTCACTTCCTCCTTTGGCAAGTCACACTAGGGAGGCCAGCAGGGAGACCGGCCTCCCTAGGCCAACCTCCAAGGGCAGAGGAGGCCAAGCCACAAGGCTCCAAGAGGTAACTGGCCGAGATCCTCCAGCTTTCCCTGGCTGATGCTAAGGTGCTTTCTCAGTTCACTTCACCACCCTCTGTCCTGTGGGGTTGGGGTTATCCCAAGGACAGGCCAGTGGCAGAAGGAGGAATGTCTTGCTGGACAGCTAGGGGAGTGGGGAAAAAGTTAACTGTCATGTTTCTGAGCCAGGGACCTTTTGGGTGTTAGGTAAACATGATAACCACTACACTACAGAAACTTCCTTCAAATGCCCACCACTTGCCTGGTGCTCACGCTGGCACACACCGATGGGCGAACCTGGAGAAAGTGGCAGCAGCTCTTCGAGAGATCAACTGGTAGAGCAAAGGCCTGGAGCCTGAGCTCAGGAAGTCAACCTTCTCTTGCCCTTCTGACTGCAGCTTGAAGGAGAGCTTCTTTTCCTTCCCCTTGCTGAGAAAGAGCAAGAGAAGAAGGAAAGCCCAGGTGGGCACAAGCCCCCACTGTCTTCTCCTGCTGGGGAGCCTGAAATGAGGGACTCGTGGTGGGTAGAGGTACCACTGCGCTGCGAGAAAACAGCCCACCCCTGCACACAAAGAGCATGCCAAAGCCCGGGATTGAACCAGGGACCTTTAGATCTTCAGTCTAACGCTCTCCCCACTGAGCTACTTTGGCCCCTACAGGACACTTTTCTGGCCTGCTGCTTCTCTGTCTGGGATGTTTTTGTCAGTCATGGCACAGAAGAAGGACGTTATTGTGAGTGGCCCATGGAGGGAAGATGAATTTTTCTCCTGCCTTGCTCAGCTTGACTTGCTCCCTCACCCCATTCCTGCCTTAGTTCCTGGGTTACCTGGTGGCTGCAGGCGACTGGGGCCCAGCGGCACGGGGAGGAATTTGGGCAGCTAGACCCCGGCAGCAAGAGTCCTGCCGCCACTTGCCGCCCCACCCTGTTCTCCCGGCTTCACCTCCTGGCAGTTTCTTACATCAGAGACACTGTCCCCAAGCAGGACTAATGCTGAGACCTGGTGATCAGTGATCTCAGATCTGTTGGTCTGCAGCAAGACTCGAAATTGAGTCTCCATCAGCTCGGTTGTTACATAGCGAAGACCAAAAGGGTCAAATGGTGCCTGGGCCCCTTAAGAAGAGCCCAGCCCATCAAGTACCAGTACTTGGCACTCCTCTCTCTCAACTCCACTTAGCATTGTTTGGAGTCAGTCCTTGCCTCTGTCAGCCTGGGGAACTGGGAGAAAAGCCTTGGGCACGGGCTTCAGTGGCGCAGTGGGTTAGCGCACAGTACTTATATGGCAGTGCTGAGCGGAGACATGCTGAGGTTGTGAGTTTGAGCCTCACCTAGAGCACTGGTTTTCATTAACCCAATGGCTTTACCCACTTCTTTGGCCCTTTGGAACCTAGAATTCCCTCCCAGGGGACACTGAGGGGGGAGGAATCAAAAATGTCCCCTTCACTTATCACCTCCTCTGCAGAGTGCACCACAAATCTACAATCCTTCCTCCCTCACCGGCCCCTATGCCAGGATCTCTCAAGCAGAGCCCAGAGCGCTGCCCATTCTTTGAGCCCCCTGACACCCTCTCAATCTTTGCTCCACAAACCCTCCTTTCTACATGTGAAAATCCCCATTGGGGAGGGAGAGGAGCAGGGAGCCAGCAGTCTCTGTGGCAGAATTATCTACGGCAGCGCGCTGAGTGGTTGGGGGGCTGAGCTACACCCCTTCAGAGCTTTTCAGGGTGAGATTTTGATGAATTGTATCAAAAAGAAAATCTCTCCTGTTCGGGCCTGTTTGTCGCCTTTTGCCCTTGTACCCCCTCAGCCTCTGTTCTTCCAGATAGGGGAGGTGCAGAGACAAGCCCCAGGCTTTCTGTCACCAAGTCTGTACCCACCTCTGAAATATTGCAAGAGCAGCTACCCAGTTGGGCCTGGGTATGTCAGAGATCCAGGCTATAGGGGGCAGGTGATCCAGGGCCTATAAGTCCCCTGCCTGAGGGGAGGTCTATGCATGTGGTGGCCCATAAGCAACACAGGTTTTAACCCTGTCCGCTTCGTCCTCTATGTCCCTTATTTACACAATATGGCAGTGCCCCTATGGCTGGGGATGTGAGTTTGTGGGCACAGCATTGTGCAGTGGGCTTCCAACACAACCTGTAATTCAGCAAGGGGTTTGCAGATGGACCGTGGGTGGAGGTAATTTTCTCTCCGCACAGCAGATGGGGGATACACTGGGACCAGCTCCTGGCTCTTTTTTGTGAGCTGGTTCCCTGTGAGGACACACCAGAGATCACTGCAATCTACGTAGGGGGCAACCACCTGCAAATATTCTCCAGGCCCCAGCTGATTTGGAAAGTTAAACACGATATTGCACAACATAGAACTATGGGGCCAGGTCCCATGGAAAACAAAGGGGAGCAGGGAAGAGAGAGCACAGAAGAGAAGAGAAGGAGAGATGGGATAGAAAAAAGCCTCTAGAGTGGGAGCAGATGGAGAGAACCAGGGAGTGCAGGGGACATGGTCAACCAATCGGGCTGTCTCCTAGGCCAGGCTGCAGCCCAGCTTCAGGACTCGGAGGAAATGGAGCTCGCACCCCTACCTACAGGACTCCAGGCATGGCCAGACGTCTGGATCAAACGTCCCCTCTGGCGCTCAAGTCCCGTCTTGCACTCGGCCAGCTTAGCCACGGTGCCGCTGTCTGGGACTTTTCTCCTAACTGCTCCATTTTTCATCAATGACAATGAAAAGGAAGGTGACAGGAGAGTAACTCTCCATTTCCCGCCAGACCTGCAGAGATTGTCTGTCAGGGTCTCTGTGCGCAGACATCCCCAGCGAATCCCAAGGACGTGTGGCACAGGCTCTCGTGTTGCACAAATTGCAGTCGAAGCCACCGCCTTGCCAATGCCGGTCACAGCAGCCTTTTCATCAGCTCCAGGCTCGTGATTTGATTCTTTCTAATGCTCCTCTTCCAAGAAGCCTTTTCCTTAGCAAGCAGTTACTTGGATTGCCAAGGGAGGAATCTTCTGTTTCCTAGAAAGACATAGGAAAACGTGATAAGAGGAGACAAAAGCCATATAACAAGGAACCACTGGGAGTTGAACCCAGGATCTCCTGTTTACTAGACAGCTATCCAGCTAAGCCATGGTGCCTGCTTTAAGCAACAATTTGAACTGTTCCACTTGATGGTCCAAGACAAGACCTGCAAATTCCAAAGTACAGATGTTCCCCAGTGCCCTCAAAACTTGCAGACCTGGAGGTGTCTGGCTTTCCGTGCACAGTGGGCATGTGAGGAAGTTGCCCTGTCAGTCACAGGCAGAAAATGGCCCTTCCTAGGAAAGTCCAAATCCTGAAAGGAAAAAACTAGTGTCAGGGAAGATACTGAATAATACTGCCTTTTGGAGAATATGATGCTTTTTATACCAAAGCAGGGACTTGAACTATGGACCCTCAGTTTAAAAGTCTGATGTGCGACCAACTGTCCTAGCCAGGCTCACATGGAAAACAGGCAAGTTTAGTGCAGAAAAGAAACTAGTCAAGAAAAAGACGGCAGGAAACAATACAGAAAACCTGCTACTCTGGCTCCGTTAACAGCCCTAGCCCCAGCCTGCTCCTCCATGTGGTGCCCAGAGAGCTTCTTCTTTTTCTAGTTAAATCTCAGGTCCAGGAGAAAACACCGTTCTACAAAGAAAAACAAAATCACAGACAGAAATGCCATTGGAAATACAAAAAAAGAAAAGAAAAGGAAAATGCCATCCCCATCACATTATGGCGGGGTGGCGATTTGGGGAAGGGGTGGAATGGGGATGGGGGCGGAGCGCCTGGCCCCACAGCGCTTCCTGCCAGCCCTGTCTAGGCCTGATCCTGTGGGTGTGAGCCTCTCTCCTGGCTCATGAGGACTCAGCAGGAGCAAGGGGCCTGTCCAGGAAATGGCCAGGGCTTCTGGGAACCCGGGGGTGGCTCTGGACACCACCAGGGATCATTTGACTCCTAGCACACAAGGGAACATAAAAAGCTGAGAGCCCAGACATGGGGCTTGAACCCCAGACTAAGAGCTTGATGCTCTACTGACGGAGATAGCCTAGTTTAGGGAGTGTAGCGACCGCCCTTCCACCACAAGAGCAGGCAGCTAAAACAGAGGCAAAAAAAAGGCCCAGGAGCCCTTCCTCTTTTTCTCCACGGCCACAGCCCATCAGCAGGATTCCTCCTCCGCCTCCCAGTAGCCACCCCTGGGAAGCCAAGAGGCAGGTACAGGCCCAGCTAACCACACTTCCATAGGCCAACCTCCAAGGGCAGAGGAGGCCAAGCCACAAGGCTCCAAGAGGTGACTGGCCGAGATCCTGCAGCTTTCCCTGGCTGATGCTAAGGCGCTTTCTCATCTCATCTCACCACCCTCTGTCCTGCAGGGGTTGGGGTTATCCCAAGGACAGGCCAGTGGCAAAAGGGAGAGTGTCTTGCTGGACAGCTACGGGAGTGGGGAAGAGAAAATCCATCATATTTCTGCCTGGTTTCAAACCAGGGCCTTTTGCGTGTTAGGCAAATGTGCTAAACACACTACAGAAACTCTGCAACAGGGCTCTGCCCCTCCCTTCAAACACCAACCACTTGGCTGGCGCTCGCCCTGGCGCACACCGATGGGCGAACCTGGAGAAAGTGGCAGCAGCCCTTCGAGAGATCAGCTGGTAGAGCAAAGGTCTGGAGCTGGAGCTCAGGAAGTCAACCTTCTCTTGCCCTTGTGACTGGCAGTCCTACTTCTATCCCTCTGCCCAGCTAGGGGTGTTTGTGTCACATTGCATATAAAAATACAATAAATGCATTTTGTTAGTACTTAAACCTGGGATCAAGATGAAACGTGATTGTAAGTCAATGAGAAAGTCTCTGCTGAGTTCTACAGAGGGAAGGTTTTCTTATCAGGTTCTTGCACATGATAAAAGTTCTGAAGGTTCTTAGAGCTTCCAGACACATGGACCAGAATTGTCAGAAGGTCTCACACCCACCCCTAGAGCCAGATTTTCAGAAGAACTCAGCTCCTATATAGGCACCAAAAATGTTGTCCAGGTTTTCATAAAGGCTGAACACACTGAGGGCTGAGCTATTTTGAAAAACAAAAGGTGGTAGAAGTTGTGGGTGCTGGTTGCTTGTCCGTCCGGCCCACCCTGCAGGAGTCTGAGGTTCAACATTACTTTCTCAGGATGGTAGCAACCATCTTTTATTCACTTAAAAAGTGATCAGGGACACTACATATAACAATCAGCTGTGCTTTCGAAGGTCTCTCGAAGTTGAAAGAGATGTGCCATCTCTGCCTCCCTGAAGAGTTCATAACAGGTTAAAGAAAACTAAGATTGGTAAATCGCTTGACTAACAGTGTTAGTCTGGCCGAATGATCTAACGCATCAGACTCAAGGCTCTGAATTTTCATCATATGTTGTTCTGGGCTCCATATGGAGGTGTGCAGTCACATCCCACTCCTGACACAATCATTGTCTTCTACCTGAAGAAATAGCCTCATTTCAACCTCGCCTGTAACATGACACCACCAACTGCTTAGCATTTGTATGAGAGAAGTTGGAAGGAATTCAAACATCTTCAGAAGTGGTGCCTTCAGGGCACCTACAGGGCCGTCCTTAGCCATAGGCAGAACAGGCAGCCGCCTAGGGCACCATGGGGTCTGGGGGCACCAGACACTCTGCTGGGAGGGACGGTCCGAGAGAGAGCCGAATGCCTGAAGCACAGTCTGAGGGAGGGGATTGGCTGCTGGGGTCTCTGGGAAGGGGAGGGGGCTAAGGGTGGGGGAAGGCACTCACCTGTACTGGCAGTATCCTTTGTTGCTCCCCATAATGCCCATTCTTCACCCCCCACCACTGAGCATCCCCCCTTCCCTTCCCCCCCCGCACAGAGCACTCCCCTCCGGCAGGGCTGGGTTGGGTGAGGTGCTAGGGGAAGGGGGGGCTGTCTGCATGCTGAGGAATGAAAGTGAAAGTATCTCACTTCCTCGGCAGCCAGCCAGGATTGGAATGATCACACCCAGCTGGCTGGGCTGGGGACAGGGTGACCACAGAGCATGTGTGAAAAACCAGGACAGGCGGTTGGTAGGGTGACCAGATGTCCCACTTGTATAGGGACAGTCCCAATTTTGGGGTTGTTTTCTTATATGGGCTCCTATTACCCCCCACCCTCCATCCCGATTTTCCACCCTTGCTGTCTGGTCACCCTCGGTGGGGGGTAATTGGTGCCTATACAAGACAAAGCCCCAGATGTCGGGACTGGCCCTATAAAATCAGGACATCTGGTCACCCTCGCTGGGGAGCGTCTCTCCCCCGGGCTGGCAGCGATCCACCTCATCCGGGGGGAGCTGCGCAGGGCAGGATGAGCTGCTGTGGCTCCGTGGGTGCCCGTCCCTGAGATCAGCTGCTGGGCTAACTTCCCCATGGTCCGTGGGGCTGGCAGTGGTGCCCAGTGGCCTGTGATCAGACCTGAGGGTTTGCTGCTGCTGTTGCCGCTCTGCTCCCCAAGAGATGGATCTGGGGGTCCTGCAGCTTTCACCGATCTCCTCCTCTACAGCAGCTGTTGGACCCGCAAGCTGGGGGGTGAGCCCAGCACGGAAGCAGGACTGTGTTGCCATTTACATGGTCATTTAACAACTTTGTTTGCCAAAAATGCTTGCCAACAATCCGGAATCCAATTTCAATATTAAAAAAAATCAATAGCTTAGCCACAAACAGAAAATTCAGTTGTTGACAATTATCTGTGACAAGTTCGGTTTGGGGCAGGGACTGGGCCAGTTTTCATCAGAGAAACAAAAAATGTTGACTGGCTTCCCTCTAGCCCTGTTCCTGCTCTTCTATGGGAAGCACATTGCCCTGACTAGCCAGCCGGGGGGGGGCAATTCTAGGGGGGCACAGCAATGCGGGGGGCATGGCCCCATCAGTTTTAAAAGGAGGGCTCTGCTATTCCCATGGATACGTCTCAGGTCACCGTGGTTCTGCTGCAGCCCCAGGTAAGCAATGGGTTCGGGTTGCTGGTTAAAGATTTCCTCTTTCCCCATCCCCGCCCCACGCATCCAGCCTGCAGGAGGGAAGGGCTGGCCCGAGAGCCGTGTTAACATCATCCTGTCTACACTGCGGGGTTAGCAGGATGTCCCTGCCTGTGCACACAGCGAGCTGGACACATAATTCTCAGGGCAGAGGCTAGTCAGGCGCGGGAGGAGACCACACGCTCAGCCATCTCGGAGAGACCTGGGGACTAAGGGTCTGAAGAAGCTCTCAAGGACTAATTTTTTAAAATAATTTGTATCAATGAATGGGGCGAAAACATCCAATCACGGCTGATAAGATTGGTGGGTGACAAAATACCGGCAGAGTGGTAATTACTGATGAGGAGAGGGCAGTGATACAGAGCGATCTGCCTCATTCGGCAAGCTGGGCCCATTCAAAGGATACAAGTTTGACCAGAGCCAAATGCAGAGTCCGATACCTAGCAACAAGGCATGCCGGCCACACCTACAGAATGGTGAAGTGTATCCAGGAAAGCAGTGACTCTGGAAAGCATTGAGGGGCCATAGTGGAGAAGCCACTCAACATGAGCTCCCAGTGTGGTGAACAGGGCTAAAGCCATCATGAGACGTTTGAGCAGAGCCGTGAGTAGGATGGGGGCGGGGGACACAGCATCAGAGAGGCTGATATGGGAATACTGCATCCAGTTTTGGTGTCCTCATTTGAAAAAGATGTTGAGAAATTGGAGCTGGGGCAGCAAAGAGCCACCAAATGTTCTGAGGTCTGGAGAAAAATGCCTTCGAGTGAGCTATTGAAAGAGCTCCACCTGTTTAGCTTATCAAAAGACGATTGAAAGGTGACTTCCTTGAAATGTTGAAGTGCCTTAATGGAGGACTTCAATAGCTGAGACATAGGTGAGAGGATTATTCCAGCACTGGGTGGGTGAGATTCTGTGGCCTGCATTGTGCAGGAGGTCAGACTAGATGATCATAATGGTCCCTTCTGACCTTAAAGTCTATGAGTCTATGAGTCTATGAGAGAAAACATTGGGTATTAAAGGACTCTTTAATCTAGCAGAGAAAGGCATAACAAGACCCAATGGCTGGAAGGTAAAAAGAGACAAATCACAAATAAGGGAGGATTATTCAACAGCAAGGATGATTCACCACAGGAACAAGGTACCAAGGGAAGTGATGGATTCTCCATCTTTTGATGTCATTTAATGAAGACTAGATGCCTTTCTGGAATGTGTTTGCCCCAAAAGTAGCTCTTGTGGTACACAGGGGGCCTGTGATATGCAGGGGGTCAGATTAGATGCTCTAATGGTCTCTTCTGACCATAAAGTCTACTAATTTCTGAAAAACTGAGTGGAGCATTGGGAGCTGCCTCTGATGTTTTACTGTCTAGCCGGCTTGCTTCCTAGAATGGACACTCATTGAGTGGGGTGATCCCCAGGGAGCAGCTCAAACCTCCCAAGTGTCTGGCCAGCGGCTGGACATTAGCCCTGCAGGGGAGGGGTGGGTGAGGCAGTGACATCACAAAGGCCTTTTGCAGGACCTCGGCCTATTGGTCAAAGGTGGTGGGGAGGCGGTGACCTCACACAGAGATGCTGACATCAGCCAGGCCAGCCAGGGGCGCAGGGCCAGGGAAACCTCGGAGACCCCCGTGGCTTTGCTTCAGCAAGTCTCCTTGTCGGGGTCTCTCTCGGAGGACTGAGAGAGTATTAGGGTTCACGGACGTGAGCGCCAGGAGGAACCTCTTTGGAGTTTTCTCCTTTCCTTTTACGGACTTTCCTAGAAAACAGACGTCCCTGGTTAGAAGGTACGAGCCTCCGAGAGGTTTGGAACCTGTTCAGTCTGATCCATCTGGTGCCAGCTGAATTCTAGGCATGGAAAACAGTCGCTTCAGGTGGCAGAATTTTATTCCCCACTTGGGATTTTGTCCCTCAGAATCACTGGGGACATTAGGGTTTGTCCTTTTTGTTTGACCTTTTCTCCATCCCTCCCTCCTTTCTCTTCACCTCTTACTTCTTTTGTCCTTTCCCCTGTTCCCCTCCCAGCACTAGGAGAGGTGTAGGGGTGTGTGTGTGTCTGGTGGGGGGTGCTCGGCAGTTCCCATTGTGGGTGGTCTACCCAAAAATGTGGGGCTGAAATAGTGCTCGGACAGTGATCCCCACCGGTGACCTGGGCCATCCTTTGGGCTCTCTGGTGAGAACCCTCAGCCTCCCACCCCTCAGTCTCTACCCGGATTGGCTGAGCAGGGAGTTATTGACAGGGAGGAGACTCGGGTCCTTGTTGTTCTCTTTTAAGACCAAGTAAATAAGTCACAACCAGTCACATGTGTGATGAATTTTGCTGCTTCTCTGCATTAATTGTAGAGATTGACAGATGTTAAGGTAAGAAAGGACCATTATGTGCATCCAGTCGCACCTCCTGTATAAGCCAGGCCCTAGACCAGGCCTGCACAACATGCGGCCCTAAGGACTCAGCAGGAGCAAGGGGCCTGTCCAGGAAATGGCCAGGGCTTCTGGGAACCCGGGGGTGGCTCTGGACACCACCAGGAACCATTTGGCTCCTGGCACAAAAGGGAACTTAAAAAGCTGAGATCCCAGACATGGGGCTTGAACCCCAGACTAAGAGCTTGATGCTCTACTGACTGAGCTAGCCCAGTTCATAGAATCTCAGGGTTGGAAGGGTCCTTAGTAGGTATCTAGTCCAACCCCCTGCTCAAAGCAGGAGCAATCCCCAATTTTTGCCCCAGATCCCTAAATGGCCCCCTCGAGGATTGAACTCACAACCCTGGGTTTAGCAGGCCAATGCTCAAACCACTAAGCTACCTCTCCCCCCAGTTCACTAAGTGTAGCTACCCTCTTTAACCACAAGAGCAGGCAGGTAAAACAGAGGCAAAAAAAAGTCCCAGGAGCCCTTCCTCTTTTTCTCCATGGCCACAGCCCATCAGCAGGATTCCTCCTGCTCCTCCCTCCTCTTCCCCAGTACCACTAAATCTCCGCACCTAGACAGCCGGTCCGTCCTCTGCCCCCCAATCCCCCATGCTTAAGCCTCTCGACCAAATCCTGCCCCTGGCTCCATAGAACTGAGTCTCACATCTCGCTGGGAACTCGACTCCTTGTGCCCAGAGTGTCTCTGCCCCCTCCGTAGATGACCTGACAAACACAGTGTCCGTCTTTTCCAAAGAAGTGCTTGGAGAGACTTTCCCCGTGTGACCGCGTGGCCTAATGGATCAGGCATCTGATTTCGGATGAGGCGATTGAGGGTTCGAGTCTCTTCACAGTTGTGCTTGTGAAGTTTTCTCTTTGTGCTGAAAGTCCTGCTCCCTTCAGGGCTGGAGCCTCTTCTTGGCCACTCTGGCCAATGCTCCGGGTTCAGCTAGAGCCCTGGGAAGGAGGTTGGCAGGGTTCACTCTGAACTCTAGTGTACAGATGTGGGGACCTGCATGAAAGACCTCCCCTAAGCTTATTTTTACCAGTTTAGGATAAAAACGTCCCCAAGGCACATTTGTCCTTGAACGTTACGCTGCCACCACCAAGTGATTTAAACAAACATTCAGGGAGGGTGTAACGAAGTGGGACTGTTCCTAATGTTTCCTCTGAATACTGAGTGGGTGCCTCAGTTTCCCCTATGCCTCAGTTTCCCCATGCATTTCTTAAGTCTCTAGGTGGTGGGATAAGGGTGTGTGATTGTTGCAAAGCCCTAGAGGGCCAGTGTGATGACACAGAATGGCCGACACCCTGTCTTCTGGCAACTGCTAGCCTGGGCCCCTTCCCTGCAAAGGTGCCGGCTGAAGGGGTTGGGGAACAAAGGGATCAGTGATCTCCTGGCCCAGGAAGGAGACAAAGGCAGAGGAGGGGCTGGAGAGTTCGGAGCTGGCTGGGCACATGGAGGGAGGTCCAGACGGACCTCTGGGCTCCCCACCCCCCAAGATGGACCTGACTGAGGGGTCCTGTTCTCTGTACCTACAAGCTCTGGTTTAGACCCTTTTCCTGTCATCTAATAAACCTTCTGTTTCACTGGCTGGCTGAGAGTCACGTCTGACAGCGAAGCTGGGGGGGGGGGGGGACAGGGCCCTCTGGCTTCCCCACGAGCCCCGCTGGGTGAAGAAGGGGATGCTAAATGCTCCGGGGTCAGACCCAGGAAGGTCGAAGCTGGGGAAGCTTCTTGCCCTGGAGACAGTCGGCTCAGCGAGGAGGCTCCTCCAGAGTCCTGACTGGCTTCGTAGGGAGCAGTTCCAGAGCATCGCCCGACAGGGGCATCGACAGAGCTGTGTCTGGGGAGCTCAGGGCTGGAATAGAAGGGGCTGCGGGTCGGGAGTGAGGGGCACCGGCAGAGCGGTGACTGGGGAGCTCAGGGCTGGGATAGAAGGGGCTGCGGGTCGGGAGTGAGGGGCACCGGCAGATCGGTGACTGGGGAGCTCAGGGCTGGGATAGGAGGGGCTGCGGGTCGGGAGTGAGGGGCACCGGCAGATGTTATACAGACAAAACTACACAGGATTGTTTCAGGGGACAAGACACGATTCCACGTTTAACAATTTGATCTAGAACCACTAGCTAATCTCTCTCTCTCTCTCCTGGGTTCTACTCCTGGCTGTGGGAGGAACGGGGGCGGGGGGGGTCTGGTGGATTAGAGTGAGGGGGGGGCCTAGGAGTCAAAGAGAAAACATCTCCCTTTGTCAGCTTCAATGCACATTGCCCAAGAACCTGGCTTCTCATGTCTTAGGTTCTGCCGCCATCGTGTGGCCCTTTCATTTCACTTCTTATTGTTAGCAGGTTTGGGCACCTCGCCCAGAACCGTTATTTCCTGGGGAGAGATGGAGCAGTAGAAGCCGCATTGATTTAATGCTCCGAAAAACAGCTACGGATTAAACTATTCCCCAGACAGCTCAGTCCCAGCCGCCCTCCCTTGCTGCTGCCCGTGACGCTCGGTTCTGCCCCACAGCCCCAAGAACTGCTGGGCGCAAGTCCTGGGCCCGACGTGCAGTGAATGTGGGGGTGACTCTGCCTGCCCAGACTGGTCAGTAGAAAGATTCAGACCCACACTCTGTCTGGGGGAGGAGATACACACGTGTTGTGGGATTGGTTTTCTCATTTAAAATGTACTGGATCATTTCCATGGCAAAACTATTTGTACGAGCCCATGAAAAAAGGAAGAACCCATGAAAATACCCCTGGGGGAAAGGGGGTGTCAGAGCCGGGGGAGAGATGGAGATTTTCATGAAATGGGGACAGGCCAAAGCAGGGCCTTTAGCTGGAGCAAAGGGGGAGGTTTTTGTGCAGTTCCATGTTAACCAGCCTCACATCCTGTATCCCTACTGCCCCACCATGCCCCCAACATGTGCCCTAGAGCCTCCCCACTGGCCAAGCCCCCTGGGACTCCTGAGACAGCCCCACTGGTCTGGCCACCTCCCCACTGCAAAACCTGCAGATCCCCCAGCTCCTCTCCTAGCTGGATCCCCTGGCAGCCAGACGGGGATTAGCCCCCAACAGCTGTGGCTGCTGCTCGGAGGGGAGCGGTATCAGGTCTCTGCCTGTGGGTGCAGCCCACCCGCTGGCTCTCCTGGGGCAGAGGGTGAGTGGCTGGGCCGGGCTGCACCGGCTGGGGGCTGAACTCTGAACAGGGGTTGAAGGAACCGGCCTCCAGTGGTGGTCGAGGATGCGGAGGCCGGGGAGTCTCAGCATCACACTCAGCAAGAGACAAAGCTGCTTGGGGGGGAGCATGGGGGGCACTGGCCCCACTGGATTGTTTGTGTGTCACTTTCACGACTTGCCCACAGCAACCTGACAGCCCCCAGCGTTCCCATGGCCCTGTGGGTGTGAGCTTTGGGAATGGGGCCTCTACGAATCCCTATTTCCAGCTGCATTAACCAGTCAGAAAGGAGAAGGAAAAGTCAATGCCTTCGAAAAGTCTGTGTGTGTGTGAGCTGGATGGGAGGGGTCTAGAAACCACTCCGCTCTAGTTTCTCTTCTCTGATTTCCTCTAGAAAATCTGAAGCCGGGAGCGAAAGCAGCTGCCTTCTCTGAGGCTTGAACTCAGGACCTTCAGATTATGAGACTGACGCGCTGCCGACTGCGCTAAGAAGGCTGGGAAAGGCCTCAGGCTCAGTGCGTAAAGGACCCTCCTCCAGCAGTGACTGGGGCAGGGATGGCGCCTGGGCTGTGCTGGGAGGAGCTGGGAGATCTGGTACCCACAGACCTGTCCTGGCAGCTTTCTCAGCAGCAAATAAATCGATTCTCCCTGCCCGGGAACAACCCACCCAGAGCTAATGGCTGCACAGGGGGGCGGGGGGAGGGGGGTTCCCAAGCTTTGCACCAACCTCCCCAGTTTAGAACTTACTCCCATTACCCTGGTACGGCATTTTCCACGGGAATGAGGCAAAGCAAGTGGGGAAGCTACATGGGCAATAGACACCAGGGCTCCGGGTAAGGCCTGAACTCAGCACCCCGGCCAGAGTCTCCTTTGCACTAGCCAGGGGCACCACGGCAGGTGCGTCTTAGCCCCAGTGGGGACGTCCGCAGCTCTCAGTCTCTGGGGGTCACCCCTTTGCCTGGGCATTGACAGGCTGCTGGTTCACACCTCGCTCCAGATGTGGCTTTTCAGCGACGAGACTCCAGGACATTTTAACCGGAAGAAAATTTCCTCTATCTGGTTTAGCCCCATTTGACTCCCTCTGCCCCTCTACTCCCCGCCCATCCCCAGTCTCTCTCCTTCCCCATTGGGGCCGTGCCGAGAGGAGCCCCAGTCAGTCTCTGTCACCGAGTCTGTATCCCATAACGGGAGGGGGGGGGTCGCTCTATACATCGATAATGGGTGGGGAAGGGGTGTGCATGGTTAGGGGGATATAGGATGGAGAACTAACAGTGGGGCCCAGAGAGATTCCCCCCCAGATTGGGGAGATCCCCGGCTGCCCCCCATCACCCGGCTGTGGGAAGAACAGCTTGGGGTTTCTTGGGGAAGCCACCTTTACAAACACGAGCGTAACGTGCTAATTACACTGTAATAAGCTCCAAGGCTCCTCGCACCCAGTGTCACAATCTCCGGGGTGACCCTGTCCGGATATTGGACCGGCCGCAGCCCCAAAGCGAGTCGAGTTCCCGTTCCCGTTCGGAGTCGATGCACAGACGAACCCGGAGGCTTTTCAGTCCTTAGGTTCTGCCCCCATTTCATTTCTATCCTGTGCCAAGATTGATCGTTGTGCAAAGTGACGTCAGGCCCTGGGAGTGTCCCCCCTGGTCCCGCCTGCCGCCCCCGGGCAATTTAAACGGGCCCAGGGACCCCGACGCCACCACCGGCCGCACAAGGGGGCTAAGGCAGCTTCCTGCCGCCCTCGCTCCGTGTGGCACCACTCCTGGAAACAGCTGGCACGTCCCTGTGGCCCCTGGGGCGGGGGGCTCCACACACTGCCCCCACCCCGAGAGCCAATTCTGTCAACTGTGGCAATGGGAGCTGTGGGGGTGCTGTCTGCAGGCAGCGGCATGCAGAGACCCCCCCGGCCCTCCCCCACCTAGGGGCTGCTGCCAGAGGGGGGTGGGTGGGTCGCTTTCGGGAGATGCCCGAGGTAAGCGCCGCACCCATCACCCTAACCCCAACCCCCTGCCCCAGCCCAGACCCCCACACCGAAACTCCCCCAAGAACCTGCCCCCCACACCTTTGCTGCACCTCAACCCCTGCCCGAGCCCGGACCCTGCACCCAAACTCTCTCCCAGAGCCCGACCCCTCTCCCTCCAGCACCCATGCCATGTAGCCATGTTGTCTTGAAGGGCGAAATCAGGATTCTACAACATCATTAAGGAAAATATTTCTTTTCACACCCTTGCTCATTCTCAGAGTCTGCTTTGTCTCCAGACAGATCCATTCTCCTTCACAACGGCCTTGCTCTTTCTGTGTGATTCGTCCATTGACGTGTGAGAGTAAACACTCCCCTTCACTCTCTTCTCAGACACACACTGGTATTAAGTGTTTGCGACTGATGGGTCTAGAAAGCATTTGTCGAGTGGAAGACGACATTTATGGGGGATTGTTCCCCAAGACCCAGTACTTTGTGTTCCAACATCTCGCAGCTTCCTTGGTGAAAATAAAACCAAGGTTTCTTTGCAACGTACAGGAAGAAAGATGTTTTTTTACCCCAGCTGGGACTTCAATCCACAATCTCTGGCTTCAGAAACCAATGCCTTATCCATTGGGCCACTGGGGAACTGAAGTACAACTACTGGAAGGATGGAAATTCCCTCTCATAATTGCACATTCCTCACAGTTGTCTGGAAGCCAAACACCCCCTTTATGCACCTTACAGAAATGTCACATCCACTGTCAGCGAGGCAACCGGGCAGGTCGCTGACAGAGCTGAGCCCCACCTTTCTGCAGCCATCTTTAGAGAAGAACCCAACCCCAGAGTCACCCCTCCCTCCGTCAGCACCTCCACGGCTGTGGCTCTGAGGGGCAGTAGGGTGATTGGGGGGTGAATCCAAGGCTGGAAGCGGGGTCAGGTCAGCCTGTGAGGAGTAACCAGGTGGGGCAGACCCAGGGTGAGGCTGTGGGCTGCTGGTCGGTCGTTGGGATCAGAGCTCTAGATCAAAGCTGCACAGCGACCTGACACCCAGGGTTACAAGGCCGACATAGCGACCCCCTTACCGGCCTCGTGAACCCCAAACCCTCGTTACTCTGGGCACTTAGGAGTCTCTGTCCCTTAATCACTTCTGGGAGCTCCCCAGCAGGCTGCGGGCGTCAGCCGCCTCCTGCCTCACAGGTGAGACTCTTGGCGCTGTGCAAGCCGCCCCCTCGCTTGCAGGCCCAGGGTAGGAAGCGGGAGGCCCGGTGCTCGCAGAAGAGGGTTTGATTAATCCACCTCTGTGTTATGGGCACAGCACAGTTCCCCTGGGTCCCTCTGCTGGCTTTTCGTAAGCAGCACCCAGCGGCCCTGGCTCCAGGCTGGTGCCTTGCGAGCTCTGGCCCTGGCAGGGAGCGGTGCAGGGGGCTGGGCAGGGGCCCTGGCAAACCAGCTGCTGGGAGGCATCTTTGAGGCAGCAAATCAGTCCCTTAAGAAGCAAAATCAGGTTATTACCGTCCCTGGGTGGGCTCGAACCACCAGCCTTTCGGTTAATAGCCCAACGCGCTGACCCATTGCGCCACATAGACACACAGAAACAAAACTGCTGTTACCAAGGCTGCTCCGAGCAGCCGGCGCATCTCCCTGCCAGCGACCCAGCAGGGGGGCGCAGCAGAAGTGGGCTGGGCCCAAAACCCAGTGGCTGATGGATCAAAACCATTGTGTGCTAGACCTGCACGTCTTCCTTTTTGCTCTGGGCAATCCAGCAAGGAGCAATCAGCAGAGAGCTGAGAGCCGAGGCCATGAGGCAAGAGGTGGCTGAGGTGGCGGCCGGCCAGGGAGTTAAAGCAGCCCAACCCCCCCAAGTCTGGAGCAATGTCACAAGGTCCCAGTGTCTCCATGGAAGACAATTTGTTAAATCCCAGATGAGTGGAGTTAAATCGGTTCTCAGCCTGAGTCCTTTGCTCTTAATCCTGAGGATATTGTCCCACCATGGGGCCATTTCCCGCCTCTCTTTCAGACAGAAGCACCATTTTCTCTGCACAGACCCAGGAACAGCGAGATCTGTCTCTGCCCCTTGTGCAAAGCTGAAATCCCCCAGCGTGCTGGAATTTAAGTGATGGAAGCATCAAACCCTGCCCGGGTGGGGGCTGAGGCTGGTGCTCAAGTCACAGCAGCTAGCGGGCAAAAGACAGGCTCCCACGTCGCTGGAGAGAGCAAGACGAAGCCTTGGAACACCCAGGAGTGTTAGGTGGCAGAGGAGCTGCCCCAACCTCCTACCAAGGCTTGAACTCAGATTGTAGGATTCAGAGCCCTGAGTGCTGCCCTTACACCATGGGAGCAGTAGAGAACACGCTGCGTCCTTTTGACTTCCAGTGTAGAAGAGCCTGGGCGGAGACTAATTTGCCTTCCTTGCTCAAGGCCTCTCTGGCCAGCCCTGCATTTGCTCAACAACTCGGCTCGCAGCGGTTTGCTGTAGACCCAGTAGCCTTTCTTCCTCAGACTGGGAGGCCAGTGGGCGTGTGAGGACGTCCCAGGCAGTAAATGGCCCTTCCTAGGAAAGCCCAAGTCCTGAAAAGAAAAGAGTAACGTCAAGGAGGGGACTGAAGAGCTGACTCCTGACGCTCTCAGGGGACACCGCAGGGGGAAATGATCTTCCCTACACTTCACCAGGGACTGGAACGCTGGACCCTCAGATTAACAGACTGACGCTCGACCAACTGAGCTCGCCAGGCTCACGTACGGAAAGAGTAAGTTTGGTGCAGAAGAGAAACTCGCCAAGCATAGGCGTGCGCAGCACATTTCACTAGGGTGTGCACCCAGGGAGACCTGCCCTAGCCCCGCCCCCATCCACTCCCTCCCCCCCTCAAAACCCCCAACCCCCCGTGCACCTTGTCCCCTGACTGCTCCCTCCTGGGACCCTGCCCCTAACTGCCCCCCAGGACCCCACCCCCTATCTAAACCTCCCTGCTCCTTGTCCCCTGACTGCCCCCTCCTGAGACCCCCTCACTGTAACTGCCTCCCTAGGACCCTACCCGCTACCTGTCCCCTGACTGCCCCGACCCCTCTCCACAGCCCCAACCCTGACAGGCCCCCCCCGAACCCTTGACCCATCCAATGCCCCCTGCTCCTTATTCCCTGACGGCCCCCTCCAGAGACCCCCCCGCCCCCTAATCACCCCCCGGGACCCCTCCAACTATCCAACACCCCTGTCCCCTGACTGCCCCAGCCCCTAACCACACCCCCACCCCTGACAGGCCCCCCCCGAACCCTTGACCCATCCAACGCCCCCTGCTCCTTGTTCCCTGACCACCCCCTCCAGAGACCCCCCCGACCCCTAATCACCCCCCGGGACCCTTCCAACTATCCAACACCCCTGTCCCCTGACTGCCCCGGCCCCTAGCCACACTCCCACCCCTGACAGGCCCCCTGGGATTCCCACGTCCTATCCAGCACCCCCCCCATTCCATGTCCCCTGACTGCCCGTCCCCTGACTGCTCCCTCTGTAGGGCTGTTTTAACCCCTCCCGGGCAGGAGCTGGTAACCACCCCGCTCCACCCACCCATGTCCCTTTTCCCATCTCTCTCTGCTCCCCACCTCCTGGCAGCTCTGTCTAGTGGCTGCTCCCACCCACACATTCAAAGTGGCAGAGGAAGTTCCCCCTCCTGGGGTGGGAAGGTTGCCTAGTGGTTAAGGCACAGGGTTCAGGTGTTCTGGGTTTGAGTCTCTGCTCTGCCACAGACTCCCTGCTTAGCCTTGGGAAAGTCACTTCACCTCTGTGTGCCCTAGATCCCACCTGCCAAATGCGGTGGCGGGGGAAATGGAGATACCAGCTCCACACAGAATGGGGTCAGGGCTTCAGCCCTGCAGCTTCTGTCACTAGGGTGGGTGGGGCTCCCGAGCCGGGGACTTCAGCCGCACATCTTCTGCCAGGGTCCAGGGCCTCTCCTCTCTGCCCCGGTGTGGCTCCTCTTCCCCCTCCCCGCTACAGTGCAGCTCCTGCCGGGGTCTGGGCTTCTCCTCCCCCACTCCCCCCGGCTCCTGCCGGACCCCGGCTTCTCATCCCCCGCCCCAGCTCGGCTCTTCTCCCCCACCCCCAGTGCAGCTCCTGCCGTGGTCTGGGGCTTCTCCACCTTCCCCCATCCCCCACCCAGCATGGCTCCTGCTGGGGTCGGAGGCTTCTCCTCCCCCTAATCCCCCACTGCACCCAGCCCCAGCCTAGCTGGGCTCCCTTGGGTCACCGGCTGCCTGCTGTGGCCGGAGCGGAGCCTGGCTGGCCGGGAGCAGCCATACTCGCGGACGCCATGGCCATCAGCCCAAGAGGTGCGGGGCGGCCCTAGGTGAGCAGGGGCCGGCTGTGCTCCTGCCCGCACCTCACCCTAAGGGTGTTTTCGTGTGTGTGTGAGACTCACTCGGCCCCGGCTGGAGCAGGGAGGCAGGACACAGCTGATCTGAGCCTGCCCAGCAAACAGCTGATCATTCGCAGCTGCGTGCAGGCTGCCCCTAGGACACAGCCCCCAAGGGAGGGGGGGAGGAGCAGCCTTCCGAGCCGCAGATCACTAGGGTGTGCCCGGACACACCCGCACACCCCGTGCGCACGCCTCTGTCGCCAAGAAACCGAGGGCAGGAGACAGCAGCTTTCTCCGGCACGCTTCTCAGCTCATTTCCCCACCCTCTGTCCTGCAGGGGTTCGGGTGATCCCAGTGGCCAAACGGGGAGAACCTCGCTGGGCAGCTAATGGAGCTGGGAAAAGTAAAACTTCATCTTTCTGCCTGGTTTAAAACCAGGGCCCCTTTGCATGTCAGGCAAATATGATAACCAGACACTAGAGAAACTCTGCAACAGGGATCTGCCCCTCCCCTCAGAGAGCAACAGTGACACCGGGTGGCCACGTGGGGTAATGCACACAGCATCTCTCTCAGAGAGCAACAGTGACACCGGGTGGCCACGTGGGGTAATGCACACAGCGTGTCTCTCAGAGAGCAACAGCGACACCGAGTGGCCACGTGGGGTAATGCACACAGCGTCTCTCAGAGAGCAACAGCGACACCGGGTGGCCACGTGGGGTAATGCACACAGCAAAGTTGCCTTGGACAGAGACGGCATGGGGGAGGGGGGGAGAAGAACGGTGCGGGGGGAGGGAGAAGGCTCCATTTCCTCTCTTTTATCTGCTCTTTTAACAAAGCCCCTGCTGTTTGCTTTCAGTGATTGAGAGAGAGGCAGGGGATGTGGAGGTGTGGAAATAATGAGCTGACACTCTGTGGAGATTCCAAAAACCCCACTCTCTCTCCCAACACGCTCCCTGTCAACGTCCCCCTCACCCCCCCCATTTGAAAAGCACGTTGCAGCCACTTGAATGCCCATAATGCACTGCTCCCAATACAGCTTCAAATGCCTCAAATGTAGCCACCTTAGTGCGCTGGCAGCTCTCAGTGTGGCCAGGCTGCAGCGCTTTCCCTACTCAGCTGTACGAAGACGGGTTTAACTCATAGCGCTTTACATCTGCAAGTGTAGCCAAGGCCTCAGAGTGCATAGCTCAGGTCTCATACCAGGTATTGAACTGGAGAAAGTGGTGTCAGTCCTTCGGTGGGTTGACTGGTAGAACTAAGGTGTGGAGCCGGCGCTCAGGAAGTCATCCTTACCTCGCCCTTATGACTCCAGCTCGAAGGAGAGCTTCTTTCCTTCCCCTTTCTCAGAAAGAGCAAGAGAAGAAGGAAAGCTCACATGGGCCCACTGGGTACACCAGCCCACGCTGCTTTTCCCTGCTGGGGAGTGTGAAATAAGGGACTCGTGGCAGGTAAAGCCACTGCTGCGCTTCCAGAAAACAGCCCAGCCCTGCGCCCACAGAGCAGGCTAAAGCCTGGGGTTGAATTAAGGATCTCTAGAGCTTCAGTCTAACGCTCTCCTGACTGAGCTACTTCAGCACCGACGGGGGACCTTTCTGGCCTGCAGCTTCTTTGTTTGGGATGTTTTTGTCAGTCCTGGCACACAAGAAGGACGTTATTGCGAGAGGCCCAGGAGGGCCAGATGAATTCTTGCCTCTTCCTCACGCAGGAACCCACCAGCAACCCCCTGATAATCCCTACCTGAACTGGCTCCTCTGCAGCCATGTCTCTCCCCTGTTCCATGGGAGGACGGGATGAACTGGAGCAAAACACGGACATTATTGTGCAGCCTGGCAGGGTGAGAAGGGCAGTTGTGGAGGTTTCAGAACAGGCTTTAATTAATTTCACAGCACGATTGCCCCAGGCTTTTTCCCTACAGACAGACACCCTAGAGTCTGCCATGCTGAGAAAATGCTCGATCTCTTTATTACAGTGGAGACCTGGCCCCTCCTGCCAGGCTAAACCCACAGGGACATTTTTAACCTCTTTTCTCCCTCCCCCCATTCTGTAACAAAGCATCTGAACACAAGGCTAGAAAAAAGCAGAACCAAAGTATTTACTGTGGGGGATTCCCTTGGACACTGACCCCACGGCAGCCACACCCCAGTAGGAGGGATATGGAGTCAGGAACTGGGTTTTCCTCTGTTTGATCCTCATCTTTTCCACAGGAAAATGATTTTACCTAGGGTGCAGTAATACATCTGTCTGGGCAGATTAGAGATCTGGAAATCTCTCTCCAAACTCTTCTCTCCCATGGCTCCTTTCAGTCTCTCTTTCTCCTTTTCCCTGTCCCCTCTCGCTGCCCGTCTGGTAGGAAAGTCCCATTGCTGGGTTGTTTGCTTCCCCATGGCTGGATTTGCTCCTGCAATTGCTAATGGGACGAGAAATGAGGGGGGAGGGTCTGTTTGAGTAGAGTCATTTTAAGGCCAGACCCCAGCATTTTCCCTTCATTTCTTCCCTCTGGCTCAGAATTTAGTATTAACAGGGCTCAGGGCTACCCTAGGGGGCTGGTGCCAGCTGGACACAGTCATCACGTGGGTTGGGCAGAGAAGAAGGTTTAATTAAGGTCACTTCCCAGCACAGACCCCGCTGGGGGAGCAGCAGCTGCTAAGCCTGGTCTCCCAGATCACGGTGGAGGCTGCAGCGTCTGACCCAGGAAGCTGAACCCCAATATCCTGAGCAGAGAGGGACAGGGCGTTGGAGCAGCCTTCCCCCCTTGAGCTCTCTGGGGGGAGCAGCTAATGAGAGCCCCTCCTCACAGGGGGAATTGCTGATCTCATTTGCCCCACTGTCCATCTGGAGTCACTCCTCGTCTGTCCAGACAGTGACTCTGGATTAACAGTGGTGTCCGTGACACCAGGTTTCAGGAAGAACGAGTCCAGAGCGCTGTGGGAGAGACCGTTGTGGGGCAGAGCGAACCCCCTTCCCCCCTCCCGCACCCCCAGATCTAGGACAAGGACTCGGGGGATGAATTTTCCCAATGGAACCGGACGTTTCCGCAGTTTTCCAGAGGGGAGAAAAGCAGAATCGGTGATGTCACATTCCCAGCCCCCAGCCAGGGGCCCCAGACCCCCCCCCGAGCCCAGCCCCCAGCCAGGGGCCCCAGACCCCCCCCAGCCAGTAACCCCAGAGCCCCCCCGAGCCCCCCCCACAGTGAGAGCCGCCCATGGGGGGCGCGGGAGACACTGGGGTGCGGTGGGGGAGGGGCAGAGACTTGCTCAGGGAGGGGGGGGAGGGGGGGGCACCCTGGGTGCGGCTCGTGGCTCTCTGGGGAGGAAGGGGGCGGGGCGGGGGGGCCCCAGGGCCGGGGGCAGCGGTAAATCCGAGGGGTCTCAGCCCCCCCTCGGGGGTCACCTGCTCTTCTCCCCCCACTCCCGATCTGCGCATGCCCAGAGCCGGGAGACACAAACCGCTTCAACGGCTCCGGGTGAGCCGCCAACGCCGCGCACAAGCCACACAGAGCCCCGCGCGCGTTCCCAACGTCACTTCCGCTCCAGGAGCGCCAGGAACTACATCTCCCAGCCTGCCCCGGGAGCCGCTTCCGCCCTCTTCAGCCCAGCTCCGGGAGCGTGTTAACAGCTGTTACTGCGGCATGCTCAGTGCTGGTGCCAGGGAGCCGGGAGAACAAAGCCCAGAGCCCGGGGGCGGGGCAGCTCCTGGGGGCGGGGCTCAGGCTCCATTGTGAGCCGCGGGCGGGGCACCGCATGGGGGCGGGGCTCTGGCATAGCCCGGGGGCGGGGCAGCTCCTGCGGGCGGGGCTCTGGCACAGCCCGGGGGCGGGACTCTGGCTCCATTGGGAGCCGCGGGCGGGGCAGCGCCTAGGGGCGGGGCTCTGGCACAGCCCGGGGGCGGGGCAGCTCCTGGGGGCGGGGCTATGGCACAGTCCGGGGGCGGGGCAGCTCCTGCGGGCGGGGCTCTGGCATAGCCCGGGGGCGGGGCAGCTCCTGGGGGCGGTGCTCTGGCTCCATTGTGAGCCGGGGGCCGGGCAGCTCCTGGGGGCGGGGCTCTGGCCCAGCCAGGGTGCGGGGCAGCTCCTGGGTGCGGCCAGCTCCTGGGGGCGGGGCTCTGGCTCCATTGGGAGCTGCGGGCGGGGCAGCGCCTAGGGGCGGGGCTCTGGCACAGTCCGGGGGCGGGGCAGCTCCTGGGAGCGGGGCTCTGGCACAGAGCGGGGACGGGTCAGCTCCTGGGGGCGGTGCTCTGGCTCCATGGGGAGCCGGGGGCGTGGCAACTCCTGGGGGCGGGGCTCTGGCACAGCCCGGGGGCGGGGCAGCTCCTGGGGGCGGGGCTCTGGCTCTATTGGGAGCCGGGGGCGGGGCAGCTCCTGAGGGCAGGGCTCTGGCACAGAGCGGGGACGGGGTAGCTCCTGGGGGCGGGGCTCTGGCACAGGCCGGAAACGGGGCAGCTCCTGGGGGCGGGGCTCAGGCTCCATTGTGAGCCGGGGGCGGGGCACCGCATGGGGGCGGGGCTCTGGCACAGCCCGGGGGCGGGGCAGTTCCTGCGGGCGGGGTTCTGGCACAGAGCGGGGACGTGGCAGCTCCTGGGGGTGGGGCTCTGGCATAGCCCGGGGGCGGGGCAGCTCCTGGGGGCGGGACTCTGGCACAAAGCGGGGACGGGGCAGCTCCTGGGGGCGGGGCTCTGGCACAGCCCGGGGGCGGGGCAGCTCCTGGGTGCGGGGCAGCTCCTGGGGGCGGGGCTCTGGCACAGGCCGGGAGCGGGGCAGCTCCTGGGGGCGGGGCTCAGGCTACATTGTGAGCGGGGGCGGGGCAGCTCCTGGGGGCAGGGCTCTGGCACAGCCCGGGGGCGGGACTCTGGCTCCATTGGGAGCCGCGGGCGGGGCAGCGCCTAGGGGCGGGGCTCTGGCACAGCCCGGGGGCGGGGCAGCTCCTGGGGGCGGGGCTATGGCACAGTCCGGGGGCGGGGCAGCTCCTGGGGGCGGGGCTCTGGCCCAGTCCGAGAGCCGGGCAGCTCCTGGGGGCTGGGCTCTGGCCCAGCCTGGGGGCGGGGCAGCGCGTTGGGGCCGGGCTCTAGCCCCATTTTGAGCCGGGGGCGGGGCAGCTCCTGGGGGCGGGGCTCTGGTACAGCTAGGGGGCGGTGCACTGGCTCCATTGTGAGCCAGGGGCTGGGCAGCTCCTGGGGGCGGGGCTCTGGCACAGAGCGGGGACGGGCAGCTCCTGGGGGCGGGGCTCCGGCACCGCCCGGGGGCGGGGCAGCTCCTGGGGGCGGGGCTCTGGCACAGCCCGAGATCGGGGCAGCTCCTGGGGGCGGGGCTCTGGCCCAGCCCGATAGCCGGGCAGCTCCTGGGGGCTGGGCTCTGGCACAGAGAGGGGACGGGCAGTTCCTGGGGGCGGGGCTCCGGCACAGCCCGGGGGCGGGGCAGCTCCTGGGGGCGGGGCTCTGGCACAGCCCGAGATCGGGGCAGCTCCTGGGGGCGGGGCCCTGGCCCAGCCGGGGGCGGGGCAGCGTCTGGGGGCGGGGCTCTAGCCCCATTTTGACCCGGGGGCGGGGCATCTCCTGGGGGCGGGGCTCTGGCTCAGCCCGGGGGCGGGGCAGCTCCTGGGGGCGGGGCATCTCCTGGGGGCGGTGCTCTGGCTCCATTGTGAGCCGGGGGCGGGGCAGCGCCTGGGGTCGGGGCTCTGGCGCAGCCCGGGGGCGGGGCAGCGCCTGGGGGCGGGGCTCTGGCTCCATTGGGAGCCGGGAGCGGGGCATCTCCTGGGGGCGGGGCTCTGGCCCAGCCCGGGGGCGGAAGAGCTCCTGGGGGCGGGGCTCTGGCTCCGTTGGGAGCCGGGGGCGGGGCATCTCCTGGGGGCGGGGCTCTGGCACAGCGCGGGGGCGGGGCACCTCCTGGGAGCGGGGCTCTGGCTCCATTGGGAGCCGGGGGCGGGGCAGCTCCTGGGGGCGGGGCTCTGGCACAGAGCGGGGACAAGGCAGCTCCTGCGGGCGGGGCTCTGGCATAGCCCGGGGGCGGGGCAGCTCCTGGGGGCGGGACTCTGGCACAAAGCCGGGACGGGGCAGCTCCTGGGGGCGGGGCTCTGGCACAGCCCGGGGGCGGGGCATCTCCTGAGGGTGGTGCTCTGGCTCCGTTGTGAGCCAGGGGCGGGTCAGCTCCTGGGGGCGGGGCTCTGGCATAGAGCGGGGGCGGGTCAGCTCCTCGGGGCGGGGCTCTGGCTCCATGGGGAGCCGGGGGCGTGGCAGCTCCTGGGGACGGGGCTCTTGCCCCATTTTGAGCCGGGGCGGGGCTGCTCCTGGGGGCGGGGCTCTGGCACAGCCCGGGGGCGGGGCATCTCCTGAGGGTGGTGCTCTGGCTCCGTTGTGAGCCAGGGGCGGGTCAGCTCCTGGGGGCGGGGCTCTGGCATAGAGCGGGGGCGGGTCAGCTCCTCGGGGCGGGGCTCTGGCTCCATGGGGAGCCGGGGGCGTGGCAGCTCCTGGGGGCGGGACTCTGGCACAAAGCCGGGACGGGGCAGCTCCTGGGGGCGGGGCTCTGGCACAGCCCGGGGGCGGGGCATCTCCTGAGGGTGGTGCTCTGGCTCCGTTGTGAGCCAGGGGCGGGTCAGCTCCTGGGGGCGGGGCTCTGGCATAGAGCGGGGGCGGGTCAGCTCCTCGGGGCGGGGCTCTGGCTCCATGGGGAGCCGGGGGCGTGGCAGCTCCTGGGGGCGGGGCTCTTGCCCCATTTTGAGCCGGGGCGGGGCTGCTCCTGGGGGCGGGGCTCTGGCACAGCCCGGGGGCGGTGCATCTCCTGGGGGCGGTGCTCTGGCTCCATTGTGAGCCCGGGGGCAGGGCATCTCCTGGGGGCGGGGCTCTGGCACAGCCCGGGGGCGGGGCATCTCCTGGGGGCGGGGCTCTGGCACAGAGCGGGGACGGGGCAGCTCCTGCGGGCGGGGCTCTGGCACAGCCCGGGGGCGGGGCAGCTCCTGGGGGCAGGACTCTGGCACAAAGCGGGGACAGGGCAGCTCCTGGGGGCGGGGCTCTGGCTCAGCCCGGGGGCGGGGCATCTCCTGGGGGTGGTGCTCTGGCTCCATTGTGAGCCAGGGGCGGGTCAGCTCATGGGGGCGGGGCTATGGCACAGAGCGGGGACGGGGCAGCTCCTGCGGGCGGGGCTCTGGGTCAGCTCGGGGGCGCGGCAGCACCTAGGGGCGGGGCTCTGGCACAGCCCTGGGGCGGGGCAGCTCCTGGGGGGGGGGCTCTGGCCCTGCCCGGGGGCGGGGCTGCGCCTGGGGGCGGGGCTCTGGCACAGCCCGGGGGCGGGGCAGCGCCTGGGGGCGGGGCTCTGGCACAGCCCGGGGGCGGGGCAGCGCCTGGGGGCGGGGCTCTGGCTCCATTCGGAGCCGGGGGCGGGGCAGCTCCTGAGGGCGGGACTCTGGCACAGAGCGGGGACGGGGCAGCTCCTGGGGGGCGGTGCTCCGGCACAGCCCGGGGGCGGGGCAGCTCCTGGGGGCGGGGCTCTGGCTCCATTCGGAGCCGGGGGCGGGGCAGCGTCTGGGGGCGGGACTCTGGCTCCATTGCGAGCCGGCGGCGGGGCAGCTCCTGGGGGCGGGGCTCTTGCACAGAGCGGGGACGGGGCAGCTCCTGGGGGCGGGGCTCTGGCACAGAGCGGGGGCGGGGCAGCTCCTGGGGTCGGGGCCCCGGCACAGCTCGGGGGCGGGGCAGCGCCTGGGGGCGGGTCTCTGGCACAGCCCTGGGGCGGGGCAGCTCCTGGGGGCGGGGCTATGGCAAAGTCCGGGGGCGGGGCAGCTCCTGGGGGCGGGGCTATGGCAAAGTCCGGGGGCGGGGCAGCTCCTAGTGGCGGGGCTCAGGCTCCATTGGGAGCCAGGGGCGGGGCAGCTCCTGGGGGCGGGGCTCTGGCACAGAGCGGGGACGGAGCAGCTCCTGGGGGCGGTGCTCCGGCACAATCCGGGGGCGGGGCAGCTCCTGGGGGCGGGGCTCTGGCACAGAGCGGGAGCGGGGCAGCTCCTGAGGGCGGGGCTCTGGCACAGAGCGGGGACAGGGCAGCTCCTGGGGGCGGGGCTCTGGCTCAGCCCGGGGGCGGGGCATCTCCTGGGGGTGGTGCTCTGGCTCCATTGTGAGCCAGGGGCGGGTCAGCTCATGGGGGCGGGGCTATGGCACAGAGCGGGGACGGGGCAGCTCCTGGGGGCGGGGCTCTGGGTCAGCTCGGGGGCGCGGCAGCACCTAGGGGCGGGGCTCTGGCACAGCCCTGGGGCGGGGCAGCGCCTGGGGGCGGGGCTCTGGCACAGCCCTGGGGCGGGGCAGCTCCTGGGGGGGGGGCTCTGGCCCAGCCCGGGGGCGGGGCAGCGCCTGGGGGCGGGGCTCTGGCACAGCCCGGTGGCGGGGCAGCGCCTGGGGTCGGGGCTGTGGCTCCATTGCGAGCCGGGGGCGGGGCAGCTCCTGAGGGCGGGACTCTGGCACAGAGCGGGAGCGGGGCAGCTCCTGGGGGCGGGGCTCTGGCACAGAGCGGGGACGGGGCAGCTCCTGGGGGCGGGGCTCTGGCTCCATTCGGAGCCGGGGGCGGGGCAGCGTCTGTGGGCGGGACTCTGGCTCCATTGCGAGCCCGGGGGCGGGGCATCTCCTGGGGGCGGGGCTCTGGCTCCATTGTGAGCCGGGGGCGGGGCAGCGCCTGGGGTCGGGGCTCTGGCACAGCCCGGGGGCGGGGCATATCCTGGGGGCGGTGCTCTGGCTCCATTGTGAGCTGGGGGCGGGGCAGCTCCTGGGGGCGGGGCTCTGGCTCCATTCGGAGCCGGGGGCGGGGCAGCTCCAGGGGGCGGGGCTCTGGCTTCATTGGGAGCCGGGGGCGGGGCAGCTCTTGGGGGCGTGGCTCTGGCACAGAGCGGGGACGGGGCAGCTCCTGGGTGCGGGGCTCTGGCACAGCCCGGGGGCGGGGCAGCGCCTGGGGGCGGGGCTCTGGCTCCATTGGGAGCCGGGGGCGGGGAATCTCCTGGGGGCGGGGCTCTGGCCCAGCCCGGGGGCGGAACAGTTCCTGGGGACGGGGCTCTTGCCCCATTTTGAGCCGGGGGCGGGGCTGCTCCTGGGGGCGGGGCTCTTGCACAGCCCGGGGGCGGTGCATCTCCTGGGGGCGGGGCTCTGGCTCCATTGTGAGCCGGGGGCGGGGCATCTCCTGGGGACGGTACTCTGTCTCCATTGTGAGCCAGGGGCGGGGCAGCTCCTGGGGGCGGGGCTCTGGGTCAGCCCGGGGGCCGGGCAGCGCCTGGGGGCGGGGCTCTGGCACAGCCCGGGGCCGGGGCAGCGCCTGGGGGCGGGGCTGTGGCTCCATTGCGAGCCGGGGAAGGGCAGCTCCTGGGTGCGGGGCTCTGGCACAGCCCGGGGGCGGTGCATCTCCTGGGGGCGGGGCTGTGGCTCCATTGTGAGCCGGGGGCGGGGCATCTCCTGGGGGCGGTGCTCTGTCTCCATTGTGAGCCAGGGGCGGGTCAGCTCCTGGGGACGGGGCTCTGGCTCCATTGTGAGCCGGGGGCGGGTCAGCTCCTGGGGGCGGGGCTCTGGGTCAGCCCGGGGGCGGGGCAGCGTCTGGGGGCGGGGCTCTAGCCCCATTTTGAGCCGGGGGTGGGGCATCTCCTGGGGGCAGGTTTCTGGTTCCATTGTGAGCCGGGGGCGGGGCAGCTCCTGGGGGAGGGGCTCTGGCACAGAGCGGGAGCGGGGCAGCTCCTGGGGGCTGGGCTCTGGCAGAGCCCGAGATCGGGGCAGCTCCTGGGGGCGGGGCTCTGGCCCAGCCCGGGGGCGGGGCAGCGTCTGGGGGCGGGGCTCCAACCCCATTTTGAGCCGGGGGCGGGGCAACTCCTGGGGGCGGTGCTCTGGCTCCATTGTGAGCCAGGGGCGGGGCAGCTCCTGGGGGCAGGTTTCTGGTTCCATTGTGAGCCGGGGGCGGGGCAGCTCCTGGGGGCGGGGCTCTGGGTCAGCCAGGGGGCGGGGCAGCTCCTGGGGGCGGGGCATCTCCTGGGGCCGGTGCTCTGGCTCCATTGTGAGCCCGGGGGCGGGGCATCTCCTGGGGGCGGGGCTCTAGCTCCATTGTGAGCCGGGGGCAGGGCATCTCCTGGGGGCGGGGCTCTGGCACAGCCCGGGGGCGGGGCATCTCCTGGGGGCGGGGCTCTGGCACAGCCCGGGGGCGGTGCATCTCCTGGGGGCGGGGCTGTGGCTCCATTGTGAGCCGGGGGCGGGGCATCTCCTGGGGGCGGTGCTCTGTCTCCATTGTGAGCCAGGGGCGGGTCAGCTCCTGGGGACGGGGCTCTGGCTCCATTGTGAGCCGGGGGCGGGTCAGCTCCTGGGGGCGGGGCTCTGGGTCAGCCCGGGGGCGGGGCAGCTCCTGGGGGCGGGGCTCTGGCACAGCCCGAGATCGGGGCAGCTCCTGGGGGCGGGGCTCTGGCCCAGCCCGGGGGCGGGGCAGCGTCTGGGGGCGGGGCTCTAGCCCCATTTTGAGCCGGGGGTGGGGCATCTCCTGGGGGCAGGTTTCTGGTTCCATTGTGAGCCGGGGGCGGGGCAGCTCCTGGGGGAGGGGCTCTGGCACAGAGCGGGAGCGGGGCAGCTCCTGGGGGCTGGGCTCTGGCAGAGCCCGAGATCGGGGCAGCTCCTGGGGGCGGGGCTCTGGCCCAGCCCGGGGGCGGGGCAGCGTCTGGGGGCGGGGCTCCAACCCCATTTTGAGCCGGGGGCGGGGCAACTCCTGGGGGCGGTGCTCTGGCTCCATTGTGAGCCAGGGGCGGGGCAGCTCCTGGGGGCAGGTTTCTGGTTCCATTGTGAGCCGGGGGCGGGGCAGCTCCTGGGGGCGGGGCTCTGGGTCAGCCAGGGGCGGGGCAGCTCCTGGGGGCGGGGCATCTCCTGGGGCCGGTGCTCTGGCTCCATTGTGAGCCCGGGGGCGGGGCATCTCCTGGGGGCGGGGCTCTAGCTCCATTGTGAGCCGGGGGCGGGGCATCTCCTGGGGGCGGGGCTCTGGCACAGCGCGGGGGCGGGGCAGCTCCTGGGGGCGGGACTCTGGCACAAAGCCGGGACGGGGCAGCTCCTGGGGGCGGGGCTCTGGCACAGCCCGGGGGCGGGGCATCTCCTGAGGGTGGTGCTCTGGCTCCGTTGTGAGCCAGGGGCGGGTCAGCTCCTGGGGGCGGGGCTCTGGCATAGAGCGGGGGCGGGTCAGCTCCTCGGGGCGGGGCTCTGGCTCCATGGGGAGCCGGGGGCGTGGCAGCTCCTGGGGGCGGGGCTCTGGCACAGCCAGGGGCGGGGCAGCTCCTGGGGGCGGGGCTCTGGCTCTATTGGGAGCCGGGGGCGGGGCATCTCCTCGGGGCGGTGCTCTGGCACAGCCCGGGGGCGGGGCAGCTTCTGGGGGCGGGGCTCTGGCTCCATTGGGAGCCGGGGGCGGGGCAGCTCTTGGGGGCGGGGCTCTGGCACAGAGCGGGGACGGGGCAGCTCCTGGTGGCGGGGCTCTGGCACAGCCCGGGGGCGGGGCAGCGCCTGGGGGCGGGGCTCTGGCTCCATATGGAGCCGTGGGCGGGGCAGCGCCTAGGGGCGGGGCTCTGGCACAGCCCGGGGGCGGGGCAGCTCCTGGGGGCGGGGCTTTGCCACAGTCCGGGGGCGGGGCAGCTCCTGGGGGCGGGGCTCTGGCCCAGCCCGGGGGAGGGGCAGCTCCTGGGGCCGGGGCTCTGACACAGCCCGGGGGCGGGGCAGCTCCTGGGGGCGGGGCTCTGGCCCAGCCCGAGAGCGGGGCAGCTCCTGGGGGCTGGACTCCGGCCCCGCCTGGGGGCGGGGCAGCGCCTGGGGGCGGGGCTCTAGCCCCATTTTGAGCCGGGGGCGGGGCAGCTCCTGGGGGCGGGGCTCTGGTACAGCCAGGGGGCGGTGCACTGGCTCCATTGTGAGCTAGGGGCTGGGCAGCTCCTGGGGGCGGGGCTCTGGCATAGCCCGGGGGCGGGGCAGTTCCTGGGGGCGGGGCTCTGGCACAGCCCGGGGGCGGGGCATCTCCTGGGGGTGGTTCTCTGGCTCCATTGTGAGCCAGGCGCGTGTCAGCTCCTGGGGGCGGGGCTCTGGCACAGCCCGGGGGCGGGGCATCTCCTGGGGGCGGGGCTCTGGCTCCATTGGGAGCCGGGGGCGGGGCAGCTCTTGGGGGCGGGGCTCTGGCACAGAGCGGGGACGGGGCAGCTCCTGGGGGCGGTGCTCTGGCTCCATTGTGAGCGAGGGGCGTGTCAGCTCCTGGGGGCGGGGCTCTGGCACAGAGCGGGGACGGGTCAGCTCCTGGGGGCGGGGCTCTGGCTCCATGGGGAGCCGGGGGCGTGGCAGCTCCTGGGGGTGGGGCTCTGGCACAGCCCGGGGGCGGGGCAGCTCCTGGGGGCGGGGCTCTGGCACAGCCCGGGGGCGGGGCAGCTCCTGGGGGCGGGGCTCTGGCTCTATTGGGAGCCGGGGGCGGGGCATCTCCTGGGGGCGGTGCTCTGGCACAGCCAGGGGGCGGGGCAGCTCCTGGGGGCGGGGCACTGCCTCCATTGGGAGCCGGGGGCGGGGCAGCTCCTGGGGGCAGGGCTCTGGCACAGGCCGGGAGCGGGGCAGCTCCTGGGGGCGGGGCTCAGGCTCCATTGTGAGCCGGGGGCGGGGCACCGCATGGGGGCGGGGCTCTGGCACAGGCCGGGGGCGGGGCAACTCCTGCGGGCGGGGCTCTGGCACAGAGCGGGGACGTGGCAGATCCTGGGGGCGGGGCTCTGGCACAGAGCGGGGACGTGGCAGCTCCTGGGGGTGGGGCTCTGGCATAGCCCGGGGGCGGGGCAGCTCCTGGGGGCGGGACTCTGGCACAAAGCGGGGACGGGGCAGCTCCTGGGGGCGGGGCTCTGGCACAGCCCGGGGGCGGTGCTCTGGCTCCATTGTGAGCCAGGGGCGGGTCAGCTCCTGGGGGCGGGGCTCTGGCTCCATTGTAAGCCGGGGGCGGGGCAGCTCCTGGGGGCGGGGCTCTGGCACAGGCCGGGAGCGGGGCAGCTCCTGGGGGCGGGGCTCAGGCTCCATTGTGAGCCGGGGCGGGGCAGCTCCTGGGGGCAGGGCTCTGGCACAGCCCGGGGGCGGGGCATCTCCTGGGGGTGGTGCTCTGGCTCCATTGTGAGCCAGGCGCGTGTCAGCTCCTGGGGGCGGGGCTCTGGCACAGAGCGGGGGCGGGTCAGCTCCTGGGGGTGGGGCTCTGGCTCCATTGGGAGCCGGGGGCGGGGCAGCTCCTGGGGGCGGGGCTCTGGCACAGATCGGGGGCGGGGCAGCTCCTGGGGGCGGGGCTATGGCACAGTCTGGGGGCGGGGCATCTCCTGGGGGCGGGACTCTGGCACAAAGCGGGGACGGGGCAGCTCCTGGGGGCGGGGCTCTGGCACAGCCCAGGGGCGGGGCATCTCCTGAGGGTGGTGCTCTGGCTCCATTGTGAGCCAGGGGCGGGTCAGCTCCTAGGGGCGGGGCTCTGGCACAGAGCGGGGGCGGGTCAGCTCCTGGGGGCGGGGCTCTGGCTCCATGGGGAGCCGGGGGCGGGGCATCTCCTGGGGGCGGGGCTCTGGCACAGCCCGGGGGCGGGGCAGCTCCTGGGGGCGGGGCTCTGGCTCCATTGGGAGCCGGAGGCGGGGCAGCTCCTGGGGGCAGGGCTCTGGCACAGAGCGGGGATGGGGTAGCTCCTGGGGGCGGGGCTCTGGCACAGGCCGGGAGCGGGGCAGCTCCTGGGGGCGGGGCTCAGGCTCCATTGTGAGCCGGGGGCGGGGCACCGCATGGGGGCGGGGCTCTGGCACAGCCCGGGGGCGGGGCAGCTCCTGCGGGCGGGGTTCTGGCACAGAGCGGGGACGTGGCAGCTCCTGGGGGTGGGGCTCTGGCATAGCCCGGGGGCGGGGCAGCTCCTGGGGGCGGGACTCTGGCACAAAGCGGGGACGGGGCAGCTCCTGGGGGCGGGGCTCTGGCACAGCCCGGGGGCGGTGCTCTGGCTCCATTGTGAGCCAGGGGCGGGGCAGCTCCTGGGGGCGGGGCTCTGGCTCCATTGTGAGCCGGGGGCGGGGCAGCTCCTGGGGGCGGGGCTCTGGCACAGGCCGGGAGCGGGGTCGCTCCTGGGGGCGGGGCTCAGGCTCCATTGGGAGCCGGGGACGGGGCAGCTCCTGCGGGCGGGGCTCTGGCATAGCCCGGGGCGGGGCAGCTCCTGGGGGCGGGGCTCTGGCACAGCCCGGGGGCGGGGCATCTGCTGAGGGTGGTGCTCTTGCTCCATTGTGAGCCAGGGGCGGGTCAGCTCCTGGGGGCGGGGCTCTGGCACAGAGCGGGGGCGGGTCAGCTCCTGGGGGCGGGGCTCTGGCTCCATGGGGAGCCGGGGGCGTGGCAGCTCCTGGGGGCGGGGCTCTGGCACAGCCCGGGGGCGGGGCAGCTCCTGGGGGCGGGGCTCTGGCTCTATTGGGAGCCGGGGGCTGGGAATCTCCTGGGGGCGGTGCACTGGCACAGCCCGGGGGCGGGGCAGCTCCTGGGGGCGGGACTCTGGCACAAAGCGGGGACGGGGCAGCTCCTGGGGGCGGGGCTCTGGCACAGCCCGGGGGCGGTGCTCTGGCTCCATTGTGAGCCAGGGGCGGGGCAGCTCCTGGGGGCGGGGCTCTGGCTCCATTGTGAGCAGGGGGCGGGGCAGCTCCTGGGGGCGGGGCTCTGGCACAGGCCTGGAGCGGGGCCGCTCCTGGGGGCGGGGCTCAGGCTCCATTGTGAGCCGGGGGCGGGGCAGCTCCTGGGGGCGGGGCTCTGGCACAGGCCCGGAGCGGGGCAGCTCCTAGGGGCGGGGCTCAGGCTCCATTGTGAGCCGGGGGCGGGGCAGCTCCTGGGGGCGGGGCTCTGGCACAGCCCGGGGGCGGGGCAGCTCCTGGGGGCGGGGCTATGGCACAGTCCGGGGGCGGGGCAGCTCCTGGGGGCTGGGCTCTGGCCCAGCCTGGGGGCGGGGCAGCGCGTTGGGGCCGGGCTCTAGCCCCCTTTTGAGCCGGGGGCGGGGCAGCTCCTGGGGGCGGGGCTCTGGCACAGCCCGAGATCGGGGCAGCTCCTGGGGGCGGGGCTCTGGCCCAGCCGGGGGCGGGGCAGCGTCTGGGGGCGGGGCTCTAGTCCCATTTTGACCCGGGGGCGGGGCATCTGCTGGGGGCGGGGTCTGGGTCAGCCCGGGGGCGGGGCAGCTCCTGGGGGCGGGGCATCTCCTGGGGGCGGTGCTCTGGCTCCATTGTGATCCCGGAGGCGGGGCATCTCCTGGGGGCGGTGCTCTGGCTCCATTGTGAGCCGGGGGCGGGGCAGCGCCTGGGGTCGGGGCTCTGGCACAGCCCGGGGGCGGGGCATCTCCTGGGGGCGGTGCTCTGGCTCCATTGTGAGCCGGGGGCGGGGCAGCTCCTGGGGGCGGGGCTCTGGCTTCATTGGGAGCCGGGGGCGGGGCAGCTCTTGGGGGCGGGGCTCTAGCACAGAGCGGGGACGGGGCAGCTCATGGGGGCGGGGCTCTGGCGCAGCCCGGGGGCGGGGCAGCGCCTGGGGGCGGGGCTCTGGCTCCATTGGGAGCCGGGGGCGGGGCATCTCCTGGGGGCGGGGCTCTGGCACAGCCCGGGGGCGGGGCAGCTCCTGGGGGCGGGGCTCTGGCTCTATTGGGAGCCGGGGGCGGGGCATCTCCTGGGGGCGGGGCTCTGGCACAGCCCGGGGGCGGGGCAGCTCCTGGGGGCGGGGCTCTGGCTCTATTGGGAGCCGGGGGCGGGGCATCTCCTGGGGGCGGGGCTCTGGCACAGCCCGGGGGCGGGGCAGCTCCTGGGGGCGGGGCTCTGGCTCCATTGGGAGCCGGGGGCGGGGCAGCTCCTGGGGGCAGGGCTCTGGCACAGCCCTGGGGCGGGGCATCTCCTGGGGGCGGGGCTCTGGCACAGCCCGGGGGCGGGGCAGCTCCTGGGGGCGGGGCTCTGGCTCCATTGGGAGCCGGGGACGGGGCAGCTCCTGCGGGCGGGGCTCTGGCATAGCCCGGGGCGGGGCAGCTCCTGGGGGCGGGGCTCTGGCACAGCCCGGGGGCGGGGCATCTGCTGAGGGTGGTGCTCTTGCTCCATTGTGAGCCAGGGCGGGTCAGCTCCTGGGGGCGGGGCTCTGGCACAGAGCGGGGCGGGTCAGCTCCTGGGGGCGGGGCTCTGGCTCCATGGGGAGCCGGGGGCGTGGCAGCTCCTGGGGGCGGGGCTCTGGCACAGCCCGGGGGCGGGGCAGCTCCTGGGGGCGGGGCTCTGGCTCTATTGGGAGCCGGGGGCTGGGAATCTCCTGGGGGCGGTGCACTGGCACAGCCCGGGGGCGGGGCAGCTCCTGGGGGCGGGGCTCTGGCTCCATTGGGAGCCGCGGGCGGGGCAGCTCCTGCTGGCGGGGCTCTGGCACAGATCGGGGACGTGGCAGCTCCTGGGGGTGGGGCTCTGGCATAGCCCGGGGGCGGGGCAGCTCCTGGGGGCGGGACTCTGGCACAAAGCGGGGACGGGGCAGCTCCTGGGGGCGGGGCTCTGGCACAGCCCGGGGGCGGTGCTCTGGCTCCATTGTGAGCCAGGGGCGGGGGAGCTCCTGGGGGCGGGGCTCTGGCCCAGCCCGGGTGCGGGCAGCTCCTGGGGGCTGGGCAGCTCCTGGGGGCGGGGCTCTGGCACAGGCCGGGAGCGGGGCAGCTCCTGGGGGCGGGGCTCAGGCTCCATTGTGAGCCGGGGGCGGGGCAGCTCCTGGGGGCAGGGCTCTGACACAGCCCGGGGGCGGGGCAGCTCCTGGGGGCGGGGCTCTGGCTCCATTGGGAGCCGCGGGCGGGGCAGCGCCTAGGGGCGGGGCTCTGGCACAGCCGGGGGGCGGGGCAGCTCCTGGGGGCGGGGCTGTGGCACAGTCCGGGGGCGGGGCAGCTCCTGGGGGCGGGGCTCTGGCCCAGCCCGGGGGAGGGGCAGCTCCTGGGGCCGGGGCTCTGACACAGCCCGGGGGCGGGGGCAGCTCCTGGGGGCGGGGCTCTGGCCCAGCCCGAGAGCGGGGCAGCTCCTGGGGCTGGACTCCGGACAGCCTGGGGGCGGGGCAGCGCATGGGGGCGGGGCTCTAGCCCCATTTTGAGCCGGGGGCGGGGCAGCTCCTGGGGGCGGGGCTCTGGTACAGCCAGGGGGCGGTGCACTGGCTCCATTGTGAGCTAGGGCTGGGCAGCTCCTGGGGGGCGGGGCTCTGGCATAGCCCGGGGGCTGGGCAGCTCCTGGGGGCGGGGCTCTGGCACAGCCCGGGGGCGGGGCATCTCCTGGGGGCGGGGCTCTGGCTCCATTGGGAGCCGGGGGCGCGGGCAGCTCTTGGGGGCGGGGCTCTGGCACAGAGCGGGGACGGGGCAGCTCCTGGTGGCGGGGCTCTGGCACAGCCCGGGGGCGGGGCAGCGCCTGGGGGCGGGGCTCTGGCTCCATTGGGAGCCGGGGGCGGGGCAGCTCTTGGGGGCGGGGGGCTCTGGCACAGAGCGGGGACGGGGCAGCTCCTGGGGGCGGTGCTCTGGCTCCATTGTGAGCGAGGGGCGTGTCAGCTCCTGGGGGTGGGGCTCTGGCACAGAGCGGGGGACGGGTCAGCTCCTGGGGGCGGGGCTCTGGCTCCATGGGGAGCCGGGGGCGGGGCAGCTCCTGGGGGGCGGGGCTCTGGCACAGCCCGGGGGCGGGGCAGCTCCTGGGGGCGGGGCTCTGGCTCTATTGGGAGCCGGGGGCGGGGCATCTCCTGGGGGCGGTGCTCTGGCACAGCCAGGGAGCGGGGCAGCTCCTGGGGGCGGGGCTCTGCCTCCATTGGGAGCCGGGGGCGGGGCAGCTCCTCGGGCAGGGCTCTGGCACAGGCCGGGAGCGGGGCAGCTCCTGGGGGCGGGGCTCAGGCTCCATTGTGAGCCGGGGGCGTGTCAGCTCCTGGGGGCGGGGCTCTGGCACAGAGCGGGGGCGGGTCAGCTCCTGGGGGTGGGGCTCTGGCACAGCCCGGGGGCGGAGCAGCTCCTGGGGCGGGGCTCTGGCACAGCCCGGGGGCGGGGCATCTCCTGAGGGTGGTGCTCTGGCTCCATTGTGAGCCAGGGGCCGGTCAGCTCCTAGGGGCGGGGCTCTGGCACAGAGCGGGGGCGGGTCAGCTCCTGGGGGCGGGGCTCTGGCTCCATGGGGAGCCGGGGGCGGGGCATCTCCTGGGGGCGGGGCTCTGGCACAGCCCGGGGGCGGGGCAGCTCCTGGGGGCGGGGCTCGGCTCCATTGGGAGCCGGGGCGGGGCAGCTCCTGGGGGCAGGGCTCTGGCACAGAGCGGGATGGGGTAGCTCCTGGGGGCGGGACTCTGGCACAAAGCGGGGATGGGGCAGCTCCTGGGGGCGGGGCTCTGGCACAGCCCGGGGGCGGGGCATCTCCTGAGGGTGGTGCTCTGGCTCCATTGTGAGCCAGGGGCGGGTCAGCTCCTGGGGGCGGGGCTCTGGTACAGAGCGGGGGCGGGTCAGCTCTGGGGGCGGGGCTCTGGCTCCATGGGGAGCCGGGGGCGTGGCAGCTCCTGGGGGCGGGGCTCTGGCACAGCCCGGGAGCGGGGCAGCTCCTGGGGGCGGGGCTCAGGCTCCATTGTGAGCCGGGGCGGGGCACCGCATGGGGGCGGGGGCTCTGGCACAGGCCGGGGGCGGGGCAGCTCCTGCGGGCGGGGCTCTGGCACAGAGCGGGGACGTGGCAGCTCCTGGGGGCGGGGCTCTGGCACAGAGCGGGGACGTGGCAGCTCCTGGGGGTGGGGCTCTGGCATAGCCCGGGGGCGGGGCAGCTCCTGGGGGCGGGACTCTGGCACAAAGCGGGGACAGGGCAGCTCCTGGGGGCGGGGCTCTGGCACAGCCTGGGGGCGGTGCTCTGGCTCCATTGTGAGCAGGGGGCGGGGGAGCTCCTGGGGGCGGGGCCGCTCCTGGGGGCGGGGCTCTGGCACAGGCCGGGAGCGGGGCAGCTCCTGGGGGCGGGGCTCAGGCTCCATTGTGAGCCGGGGGCGGGGCAGCTCCTGGGGGCAGGGCTCTGGCTCCATTGGGAGCCGCGGGCGGGGCAGCGCCTAGGGGCGGGGCTCTGGCACAGCCCGGGGGCGGGGCAGGTCCTGGGGGGCGGGGCTGTGGCACAGTCCGGGGGCGGGGCAGCTCCTGGGGGCGGGGCTCTGGCCCAGCCCGGGGGAGGGGCAGCTCCTGGGGCCGGGGCTCTGACACAGCCCGGGGGCGGGGCAGCTCCTGGGGGCGGGGCTCTGGCCCAGCCCGAGAGCGGGGCAGCTCCTGGGGGCTGGACTCCGGCCCAGCCTGGGGGCGGGGCAGCGCCTGGGGGCGGGGCTCTAGCCCCATTTTGAGCCGGGGGCGGGGCAGCTCCTGGGGGCGGGGCTCTGGTACAGCCAGGGGGCGGTGCACTGGCTCCATTGTGAGCTAGGGGCTGGGCAGCTCCTGGGGGCGGGGCTCTGGCATAGCCCGGGGGCGGGGCAGCTCCTGGGGGCGGGGCTCTGGCACAGCCCGGGGGCGGGGCAGCTCCTGGGGGCGGGACTCTGGCACAGAGCGGGGACGTGGCAGCTCCTGGGGGTGGGGCTCTGGCATAGCCCGGGGGCGGGGCAGCTCCTGGGGGCGTGACTCTGGCACAAAGCGGGGCTGGGCAGCTCCTGGGGGCGGGGCTCTGGCACAGGCCGGGGGCGGGGCAACTTCTGCGGGCGGGGCTCTGGCACAGAGCGGGGACGTGGCAGCTCCTGGGGGCGGGGCTCTGTCACAGAGCGGGGACGTGGCAGCTCCTGGGGGTGGGGCTCTGGCATAGCCCGGGGGCGGGGCAGCTCCTGGGGGCGTGACTCTGGCACAAAGCGGGGACGGGGCAGCTCCTGGGGGCGGGGCTCTGGCTCCATTGGGAGCCGCGGGCGGGGCAGCGCCTAGGGGCGGGGCTCTGGCACAGCCCGGGGGCGGGGCAGCTCCTGGGGGCGGGGCTGTGGCACAGTCCGGGGGCGGGGCAGCTCCTGGGGGCGGGGCTCTGGCCTAGCCCGGGGGAGCGGCAGGTCCTGGGGCCGGGGCTCTGACACAGACCGGGGGCGGGGCAGCTCCTGGGGGCTGGGCTCCGGCCCAGCCTGGGGGCGGGGCAGCGCCTGGGGGCGGGGCTCTAGCCCCATTTTGAGCCGGGGGCTGGGCAGCTCCTGGGGGCGGGGCTCTGGCATAGCCCGGGGGCGGGGCAGCTCCTGGGGGCGGGGCTCTGGCCCAGCCCGAGAGCCGGGCAGCTCCTGGGGGCTGGGCTCTGGCACAGAGAGGGGACGGGCAGTTCCTGGGGGCGGGGCTCCGGCACAGCCCGGGGGCGGGGCAGCGCCTGGGGTCGGGGCTCTGGCGCAGCCCGGGGGCGGGGCAGCGCCTGGGGGCGGGGCTCTGGCTCCATTGGGAGCCGGGAGCGGGGCATCTCCGGGGGGCGGGGCTCTGGCCCAGCCCGGGGGCGGAAGAGCTCCTGGGGGCGGGGCTCTGGCTCCGTTGGGAGCCGGGGGCGGGGCATCTCCTGGGGGCGGGGCTCTGGCACAGCGCGGGGGCGGGGCAGCTCCTGCGGGCGGGGCTCTGGCTCCATTGGGAGCAGGGGGCGTGGCAGCTCCTGGGGGTGGGGCTCTGCCACAGCCCGGGGGCGGGGCATCTCCTGGGAGCGGTGCTCTGGCTCCATTGGGAGCCGGGGGCGGGGCAGCTCCTGGGGGCGGGGCTCTGGCACAGAGCGGGGACAGGGCCTCTCCTGCGGGCGGGGCTCTGGCATAGCCCGGGGGCGGGGCAGCTCCTGGGGGCGGGACTCTGGCACAAAGCGGGGACGGGGCAGCTCCTGGGGGCGGGGCTCTGGCACAGCCCGGGGGCGGGGCAGCTCCTGGGGGCGGGGCTCTGGCTCTATAGGGAGCCGGGGGCGGGGCATCTCCTCGGGGCGGTGCTCTGGCAGAGCCTGGGGGCGGGGCAGCTTCTGGGGGCGGGGCTCTGGCTCCATTGGGAGCCGGGGGCGGGGCAGCTACTGAGGGCAGGGCTCTGGCACAGAGCGGGGACGGGGTAGCTCCTGGGGGCGGGGCTCTGGCACAGCCCGGGGGCGGGGCAGCTCCTGGGGGCGGGGCTCTGGCTCTATAGGGAGCCGGGGGCGGGGCATCTCCTCGGGGCGGTGCTCTGGCAGAGCCTGGGGGCGGGGCAGCTCCTGGGGGCGGGGCTCAGGCTCCATTGTGAGCCGGTGGCGGTGCACCGCATGGGGGCGGGGCTCTGGCACAGGCCGGGGGCGGGGCAACTCCTGCGGGCGGGGCTCTGGCACAGAGCGGGGACGTGGCAGCTCCTGGGGGCGGGGCTCTGGCACAGAGCGGGGACGTGGCAGCTCCTGGGGGTGGGGCTCTGGCATAGCCCGGGTGCGGGACAGCTCCTGGGGGCGGGACTCTTGCACAAAGCGGGGACGGGGCAGCTCCTGGGGGCGGGGCTCTGGCCCAGCCCGGGGGAGCGGCAGGTCCTGGGGCCGGGGCTCTGACACAGACCGGGGGCGGGGCAGCTCCTGGGGGCTGGGCTCCGGCCCAGCCTGGGGGCGGGGCAGCTCCTGGGGGCGGAGCTCTGGCACAGCCCGGGGGCGGGGCAGCTCCTGGGGGCGGGGCTCTGGCTCTATAGGGAGCCGGGGGCGGGGCATCTCCTCGGGGCGGTGCTCTGGCAGAGCCTGGGGGCGGGGCAGCTTCTGGGGGCGGGGCTCTGGCTCCATTGGGAGCCGGGGGCGGGGCAGCTACTGAGGGCAGGGCTCTGGCACAGAGCGGGGACGGGGTAGCTCCTGGGGGCGGGGCTCTGGCACAGCCCGGGGGCGGGGCAGCTCCTGGGGGCGGGGCTCTGGCTCTATAGGGAGCCGGGGGCGGGGCATCTCCTCGGGGCGGTGCTCTGGCAGAGCCTGGGGGCGGGGCAGCTCCTGGGGGCGGGGCTCAGGCTCCATTGTGAGCCGGTGGCGGTGCACCGCATGGGGGCGGGGCTCTGGCACAGGCCGGGGGCGGGGCAACTCCTGCGGGCGGGGCTCTGGCACAGAGCGGGGACGTGGCAGCTCCTGGGGGCGGGGCTCTGGCACAGAGCGGGGACGTGGCAGCTCCTGGGGGTGGGGCTCTGGCATAGCCCGGGGGCGGGGCAGCTCCTGGGGGCGGGACTCTTGCACAAAGCGGGGACGGGGCAGCTCCTGGGGGCGGGGCTCTGGCCCAGCCCGGGGGAGCGGCAGGTCCTGGGGCCGGGGCTCTGACACAGACCGGGGGCGGGGCAGCTCCTGGGGGCTGGGCTCCGGCCCAGCCTGGGGGCGGGGCAGCGCCTGGGGGCGGGGCTCTAGCCCCATTTTGAGCCGGGGGCGGGGCAGCTCCTGGGGGCGGGGCTCTGGTACAGCCAGGGGGCGGTGCACTGGCTCCATTGTGAGCCAGGGGCTGGGCAGCTCCTGGGGGCGGGGCTCTGGCATAGCCCGGGGGCGGGGCAGCTCCTGGGGGCCGGGCTCTGGCACAGCCCGGGGGCGGGGCATCTCCTGGGGGTGGTGCTCTGGCTCCATTGTGAGCCAGGCGCGTGTCAGCTCCTGGGGGCGGGGCTCTGGCACAGAGCGGGGGCGGGTCAGCTCCTGGGGGTGGGGCTCTGGCACAGCCCGGGGGCGGGGCAGCTCCTGGGGGCGGGGCTCTGGCACAGCCCGGGGGCGGGGCATCTCCTGAGGGTGGTGCTCTGGCTCCATTGTGAGCCAGGGGCGGGTCAGCTCCTAGGGGCGGGGCTCTGGCACAGAGCGGGGGCGGGTCAGCTCCTGGGGGCGGGGCTCTGGCTCCATGGGGAGCCGGGGGCGGGGCATCTCCTGGGGGCGGGGCTCTGGCACAGCCCGGGGGCGGGGCAGCTCCTGGGGGCGGGGCTCTGGCTCCATTGGGAGCCGGGGGCGGGGCAGCTCCTGGGGGCAGGGCTCTGGCACAGAGCGGGGATGGGGTAGGTCCTGGGGGCGGGGCTCTGGCACAGGCCGGGAGCGGGGCAGCTCCTGGGGGCGGGGCTCAGGCTCCATTGTGAGCCGGGGGCGGGGCACCGCATGGGGGCGGGGCTCTGGCACAGCCCGGGGGCGGGGCAGCTCCTGCGGGCGGGGTTCTGGCACAGAGCGGGGACGTGGCAGCTCCTGGGGGTGGGGCTCTGGCATAGCCCGGGGGCGGGGCAGCTCCTGGGGGCGGGACTCTGGCACAAAGCGGGGACGGGGCAGCTCCTGGGGGCGGGGCTCTGGCACAGCCCGGGGGCGGTGCTCTGGCTCCATTGTGAGCCAGGGGCGGGGCAGCTCCTGGGGGCGGTGCTCTGGCTCCATTGTGAGCTGGGGGCGGGGCAGCTCCTGGGGGCGGGGCTCTGGCCCAGCCCGGGTGCGGGGCAGCTCCTGGGTGCGGGGCAGCTCCTGGGGGAGGGGCTCTGGCACAGGCCGGGAGCGGGGCAGCTCCTGGGGGCGGGGCTCAGGTTCCATTGTGAGCCGGGGGCGGGGCAGCTCCTGGGGGCAGGGCTCTGGCACAGCCCGGGGGCGGGACTCTGGCTCCATTGGGAGCCGCTGGCGGGGCAGCGCCTAGGGGCGGGGCTCTGGCACAGCCCGGGGGCGGGGCAGCTCCTGGGGGCGGGGCAATGGCACAGTCCGGGGGCGGGGCAGCTCCTGGGGGCGGGGCTCTGGCCCAGCCCGAGAGCCGGGCAGCTCCTGGGGGCTGGGCTCTGGCCCAGCCTGGGGGCGGGGCAGCGTTTTGGGGCGGGGCTCTAGCCCCATTTTGAGCCGGGGGCGGGGCAGCTCCTGGGGGCGGGGCTCTGGTACAGCCAGGGGGCGGTGCAGCTCCTGGGGGCGGGGCTCCGGCACAGCCCGGGGGCGGGGCAGCTCCTGGGGGCGGGGCTCTGGCACAGCCCGAGATCGGGGCAGCTCCTGGGGGCGGGGCTCTGGCCCAGCCGGGGGCGGGGCAGCATCTGGGGGCGGGGCTCTAGCCCCATTTTGACCCGGGGGCGGGGCATCTCCTGGGGGCGGGGCTCTGGGTCAGCCCGGGGGCGGGGCAGCTCCTGGCGGCGGGGCATCTCCTGGGGGCGGTGCTCTGGCTCCATTGTGAGCCCGGGGGCGGGGAATCTCCTGGGGGCGGGGCTCTGGCTCCATTGTGAGCCGGGGGCGGGGCAGCGCCTGGGGTCGGGGCTCTGGCACAGCCCGGGGGCGGGGAATCTCCTGGGGGCGGTGCTCTGGCTCCATTGTGAGCCGGGGGCGGGGCAGCTCCTGGGGGCCGGACTCTGGCTTCATTGGGAGCCGGGGGCGGGGCAGCTCTTGGGGGCGGGGCTCTAGCACAGAGCGGGGACGGGGCAGCTCCTGGGGGCAGGGCTCTGGCACAGAGCGGGGACGGGGTAGCTCCTGGGGGCGGGGCTCTGGCTCCATTGTGAGCCGGGGGCGGGGCACCGCATGGGGGCGGGGCTCTGGCACAGCCCGGGGGCGGGGCAGCTCCTACGGGCGGGGTTCTGGCACAGAGCGGGGACGTGGCAACTCCTGGGGGTGGGGCTCTGGCATAGCCCGGGGGCGGGGCAGCTCCTGGGGGCGGGACTCTGGCACAAAGCGGGGACGGGGCAGCTCCTGGGGGCGGGGCTCTGGCACAGCCCGGGGGCGGTGCTCTGGCTCCATTGTGAGCCAGGGGCGGGGCAGCTCCTGGGGGCGGGGCTCTGGCTCCATTGTGAGCCGGGGGCGGGGCAGCTCCTGGGGGCGGGGCTCTGGCCCAGCCCGGGTGCGGGGCAGCTCCTGGGTGCGGGGCAGCTCCTGGGGGCGGGGCTCTGGCACAGGCCGGGAGCGGGGCAGCTCCTGGGGGCGGGGCTCAGGTTCCATTGTGAGCCGGGGGCGGGGCAGCTCCTGGGGGCAGGGCTCTGGCACAGCCCTGGGGCGGGACTCTGGCTCCATTGGGAGCCGCGGGCGGGGCAGCGCCTAGGGGCGGGGCTCTGGCACAGCCCGGGGGCGGGGCAGCTCCTGGGGGCGGGGCAATGGCACAGTCCGGGGGCGGGGCAGCTCCTGGGGGCGGGGCTCTGGCCCAGCCCGAGAGCCGGGCAGCTCCTGGGGGCTGGGCTCTGGCCCAGCCTGGGGGCGGGGCAGCGCCTTGGGGCGGGGCTCTAGCCCCATTTTGAGCCGGGGGCGGGGCAGCTCCTGGGGGCGGGGCTCTGGTACAGCCAGGGGGCGGTGCAGCTCCTGGGGGCGGGGCTCCGGCACAGCCCGGGGGCGGGGCAGCTCCTGGGGGCGGGGCTCTGGCACAGCCCGAGATCGGGGCAGCTCCTGGGGGCGGGGCTCTGGCCCAGCCGGGGGCGGGGCAGCATCTGGGGGCGGGGCTCTAGCCCCATTTTGACCCGGGGGCGGGGCATCTCCTGGGGGCGGGGAATCTCCTGGGGGCGGGGCTCTGGCTCCATTGTGAGCCGGGGGCGGGGCAGCGCCTGGGGTCGGGGCTCTGGCACAGCCCGGGGGCGGGGAATCTCCTGGGGGCGGTGCTCTGGCTCCATTGTGAGCCGGGGGCGGGGCAGCTCCTGGGGGCCAGGCTCTGGCTTCATTGGGAGCCGGGGGCGGGGCAGCTCTTGGGGGCGGGGCTCTAGCACAGAGCGGGGACGGGGCAGCTCCTGGGGGCGGGGCTCTGGCGCACCCCGGGGGCGGGGCAGCGCCTGGGGGCGGGGCTCTGGCTCCATTGGGAGCCGGGAGCGGGGCATCTCCTGGGGGCGGGGCTCTGGCCCAGCCCTGGGGCGGAAGAGCTCCTGGGGGCGGGGCTCTGGCTCCGTTGGCAGCCGGGGGCGGGGCATCTCCTAGGGGCGGGGCTCTGGCACAGCGCGGGGGCGGGGCAGCTCCTGGGACCGGGGCTCTGGCTCCATGGGGAGCAGGGGGCGTGGCAGCTCCTGGGGGTGGGGCTCTGGCACAGCCCGGGGGCGGGGCATCTCCTGGGAGCGGGGCTCTGGCTGCATTGGGAGCCGGGGGCGGGGCAGCTCCTGGGGGCGGGGCTCTGGCACAGAGCGGGGACGGGGCAGCTCCTGCGGGCGGGGCTCTGGCATAGCCTGGGGGCGGGGCAGCTCCTGGGGGCGGGACTCTGGCACAAAGCGTGGACGGGGCAGCTCCTGGGAGCGGGGCTCTGGCACAGCCCGGGGGCGGGGCATCTCCTGAGGGTGGTGCTCTGGCTCCATTGTGAGCCAGGGGCGGGTCAGCTCCTAGGGGCAGGGCTCTGGCACAGAGCGGGGGCGGGTCAGCTCCTGGGGGCGGGGCTCTGGCTCCATGGGGAGCCGGGGGCGTGGCAGCTCCTGGGGGCGGGGCTCTGGCACAGCCCGGGAGCGGGGCAGCTCCTGGGGGCGGGGCTCAGGCTCCATTGTGAGTCGGGGGCGGGGCACCGCATGGGGGCGGGGCTCTGGCACAGGCCGGGGGCGGGGCAACTCCTGCGGGCGGGGCTCTGGCACAGAGCGGGGACGTGGCAGCTCCTGGGGGCGGGGCTCTGGCACAGAGCGGGGACGTGGCAGCTCCTGGGGGTGGGGCTCTGGCATAGCCCGGGGCCGGGCAGCTCCTGGGGGCGGGACTCTGGCACAAAGCGGGGACGGGGCAGCTCCTGGGGGCGGTGCTCTGGCTCCATTGTGAGCCAGGGGCGGGGTAGCTCCTGGGGGCGGGGCTCTGGCTCCATTGTGAGCAGGGGGCGGGGGAGCTCCTGGGGGCGGGGCTCTGGCCCCGCCCGGGTGCGGGGCAGCTCCTGGGGGCTGGGCCGCTCCTGGGGGCGGGGCTCTGGCACAGGCCGGGAGCGGGGCAGCTCCTGGGGGCGGGGCTCAGGCTCCATTGTGAGCCGGGGGCGGGGCTGCTCCTGGGGGCAGGGCTCTGGCTCCATTGGGAGCCGCGGGCGGGGCAGCGCCTAGGGGCGGGGCTCTGGCACAGCCCGGGGGCGGGGCAGCTCCTGGGGGCGGGGCTGTGGCACAGTCCGGGGGCGGGGCAGCTCCTGGGGGCGGGGCTCTGGCCCATCCCGGGGGAGGGGCAGCTCCTGGGGCCGGGGCTCTGACACAGCCCGGGGGCGGGGCAGCTCCTGGGGGCGGGGCTCTGGCCCAGCCCGAGAGCGGGGCAGCTCCTGGGGGCTGGACTCCGGCCCAGCCTGGGGGCGGGGCAGCGCCTGGGGGCGGGGCTCTAGCCCCATTTTGAGCCGGGGGCGGGGCAGCTCCTGGGGGCGGTGCTCTGGTACAGCCAGGGGGCGGTGCACTGGCTCCATTGTGAGCTAGGGGCTGGGCAGCTCCTGGGGGCGGGGCTCTGGCATAGCCCGGGGGCGGGGCAGCTCCTGGGGGCGGGGCTCTGGCACAGCCCCGGGGCGGGGCATCTCCTGGGGGTGGTGCTCTGGCTCCATTGTGAACCAGGTGCGTGTAAGCTCCTGGGGGCGGGGCTCTGGCACAGCCCGGGGGCGGGGCATCTCCTGGGGGCGGGGCTCTGGCTCCATTGGGAGCCGGGGGTGGGGATCTCCTGGGGGCGGGGCTCTGTCCCAGCCCGGGGGCGGAAGAGCTCCTGGGGGCGGGGCTCTGGCTCCGTTGGGAGCCGGGGGCGGGCCATCTCCTGGGTGCGTGGCTCTGGCCCAGCCCGAGAGCTGGGCAGCTCCTGGGGGCTGGGCTCCGGCCCAGCCTGGGGGCGGGGCAGCGCCTGGGGTCCGGGCTCTAGCCCCATTTTGAGCCGGGGACGGGGCAGCTCCTGGGGGCGGGGCTCTGGTACAGCCAGGGGGCGGTGCACTGACCCCATTGTGAGCCAGGGGCTGGGCAGCTCCTGGGGGCGGGGTCTGGCTCCATTGTGAGCCGGGGGCGGGGCAGCTCCTGGGCGCGGGGCTCTGGGTCAGCCCGGGGGCGGGGGAGCTCCTGGGGGCCGGGCTCTGGCATAGCCCGGGGGCGGGGCAGCTCCTGGGGGCGGGGCTCTGCCTCCATTGGGAGCCGGGGGCGGGGCAGCTCCTGGGGGTGGTGCTCTGGCTCCATTGTGAGCCAGGGGCGTGTCAGCTCCTGGGGGCGGGGCTCTGGCACAGAGCGGGGACGGGTCAGCTGCTGGGGCCGGGGCTCTGGCTCCATGGGGAGGCGGGGGCGTGGCAGCTACTGGGGGTGGGGCTCTGGCACAGCCCGGGGGCGGGGCAGCTCCTGCGGGCGGGGCTCTGGCACAGAGCGGGGACGGGGCAGCTCCTGCGGGCGGGGCTCTGGCATAGCCCGGGGGCGAGGCAGCTCCTGGGGGCGGGACTCTGGCAGAAAGCGGGGGCGGGTCAGCTCCTGGGGGCGGGGCTCTGGCTCCATGGGGAGCCGGGGGCGTGGCAGCTCCTGGGTGCGGGGCTCTGGCTCAGCCTGGGGTCGGGGCAGCTCATGGGGGCGGGGCTCTGGCTCCATTGGGAGCCGGGGGCGGGGCAGCTCCTGGGGGCAGGGCTCTGGCACAGAGCGGGGACGGGGTAGCTCCTGGGGGCGGGGCTCTGGCACAGGCCGGGAGCGGGGCAGCTCCTGGGGGCGGGGCTCAGGCTCCATTGTGAGCCGGGGGCGGGGCACCGCATGGGGGCTGGGCTCTGGCACAGCCCGGGGGCGGGGCAGCTCCTGCGGGCGGGGCTCTGGCACAGAGCGGGGACGTGGCAGCTCCTGGGGGCGGGGCTCTGGCACAGAGCGGGGACGTGGCAGCTCCTGTGGGTGGGGCTCTGGCATAGCCCGGGGCCGGGCAGCTCCTGGGGGCGGGACTCTGGCACAAAGCGGGGACGTGGCAGCTCCTGGGGGCGGGGCTCTGGCACAGAGCGGGGACGTGGCAACTCCTGGGGGTGGGGCTCTGGCATAGCCCGGGGGCGGGGCAGCTCCTGGGGGCGGGACTCTGGCACAAAGCGGGGACGGGGCAGCTCCTGGGGGCGGGGCTCTGGCACAGCCCGGGGGCGGGGCAGCTCCTGGGGGCGGGGCTCTGGCACAGGCCGGTAGCGGGGCAGCTCCTGGGGGCGGGGCTCCGGCTCCATTGTGAGCCGGGGGCGGGGCAGCTCCTGGGGGCAGGGCTCTGGCACAGCCCGGGGGCGGGGCAGCTCCTGGGGGCGGGGCTCTGGCCCAGCCCGGGGGAGGGGCAGCGCCTGGGGGCGGGGCTCTAGCCCCATTTTGAGCCGGGGGCGGGGCAGCTACTGGGGGCGGGGCTCTGGTAGAGCCAGGGGGCGGTGCACTGGCTCCATTGTGATCCAGGGGCTGGGCAGCTCCTGGGGGCGGGGCTCTGGCTCCATTGTGAGCCGGGGGCGGGGCAGCTCCTGGGGGCGGGGCTCTGGGTCAGCCCGGGGGCGGGGCAGCTCCTGGGGGCGGGGCTCTGGCATAGCCCGGGGGCGGGGCAGCTCCTGGGGGCGGGGCTCTGGCACAGCCCGGTGGCGGGGCAGCCCCTGGGGGCGGGGCTCTGTCTCCATTGTGAGCCAGGGGCGTGGCTGCTCCTGGGGGCGGGGCTCTGGCTCCATTGGGAGCCGGGGGCGGGGCAGCTCCTGGGGGCGGGGCTCTGGCACAGAACGGGGACGGGGCAGCTCCTGGGGGCGGGGCTCTGGCAGAGCCCGTGGGCGGGGCATCTCCTGGGGGCGGGGCTCTGGCACAGCCTGGGGGTGAACTAAGGATCTCTAGATATTCAGTCTAATGCTCCCCTAACTGAGCTACTTCAGCACATACAAGGGACCTGCTTTAGGCTGCTGCTTCTCTGTCTGGGATGTTTCTGTCAGTCCTGGCACACAAGAAGGACGTCATTGCGAGAGGCCCAGGAGGGCCTGATGAATTCTTGCCGGCCTCACTCAGCCCTGTGAAGTGTTACCCTGGACTCAGCTCTCCATTGGTCTGTCTGCTTTGGGGCAGGGGCCATAACACGTCCTGCTGCATTCTCTCAGATTAAGAACCTGGGGCTCCATCAACTGAGCTAGCCAGGCTCACATGAGAGAAGGGCAAGGCTGGTGCACAATAGAAACTAGTCAAGAAAAAGAGGGCAGGAAACAATACAGTTCGCGGGCAATCTTGGTTCCCGGGAGTGGCCACGCGCAAGGGGGGGTGAAGGGTAGGCCAGCCGTTCAGACCGAGCGGTTCACTGGCACTTTCGGTTCCCGCGAGCGACCACGCGGAGGGGGGGAAGGGTAGGCGAGCCGTTCATGCTGAGCGGTTCGTGGGCACTTTTGGTTCCCGGGAGCGGCCACGCGAGGTGGCGGGGAAGGGTAGGCGAGCCGCTGTAGATGAGCGGTTTGGCCAGCAGCAGTTCCTGCCCGCCACCAGGAACAGTGATTGAGACATGGGAGTAGAGCACTGCTGTGAAGCAATCTCTCAGCAGTCCTAACTCATCACCTTACCATGGTCTTCAGAGAGCTGATTTTCAGTGTTCGGCAAGGCTTCTGGGATCCGTATACCGGTACCACAGACACTCAGCATTAAGGCCTAATATTTGACCTTGTAGTACGTGAACATGTGATAGGTACTGTGCTTGGTCCTATTCACAGTGAAAGAGTATGGGCATTGTTCTGAAAAAGTATCTTTCTGAGGAATTCACTCCCTTTCCCTCATCCCACAGCTGCGAGTGTCTCCCGCCCTACCCGTGTTTCTCCCTCCCATGGGCTACTACAGATAAGGCGGCGCAAAAAGAGAACCCGGAACGACATGTTCTCGGAATTGATGGTCTGTTCCCGAAGGGAGGCGGCACAGCGGAGAGAGGACGTCTCACGGTCCGAGCGAGCAGCCAGGGAACGGGAGCAGAGGGCTGAAGCGCGCGAGGACAGGTGGCGGCAGGAAGACCAGCAGGCGACCCAAACAATGCTAGGACTAATGAGGGAGCAAACCAACACGCTCCGGCGCCTGGTGGACGTTCTCCAGGACAGGAGACAGGAGGAAAGAGCCCCTCTATATGTTCTTTCTAACCGCCCACCCCCGCCACAAAGTCCAGTTGTTTACTCACCCAAAGTCACTAGGACGAGGGGAGGCAGGGTCCGTGGAAATATTCACTCCACCCCTGCAGACTGCTCCAGTAGCAGAAGGCTCTCATTCCCAAAACCTTAGATTGGTCCTTTCCCTCCCTCCAGCCGCACCCCTCAACACCTCCCTACCCAGGTTTCACATTCAAGCAATGCTCACTTTAATAAAAATGGTTTTTTGGTTCATTGTTGTTTCCCTGACTGTCCTAAACAGGACCGGTTTTTTTTTCGGGTTAGTGGGTAACGTGGTTTGTAAGTGCAGACGACTGGCACCTAACCCAGGGTACAGACAGGGGAACGGATAAACTGAAAGGCACAGTAAAAATTGCATGCAGTAAGCAAAGTTGTCATTCTGTGTGTGGGTTTTCATGTTCTCTACGGGGGGGTGGGGGTTGGGTGGTTCGCTGTCTGGTGGGGGAGGGTGGCCGCTGATCTTTAGCGGCTGGCAATAGCCTGCATGATAGATCCATGCACCGGGGATACGTAGCCGATATTCACTGCCAAAAAGTCACAGAGACGCCACCACACACACATGCGAATAGGAGGGGTTGATGGCGCCCTTTAAACAAGCAGTCCAGCACCTAGGACTGCTCTGGGAGCAGGAGCATGTCATTCCCCAAGCTTAGAAGCGTACTTTCCAACACTCCACCCACTCCACTGACTCCCCCATGGACCCTCCCCCTCATACTGACACCCGCATGGACCCTCCCCCTTACAGCCCCTCCCCTCACAGAGACACTCCATAGCCCTCCCCCTCACAGCCCCTCCCCTCATAGACAACCCATAGCCCTCCCATCATAGCCCCTCCCCTTCACACTGACACCCCCATGGACCCTCCCCCTCACAGCCCGTCCCCCTCACACTGCACCCCCATGGACCCTCCCACTCACAGCCCCTCCCCTTCACACTGACACCCCCATGGACCCTCCCCCTCACAGCCCCTCCCCCTCACACTGACACCTCCATGGACCCTCCCCCTCACAGCTCCTCCCCTCACAGAGACACCCCAATGGACCCTCCCCCTCACAGCCCCTCCCCTCACAAACACTCCATAGCCCTCCCCATCACAGCCCCTCCCCTCACACTGACACCCCCATGGACTCTCCCCCTCACAGCCCCTCCCCCTCACACTGACACCCCCATGGACCCTCCCCCTCACAGCCCCCCCTTCACACGCGGAGGGACTTGTTTGCTGGGCTCTGACATTACAAACCGAGGGGGGAGGTTTCTGAGGATTTACTCCCTGAGCCCCTCCCCCTCTCACCGCTCCCCTGAGTGCAGAGGGGCTGGGCTCAGGCAGCCAGTTTCACCCAGGGATTTCCCAGCCCTGGCCCCCGAGACTCCTCTGCCCGTATCTACCAGTGACACTGCGCGTGGGCGGCGGCTACAAGGGGCTCGGGGAGGCTGAACCTCCCCCAACGGGGCAAGAAATGCTGGTGGGACGCACCCCCCTTGGAGGGGGGCTGAGCCGCTGCCTTGGGACAGACCCTCCTGAGGAGTCGGGGAGCCACCGGCACTCAGACCTCACGCACAGGCCTGGCTCTCGCCTTCAGCCCAGGCAGCCAGAGGGGCCGGGAAGCTCCCTGGCAGTCCCACACCTTGGCACACCCAATAGTGTTAGATGGCAAAATAGCTGCCCCAAGGTCCCACCGAGACTAGAACTTGCATTGCAGAATTTAAAGCCCTGAGTGCTGCCCTTACACCATGGGACCAGTGGAAAGCACCTTGTGTTCATCTGACTTCTAGTGTCAAAGAGCCTGGGCGGACAATTTTTTGCCTCCCGTGCTCAAGACCTCTATGGTGTCTCTGGCCAGCCCTGCATTTCTCAACAAGTCGGCACACAGTGGTTTGCTGTAGACCCAGAAGCCTTTCTTCCTCCAGACTGTGAGGCCAGTGGGCGTGTGAGGAAGTTGCCCCTTCAATCCCAGGCAGTGAATGGCCCTTCCTAGGAAAGCCCAAGTCTTGAAAAGAAATTACTAGCGTCAAGGAGAGTACTGAAAAACTGATTTTCGGGGAAGATGATACCTTCTATACTTGACCAGAGACTTGAACCTGCTCCTCCATCTGGCACCCTGAGGCGTTCTTCTTTTTTTAGTTCAATATCAGATCCAGGAGAAAACGCCGTTCTACAACGAAAAACAAAACCACCCACAGAAATGCCATTGGAAATACAAATAACGGACAATGCAATCCCCATCACAGGATGGTATCTAGGTCTGGATTACATTTTTGTGGGCCCGGCACCAAACCTATTTCTGAGGCCCCCTGTGCAATGAAGGGGCCAGGGGCAAGAACACAATGTCGTTGACAATTATTTGTGACAAGTTTGGTTTGGGGCAGGCACTGGGCCAGTTTTCATCAGAGAAACAAAAAATGTCGACTGGCTCTCCTCTAGCCCTGTTCCTGCTCTTCTATGGGAAGCACATTGCCCTGACTAGCCAGCAGGCGGGGCAATTCTAGGGGGCAGAGCAATGGGGTGGCATGGCCCCATCAGTTTTAAAAGGAGGGCTCTGCTATTCCCCTGGATACGTCTCAGGTCACCGTGGTTCTGCTGCAGCCCCAGGTAAGCAATGGGTTCGGGTTGCTGGTTACAGATTTCCTCTTTCCCCATCCCCGCCCCACGCGTCCAGCCTGCAGGAGGGAAGGGCTGGCCCGAGAGCCGTGTTAACATCATCCTGTCGACACTGCGGGGTTAGCAGGATGTCCCTGCCTGTGCACACAGTGAGCTGGACGCATCGTTCTCAGGGCAGAGGCTAGTCAGGCGCGGGAGGAGACCACACGCTCAGCCATCTCGGAGAGACCTGGGGACTAAGGGTCTGAGGAAGCTCTCAAGGACTAATTTTTTAAAATAATTTTTATCAGTGAATTGGGAGAAAACATCCAAACACTGCTGGTAAGATTGGTGGGTGACAAAATACCGGCAGAGTGGTAATTACTGATGAGGAGAGGGCAGTGATACAGAGCGATCTGGCTCATTCGGCAAGCTGGGCCCATTCAAAGGAAACAAGTTTGACCAGAGCCAAATGCAAAGTCCGATACCTAGCAACAAGGCATGCCGGCCACACCTACAGAATGGGGAAGTGTATCCAGGAAAGCAGTGACTCTGGAAAGGATTGAGAGGCCGTAGTGGAGAAGCCACTCAACATGAGCTCCCAGTGTGGTGAACAGGGCTAAAGCCATCATGAGACGTTTGAGCAGAGCAGTGAGTAGGATGGGGGGAGGGGACACAGCATCAGAGAGGCTGATATTGGAATACTGCATCCAGTTTTGGTGTCCTCATTTGAAAAAGATGTTGAGAAATTGGAGCTGGGGCAGCAAAGAGCCACCAAATGTTCTGAGGTCTGGACAAAAATGCCTTCAAGTGAGCTATTGAAAGAGCTCCACCTGTTTAGCTTATCAAAAGAAGATTGAAAGGTGACTTCATTGAAGTGTTGAAGTGCCTTAATGGAGGACTTCAATAGCTGAGACATAGGCGAGAGGATTATTCCAGCACTGGGTGGGTGAGATTCTGTGGCCTGCATTGTGCAGGAGGTCAGACTAGATGATCATAATGGTCCCTTCTGACCTTAAAGTCTATGAGTCTATGAGAGAAAATATTGGGTATTAAAGGGCTCTTTAATCTAGCAGAGAAAGACATAACAAAACCCAATGGCTGGAAGGTAAAAAGAGACAAATTACAAATAAGGGAGGATTATTCAGCAGTGAGGATGATTCACCACAGGAACAAGGTACCAAGGGAAGTGGTGGGTTCTCCATCTCTTGATGTCATTTAATGAAGACTAGATTCCTTTCTGGAATGTGTTTGCCCAAAAAGTAGCTCTTGTGGTACACAGGAGGCCTGTGATATGCAGGGGGTCAGATTAGATGCTCTAATGGTCTTTTCTGGCCATAAAGTCTACTAATTTCTGAAAAACTGAGTGTAGCATTGGGAGCAGCCCCTGATGTTTTCCTGTCTAGCCGGCTTGCTTCCTAGAATGGACACTCATTGAGTGGGGTGATCCCCAGGGAGCAGCTCAAACCTCCCAAGTGTCTGGCCAGCGGCAGGACATTAGCACTGCAGGGGAGGGGGTGGGTGAGGCAGTGACATCACAAAGGCCTTTTGCAGGACCTCGGCCTATTGGTCAAAGGTGGTGGGGAGGCGGTGACCTCACAGAGAGATGCTGACATCAGCCAGGCCAGGCCAGGGGCGCAGGGCCAGGGAAACCTCGGAGACCCCCGTGGCTTTGCTTCAGCAAGTCTCCTTGTCGAGGTCTCTCTCGGAGGACTGAGAGAGTATTAGGGTTCACGGACGTGAGCGCCAGGAGGAACCTCTTTGGAGTTTTCTCCTTTCCTTTTACGGACTTTCCTAGAAAACAGACGTCCCTGGTTAGAAGGTACGAGCCTCCGAGAGGTTTGGAACCTGTTCAGTCTGATCCATCTGGTGCCAGCTGAATTCTAGGCACGGAAAACAGTAGCTTCAGGAGGCAGAATTTAATTCTCCACTTGGGATTTTGTCCCTCAGAATCACTGGGGACATTAGGGTTTGTCCTTTTTGTTTGACCTTTTCCTCCATCCCTCCCTCCTTTCTCTTCATCTCTTACTTCTTTTGTCCTTTCCCCTGATCCCCTCCCACCACCAGGAGAGGTGTAGGGGTGTGTGTGTGTCTGGTGGGGGGTGCTCTGCAGCTCCCATTGTGAGCGATGTACCCAAAAATGTGGGGCTGAAATAGTGCTCGGACAGTGACCCCACCGGTGACCTGGGCCATCCTTTGGGCTCTCTGGTGAGAACCCTCAGCCTCCCACCCCTCAGTCTCTACCCGGATTGGCTGAGCAGGGAGTTATTGACAGGGAGGAGACTCGGGTCCTTGTTGTTCTCTTTTAAGACCAAGTAAATAAGTCATAACCAGTCACATGTGTGACGAATTTTGCTGCTTCTCTGCATTAATTGTAGCGATTGATCGATGTTAAGGTATGAAAGGACCATTATGTGCATCCAGTTGCACCTCCTGTATAACCCAGGCCCCAGCATGTCACCAAGTGGTTCCTGTAGCCAACCATAACATGGGACTGAGCCAGAGCACGTCTTTTGGAACGACATCCACATGCATTAGAGCCAGCCGGCCAACAGGAAATCTTTCTTCTGCAGGGACGTGGGGTTAAGGGACAGGGAGGAAAAGACATGGAGGCTGTGACTAAAGTTAGAGCAGCGAGGCCAGGATAACCGGGGCTAGGTCCCAGGACTGGCTATCAGAAGACCTGCTGGTTTCTATTCCTGGCTTTGGGACCAGGAGCGAGTCTCTTCACCCCTGGGTGCCTCGGTTTCCCCAACTATCAAATAGAGCTAATCAAGGTTTTGTTTGTTCTTCCCATTTTACAGGGTGGGAAACTGAGACACTCTTGGGACCTGTCTTCATGACAGGTCTGTAGTGCATTTGTAAGCTGCTGCCTCCCACATGTTGTTCAGAGTCTATGGCCAACACAGCTCCTAAAGGCATGTTTGTTCTGTGCTTATCCCCTATGTACCAGCGGGGCTGGACGGCCTTTTCTCACGGTGCTGTGGGAGCAGGTCCTGGGTACTAAGAGTCTGAAGCTCTCAAGGACTAATTTTTAAAAAATAATTTTTATCAATGAATTGGGAGCTAACATACATTAGCCAGGATGGGCAGGGATGATGTCCCTAGCCACTGATTGCCAGAAACTGGGAATGGACAACAGGAGATGGATCACTTGTTGATTGCCTGTTCTATTCAGTCTCTCCGGGGCACCTGGCATTGATCACTGTCAGAAGACAGGATAATGGGCTAGATGGACCTTTGATCTGACCCAGTAGGGCCGGATTTATGTACTAGGGAGTCTAGTGAGTCCAGTGTAATGAGAGGGAGTAGGAAAATCCCTGGCTGTGGAGAACACTGGGAAATTAGAAGCTATAATTCAGGAGCAACAAATTCTAATTAGTCCGGAAAAGCAGAATGTGAAAAATAAAGAATCAGGTCATGTGACTTTGGGAATGAGGGACTCCAAGATCCAAGGAGCCTGCAGAGAAGAGAGATTGTGGCTATTTCACATGGGGATGGGGGAGCAAGACTCTCCAGGTCTCAAGGTGTGTCACTAGCTACCTAGGCTGTTTTTACATGCACGGGTGCAATCCAGATCAGTGAGGAGTTGTGTCATCTGTAATCCTGGGTGAGTTTCAATGTTCTGCCACTGGAGACCCCCTGTCTGGATACCCCCAGCCAGCGTTCAAGGACGCTCGGAGTGTCTGTGTGATAAGTAACCCTGGCTCAGCAGCTCTGACTCCAGCAGCCTGCTCCTTACACCCCAAGCACATTCTGGTCTGGGTGGAGCAGGCTCACGGTTTGAGAGAAGGTCGGGGTAGGAACCGTCTGTTGGTTATGCTGCACCGAACCCTCAGTTTTACTTGTGCAAACAGAAGATATGTGACACTGTGCGATACGGCTCCTGTGCTCTGTTCCCAAAGTGTTCTGCAGCAGGGGAGGGTCTCTGGCAGTGTGTGTCAGTGGCATGTTGGGGTGATGCTGAAAGAGCACAGAGTAGCGGTGGCATTGTGGGGCTGGCGTGAACCTTATCTCTTCATGTCCCCTTCCAAGAACCGAGGGGACAGGAATCCTTACCCAGCGAGGTCACATTCTCATAGTTCTCCAGCAGAGCCCACTCTTCCTTGGTGGGTCAGTGAGTTCAGCTGTGAATCGAAAGGAGCGGGGTTTATGCTCCCCCAGGGATGCCCAGGAAGTCGGGCTTCTTGTGGGCTCCTCAAGGTCTTCTGGGAGCCGTGACGTCCCCCTTCTGCTGCCACGAAGGCTCCCTCAGGGACACTGTGGGGTCAGCTGCCGGCTGGAAGAGTGGGGGGGGCAGCGCTGCAAAAGCCCATCTCCGAGCAGCAACGCCGGGGACTCGGGTTCAATCCAAGTGTAAAATCTGACAGCCCCACGGAGCAGCCGAGCGTCCCGAGAGCCTCCCTCGTGTTCTCCCGCAGCAGCCGCCTGCCGGTGTGGGTGGGGAAAGGGGACGAGGACTCACTGCTGCCTCAGGCCGGGACAGGAGCCCTCACCACGCACAGGCCTGGCTCTCGCCTTCAGCCCAGGCAGCCAGAGGGGCCGGGGAGCTCCCTGGCAGTCCCACACCTCAGCCACCTCTTGCCTCACGGCCTTGGCTCCTGGCGCTCTGCTGGTCGCCCCCTCGCTTGCAGGCCCAGAGCAAAAAGAAACAAGCACCTGCCTAGCAGAGGATGGTTTCGATCCATCGACCTCTGGGTTATGGGCCCAGCACGCTGCCGCTGCGCCACTCTGGTGGGTCTCTGCCTCCAGTATCCAGCACCCAGCACCCAGCATCCACACTAGCGCCTTGCGAGCGCTGGCGCTGGCCAGCAGAGATCTCAGCCACAATGCCCCAGATGGGCAAACGCTGTGGGCTCCTGAAGCCTCTGCCCTCCTATGGATCCCCCCAACCCTTCACGCTGCTCCTGTCTGTAGAATGGGAATGGGGCGGAGGCCGTGCAGGAGCCTCTGGGGACACAGACCTGAGGCTTTGGGAGAGACAGATTGTCTGAGACGTCAGAGCGCTGTAACCCTGCAGCCACCCCCGAAATCAGGGGCCTGTTCCAGCCCTGAGTCTGGGCTACCGGGATCCCTCCCACGGAGCAGGGTGCCCACAGAATACAGCCTGGAAACAGGCATGTGAAACTAACCCCTGCTCTCCCTGACAGGGCCTCCCCTAGGCCAAATGGCACCCCAGGAAAAAGCTTCTTCGCTGACCCCCCATATGTTAAAAAAAGAAGCTCTCCTTCAAGCTGGAGTCACAAGGGCAAGAGAAGGTTGACTTCCTGAGCTCCGGCTCCAGCCCTTTGCTCTACCAGCTGATCTCTCGAAGGGCTGGTGCCACTTTCTCCAGGTTCGCCCATCGGTGTGTGCCAGGGCAAGTGCTAGAAAGTGGATGGGAATTTGAAGGAAAGGGGCAGAGCATTGTAGCAGAGTTTCTGTAGTTGGTTGGTTATCACGTTTGCCTGACACGCAGGAGGTTCCTGGTTCGAAACCAGGCAGAAACATCGAGGGTTCCTCTTCCCAACTACTTTTGCTGTCCATCAAAACACTTCTCCTTATGGTCTGTCCTTGGGATAACCCTAACTCCTGTAGGAGGAAGTGAAGCTAAGCGGCTCAGTGGGGTTAGTAGAGCGCCACCGTTCGTTCTGCCAAAGCCTGGGGAGGCGCTGTTGGCTGCTGGGAGGTAGAATCCTGTGCCTGCCACTCGGCTTCCCAGGGGTGGCTACTTGCAGCCCAGGAGAAGAAGGGGGTTCTGGGTGAAAGGTGTCAGGCTTGGGAGTTGCCTGTGAGCTGTGGGTGGACTTGTTCCCGTGGGAACTGCTGCTCCTGTCTCCCCGACCTGGGGGCGCCAGTGACAGCTTGGGAGGGGGCAGGTGCTGGCTTGAGAGACTGGGATCCAGGCAGCCCCAGCCTGCTCCTCCGGGGCCAAGGCCACTGCTAGTCTCCTGCCTTGTGACATCAGGATTTCAATCTCCCCAGCATGAGCTGTGGCACGTGTATTAACCCTTCTTGGGGGGCCTGGTCACTGCCCAAGTAGCTCAGTGGGGAGTGGATGAGATTGAAGATCTGAAGGTTTCTGGCTGGATGCCAGGCTCTAGCTCACCCCTTCCCCCTGGGTGTGTCGTGCTGGGCTTTCTCCTGGGTGTGCAGCTGTGCCCTGAACTCACGAGTTTCCCTCGTTTCAGAGGCAACACGTGCAGAGGGCGGGATGTGGGGCCATGTGCCCCACCTGGGTTAGCATCCCGGCTACAGCATGGGGTGCTGCCAGGCTCCCTCCCTGCACAGCAGCGGCTGGAGGGGGGAGGGGAGCGGGGCTCCCTTTGCTGCTTCCTCTCCCGGCATTGTTCACTCCTGGGAGGGGTGTTGATGGTAAGGGGGTGGGGCTGAACCTTGAAATTGTGCCCCCCCCCCACCCCAAGTCTTTCAGCAGAGACCAGTCGTCTGCGCCTGGTTTCCAGCTCCTCAGCCGGTGGATAATGTGCTATTCTGCCCCGGAGTGACCGGCCCTGACTTTCTGTCTCAGGAAGGGGAGGAAAAAGGAATCTCTTATCAAACCCCCAGTCCCACCGCTGACCGAGGGGTTAATTTCTAAGCTCCCGCTACAGTGGAGGATGTAGAGTTAGTGGAGCTCAGTGCGCATAAAGTCCATACAACATTCCCCATTCATCCCAGCCCTCGTATGTCTCCAGTCGCCGCTGTCCCCTGGCAGCAGCAAAGGAAGTTTCCCACCATCCAGGAGACCCCAGCCTGGGAATAAAGTCAGCTTCAGGCTTCTCCCCTCTCCCTTCTTGGAAGCCAGTTCATGTTGGTACCATGAGTTACAGCAGCCGAACCTCCCAACCTCCTCCCCTCCCCACCCTCCCGAGTCTGGCTCAATGTCACAAGGTCCCAGTGTCTCCATGGAAGACAATTTGTTAAATCCCAGATGAGTGGAGTTAAATCGGTTCTCAGCCTGAGTCCTTTGCTCTTAATCCTGAGGATATTGTCCCACCATGGGGCCATTTCCCGCCTCTCTTTCAGACAGAAGCACAATTTTCTCTGCACAGACCCAGGAACAGCGAGATCTGTCTCTGTCCCTTGTGCAAAGCTGAAATCCCTCAGCGTGCTGGAATTTAAGTGATGGAAGCATCAAACCCTGGCCGGGTGGGGGCTGAGGCTGGTGCTCAAGTCACAGCAGCTACCAGGCAAAAGACAGGCTCCCACGTCACTGGAGAGAGCAAGACTGCTCCCTACGAAGCCAGTCAGGACTCTGGAGGAGCCTCCTCGCTGAGTCGACTGTCTCCACGGCAAGAAGCTTCCTCAGCTTCCACCTTCCTGGGTCTGACCCCGGAGCATTCAGCATCCCCTTCTTCACCGAAGCGAGTCCACACAATCGGGGCTCGTGGGGAAGCCAGAGGGCCCTGCCCCCAACTCCACCGTCAGACGTGACTCTCAGCCAGCCAGTAAAACAGAAGGTTTATTACACAACAGGAACAGGGTCTAAACCAGAGCTTGTAGGTACAGAGAACAGGACCCCTCAGTCAGGTCCATCTTGGGGGGTGGGGAGGCCAGAGCCCATCTGGACCTCCCTCCATGTGCCCAGCCAGCTCCAAACTCTCCAGCCCCACCTCTGCCTTTGTCTCCTTCCCTGGCCAGGAGATCACTGATCCCTTTGTTCCCCAAACCCTTCAGCCGGCACCTTTGCAGGGAAGGGGCCCAGGCTAGCAGTTGCCAGAAGACAGGGTGTCGGCCATGCTGTGTCATCACACTGGCCCTCTAGGGCTTTGCAACAATCACACACCCTTATCCCACCACCTAGAGACTTAAGAAATGCAGAGGGGAAACTGAGGCACAGGGGAAACTGAGGCACCCACTCAGTATTCAGAGGAAACATTAGGAACAGTCCCACTTCGTTACACCCACCCTGAATGTTTGTTTAAACCACTTGGTGGTGGCAGCGTACCGTTCAAGGACAAAAACGTGCCTTGGGGACGTTTTTATCCTAAACTGGTAAAAATAAGCTTAGGGGGTGTTTCATACATGTGCCCACATCTGTACACTAGAGTTCAGAGTGAACCCTGACAACCTCCTTCCCAGGGCTCTAGCTGAACCCAGAGCATTGGCCAGAGCGGCCAAGAAGAGGCTCCAGCCCTGAAAGGAGCAGGATTTTCAGCACAAAGGGGAAAGTGAACAAAGCACAACCATGAAGGGACTCGAACCCTCAATCATCTGATCCGAAGTCAGACGCCTGATCCATTAGGCCACATGGTCACATGGGGAAAGTCTCTCCAAGCACTTCTTTGGAAAAGACGGACACTGTGTTTGTCGGGTCATCTACAGAGGGGGCAGAGACATTCTGGGCACAAGGAGTCGAGTTCCCAGCGAGATGTGAGACTCAGTTCTATGGAGCCAGGGGCAGGATTTGGCTGGGAGGCTTAAGCATGGGGGATTGGGGGGCAGAGGACGGACCGGCTGTCTAGGTGCGGAGATTTAGTGGCACTGGGGCACAGGAGGGAGGAGCAGGAGGAATCCTGCTGATGGGCTGTGGCCATGGAGAAAAAGAGGAAGGGCTCCTGGGACTTTTTTTTGCCTCTGTTTTAACTGTCTGCTCTTGTGGTAGAGACTGAGGGGTGGGAGGCTGAGGGTTCTCACCAGAGAGCCCAAATGATGGCCCAGGTCACCGGTGGGGTCACTGTCCGAGCACTATTTCAGCCCCACATTTTTGGGTAGACCACCCACAATGGGAGCTGCAGAGCACCCCCCACCAGACACACACACACACCCCTACACCTCTCCTGTTGGTGGGAGGGGAACAGGGGAAAGGACAAAAGAAGTAAGAGGTGAAGAGAAAGGAGGGAGGGATGGAGGAAAAGGTCAAACAAAAAGGACAAACCCTAATGTCCCCAGTGATCCTGAGGGACAAAATCCCAAGTGGGGAATAAAATTCTGCCACCTGAAGCTACTGTTTTCCATGCCTGGAATTCAGCTGGCACCAGATGGAAAGTCCGTAAAAGGAAAGGAGAAAACTCCAAAGAGATTCCTCCTGGCGCTCACGTACGTGAACCCTAATACTCTCTCAGTCCTCAAAGAGAGACCTCGACAAGGAGACTTGCTGAAGCAAAGCCACGGGGGTCTCCGAGGTTTCCCTGGCCCTTCGCCCCTGGCCTGGCCTGGCTGATGTCAGCATCTCTCTGTGAGGTCACCGCCTCCCACCACCTTTGGCCAATAGGCCGAGGTCCTGCAAAAGGCCTTTGTGATGTCACTGCCTCACCCACCCCTCCCCTGCCGTGCTAATGTCCTGCCGCTGGCCAGACACTTGGGAGGTTTGAGCTACTCCCTGGGGATCACCCCACTCAATGAGTGTCCATTCTAGGAAGCAAGCCGGCTAGACAGGAAAACATCAGAGGCTGCTCCCAATGCTACACTCACTTTTTCAGAAATTAGTAGACTTTATGGTCAGAAGAGACCATTAGAGCATCTAATCTGACCCCCTGCATATCACAGGCCTCCTGTGTACCACAAGAGCTACTTTTTGGGCAAACACATTCCAGAAAGGCATCTAGTCTTCATTAAATGACATCAAGAGATGGAGAATCCACCACTTCCCTTGGTACCTTGTTCCTGTGTTGAATCATCCTCACTGCTGAATAATCCTCCCTTATTTGTAATTTGTCTCTTTTTACCTTCCAGCCATTGGGTCTTGTTATGCCTTTCTCTGCTAGATTAAAGAGCCCTTTAATACCCAATATTTTCTCTCCATTAAGGCACTTCAACACTTCAATGAAGTCACCTTTCAATCTTCTTTTGATAAGCTAAACAGGTGGAGCTCTTTCAATAGCTCACTCGAAGGCATTTTTCTCCAGACCTCAGAACATTTGGTGGCTCTTTGCTGCCCCAGCTCCAATTTCTCAACATCTCTTTCAAATGAGGACACCAAAACTGGATGCAGTATTCCAATATCAGCCTCTCTGATGCTGTGTCCCCTCCCCTATCCTACTCACGGCTCTGCTCAAACGTCTCATGATGGCTTTAGGTCTGTTCACCACACTGGGAGCTCATGTTGAGTGACTTCTCCACTACGGCCCATAAATCCTTTCCAGAGTCACTGCTTTCCTGGATACACTTCCCCATTCTGTAGGTGTGGCCGGCATGCCTTGTTGCTAGGTATCGGACTTTGCATTTGGCTCTGGTCAAACTTGTTTCCTTTGAATGGGCCCAGCTTGCTGAATGAGCCAGATCGCTCTGTATCACTGCCCTGTCCTCATCAGTAATTACCGCTCTGCCGGTATTTTGTCACCCACCAATCTTATCAGCAGTGATTGGATGTTATATCCCAATTCATTGATAAAAATTATTTTAAAAAATTAGTCCTTGAGAGCTTCTTCAGACCCTTAGTCCCCAGGTCTCTCCGAGATGGCTGAGCGTGTGGTCTCCTCCCGCGCCTGACTAGCCTCTGCCCTGAGAACGATGCGTCCAGCTCGCTGTGTGCACAGCCAGGGACATCCTGCTAACCCCGCAGTGTTGACAGGATGATGTTCACACGGCTCTCGGGCCAGCCCTTCCATCCTGCAGGCTGGATGCGTGGGGCGGGGATGGAGAAAGAGGAAATCTTTAACCAGCAACCCGAACCCATTGCTTACCTGTGGCTGCAGCAGAACCACGGTGACCTGAGACGTATCCATGGGAATAGCAGAGCCCTCCTTTTAAACCTGATGTGGCCATGCCCCCCGCATTGCTGTACCCCCCTAGAATTGCCCCACCTGCTGGCTAGTCTGGGCAATGTGCTTCCCATAGAAGAGCAGGAACAGGGCTAGAGGGAAGCCAGTCAACATTTTTTGTTTCTCTGATGAAAACTGGCCCAGTCCCTGCCCCAAACCAAACTTGTAACAGATAATTGTCAACAACTGAATTTTCTGTTTTTGGCTAAGACATTGATTTTTTTTTTAATATTGAAATTGGATTCCGGATTGTTGGCAAGCATTTTTGGCAAACAAAGTTGTTAAATGACCATGTAAATGGCAACACAGTCCTGCTTCCGTGCTGGGCTCACCCCCCAGCTTGCGGGTCCAACAGCTGCCGGAGAGGAGGAGATCGGTGAAAGCTGCAGGACCCCCAGATCCAGCTCTTGGGGAGCAGAGCGGCAATAGCAGCAGCAAACCCTCAGGTCCGATCACAGGCCACTGGGCACCACCGCCAGCCCCACGGACCATGGGGAAGTTAGCCCAGCGTCTGATCTCAGGGACGGGCACCCACGGAGCCGCAGCAGCTCATCCTGCCCTGCGCAGCTCCCCCCGGATGAGGTGGATCGCTGCCAGCCCGGGGGAGAGACGCTCCCCAGCGAGGGTGACCAGATGTCTTGATTTTAAAGGGCCAGTCCCGACATCTGGGGCTTTGTCTTATATAGGCACCAATTACCCCCCACCTAGGGTGACCAGACAGCAAGGGTGGAAAATCGGGACGGGGGGTGGGGGAGGAGCCTATATAAGAAAACAACCCCAAAATTGGGACTGTCCCTATAAAACTGGGACATCTGGTCACCCTACCCCAACCGCCTGTCCTGGTTTTTCACACATGCTCTCTGGTCACCCTGTGCCCAGCCCAGCCAGCTGGGGGTGACCATTCCAATCCTGGCTGGCTGCCGAGGAAGTGAGATACTTTCACGTTCATTCCTCAGCATGCAGACAGCCCCCCCTTCCCCTAGCACCTCACCCAACCCAGCCCTGCCGGAGGGGAGGGGGGAGAGAGGGGTGCTCTGTGGGGGGGGGAGGGGAGGGGGGTGCTGAGTGTGGGGGAGATGAATGGACATTATGGGGAGCAACAAAGGATACTGCCAGTACAGGTGAGTTCCTTCCCCCACCCTTAGCCCCATCCCCTTCCCAGAGACCCCAGCAGCCAATCCCCTCCCTCAGACTGTGCTTCAGGCATTCGGCTCTCTCTCGGACCGTCCCTCCCGGCAGAGTGTCTGGTGCCCCCAGACCCCATGGTGCCCTAGGCGGCTGCCTGTTCTGCCTATGGCTAAGGACGGCCCTGTAGGTGCCCTGAAGGCACCACTTCTGAAGATGTTTGAATTCCTTCCAACTTCTCTCATACAAATGCTAAGCAGTTGGTGGTGTCATCTTACAGGCGAGGTTCAAATGAGGCTATTTCTTCAGGTGGAGGACAATGCTTGTGTGAGGAGTGGGATGTGACTACACACCTCCATATGGAGCCCAGAACGACATATGATGAAAATTCAGAGCCTTGAGTCTGATGCGTTAGATCATTCGGCCAGACTAACACTGTTAGTCAAGCGATTTACCAATCTTAGTTTTCTTTAACTTGTTATGAACTCTTCAGGGAGGCGGAGATGGCACATCTCTTTCAACTTTGAGAGACCTTCGAAAGCACAGCTGATTGTTATATGTAGTGTCCCTGATCACTTTTTAAGTGACTAAAAGATGGTTGCTGCCATCCTGAGAAAGTAATGTTGAACGTCAGACTCCTGTAGGGTGGGCCGGACGGACAAGCAACCAGCACCCACAACTTCTACCACTTTTTTTTTCAAAATAGCTCAGCCCCCAGTGTGTGCAGCCTTTCTGAAAACATGGCCAAAAATTTTGGTGCCTAGATTGGAGCTGAGTTCTTCTGAAAATCTGGCTCTAGGGGTGGGTGTGAGACCTTCTGACAATTCTGGTCCCTGTGTCTGGACGCGCTAAGAAGCTTCAGAACTTTTATCCTGTGCTAGAACCTGAGGAGAAACCTTCCCTCTGTAGAACTCAGCAGAGACTTTCTCATTGACTTACAATCACAGTGTTTCATCTTGATCCCAGGTTTAAGTACCAACAAAATGCATTTATTGTATTTTTATATGCAATGTGACACAAACACCCCTAGTTGGGCAGAGGGATAGAAGTAGGGCTGCCACTATACTATATTGCCTTTCATCAGAAGCTACCTGAGCAAGGTAAGAACCAGGGGCCAACAGGGGACGGGTCCATCGTCCATGCTTAGAACACTTCAGCAGCTAGACCTCAGGAATGGAAGAGGCTAATGGCCCGTTTCTCTGGGATGGTTCCTTCCAAAGACTGGTATATAGAGTGGGATGAAAGTTTTTTGGAGGAATATTTGATTTGCTGAAATATTTTGGTTGACCCAAAATGATTTTTTGGTTTTGTTTCAGCAAGAAAATTGGAAAAAAATATTCATCCTGGGTCAACCTGAATGTCTATTATTGTTATTATAATGTTGGTTAGGCTAGCTAGCAAGGGGTAAAAATAATGTGTACATCTATTTATGTAAAAGGGCACGCGACGCGGCCTGGACTTCGAGGCGCACAGTGGAAACATGCCGACATTCTGTTACTAGTCAGTGGGAAGCTTTGATTTTTTTATGGTCTCCAAAGCCCTTCCCCACACCATGTCGAAGATGGGGAATCAGAAAGAAGCACAGATTTGTTTAACGTGCAAGTGAAGACTAATTAAAGGTTTTGTGATATAAAGTCACTTTTCCCTGACTGGGAATCGAACCCAGGCCGTGGCAGTGAGAGTGCCAAATCCTAACCACTAGACCACCAGGGAGATGGTGAGGTTTCTGGTTTTTCTCACTTATACTGCACTTTCTCAGGTTACTTTCTATCCAGTTTCTGAAGTTGTTCTTTTGTCCAGTCCCTGAGGGGCTGAGAGCAGAAAGTGCAGGAACCCCTGTGTTCAGGGTCACAACCTGAGCCCAACCCAAGGGACCAAAACAAGCTCAACTGATGCTTTCTCCAGCAGGGTCACAGAGCAACTCAAAGAAAACCCACGAGGAACAATCCTCCTCTGAATTCATTTAGCCCATCGCAACCATCTCAGCAGCCGACCGGGAGGACACTGAGCTGATAGGAGCTCTGGCCGAGAGACCAAGGGACGGGCGTTGCTCCCCCTCGGTGTGAGCTGGTCACATTCTGACTCCGTGGAACAGGGCTCGGAGCTTTGCCATCTGGTGAGTTCTGTGTCCTCAACAAGCCACCACAGAGCTGAACCCCCCGGACCCTTCTGCTGGGAGCACGGTGATTGCACAATAGCTGCAAGCCCCTTTCCCCTCTCCTCGGCCTCCCCGGACCTTCCCCACACATGGTTTCATCAGACGCGGGAGGGATCTAACGACCTGCAAGTCTCGCTCACCCAGCTCTCAAGGCAAACAGTGATTCCCTTCTCTGACATGCCTGAGGCCGGGCTTCTTTTGGTTTTTCCCCAGGGGGACCTGATTCCCTGTGAAAAAGTGTGTGTGGCATGCGGGGAACCGGCTTGTCTGCCCCTCTCTGGGAGCTGAGAAGCTTTTTCAGACTCTCCCCCACTAGACGAGTCCAGCAGCACCTGCCCATGGTGGGAGACTCCTAAATTCCACCCTCCCTCCCTGGTTTCTCTGACCAGCTGATGGTGACAGCGTTCTCAGCCAACCCCAGCTCTCTGGTCTAGAAAGCAGCATCTAACCGGCCTTGGAACAGCTCCGGTTTGCTCGCTGGACATGTAACAAAGCAGGAAAGAAGGTTAAATGACAGAAAGGGAACCTCAGCTCGCAAATAAACACCCTTAGGGCTCCTTCTACCCTGAGACTGGACAGTTAAATGGATTGAAATCTCGCTAGCTGAGTTTACAGAGCGTGACTGTCAGGGGAGGGATAGCTCAGTCATTTGAGCATTGGCCTGCTAAACCCAGGGTTGTGAATTCAATCCTTGAAGGGGCCATTTAGGGATCTGGGGCAAAAATTGGGGATTGGTCCTGCTTTGAGCAGGGGGTTGGACTAGATGACCTTCCAACCCTGATATTCTATGGTGCTTTTAATCCTATGATTATAAATTCAAGCCCCAGGTTGGGCTGTAGTAACAGCCCTTAAGTATCATTCTTCTGCTTATAGTCACAGCCCAAAAGGAAATAAACTCTCTGTCCTCACTTTGATCTTAGGCAGGTGATGTTTCTTCTTCTCTCTGAGCTTCAGTAAAACATGAAGAGAGAACAAACTGACATTTCCGTCCTCCAATGAGAGTTGAGAGAGGATTTTCTACCCCAGGCCAGAGAGGGGATAATAACCATTTAATGGATGGTTGCAGAGAGAAAAGTTTGGTGACTATAAATAGGGCGATGATCAATTGTTCTCCATGTCCACTGATGGTAGGACAAGAAGTAATGGGCTTAATCTGCAGCCAGGGAGATTCACGTTAGATATTGGGAAAAGCTTTCTAACGCTAAGGGTAGTTAAGCTCTGGAATAGGCTCCCAAGGGTGTCTGTGGAGTCTCTGTCCTCGGAGGTTTTTAAGAACAGGATGAACAAACCTCTGTCAAGGTTAGTCTACCTACACTTGGTCCCATAGACAACCTGCTCTGGCTCCCTCCTTCTGCTCCGTGCCTGGGCCGACTGCTGGGGGCACTTGACCCCTGACATCATCTCTGCTTGGCCCTGCCTCAGCACAGAGGACTGGACTTGATGACCTCTCCAGGGCCCTTGCAGCCGTGCAGCTCTATCATTCTATGCCACAGCAAGAGAATAGAAACAACAACAAGCGTGAAAGCAGCACAATATAACATCTAACAGCTCAGCATGAAATGACATTCCCCAGGGCAAAGTGACAATACGTAGGAGTGCAAAGCCCCATAATTCAGCACAACGCCAATGAAGGCGCAATAGGACAAAACGACACACTGCAAAAGAGCTCAGCTGAAACCAGCGCAACACAAGGCAGCGCAAAAATGATACAACACGAAACTATCCATCAGAGTGTAAAGTGACACTATGCAAAATAGCTCAGCGTGGAACAATGACACAGCACAAAACCACACAACAGAGGCGTGTAGAGAGATAGGGCAGGGAGGGACCCCGAGACTCAGGACCAAGTATCCCTAGGTCATCCCCGACAGGTGTTTGCATAACCCATTCTTAAAATCCTCCAATGACGGAGATTGTGCAACTTCCCATGGAGGCCACTGCCATGCAATCGACAATGCTTGGCTTGTGATTAAGGGCCAGGCTGTGACTCAGAAAATTTGGATTCAGTTGCAAGTTTGGCCCCATTATTCTCTGTGCAAACATGGACAAATGACATCGCATCTTTGGGCCTCAGTTTCCCCAGCTGTAAAATGGGAACCACCCCCCCACACTTTGTATATTTTGCCGGTGAGCTCTTGGTAGCAAGGACTCTCTCTCTCACTATGAGTTGTACAACACCTGCAGAATCAGGGCCCCAACCCTCGCTCGAGGTCTCTGCAGTGTCTGGCACAACTGGGGCACCCACTCTTGGATGGGGTATCTGCAGGGGGATTAAAGGGCAGGGCTAACCATCACTCTTCATGTCTCAAACTGCTCTGTGGCTGGGGGTTCAGGAGGGACTGTTCCCATGTAACAACGTATGGAAAGGGTCATTGTGCAGTCCGTGGGGAAGGGGTTAGAGTTTCCTTTACTATTTCCGGCATTGGCCACTCCCACAGACAGGATGTCTGCTGGGGGAGGAGAAATACAAGGCTTAATGGGACCGTGGATCTGATCAGATGAGGCCGGAGGGGATGGGGGGAATTAACCACCCCCGGCCTGCAACCTCCAATATGCAAAATCGTAGAATCATAGTACTGTAAGGGACCTTGAGAGGTCATCTAGTCCAGCTCCCTGCACTCATAAGTATAATCTAGACCATCCCTGACAGGTGTTTGTCTAACCTGCTCTTAAAAACCTCCGAGGACAGAGACTCCACAGATACCCTTGGGAGCCTATTCCAGAACTGAACTACCCGGACAGAGAAGCAGCAGGCCAAAAGCGCACCTTGGAGATACCAAAGTAGCTCAGTGGGGAGAGTGTTAGATTGAGGATCTAAAGGTCCCTGGTTCAATCCCAGGCTTTGGCATGTTCTTTGGTCCCTTTGTGTGCAGGGTTGGGCTGTTTTCTCGCAGCGCAGTGGTACCTCTACCCACCACGAGTCCCTCATTTCAGGCTCCCCAGCAGGAAAAGACAGTGGGGGCTTGTGCCCACCTGGGCTTTCCTTCTTCTCTTGCTCTGTCTCAGCAAGGGGAAGGAAAAGAAGCTCTCCTTCAAGCTGCAGTCACAAGGGCAAGAGAAGGTTGACTTCCTGAGCTCCGGCTCCAGTCCTTTGCTCTACCAGTTGATATCTTGAAGGGCTGAGGCCACTTTCTCCGGGTTCGCCCATCGGTGTGCGCCAGCGTGAGCACCAGCCGAGTCGTGGGCATTTGAAGGAAGTTTCTGTAGTGTAGTGTTATCACATTTGTCTAACATGCAAAAGGTCCCTGGTTCAGAAACATGACAGTTAACTTTTTCCCTAGCTGTCCAGCAAGGCACTCCTCCTTCTGCCATTGGCCTGTCCTTGGGATAACCCCAACCCCTGCAGGACAGAGGGTGGTGAAATGAGCTGAGGAAGCGTCAGTTGACAGGTGAGACCATAGAAGGGGAGGGGAAATGGCAGCTCCACAGAAGGTCTTGGGTGCTCAGATGCCCTAGTTATAGGCACCCTGGCCTGACCTAGAGAGAGAAAAGACAAAGAGGGACCCAGCCCCCTACAGTGATCCCATGGACAAGAATCTGGCTGGGAGTGGGGTGAAGGTTCCCTCTGGACAAAGGGAGCTGAAATCCCTCAGCATCCTGGAATTTAAGTGATGCATCAAACCCTGCCCGGGTGGGGGCTGAGGTTCATCAGCAGAAGGTTGGGCAGTAGGTCAACCCATCGGGCTGCCTCCTAGGCCAGGCTGCAGCCCGGATTCAGGACTCAGAGGAAATGGAGCTCGCACCCCTACCTACAGGACTCCAGGCACGACCAGCCTTCTGGATCCATCGTCCCCTCTGGCGCTCAAGTCACAAGAACGAGCAGGCAAAAGACAGGCTCCCACATCATTGGAGAGAGCAAGACGAAGCCTTGGAACACCCAATAGTGTTAACAGTGGCGTACCCAGGTGCAGAGCACAGGGGGAGCGGAGCTAAAAAAAGGCGCCTCCCCTTGTACTCACCCGGCGACGCTCCAGCCGTTCGGCGGCACTTTGGTGGCGGGTCCTGTCCCTTCACTCGCTCCGTGTCTTCAGTGGTCCCCGCCGCGGAAGTGCTGCCGAAGACCTGGAGCGAGTGAAGGATCCACCGCTGAATTTTTGCTGAACAGTGTCGACGGGTAAGTGCAAGGGGAGGCACTTTTTTTTAGCTCTGTTCCTCCTTTAAACATTTTTTTTAAGAAGCTGCCTCTGCTCAGAGAGGGAGCAGCCGCTATCTCTGCTCTGCACCTGGCAACGCTACTGAGTGTTAGGTGGCAGAAGAGCTGCTCCAAGGTCCCACCAAGACTTGTACTTGGATTGCAGGATTGAAAGTCCTGAGCGCTGCCCTTACACCATGGGAGAACACCCTGTGTTTGTCTGACTTCCGGTGCAGAAGAGCCTGGGCGGACAATAATTTGCCTTCCTTGCTCAAGGCCTCTCTGGCCTCTCTGGTCAGTGCTGTATTTGCTCAACAAGTCGGCACGCAGTGATTTGCTGTAGACACAGAAGCCTTTCTTCCTCCAGACCGTGAGGCCAGTGGGCATGTGAGGAAGTTGCCCCTTCAGTCCCAGGCAGTAAATGGCCCTTCCTAGGAAAGCCCAAGTCCTGAAAAGAAAAGAGTAACATCAAAAAGGCTACTGAAGAGCTGACTCCTGAAGTTTCAGGGGGAAATGATCTTTTTTACACCTGACCAGGGACTTGAACCCTGGACCCTCAGATTAAAAGTCAGATGCTCTACCAACTGAGCTAGCCAGGATCACACAAAGAGTTGGCAAGTTTGATGTAGAAGAGAAACTAGACAAGAAAAAAAGGGCAGAAAACAGCAGCTTTCTCAGCTCATTTCCCCACCTTCTGTCCTGCAGGGGTTGGGGTGATCCCAGTGGCAAAAAGGGGAGCACCTTGCTGGACAGCTAAGGGACCTGAGAAAAGTAAATCTTCATGTTTACGGGGAGAGGGAGAGGTCAGTGGTTTAAGCATTGACCTGCTAAATCCAGGATTGTGAGTTCAATCTTTCAGTGGGTGGTTTAGGGATCTGGGGCAAAAATTGGGGATTGGCTTTGCTTTGAGCAGGGGGTTGAACTAGATGACCTCCTAATGTCCCTTCCATCCCTGATATTCTATGATTCTCAGCTCTCCATTGGTCTGTCTGCTTTGGGGCAGGGACAATAACACGTCCTGCTGCATTCGTTATTTCAAAGGGTGGTTTAGGATTTTCAGTCTCAGACTCGGTGCACAAAGCAGGACTCCACCCTCGGCGTAAACTGAATGAGCCGCCCACAGATTCTGGCAGCCACAATGAGGCATTTGGTGTGAGAGTCAGACCTGCCCCTGTTCCAGAGAATACTCCCAGGGGTTATCACCTACATACATTGCAGTGATGTCTGGTGTGTACTCATGGGGAACCAGCTCACAAAGACAGAGCCAGGAGCTGGTCCCAGTGTAGCCCCCATCTGCAGTGTGAAGAGAAAATTACCTCCAGCCACGGCCCATCTGCAAACCCCTTGCTGAATTACAGGTTGTGTTGGAAGCCCACTGCAGAATGCTGTGTCCACAAACTCACATCTGCAGCCATAGGGACACGGCCATATTGTGTAAATAAGGGACATAGGGGAGGAAGTGGACAGGCATAAAACCTGTGGTTCTCATGGCCCACCTCATGCATTGGCCTCCCCTCAGGCAGGGGACTTATAGGCCCTGGATCACCTGTCCCTATAGCCTGGATCTCTGACACACCCAGGCCCAACTGGGTAGATGCTGTTGCAATCCCTCTATGGGAGAATTGGGAGCCATACTCTCCCAGTGGCAATATTTCAGAGGTGGGTACAGACTTTGTGACAGAAAGCCTGGGGATTGTCTCTGTGTGCATTACCCCACGTGGCCACCCGGTGTCACTGTTGCTCTCTGAGAGATGCTGTGTGCATTACCCCACGTGGCCACCCGGTGTCACTGTCGCTTGTTCGTTGGGGGTGGGGCGAGAGCAGAAAGTTGTGCAGGTTGCAGAACAGGGTTTAGTTAATTTCACATCACGATCCCCCCAGGCCCTTTCCCTGCAGACACACACCCGACATTCTGCCATGCTGGGGAAACGCGTCATCTCTTTATTACAGTGGGGACCTGGCCCCTCCTGCCGGGGCTGAGCCCAGAGACATTTTCCAGCCTCCCCAGTAATACAGTCTGTGAAGGAAACGCTAGAAAGGAGCAGAAGCAAAGGGGCTGGGCAGGCTCCATAGGGGACACCGGCTCCTCCTGTTCCCTCCTGGGCCCCGGCCAAGCCCTGCTGCTGGCAGAGAACAGCCGCCCCATCGCCACCCCTGAGGCAGCCACGTCTCGGGGCTCCCCAAACAGCCCCCCCAACCCCGACCCCCTTTGGGGAGTGACTCGGGGCAGCAATTTCCCACCTGAACAAGGACAAAGGGCTTCATATAAACTGGGGGGGGGGGAACATCCCAAATCTGGGGAGAATTTAAATGGCCGTTGGAGACTGATGGAGAAAATGGGGCAAAAGAAGAGACGGGAGAGTCCGTCATTGTGGGATTTTTGTAGCCACATGTGGTGAGGGGAGAGCAAAGGGGAAGAAGCGGAGAGAGGATTGTGATCAGTGTGTGAGAGGGACGTGGCACAAGGATGCAAACAGTGCCACACACAGACACTGACACACACACAGACACTGACACACACACACACACACACACACAGTAACACACACACACAGACACAGACACACACACGGACACACACACACACTTTCTTCTCCCCCTGGACTTTCCTGGCTCCCAGGGGACGCTCCACCCCTCACGTGTCCCACTGTCCTTCCCCCGCCCGCAGCTCCGGCTCGTCCCCCCGCCGCCCCCGGCCCCACACAGGGGAACCCCCCGGCCCCAGGCTCTGTCCCCACCCGGGTCCCGGCGGGGCCGGGGCCGAGCCCGGCTGCAGCTGAGCCCAGCAGCTCCGCGATCGCCCCGGCGGCTCCAGCGCTGCCGGCAAACACGGGACCCCCCCGGGAGCCGCTGCTCTGCCCCGCCCCCGGCTCCCAATGGAGCCAGAGCCCCGCCCCCAGGCGCTGCCCCGCCCCCGGGCTGTGCCAGAGCCCCGCCCCCAGGAGCTGCCCCACCCACAGCTCACAATGGAGCCAGAGCCCCGCCCCCAGGAGCTGCCCCACCCCCGAGCTGTGCCAGAGCCCCGCCCCCAGGAGCTGCCCCGCCCCCGGGCTATGCCAGAGCCCCGCCCCCAGGAGCTGCCCCCGCCCCCGGCTCACAATGGGGCCAGAGCCCCGCCCCCGGCTCACAATGGACCCAGAGCCCCGCCCCCAGGAGCTGCCCCGCCCCCGAGCTGTGCCAGAGCCCCGCCCCCAGGAGCTGCTCCGGCTCCTCCCTCCTTCCCAGCCCCCACGGCTCCCAGCTGCTCCCTTCCTGTGTCTGCAAATCCCCCCGGGGGGGCTGCAGCGCTCACTGGGGCTGTCTCCAGGGGCTGATGTTGCCTCCATCTGTGCATCACCTGGGGGCGCGGGGAGGAGCTGGGCCCAGGGTGAGCCAGCAAAGTGCGGGGGCAGGGAAAGAAGGGCTGTGGGGAAAGGTGGGTGTTTTACAGGAGGGGGAGGGGTGGATCCCGGGGGCGTCAGGAGAACTTGGGCAGCAGAGGCTCTGGGACATTGAGGGGACCCCCCTGGTGGTCCCGGTGTTGGCCAGGGTTTGTACAGCACCTCGCACAATGGGGGGGGGGGTCCCAATCTCAGTCCTGGGCTGCGGAGAACCTGGGAGCCCCGATCTCTGGTTCCTGATCACACGTGCTGGGAATGGAGAGAGAAAAGCTCAGCCCGGGAAGGGTTAATCCAGCGCTGGGTGCTGGCCCCGCTGGGCAGCGCTGCTGCTCTTAGGAGCGGCTCTTAGACCCCCAGAGCGATCCCAGTCCCATGTGGTCTAGTGGGCAGGAGTCCTGGTTTTCACCCTAGTGGCCTAGGCTCAATTCCCAGGGTGGGAATAGTGCTGAGCTTTTGCTCAGGGGGAGGCAGGAAATGAAAGGAAGGTGGCAGGATCCTGCCAGCAGGGGAGATGGACAGTGCTGGGAGGGGCTCCCAGAAGTGGGGGTGGGGGGCAGAGGTCTGGGGGGAGATCAGGGAAGGATCCCAGCAGTGTGGGAAGTGGGCAGCATGGAGAGCACAGGCCTGGCACGGGGACTGGGGAGAGTGAACGTGTCCCTCTAAACTCACCCACCGCAGACTAGGCAGGCTGGGAAGAAGGACGTATTAGTTGGTTAATGTCAATCTTTGTGTAAACACACAAACCAATGGCAAAATATTTCCATCGATTGTAATCAAACTGACAGATGGGCAAAGTAAGAAACATGCTGCATGAGAACATCTCCTATTCTCATCCTATGGGGTTCCCTGCTGCCTTCGGCACCACCGTGTGAGTGTTTCAATTCCCTCCTCGTTTTCACACAGAGACACAAGTTCCTTTGCACGGATACATGAACAGCAAAATCTTCCTGTGTCTCTTGTCTGAGCCAGGGCATTCGATTCCTTACAAACCTTCTCTCCTGCAGTGACAATGGTCAGACAGAAGGGAGTAGGGTGACCAGACAGCAAATGTGAAAAATCAGGACGGGGGGTGGGGGGTAATAGGAGCCTATATAACAAAAAGACCCCAAAATGGGGACTGTCCCTATAAAATCGGGACATCTGGTCACCCTAGAAGGGACGTGGCCACCTTTCCCCCGGCAGTGAGATATTCCATCTCCTCGTTCTTCATGCTGCTGTTGTTATCCCATGAATCATCAGGGATGGGGAAAAAAAGCTGAGTTTACTCCAGGGTGAGGAAAGAAAGGAGCCACCAACCCCCTAGCAAAGCTCAGTGCTCCAAAGGAAACCTGCCCCTGCTATCGGCATCACTGATGTGCTGGCGATAGGATGGGGAAAGGGACTGTCTGAATTGTCTAGGTAGGGAATGAACCATCTACAGCAACATCATTAACCACAAACACACTCTCATCATTCTCCAGCCAGCAGGGAAATGAGCAGGAATTCTTGCTGTTCAGCCATGGACACACTTACACAATGGCACGGCAGTGAGTGTGTTGTGGAAGCTGGTCTGAGGAAACGATCACTCAGTGAGAACAGAACTAGAGTGTAGTGAGAAAACTGCACAAAGCCAGTAGTTGTGGCCGAGTGGTTAAGGCGATGGACTAGAAATCCATTGGGGTTTCCCTGCACAGGTTCGAATCCTGTCAACTACGGAGGAACTTGTGGTTCTTTAGTTTCAGTCCCTGAGTATCCTTGGTGTCCAGAGGAGCTCGGTCTTGTCTCACTCTCAGGCTGTGTCCACACTACAGAGTTATGCTGCGTTAGTTGAAGGGTTTCAATTAAACACTCTGCTCCTTGTGTCACCAGAGCGCATCCACTCTAGCAACTCTTGCGTCGCCCCAAAGAGCAGTGCATTGTGGGTAGCTATCGCACTGTGCAACTGGCCGCAGGGGGCTTTGGGAGGGGTTTGCAATGGCTCATGGGCAGGTGCAGCATCACATGATGCAGGTTTCTCTGTCCCATTGTTCCATGGGCAGCCTACTAGATTGCCAGCTGCTTCTCCACTGCAGTGTGTGTGGCAGGGCAGAGAGAGTGTGTGTGTGTGTTGGGGAAGAGTGAGTGTGTCGCACGCTGTCTCTAAGCTCAGACAGCTGCTCGAAGCAACCAGTCCTGAGGCAGGGGGAGGGGCACATCCCCAAATTTAGCCCTCACTGGCTCAGCTCAGCACACCAGTCTCTCTCTCTCTCTCTCTCTCACACACACACACACACACATGCTGCTGCCTGCCTGGATCTGTGTCGGGGGGGCTTAGAGGGCCGTGGCCGCAGCACTTTTTACCAGCCGTAAGGATGAAGGATGGATGGGGGGAAAGGCAGAGTCTTCGGGGGAGGGGGGTGTAACAGCTGCTGACTCTGAGGGTCCTGGGCTAAATCCACTTGCAGGTGGAAGCGTTTCGATGTATTTGATGGCTAATGAGACCAGCTACGGGGGGAGCAGCCCTGGGCCCGGTGCTACTCCGGCTGCTGCTGGGGAATGGGGAGCCCCAGGGGGCAGCTGCTGCTCCGGCCACCCCAGGAGTGCTGCCGGGGGCCACTGGTCAAGGGGTCCCCAGGGCCAGCCCCATTGGTCACTGCTCGGGTGGTCCCCAGAGCCAGCTGCTTGGGCGGCCCTGGAGTCAGCCACAGCGGCTGCTGCAGAAGTCACGGAGGTCACAGCAAGTCACAGAATCCGTCACGTCCACAACGTCTGTGACAGACACGGGTCCCTTACAATGAGACAAACCCCTCCCTGCTGTGACTGCCCTTCCTGGAAGGAAAGAGAAGAAGAGAAAGTGAAGAGAGAAGGAAAAAGAGAGACTCCCTGTCCCCTCTCTCCCCTGCTGCCTCCCCCCTTGTGTTCTGTAACCCCATCCCACTGGGTCCCCTGGGCTGCTGCCATGGGGGTGACACTAGAGTTCTGGGGATGGGGGGGGGGAAGGGGGCTCGTCACTTCTCAACATTTCCCACAAATTAGTCTTTGTGCTGAAATTTTTCCTGTGGGGCCTCTCAGTCAGAGCTGTACCCCACCCCCATTAGTGGTGGGGGGGGCGTAATTTGGGGGGTGGGCAGAGGAGTTTCCCATAAAGGGTCAATTTGTTCTGGTGACTGGTTCTGACCTGGGTCACACGTCCTGACACAGGATCACGTGCAGAACATGGAAGCTCTGGCTTGTCCTAAATGCTGCAGAGTGAGAGTCCCTGGGACAGGGCAGGGGGAGAGGGAGCAAGAGGAGAAAGACAGAGCCACTGGAGAAGAGAAATGGGGGGAGAAGGAAGAGAAAGATAACACTGTGAGACAATAAATGATTGAAGCAGAACAGGTGTCCCAACTCGATGTTGCTCACCACAGGTGTGCAGAGAGACGGGCAGTAGTATGTTTCCCACAGTGTCAAGTCTGAACTTTGATTCTAGCAACGTGAGTTCAAATATCAAAGGGATTTTGACATTCCTGATCTCTTCTCCCCTCCCCCTCTTTAGTATTCATTTGTATTTTGACGTGTTTGGCTTAAGCATGATCTTCTCTTTCCCTACCTCTAGTGCAATTTTGGGTTTATTTTTATTTTGCCTCCCTTTAGTTCATGTCATTGTAATTGTAACAGCAAAGGAATCTGCAGGAGCAAAAACTGACCCAAAACTTTATTTCTCCATCACGCAGGAACATCATGCAAACATCGCACGCAGCTGGAATCATAACAGTGAAGGGAAGGGGACGGGAGATGCAGGTTTCCAAACGTTCTGTCTTTCTCCGATGACACATCCCAGCCTCTTGTATGTCTCCACCCTGTGTGACCGGCTGGGCTTTGAGACATTTATTGTCTCATTCTATTGATAATGTAATTATAAAACAATGTGAATGAAATTAAACCACTTCCAGACAAGGAACCCACAAAAGAGAAACACTATCACTGCATTGGCTGGGAATCAAACCCAGGTCAACTGCTTGGAAGGCAGCTATGCTCACCACTATGCCACCAATGCATCTGGTGGGGGGATCTTTCCTGCATGTTATGGGTGCTAGCAAAGGCGGTGACACCTGACCATGGAGCTCTAAGCAGGGCAGATGGGCTGGAGGCTACCTGACAGCTGGGAGCAGAGTTACCATCCCAGAGTGACTGAAAGGGGGCAAAGGTGACAACAGATCCCATTGGGAGCTGGCCCCACACCCAACCCGCCCCTAGGAGAGGGGAACTGAAGCTCAACTTCAATCACAGAAAATCTTCCCTGAGAAGGACGGGAACAGCTTGTTTTAAAGACAAGGTTTGTGTTTGTTCCTGCTACACACAGAGGGGCTGGATAGTGTTGAGTCCAGCCCCCAGACTCCGGGAGGATAAGGAACAAACTCAGGCTGCCAGTGACCTGCAGGAGGGAGATGATTTTTTGACAGTGACAGTTGCCTTGTCCTAAAGGCCTTTGTCTGCCCCCTTCTAGTGACGGTTTGGTACAGGAATGCAGCCGTCGCTCCTGGGGAAATAATGTTTCTGTGCAAAACACCAAAGCTTGTAACAGAAAGGAGGAAAAGGAAATGGCCACAGGTTGGGACCAGGACATAAGGAATCAAAAACACAAGATGCTTCTTCCATGTGCATTGACTTTGAACCTTGTTTGCAGTGGTGTGGTATTCGTGTTGGTCCCAGGACATGAGAGACAAGGGGGAGGGAGTCACATAATATCTTTTAAGGGACCAAGGTGGGAGTGTTATTTACTCCTTCTCATAACACAAGAACTAAGAGCGGTCACGAAATGAAATGAAATGAATGGGCTGCAGGTTTAAAATGAACAAAAAGAAATATTTCTTCACACAACATAAGAACAGGGCCATATCAAAGATCCATGAAGCCCAGTATCCTGTCCTCCGACAGTGGCCAAAGGCAGGTACCCCAAAGGGAATGAACAGAAGTGATCCATGCCCTCTCACCCAGTCCCAGCTTCTGGCAAACGGAGGCTAGGGACACCATTGCTGCCCAGTTAACCTGGGGAACTCTTTGCCAGAGGGTGTTGCGAAGGCCAAGACTAGAACAGGGTTCAAAAAAGAACTAGAGAAGTGCATGGAGGACAGGTCCATCAATGGCTATTAGCCAGGAATTGTGCCCATAGCCATTGTTTGCCAGAAGCTGGGAATGGACAACAGTGGAGGGATCACTTGATGATTACCTGTTCTGTTCATTCCCTCTGGGGTGCCGGACATTGGCCACTTTCGGAAGGCAGGGTAGTGGGCTAGATGAACTGGTCTCAGTCTGGCTGGTCTTATGTTCTAACTGCTGTTTAGGGAAGAAACAACCTTTCGGGCTACACAGAACTGAAGAAGTGTTCTGGGTTAGCTCCAAAGCGTGTCTCTTTCACCAACAGAGGTTGGTCCTCTACAAGCTCTTACCCTCACCCGCCTTGTCTCTTTTGGACTCTGAAAAGTGTTTTCTCTCAACTCCCTTTGGAGAGAAGTGAAGTTTTCCCTTTGGGAAACTATCAGGCTGAAGCAATTGTATTGATTGTGACACTAGACTCGAATGATAAAAGAGTCTAAATCTGAGCTTCCGGTTTTCAAATTGGTTTTTCGAACTCCGTTCCCAATTCTCTTCTAGAAAGGCCTCCGGGATGCCTGCTCACCCCAGAAAAAGTGGCAAAGAGAAAGCCCCCAGTGCTCCTATTCGTCCCAGGTGGACTGTTCAGTGGCAGAGGGAGTTGGTTTGTTTGGTGCTGAGAAAGCCGCCAGGAAAGGTCTCTGGGCCCCAGATCTCCCTGCTTCTCCCAGCACACCCTTGGCTACTTTCCTGCCCCAGTCATTTCCGTAGGAGAGACCTACACGCACTTAGCCAAAAGCCTTCTTAGCGCAGTTGCTAGTGTGTTAGTTTCATAATCTGAATGTCCAGTTTTCAAAGCTTAGAGAGAGCAGATGGTTTGCTCCCTGCTGCAGCTTTTTCTAAAGGAAATCCCAGAGAAAAGAGACTGGAACAGACTGATTGCTGGACACCCTCCCACCCATCTAACACACACACACACACACACACACACACACACACACACACATACACACACACTTTATTAAGAGATTAACTCTTTTCTCCTTTATGACTCTATAATGCAGCTGGAATTACCAGTTCCTAGAAGCCCCTTCCCACAGAGAACACAACCGCAGAGCAACGGCAAAGCTGGGGGCTGCCAGGTTGTCATGGGCGAGTAGTTAAAGGGATGCACTAAAAATCCAGCAGAGCCATCGCCCTCCTCTCCATCCCCAAGCAGCTTTGAATCTTGCTGACAGTGATGTCGAGATTCCCCTGCCTCAGCATCCTCGACCCCCTCTGGAGGCCGGTGTAGAGTCCTTAGACCCCTGTTCATATTTCAGCCCCCAGCCGGTGCAGCCCGGCCCGGCCACTCACCCTCTGCCCCAGGAGAACCAGCGGGTGGGCTGCACCCACAGGCAGAGACCTGATACCGCTCCCCTCCGACCACAGCCGCAGCTGTTGGCAGCTAATCCCCACCTCAGGCCGGGGGAAGGAGCTGGGGATCCCTTGTTATTTGTTCTGTACATCGAGTCTCGCGGTGTTTGAACACATTTCTCTCTAACACTGATTAAATGTAGAGCCCCTCCCCCCATTTCTGCTCTGTAAGTGCCTCACTCCTGTACATAAAACGTAAGAACGGCCAGACTGGGTCAGACCAATGGCCCATCTAGCCCAGTGTCCTGTCTTGCAAGAGTGCTCAATGCCAGATGCATTGGAGAGAAATGAACAGAACAGGGAATCATGAAGTGATCCATCCCCTGTCGCCCATTCCCAGTGTCTGTACAGATGTGAACACAAAGAAACATTTGGGGCCCACTTGCAGCTACTTAGAATCATAGAAGATTAGGGCTGGAAGAGACCTCAGGGGGTATCTAGTCCAGGGGTCTCAAACACGCGGCCCGCGGAGCTCTTCCCTGCGGCCCCCCCCCCCATTTTGTTTTTTTGGTTTTTTTACCCCCAGGCAGGTCCCGCCGCCAGAGCAGCTGTCTGGCGGCTTCGTGGTTTCTAGGAGGAAGCGGGGAGGAGCGGGAAGCCGTGCGCACAAGGTGGGGGGAGAAGAGGCAGGGATTTGGGAAAGGGGTTGCAATAGGGGCGGGGAGAGGGCGGAGTTGGGGTGGGGACTTTGGGGAAGGGCCTTGAAGGGGGACAGGGAAGGGATGACAGTGACGTTCGGTTCTCCCCACAGCCCCAAGAACTGCTGGGCGCAAGTCCTGGGCCCGACGTGCAGTGAATGTGGGGGTGACTCTGCCTGCCCAGACTGGTCAGTAGAAAGATTCAGACCCACACTCTGTCTGGGGGAGGAGATACACACGTGTTGTGTGATTGGTTTTCTCCTTTTAAATGTACTGGATCATTTCCATGGCAAAACTATTTGTACGAGACCATGAAAAAAGGAAGAAATGGTGAAAATACCCCTGGGAGAGAGGGGGTGTCAAAGCTGGGGGAGAGATGGAGATTTTCATGAAACGGGGACAGGCCAAAGCAGGGCCTTTAGCTGGAGCAAAGGGGGAGGTTTTTGTGCAGTTCCATGTTAACCAGCCTCACATCCTGTAGTTGCTACTGACCCACCCTGCCCCCAACATGTGACCTAGAGCCTCCCCACTGGCAAAGCCCCCTGGGACTCCTGAGACAGCCCCACTGGTCTGGCCTCCTCCCCACTGCAAAACCTGCAGATCCCCCAGGTCCTCTCCTAGCTGGATCCCCTGGCAGCCAGATGTCTCTGCAGAACTGCCGTGGTTCCTGTCCTGGGTGTCTGGTCAGGGACAGCTCCTGGCTTCTCCTGAGAGCGCAGCTGAGAAATGACTCAGTCGTCTCTGGATTCTCTCCTGTGGGCTCTGAGAAGCAGGGTGGGGCGTGTATGATACAGTCCATGCAACATTCCCCAACAGGCCAGTGGCAGATGGAGGAGTGCCTTGCTGGACAGCTAGGGAAAAGGAAGCCCTCATGTTTCTGCCTGGTTTCAAACCAGTGGCCTTTTGCATGTTAGGCAAACGTGATAACCACAACACCACAGAAACTCTCTCACTGCGCTCTGCCCCTTCCCTTCTAATTCCATCCACTTGGCCGGCGCTCGCCCTGGCACACACCGCTGGGTGACCCTGGAGAAAGTGGTGGCAGCTCGTCGGTGGGTCGGCTGGTAGAGCAATGAACTGGAGCCGGCTCCCAGGAAGTCATGCTTACCTCGCCCTTGTGACTCCAGCTTGAAGGAGAGCTTCTTTCCTTCCCCTCGCTGAGAAAGAGCAAGAGAAGAAGGAAAGCCCACATCCATAGGGGGGCAGAGGCTTCAGGAGCCCACAGCGTTTGCCCATCTGGGGCATTGTGGCTGAGATCTCTGCTGGCCAGCGCCAGCGCTCGCAAGGCGCTAGTGTGGATGCTGGAGGCTGGGGGCTGGATGCTGGAGGCAGAGACCCAGCAGAGTGGCGCAGCGGCAGCGTGCTGGGCCCATAACCCAGAGGTTGATGGATCGAAACCATCCTCTGCTAGGCAGGTGCTTGTTTCCTTTTGCTCTGGGCCTTCAAGCGAGGGGGCGACCAGCAGAGCACCAGGAGCCGAGGCCGTGAGGCAAGAGGTGGCTGAGGTGTGGGACTGCCAGGGAGCTCCCCGGCCCCTCTGGCTGCCTGGGCTGAAGGCGAGAGCCAGGCCTGTGCGTGAGGTCTGAGTGCCGGTGGCTCCCCCACTCCTCGGGAGGGTCTGTCCCAAGGCAGCGGCCCAGCCCCCCTCCAAGGGGGGTGCGTCACACCAGCATTTCTTGCCCCGTTTGGGGAGGTTCAGCCTCCCCGAGCCCCTTGTAGTCGCCGCCCACGCGCAGTGTCACTGGTAGATACGGGCAGAGGAGACTCGGGGGCCTGGGCTGGGAAATCCCTGGGTGAAACTGGCTGCCTGAGCCCAGCCCCTCTGCACTCAGGGGAGCGGTGAGAGGGGGAGGGGCTCAGGGAGTAAATCCTCAGAAACCTCCCCCCTGGGTTTGTAATGTCAGAGCCCAGCGAACAAGTCCCTGCGTGTGTGAAGGGAGGGGCTGTGAGGGGGAGGGTCCATGGGGGTGTCAGTGTGAGGGGGAAGGGCTGTGAGGGGGAGGGTCCATGGGGGTGTCAGTGTGAGGGGGAGGGGCTCTGAGGGGAGGGTCCATGGGGGTGTCAGTGTGAGGGGGATGGGCTGTGAGGGGGAGGGTCCATGGGGGTGTCAGTGTGAAGGGAGGGGCTGTGAGGGGGAGGGTCCATGGGGGTGTCAGTGTGAGGGGGAGGGGCTGTGAGGGGAGTGTCCATGGGGGTGTCAGAGTGAGGGGGAGGGGCTGTGAGGGGGAGGGTCCATGGGGGTGTCGGTGTGAGGGGGAGGGGCTGTGAGGGGCTGGGCTCCCCAGTCACTGCTCTGTCGATGCCCCTGTCGGGCGATGCTCTGGAACTGCTCCCTACGAAGCCAGTCAGGACTCTGGAGGAGCCTCCTCGCTGAGCCGACTGTCTCCAGGGCAAGAAGCTTCCCCAGCTTCCACCTTCCTGGGTCTGACCCGGAGCGTTCAGCATCCCCTTCTTCACCCAGCGGGGCTCCTGGGGCAGACAGGGCGCCCTGCCCCCCAGCTCCGCAGTCAGACGTGACTCTCAGCCAGCCAGTGAAACAGGAGGTTTATTAGACGACAGGAACAGGGTCTAAACCAGAGCTTGTAGGTACAGAGAACAGGACCCCTCAGTCAGGTCCATCTTGGGTTGTGGGGAGGCCAGAGGTCCGTCTGGACCTCCCTCCATGTGCCCAGCTAGCTCCAAACTCTCCAGCCCCTCCTCTGCCTTTGTCTCCTTCCTGGCCCAGGAGATCACCTGATCCCTTTGTTCCCCAAACCCTTCAGCCGGCACCTTTGCAGGGGAGGGGCCCAGGCCAGCAGTTGCCAGGAGACAGGGTGTCGGCCATTCTCTGTCATCACACTAGCCCTCTAGGGCTTTGCAACAATCACACACCCTTATCCCACCACCTAGAGACTTAAGAAATGCAGAGGGGAAACTGAGGCATAGGGGAAACTGAGGCACACACTCAGTATTCTGAGGAAACATTAGGAACAGTCCCACTTCGTTACACCCTCCCTGAATGTTTGTTTAAATCACTTGGTGGTGGCAGCGTACCGTTAAAGGACAAAAGGGATTTGTGCTTTGAGGAAGTTTTTATCCTAAACTGGTAAAAATAAGCTTTGGGGATCTTTCATGCAGGTGCCCATGACTGTACCCCAGAGTTCAGAATGGGGAGGGAACCCCTGACAACCTCCTTCCTCGGGCTGTAGCTGAAGCCAGAGCAGCCAAGAAGAGGCTCCAGCCCTGAAGAAAGCTGGACGTTCAGTACAAAGGGGAAAGTGCACAAAGCGCAACCGCAAAGGGACTTGAACCCTCAATTTTCTGATCCGAAGACAGACGCCTGATTCATTAGGCCACGCGGTCATAGGGGGAAAGTCTCTCCAAGCACTTCTTTAGAGAAGACGGACACTGTGTTTCTCGGGTCATCTACGGAGGGGCCAGAGACACTCTGGGCACAAGGAGCCGAGTTCCCAGCAAGATGTGAGTCCGTTCTTCCCAAGTGGACGGGGTTCTTGTTCTTCTGCACATTGTCGCCCATGGAGACCAAGGACCTGCAAATGTGATTTCATATTATAGCTTTGTTTAATTGATGAAAACATAAACTAGACACTTGGAGGATTAGAACTGATTTCAGCTGAGGGACGTGTTTGCTAGGTTTTTATGCATTTGCACAGGGAAATGTTGAGTGTTTTCACTCATCCCTATTCAGCGGAACTCCTGAACAGATCGGAAATAGATTTGTAATTATTTTTGTTAAAGGAACAGGCTTGCAAGGGGGCACTTGGATTTGAACCAAGGACCACTGGAGCTGTAGTCAAACACTCTACCACTGAGCTATACCCCCAAAGTGTTCTGCAGCAGGGGCGGGTCTTTGGCAGTGTGTGTGTCGCTGACAGATTGGAGTGATGCTGAAACAGGACAGAGTACAGATGGCATTGTGGGGGTGGCATGAACCGTATCTCTTCATTTCCCCTTCTAATAACGGAGGGGACAGAAACCCTTACCCAGCGAGGTCACATTCCCATAGTTCTCCTGCATGACGTCTCTGTAGAGGGCTCTCTGAGCGGGATCCAGCAGAGCCCACTCTTCCCTGGTGAAATACACAGCCACCTCCTCGAAGGTCACCGGCTCCTGAAAGAACAAGAGTCCAACACTCAGGACCTGCTGCCCCACTCACAGCCCCGCTATTCCCGTGGTAGAGGAGCCAAACGGAAGCTCTGGGTGGCTCACAGTCAACAGAGTCCCACTCCCACCCCGCTCAGAGCATCCAGGAAACACCAGGGTGAGGGGACGAAGAGAGAGCCCCTTGTCTCTCCCAGCAGATCCATCACACACCTACTAGCCACAGACTGATACAGGAGATGGAGCCCCTAGCAGGGTCCAGGGAGAGATCTCTGGTAGGAAGCCCAACACCCTCCTCATTGTGAGGAGCTGGATATGAAGGGAGGGGAATCTCCCCTAAGCCTCACTGGTGGGTGCCTGTGACGAAGTAGGGAGCGGGGTGGATTTGAGCTGGGAGTGTTGTGGGGGAGGTTCACTGGGACTGGCTGCATTGGGGATGGGAGACTTCCCCTGAAGGAAGATACCTGAGGCTGTAACATGAGCCAGAAGAGGGGTTGGGAGAGGTGACACCTTTGCCTGGAAAAATGGACAAAGCCTAGAAAAGAAGTCGGGGGAGGGGAAAAGAGCCTGCTCAAGGGTTTGGTCTGGTTGGTTAAAGTTTAAAGCTGGGTGGTAAAACGCAGGGAGCCCCAAGGCTGGGGTCTAAGCTCCCTGCCCCCAAAAGGGCCCGACTAAGGGGTCCTGTTTGTACCCACAAGCTCTGTTTGAACTGTGTTCCTGGCGTCCTTAATAAACCTTCTGTTCTGCTGGCTGGCTAAGTGTCACAGTAAATCCCACGAAAAGGGGTACAGCGCTCTAACTCCCCCACACTCCGTGACAGTGCCCCCTTCATATCTCACAGCAGTGGCGGCGGGGGGATAGCTCAGTGGTTTGAGCATTGGCCTGTTGAACCCAGGGTTGTGAGTTCAATCCTTGAGGGGGCCATTTAGGGATCTGGGGCAAAAATTGGGGATTGGTCCTGCTTTGAGCAGGGGGTTGGACTAGATGACCTCCTAAGGTCCCTTCCAACCCTGATATTCTATGATTAGGCTCCAGCACTGGGAGTCTGGTCAGTTTTCTTAGGCCCATGTTGGTGGGTTATTTCCTGTTTCACAAATCAGAGCATTTCTACCTCGGAACCTCATGGGTTCCTAGAATCTAGGCCGCTTATTAAACATCTCCCAGCAGGTTTGCCGCATCCTGTCCCCCTCTCTTTCTCCACCCTGTGCATTTCCTGCCCCGCGCCAACCTCCAAACCAGACTGTGCAAACCTTCCCATCTCCGGTGTATTTGCTGTCCCTCTTCCTCCTGCAGGAACCCAGCAGCGACCCCCTCCCCCCCCCGATGGTACCTACCTGAGCTGGTTCCTCTGCAGCCATTTCCCTTCCGTGTCCCATGGGAGGACGGGATGAACTGGAGCAAAACAGGGACGTCATTCTGCAGCCTGGGTGGGTGAGAAGGGTAATTGTGGGGGTTTCAGAACAGACTTTAGTTTATTTCACAGCATGATTCCCCCAGACCCTTTCCCTGGAGACAGACATTCTAGATTCTGTGATGCTGGGAAAATGCTTCATCTCTTTATTACAGTGTAGACCTGGCTCCTCCTGCCAGGCTAAGCCAACAGAGAGATGTTCAACCTCCCTTCTCCCTCCCCCCACCCCGTAACAAAGTGTCTGAACACAAGGCTAGAAAAGAGCAGAACCAAAGGAGTCACTGTGGGGGATTCCCTCGGACACTGACCCCACGGCAGCCACACCCCGGCAGGAGGAACATGGAGTCAGGAACTAGCTTTTCCTCTGTCTGATCCTTTTCTTGTTCACTGGAAAGTGATTCTGCCCCGGGATGCTGCAATACATGTGTCTGCTGGATTAGAGAGCTGGAAATCTCTCTCCCCCTCATTTCTACCACTGCCCCTTTCAGTCTCCCCTTCCCCTGTCCTCTCTCCCTGCCCCTCTCCGGCTGGGAAAGTCCCATTCCTGGGTTCTTTGCTCTCCCATCCATGGATTTTCTCCTGGCAATTGCTAATGGGAGGAGAAATGAGGAGGGGCTGTTTGTGCAGAGTCACTTGCTTGCCAGTCCCCAGCACTTTCCCTGAGGTCTTTCAGTTACCTGCAGTCTGGGGCTCAGAATTTAGTTAACAGGGCCCAGGGCTGCCCTATGGGGCTAGTACCAGCTGGAGAAAGTCATCACCTGGGCTGGGCAGAGAAGAAGCTTCAATTAAGGTCACTTCCGAGCACAGAACCCCGACCGGGTCACAATGGAGGCTGCAGCATCTGACCCGGGAAGCTGAACCCCAATATCCTGAGCAGAGAGGGACAGGGCGTTGGAGCAGTGTTCCCTCCTTGAGCTCTCTGGGGAGAGCAGCTAATGAGAGCCCCTCCTCACAGGGAGAATTGCTGATCTCATTTGCCCCACTGTCCACCTGGAGTCACTCCTCGTCTTTCCATGCAGTGACTCTGGATAAACAGTGGTCTCAGTGAAACCAGATTTCAGAAAGAACGAGTCCAGAGTGCTGTGGAAGAGACCATTGTGTGGCAGTGCTAACCCCCTTCCCCCCTCCCGCACCCCCAGATCGAGAACAAGGACTGGGGGCACGAATTTTCCCAACGGAACCGGAACTTCCTGCAGTTTTCAAAAGGGAAGAAAAGCAAAATCTGCGATTTCACACTAAGAGTGTTTGGTAAGTAGATAGAAAGTTATCACAGTGACTGGAGGTGGCCGGGGAATGCCGGGCAGTGCTTGGAGCCAGGACATTGGCACACGTAGATCAGAGAGAAGGACCATGGTTAGTAGCACTCCCCATAGCCCCCAGCCAGGGTCCCACCAGATAATCCCTGAGACTCAGCCCCCAGAATCCCTGGCCAGGAACCCCAGATACCCCTCAAAGCCCCACCGGCCCGGGAATCCCCACCAGACCATCACTGCCAGGTTGGGAATCCCAAAGGGTTCCCCCCAAGAAGAGCCCCCAGCAGCTAGGGACACCCCCCCAACAGACCGCCCCCTGGGAACTCAGTCCCTCACTGCTTACCTGGGATTCTCCCCCTGCCTTCCTAGGACCTCCGCCTGCCCTCCAGTAGGATCTGCCCTGCCCTTTGCCTGGGATCCCCTGATGCTTTACAGTGGGACCCCTCACGCTGCTTGCCCGGCATCCCCTGACATAGCGCAGGAGATCCACCCCCCCTCCCCCCAGCTCTGTGCACTGGGCATGGCAACGATCCCAGGAGCCAGCGGGGGAAGCCCAAACAGAGCCCTTGGAACAGCACCGGGCACCCTCTAGCGCCCTGTCCCGGCACCCCAAGAGATGTGCACCCCGCTGTTCTGCAGCCACCAGGCCCCCAGCGATACCCACCTCCAGGCCCCATCGCCTCGGGGCTGGGCACATCAGAACCACCCCCGAAACCTCAAACCTCCAGAACCACCAACCGGACTAGGGTGCCCCCTGCCCAGTCACCCACACACCTCCCCCCACCACAATGCCCCTTCAGCGCCAGCTGCAATCTCCCCACACAGGCGACACCCCTTGCCCCCAGCAACAGTGTTACCCCACAGTGTGTGATAAGTGGGTTACCAGTTATCACCGCCCCCTGCTGACCAGTCACACGGGCAGAGGGAGCCCTGGGGGACGCTTCTTTAAACAGGAGACTGGAAGGCCTGGAGGCCCAAAACAGGTAAGAAATGTCCATGGCCTGTCACTAGCAAATAACGGCCACCATGGATCCACCCCAGAGGTGGCTGCATCTTAGCACTGCGGGAAGCAACCCCTCATGGAGGCCATTTGTCGTGGGGTTTGCGATACTTCTGGACCCACGCTGCCCTCAGAGTGACCTCCTCATCCTGTGCCAGACGGAGAAAAGAAAAAGGTGCAGCCAACTCTCCTGTTACCAGGTGTGGGCCATTTATCCCCAAACAGGGGGTGGCCTCTGGGTTTGATGTGTATTAAATAGGTGGCTGGTCTCTTTCATTGGCAAACAGTTTAACAGAGAGAAAGGGGGGGAAGAAATGATTCTGAAAGGAGAGAGAGGAGAAAGATGATCACTGCAAAATTTAACCCCCTGCAACATCCAAGATGGAGAACGACTCAGAGCAACAGGTTCCCTCCAAGGAAGGAGAATTTGCTGGGATTTAGAAACATGGCGAACAGCCCCAAACACAAAAGGATTTGTAATTGACATTTGATCATGAGGTTGAAAGAGAGAAATCCTGAGCTTTGAGATCAATGTTCAGAAATGAAAGAGAAAGGGTGGAAATCTGAGGGATTTTGGATCCATTTTTGCAAATTATAGACAGGAAAGTGGAAAATCAGAGGGATTTTATATCAGTGGTTGATAGGAGGTAAAATCTGAGTGTTTCACATCAATATTTGATACATGAAGAGAGAGGAAATGGGCAACATTTTATATCCATATTTATATTTAAGAATCTGAGAAAAGGTGTAAATTTGAGATTGTTTTATTATTTTATCATGAGAGCGACAGGGGAAAATCTCAGGGAATAATCACTTAGAAATAGCCAAGTAGAGAGAAGTGGGGCAAGGGTTTGATAGAAAAGGCCTAAAAATTAACAAGCACAGGCCGTATCTTCCTCTCTTTCTCTGGCTTTAGCTCAAAGAGGGGCCTAGGGACTGGAATAACGAGCGAGGGCTAGGAATCAAGGACAGGACATGTATCTAGTCTCATATTAAATCATGTTAGCTATTTACTAATTAGCCCGCTTGGCATAGAAGTATATGCAGCTGTTTTCTCATGTATCCTCAAAAATATGTAATACCAAAGGTCAAGGTATGTACCCCATATTCCCTTCTAAATGATAAATGTATCCGCAACAGATGTGTCCTGTATCCCACTCCCCAAAATCATGTATTCTGTGTGACCTGTTATCTATAGGTTAGTATAATGACGTATACTAAAGTTGTTTGTTACTGATTATAAAAGGAGCTCATGTCACCCATGTAGTGTGTGCTCTTCTCTGGCATTAGTCGAGAAGAAACACCCGCTCAGCTGAACGAAAATAAAGGTGTGGTACCCGTCTTCTTGTTCTCCGTGCCTCCTTGGTGGAATTGGGTAAGCTCCAGGGGGAAACGGGCCCTATTTGGCTAACAGGTTTAGGGTATTTTATATCAATCTTTGAGATTTGCAGAGAATGTGTCACAAATTACATATTTGATCACATGAGGGAAACACCAAGATCGGGGGGGGTTTCATGTTGCAATGAAATAACTAGGGGGAAAGGGGGGGGCTGTGACTGGATTTTACGGGACTGTCCAACACATGAACACAAAGTGCCGGTTCTCCCCCCCCCCCAGTCACAGGGCAGCGGGGAGCCCTTTGGGGAGCTGCTCTCGGGGGGGGGGGGAGGGGCCCTGGCCCAGGGGAGGGGGCAGCAGTGGGGGATGGGCTGGTGGGGCAGTTTGGGGGCAGCAGATGGGCTGGGGACACCGGGGTCCGGGCAGTGCCCATGGGGGGCACGTGCTCCCCCGGTCCCTGCCCGGGACCCCCCCGCCGGCCCCAGTCTCCCCAGTTCCCGGGGGGGCGGACAGTCACTTGCCCGCCCCCCCGGGTCTATCACCCCCCCGCCGGGCACGGAGGGGTTAATGACGGGCCCCGCCCAGGCCCCGGGGAGCAGCAGCGGAATCCCGGGTCACAGTGGAGCCAGCAGCGGAAGTGACGTTGGGCGGGGGGGGGTGGGGCGAGCTGCTGAAACCCTCCCTCGCCTGGGCGGGAGAGCGCAGCAGCGGCCCCGGGGCAGGCTGGGAGATGTAGTTCCGGACTCTCCCGGGAGCGGAAGTGACGTCAGGAAGGGGGCGGACGAGCCGGGCTCCGAACGGGCGCGGGGCGCTGCGGCTCTGCCTGGCTCGTGCGCGGCCGTTGAAGCGGTTTGTATCTCCCGCCGCTGGGCATGCGCAGATCGGGGGGGAGTCCCGCATGCGCAGTTGCAGAGCTCCTCCCGCTACTGCTGCTCCCTGGGGAGCCACGAGCTGCACCCAGGGTGCCCCCCCCCCCCCGAGCAGGTTCTGCCCCTCCCCCACCGCGCCCCATTGTCTCCCCTCCCCCCATGGGCGGCTCTCACTGTGAGGGGGGGGATCTGGGGTCCCAGGGAATCTCTGGGGGGCCCCTGGCTGGGGGTCTGGGCTCTGGGGGGGTTTGGGGGCCCCTGGCTAGGGGCTGGGCTCTGGGGGGGGTCTGGCGCCCCTGTCTGGGGGAGGGGAGGTCTGGGGCCCCTGGCTGGGGGTCTGGGCTCTGGGCGGGTTCGGGGGCCCCTGGCTGGGGGTCTGGGCTCTGGGGGGTCCGGTTCCATTGGGAAAATTCCTCCCCCGAGTCCTTGTCCTAGATCTGGGGGTGCGGGAGGGGGGAAGGGGGTTCGCTCTGCCCCACAACGGTCTCTCCCACAGCGCTCTGGACTCGTTCTTCCTGAAACCTGGTGTCACGGACACCACTGTTAATCCAGAGTCACTGCCTGGACAGACGAGGAGTGACTCCAGATCGACAGTGGGGCAAATGACATCAGCAATTCCCCCTGTGAGGAGGGGCTCTCATTAGCTGCTCCCCCCAGAGAGCTCAAGGAGGGAAGGCTGCTCCAACGCCCTGTCCCTCTCTGCTCAGGATATTGGGGTTCAGCTTCCTGGGTCAGACGCTGCAGCCTCCATCGTGATCTGGCCGACCAGGCTTAGCAGCTGCTGCTCCCCCAGCGGGGTCTGTGCTGGGAAGTGACCTTAATTAAACCTTCTTCTCTGCCCGGCCAGGTGATGACTGTCTCCAGCTGATAATAACCCTGCTGATAATAGTTTCTCTTAATTAATTGGCCTCTTACAGTTGGTCTGGGTACTTCCACCTTTTCATGTTTCTCTGAATGTCTAAATATCTTCTTACTGGATGTTCCATTCTATGCATCCGAAGAAGTGGACTGTAGTCCATGAAAGCTTATGCTGAAATACATTTGTTTGTCTCTAAGGTGCCACAAGTGCTCCTGTTCTTTTTGCTGACACAGATTAACACGGCTGCTACTCTGAAAACGGTAATAAAGAGATCGAGCCTTTTCTCAGCATGGCAGACTCTAGGGTGTCTGTCTGCATGGAAAGAGCCTGGGGGAATCGTGCTGTGAAATTAACTAAAGCCTGTTCTGAAACCTCCACAACTGCCCTTCTCACCCTGCCAGGCTGCAGAATAATGTTCATGTTTTGCTCCAGTTCATCCCGTCCTCCCATGGAACAGGGGAGAGACATGGCTGCAGAGGAGCCAGTTCAGGTAGGGATTATCAGGGGGTTGCTGCAGGAGGAAGAGGGACAGCAAATACACCGGAGATGGGAACGTTTGCACAGTCTGGTTTGGAGGTTGGACCGGGCAGGAAATGCACAGGGTGGAGGAAGGGACGAGAACAGGGTGTAGCAAACCTTCTGGGAGTTATTTAATAAGTGGCCTAGATTCTAGGAACAGACCCATGACGTTTGGCGGTGGAAATGCCCTCATTTGTTGAAGAAAAAATAACCCAGCTACATGGGGCTAGGAAAACTGTCCAGACTCTTAGTGCTGAAACCTGATCTGACTAACCAGCGGCTCCTGTGAGATATGAATTGGGCACTCACCAGTCAGGTTTAGGGGAGCTGCCCCTCCCTTCATATCCAGCTCCTCACAATGAGGAGGGTGTTGGGCTTCCTACCAGAGAGTTCGCCTTGGACCTTGCTAGGGGCTCCATCTCCTGTATCAGTCTGTGGCTAGTAGGCGTGTGATTGATCTGCTGGGAGAGAGGAGAAGCTCTCTCTTCGTCCCCTCCCCCTGGTGTTACCTGGATGCTCTGAGGGGGTGGGAGTGGGACTCTGTTGGCTGCGATCCCCCCAGAGACTCCCTTTGATTGACTCCTGTCTCCCACGAATAGTGGGGCTGTGAGTGGGGCAGCAGGCACTGAGTGTTGGACTCTTGCTCTTTCAGGGGCCGGTGACCTTCGAGGAGGTGGCTGTGTATTTCACCAGGGAAGAGGGGGCTCTGCTGGAGAACTATGAGAATGTGACCTCGCTGGGTAAGGGTTTCTGTCCCCTCGGTTCTTGGAAGGGGACATGAAGAGATACGGTTCATGCCAGCCCCACAATGCCACCTCTACTCTGTGCTCTTTCAGCATCACCCCAACATGCCAGTGACCCACACACTACCAGAGACCCTCCCCCGCTGCAGAACACTTTGGGAACAGAGCACAGGAGCTGTATCGCAGAGTGTCACATATCTCCTGTTCGCTCAAGTAAAACTGGGGGTTAGCTCCAGCGTAACCAACAGAAGCTTCCTACCCCGACCTTCTCTCAAAGACTGAGCCTGCTCCACCCAGACCAGAATGTGCTTGGGATGTAACAAGCAGACTGCTTGAGTCAGAGCTGCTGTTCCAGGGTTACTTATCACACAGACACTCAGTGCGTCCTTGAATGCTGGCTGGGAGCATCCAAGCAAGAGAGCACCATTAGCAGAACATTGAATCTCACCCAGGATTACAGACGACACAACTCCTCACTGATCTGGATTGCACCTCAGCATGTGAAATGGCTTTGGTTGGTAGTGAAATTTCTTGAGACATGGAGAGTCTTGCTCCCCCATCACCATGTGTAATAGCCCCAATCTCTCTTCTCTGCAGGCTCCTTGGATTTTTGAGTCCCTCATTCCCGGAGTCACATGACGCTGATTCTTATTTTTCACATTCTGCTTTTCTGGACTATTCAGAGTCTGTTGCTCCTGAATTATAGCTTCTAATTTCCCAGTGTTCTCCACAGCCAGGGATTTTCCTACTCCCTTCCATTACACTGGACTCACTAGACTCCCTAGTACATAAATCCAGCCCTACTGGGTCAGATCAAAGGTGCAACTAGCCCAATATCCTATCTTCTGACAGTGGCCAATGCCAGGTACCCCAGAGAGAATGAACAGAACAGGCAATCAACAAGTGATTCATCTCCTGTTGTCCATTCCCAGTTTCTGGCAATCAGTGGTTAGGGACATCATCCCTTCCCATCCTGGCTAATGGCCATTCATGGACCTATCCTCCATTCATTTATCTTCTTCTTTTTTTGAACTCTGTTCTAGTCTTGGCCTTCACAACATCCTCTGGCAAAGTTTATCAGATTGATTGTGTGTTGTGTGAAGAAATACTTCCTTTGGTTTGTTTTAAATCTGCTGCCTATTACTTTCACTGGGTGACTCCTAGTTCTTGTGTTAGGAGGAGGAGTAAATAACACTCCCTTATTTACTTTCTCCACAGCAGTCTTGATTTTATAAACTTCTGTCATATCTCCCTTCTTCGTCTCTTTTCCAAGCTGAGAAGTCCCAGTCTTTTTAATCACTCCTTATACTGAAGCTGTTCCATACCTCAATCATTTTTTTGCCCTTTTCTGAACCTTTTCCAATTCCAATAAATCTTTTTTTGAGATGGGGTGAAGATATCTGCACGCAGTATTCAAGATGTGGGTGTACCATGGATTTATATAGCAGCAATATATTTTCTATCTTATTATCTATCCCTTTCTTAATGATTCCCAACGTTCTGTTCACTTTTTTGACTGCCGCTGCACATTGAGTGGATGTTTTCAGAGCACTATTCAAAATGACTCCAAGATCCCTCTCTTGAGTGGAAACAACTAATTTAGACCCCATCATTTTATGTGTATGGTTGGGATTGTGTTTTCCAAGGCGCTGCAATATGTGCTATCCTGTCATCTAGTACTGCTGAGATCCTGCTGTGACAGGTTTGGTCACAGAGACCTCCCAGTGACTGTCACCTGGTGTGCTGAGACTTCCTCTGAGCCCATTTTCTCTGCCAGTTTGGGCCTCCAGAACCCTGCCTTGTTGAGCCAGACACGCCAGTCTGCTCCAGCGCAGACCCAGGGTCTGAACCACTCTCCCCAAAGCTGCAGACTTAACTGAAAACCGCTTTAGAAGTGCTTCTATCTCTAGCACCCAGACACCCAGCTCCCAGTGTGATCCAAACCCAAAGAAATGATAGAGAGCTATGCACAGCTGTTTGCTCCCCCAGCTATTAATTACTTACTCTGGGTTAATTAACAAGCAAAAAGTGTTTTTATTAAGTATAAAAAGTAGGATTTACCTGGTTCCAAGTAATAACAGAACAATGTAAGTTACGAAGGAAAATAAAGCAAAACACGCAAGTCTAAGCCTAATTCATTAAGAAACTGATTACAGGTGAAGTCTCCTCTTCAGAGATGTTCCAATAAGCTTCTTTCACAGACTGGACTCCTTCCTAGTCTGGGTCCAGCAATCACTCCCACCCCCATAGTTACTGCCCTTTGTTCCAGTTTCTTTCAGGCATTTCTTGGGGGTGCAGAGGCCATCCCTTGAGCCAGCTGAAGACAAAATAGAGCGGTTTCCAGGGCCTTTTATATTGTTTCTCTTGTGGGCGGAAACCCCTTTGTTCTGTGCAAAATCACAGCGACAAGATGGAGTTTGTAACCACCTGGGCAAGTCACATGTCCATGAATGATTCAGCTTTTTGCAGGCTGACGCCATTGTTTGCCTGCTAGTTTGAACGTTCCCAGGAAAGCTCAGAGGTGGATTGGCATCTCCCAAAGTCCATTGTCAGTTCAGTGTTTCCTGACTGGGCACTTACTGAGAATATCCTGTCTCAAGAAGGATGCTCAAATGCTTCACTGAGGCTACTTAGAATCAAGCCTATTGAGATACAAGAACGTAGCCAGTATTCATAACTTCAAATACAAAAATGATACACCCATACAGACAGCATCATCATACCCAGAAAACTACAACCTTTCCATAGACACCCCACTTGACCTCCTGTGTCCAAGACCTGGTGCAACCATAGGACCATGGTTGCAACAATGATCTGTACGGTCACAGTTCATGTCAATAACGTCACACCTGCATTCAGTGATATCTCTGCCCTTCCTGTTCCTTACCCCACTGAACCCCACCAACCCATGCTTACTGTTCCCAGCTTCCCCAGGACTCTCTCTTTGTCTCTGGACCTCTCTGTCAGTGCCAGGGAGTCTTGCCCTCTGTCTGGAGTCTTTGATTTCTGGGACATGGATTTACTTCCTCTGTGTTGGAAGAGGCTCGGTCATAATGAGTGTCTGTGACATTACCCAGAGTACAATCTGGACTGTTGAACAGCTGTCGCCTCAGTTCTCCAACCTGGGGTGCCTTTTCCACTGTTTTACTGTGAGAACATCCCCTCTTGGCCAGTTAACACACAGTCTCCAGCTTGTAACTCGCTCCCAGCTACACAGTATTGAGTGTTGCAAGTCAGCCACTCCTGAATTACGCCTCAGGAGAACACCAGCAAATTGTCAAGTGCCAGACTGTCCCCCAGAAATGTGTGTCTTGCACTGTCCAACACACTACTGAACAACACAAGCTCATAGCAAATCTTTCATTTCATCAGTGGAAAATGACATGCCGCAGCCTTGTTATCTGAAATGGAATTTCCCACACACTTTAATGCAAACACACTGGTTAGATAAAACAATAAAACATGATTAACTACCAAAAAAAAAAAGATTTTAAGTAGCTACAAGTAATGAGGCATGAAAGTCAGAATTAGTTATAAAAGAACTGCAAGATAAAACACAAACTAACGTCTAATTTAACAAGCTAAAATGGATTCAGAGCAAATGTTTCTCTCACCAGATGCTGCGACAGGCTGGCTTGCTTTCAGCCAGGACTCTTCCTTAACCCCTATGCCTGCCCAAGTTCAGTTCTTCAGTAGTTGTTCTCATGAGAAGAGGGAAAAGTGGGAGAGAGAATCTCAAGCATTTCCCCCACCTCTTCTTATAATTCAGTCCTTTGTAATAGAAACATGTTCAGTTTTCACCTCACTCATGGTGCCAGGCTGTCTGTTGTGGATGTGCGCTTCAAGCCAAGATATGTAAATATCTTGTTCACACCTTCCCCTTGCCGGAGAATGGCTGTTTCACCAGCTGTTTGCCTTGCTGTCTCCGAGGAACTGGTCTGTGGGTGTTCCCCAGAGTTGTAACATTTTCAGTAATACCATACAGTAAAATCTCATCACTTTACATACCGTGTTGCTACACATATTTTAACAGGAGGATAATATTCAGTAAATTCTGAGTTTTCAAATGATATCTCCCAAGCCATACTTGTTCACTGCTTAACTAAGTGCCATACTGTATGGAATTGTGAGACACGTTATATTATTATTATTTTATTTATACCAATATTATAAAATGTCAATGAATCATGCTAGCTATGCCGTGTAAGGTATCTGTGAAACTGTTATGAATTGCCAAGTGTGAGAATCTTGTTTCTATGTTTGTATCGCATTTGTATTGTGAGTTATAGATATGCAGGGTATATCTGTGTTTCCAGACTTGTGCAATGTTTCTGGGAGACACCCCCAGACAGAATGGCATTAGCACGGCCTAGCCTGTTTGATGGTCCATGAAGGGTCATCAGTTGTACCGGGGTGGCCAACCTGAGTCTGAGAGAGAGCCAAAATTTACCAATGTACATTGCCACAGAGCCACAGTAATATGTAATGATTATATTTGTATATCTTCATGAGTGTGTATATATAGATATGGGACTTCCGGCAACCTTTGCTTTCGACAGTTCCCTCCAAGTTTGATTTGTGATCAGTTGTGCTCACACGCAGCAGGTCTCTTAAGTGGCTGTCTGTCAAAAGGGATCGGTGCTTGGATTTCACATATTTGAGTGTTGAGAAAACAGACTCACAGTTCTTACGATTCGCGTAACTGAAGTCGAAGTATCTTAGTTCGACTTGCCTGGCCGTTCTCACAGCAGTGAGTTGACCGCGGTGGCTCCCCCTCGACTCTGCTTACTCCTCCTGCTGAGGAGTAAGACGAGACGCGATAAATCAATCCCCGATAGATCGATCACTACCTGCCGATGCGGTGGGTAGTGAAGACGTGCCCTCAGATGATCTGGGGAGAGAATTCCAGGCTAAGTGATTTTGAACTAGGCAAAATGCCCATGTGTTTGCTTCCCAAAGCATTTGTAACCCAGGCCCTACAGAAGAGCTCTCCTAGCTAATCCTATGGTATGGGAAATGTGACCCTTCATGATGCAGATGTTGAGGAAATTGAAGTGGGGTTTTTGTTGAATTTATCCTTTGTAGTTGCTAAAAATGCGTATAAAATGAAATCCGTGTTGAAAATGTAATAGCTTCAGTAAAATAGCTTTCTTTGAATAGAAATTCCAGCTCTGTAACTCTCAGAGAATCTGATCCAGGCCTGTATCTGTTTCCCTGCCCCCATTGTACCCCATTTTGCCAATGGCCAGGCTCTTATTGTGGTGAGTGGGGTTCTGGAGGGTGTCTGGGATCACCCGCCAGGGACTCTGGGGACTAGGTCCCAGGGAATATCTGGGAGGCCCCTGGCTGGGGGCTCTGGGGGGTGTCTGGGGCCCCTGGCTGGGGGCTCTGGGGGCTGTGAATGTGACATCACAGATTTTGCTTTTCCCCCGTCTTGAAAACTGTGGAAACGTCTGGATCCATTGGGAAAATTCATGCCCCGAGTCCTTCTCCTAGATCTGGGGGTGCGGGAGGTGGGAAGGGGGTTCGCACTGCCACACAACAGTCTCTTCCACAGCGCTCTGGACTTGTTCTTCCTGAAATCTGGTTTCACTGACACCACTGTTAATCCAGAGTCACTGCCTGGACAGACGAGGAGTGACTCCAGATCGACAGTGGGGCAAATGAGATCAGCAATTCCCCCTGTGAGGAGGGGCTCTCATTAGCTGCTCCCCCGAGAGAGCTCAAGGAGGGAAGGCTGCTCCAACGCCCTGTCCCTCTCTGCTCAGGATATTGGGGTTCAGCTTCCTGGGTCAGACGCTGCAGCCTCCAGCGTGATCTGGTAGACCAGGCTTAGCAGCTGCTGCTCCCCCAGTGGGGTCTGTGCTGGGAAGTGACCTTAAAGCTTCTTCTCTGCCCGGCTCAGGTGATGACTTTCTCCTACTAGTACTAGCCCCCTAGGGCCGCCCTGAGCCCTGTTCATACTAAATTCTGAGCCAGAGATTCCAGGTAACTGGACGAAATGAAGGGAAAATGCTGGGGTCTGGCCTTAAAATGACTCTACTCAAACAGACCCTCCCCCCTCATTTCTCGTCCCATTAGCAATTGCAGGAGTAAATCCAGCCTTGGGGGAGCAAACAACCCAGGAATGGGACTTTCCTACCAGACGGGCAGGGAGAGGGGACAGGGAAAAGGAGAAAGAGAGACTGAAAGGAGCCATGGGAGAGAAGAGTTTCGAGGGAGATTTCCAGATCTCTAATCTGCCCAGACAGATGTATTACTGCACCCTAGGTAGAATCATTTTCCTGTGGAAAAGATGAGGATCAAACAGAGGAAAACCCAGTTCCTGACTCCATATCCCTCCTACTGGGGTGTGGCTGCCGTGGGGTCAGTGTCCAAGGGAATCCCCCACAGTAAATACTTTGGTTCTGCTTTTTTCTAGCATTGTGTTCAGATGCTTTGTTACAGAATGGGGTGAGGGAGAAAAGAGGTTAAAAATGTCTCTGTGGGTTTAGCCTGGCAGGAGTGGCCAGGTCTCCACTGTAATAAAGAGATCGAGCATTTTCTCAGCATGGGAGACTCTAGGGTGTCTGTCTGCAGGGAAAAGGCCTGGGGGAATCGTGCTGTGAAATTAATTAAAGCCTGTTCTGAAACCTCCACAACTGCCCTTCTCACCCTGCCAGGCTGCAGAATAATGTTCATGTTTTGCTCCAGTTCATCCCGTCCTCCCATGGGACAGGGGAGAGACATGGCTGCAGAGGAGCCAGTTCAGGTAGGGATTATCAGGGGGTTGCTGGTGGGTTCCTGCAGGAAGAAGAGGGAAAGAAATACACTGGAGATGGGAAGGTTTGCACAGTCTGGTTTGGAGGTTGGACCGGGCAGGAAATGCACAGGGTGGAGGAAGGGAGGAGAACAGGGTGTAGCAAACCTTCTGGGAGTTATTTAATAAGTGGCCTAGATTCTAGGAACAGACCCATGACGTTTGGCGGTGGAAATGCCCTCATTTGTTGAAGAAAAAATAACCCAGCAACATGGGGCCATGAAAACTGTCCAGACTCTTAGTGCTGAAACCTGATCTGACTAACCAGCGGCTGCTGTGAGATATGAATTGGGCACTCACCTGTCAGGTTTAGGGGAGCTGCCCCTCCCTTCATATCCAGCTCCTCACAATGAGGAGGGTGTTGGGCTTCCCACCAGAGAGATCGCCTTGGACCTTGCTAGGGGCTCCATCTCCTGTATCAGTCTGTGGCTAGTAGGTGTGTGATTGATCTGCTGGGAGAGAGGAGCAGCTCTCTCTTCGTCCCCTCACGCTGGTGTTACCTGGATGCTCTGAGCCGGGTGGGGGTTTGACTCTGTTGGCTGCAATCCACCAGAGCTTCCCTTTGATTGACTCCTCTCTCCCACGAATAGCGGGGCTGTGAGTGGGTCAGCAGGTCCTGAGTGTTGGACTCTTGCTCTTTCAGGGGCCGGTGACCTTCGAGGAGGTGGCTGTGTATTTCACCAGGGAAGAGGGGGCTCTGCTGGACCCCGCTCAGAGAGCCCTCTACAGAGACGTCATGCAGGAGAACTATGAGAATGTGACCTCGCTGGGTAAGGGTTTCTGTCCCCTCGGTTCTTGGAAGGGGAAAAGAAGCGATGAGGGTTACACCAGCCCCACAATACCACCTCTACTCTGTCCTCTTTCAGCATCACCCCCATATGCCAATGACACACACACTACCAGAGACCCTGCCCTGCTGCAGAACACTTTGGGAACAGAGCCCAGGAGCCGTATTGCGAGGGCCGGTGCACGGATATTTTGCGCCCTCGGCGAAAATTCCACACCCCTCTCCCGCACATCGGTTCGTTGAGGGGAAAATCCCAACGAGCTTTAGCAGACCCCAGGAGGCAGCCTGCCCAGGGGCCAGCCGTGCCTAGGGGCTGCTCCCCAGACCAGGTTCCCCCCTCCCCACCCCCATGCACTCCCTCCTATTTCCCTCCCCCTGACTGCCCCCCTCAGAACCCCCAACCCCCGCCTGCTCCTTGTCCCCTGACTGCCCCCTCCTGAGACCCCTGCCCCCCCGAACCCCACCCCTTACCTAAGCCTCGTTGTTCCTTGTCCCCTGACTCCCCCTCCTGAGACCCCCCTACCCTAACTGCCCTGCTTGGACCCTACCCGTCCCCGGACTGCCACAACCCTTATCCATACCCCTTCCCCCTAGAGAGACCGCCGGGACTCCCACGCCCATCCAACCACTCCCTGCCCCCTGACAGGACCCACCCCAGAACTTCTGACCCAACCAACAGCCCCCTGCTCCCGTCCCCTTACTGCCCCGACCCCTCTCCACCCCCCCACCCCCTGACAGCCCCCCCGGAACCACCGACCCTTCCAAACACCCCCTGCTCCCTGTCCCCTTACTGCCCTGACCCCTCTCCACACCCCCACCCCCTGACAGCCCCCCCGGAACTACCGACCCTTCCAACCCCCCCCCCCGCTCCCTGTCCCCTGACTGCCCCGACCCCTCTCCACACCCCCACCCCCTGACAGCCCCCCCGGAACTACCGACCCTTCCAAACCTCCCATGCTCCCTGTCCCCTGACTGCCCCGACCCCTCTCCACACCCCCACCCCCTGACAGCCCCCCCGGAACTACCGACCCTTCCAAACCTCCCCTGCTCCCTGTCCCCTGACTGCCCCGACCCCTCTCCACACCCCCACCCCCTGACAGCCCCCCCGGAACCACCGACCCTTCCAAACCCCCCCTGCTCCCTGACTGCCCCCCGGCCAGGACTCCACTTACCATACCCAGGCTCACACTCCTGGGATCCGCAGAACCCGAGCACGGTGCGGGGAGATCCGGGGGCAGGCCTGCCCGGGCTACAGCCCGGCGCCCCCCCACCCGGGGGCTCCTGTAATGGATGCATGCAGGCGGTGGCCCTCGTGTGCCCCCCCGGCTCTCCCCTCACCACGCTCTGTCTCTCCGGCTCCCGGGAGTGTGGGCCGCCACTGCCTCTCCCGGAGCAGGCTCAGGGCCCTGCGCCCCGGCAGCAGCTCACATGCCCGGGAGCCACAGAGCCCAAGCGCAGCGAGGGGGAAGCCGGGGGGCGCACGGGGGCTGGCACCCGCATGCATCTCCTGCACCCTGCAGGAGCCCCCGGGGGGTGGGCGCTGGGCTGCAGCCTGGGCAGGAGGGGCTGGGGGCGTGGCTGCTCCCCTGCTAGCAGCGCTGCCGCCTTTGCAGAGCTGCTTGTCCCCCCTCCACCGTGCCAGCTCCTCCATGGCTGGGGCTCGGTGCCCCCAACCACTTGGCACCCTAGGGACTGCCTAGTTCGCCTAGTGGTTGCACCGGCCCTGAGTATTGCACCGTGTCAGATATCTCCTGTTTGCTCAAGAAAAAATGGGGGTTAGGTCCGGAATAACCAACAGAAGCTTCCTACCTCTGGCCTTCCCTCAAACCCTGAGCCTGCTCCGCCCAGACCAGAATGTGCTTGGGGTGTAACGAGCAGGCTGCTGGAGTCAGAGCTGCTGGTCCAGGGTTACTTATCACACAGACACTCCGAGCGTCCTCGAATGCTGGCTGGGGGTATCCAGACAGGGGAGCTCCATAAGAAGACTATTGAATCTCACCCAGGATTACAGATCACACAACTCCTCACTGATCTGGATTGCACCCCAGCCTGTGAAAATGATTTAGGTTGGTAGTGAAAATTCTTGAGACCTGGAGAGTCTTGCTCCCCCATCACCATGTGTAATAGCCACAATCTCTCTTCTCTGCAGGCTCCTTGGATGTTTGAGTCCCTCATTCCCAAACTCACATGACTCCCATTCTTATTTTCACAATCTGCTTTCCCAGACGAATTAGAGTTTGTTACTCCTGAATTATAGCTTCTAATTTCCCAGTGTTCTTCACACCCAGGGATTTTCCTACTCCCTCTCATTACACTGGACTCATTAGATTCCCTACTATATAAGAACAGTCACACTGGGTCAGACCATAGGTCCATCTAGCCCAGTATCCTGTCTTTCAGCAGTGACCAATGCCAAGTGCCCCAGAGAGAATGAACAGAACAGGTCATCATCAAGTGATTCATCTCCTGTCGCCCATTCCCAGCTTATGGTAAACAGATTTTAGGGACACCATCCCTGCCCATCCTGGCTAATAGCCATTGATGAGCATGAACTTAATCATGTTCTTTTTTTGAACCCTCTTATAGTCTTGGCCTTCACAACATCCGTTGGCAAAGAGTTCCACAGGTTGACAGTGCGTTGTGTGAAGAAATAGTTCCTTCTGTTTGTTTTAAACCTGCTGCCTGTTAATTTCATTGGATGATTACTAGTCCTTGTGTTATGAGAAGGAGTAAATAACACTTCCTTATTTACTTTCTCCACTCCAGTCATGATTATATAGACCTCTCTCATATTCCCCTTAGTCGTCTCTTTTCCAAGCTGAAAAGTCCCAGTCTTTTTAATCTCTTTTGATACAGAAGTTGTTCCATACCTCTAATCATTTTTTTGCCCTTTTTTGAACCTTTTCCATTTCCAATATTACTTTTTGGAGATGGTGCGACCACATCTGCACGCAGTATTCATTTTATAAAGACGCAATATTTTCTGTCTTAGTCTCTATCCCTTTCTTAATGATTCCCAACATTCTGTTCGCTTTTCACTGCCACTGCACCTTGAGTGGATGTTTTCAGAGAACTATCCACAATGACTCCAAGAGCCATCTCTTGAGTGGAAACAGCTAATTTAGACGCCATCATTTTATATGTATAGTTGGGATTATGTTTTCCAATGGGCTGCACTGTGTGATATCCTGACATCTAGTCCTGCTGAGATCCTGCATTCAGTGATATCACTGCCCTTCCTGTTCCCTTTCTCCACTGAACCCCACCAGCCCATGTTTCCTGTTTCCAGCTTCTCCAGGACTCTCTCTTTGTCTCTGGACCTGTCTGTCAGCAAGAAGCAGTGCCAGGGAGACTCACCCTCTCTCTGGAGTCTTCAGTTTCTGGGCCATGGATTTACTTTCTCTGTGTTTTAGGAACCTCTTTGAAATTATGTGTCTGTGACATTAACCAGAGTGCAATCTGGACTGTTGAACAGCTGTGTCCTCTCAGTTCCCCAAGTTGAGGTGCCTTTTACACTGCTTTACTGTGAGAGCAGCCACTCCTGGGCAGTTAATGCATAGGGTGACCAGACGTCCGATAAAATCATGACTGTCCTGATATTTAGACGTTTTTGTCCCATGTCCCGACCGATGTACAGTCGGGACGCCATTTCTCCCAATATTGTGGCTTTGAGTGTTTTTTGTTTTTTTTGCCTCTGCAGCTCGGCCCTGACCCTCCCGCCATGTGTCCCGATATTTTGTTCCTTTAATCTGGTCACCCTATTAACACACAGTCTCCAGCATCTAACTCGCTCCCAGCAAACACAGTATTGAGTGCTGCTAGTCAGTGACTCCCGAATCACAGTACACCACAGGATAACCCCAGAAAATTCCCTGGTCCCAGACTTTCCCCCAGCAATGTGCATCTTCCACTGTCCAGCACACTACAGTAACTCCTCACTTAACATTGTAGTTATGTTCCTGAAAAATGCTTCTTTAAGCGGAACGATATTAAGTGAATCCAATTTCGCCATAAGAATTAATGTAAATGGGGGGGTGTGACGGGTTGGGATCACAGAAACCACCTTGGTGCTGCCACCTGGTGTGCCAAGGCTATGTCTGCCCCTGCTTTCCTGCCTTTTTTAGCTAGAGACTCCTGAATCCTGTCTGTTTTGAGCCAGATTCCACTGATCTGCTACAAACACAGACCCAGGTCCGAACCAAGTCCACTCACCCCTGTAAGGCCCCTGGAAGTGCTCTTACCTTTGACACCCAGCTGCTCAACTCCAAGGAGGTTCAAACCCTTAATAAATCCGTTTTACCCTGTATAAAGCTTATACAGGGTCAACTCATAAATAGTTCGCTTTCTATTGCAAAGATAGAAAGATATGCACAGCTGTTTGCCTTCCCCCAGGTAACAACTCGTACTCCAGGAAACTTAATGAGTAAAAAGTGATTTTAATAAGTACAGCAAGTAGGGTTTAAGTGATGTCAAGTAATGACAGACAGAACAAAGCGAATTACTTAGTAAAATAAAATAAAACACGCACGTCTATGTCTATTCAAAGTTAACACAGATAAAAGCCTCACCAGATTTGGATATTTTCCTTTTTACAGGCTGTAGAATTAGCCTGGGTCCAGCAGCCGCTCGCCCCCCCTAGTGTCTTTGTCCTTTGTTCAGTTCCCCTCAGGAATGTCCTTGGGGGGGTGGAGAGCCTCTCCCTTTAGCCAGCTGAAGACAAAATGGAAGGGTCTCCCCCGGGCTTTTATAGTCTTTTCCCCTCCCTGTGTAACATCCTGTTACCATGGAGTTTGGGGATCACTTGGGCCACCCTTCCACAACCTGTCCATGCACCCTTCCGCAACCAGCCTAACCAGTTGCATTCCAGACCCGGCCCCAATGTGGATTGGGGTCTGCAACGTCTTTTGTCTGTTAACTGCTCGCACTTAACAGGCACATTCTGCTCCAAAGATGATCCCATGCACTTACAAAGGCTATGTACAAAACCAGCAAATATAAAACCAATCTTCATAACTCCAACTACAACAATGATACATGCGTACAAACAGGAGGAATAAATTCAGAAGGTCATAACTTTCACCGAGATATGTTACATGGCACATGTAGCATAAAACATATTCTAGTTACATAGATACATTTATAAGCATCTCCCCGTAAAGTTTTATGGGGAACACCGTCACAGAGAGCCCCTCCTCACAGGGGGAATTGCTGATCTCATTTGCCCCACTGTCCATCTGGAGTCACTCCTCGTCTGTCCAGGCAGTGACTCTGGATTAACAGTGGTGTCCGTGACACCAGGTTTCAGGAAGAACGAGTCCAGAGCGTGTGGAAGAGACCGTTGTGGGGCAGCGCGAACCCCCTTCCCCCCTCCCGCACCCCCAGATCTAGGACAAGGACTCGGGGGATGAATTTTCCCAATGGAACCGGACGTTTCCGCAGTTTTCCAGAGGGGAGAAAAGCAAAATCGGTGATGTCACATTCCCAGCCAGGGGCCCCCGACCCCCCCCAGAGCCCAGACCCCCAGCCAGGGGCCTCAGACCCCCCCAGAGCCCAGCCCCCAGCCAGGGGCCCCAGACCCCCCCAGAGCCCAGCCCCCAGCCAGGGGCCCCAGACCCCCCCAGAGCCCAGCCCCCAGCCAGGGGCCTCAGACCCGCCCAGAGCCCAGACCCCCAGCCAGGGGCCCCCCCGAGATTCCCTGGGACCGAGTCCCCAGAGTACCTGGCCAGTGACCCCAGATCCCCCCCGAGCCCCCCCCCACAGTGAGAGCCGCCCATGGGGGGAGGGAGAGACAATGGGGCGCGGTGGGGGAGGGGCACAGAGACCTGCTGAGGGGTTGGGGGGAGGGGGGGCACCCTGGGTGCGGCTCGTGGCTCTCTAGGGAGAAAGGGGGCGGAGCGGGGGGGTCCCCAGGGCCGGGGGCAGCGGTAAATCCCAGGGGGTCTCAGCCCCCCCCCGCCTTGAGGGTCACCTGCTCTTCACCCCCCGCCCCGATCTGCGCATGCCCAGAGCCGGGAGACTCAAAATTCTTCAACGGCTCCGGGCGAGGCGCCAACGGCCGCGCATGAGCCACACAGAGCCCCGCGCATGTTTGCAACGTCACTTCCGCTCCCTACAGGTGCGCCAGGAACAACATCTCCCAGCCTGCCCCGGGAGCCGCTTCCGCCCTCTTCAGCCCAGCTCAGGGAGCGTGTTAACAGCTGTTACTGCGCATGCTCAGTGCTAGTGCCAGGGAGCCAGGAGAACAAAGCCCGGAGCCCGGGGGCGGGGCAGCTCCTGGGGGCGGGGCTCTGGGTCCATTGGAAGCCGGGGGCGGGGCAGCTCCTGGGGGCGGGGCTCTGGGTCCATTGGAAGCCGGGGGCGGGGCAGCTCCTGGGGGGCGGTGCTCTGGCACAACCCGGGAGCGGGGCAGCGCCTGGGGGCGGGGCTCTGGGTCCTTTGTGAGCTGGGGGTGGAGCTCTGGCACAGGCCGGGGGCGGGGCAGCTCCTGGGGGCGGGGCTCTGGGTCCATTGGGAGCTGGGGGCGGGGCTCTGGCGCAGCCCGGGGGCGGGGCAGCGCATGGGGGCGGGACTCTGGGTCCTTTGTGAGCTGGGGGTGGGGCTCTGGCACAGGCCGGGGGCGGGGCAGTGCCTGGGGGCGGGGCTCTGGGTCCATTGGGAGCCGGGGGCGGGGCAGCTCCTGGGGGGTGGGGCTCTGGCACAGCCCGGGGGCGGGGCAGTGCCTGGGGGCGGGGCTCTGGCACAGCCCATGGGCGGGGCAGCTCCTGGGGGCGGGGCTCTGGCACTGCCCGGGGGCGGGGCAGCGCCTGGGGGCGGGGCTCGGGCTCCATTGGGAGCCGGGGGCGGGGCAGGTCCTGGGGCGGGGCTCTGGCACTGCCGGGGGGCGGGGCAGCGCCTGGGGGCTGGGCTCTGGCTCCATTGGGAGCCGGGGGCGGCGCATCACCTGGGGGCGGGGCTCTGGCTCCATTGGGAGCCGGGGGCGGGGCAGCGCCTGGGGGCGGGGCTGTGGCACAGCCCGGGGGCGGGGCAGCGCCTGGGGGCGGGGCTCTGTCACTGCCCGGGGGCGGGGCAGCGCCTGTGGGCGGGGCTGTGGCACAGCCCGGGGGCGGGGCAGCGCCTGGGGGGCGGGGCTCTGGCACAGCCCGGGGGCGTTGCAGCTCCTGGGGGCGGGGCTCTGGCCCAGCCCGGGGGCGTTGCAGCTCCTGGGGGCGGGGCTGTGGCTCCGTTGCGAGCCGGGGGCGGGGCAGCTCCTGGGGGCGGGGCTCAGGCTCCATTGTGAGCCGGGGGCGGGGCAGCTCCTGGGGGCGGGGCTCTGGCACAGGCCGGGAGCAGGGCAGTTCCTGGGGTCGTGGCTCAGGCTCCATTGTGAGCCGGGGGCGGGGCAGCTCCTGGGGGCAGGGCTCTGGCACAGCCCGGGGGAGGGGCAGCTCCTGGGGGCGGGGCTCTGGCTCCATTGTGAGCTGGGGGCGGGGCAGCTCCTGGGGGCGGGGCTCTGGCACAGCCCGGGGGCGGGGCAGCTCCTGGGGGCGGGGCTCTGGCTCCATTGGGAGCCGCGGGCGGGGCAGCTCCTGGGGGCGGGGCTCTGGCACAGCCCGGGGGCGGGGCAGCGCCTGGGGGCGTGGCTCAGGCTCCATTGTGAGCCGGGGGCGGGGCAGCTCCTGGGGGCGGGGCTCTGGCTCCATTGGGAGCCGCGGGCGGGGCAGCTCCTGGGGGCGGGGTTCTGGCACAGAGTGGGGACGGGGCAGCTCATGGGGATGGGGCTCTGGCTCCATTGGGAGCCGCGGGCGGGGCAGCTCCTGGGGGCGGGACTCTGGTACAAAGCGGGGACGGGGCAGCTCCTGGGGCGGGTCTCTGGCATAGCACGGGGGCGGGGCAGCTCCTGGGGGCGGGGCTCTGTCACAAAGCGGGGGCGGGGCAGCTCCTGGGGGCGGGGCTCTGGCTCCATTGGGAGCCGGGGTCGGGGCAGCTCCTGGGGGCGGGGCTCTGGCTCCATTGGGAGCCGGGGGCGGGGCATCTCCTGGGGGCCTGGCTCAGGCTCCATTGTGAGCCGGGGGCGGGGCATCTCCTGGGGGCGGGGCTCTGGCACAGCCCGGGGGCGGGGCAGCTCCTGGGAGCGGGGCTCTGGCTCCATTGGGAGCCGGGGGCGGGGCAGCTCCTGGGGGCGGGGCTCTGGCACAGAGCGGGGACGGGGCAGCTCCTGCGGGCGGGGCTCTGGCATAGCCCGGGGGCGGGGCAGCTCCTGGGGATGGGGCTCCGGCCTAGCCCGGAGGCGGGGCAGCTTCTGGGGGCGGGGCTCTGGCACAGCCCGGGGGCGGGGCAGCTCCTGGGGGCGGGGCTCTGGCACAGCCCGGGGGCGGGGCAGCGCCTGGGGGCGTGGCTGTGGCTCCATTGCGAGCCGGGGGCGGGGCAGCTCCTGGGGGCGGGACTCTGGCACAGAGCAGGAGCGGGGCAGCTCCTGGGGGCGGGGCTATGGCAAAGTCCGGGGGCGGGGCAGCTCCTGGGGGCGGGGCTCTGGCACAGAGCGGGAGCGGGGCAGCTCCTGGGGGCGGGGCTCTGGCACAGCCCGAGATCGGGGCAGCTCCTGGGGGCGGGGTTCTGGCCCAGCCCGGGGGCGGGGCAGCGTCTGGGGGCGGGGCTCTGGCTCCATTGAGAGCCGGAGCGGGGCAGCTCCTGGGGGCGGGACTCTGGCTCCATTGGGAGCCGGGGGCGGGGCAGCTCCTGGTGGCGGGGCTCTGGGTCAGCCCGGGGGCGGGGCATCTCCTGGGGGCGGTGCTCTGGCTCCATTGTGAGCCGGGGGCGGGGCAGCTCCTGGGGGCGCGGCTCTGGCTCCATTGGGAGCCGGGGGCGGGGCAGCTCCTGGGGGCGGGGCTCTGGGTCAGCCCGGGGGCGGGGCAGCGCCTGGGGGCGGGGCTGTGGCTCCATTGCGAGCCGGGGGCGGGGCAGCTCCTGGGGTCGGGGCCCCGGCACAGCGCGGGGTCGGGGCAGCTCCTGGGAGCGGGGCTCTGGCACAGTCTGATTTCGGGGCAGCTCCTGGGGGCGGGGCTCTGGCCCACCCCGGGGGCGGGGCAGCTCCTGGGGGCGGTGCTCTGGCTCCATTGTGAGCCGGGGGCGGGGCAGCTCCTGGGGGCAGGTTTCTGGCTCCATTGTGAGCCGGGGGCGGGGCATCTCCTGGGGGCGGGGCTCTTGGTCAGCCCGGGGGCGGGGCAGCTCCTGGGGGCGGGGCATCTCCTGGGGGCGCGGCTCTGGCTCCATTGGGAGCCGGGGGCGGGGCAGCTCCTGGGGGCGGGGCTCTGGCACAGAGCGGGAGCGGGGCAGCTCCTGGGGTGGGGGCTCTGGCTCAGCCCGGGGGCGGGGTAGCGCCTGGGGGCGGGGCTCTGGCACAGCCCGGGGGCAGGGCATCTCCTGGGGGCGGTGCTCTGGCTCCATTGTGAGCCAGGGGCGGGGCAGCTCCTGGGGTCGGGGCCCCGGCACAGCCCGGGGGCGGGGCAGCGCGTAGGGGCGGGGCTCTGGCACAGCCCTGGGGCGGGGCAGCGCCTGGGGTCGGGGCTGTGGCTCCATTGCGAGCCGGGGGCGGGGCAGCTCCTGGGGGCGGGACTCTGGCTCCACTGGGAGCCGGGGGCGGGGCAGCTCCTGGGGGCGGGGCTCTGACACAGATTGGGGACGGGGCAGCTCCTGGGGGCGGTGCTCCGGCAGAGCCCGGGGGCGGGGCAGGTCCTGGGGGCGGGGCTCTGGCACAGAGCGGGAGCGGGGCAGCTCCTGGGGGCGGGGCTCTGGGTCAGCCCGGGGGCGGGGTAGCTCCTGGGGGCGGGGCAGCTCCTGTGGGCGGGGCTCTGGCTCCATTGTGAGCGGGGGGCGGGGCAGCTCCTGGGGGCGGGGCTCTGGCTCCATTCGGAGCCGGGGGCGGGGCATCTCCTGGGGGCGGGACTCTGGCTCCACTGGGAGCCGGGGGCGGGGCAGCTCCTGGGGGCGGGGCTCTGGCACAGCCCGGGGGCTGGGCAGCGCCTGGGGGCGGGGCTCTGGCTCCATTGGGAGCCGGGGGCGGGGCTGAGCAGCGGCTCCCTGGGGGGTCCCGTGTTTGCCGGCAGCGCTGGAGCCGCCGGGGCGATCGCGGAGCTGCTGGTTTCAGCTGCAGCCGGGCTCGGCCCGGGTGGGGACAGAGCCTGGGGCCGGGGGGTTCCCCTGTGTGGAGCCGGGGGGGGGGACGAGCCGGAGCTGCGGGCGGGGGAAGGACAGTGGGACACATGGGGGGTGGAGCGTCCCCTGGGAGCCAGGAAAGTCCGGGGGAGAAGAAAGTGTGAGTGTGTGTGTTTGTCAGTGTGTGTGTGTCGGTGTGTTACTGTCTCATAGAATCTCAGGGTTGGAAGGGACCTTAGGAGGTCATCTAGTCCAACCCCCTGCTCAAAGCAGGACCATCCCCCACTTTTTGCCCCAGCTCCCCAAATGGTCCCCTCAAGGATTGAACTCACAACCCTGGGTTTAGCAGGCCAATGCTCAAACCACTGAGCTATTCCCCACCTTTCTATCATGTGTGGGAAAGGGAGGCTGAGACTTGTGTCACCCTCCTCTGTGGCAGGGATCCTGGTAGCTGTACGGTGCCGGGTGTGCCCAGAAACACCCTAATTAAGGGGTGGGCAAGCTCATCCTTCCTGGTGGGCCTGAGCTCCTGAGGAGGGAGGCTTCCCCCATGGCCCTGCCCCGCATCGCCTGGTGCCTCAGCGCACCACGTCCAGGAGCAGCAGCCTTGATACCAGCAAACTCACGTCCCTGTGGCACAATGGGTCAGTGTGTTCGGCTGGTAACTGAAAGGCTGGTGGTTTGAGCCCACCCAGGGATGGAGACAGCTCTTTGTTCTTCAAGACCTGCTGAGATCCTCAAAGCCCCCCTTTTTGCTGCCTCAAAACTGTCCCTTTGGCCCTCAGTCAATCAGGAGTAGGAAAAGTTAATGCCGTCGAAAAGTGTGTGTGTGTGTGTGTGTGTCTAGAAACCACTCTGCTCTAGTCTCTTTTCTCTCATTTCCTTGAGAAAATCTGAAGCCGGGAGCAAAAGCAGCTGCCCTCTCTGAGGCTTGAACTCAGGACCTTCAGATTATGAGACTGACGCGCTGCCAACTGCGCTAAGAAAAGCCCCGGGCTCAGTGCGTCTAGTATAGTCCTTTCTCAAGACAAGCTGACCCACCACATCACTGAGGCTACTCAGAATCAAATACATTTGAGACACAAGTACATAGTCCACATTCATAACTTCAGATACAAAAATGGTGCACACATACAGCTAGCATCATTATAACCAGCACATGAGAACATCATTGTCATAGACACCTCGCACGACAAGCTTTGGCCAATATTTGCTGCAAATATAGAACAGTGATGGCAACAATGATCTCTACGGTCCCAGTTCTTATTAACAACGTCACAGCAGCCTACAGAGAAGTGGGAGGGAGGCGTCTTCGAGCCGGCGAGTCTTGTCCGTTTCTCCCTTGCCACTTGGGCGGAGGCGGGAAGGGAGCGAAATGTGCCCGGCTGAAGGTTTTGTGCTCGGCCTTGAGGATTAAGCCTGATACCCACCCTGGACAGAAAAGATCTCTGTCGCACACACACTCAGACTCAGCTTTCCTTGTCTTCCTTTCACCCAGAACCCCCTTTCCTTCTTCTCCTGGGCTGCACGTAGCCACCCCTGGGAAGCCAAGAGGCAGGCACAGGATTCTACCTCCCAGCAGCCAACAGCACCTCCCCAGGCTTTGGCAGAACGAACGGTGGCGCTCGACTAACCCCACTGAAGTTAGCTTAGTTTAGCTTCTGCCCTGCCTTCCACAGCACGCCCTTCCTCCTTTGCCCCATTCCCCCCTCACTTCCTCCTTTGAACCAGGGACCTTGTGTGTTAGGCAAACGTAATAACACTACACTACAGAAACTTCCTTCAAAGGTCAACCACTTGGCTGGTGCTCACGCTGGTACACACCGATGGGCGAACCTGGAGAAAGTGGCAGCAGCCCTTCGAGAGATCAACTGGTAGCAAAAAGGACTGGAGCCGGAGCTCAGGAAGTCAACCTTCTCTTGCCCTTGTGACTCCAGCTAGAAGGAGAGCTTCTTTTCCTTCCCCTTGCTGAGAAAGAGCAAGAGAAGAAGGAAAGCCCAGGTGGGCACAAGCCCCCACTGTCTTTTCCTGATGGGGAGCCTGCAAGGAGGGACTCGTGGTGTGTAGAGGTACCACTGCGCTTCGAGAAAACAGCCCAACCCTGCACACAAAGGGACCAAAAAGCATGCCGAAGCCTGGGATTGAACCAGGGACCTTTAGATCTTCAGTCTAACGCTCTCCCAACTGAGCTACTTCGGCCCCTACAGGACACTTTTCTTGCCTGTTGCTTCTCTGTCCCTTATGTGTTTGTCAGCCATGGCACACAAAAAGGACGTCATTGCGAGCGGCCCATGGAGGCAAGCTGAATTTTTTTCCTGCCTTGCTCAGCTTGACTTGATTCCTCGCCCCATTCCTGCCTTAGTTCCTGGGTTACCTGGTGGCTGAAGGCGACTGGGGCCCAGCGGCATGGGGAGGAATTTGGGCAGCTAGACCCCACTAGCAAGAGTCCTGCCGCCACTTGCCGCCCCACCCCGTTGTCCCTGGTTCAGCTACTGCAGCTCAAATTCTCCAAGACTCCCCCATGCACCCAGCTCCCTCTCCTGCCTTCCCCCATCTGGATCCTCAATGCCCCTCACACACTTTGTAAGAACAGGAGAATGGCCATACTGGGTCATACCAAAGGGGCTAAGGGGGGTGGCCTGCAGCCCATGACTCCATGGGGCTGGTAGGGGCTGGTACTCGCGACGCAGAGTGCTCTGAACTCTGGGGGCCAGGCCTCTGGTGCTCTGAGCACTCAGGGTGTGGGGGCCGGTGCCCTGGGTGCTGGAGCCACTGGGGGCTGCACCATGCACCCACCCGGCACTCCGGGTGCTGGGGCTACTTGCCACCTGCCTACCCGGCATTTCCTCTCATTTGTGAGAGTGGATCTCAAATTGCTCATATTTGCATCCTTTTCTTTTTTTAAATCATTAAACGCAGCTATCAAATGGTAGATGTTGCAATTTCCTGAGGTTTTGAGGTGTTCCCTGGGTTTTTTAAGCACAGTCCTTTGTTTCTGGAGGGAGTCCACACTGATTAGGCCTCAGCTGGAGTGTTATGTCCAATCCTGGGCACCACATTTCAGGAAAGATGGGGACAAATTGGAGAAAGTGCAGAGAAGAGCAACAAAAATGATGAAAGCTCTAGAAAACATGAGCTATGAGGGAAGATTGAAAACAACTGGGTGTGTTTAGTCTGGAGAAGAGATGACCGAGAGGGGACGTGATCACAGTTTTCAAGTACAGAAAAGGTTGTTACAAGGAGGGAGGGGACACATTATTCTTCATCTGAGGATAGGACAAGAACCAAGGGCTTAAATTGCAGCGAGGGTGGTTTAGGGTGGACATCAGGAAAAACTCCCTGTCTGTCAGGGCTGTTAAGCACTGGAGTGAATTCCCCAGGGAGGGTGTGGAATCTCTGTCAGGGGAGGTTTTTAAGAGCAGGTTCAACAAACACCTGTCAGGGATGGTCTAGATTATACTTATGAGTGCAGGGAGCTGGACTGGATGACCTCTCAAGGTCCCTTACAGTCCTATGGTTCTATGATTCTGCATATTGGAGGTTATGGGCTGGGGGTGGTTAAATCCCCCCCTCCCCCTGGCCTCATCTGATCAGATCCATGGTCCCATTAAGCCTTGTATTTCTCCTCCCCCAGCAGACATCCTGTCTGTGGGAGTGGCCAATGCCGGAAATAGTAAAGGAAACTCTAACCCCTTCACCACGGACTGCACAATGACCCTTTCCATACGTTGTTACATATGAACAGTCCCTCCTGAGCCCCCAGCCACAGAGCAGTTTGAGACATGAAGCGTGATGGTTAGCCCTGCCCTTTAATCCCCCTGCAGATACCCCATCCAAGAGTGGGTGCCCCAGTTGTGCCAGACACTGCGGAAACCCCGACCAAGGATGGGGGCCCTGATTCTGCAGGTGTTGTACAACTCATAGTGAGAGTGAGAGTCCTTGATGCCAAGAGCTCACAGGCAAAATAGATGAAGTGTGGGAGGGTGGTTCCCATTTTACAGCTGGGGAAACTGAGGCCCAAAGATGCGATGTCATTTGCCCATGTTTGCACAGAGAATAATGGGGCCAAACTTGGAACTGAATCAAAATTTTCCGAGTCACAGCCTGGCCCTTAATCACAAGCCAAGCATTGTCGATTGCACGGCAGTGGCCTCCATGGGAAGTTGCAGAATCTCCGTCATTGGAGGATTTTAAGAAGGGGTTATGCAAATACCTGTCGGGGATGACCTAGGGATACTTGGTCCTGACTCTTGGGGTTCCTCCCTGCCCTATCTCTCTACATGCTTCTATTGTGTGGTTTTGTGCTGTGTCATTGTTCCACACTTATCTGTTGTGCATAGTGTCACTCTCTGCCCCGCCACACACACTGCAGTGGGGAAGCAGCTGGCAATCTAGTAGGCTGCCCATGGAACAATGGGACAGAGAAACCTGCATCATGTGATGCTGCACCGGCCCATGAGCCATTGCAAACCCCTCCCAAAGCCCCCTGCGGCCAGTTGCACAGTGCGATAGCTACCCACAGTGCACTGCTCTTTGGGGCGATGCAAGAGTTGCTAGAGTGTATGCGCTCTGGTGACACAAGGAGCAGAGTGTTTCATTAAAACACTTCAACTGAAGCAGCATAACTCTGTAGTGTGGACACAGCCTGAGAGTGAGACAAGACCGAGCTCCCCTTGACACCAAGGATGCTCAGGGACTGAAACTAAAGAACCACAAGTTCCTCCGTAGTTGACAGGACTCGGACCTGTGCAGGGAAACCCCAATGGATTTCTAGTCCATCGCCTTAACCACTCGGCCACAACTACGGGCTTTATGCAATTTTCTCACTACACTCTAGTTCTGCTCTCACTGAGTGATCATTTCCTATTGTTTCCTCAGACCAGCTTCCACAACACACTCACTGCCGTGCCATTGTGTAAGTGTGTCCATGGCTGAACAGCAAGAATTCCTGCTCATTTCCCTTCTGGCTGGAGCATGATGAGAGTGTGTTTGTGGTTAATGACGTTGCTGTAGATTGTTGTCCATTTCCTGCCTCGACAATTCAGACAGTCCCTTTCCCGTCATCCCCAATACATCAGTGATTGCAATAGCAGGGGGCAGGTTTTCTCTGGGGCACTGAGCTATGCCAGGGGGTTGGTGGCTCCTTTCTTTCCTCACCCTGGAATTAACTCAGCTTTTTATTCCATCCTTGATGTTTCACGGAATAACAACAGCAGCCTGAAGAAAGAGGAGAGCGAATATCTCACTGTCAGGGCTGAAGGTGCCACGTCACCTTTGTCTGACCATTGTCACTGCAGGAGAGAAGGTTTCAATGGAATCGAATGCCCTGGCTCAGACAAGAGTGATCTCTCTCCTGCCATCCATCTCTTTTACTGTTCATGGATCTGTACAAGGGAAATTATTTGGGGGAGATTGTTTGGGGGAGATGATGAGGCTGTTACCTTTTCAGATAAAAACCAAGACCTACTGAATTCTTTTAGAAACCTGGGATTTAGACATATTTTATTTAAAGCAAGGGAGGTCTGAGTAGGTTTCTGATTGCAGGAATCAACATGGTTTTGTACCAAATGGGGAGACCGTTGTTTTTAAAGGAGAGGAGGAAGACTAAATGCATCTGATGAGGATAGGATTTGAACCCATGCATGCAAAGCACAATGGATTAACAGGCCATCACCTTAACCACTCGGCCACCTCATCTGCACTTTTAGGAAAAGGACAGGAGCAGAAATCAAAGGCCAGCAGAGATAGGGACAATCAGGAGTTTTTAAATATTAAGTGTATGCAGGGTCTGGATGAGCTCCACCCCTTCCCCCACTGCCCCACCCTGCTCACTCCTTTACCCCTCCCCGCTCCGCTGCGGCCCTGAGGCCAGAGAAGCTCTGTGCCCTGCTGCAGCCCCTGGGACTAAAGTCCCCCAGCCAGGGACTAAAGGGTCTGGATGAGCTCCCCCCACATCGAGTGATGAGCTGGGGAAAGACTTCAGGAGCAGACCATGTTTGCCCAGACACCCCTACTCGGCCTGGGTATGCAGCATGCTGGGGCCGGTTTGCCAAAGGAACCAGTTTTGGCTGGTGTTGGGTTACAAATCACTGTAGCATTGAGTGGAATGAAATGTTATTATCCTTGCTGTCTGAGTGAAGGGCAGCAGAACATACCGAGTCCGGTGGGTGAGAAATACCTTTTATTGCACTGCATAGAAGTGATTGAGGACGTCACTCTAATCCAGTGATCCCAAAACTTTTCACACTGTGCCCTCTTGTCCGTGTCTGCGGCCCCTCGGAAGCCGTGGTTGAGAACCGGGGCTGGGAGTAGCGATGTGGCTTCCTAGGGAGAGGGGAGCGGACAGGGGTAAGGGGAACGAGGCTGGGCCAGGACCCAGGGGCCCAGGCTGAGGGTGGGGAAGAGCTGGGGCGGAGTGGGGATCCCTGCATGGGGGCTGGCTCAGGCCGTGAGGTGCCCCCATGAACATTCCTCTGTTGCCCCCCTAGGAGTCATGCCCCATATTTTGGGGACCACTTCCCTAAACTGAGTCTAACACCAGCCCTGGTGACCCCATGAAAACAGGGGCACAACCCACTTTGTCTGGGGCTGGATTAACTTTTTGTGGATCTGGCACCAAACATATTTGTGGGCCCGCAGGGGGGCAATGGAGCACCGTGCAGGGAGGTCAGTCCCCAGAGTGAGGGGCCAGCCAGGCGGTAGCTATGGCAGGGGGAGAAGCGATGTCGGTGTGGGTGCAAGCTGTGGGGTTTACCACATTTATGAAGTTTGATCAAACCCCATTTTTAAAACCACCTGTGGTCTAGGAATAGCAAAGGAGCTCGCTGAAGCAGGGTCTGTCCTTCAAAGTCCCGGAGATCACAACTCCAGCCCACTGTCATTATGGGGGTAGAGGTCAGTGGTAGAGTGCCCCCATGAAAGCTCCTCTGTTGCCCCCCTAGGAGTCATGCCCCACATTCTGGGGACCTCTGCCCTAAACTGACCCCCACTCGCTCAGCAGGGGCTAGTGATGCCAAAGCCCAGGGAAAGGGAGAACAAGTGTGGGGGCCCTGGGACTGGAACTGTGGCCCCGCCCCCCCTTCAGCCTCTGGCCCCGCCCTCTTCACCCCTTCCCCCACGTCCCCATCCACTACGTCACCTCTGCTCCACCCCTTCCCCCACTGCCCCACCCTGCTCACTCCTTTACCCCTCCCCGCTCCGCTGCGGCCCTGAGACCAGAGAAGCTCTGTGCCCTGCTGCAGCCCCTGGGACTAAAGTTCCCCAGCCAGGGACTAAAGGCAGCTCCAGACTTTCCCTCTCGCCTTTCCTGCGAGTCAAGTTCCAGTTTCTACAAAGAGCTAACGGAGCCTCAACCCCGCATCTGAATGAATGTCACATTTCTCACTAGCTACAGGACAGAAACAAATGGCATTTCAATCCCAGGTGAGCCCGTTTCAATCATTTGAAAGGGCGGAGGGGTAGCGCAGTGGTTTGAGCATTTGGCCTGCTAAACCCAGGGTTGTGAGTTCAATCTTTGAGGGGGCCATTTGGGGATCTGGAGCAAAAATTGGGGATTGGTCCTGCTTTGAGCAGGGGGTTGGACTAGATGACCTCCTAAGGTCCCTTCCAACCCTGAGATTCTATGATTTCTCAGCCTGATTCCTTCACCCTTATTCCTTAGGGCCATGTGCCACCGTGTGGGTGTTTCATTCCCCCTCAGTTTCACACAGGGACACGATTTCCTTTGCACAGATCCATGAACAGCAAAACCTCCCTGTGTCTCTCGTCCATTGAAACCTTCTCTCCTGCAGTGGCAATGGTCTGACAGAGGGGACGTGGCACCTTCAGCCCTGACAGTGACATATTCGCTCTCCTCTTTCTTCATGCTGCTGCTGCTGCTATTCCTGGAAAAGTGAAGGATGTTGTTATTTCATAAAAGGTCAAGAATGGTATAAAAAGATGAGTTGATTCCAGGGTGAGAAGAGAAAGGAGCCACCAACCCCTGTATAGTGCAAGGAAATGTTGGTCATATTATCACCAAGGAAGCTGGGAGATGCATAGCAGCGGCTTGTTTCGATCCATCGACCTCTGGGTTAGCGGCCCAGCATGCGTCCACTGCACCACTCTACTAAGTCGTTACCTATCGCCTCCAGCACCCAGTCTCCAGCATCCTTTTTGTGTGCCATGACTGACTAAAACAACCTGGACAGACAAACAAGACGTCATAAAGGTGCTGAAGTAACTCAGTCAGGTGAGCGTTAAACTGATGATCTAGAGGTTCCTAGTTCAATCCCAGCGCTTGGCATGCTCTGTGTGTGCAGGTGTGGGCTGTTTTCTCAAAGCACAGTGGTACCTCCATGTTCCCCGTGTGGGTGAGCAGCATCCCCCAGCAGTGATTTGCTCCTTGCTGCCGGAGCAGAGCAGCAGGCTCAGCCGTCAGAACTTCCCGGAGCGATGAGAGGGGAGGGGCCCAGCCTCTGGAGCAGGATCGCAGGGCAGGGAGTTCCCGGCGGGCATTGTGGGATACTGGCGGAGGCCAGTTCTGGGGATATAATGACCAGCAGCATCTACACTGACACTTTGTCACTCTCAGTTTGCTGGAAAAAGCTCCAGGCCTCTCGTCGAGGTGGTTTATTTTGTCGCCAACAGAGGGCAGTTTTGTCGCCAGACGTGGCATTGCCGTGTGTGCACCAGCCAAAAGCTGGCGACCGAGGGAGCATCGTGTGTTTTCCACACGCCTGAGCAATATAATGATGCTGAAATAACTTTGTAGTGCAGACCTGGCCAAGGATTCACACACACAGCTTGCCAGGAAAACATCACCTGCTCCTCTGCTTTGCAGAATCCCTTATTTCACACTCCCCAGCAGGGAAAACCAGCGTGGGCTTGTGCACCCAGTCGGCCCATGTGAGCTTTCCTTCTTCTCTTGCTCTTTCTCAGCGAGGGGAAGGAAAAGAAGCTCCCCTTCGAGCTGGAGTCACAAGGGCGATGTAAGGATGACTTCCTGGGAGCCGGCTCCAGACCTTTGCTCTATCAGCCGACCCACCGAAGAGCTGCCACCACTTTCTCCAGCTTCGCCACCCGGTATGAGAGGTGAGCCATCCGCTGTCACTGTTGCTCTCTGAAAGAGACGCTGTGTGCATTACCCCACGTGGCCACCCAGTGTCACTGTTGCTCTCTGAGAGAGACGCTGTGTGCGTTACCCCACGTGGCCACCCGGTGTCACTGTCGCTCTCTGAGAGAGACGCTGTGTGCATTACCCCACGTGGCCACCCGGTGTCACTGTTGCTCTCTGAGAGAGACGCTGTGTGCGTTACCCCACGTGGCCACCCAGTGTCACTGTTGCTCTCTGAGAGAGACGCTGTGTGCGTTACCCCACGTGGCCACCCGGTGTCACTGTCGCTCTCTGAGAGAGACGCTGTGTGCATTACCCCACGTGGCCACCCGGTGTCACTGTCGCTCTCTGAGAGAGACGCTGTGTGCATTACTCCACGTGCCACCCGGTGTCACTGTCGCTCTCTGAGAGAGACGCTGTGTGCGTTACCCCACGGGCCACCCGGTGTCACTGTCGCTCTCTGAGAGAGACGCTGTGTGCATTACCCCACATGGCCACCCGGTGTCACTGTTGCTCTCTGAGAGAGACGCTGTGTGCGTTACCCCACGTGGCCACCCAGTGTCACTGTTGCTCTCTGAGAGAGACGCTGTGTGCATTACCCCACGTGGCCACCCGGTGTCACTGTCGCTCTCTGAGAGAGACGCTGTGTGCGTTACCCCACGTGGCCACCCGGTATCACTGTCGCTCTCTGAGAGAGACGCTGTGTGCGTTACCCCACGTGGCCACCCGGTGTCACTGTCGCTCTCTGAGAGATGCTGTGTGCGTTACCCCACGTGGCCACCCAGTGTCACTGTTGCTCTCTGAGAGACGCTGTGTGCATTACCCCACATGGCCACCCGGTGTCACTGTTGCTCTCTGAGAGACGCTGTGTGCATTACCGCATGTGGCCACTCGGGGTCACTGTTGCTCTTTGAGGGGAGAGGCAGATCCTTCTTGCAGAGTTTCTGTCCTGTCATGTGTGGTAAACCCAGGGCAGATAGCTGCAAAAGGTGGAGGCAGTAAGTGGTCCCAGGGGGTTAAAACCCCTCTCCCTGTCCACTAAGGAGAGAGGACTGTGGGGAAATAAGGTTCAGCTGGGGAAGGGGTTATCAGGGAACTAGTTAGGTCCAGCTGGTGGTGATTGCTGGAGCCCTTTTTAAACTCTCCCTGCTGTGCATGGCAGGGGGCAGAGAGGCGAGAGAGACTGAGAGTGGGAGAGAAGCAGAAGCTGAAACAGAAGCAGGAAAGGCACCAGAGGGGCTGGGTGCCCCAAGCCGCTGAACCCTTCCCAAAAGAAGGGATATATTGCCTTCCCAAAGGGAAAAGGGAAAAACCCAAGGGGTTTACCTTGCCCAAGCCTGAGTCTCCGGGGCTTAAAGGACCGAGACCGCTGAGGAGAAGGGGGTACTTTGCCACACGCGGTTATCACATTTGCCTGACATGCAAAAGGGCCCTGCCTTTAAACCAGGCAGAAAGATGAAGTTTTACTTTTCTCAGGTCCCTTAGCTGCCCAGCCACTGGGATAACCCCCATCTAAACATGTGGGACAGGAGAGAGGGTGGGGAAATGAGCTGAGAAAGCGTGCCAGAGAAAGCTCTTGTTTCCTGCCCTCTTTTTCTTGGCGAGTTTCTTTTCTGCACCAAACTTACTCGTTTACTCCCTGAGCCTGGCTAGCTCAGTTGGTAAAACATCAGTCTGTTAATCTGAGGGTCCAGGATTCAAGCCCCTGGTCATGTGTGGGGAAGATCATTTCCCCCTGCGGTGTCCCCTGAGAGCTTCAGGAGTCAGCTCTTCAGTCCCCTCCTTGATGTTACTCTTTTCTTTTCAGGACTTGGGCTTTCCTAGGAAGGGCCATTTACTGCCTGGGACTGAAGGGCATCATCCCAAGGGCCATTTATTGCCTGGGACTTCCTCACACGCCCACTGGCCTCACAGTCTGGAGGAAGAAAGGCTACTGGGTCTACAGCAAACTGCTGCGTGCCGACTTGTTGAGCAAATACAGGGCTGGTCAGAGAGGCCAGAGAGGCCTTGAGCAAGGATGGTAAATTAGTCTCCGCCCAGGCTCTTCTACACTGGAAGTCAGAAGAGCGCAGGGTGTTTTCCACTGCTCCCATGGTGTAAGGGCAGCACTCAGGGCTTTGAATCCTGCAATCCGAGTTCAAGTCTCGGTGGGACCTTGGGGCAGCTCTTCTGCCACCTAACACTCCTGGGTGTTCCAAGGCTTTGTCTTGCTCTCTCCAGTGATGTGGGAGCCTGTCTTTTGCCGGCTCGCTGCTGTGACTTGGGCGCCAGAGGGGACGTTTCATGCAGAAGGCTGGTCATGCCTGGAGTCCTGTAGGTAGGGGTGCGAGCTCCATTTCCTCTGAGTCCTGAAGCTGGGCTGCAGCCTGGCCTAGGAGGCAGCCCGATGGGTTGACCTACTGCCCAACCTTCTGCTGATGAACCTCAGCCCCCACCCGGGCAGGGTTTGATGCATCACTTAAATTCCAGGACGCTGAGGGATTTCAGCTCCCTTTGTCCAGATGGAACCTTCACCCCACTCCCAGCCAGATTCTTGTCCATAGGATCACTGTACGGGGGGCTGGGTCCCTCTTTGTCATTTCTCTCTCTAGGACAGGCCAGGGTGCCTATAACTGGGGCATCTGAGCACCCAGGACCTTCTGTGGAACTGCAATTTCCCTTCCCCTTGTATGCTCTCATCTGTCATTGACTCCAGCCTTTTTCTATCCATCCTCAGCACCATCCCAACCCAGCTGCACTCACCTCGAAAAGACAGTGTCCCCTGGGGGGGTGTAAATCACTGACCTCTCTCCTCTCTGAGCACTGACTGCCCCTCCCTTTCCTGGCCTCTCAGTCTGTGCAGATGGGACCTTCCCCTCCCGTTCCCTTCTCCTTCCTCATCCGCCATCGTCCCAAGCAGCACAGCGGGTGGGAATCTTAAAAGTACCCAGGTGACTTAGGAGCAGAAACCCCCACAGACCTTCCACACAACTGGCACTTGCCCCTCACTGAGCAGGATTGAAACTCTCGCAGGGAGACTGCTGGGGAGCCTCCCCTCTGGGCGTGAGCAAAGCAGCAGGGTGAAGAGAGAAATTGGAGATGGTGGGGACTGAATCCAGGGCCTCATACAAGCAAAGCATGCGCTCGACCACTGAGCTACATCCCCAGACAGGTTGGGTTTGCTCTGGGTTACACTCAGAGCCCTCCTGTCTCCAGAGTATCCAGCAGCCTCACAGCAGCATGGGGGACACAGTCCCTGCTCTGAGGCCGATCCTGCTGTCCTGGAGGCTGCTGGTTCTTTGGGGTCACTGCAGCAGAGGCAGATTCTATGTGTGGGGAGAGAGAGTCGTGCCCTGGACTCAGGGTGCAGAGATACACTCAGCCCTCTCCCCTGTATTGGGGGGGGGGGGGTGCTGCCACCCCCTGCTGGAAGGTCATGGTGGTGGTGGGGCGCTGTGAGCAGCTCAACTCCTGCCCCTGGTGGCAGAAGTGGGGTGGGGAGCTCCAGGTGTTTCTAGGATCTGCTATTTCCACCTGCCTGTAAAGTCCAGCTTTCCCCAGCACATTCACTGCGGTGCAATTGGGTCCCTGTTTCTATGGCTGAACAGCAAATGGTGGATCTAGCTGTAGGTTGTTATTCATTCCCCACCTTGACAGTTCACACAGTCCCTGTCCCGTGCAGATCTCCAGCACCGCAGTTTTCCCGGTAGCAGCAGTTGGGTTTTTCCTGAGGCCCTGAGATTTTCAGGGTCCTTTTTTTCCTCCACCTGAAGTGAGCTCAGCTTTTCCCCCATCCCAGACAGTCCATGAAATAACAACAGCAGCGCTAAAGCAAAGGGGAGGGAACATCTCACTGGCAGGGCTGGATGGGCCCAGGGCCCCCTGCTCGTCCCTTGGTTCCATTGCAGAAGAGGACGGGTCCAGGGAATTTGACCCCCTGCTTTGCACAAGGGGCAGAGACAGATCTCGCTGTTCCTGTGTCTGTGCAAAGAAAATTGTGCTTCTGTCTGAAAGAGAGGCGGGAAATGGCCCTGTCATAAATATAAAGGGAAAGGGGAGAGGGCCTGATGCAGATAAAATCCTCTTCCCAGTAAAGGGTTAAGAAATGCAGGTAGCCAGACTGACACCTGACCTGGCTGGCATCTGACCAATAAGGGGACAAGATACTTTCAAATCTTGGGAGGGGGAAAGCTGTGTTTGGGGCTTTTTGTCAGACACGGAGTGGTCTTGGAGTAAAAAGGAACCAGTCATCTTTTCATCAAATCCTCTCTTGTCTAAAGTAAGTTTAGATAGCATAGCGAGTAGATTTCTGTTTATTTTTGCTTGGTACGTTCCCTGTGTGAGAGGGAGGGGTTATTCCTTTTTCTTTTTCTGTAACGTTAAGGGTTTGTCCAGGGGGGGGATCCCTATGAGTTTGGAAATTGAGTACCCTGTAATTAGTTACCATCCTGATTTTACAGAGATGATTTTACCTTCTTTGTTTTAATACAATCCTTCTTTTAAGAAGCTGACTGTTTTCTATGGTGTTAAAACCCAGGGGGTGGGTTTTTAGATCACTGTGTAACCAATTGGTTGGGAGATTGTTCTCAAGCTTCCCAGGAAAGGGGGTGTACGGCTTGAGGGGGTATTTTGCGGGAGAGGGAAGTTCAAGTGATTCCTTTCCTGGATTCCTGTTAGACACTTGATGGTGGCAGCGGAAGAAGCATTTCTCAGGGTGCAGGGAATTTTGTACCTTGGGGGTTTTAACCTAAACTGGTAAAAATAAGCTTAGGGGCTCTTTATGAGGGCCCCCACGTCTTTACCCTAGAGTTTAGAGTGGGGAGGGAACCCTGACATGGTGGCAGAGCGGTGGGATTTATTGAACCAGAGATTTTTTTGAACCAGACACAGGGAGTTTAGAATTTTTTTTTCTTCTCTCTGGCTTTTCTCTGTAGCTGCTGGAAGCAGGGAGGGGGGAGGGGTTGAGCTGCTAGGAGCTAGAGTATCTACATATGAAAGCAGGTAGTTAACCCCTACAGGGAATACCCAAGCAAGTTTTTTTTTCTTTTCTAACTCTCTCCTGTTAAGACAGATTAAAAACAGAAAGGCTAAGATGACTGCCAGTGAAGCAGCTATTAAACTTGAGATAGCTCAGCTACAAGCCGATGAGGAGAAGAAACATGCAAGACTGCTACAACTTAAACAGAAATCTACTCGCTATGCTATCTAAACTTACTTTAGACAAGAGAGGATTTGATGCAAAGATGACTGGTTCCTTTTTACTCCAAGACCACTCCATGTCTGACAAAAAGCCCCACACACATCTTTCCCCCTCCCCAGATTTGAAAGTATCTTGTCCCCTTATTGGTCAGATGCCAGCCAGGTCAGGTGTCAGTCTGGCTACCTGCATTTCTTAACCCTTTACTGGTAAGAGGATTTTATCTGCATCAGACCCTCTCCCCTTTCCCTTTATATTTATGACAGGCCCCATGGTGGGACAATATCCTGAGGATTAAGAGCAAAGGACTCAGGCTGAGAACCGATTTAACTCCACTCATCTGGGATTTAACAAATTGTCTTCTATGGAGAGACTGGGACCTTGTGACATTGATCCAGACTCGGGGGGGGTTGGGCTGATTTAACTCCCTGGCCGGCCGCCGCCTCAGCCACCTCTTGCCCCATGGCCTAGGCTCTTGGCCCTCTGCTGATTGCTCCTTGCTGGATTGCCCAGAGCAAAAAGGAAGATGTGCAGGTCTAGCATACGATGGTTTTGATCCATCAGCCACTGGGTTTTGGGCCCAGCCCACTTCTGCTGAGCCCCCCTGCTGGGTCTTCAGCCCCAGCTCCAGCGTCCGGCCTAGCGCCCTGTGAGCTCTAGCGCTGGCAGGGAGATGCGCCGGCTGCTCGGAGCAGCCTTGGTAACAGGAGTTTTGTTTCTGTGTGTCTCTGTGGCGCAATGGGTCAGCGCGTTCGGCTGTTAACCGACAGGCTGGTGGTTCGAGTCCACCCTGGGACGAGAATAACCTCATGTTGCTTTTTAAGGGACTGTTTTGCTGCCTCAACGACGCCTCCCAGCAGCTGTTTGCCAGGGCCCCTCCCCAGCCCCCTGCACCGCTCCCTGCCAGGGCCAGAGCTCACAAGGCACCAGCCTGGAGCCAGGGCCGCTGGGTGCTGCTTACGAAAAGCCAGCAGAGGGACCCAGGGGAACTGTGCTGTGCCCATAACACAGAGGTGGATTAATCAAACCCTCTTCTGCTAGGACCGGGCCTCCCGCTTCCTACCCTGGGCCTGCAAGCGAGGGGGCGGCTTGCACAGCGCCAAGAGTCTCACCTGTGAGGCAGGAGGCGGCTGACGCCCACAGCCTGCTGGGGAGCTCCCAGAAGTGATTAAGGGACAGAGACTCCTAAGTGCCCAGAGTAACTAGGGTTTGGGGTTCACGAGGCCGGTAAGAAGGTCGCTATGTCGGCCTTGTAACCCTGGGTGTCAGGTCGCTGTGCAGCTTTGATCTAGAGCTCTGATCCCAACGACCGACCAGCAGCCCACAGCCTCCCCCTGGGTCTGCCCCACCTGGTTACTCCTCACAGGCTGACCTGACCCTGCTTCCAGCCCTGGATTCACCCCCCAATCACCCTACAGCCACTCAGAGCCACAGATGGGGAGGTGCTGACAGAGGGAGGGGTGACTCTGGAATGGGGTTCTTCTCTAAAGATGGCTGCAGAAAGGTGGAGCTCAGCTCTGTCAGCGACCTGCCCAGTTGCCTCGCTGACAGGGGATGTCACAAACCAATGGCAACATATTTCCATCAATTATAATCAAACTGACAGATGGGCAAAGTAAGAAACATGCTGCGTGAGAACATCACCTATTCTCATCCTATGGGGTTCCCTGCTGCCTTAGGCACCACCATGTGAGTGTTTCAATTCCCTCCTCGTTTTCACACAGAGACACAAGTTCCTTTGCACGGATACATGGACAGCAAAATCTTCCTGTGTCTCTTGTCTGAGCCAGGGCATTCAATTCCTTACAAACCTTCTCTCCTGCAGTGACAATGGTCAGACAGAAGGGAGTAGGGTGACCAGAGAGTAAATGTGAAAAATCAGGACGGGGGTGGGGGGTAATAGGAGCCTATATAACAAAAAGACCCCAAAATTGGGACTGTCCCTATAAAATCGGGACATCTGGTCACCCTAGAAGGGACGTGGCCACCTTTCCCCCAGCAGTGAGATATTCCATCTCCTCGTTCTTCATGCTGCTGTTGTTATCCCATGAATCATCAGGGATGGGAAAAAAAGCTGAGTTTACTCCAGGGCGAGGAAAGAAAGGAGCCACCAACCCCCTAGCAAAGCTCAGTGCTCCAAAGGAAACCTGCCCCTGCTATCGGCATCACTGATGTGCTGGCGATAGGATGGGGAAAGGGACTGTCTGAATTGTCTAGGTAGGGAATGAACCATCTACAGCAACATCATTAACCACAAACACACTCTCATCTTTCTCCAGCCAGCAGGGAAATGAGCAGGAATTCTTGCTGTTCAGCCATGGACACACTTACACAAGGGCACGGCAGTGAGTGTGTTGTGGAAGCTGGTCTGAGGAAACAATTGGAAACGATCACTCAGTGAGAACAGAACTAGAGTGTAGTGAGAACCTGCACAAAGCAAGTGGTTGTGGCCGAGTGGTTAAGGCGATGGACTAGAAATCCATTGGGGTTTCCCTGCACAGGTTCGAATCCTGTCGACTACGGAGGAACTTGTGGTTCTTCAGTTTCAGTCCCTGAGCATCCTTGGTGTGAAGGGGAGCTCGGTCTTGTCTCACTCTCAGGCTGTGTCCACACTACAGAGTTATGCTGCTTTAGTTGAAGTGTTTTAATTAAAAACACTCTGCCCCTTGTGTCACCAGAGCGCATCCACTCTAGCAACTCTTGCGTCGCCCCAAAGAGCAGTGCATTGTGGGTAGCTATCACATACCCAGCCCCATGCCCTGACTCCTGCACCCCCCTCACACTCCCCATCTCCCAGTCCTGACTCCTGCACCCCCCTCACACACCCCACCCCACCAGACAGGAGCTCCTGCAAACACACCCCACATCCCAACCTGCCCCCCTCGCACCAAATGGAAGCTGCTGTCAGGTAAGCGCTCCACACCCCAACCCCCTGCCCCAATCCTGAGCCCCCTCCCTCACCCTGGCTCCTGGCCAGACCCTGCACCCCAACCCCCAGCCTGCTCCTGCATCCTAACTCCCTCCCAGACCCTGCACCCCCAACCCTGTGCTCAGTGCCCCACGACCCCCAGCTCAGTGCAGAGAGACGCAGAGAATGGGCTAGAACCAGGGAGAAGGTAGGTACCCGCTCTATGTGGGCAGGGGTGGGGAGGGGGATCCTGTTTATCCCTCCCCAGCCCTTCTGTGCTTGCAGTTTACCCCCGGGCCCTCCCTTGCTCCAGGGACCAACCCTAGCTCCCACCCCGCTGTGCTATTGACCCAGCCCCTGCCTTGCTCCAGTCAGCAGAGACTAACCCTCCCCGCATGTCCCACTGTGCTCATCTGGCCCCTGGCCCCTGCCTCGCTCCAGCTGGGGACCAATCCTTCCCCGCCCCCAGTGCCCCATTGTGCTCTTACCCTTGGCCCCTTCATTCCACAGGGGGGTCCCAGAAATATGTTTGGCGCCAGGCCCACAAAAACTAATCCAGCTCTGGATACCAGACTGTGATGGGGATTGCATTGTCCTTTATTTGTATTTCCAATGGCATTTCTGTCTGTGGTTTTGTTTTTCTTTGTCGAACGGTGTTTTCTCCTGGATCTGAGATTTAACTAGAAAAAGAAGAAGGCCTCTGAGCGCCAGATGGAGGAACGGGCTGGGGCTAGGGATGCTAAGGGAGCCAGAGTAGCAAATTTTCTGTATTGTTGCCCACCCTGTTTTTCTTGACTAGTTTCTCTTCTGCACCAAACTTGCACTTTCTTTATGTGAGTCTGGCTAGCTCAGTGGGTAGAGCATCAGACTTTTAATCTGAGAGTCCAGGGTTCAAGTCCCTGGTCAAGTGTAAGGAAAATCAGTACCTACCTTGATCAATATTCTTTTCTTTTCAGGACCTGGGCTTTCCTAGGAAGGGCCATTTTCTGCCTGGGACTGAAGGGGCAACTTTCTCCCATGCCCACTGGCCTCACAGTCTGGAGGAAGAAAGGCTTCTGGGTCTACAGCAAACCGCTGTGTGCTGACTTGTTGAGCAAATGCAGGGCTGGCCAGAGAAGCCATAGAAGCCTTGAGCAAGGGAGGCAAAAAATTGTCCACCCGGGCTCTTCTACACCGGAAATCAGACGAACACAAGATTACCATCCTTGGTCCCATGGTGTAAGGGCCAATATTCAGGGCTTTGAATTCTGCAATTCGAGTTCAAGTCTCGGTGGGACCTTGGGGCAGCTCTTTTGCCACCTAACACTACTGGGTGTTCCAAGGCTTCGTCTTGCTCTCTCCAGTGACGTGGGAGCCTGTCTTTTGCCCGCTCGCTGTTGTGACGTGCGCGTCAGAGGGGACGTTTGATCCAGGAGGCTGGTCATGCCTGGAGTCCTGTAGGTAGGGGTGCGAGCTCCATTTCCTCTGAGTCCTGAATCCGGGCTGCAGCCTGGCCTAGGAGGCAGCCCGATGGGTTGACTTACTGCCCAACCTTCTGCTGATGAACCACAGCCTCCACCTGGGCAGGGTTTGATGCATCACTTAAATTCCAGGACGCTGAGGGATTTCAGCTCCCTTTGTCCAGAGGGAACCTTCACCCCACTCCCAGCCAGATTCTTGTCCATGGGATCACTGTAGGGGGGCTGGGTCCCTCTTTGTCGTTTCTCTCTCTAGGACAGCCCAGGGTGCCTATAACTGGGGCATCTGAGCACCCAGGACCTTCTGTGGAGCTGCCATTTCCCTTCCCCTTGTATGGTCTCATCTGTCATTGACTCCAGCCATTTTTCTATCCATCGTCAGCACCATCCCAACCCAGCTGCACTCGCCTCGAAAAGACAGTGTCCCCAGGGGGGTGTAAATCACTGACCTCTCTCCTCTCTGAGCACTGACTGCCCCTCCGTTTCCTGGCCTCTCAGTCTGTGCAAATGGGACCTTCCCCTCCCATTCCCTTCTCCTTCCTCATCCGCCATCGTCCCAAGCAGCTCAGCGGGTGGGAATCTTAAAAGTACCCAGGTGACTTAGGAGCAGAAACCCCCACAGAGCTTCCCTGCAATTGGCACTAGCTGAGCAGGATTGAAACTCAGGCAGCGAGACTGCTGGGGAGCCTCCCCTCTGGGCGTGAGCAAAGCAGCAGGGTGAAAAGAGAACTTGGAAATGCTGGGGATTGAACCCAGGGCCTCATACATGCAAAGCATGCGCTCTACCACTGAGCTACATCCCCAGAAGGGCTGTGTTTGCTCTGGGTTACACTCAGAGCCCTCCTATCTCTGGAGCATCCAGTGGCCTCACAGCAGCATGGGGGACACAGTCCCTGCTCCGAGGCCAATCCTGCTGTCCTGGAGGCTTCTGGTTCTTTGGGGTCACTTTGCAGCACAGTAGCAGCGGTTGGGTTTTCCCCGAGGCACTGAGATTTTCAGGGTCCTTTTTTCCCTCCACCTGGAGTGAACTCAGCTTTTCCCCCGTCCCAGACACTCCATGAAATAACAACAGCAGCACTAAGGAGAAGGGGAGGGAACATCTCACTGGCAGGGCTGGATGGGCCCAGGGCCCCCTGCTCGTCCATTGGTTCCATTGCAGAAGAGGACGGGTCCAGGGAATTTGCCCCCCTGCTTTGCACAAGGGACAGAGACAGATCTCGCTGTTCCTGGGTCTGTGCAGAGAAAATGGTGCTTCTGTCTGAAAGAGAGGCGGGAAATGGCCCCATGGTGGGACAATATCCTCAGGATTAAGAGCAAAGGACTCAGGCTGAGAACCGATTTAACTCCACTCATCTGGGATTTAACAAATTGTCTTCCATGGAGACACTGGGACCTTGTGACATTGATCCAGACTCGTGGGGGTTGGGCTGATTTAACTCCCTGGCCGGCCGCCGCCTCAGCCACCTCTTGCCCCATGGCCTAGGCTCTCGGCCCTCTGCTGATTGCTCCTTGCTGGATTGCCCAGAGCAAAAAGGAAGACGTGCAGGTCTAGCATACGATGGTTTTGATCCATCAGCCGCTGGGTTTTGTGCCCAGCCCACTTCTGCTGCGCCCCCCTGCTGGGTCTGCAGCCCCAGCCTCCAGTGTCCGGCCTAGCGCCTTGTGAGCTCTAGCGCTGGCAGGGAGATGCGCCGGCTGCTCAGAGCAGCCTTGGTAACAGCAGTTTTGTTGCTGTGTGTCTCTGTGGCGCAATGGGTCAGCGCGTTCGGCTGTTAACCGAAAGGCTGGTGGTTCGAGCCCACCCAGGGACGGTAATAACTTTATTTTGCTTCTTAAGAGACTGATTTGCTGCCTCAAAGATGCCTCCCAGCAGCTGTTTGCCAGGGCCCCGGCCCAGCCCCCTGCACCGCTCCCTGCCAGGGCCAGAGCTCGCAAGGCACCAGCCTGCAGCCAGGGCCGCTGGGTGCTGCTTACGAAAAGCCAGCAGAGGGACCCAGGGGAACTGTGCTGTGCCCATAACACAGAGGTGGATTAATCAAACCCTCTTCTGCTTGCACCGGGCCTCCCGCTTCCTACCCTGGGCCTGCAAGTGAGGGGGCGGCTTGAACAGCGCCAAGAGTCTCACCTGTGAGGCAGGAGGCGGCTGACGCCCGCAGCCTGCTGGGGAGCTCCCAGAAGTGATTAAGGGACAGAGACTCCTAAGTGCCCAGAGTAACGAGGGTTTGGGGTTCACGAGGCCGGTAAGGGGGTCGCGATGTCGGCCTTGTAACCCTGGGTGTCAGGTCGCTGTGCAGCTTTGATCTAGAGCTCTGATCCCAACGACCGACCAGCAGCCCACAGCCTCACCCTGGGTCTGCCCCACCTGGTTACTCCTCACAGGCTGACCTGACCCCCGCTTCCAGCCCTGGATTCGCCCCCTAATCACCCTACTGCCACTGGGAGCCACAGCCGTGGAGGTGCTGACGGAGGGAGGGGTGACTCTGGGATGGGGTTCTTCTCTCAAGATGGCTGCAGAAAGGTGGGGTTCAGCTCTGTCAGCGACCTGCCCAGTTGCCTCGGTGACAGGGGATGCCGACATTTCTGTAAGGCGCATAAAGGGAGCATTTGGCTTCCAAGCAAATGTGAGGAATGTGCAATTATGAGAGGGAATTTCCATTTCTCCATTAGTCGTATCCCAGTGGCCTAAAGGATAAGGCATTGGCTTCCTAAACCAGGGGTTGTGGGTTCCAGTCCCATCTGGGGTGGGAAATTGCTTTCTTTGTGTGAATTGCAAAGAAACCTTGGTCTTATTTTCACCAAGGAAGTTGGGAGATGTTGGAACACAAAGTACTGGGTCTTGGGAACAATCCCCCAGAAATGGCATCTTCCACTCGACAAATGCTTTCTAAACCCATCAGTAGCAAACACTTAATACTAGTGTTTGTCTGAGAAGAGAGTGAAGGGGAGTGTTTACTCTGACACGTCAATGAACGAAACAGATAGATGAAGTGGACTGTAGTGCACGAAAGCTTATGCTGAAATAAATGTGTTAGTCACTAAGGTGCCACAAATACTCCTGTTTGTTTTGCTGACACAGACTAACACGGCTGCTACTCTGAAACCAGAAAGAGCAAGGCCGTTCGGAAAGAGAATGGATCTGTCTGGAGACAAAGCAGATCCTGAGAATGAGCAACGGTGTGAAAAGAAGAGCTTCAAATGTGTGTTAGGTGTTAGTTAGGTCGATTTGGCAAATTTAAAGAACATCCCAATGCCCATAGCGTGATGCGGACACTGGCTGTTTCTGATCTTTTACTGAGAGCTCATTGAGAAATATTTTCCTTAATGATGTTATGGAATATCGGGCGGGCTGTGAAGGCTCCATTCTTCCTGCTTTCGCCCTCACTCCCGACCCTCAGCCCCTTCTATCAGCCCTGAGCTCCCCAGTCACCGCTGGGACAGGAGGCCCTCACGATGTACAGGCCTAGCTCTCGCCTTCAGCCCAGACAGCCAGAGGGGCCGGGGAGCTCCCTGGCAGTCCCACACCTCAGCCACCTCTTGCATCATGGCCTCGGCTCTTGGCGCTCTGCTGGTCGCCACTTCGCTTGTGTGACGGAGTAGAGAGCGAGATGGATCTAACCTGAGTGACAACTGCATTAGGACAGGCTGCATTGGAAATCCGAGACTTTACCTGAGGCTGTAACATGAGCCAGGACGGGGGTTGGGAGGTGACACCTTTGGCTGGGAGAATGGTAACAGGCTAGAGGAGGGGCCCCGGGGGAGGGGAAGAGAGGCTGCTGGAGGGTTTGGCTTTTGGGTTTCAGATTGGAGCTGGCCGGAGAAGAGGGGAGAGAGGCAGACAGGGTCTGGCCTCCCTGCCCCATGTGGAGCTGTGGGGCGAAATGCAGGGAGCCCCAGGCTGGGGTCTAAGCTCCCTGCCCCCCGGAAGGACCCGACTGCGGGGTCCTGGATGTACTGACAAGCTCTGGTTGGGCTGTGTTCCTGGCATCTCTAATAAACCTTCTGTTCTACTGGCTGGCTGAGACTCCCAGTGAATCCGGGGGAGAGGGGTGCAGGGCCGGACTCCCCTATACTCCGTGACAGCTTGCAGGCCCAGAGCAAAAAGAAACAAGCACCTGCCTAGCAGAAGATGGTTTTGATCCATCGACCTCTGGGTTATGGGCCCAGCACGCTGCCGCTGCGCCACTCTACTGGGTCTTTGCCGCCAGCATCCAGCACCCAGCCTCCAGCATCCACACTAGCGCCTTGCGAGCGCTGGCGCTGGCCAGCAGAGATCTCAGCCACAATGCCCCAGATGGGCAAACACTGTGGGCTCCTGAAGCCTCTGCCCCCCTATGGATCCCCCCTAACCCTTCACGCTGCTCCTGTCTGTAGAATGGGAATGGGGCGGAGGCCGTGCAGGAGCCTCTGGGGACACAGATCTGAGGCTTGGGGAGAGACAGATTGTCTGAGACGTCAGAGCGCTGTAACCCTGCAGCCACCCCCGAAATCAGGGGCCTGTTCCAGCCCTGAGTCTGGGCTCCCGGGATCCCTCCCACAGAGCAGGGTGCCCACAGAATACAGCCTGGAAACAGGCATGTGAAACTAACCCCTGCTCTTCCTGACAGGGCCTCCCCGAGACCAAATGACACCCCAGGAAAAAGATTATTTGCTGACCCCCCATATGTTAAAATTCTGAATATCTTATTTTTTATTGCATTTGTAGCTCATTTTATGATTTTCTTGCCCAATTTGGATGCATGATTTTCTCTATCATAGAAGAGGATAAATTTACATGCCAGGATCTGTAAATCTGTATTTTTCATTCCATATCTGAGCAAATTAAAAAAATCCTTTAAACTGAGCACATAGAAACTTTTAAATTTGAACTGTAACTGAAATGTACTAACATCTAGAAATTGAACTGTCACCAGCACAGGGTGGACCAGTATTAAATAGTGTCACAGTAAGAGACAGCGTTAGAAAGTTAACCCTGGAAAGACTCTCGCGGTAGAGACTGTCCAGTGTGGCCAATGTACATGGCAGAGGGGAATTGCTGGCACATGATGGCATATATCACATTGGTAGATGTGCAGGTGAACGAGCCACTGATGGTGTGGCTGATGTGATTAGGTCCTATGATGGTGTCACTTCAATAGATATGTGGACAGAGTTGGCATCGGGTTTTGTCTCTACGCAAAAGAATAAATGGACACAAATCTGACATCAGGAATCATCACATTCAAAAGCCAGTAGGTGAACACTTCAACTTCTCTAATCACTCAGTGACAGACTTAAAGGGGGCAATTTTGCAACAGAAAAACTTCAAAAACAGACTCCAACGAGAAGCTGCTGAACTAGAATTCATATGCAAACTAGATACCATTACCTTAGGTTTGAATAGAGACTGGGAATGGCTCGGTCAGTACGTTAATTGAATCTATTTCCCTTAGTTTAATATCCTAGTTAAATACCCTTAACACCTTTGTGTCAACTGTCTGTAATTGGCCATCTTGATTATCACTTCAAAAGTTTCTTTCCCCTGCTGATAACAGTTCCTTTCAATTAATTAGCCCAAGTGACTAGGCCAGGCTGCAGCCCAGATTCAGGACTCAGAGGAAATGGAGCTCGCACCCCTACCTACAGGACTCCAGGCACGGCCAGACGTCTGGATCAAACATCCCCTCTGGCGCTCAAGTCACAACAGCGAGCAGGCAAAAGACAGGCTCCCACGTCACTGGAGAGAGCAAGACGAAGCCTTGGAACACCCAGGAGTGTTAGGTGGCAAAAGAGCTGCCCTAAGGTCCCACCGAGACTTGAACTCGGATTGAAGGATTCAAAGCCCTGAGTGCTGCCCTTACACCATAGGACCAGTGTTAATGATAGCTTTGTGTTCTTCTGACTTGTGGTGTAGAAGAGCCTGGGCGGACAATTTTTTGCCTCCCTTGCTCAAGGCCTCTCTGGCCAGCCCTGCATTTGCTCAACAAGTCGGCACCCAGAAGCCTTTCTTCTTCCCAACTGTGAGGCCAGTGGGCGTGTGAGGAAGTTGCCCCTTCAGTCCCAGGCAGTAAATGGCCCTTCCTAGGAAGTCCTGAAAACAAAAAAAAAGATAATGTCAAGGAGAGTACTGAAAAGCTGCTTCTTGAAGTAGACCACAGGGGGAAATGATCCCCTTACATCTTACCAAGGACTTGATGTGACGAACTAGGACTTGTTAAGGTTTCCCTGAGTACTGTGTGGGTGCCTCGGTTTCCCCTATGCGGTGCTTGAGTTTCTAGGTGGTGGGACAACGGTGCATGATTGTTACAAAGCCCTAGAAGGCAGAGGCCTGGACACAGAGAATAGCTCTGTCTCCTGGCAAGCGATGGCCCGGCCCCTCCCCCGGCAAAGGTATGAGCTGAAGGCGTTCGAACAAAGGGATCAGGTGACCTCCTGGCCCGGGAAGCAGACAAAGGGGGAGGAGGGGCTGGAGAGTTTCAGATTAGAGCTGGCCGGAGAAGAGGGGAGAGAGGCAGACAGGGTCTGGCCTCCCTGCCCCGGTTGGAGCTGTGGGGCGAAATGCAGGGAGCCCCAGGCTGGGGTCTAAGCTCCCTGCCCCCCGGAAGGACCCGACTGAGGGGTCCTGGATGTACTGACAAGCTCTGGTTGGGCTGTGTTCCTGGCATCTCTAATAAACCTTCTGTTCTACTGGCTGGCTGAGACTCCCAGTGAATCCGGGGAAGAGGGGTGCAGGGCCGGACTCCCCTATACTCCATGACACTTGAACCCTGAACCCTCAGATTAAAAGTCAGATGCTCAACCAACTGAGCTAGCCAGCCTCACATGTGGAAACAGCAAGTTTGGTGCAGAAGAGAAACTAGTCAAGAAAAAGAGGGCAGGAAACAATACAGAAAACCTGCTACTCTGGCTCTCTTAGCAGCCCTAGCCCCAGCCTGCTCCTCCATCTGGCACCCTGAGGCCTTCTTCTTTTTCTAGTTAAATATCGGATCCAGGAGAAAACACCGTTCTCCAAAGAAAAATGAAACCACAGACAGAAATGCCACTGGAAATACAACCCCCCCCCCAAAAAAAAAACAAAAGGAAAATGCCCTCCCCATCACATTATGGTATCTGGGCCAATCCTGCATTGAGAGCACCCGCTAACGTCCCTGTGTGCTTATGAGAAACCTGGAGGAACCGATACCAAAGCCTGAACATGAAACACAACTGCTCCCACATCCCCAGTAACACCCTTTGCCTGCCCTCAACCAGAGACCAGCAGGACGGAATCGAGGCCCATCCCGGTTCCACAGCCCAGCCCACGCCCGGCTCCGCTCCGCTGGTGACTCGTGGCTGTTTCCCACTACAGCCAGATGCATAACGGCCACAGAAACCCGGCTAGCCACTGCTGCGGGGAACTGCCTCCACGGCTGAAGATGCTCCTGACAGCGGCTTTGCCAACGGTGATACAATACAATGGCATTGATTAGTTGCCGTGTGTCCCAGCATCCGAGGAGTTGGCTGCGTTCTTTATGGCTGCCCCGCCATTCCCCTCTGGCCTGACCTGCCCTCAGGCTCAGCCCCCTGCTGAAAAGTGAAAAACAAAACAGGAGAGCCGTAAAAGGCTTCAAAGCCCAGCGTGCCCAACCCCCCTTCCACTACTGCCAGAAAAGCCGCACTTCTCCTGGCTCGGTGGGGACAGCCTATGTCCCCACAAGACGTGGAAGGCCGTCGTGTTCGGTCTCAGCAGCACTCATCGAACAGAACCGGGCAAACTGGTTGAAACTATAATAAAGAACAATATTGTCAGACACAGAGATGAACATAATGTATTGAGGAAGAGTCAACATGGTTTTAGTAAAGGGAAATCATTCCTCACCAATCGGCTAGAATTCTCTGAGGGGGTCAGAAAGCATGTGGACCAAGGGGATCCAGTGGATAGAGTGTACTTAGATGATCAGAAAGCCTTTCACAAGGTCCCTCACCAAAGGCTCTTACGCAAAGTAAACTGCCACAGGGTAAGAGGGAAGGTGCTCTCATGGATTGGTAACTGGTTAAAAGATAGGAAACAAAGGGTAGGAATAAATGGTCAGATTCCAGAATGGAGAGAGGTAAATAGTGGTTTCCCCAGGGCTCTGTTCTGGGACCAGTCCTATTCAACATATTCATCAATGATCTGGAAAAGGGGTAAACAGTGAGGTAGCAACATTAGCAGATGATACAAAAGTAGTAAAGACAGTTAAGACCCAGGCAGACTGTGAAGAGCTACAAAAGGATCTCTTAAAAGTGGGTGACTGGGCAACAAAATGTCAGATGAAATGTAATATTGATAAATGCAAAGTAATGCACCTTGGAAAGCATAATCCCAACTCTACATATACAATGATGGGGTCTAAATTAGCTGTTACCACTCAAGAAAGAGATCTTGGAGTCACTGTGGATAGTTCTCAGGCAGCTCTCGGGAGCACTTCTTTCTCAGAGCCCTGGAGGTCTGGGACCCACGGCTCTTCCCCTCATTCCAGCTGCGAGATCACATCAGGTTTGGAAACTGGAAACCCTGCTCAAGGCAAAGAAAACAAGGGAGGTCAGTGTAATTTGTGGGATACTTGTCACAAGGAATATTCCATGGTTTTAACCCCTGCTCATTTTTAAGTAGTAATATCCCAAGGCCGTCTTCCTTGACTTAAAGTGGCAGGAGAGTTGTTATTATTATAAATCATATTCATTACCTTTGTGCCTAAGGACCAAGTAAGAAGTGGGTCCCCATTGTGCTAGGCAAGGTACAAACCCAGAATAGTAGATGGCCCATGCCCTGAAGAATTGACAATCTAAATAGACAAGACAGACACAGAATGGGGGGAAGAGGTAGAACCCACCAGCAGAGTGAACTATGTGGAGGCAGAGTGACAGATCTGATGAACACAGGCATATCTCTTGAAACTATTGTATTTAATGTTATGACTAGGGCCAGTGTTTTCTGGAAATTGCCGCTTTTACTGCATTTTTTTCTGGAATTACTCTTCATTTCTGGAATCACCCTTCATATCCGGAATTGCTGAACAGAGGGAGGGTGGGGCATGTAGGGTCACAACCCCCCAGATTTCTGCCCAGAGACACCCGACTCATCCCCAGGGTGCGGGGCAGAGGTGATGTGTGGGCAGGGCACACAGGGTCATGCCGCCCTGAGATTTCTGCCTGGGGACACCTGACTCCTCCCCAGGGCACAGGGCAGAGGCTGGGGAGTGGCTGCAGTTGAGACTTGTTGTTAATTTCTTCCCTCCTCATGCAAGTCTGGGTTCAGCAAAACCACTGTGCAGCTTCCCCTGGGCAGGTAGGGGAACCCTGCCCAGGGGAACCTTGAAAGGGGGACGCCAGGCTCCCACATCAGACGGGGCAGCTGCTCTCGGCTGCGTCCAAAGCCCCTCTCCCCTGCTCATCTCCCCTGCGCACAGCGGGTTCATGTCCCATCTCCCCAGCACACAGCCGGCTCTAGGCTCTCAATGCCCAGTGTCTGGGCCCCACCTCCCCCACACGGCTGGCTCCTGTCCCCTCCCCCCAATGCACTTTCAGGCTGTAAAGGATTATATATTGCTCATGTTTGTCAATTACTCTGTTTTCATTGCCAGCAAACACTGGCCCTAGTTCTGACTGTTATCTGTATCTTTGAGCCAGCCCTTGAGAGCATGAATACTTCACAGACTATGATGCTGAAATGGGCCAGATGATACCGGGCAGGGCTGAGGGATGGGTTTCCTGTGCAATCTGGTGTCACTAAGGGGTAATGAATGCCAGATCTCAAGGCTGGTTATGCAGATCTCCAGCTTTTGAAGCTTTGTCCCACGCAGAAAGGGGCAGTGACTGATCTTACCTCTTTTGGGAGACTGAAGACAGACAGACTTCTTGGGGAGAAACACCTGAGTTTGAGCTGACTGAGAGGGGTCTTTTGGGGCTACAAACTGTCATGACCTGATAACCAAGAGGTAAGCTTTTAAGGAAGGTTTTAATACACTTTGGAAACGATCAGGGTTTCCCAAGCGGACTGATGAGGGGACTGATGGTAAATACGCATTTAGATGCTTTTCTTGTTTTATATCTTTTCCCCATAAGGCACACGGACACAGTCATGGATCCATAGGATCTGTGCAATGCCCTGGCTTTTAACCAGTCCTTGGGAGGTGCCCCTTGAGTGCACTAGACCCTCCAAGAGTTCCCACTCTGTCCCTCTGTGCTCAGGAGATTGGGGTTCAGCTTCTGCAGGAAACCAGGTCTGAAAAAGTCAATAACGGCAGAATTTGGAATTTCAGAAGAGCACAAGCCAAACTGGTGAGTCAATGACATGGAAATGCAGACGTGCTGCGAGACTAAATCCCTTTGAACTGCTAGAGGGTTTCCTGAATCTGCTGTCACTGTAAAAAGTTGTCCCAAGGGGATATGCTGTGGCCATTGAACCAGAACAATACCCTTGAATTTGACATTGAGCCCGACCTCTCAGACAATGTGTGTTGTGCATTTTACTTCCATTCTGCAGATGTTCTTCTTGGAAGTTTTGCCATTGGATTCCAAAGTGTTGGGTCACAAAACATTAATATTTTAAAGTGCCCTAAAATCCACACGCATGCTCTTGCCCAATCCGTACTTAAAAGTTTTGCCAGGGTAGTTCTGTCAGTTAGGGATGTGAAAAATCAACGTAGCTATGCCAGCAAAAGCTCATGGGTAGGCACGATTATAGTGGCAAAGGAAAAAAGCCATTGAAAAAAAATCAAGGTAATTAAATACCCACATTCGATAAATGCAGAGTTTAAAATACCCAGTGTTGACTCCTGTCCTTCCAGCATGTGGATGGGAGCTAAACTTAAACCTCTGATAACTGTGAAATGAAGAGTTACAGTACCTGCCACGCCTGCAACATAACCTTGCCTCTGCCTCTTCCCTAGCCCTGGAGTTGGCACTAGCACTGGAAATGGCTCAGTAAGGCGGAAGCAAAACAAACTACCGAGAGAAGCAGCAGATTCTCCATCTCAGGACGTCTTTGAGTCAAGACTGGATGACCTTCTGAAACATGACTTAGTCAAACACAAGGGTTTCAGCTCAATACGGCAGTAACTGGATGAAATTCTGCGGCCTGTGTTATACAAGAGGTCAGACTAGATGACCCAATAGTCCTTTCTGGGATAAAAACCTAGAAATCTATCACAGATATAAAGAAGGTCTAAGAACGTGCTACTGTTTGTGTTGTGTTCCACAGATCGGAATACCAGCATTTCTCTGCATACCCTCCAGCTGTGTGGAAATTCACAACCTGGTGGCATATGCGCTAGTTGTCTCCGGGATTCAGCGAGGGCTCAGTGAAGGGAATGACTCCGAAGGAATCCTCGGGGTGAGGAAAAGGGAGTTGTCATGTTGCTAGTCTGAGCCGGTCTGTGTGGAGTCAGAGTTTCAGTGCCGGCCAGGTGCCGGACGCGTCTGTTCCCTACACGGGACATAGATCCAAGTTTTGCCTTAGCACAGAGCAGATGTTGGCCTCTGCGCTGTGCTGCTCCTGGGCTCGGTTCCCACCTTGTTCTGTGGCAGGGGAGAGCCGAGCGCTAGTGTGTGTGTCACTGGCACGTCAGGGTGATGCTGAAACAGGGCAGAGTTAAGGTTGCATTGTGGGGTGTTGTGAACCTTCTCTCTTCTCTTCCCCTTCCAAGAACCGAGGGGACGGGAATCCTTACCCAGCGAGGTCACATTCCCATAGTTCTCCTGCATGACGGCTCTGTAGAGGGCTCTCTGAGCGGGGTCCAGCAGAGCCCCCTCTTCCCTGGTGAAATACACAGCCACCTCCTCGAAGGTCACCGGCCCCTGAAAGAGCAAGAGTCCAACACTCAGTACCTGCTGCCCCACTCACAGCCCCACTATTCGTGGAGGAGAGGAGCCAATCAAAGGGAAGCTCTGGGTGGCTCACAGTCAGGAGTCCCACCCCCACCCCACTCAGAGCATCCAGAAAACACCAGGGGGAGGGGACGAAGAGAGAGCCCCTTGTCTCTCCCAGCAGATCCATCACACACCTACTAGCGTGAGACTGATATGGGAGATGGAGGCCCGAGCAGAGTGCAGGGAGAGCTCGCTGGGAGAAAGCTCAACACTGTTCTCATTGTGAGGAGCTGGACAGGGCCAGCCTTGGTGGTGGGCGGACTAGACGACGGTCCAGGGGGACATTGCTGAGGGGGTGCCTCTAGCAGGGGTGTCCTGTCTCTCCTCTCCCCACTGCTCCTGTAGCCCTGCCCCTTCCCCCCACTGGGAGCTGCCCCTGGCCAAGCTGCTCCCAGGAGCCACCTGTGTGCTGTGCAGGGGGGGTTGCTGATGTCGGGGTGGGCCCATCCTCCTGCCCCTGTACCCAGTCTCTGCTGAGCTGAGGGGTGGGGGGACAAGAGTCTGCGCTGCTGCCTCTGGGTCAGCAGTGGGAGCTGCTGGCCGCTGCTGCTGTCTGAACGAGCCTTCAGACTAGTGAGTGCTGCTGTGTGTAAAGTGACAGTGTGCTGTGTCTCACACTCCTCCCCGCCACACACACACACACTGTATCTCTCACACACAATGTGTCTCTTTCACACTCTCCCAACACACACACTCACCCCACAAGAGACACTTCAATTATTGTTATTACTTCTTGGGACTTCCGGTCTAATTAGCTGGAAGATTCATTTTACATTTTAAAAATTCTGTAAAGGAACCTCTGTTTCCAAATGTGCGTCAATGCTAATGAGGTCTAATCAGAACCACATTCTAAAAAGGGGGTGCCCAGAGCGGGAAAATTAAGCTGTCTATGGAATACTCCAGCAGGAATCATCCCTCTACTGATGATCAAGCCATGAGAGACTCATCAGACCCTACCACTATTGCTAAGGATGGGAGTAGAACTAGATTTGTAACTTTTGCATAGGGCTTTATAGAATTTCTCTATGCTTGGGGATTCAGAACTTTAATTGTAACTTTCATAAAATGGGTCAAACAGACTAGACCTTGTACGTGTGAATGTCTGTGTGGTCACTGCCCTTGGTCTGTGTGTGTTCCTGGACGATACATGTGAAGCGAGTAGCCGAGGTGACTTTCACTCTGTTAAGTTTGGAACTGTAGCCAGCAGAGGCGGACCAAGGGCGGTGTAATACCACATTACAACATGCACTGTAAATAAAAGAAAAGGCTGCACACTACAGCACATACCAGGCCACCCTTACCTCTGCGCTGCTGCTGGCGGTGGCTTTGCCTTCAGAGCTGGGCACTTGGTCGGCAGCCACTGCTATCAGGCCGCCCTGCCAGGGCTTAATCTGTGCTGGGGCTGAGCTCCGGCCGCTCTTTCAATACAAAGTAAGCACCGGAGGGAGGCATCGGGGCCTGGAGGGGATGGTGGGGAGCTCATGAGGGCCAGGGGTGATGGGGGGGGGGCCACCAAAATATAAGTTTGCCCATGGTGCCATTTTCTCCAAGGCCAGCCCTGGAGCTGGATACGGCGGGAGGGGCATAGCCCCTAAGGCAGGAGTCCCTGGACCTCTGGGGAGCTGTAAGCAGGTTTCAGGGGGTCCTCCAAGCAGGGCCAGTGTTAGACTCGCTTGGGCCTGAGGCAGAAAGATGAAACCTCCCTGCATGGGGCTGAAGGCTGGGCCCTGAGCCCTGCCCCCAGGGGCTGAAGCCAAACTATGAGCAATTAGCTTTGCGGGGGGGCCTGTCACATGGGGCCCCAGGCACTTGCCCTGGTTACCACCCCCTAATGCCAGCCCTGGCTTTTATATGCAGAGAAACATGCCGATGCAGGGCCGTGGGGGGGTTATAGCGTGTTGAGGGGGCTCAGACAGAAAAAGCTTAAGAACCCTCCCTAAGCCTCATTGGTGGGTGCCCCCCTAGATCTAGATCTCAGAGCAGCCGCTGGTTACTCAGGTCAGGCTCCAGCCCTGGGATCTGCTCCATTTTCCCAGCCCCACCTAGGTGGGTTGTTTCCTGTTCCACAAATTAGGGCATTTCCACCTTCCAACCTCATGGGTCCGTTGCTAGAATCTAGGCCACTTATTAAACATCTCCCAGCAGGTTTGCCCCACCCCGGCCTCCTCCCAGTCTCCATCCTGTGAATTTCCTGTCCTGCCCCAACTAGGGTGACCAGATGTCCCGATTTTATAGGTCTTTTTCTTAGATAGGAGCCTATTACCCCCCCACCCCCATCCCAATTTTTCACATTTGTTGTCTGGTCACCCTAGTGTGCGTGTGTGTGTGCACTATTTGCATCCTTGTGCCACTTCCCTCTCAAATTTTTCACACTTGCTGTCTGGTCATCCTAGCTCCAACCTCCAAACCAGACAGTGCAAACGTTCCCATCTCCGGTGTATTTGCTGTCCCTCTTCCTCCCGCAGGAACCCACCAGCAACCCCCTGATAATCCCTACCTGAACTGGCTCCTCTGCAGCCATTTCTCTCCCCTGACCCATGGGAGGACGGGATGAACTGGAGCAAAACACGGACATTATTCTGCAGCCTGGCAGGGTGAGAAGGGCAGTTGTGGAGGTTTCAGAACAGGCTTTAATAAATTTCACAGCACGATTGCCCCAGGCTTTTCCCCTGCAGACAGACACCCTAGAGTCTGCCATGCTGAGAAAATGCTCGATCTCTTTATTACAGTGGAGACCTGGCCACTCCTGCCAGGCTAAACCCACAGAGACATTTTTAACCTCTTTTCTCCCTCCCCCCATTCTGTAACAAAGCATCTGAACACAATGCTAGAAAAAAGCAGAGCCAAAGTATTTACTGTGGGGGATTCCCTTGGACACTGACCCCACGGCAGCCACACCCCAGTAGGAGGGATATGGAGTCAGGAACTGGGTTTTCCTCTGTTTGATCCTCATCTTTTACACAGGAAAATGATTTTACCCAGGGTGCAGTAATACATCTGTCTGGGCAGATTAGAGATCTGGAAATCTCTCTCAAAACTCTTCTCTCCCATGGCTCCTTTCAGTCTCTCTTTCTCCTTTTCCGTCCCCTCTCCCTGCCCGTCTGGTAGGAAAGTCCCATTCCTGGGTTGTTTGCTTCCCCATGGTTGGATTTGCTCCTGCAATTGCTAATGGTGTTAGGTAAAAAGCAAGTCCCTATTCACCTCTCCAGCACCAGAGTTCGTGCGGAGTTGGTATGGGGCTCACAATCTGTCAGAGACCAGACACCAATTCGTTGATCAACGGGCTCACACTATCCTTAGCTCAAAAAGCTTCAGAGTAAGTGTGGCAAGTTTATTAGCGGTGAGCATCAATATTTATACACAGAAGTAAACAAAGTGATTAACAGATCATAATGGTCATGCATAATCAATCAAGATTCTACAGGATAAAACAGGTTAAAATGTAAATTCTAAAAGACAAAGGGGAGATGGCTACTTAAGGGGAGGGGGGGTTATCATGAGGGGGGAGGGTCTGTTTGAGTAGAGTCATTTTAAGGCCAGACCCCAGCATTTTCCCCTCATTTCTTCCAGTTACCTGGAATCTCTGGCTCAGAATTTAGTATTAACAGGGCTCAGGGCTGCCCTAGGGGGCTGGTGCCAGCTGGAGAAAGTCATCACCTGGCCGGGCAGAGAAGAAGGTTTAATTAAGGTCACTTCCCAGCACAGACCCCGCTGGGGGAGCAGCAGCTGCTAAGCCTGGTCTCCCAGATCACGCTGGAGGCTGCAGCGTCTGACCCAGGAAGCTGAACCCCAATATCCTGAGCAGAGAGGGACAGGGCGTTGGAGCAGCCTTCCCTCCTTGAGCTCTCTGGGGGGAGCAGCTAATGAGAGCCCCTCCTCACAGGGGGAATTGCTGATCTCATTTGCCCCACTGTCCATCTGGAGTCACTCCTCGTCTGTCCAGGCGGTGACTCTGGATTAACAGTGGTGTCCGTGACACCAGGTTTCAGGAAGAACGAGTCCAGAGCGCTGTGGGAGAGACCGTTGTGGGGCAGAGCGAACCCCCTTCCCCCCTCCCGCACCCCCAGATCTACGACAACGACTCGGGGGATGAATTGTCCCAATGGAACCGGATGTTTCCGCAGTTTTCCAGAGGGGAGAAAAGCAGAATAGGGGATGTCACATTCCCAGCCCCCAGCCAGGGGCCCCCGACCCCCCTCAGAGCCCAGACCCCCAGGCAGGGGCCCCTGACCCCCCCATAGCCCAGACCCCGAGCCAGGGGCCCCAGACCCCCCACAGAGCCCAGACCCCCAGCCAGGGGCCCCAGACCCCCCCAGAGCCCAGCCCCTAGCCAGGGGCCCCAGACCCCCCCCCAGAGCCCAGACCCCCAGCCAGGGCCCCCAGCCAGGGGCCCCAGACCCCCCCCAGAACCCAGACCCCCAGCCAGGGACCCCAGACCCCCCCCCCAGAGCCCAGACAGGACCCCAGATACCCCCTGAGCCCAGACCCCCAGCCAGGGGCCCCAGACCCCCCCCAGAGCCCAGACCCCAGCCAGGGGACCCAGACCCCCCAGCCCAGCCAGGGGCCCCAGACCCCCCCAGAGCCCAGCAAGGGGCCCCAGACACCCCCAGAGCCCAGCCCCCAGCCAGGGGCCCCAGACCCCCAGCCAGGGGCCCCAGACCCGCCCAGAGCCCAGCAAGGGGCCCCAGACCCCCCCAGAACCAGGCCCCAGCCAGGGGCCCCAGACCCCCAGCCAGGGGCCCGAGACCCCCCCCCCAGAGCCCAGACCCCAGCCAGGGGCCCCAGACCCCCCCAGAGCCCAGACCCCAAGCCAGGGGCCCCAGACCACCCCAGAGCCCAGACCCCAAGCCAGGGGCCCCAGACCACCCCAGAGCCCAGCCCCCAGCCAGGGGCCCCCAGACCCCTGCCCCCAGCCAGGGGCCCCAGACCCCCAGCCAGGGGCTCCAGACCGCCCCCAGAGCCCGTCCCCCAGCCAGGGGCCCCAGACCCCCCCAGAGCCCAGACCCCCAGCCAGGGGCCCCAGACCCCCCCCAGAGCCCAGACCCCCAGCCAGGGGCCCCAGACCCACCCAGAGCCCAGACCCCCAGCCAGGGGCCCCAGACCCCCCCCAGAGCCCAGACCCCGAGCCAGGGGCCCCAGACCTCCCCAGAGCCCAGACCCCCAGCCAGGGGCCCCAGACCCCCCCCAGAGCCCAGCCCCCAGCCAGGGACCCCAGACCCCCCCCAGAACCCAGACAGGGCCCCAGACCTCCCCTGAGCCCTGACCCCCAGCCAGGGGCCCCAGACCCCCCCAGAGCGCAGACCCCCAGCCAGGGGCCCAGAGCCCCCCAGAGCCGAGCCCCCAGCCAGGGGCCCCAGACCCCCCAGACCCCCGCCACCAGCCAGGGGCCCAAGACCCCAGCCAGGGGCCCCAGACCCCCCCAGAGCCCAGACCCCAAGCCAGGGGCCCCAGACCACCCCAGAGCCCAGCCCCCAGCCAGGGGCCCCAGACCCCCAGCCAGGGGCTCCAGACCCCCCCCCCGAGCCCGTCCCCCAGCCAGGGGCCCCAGACCCCCCCAGAGCCCAGACCCCCAGCCAGGGGTCCCAGACCCCCCCCAGAGCCCAGACCCCCAGCCAGGGGCCCCAGACCCCCCCCAGAGCCCAGACCCCCAGCCAGGGGCCCCAGACCCCCCCCAGAGCCCAGACCCCCAGCCAGGGGCCCCAGACCCCCCCAGAGCGCAGACCCCCAGCCAGGGGCCCAGAGCCCCCCAGAGCCGAGCCCCCAGCCAGGGGCCCCAGAGCCCCCCAGAGCCGAGCCCCCAGCCAGGGGCCCCAGACCCCCCAGACCCCCGCCACCAGCCAGGGGCTCCAGACCCCCAGCCAGGGACCCCAGACGCCCCCCAGAGCCCAGACCCCCAGCCCCAGACCCGCGCCAGACCCCCAGCCAGGGGCCCCAGCCCCAGACCCCCGCCAGACCCCCAGCCAGGGGCCCCAGCCCCCCGCCAGACCCCCAGCCAGGGGCCCCAGAACCCAGCCAGGGGCCACAGACCCCCCCAGAGCCCAGCCCCCAGCCAGGGGCCCCATACTCCCCAGAGCCCAGCCCCTAGCCAGGGGCCCCAGACACCCCCAGAACCCAGCCCCCAGCCAGGGGCCCCAGACCCCCAGCCAGGGGCTCCAGACCCCCCCCCCGAGCCCGTCCCCCAGCCAGGGGCCCCAGACCCCCCCAGAGCCCAGACCCCCAGCCAGGGGTCCCAGACCCCCCCCAGAGCCCAGACCCCCAGCCAGGGGCCCCAGACCCCCCCCAGAGCCCAGACCCCCAGCCAGGGGCCCCAGACCCCCCCCCAGAGCCCAGACCCCCAGCCAGGGGCCCCAGACCCCCCCAGAGCGCAGACCCCCAGCCAGGGGCCCAGAGCCCCCCAGAGCCGAGCCCCCAGCCAGGGGCCCCAGAGCCCCCCAGAGCCGAGCCCCCAGCCAGGGGCCCCAGACCCCCCAGACCCCCACCACCAGCCAGGGGCTCCAGACCCCCAGCCAGGGACCCCAGACGCCCCCCAGAGCCCAGACCCCCAGCCCCAGACCCGCGCCAGACCCCCAGCCAGGGGCCCCAGCCCCAGACCCCCGCCAGACCCCCAGCCAGGGGCCCCAGCCCCCCGCCAGACCCCCAGCCAGGGGCCCCAGAACCCAGCCAGGGGCCACAGACCCCCCCAGAGCCCAGCCCCCAGCCAGGGGCCCCATACTCCCCAGAGCCCAGCCCCTAGCCAGGGGCCCCAGACACCCCCAGAACCCAGCCCCCAGCCAGGGGCCCCAGACCCCCAGCCAGGGGCCCCAGACCCCCCCCAGAGCCCAGCCCCTAGCCAGGGGCCCCAGACCCCCCCAGAGCCCAGACCCCCAGCCAGGGGCCCCAGACCCCCCCCCCGAGCCCAGACCCCCAGCCAGGGGCCCCAGACCCCCCCAGAGCCGAGCCCCCAGACAGGGTCCCCGGACCCCCCCAGAGCCCAGACCCCCAGCCAGGGGCCCCAGACCCCAGTCAGGGGCCCCAGACCCCCCCAGAGCCCAGACCCCAGCCAGGGGCCCCAGACCCCCCCAGAGCCCAGACCCCCAGCCAGGGCCCCCAGCCAGCGGCCCCAGACCCCCCCCCCCAGAGCCCAGACCCAGCCAGGGGCCCCAGACCCCCCCAGAGCCCAGACCCCCAGCCAGGGCCCCCAGCCAGCGGCCCCAGACCCCCCCCCCCAGAGCCCAGACCCAGCCAGGGGCCCCAGACCCGCCCAGACCCCCAGCCAGGGGTCCCAGACCCCCCCCAGAGCCCAGCCCCCAGCCAGGGTCCAGAAAGGGCCGGGGGCAGCGGTAAATCCCCGATCTGCGCATGCCCAGAGCCGCGAGACACAAAACTCTTCAACGGCGCGTTCAAACGTCACTTCCGGTCCCTTCAGGAGCGGCAGGAACTACATCTCCCAGCCTGCCCCGGGAGCCGCTTCCGCCCTCTTCAGCCCAGCTCCGGGAGCGTGTTAACAGCTGTTACTGCGCATGCTCAGTGCTGGTGCCAGGGAGCCGGGAGAACAAAGCCCAGAGCCCGGGGGCGGGGCAGCTCCTGGGGGCGGGGCTCTGGCACAGCCCGGGGGCGGGGCAGCGCCTGGGGGCGGGGCTCTGGCACAGCCCGGGGGCGGAACAGCGCCTGGGGGCGGGGCAGCGCCTGGGGGCGGGGCTCTGGCAAAGCCCGGGGGCGGGGCAGCTCCTGGGGGCGGGGCTCTGGCACAGCCCGGGGGCGGGGCAGCTCCTGGGGGCGGGGCTCTGTCACAGCCTGGGGGCGGGGCAGCGCCTGGGGGCGGGGGTCTGGCACAGCCCGGGGGCGGGGCAGCTCCTGGGGGCGGGGCTCTGGCACAGACTGGGGGCGGGGCAGCTCCTGGGGGCGGGGCTATGGCACGGCCCGGGGGCGGGGCAGCTCATGGGGGCGGGGCTCTGTCACAGCCTGGGGGCGGGGCAGCGCCTGGGGGCGGGGGTCTGGCACAGCCCGGGGGCGGGGCAGCTCCTGGGGGCGGGGCTCTGGCACAGACTGGGGGCGGGGCAGCTCCTGGGGGCGGGGCTCTGGCTCCATTGGGAGCCGGGGGCGGGGCAGCGCCTGGGGGCGGGGCTCTGGCACAGCCCGGGGGCGCGGCAGCGCCTGGGGGCGGGGCTCTGGCTCCATTGGGAGCCGGGGGCGGGGCAGCGCCTGGGGGCGGGGCTCTGGCCCCATTGGGAGCCGGGGGCGGGGCTGAGCAGCGGCTCCCTGGGGGGTCCCGTGTTTGCCGGCAGCGCTGGAGCCGCCGGGGCGATCGCGGAGCTGCTGGGCTCAGCTGCAGCCGGGACCCGGGTGGGGACAGAGCCTGGGGCCGGGGGGTTCCCCTGTGTGGGGTCGGGGGCGGCGGGGGGACGAGCCGGAGCTGCGGGCGGGGGAAGGACAGTGGGACACGTGGGGGGTGGAGCGTCCCCTGGGAGCCAGGAAAGTCCGGGGGTGAAAAAAGTGTCTGGGTGTGTGTGTGTGTCTGACTGTGTGTGTGTGTCTGTGTGTGTGTGTGTGTGTTACTGTGTGTGTGTCAGTGTGTGTGTGTGAGTCGGTGTGTGTGTGTCATTGTGTATCTGTCAGTGTGTGTGTCTTACTGTGTGTGTGTGTGTGTCAGTGTGTGTGTGTGTGCCCGTGTGTGTGAGTCGGTGTGTGTGTGTCATTGTGTATCTGTCAGTGTGTGTGTCATTGTGTGTGTGTGTCAGTGTGTGTGTGTGTCCGCACTCTATTTGCACCCTTGTGCCACGTCCCTCTCACACACTGATCACAATTCTCTCTCCGCTTCTTCCCCTTTGCTCTCCCCTCACCACATGTGGCTACAAAAATCCCACAATGACGGACTCTCCCGTCTCTTCTTTTGCCCCATTTTCTCCATCAGTCTCCAATGGCCATTTCAATTCTCCCCAGATTTGGGATGTTTCCCCGCCCCCAGTTTATCTGCAGCCCTTTGTCCTCGTTCGGGTGGGAAATTGCTGCCCCGAGTCACTCCCCAAAGGGGGTCGGGGTTGGGGGGGGCTGTTTGGGGAGCCCCGAGACGTGGCTGCCTCAGGGGTGGCGATGGGGCGGCTGTTCTCTGCCAGCAGCAGGGCTTGGCCGGGGCCCAGGAGGGAACAGGAGGAGCCGGTGTCCCCTATGGAGCCTGCCCAGCCCCTTTGCTTCTGCTCCTTTCTAGCGTTTCCTTCACAGACTTTATTACTGGGGAGGCTGGAAAATGTCTCTGGGCTCAGCCCCGGCAGGAGGGGCCAGGTCCCCACTGTAGGAAAGAGATGACGCGTTTCCCCAGCATGGCAGAATGTCGGGTGTGTGTCTGCAGGGAAAGGGCCTGGGGGGATCGTGACGTGAAATTAACTAAACCCTGTTCTGCAACCCCCACAACTTTCTCCTCTCGCCCTGCCCCCAACGAACAAGCGACAGTGACACCGGGTGGCCACGTGGGGTAATGCACACAGCATCTCTCAGAGAGCGACAGTGACACCGGGTGGCCACGTGGGGTAACGCACACAGCCCCTAGTTCTTATAGTATGGGAACAAGTAAATAACTTTTCCTTATTCACTTCCTCCACACCACTCATAATTTTATAGACCTCTATCATATCCCCCCTTAGTCTCCTCTTTTCCAAGCTAAAAAGTCCTAGCCTCTTTAATCTCTCCTCATATGGGACCCATTCCAGACCCCTAATCATTTTAGTTGCCCTTCTCTGAACCTTTTCTAATGCCAGTATATCCTTTTTGAGATGAGGAGACCACAATTGTACGCAGTATTCAAGATGTGGGCGCACTATGGATTTGTATAGGGGCAGTAAGATATTCTCCGTCTTATTCTCTATCCCTGTTTTAATGATTCCTAACATCCCTTTTGCTTCTTTGACTGCCGTTGCACACTGCATGGACATCTTTAGAGAACTATCCATGATGACTCAAAGATCTTTTTCCTGATTAGTTGTAGCTAAATTAGCCCCCATCATATTGTATGTATAGTTGGGGTTATTTTTTCCAATGTGCATTACTTTACATTTAGCCACATTAAATGTCATTTGCCATTTTATTGCCCAATCATTTAGTTTTGTGAGATCTTTTTGTAGTTCTTCACAGTCTGCTTTGGTCTTAACTATCCTGAGCAGCTTAGTATCATCTGCAAACTTTGCCACCTCACTGTTTACCCCTTCTTCCAAATCATTTATGAATAAGTCGAATAGGATTGGTCCTAGGACTGACCCTTGTGGAACACCACTAGTTACCCCTCTCCATTGTGAAAATTTACCATTTATTCCTACCCTTTGGTCTCTCATTGTACCATAAGGGGAGATGGTTGCTTCTAAAGGAAGGAGAAGATTAAATGCATCCGATGAGGATGGGATTCGAACCCATGCGTGCAAAGCACAATGGATTAGCAGTCCATCACCTTAACCACTCGGCCACCTCATCTGAGCTGTCAAAAAAAGGACAGGAGGAGAAATCTAAGAGCAGTAGAGATAGGGATACTCAGGAGTTTTTAAATACCAAGTGTAAGCAGGGTCTGGATGAGCTCCCCCCTCACATCGAGTGATGAGCTGGGGAAAGACGTCAGGACCAGACCGTGTTTGCCCAGACACCCCTACTCGGCCTGGGTATGCAGCATGATGGGGCCGCTTTGCCAAAGGGACCAGTTCTGGCTGGTGTTGGGCTACAAATCACTGTAGCATTGAGTGGAATGAAATGTTATTCTCCTTCCTGTCCGAGTGAAGGGCGGCAGAACATACCGAGTCCGTCCTGATGGAGGGGCGAGGTGGGTGAGAAATACCTTTTATTGCACTGCATAGAAGTGATTGAGGACGTCACCCTAATCCAGTGATCCCAACACTTTTCACACTGTGCCCTCTTGTCCGTGTCTGTGGCCCCTCGGAAGCCGCAGTCGAGAACCGGGGCTGAGAGCAGGGCCATGGCTTCCTAGGGAGAGGGGAGCGGACAGGGGTAAGGGGAACGAGGCTGGGCAAGGAGCCAGGGGGCCAGGCTGAGGGTAGGATGGGGGAAGAGCTGGGGCAGACGAGGGCTGAGTGGGGCTCCCTCCGTGCTCTCAATGTGGGATCATAACCCTGACATGGGGGCCGAAGCTGGGAGGAAGGGTCCTGCCATCTAGAGCCTGAGGGCATGGGGCCACCGCCAGAGCAAGTGTCTGACCGGTGGCATCCCTGCACCACAGCCAGGGCCTGGGACATGTGAGGGGGAGACTGTGAACGTACCGTCTGTCCCAGAGACGCTGTTTGCGATATCCCTGAGCCACAGAACGAGGTGCCGGGGGGGAGGGATAGCTCAGTGGTTTGAGCATTGGCCTGCTAAACTCAGGGTTGTGAGTTCAATCCTTGAGGGGGCCATTTAGGGATTTGGGGCAAAAATTGGGGATTGGTCCTGCTTTGAGCAGGGGGTTGGACTAGATGACCTCTTAAGGTCCCTTCCAACCCTGAGATTCTATGATGTGTTTTCCTTGAACCGTTCCCATTTTCCTTATGGTTTAAATCGATTGCTCTTTAACCCATTGGATTTCCTTGAAGCACATGCAACGATCCATGGGTCAGGGAAGCATCCAGAGCAGAGAGAGAACCCCAGAGTGGGGACACCCCAGCCCCTGTACTAAGTGACCACAACAAGACTGGGGGTCGAGCCCCCCAGGAATCCTGGGCCCAGCCTTGTCGGGGTCACGAGGACTCTGCCACACAGGAGAGTAGACAGAGAGTCCTCGAGGTCAGGCTGCCTCTGGGTGAGGGAGTGGGAGTGGGGACTCAGGGCCTTTCTCTAGCCCATTCCACCGGGGTCGTGGATAAGCCAGGAAAGTTTGCTGCACTAGCAGGACCATAACCCCCTTTACACTGGCACTCTGTCCTCATCGCTTCTCTCCCTCTCTCCCCTCGGGTCTCTCAGCACCTGGCCCCCCAGCGCTTCCTGCCAGCCCCAGACTGCGCTGTCTGGGCCTTCTCCTGTGGGTGTGAGCCTCCCTCCTGACTCCTAAGGACTCAGCAGGAGCAAGGGGCCTGTCCAGGAAATGGCCAGGGCTTCTGGGAACCCGGGGGTGGCTCTGGACACCACCAGGGATCATTTGGCTCCTGGCACACAAGGGAACTTAAAAAGTTGAGTGCCCAGAAATGGGGCTTGAACCCCAGACTAGAAGCTTGATGCTCTACTGACTGAGCTAGCCCAGTTCACAGAGTGCAGCTGCCCCCTTCCACCACCAGAGCAGGCAGGTAAAACAGAGGCAAAAAAAATTCCCAGGTGCCCTTCCTCTTTTTCTCCATGGCCACAGCCCATCAGCAGGATTCCTCCTGCTCCTCCCTCCTGTGCCCCAGTGCCACTAAATCTCCGCACCTAGACAGCCGGTCCAGCTTCTGCCCCCCAATCCCCCATGCTTAAGCCTCCCGACCAAATCCTGCCCCTGGCTCCATAGAACTGAGTCTCACATCTCGCTGGGAACTCGACTCCTTGTGCCCAGAGTGTCTCTGTCCCCTCCGTAGATGAGCCAAGAAACACAGTGTCCATCTTTTCCAAAGAAGTGCTTGGAGAGACTTTCCCCATGTGACCGCGCGGCCTAATGGATCAGGCGTCTGACTTCGAATGAAACGATTGAGGGTTCGAGTCTCTTCATAGTTGTGCTTGTGAAGTTTTCTCTTTGTGCTGAAAGTCCTGCTCCCTTCAGGGCTGGAGCCTATTCTTGGCTGCTCTGGCCAATGCTCTGGCTTCAGCTAGAGCCCTGGGAAGGAGGTTGTCAGGGTTCACTCTGAGCTCTAGGGTACAGATGTGGGGACCTGCATGAAAGACTCCCCCTAAGCTTATTTTTACCAGTTTAGGATAAAAACGTCCCCAAGGCACGTTTTTGTCCTTGAACGGCACGCTGCCACCACCAAGTGATTTAAACAAATATTCAGGGTGGGTGTAACGAAGTGGAAGTGTTCCTAAAGTTTCCTCTCAATACTGAGTGGGTGCCTCAGTTTCCCCTATGCCTCAGTTTCCCCTCTGCATTTCTTAAGTCTCTAGGTGATGGGATAAGGTGTGTGACTGTTGCAAAGCCCTAGAGGGCCAGTGTGATGACACAGAATGGCCGACACCCTGTCTCCTGGCAACTCATAGCCTGGGCCCCTTCCCTGCAAAGGTCCCGGCTGAAGGGGTTGGAGAACAAAGGGATCAGGTGATCTCCTGGCCCGGGAAGGAGACAAAGGCAGAGGTGGGGCTGGAGAGTTTGGAGCTGGCTGGGCACATGGAGGGAGGTCCAGATGGACCTCTGGCCTCCCCACAACCCAAGACGGACCTGACTGAGGGGTCCTGTTCTCTGTACCTACAAGCTCTGGTTTAGACCCTGTTCCTGTCGTCTAATAAACCTCCAGTTTTACTGGCCGGCTGAGAGTCACGTCTGACAGTGGAGTTGGGGGCAGGGCCCTCTGGCTTCCCCACGCGCCCCGCTGGGTGAAGAAGGGGATGCTGAGGGTTAGGGTTAGACCCAGGAAGGTCGAAGCTGGGGAAGCTTCTTGCCTTGGAGACAGTCGGCTCAGAGAGAGGAGCCTCCTCCAGAGTCCTGACTGGCTTCGTAGGGAGCAGTTCCAGAGCATCGCCCGACAGGGGCACCGGCAGAGCAGTGACTGGGGCGCTCAGGGCTGGGATAGAAGGGGCTGCGGGTCGGGAGTGAGGGGCACCGGCAGAGCAGTGACTGGGGAGCTCAGGGCTGGGATAGAAGGGGCTGCGGGTCGGGAGTGAGGGGCACCGGCAGAGCGGTGACTGGGGAGCTCAGGGCGGGATAGAAGGGGCTGCGGGTCGGGAGTGAGGGGCACCGACAGAGCAGTGACTGGGGCGCTCAGGGCTGGGATAGAAGGGGCTGAGGGTCGGGAGTGAGGGGCACCAGCAGAGCGGTGACTGGGGAGCTCAGGGCTGGGATAGAAGGGGCTGCGGGTCGGGAGTGAGGGGCACCGGCAGAGCGGTGACTGCGGGGCTCAGGGCTGGGATAGAAGGGGCTGCGGGTCGGGAGTGAGGGGCACCGGCAGAGCGGTGACTGCGGGGCTCAGGGCTGGGATAGAAGGGGCTGCGGGTCGGGAGTGAGGGGCACCGGCAGTGCGGTGACTGGGGAGCTCAGAGCTGGGATAGAAGGGGCTGCGGGTCGGGAGTGAGGGGCACCGGCAGAGCAGTGACTGGGGAGCTCAGGGCTGGGATAGAAGGGGCTGCGGGTCGGGAGTGAGGGGCACCGGCAGTGCGGTGACTGGGGAGCTCAGGGCGGGATAGAAGGGGCTGCGGGAAATGTAGCCATGTTGTCTTGAAGGCTGAAAGCAGGAAGCATGGAGCCTTCACAGCCCACGCGATATTCCATAACATTATTAAGGAAAATATTTCTCAATGAGCTCTCAGTAAAAGATCAGAAACAGCCAGTGTCCGCATCACTCTACGGGCATTGGGATGTTCTTTAAATTTGCCAGAACAACCTAACTAACACCTAACACACATGTGAAGCTCTTCTTTTCACACCGTTGCTTATTCTCAGGATCTGCTTTGACAACATCAGCTCAGGACTAAACAAAGGGCTGGTCTACACTAAACCCCCCTGTCGAACTGAGATTCGCAACTTCAGCTAGGTTAATAACGTAGCTAAAGTTGAAGTCTCTTAGTTCGACCTTACCTGTGGTCCACACACGGTGCGCAGGCTCCCCCGTCGACTCCGCCTGCTCCGTTCGTGGAGCAGGATTACCAGCGTCGACGGGGGAGTCTAGAGAAGACGCGATAAATCGAACACAGAAGATCGATTGGACTCCTCCGACGCGACGGGTGAGTATAGATGTACCCAAAGACTATGAATGACTCGCCAACTACAAAAGCAGTTTCTCCTCCCTTGGTGTTCACACCTCAACTGCTAGAAGAGGGCCTCACACTCCCTAATTAAGCTTACCTCGTTATCTCTAGCCTGAATCTTCCCTGCACATTTATATCGCCCCTGGACTTTTCCACTGCTTGCATCCGAAAAAGTGGGTATTGACCCACGAAAGCTTATGCTTCAATACCTCTGTTAGTCTATAAGGTGCCACAGGACCCTTTGTTGCTTCTACAGATCCAGACTAACACGGCTACCCCTCTGATACTAGTATTAAGTGTAGAAGCTACAAAAGGTGCTGTTGCACCTTATAGAGTAACAAGGGTATTGAAGCATAAGCTTTTGTGGGTGAATACCCACTTCATCGGATGCAAGCAGTGGAAAAGTATTAACTGTTTCCTACTGATGGGTCTAGAAAGCATTTGTCGAGTGGAAGATGACATTTCTGACGGATTGTTCCCAAGACCTTGGACCTTGTGTTCCAACATCTCCCAGGTTCTTTGTTGAAAATAAGACCAAGGTTTCTTTGCAATGTACAGGAAGAAAAAAGTTTCTTACCCCAGATGGGACTTAAACCCACAACCTCTAACGTAGGAAGCCAATGCCTTATCCATTAGGCCACTGGGGCCCTGAACTGCAACTTGAGAAAGGATGGAAATTCCCCCTCATAATTCCACATTTCTCACATTCGTTTGGAAGCCAAACACCCCCTTTATGCACTTACAGAAATGTCGGCATCCCCTGTAAGCGAGGCAACTGGGCAGGTCGCTGACTGAGCTGAGCCCCACCTTTCTGCAGCCATCTTTAGAGAAGAACCCCACCCCAGAGTCACCCCTCCCTCCGTCAGCACCTCCACGGCTGTGGCTCTGAGTGGCAGTAGGGTGATTAGGGGGCAAATCCAGGGCTGGAAGTGGGGTCAGGTCAGCCTGTGAGGAGTAACCAGGTGGGGCAGACCCAGGGTGAGGCTCTGGGCTGCTGGTCGGTCGTTGGGATCAGAGCTCTAGATCAAAGCTGCACAGCGACCTGACACCCAGGGTTACAAGGCCGACATAGCGACCCCCTTACCGGCCTCGTGAACCCCAAACCCTCGTTACTCTGGGCACTTAGGAGTCTCTGTCCCTTAATCACTTCTGGGAGCTCCCCAGCAGGCTGCGGGCGTCAGCCGCCTCCTGCCTCACAGGTGAGACTCTTGGCGCTGTGCAAGCCGCCCCCTCGCTTGCAGGCCCAGGGTAGGAAGCGGGAGGCCCGGTGCTCGCAGAAGAGGGTTTGATTAATCCACCTCTGTGTTATGGGCACAGCACAGTTCCCCTGGGTCCCTCTGCTGGCTTTTCGTAAGCAGCACCCAGCGGCCCTGGCTCCAGGCTGGGGCCTTGCGAGCTCTGGCCCTGGCAGGGAGCGGTGCAGGGGGCTGGGCAGGGGCCCTGGCGAACCAGCTGCTGGGAGGCGTCTTTGAGGCAGCAAAACAGGCCCTTAAGAAGCAATATCAGGTTATTACCGTCCCTGGGTGGGCTCGACCCACCAGCCTTTCGGTTAACAGCCGAACGCGCTGACCCATTGCGCCACAGAGACACACAGAAACAAAACTGCTGTTACCAAGGCTGCTCCGAGCAGCCGGCGCATCTCCCTGCCAGCGCTAGAGCTCACAAGGCGCTAGGCCGGATGCTGGAGCTGGGCCCAAAACCCAGTGACTGATGGATCAAAACCATTGTGTGCTAGACCTGCACGTCTTCCTTTTTGCTCTGGGCAATCCAGCAAGGAGCAATCAGCAGAGGGCCGAGAGCCGAGGCCATGAGGCAAGAGGTGGCTGAGGCGGCGGCCGGCCAGGGAGTTAAATCAGCCCAACGCCCCCGAGTCTGGCTCAATGTCACAAGGTCCCAGTGTCTCCATAGAAAACAATTTGTGAAATCCCAGATGAGTGGAGTTAAATCGGTTCTCAGCCTGAGTCCTTTGCTCTTAATCCTAAGGATATTGTCCCACCATTGGGCCATTTCCCGCCTCTCTTTCAGACAGAAGCACCATTTTCTTTGCACAGACCCAGGAACAGCGAGATCTGTCTCTGCCCCTTGTGCAAAGCAGGGGGGCAAATTCCATGGACCCGTCCTCTCCTGCAATGGAACCAATGGACGAGCAGGGGGCCCTGGGCCCATCCAGCCCTGCCAGTGAGATGTTCCCTCCCCTTCTCCTTAGTGCTGCTGTTGTTATTTCATGGAGTGTCTGGGACGGGGGAAAAGCTGAGTTCACTCCAGGTGAAGGGAAAAAAGGACCCTGAAAATCTCAGGGCCTCGGGGAAAACCCAACTGCTGCTACCGGGAAAACTGCGGTGCTGGAGATCTGGATGGGAACGGGACTGTGTGAACTGTCCAGGTGGGGAATGAATAACAATCTACAGCTAGATCCACCCCATTAACCACCGACACAGGCTAATCACGCTGCAGAGAGACGGGAAACCGGGAGCGATTCTTTGCTGTTCAGCCATAGAAACAGGGACCCAATTGCACCGCAGTGAATGTGCTGGGGAAAGCCGGACTTTACAGGCCAGTGGAAATAGCAGATCCTAGAAACACCTGGAGCTCCCCACCCCACTTCTGCCACCAGGGGCAGGAGTTGAGCTGCTCAAAGCGCCCCACCACCACCATGACCTTCCAGCAGGGGGTGGCAGCACCCCCCACCCCCTAATACAGGGGAGAGGGCTGAGTGTATCTCTGCACCCTGAGTCCAGGGCACGACTCTCTCTCCCCACACATAGTATCTGGCCCTGCTGCAAAGTGACCCCAAAGAACCAGCAGCCACTGGATGCTCTGGAGACAGGAGGGCTCTGAGTGTAACCCAGAGCAAGGACAGCCCAGCAGGGGATGTAGCAAAGTGGTGGAGCGCATGCTTTGTCTGTATGAGGCCCTGGGTTCAATCCCCAAGTTCTCTCTTCACCCTGCTGCTTTGCTCATGCCCAGAGGGGAAGCTCCCCAGCAGTCTCCCTGCAGGAGTTTCAGTCCTGCTCAGTGAGGGGCAAGTGCCAATTGCATGGAAGGTCTGTGGGGGTTTCTGCTCCTAAGTCACCTGGGTACTTTTAAGATTCCCACCCGCTGTGGTGCTTGGGACGATGGTGGATGAGGAAGGAGAAGGTATGGGAGGGGAAGGTCCCATCTGCACAGACTGAGAGGCCAGGAAAGGGAGGGGCAGTCAGTGCTCAGAGAGGACAGAGGTCAGTGATACAGACTGACTGGGGCTCCTCTTGGCACGGCCCCAATGGGGAAGGAAAGAGACTCGGGGGGGGGGCGTAGACGGGCAGAAGGAATCAAATGGGGCTAAACCGGAATAGAGATTTTCTTCCAGTTAAAATGTCCTGGAGTCTCGTCGCTGAAAAGCCGCATCTGGAGCGAGGTGTGAACCAGCAGCCTGTCAATGCCCAGGCAAAGGGGTGACCCCCAGAGACTGAGAGCTGCCGACGTCCCCACTGGGGCTAAGACGCACCTGCCGTGGTGCCCCTGGCTAGTGCAAAGGAGACTCTTGCCGGGGTGCTGAGTTCAGGCCTTACCCGGAGCCCTGGTGTCTATTCCCCATGTAGCTTCCCCACTTGCTTTGCCTCATTCCCATGGGAAGTGCCGTACCAGGGTAATGGGAGTAAGTTCTAAACTGGGGAGGTTGGTGCAAAGCCTGGGAACTCCCCTCCCCCCGCCCCCCGGTGCTGCCCTTAGCTCTGGGTGGGTTGTTCCCGGGCAGGGAGAATCGATTTATTTGCTGCTGAGAAAGCTGCCAGGACAGGTCTGTGGGCACCAGATCTCCCGGCTCCTCCCAGCACAGCCCAGGCTCCATCCCTGCCCCAGTCACTGCTGGAGGAGGGTCCTTTATGCACTGAGCCGGAGGCCTTTCCAAGCCTTCTTAGTGCAGTCGGCAGCGTGTCAGTCTCATAATCTGAAGGTCCTGAGTTCAAGCCCCAGAGAGGGGAGCTGCTTTTGCTCCCGGCTTCAGATTTCCTAGAGGAGAAAAGAGACGAGAGCAGAGTGGTTTCTAGACCCCTCCCATCCAGCTCTCTCACACACAGACTTTTCAAAGGCATTAACTTTTCCTTCTCCTTTCTGACTGGTTAATGCAGCTGGAAATAGGGATTCGTAGAGGCCCCGTTCCCAAAGCTCACACCCACAGGGCCATGGGAACGCTGGGGGCTGCCAGGTTGCTGTGGGCAAGTCGCGAAAGCGACACACAAACAATCCAGTGGGGCCATTGTCCCCCATGCTCCCCGGCAAGCAGCTTTGTCTCTTGCTGAGTGTGATGCCGAGACTCTCCGGCCTCCGCATCCTCGACCCCCACTGGAGGCCGGTTCCTTCGACCCCTGTTCAGAGTTCAGCCCCCAGCCGGTGCAGCCCGGCCCAGCCACTCACCCTCTGCCCCAGGAGAGCCAGCGGGTGGGCTGCACCCACAGGCAGAGACCTGATACCGCTCCCCTCCGAGCAGCAGCCGCAGCTGTGGGCAGCTAATCCCCGTCTGGCTGCCAGGGGATCCAGCTAGGAGAGGGAGCGCTGGGGGATCTGCAGGTTTTGCAGTGGGGAGGAGGCCAGACCAGTGGGGCTGTCTCAGGAGTCCCAGGGGGCTTGGCCAGTGGTCACATGTTGGGGGCAGGGTGGGGCAGTAGGGATACAGGATGTGAGGCTGGTTAACATGGAACTGCACAAAAAACTCCCCCTTTGCTCCAGCTAAAGGCCCTGCTTTGGCCTGTCCCCGTTTCATGAAAATCTCCATCTCTCCTCCGGCTCTCAGACACCCCCTCTCTCCCAGGGGTATTGTCACCATTTCTTCCTTTTTTCATGGGCTCGTACAAATAGTTTTGCCATGGAAATGATCCAGTACATTTAAAAGGAGAAAACCAATCCCACAACATGTGTGTATCTCCTCCCCCAGACAGAGTGTGGGTCTGAATCTTTCTACTGACCAGTCTGGGCAGGCAGAGTCACCCCCACATTCACTGCATGTTGGACCCAGGACTTGCGCCCAGCAGTTCTTGGGGCTGTGGGGAGAACCGAGCGTCACGGGCAGCAGCGAGGGAGGGCGGCTGGGACTGAGCTGTCTGGGGAATAGTTTAATCCGTAGCTGTTGTTCGGAGAATTAAATCAATGCGGCTTCTACTGCTCCGTGTCTCCCCAGGAAACAACGGTTCTGGGCAAGGTGCCCAAACCTGCTAACAGTAAGAAGTGAAATGAAATGGCCACACGATGGCGGCAGAACCTAAGAAATGAGAACCCAGGTTCTTGGTCAATGTGCTTTGAAGCTGAAAAGGGAGATGTTTTCTCTTTGACTCCTCGCCCCCCCCCACTCTAATCCACTAGAGCCCCCCGTCTCCTCCCACAGCCAGGAGTAGAACCCAGGAGAGAGAGAGAGAGACAGAGATTAGCTAGTGGTTCTAGATCAAATTATTAAATGTGGAATCATGTTTTCTCCCCTGAAAGGATCCTGTGTAGTTTTGTCTGTATAACATCTGCTGGTGCCCCTCACTCCCGACCCGCAGCCCCTTCTATCCCAGCCCTGAGCTCCCCAGTCACCGCTCTGCCGGTGCCCCTCACTCCCGACCCGCAGCCCCTTCTATCCCAGCCCTGAGCTCCCCAGTCACCGCTCTGCCGGTGCCCCTCACTCCCGACCCACAGCCCCTTCTATCCCGCCCTGAGCTCCCCAGTCACCGCTCTGCCGGTGCCCCTCACTCCTGGCTGGGGGCTTGGGGCTGGGCTTTGGGGGGGGGGTCTGGGGACCATGGCTGGGGTGCTGGGCTCTGGGGGGGGGGTCTGGGGCACGTGGCTGGGGGGGCTGGTCTCTGGGGGGGGGTCTGGGGCCCCTGGCTGGGGGGCTGGGCTCTGGGGGGGGGTCTGGGGTCCCTGGCTTTGGGTCTGGGCTAGGGGGGGGGTCTGGGGCCACTGGCTGGGGGTATAGGATCTGGGGGGGGGTCTGGGGCCCCTGGCTGGGGGTCTGGGCTCGGGGGGGGGTCTGGGGCCACTGGCTGGGGGTCTGGGCTCTGGGGGGGTCTGGGTTCTGGGCGGGGTCTGGGCCCTTGGCTGGGTGTGGGCTCTGGGGGGGGTCTGGGGCCCCTGGCTTTGGGTCTGGTCTAGGGGGGGGTCTGGGGCCACTGGCTGGGGGTATAGGATCTGGGGGGGGGTCTGGGGCCCCTGGCTGGGGGTATGGGCTCTGGGGGGGGGTCTGGGGCACGTGGCTGGGGGGGCTGGTCTCTGGGGGGGGTCTGGGGCCACTGGCTGGGGGTCTGGGCTCTGGGGAGGTCTGGGTTCTGGGTGGGGTCTGGGCCCTTGGCTGGGTGTGGGCTCTGGGGGGGGTCTGGGGCCCCTGGCTTTGGGTCTGGGCTAGGGGGGGGTCTGGGGCCACTGGCTGGGGGTATAGGATCTGGGGAGGGTCTGGGGCCCCTGGCTGGGGGTCTGGGCTCTGGGGGGGGTCTGGGGCCCCTGGCTGGGGGTCTGGGCTCGGGGGGGGGGGGTCTGGGGCCACTGGCTGGGGGTCTGGGCTCTTGGGGGGGTCTGGGGCCCCTGGCTGAGGGTCTGGGCTCTGGGGGTGGTCTGGGGTCCCTGGCTGGGGGCTGGGCTCCGGGGGGGTGTGGGCTCTTGGGGGGGTCTGGGCCCTTGGCTGGGTGCTGGCTCTGGGGGGTGTCTGGGGCCCCTGGCTGGGGGTTTGGGCTCTGGGGGGGGTCTGGGACCCCTGGCTGGGGGACTGGGCTCTGGGGGGGGTCTGGGGCCCCTGGCTGGGGGTGTGGGCTCTAGGGGGGGTTTGGAGCCCCTGGCTGGGGGGCTGGGCTCTGGGGCGGTCTGGGGCCCCTGGCTGGGGGTGTGGGCCCTGGGGGGGTGTCTGGCGCCCCTGGCTGGGGGTCTGGGGTATGGGAGGGCTCTGGGGCCCCTGGCTACGGGTGTTGGCTTTGGGGGGGTCTGTGGCCACTGGCTGGGGGTCCGGGATCTGGGGGGGGGATCTGGGGCCCCTGGCTGGGGGGTTGGGCTCCGGGGGGGGGGGGGTCTGGGGCCCACTGGCTTCCCCACGAGCCCTGCTGGGTGAAGAAGGGGATGCTGAACGCTCCGGGTCAGACCCAGGAAGGTGGAAGCTGGGGAAGCTTCTTGCCCTGGAGACAGTCGGCTCAGCGAGGAGGCTCCTCCAGAGTCCTGACTGGCTTCGTAGGGAGCAGTTCCAGAGCATCGCCCGACAGGGGCATCGACAGAGCAGTGACTGGGGAGCCCAGCCCCTCACAGCCCCTCCCCCTCACACTGACACCCCCATGGACCCTCCCCCTCACAGCCCCTCCCCTCACAGAGACACCCCCATGGACCCTCCCAATCACAGCCCCTCCCCTCACACTGACACCCCCATGGACCCTCCCCCTCACAGCCCCTCCCCTCACAGAGACACCCCCATGGACCCTCCCCCTCACAGCCCCTCCCCCTCACACTGACACCCCCATGGACCCTCCCCCTCACAGCCCCTCCCCTCACACACGCAGGGACTTGTTCGCTGGGCTCTGACATTACAAACCCAGGGGGGAGGTTTCTGAGGATTTACTCCCTGAGCCCCTCCCCCTCTCACCGCTCCCCTGAGTGCAGAGGGGCTGGGCTCAGGCAGCCAGTTTCACCCAGGGATTTCCCAGCCCAGGCCCCCGAGTCTCCTCTGCCCGTATCTACCAGTGACACTGCGCGTGGGCGGCGGCTACAAGGGGCTGGGGGAGGCTGAACCTCCCCAAACGGGGCAAGAAATGCTGGTGGGACGCACCCCCCTTGGAGGGGGGCTGGGCCGCTGCCTTGGGACAGACCCTCCCGAGGAGTGGGGGAGCCACCGGCACTCAGACCTCACGCACAGGCCTGGCTCTCGCCTTCAGCCCAGGCAGCCAGAGGGGCCGGGGAGCTCCCTGGCAGTCCCACACCTCAGCCACCTCTTGCCTCACGGCCTCGGCTCCTGGCGCTCTGCTGGTCGCCCCCTCGCTTGGAGGCCCAGAGCAAAAAGAAGCAAGCACCTGCCTAGCAGAGGATGGTTTCGATCCATCGACCTCTGGGTTATGGGCCCACCACGCTGCCGCTGCGCCACTCTGCTGGGTCTCTGCCTCCAGCATCCAGCACCCAGCCTCCAGCATCCACACTAGCGCCTTGCGAGCGCTGGCGCTGGCCAGCAGAGATCTCAGCCACAATGCCCGAGATGGGCAAACGCTGTGGGCTCCTGAAGCCTCTGCCCCCCTATGGATGTGGACTTTCCTTCTTCCCTTGCTCTTTCTCAGCGAGGGGAAGGAAAGAAGCTCTCCTTCAAGCTGGAGTCACAAGGGCGAGGTAAGGATGACTTCCTGGGAGCCGGGTCCAGTTCTTTGCTCTACCAGCCGACCCACCGACGAGCTGCCACCACTTTCTCCAGGGTCGCCCATCGGTGTGTGCCAGGGCGAGCGCCAGCCAAGTGGATGGAATTTGAAGGGAAGGGGGAGAGTCCTGTTGCAGAGTTTCTGTGGTGTAGTGGTTATCACGTTTGCCTCACACGCAAAAGGTCCAGGCAGGAACGTGATGGTTTCCTTTTCCCTAGCTGTCCAGCAAGGCACTTCTCAATCTGCCACTGGCCTGTCCCTGGGATAACCCCAACCCCTGCAGGACAGAGGGTGGGGAAATGAGCTGAGAAAGCGCCTGAGCATGAGCCAGGGGAAACTGCAGGATCTCGGCCAGTCACCTCTTGGAGTCTTGTGGGTTTGCTGTAGACCCAGAAGCCTTTCTTCCTCCAGACTGGGAGGCCAGTGGGCGTGTGAGCAAGTCCCAGGCAGTAAATGGCCCTTCCTAGGAAAGCCCTAGTCCTGAAAAGAAAAGAGTGACGTCAAGGAGGGGACTGAAGAGCTGACTCCTGACGCTCTCAGGGGACACCGCAGGGGGAAATGATCTTCCCTACACTTGACCAGGGACTGGAACCCTGGAGCCTCAGATTAACAGACTGACGCTCGACCAACTGAGCTAGCAGGGCTCACATACGGAAAGAGTAAGTTTGGTGCAGAAGAGAAACTCGCCAAGCATAGGCGTGCGCAGCACATTTCACTAGGGTGTGCACCCAGGGAGACCTGCCCTAGCCCCGCCCCCATCCACTCCCTCCCCCCCTCAAAACCCCCAACCCTCCGTGCTCATTGTCCCCTGACTGCTCCCTCCTGGGACAATGCCCCTAACTGTCCCCCAGGACCCCACCCCCTATCTAAACCTCCCTGCTCCTTGTCCCCTGACTGCCCCCTCCTGAAACCCCCCCCACTGTAAGTGCCTCCCTAGGACCCTGTCCCCTGACTGCCCCGACCCCTCTCCACATCCACGCCCCTGACAACCCCCCGCCCTGAACCCTTGACCCATCCAACCCCCCCGTACCTTGTTCCCTGACCGCCCCCTCCAGAGACCCCCCCGCTTCCTAATCACCCCTGGAACCCCTCCAACTATTCAAACCCCGTGTCCCATGACTGCCCTGGCCCCTAGCCACACCCCCACCCGTGACAGCCCCCCTGGGACTCCCACGCCCCCTCTCAGAGAGCAACAGTGACACCGGGTGGCCACGTGGGGTAATGCACACAGCGTCTCTCTCAGAGAGCAACAGTGACACCCGGTGGCCACGTGAGGTAACGCACACAGCGTCTCTCTCAGAGAGCGACAGCGACACCGGGTGGCCACGTGGGGTAATGCACACAGCGTCTCTCTCAGAGAGCGACAGTGACACCGGGTGGCCACGTGGGGTAATGCACACAGCATCTCTCAGAGAGCAACAGTGACACCGGTGGACACGTGGGGTAATGCACACAGCATCTCTCAGAGAGCAACAGCGACACCGGGTGGCCACGTGGGGTAATGCACACAGCATCTCTCAGAGAGCAACAGTGACACCGGTGGACACGTGGGGTAATGCACACAGCGTCTCCCTCAGAGAGCAACAGCGACACCGGGTGGCCACGTGGGGTAATGCACACAGCGTCTCTCTCAGAGAGCAACAGTGACACCGGGTGGCCACGTGGGGTAATGCACACAGCATCTCTCAGAGAGCAACAGCGACACCGGGTGGCCACGTGGGGTAATGCACACAGCATCTCTCAGAGAGCAACAGTGACACCGGTGGACACGTGGGGTAATGCACACAGCGTCTCTCTCAGAGAGCAACAGTGACACCGGGTGGCCACGTGGGGTAATGCACACAGCATCTCTCTCAGAGAGCAACAGTGACACCGGGTGGCCACGTGGGGTAATGCACACAGCATCTCTCAGAGAGCAACAGCGACACCGGGTGGCCACGTGGGGTAATGCACACAGCATCTCTCAGAGAGCAACAGTGACACCGGTGGACACGTGGGGTAATGCACACAGCGTCTCTCTCAGAGAGCAACAGTGGGTGCCTCACCTCTCGTTCTGGGTGGCAAAGCTGGAGAAAGTGGTGGCAGCTGATCAATGTGTCAGCTGGTAGAGGAAAGGTCTGGAACCGGCTCCCAGGAAGTCATCCTTACGTCGCCCTTGTGACTGCAGCTTGAAGGAGAGCTTCTTTCCTTCCCCTCGCTGAGAAAGAGCAAGAGGAGACAGAAAGCCCAGATGGGCCAACTGGGTGCACAAGCCCACCCTGGCTTTTCCTACAGCAGAGCCTGAAATGACCTGGACAGAGAAAGTCATAAAGGTGCTGAAGTAGCTCAGTCAGGTGACCGTTAGACTGAAGATCTAGCGGTCCCAGGTCCAGCCCCCAGGCTTTGGCATGCTCTGTGTGTTACAGAGTTTCTCTAGTGTCTGGTGATCACATTTGCCTGACATGCAAAAGGCCCGTGGTTTGAAACCAGGCAGAAAGATGAAGTTTTACTTTCCCCAGCTCCATTAGCTGCCCAGCGAGGTTCTCCCCTTTTGGGCACTGGGATCACCCCAACCCCTGCAGGGCAGCGGGTGGGGAAATGAGCTGAGAAGCGTGCCGGAGAAAGCTGCTGTCTCCTGCCCTCGGTTTCTTGGCGACAGAGGCGTGTGCACGGGGTGTACGGGTGTGTCCGGGCAGACCCTGGTGATCTGCGGCTCGGAAGGCTGCTCCTCCCCCCTCCCCTGGGGGCTGTCTCCTAGGGCAGCCTGCAGGCAGCCGCGATCAGCTGTTTGCCGGGCAGGCTCAGATCAGCTGCGTCCTGCCTCCCTGCTCCGGCCGGGGCCGAGTGAGTCTCACACACCCACGAAAACACCCTTAGGGTGAGGTGCGGGCGGGAGCACAGCCGGCCCCTGCTCACCTAGGGCCGCCCCGCACCTCTTGGGCTGATGGCCATGGCGTCCGCGAGTATGGCTGCTCCCGGCCAGCCAGGCTCCGCTCCGGCCACAGCAGGCAGCCGGTGACCCAAGGGAGCCCAGCTAGGCTGGGGCTGGGTGCAGTGGGGGATTAGGGGGAGGAGAAGCCTCGGACCCCGGCAGGAGCCATGCTGGGTGGGGGAGGGGGGAAGGTGGAGAAGCCCCAGACCACGGCAGGAGCTGCACTGGGGGGGGGGGGGGGAGAAGAGCCGAGCTGGGGCAGGGGAGGAGAAGCCGGGGTCCGGCAGGAGCCGGGGGGAGTGGGGGAGGAGAAGCCCAGACCCCGGCAGGAGCTGCACTGGGGGGGGGGGAGGGGGAAGAGGAGCCACACTGGGGCATAGAGGAGAGGCCCCGGACCCTGGCAGAAGATGTGGGGCTGAAGTCCCCGGCTCGGGAGCCCCACCCACCCTAGTGGCAGAAGCTGCAGGGCTGAAGCCCTGACCCCACTCTGTGTGGAGCTGGTATCTCCATTTCCCCTGCCACGTGGGGTAACGCACACAGCATCTCTCAGAGAGCAACAGTGACACCGGGTGGTCACGTGGGGTAATGCACACAGCATCTCTCTCAGAGAGCAACAGTGACACCGGGTGGCCAGGTGCGGTAATGCACACAGCGTCTCTCTCAGAGAGCAACAGTGACACCGGGTGGCCAGGTGCGGTAATGCACACAGCGTCTCTCTCAGAGAGCAACAGTGACACTGGGTGGCCACGTGGGGTAATGCACACAGCATCTCTCTCAGAGAGCAACAGTGACACCGGGTGGCCACGTGGGGTAATGCACACAGCATCTCTCAGAGAGCAACAGTGACACCGGGTGGTCACGTGGGGTAACGCACACAGCGTCTCTCTCAGAGAGCAACAGTGACACCGGGTGGCCAGGTGCGGTAATGCACACAGCGTCTCTCTCAGAGAGCAACAGTGACACCGGGTGGCCACGTGGGGTAATGCACACAGCATCTCTCTCAGAGAGCAACAGTGACACCGGGTGGCCACGTGGGGTAATGCACACAGCATCTCTCAGAGAGCAACAGTGACACCGGGTGGCCACGTGGGGTAATGCACACAGCGTCTCTCTCAGAGAGCGACAGTGACACCGGGTGGCCACGTGGGGTAACGCACACAGTGTCTCTCTCAGAGAGCAGCAGTGCCACGCCTCTTCCCCCCGAGACTCTGCCTTATCCCCCCATCCATCCTTCGTCCTTATGGCTGGTAAAAAGTGGTGGGGCCACGGCCCTCTAAACCCCCCTGTTCTGGCCCCTCTGACACAGAGCCAGGCAGGCAGCAGCGTGTGTGTGTGAGAGAGAGACACTGCTGTGCTGAGCAAGTAAGGGAAGCGGGGGCTGATGTCGGGGTTGTCCCCCTCCCCCTATCTCATTACTAGGGTGTCCCCCTCCCCCTGCCTCAGGACTGGTTGCTTCCAGCAGCTGTCTGAGCTTAGAGACAGTGTGCGACACACTCACTCTTCCCCAACACACACACACACACACACACTCTGCCCTGCCACACACACTGCAGTTGGGAAGCAGCTGGCAATCTAGTAGGCTGCCCATGGAACAATGGGACAGAGAAACCTGCATCATGTGATGCTGCACCGGCCCATGAGCCATTGCAAACCCCTCCCAAAGCCCCCTGCGGCCAGTTGCACAGTGCGATAGCTACCCACAATGCACTGCTCTTTGGGGCGACGCAAGAGCTGCTAGAGTGGATGCGCTCTGGTGACACAAGGAGCAGAGTGTTTAATTGAAACACTTCAACTAAAGCAGCGTAACTCTGTAGTGTGGACACAGCCTGAGAGTGAGACAAGACCGAGCTCCCCTTGACACCAAGGATGCTCAGCGACTGAAACCGAAGAACCGCAAGTTCCACCATAGTCAACAGGATCTGAACCTGTGCAGGGAAACCCCAATGGATTTCGAGTCCATCGCCTTAACCACTCGGCCACAACTACTGGCTTTATGTACTTTTCTCACTACACTCTAGTTCTGCTCTCACTGAGTGATCGTTTCCAATTGTTTCCTCAGATCAGCTTCCACAACACACTCACTGCCGTGCCATTGTGTAAGTGTGTCCATGGCTGAACAGCAAGAATTCCTGCTCATTTCCCTGCTGGCTGGAGCATGATGACAGTGTGTTTGTGGATAACGACGCTGCTGTAGATTGTTGTCCATTTCCTGCCTTGATAATTCAGACAGTCCCTTTCCCGTCATATCCCCAGCAACTCAGTGATTGCAATAGCAGGGGGCAGGTTTTCTCTGGGGCACTGAGTTTTGCCAGGGGGTTGGTGGCTCCTTTCTTTCCCCACCCTGGGACACAGGAAAATTTTGCTGTTCATGTATCCGTGCAAAGGAACTTGTGTCTCTGTGTGAAAACGAGGAGGGAAATGAAACACCCACACGGTGGTGCCGAGGGTGGAAGGGAACCCCATAGGATGAGAATAGGAGATGTTCTCAAGCAGCATGTTTCTTACTTTGCCCATCTGTCAGTTTTGATGATTATCAATGGAAATATTTTGCCATCAGGTTGTGTGTTTACACAGAGATTGACATTGACCAACAAATACATCCTTCTTCCCAGCCTGCCTCGTCTGCCGTTGGTGAGTTTAGAGGGACACGTTCACTCTCCCCAGTCCCCGTGCCAGGTCTGCGCTGTCCGTGCTGCCCACTTCCCACACTGCTGGGATCCATCCCTGATCTCCCCCCTGACCTCCGCCCCCCACCCCCACTTCTGCGATCCCCTCCCAACACTGTCCATCTCCCCTGCTGACAGGATCCCTCCCCGTTCTTTTCATGGCCTGCCTCCTCGCTCAGCAAAAACTGTTCCCACACCGGGAATTGAACCTGGGCCAAAACCAGGAATCCTGACCACTAGACCATATGGGACTGGCACTGTTTAGTTAGTTCAAGCCAACTCCTTAGGAGAGCAGCAGCGCCAACCAGCAGGGACAGGCACAGGGCTCCATTAACCTTTGAGGTACTAAAGTTTTCCTTCAACCAATTCCCAGTGCCTGTGATCAGGAAACAGAGATTGGGGCCTAAATCCTGAATGAAACTTGGTCTCCCTTAGGACGGAAGAATCCCATGCACTGCTACAGACTAGGGACCGAATGGCTGGGCAGCAGTTCTGCAGAAAAGGACCTAGGGGTTATGGTGGACGAAAAGCTGAATATGAGTCAACAGTGTGCCCTTGTTGCCAAGAAGGCTAACGGCATTTTGGGCTGTATAAGTAGGGGCATTTCCAGCAGATCGAGGGACGTGATTATTCCCCTCTAGTCGGCACTGGTGAGGCCTCATTTGGAGTACTGTGTCCAGTTTTGGGCCCCACACTACAAGAAGGATGTGGATAAATTGGAAAGAGTCCAACGGAGGGCAACAAAAATGATTAGGGGGCTGGAGCACATGACGTATGAGGAGAGGCTGAGGGAACTGGGATTGTTTAGCCTGCAGAAGAGAAGAGTGAGGGGGGATTTGATAGCTTCTTTCAACTACCTAAAAGGGGGTTCCAAAGAGGCTGGATCTAGACTGTTCTCAGTGGTAGAAGATGACAGAACAAGGAGTAATGGTCTCAAGTTGCAGAGGGGGAGGTTTAGGTTGGATATTAGGAAACACTTTTTCACTAGTAGGGTGGTGAAGCACTGGAATGGGTTACCTAGGGAGGTGGTGGAATCTCCTTCCTTAGAGGTTTTTAAGGTCAGGCTTGACAAAGCCCTGGCTGGGATGATCTAGTTGGGGTTGGTCCTGCTTTGAGCAGGGGGTTGGACTAGATGACCTCCTGAGGTCCCTTCCAACCCTGAGATTCTATGAATCTACATCTAGATCCACCTCATTAACCACCAACACAGGCTAATCATGCTGCAGATAGACGGGAAACCGGGAGCGATTCTTTGCTGTTCAGCCATAGAAACAGTGACCCAATTGTGAATGTGCTGGGGAAAGCTGGACTTTACAGGCAGGTGGAAATAGCAAATCCTAGAAACACCTGGAGCTCCCCACCCCACTTCTGCCACCAGGGTCAGGGATTGAGCTGCTCACAGCGCCCCCCATCACCATGACCTTCCGGCAGGGGATGGCAGCACCCCCCCCCAATGCAGGGGAGAGGGCTGAGTGTATCTCTGCACCCTGAGTCCAGGGCACGACTCTCTCTGCCCCACACATAGAATCTGGCCCTGCTGCAAAGTGACCCCAAAGAACCAGCAGCCTCCAGGACAGCAGGATCGGCCTCAGAGCAGGGACTGTGTCCCCCATGCTGCTGTGAGGCCACTGTATGCTCTGGAGACAGGAGGGCTCTGAGTGTAACCCAGAGCAAACACAGCCCCGCTGGGGATGTAGCTCAGTGGTAAAGCGCATGCTTTGCCTGTATGAGGCCCTGGGTTCAATCCCCAGCATCTCCAAGTTCTCTTTTCACCCTGCTGCTTTGCTCATGCCCAGAGGGGAGGCTCCCCAGCAGTCTCCCTGCAGGAGTTTCAGTCCTGCTCAGTGAGGGGCAAGTGCCAATTGCATGGAAGGTCTGTGGGGGTTTCTGCTCCTAAGTCACCTGGGTACTTTTAAGATTCCCACCCGCTGTGCTGTTTGGGACGATGGTGGATGAGGAAGGAGAAGGTATGGGAGGGGAAGGTCCCATCTGCACAGACTGAGAGGCCAGGAAACGGAGGGGCAGTCAGTGCTCAGAGAGGAGAGAGGTCAGTGATTTACACCCGCAAGGGGACGCTGTCTTTTCAAGACGAACACTTAGCATTGTTTGGAGTCAATCCTTGCCTCTGTCAGCCTGGGGGACTGGGAGAACAGCCCTGAGCAAGGGCTCCAGTGGCGCAATGGGTTAGCGCACAGTACTTATACGGCAGTGCTGAAAGGAGACATGCTGAGGTTGTGAGTTCGAGCCTCACCTGGAGCACTGGTTTTCATTAACCCAATGGCTTTGCCCACTTCTTTGGCCCCATGGAACCTAGAATTCCCTCCCAGGGGACAGTGAGGGGGGAGGAATCAAAAATACCCCCTTCACTTATCACCTCCTCTGCAGAGTGCAGGTCAGACACCACAAATCTACAATCCTTCCTCCCTCACCGGCCACTATGCCAGGATCTCTCAAGCAGAGCCCAGAGCGGTGCCCCCCGACACCCTCTCAATCTTTGCTCCCCAAACCCTCCTTTCTACATGTGAAAATCCCCATTGGGGAGGGAGAGGAGCAGGGAGCCAGCAGTCTCTGTGGCAGAATTATCTACGGCAGCGCGCTGAGTGGTTGGGGGGCTGAGCTACACCCCTTCGGAGCTTTACAGGGATGAGATTTTGATGAATTGTAACACAAAGAAAATCTCTCCTGTTCGGGCCTGTTTGTCGCCTTTTGCCCTTGTGCCCCCTCAGCCTCTGTTCTTCCAGATAGGGGAGGTGCAGAGACAAGCCCCAGGCTTTCTGTCACAAAGTCTGTACCCACCTCTGAAATATTGCCACTGGGAGAGTATGGCTCCCAATTCCCCTATGGCTGGGGATGTGAGTTTGTGGACACAGCATTGTGCAGTGGGCTTCCAAGACAGCCTGTAATTCAGCAAGGGGTTTGCAGATGGACCGTGGATGGAGGTAATTTTCTCTCCACACAGCAGATGGGGGACACACTGGGACCAGCTCCTGGCTCTTTTTTGTGAACTGGTTCCCCGTGAGGACACACCAGAGATCACTGCAATCTACGTAGGGGGCAACCACCTGGAAATATTCTCCAGGAACCAGCTGATTTGGAAAGTTAAACACGATATTGCACAACATAGAACTATGGGGCCAGGTCCCATGGAAAACAAAGGGGAGCAGGGAAGAGAGAGCACAGAAGAGAAGAGAAGGAGAGATGGGATAGAAAAAAGTCTTCAGAGCGGGAGTAGATGGAGAGAACCAGGGAGTGCAGGGGACATGTTAGGCAAACGTGCTAAACACATTACAGAAACTCTGCAACAGGGCTCTGCCCCTCCCTTCACATTCCATCCACTTGGCTGGTGCTCACGCTGGCACACACCGATGGGCGAACCTGGAGAAAGTGGCAGCAGCCCTTCGAGAGATCAACTGGTAGAGCAAAGGGTTGGAGCCAGAGCTCAGGAAGTCAACCTTCTCTTGCCCTTGTGACTCCAGCTTGAAGGGGAGCTTCTTTTCCTTCCCCTTGCTGAGAAAGAGCAAGAGAAGAAGGAAAGCCCAGGTGGGCCAGCTCGGAGCACAAGCCCCCACTGTCTTTCCTTACTGGGGAGCCTGAAATGAGGCAAGAGGTGGCTGAGGTGTCAGACTGCCAGGGAGCTCCCCGGCACCGCTGGCTGCCTGGGCTGAAGGAACACAGGGGAACTGTGCTGTGCCCATAACACAGAGGTGGATTAATCAAACCCTCTTCTGCGAGCACCGGGCCTCCCGCTTCCTACCCTGGGCCTGCAAGCGAGGGGGCGGCTTGCACAGCGCCAAGAGTCTCACCTGTGAGGCAGGAGGCGGCTGACGCCCGCAGCCTGCTGGGGAGCTCCCAGAAGTGATTAAGGGACAGAGACTCCTAAGTGCCCAGAGTAACTAGGGTTTGGGGCTCACCGAGGCCAGTAAGGGGGTCGCTATGTCGGCCTTGTAACCCTGGGTGTCAGGTCGCTGTGCAGCTTTGATCTAGAGCTCTGATCCCAACATCCGACCAGCAGCCCACAGCCTCCCCCTGGGTCTGCCCCACCTGGTTACTCCTCACAGGCTGACCTGACCCCGCTTCCAGCCCTGGATTCACCCCCTAATCATCCTACTTCCAAATGAATGTGAGGAATGTGCAATTATGTGAGGGAATTTCCATCCCTCCAGCAGGTGTATTTCAGGGCCCCAGTGGCCCAATGGATAAGGCATTGGCTTTCTAAGCCAAAGATTGTGGGTTCAAGTCCCATCTGGGGTAAAAAAACCATCTTTCTTCCTGTACATTGCAAAGAAACCTTGGTCTTATTTTCACTAAGGAAGCTGGGAGATGTTGGAACACAAAGTACTGGGTCTTGGGAACTATCCCCCAGAAATGTCATCTTCCACTCGGCAAATGCTTTCTAGACCCATCAGTAGCAAACACTTAATACCAGTGTTTGTCTGAGAAGAGAGTGCAGGGGAGTGTTTACTCTGACACGTCAATGAACGAATCACACAGAAAGAGCAAGGCCATTGTGAAGGAGAATGGATCTGTCTGGAGACAAAGCAGACTCTGAGAATGAGCAACGGTGTGAAAAGAAATATTTTCCTTAATGATGTTATAGAATCCTGCTTTTGCCCTTCAAGACAACATGGCTACATGGCATGGGTGCTGGAGGGAGAGGGGTCGGGCTCTGGGAGAGAGTTTGGTTACGGGTCCGGGCTCGGGCAGGGGTTGAGGTGCAGCAAAGGTGTGGGGGGCGGGCTCTTGGGGGAGTTTGGGTGCGGGGTCTGGGCTGGGGCAGGGGGTTGCGGTTAGGGTGATGGGTGCAGCGCTTACCTCGGGCATCTCCCGAAAGCGACCCACCCCCCCTCTGATAGCAGCCCCTAGGTGGGGGAGGGCTGGGGGGGTCTCTGCATGCCGCTGCCTGCAGACAGCACCCCCACAGCTCCCATTGCCACGGTTGACAGAATTGGCGCTCGGGGCATGGGCAGTGTGTGGAGCCCCCCCCCCCCCCCCCCCCCCCCCCCCCCCCCCCCCGCCCCAGGGTCCGCAGGGACGTGCCAGCTGTTTCAAGGAGTGGTGCCACATGGAGCGAGGGCGGCAGGAAGCTGCCTTAGCCCCCTTGTGCTGCTGGTGGCGTCGGGGGTCCCTGGGCCCGTTTAAATTGCCCGGGGGCGGCAGGCGGGACCAGGGGGGACACTCCCAGGGCCTGACGTCGCTTTGCACAACGATCAATCTTGGCACAGGATAGAAATGAAATGGCAGCAGAAGCTAAGGACTGAAAAGCCTCCGGGTTCGTCTGTGCATCGACTCCGAATGGGAACGGGAACTCGACTCGCTTTGGGGCTGTGGCCGGTCAAATATCCGGACAAAGTCACCCCGGAGATTGTGACACTGGGTGTGAGGAGCCTTGGAGCTTATTACAGTGTAATTAGCATGTTACGCTCGTGTTTGTAAAGGTGGCTTCCCCAAGCAACCCCAAGCTGTTCTTCCCACAGCCGGGTGATGGGGGGCAGCCGGGGATCTCCCCAATCTGGGGGGGAATCTCTCTGGGCCCCACTGTTAGTTCTCCATTGTATATCCCCCTAACCACGCACACCCCTCCCCCACCCATTATCAGTGTTTAGAGCGACCCCCCCTCCCGTTAGGGGATACAGACTCTGTGACAGAGACTGACTGGGGCTCCTCTCGGCACGGCCCCAATGGGGAAGGAAAGAGACTGGGGGGCAGGGGGAGTAGATGGGCAGAAGGGGTCAAATGGGGCTAAACCGGAATAGAGGAAATTTTCTTCTGGTTAAAATGTCCCGGAGTCTCGTCGCTGAAAAGCCCCATCTGGAGCGAGGTTTGAACAAGCAGCCTGTCAATGCCCAGGCAAAGGGGTGACCCCCAGAGAGTGAGAGCTGCCAACTGCCCCACTGGGGCTAAGACGCACCTGCCGTGGTGCCCCTGGTTGGTGCAAAGGAGACTCTTGCCGGGGTGCTGAGTTCAGGCCTTACCCGGAGCCCTGGTGTCTATTCCCCATGTAGCTTCCCCACTTGCTATGCCTCATTCCCGTGGAAAGTGCCGTACCAGGGTAATGGGAATAAGTTCTAAACTGGGGAGGTTGGTGCAAAGCTTGGGAACCCCCCTCCCCCCAGTGCTGCCGTTAGCTCTGGGTGGGTTGTTCCCGGGCAGGGAGAATCGATTTATTTGCTGCTGAGAAAGCTGCCAGGACAGGTCTGTGGGCACCAGATCTCGGCTCCTCCCAGCACAGCCCAGGCTCCATCCCTGCCCCAGTCACTGCTGGAGGAGGGTCCTAGACGCACTGAGCCTGAAGCCTTTCCCAGCCTTCTTAGCGCAGTCAGCAGCGTGTCAGTCTCATACTCTGAAGGTCCTGAGTTCAAGCCTCAGAGAGGGCAGCTGCTTTTGCTCCCAGCTTCAGATTTTCTAGAGGAGAAAAGAGACTAGAGCAGAGTGGTTTCTAGACCCCTCCCATCCAGCTCACACACACACAGACTTTTCTAAGGGTATGTCTACACTACGGTACTAGTTCGATTTCTGTGAAACCGAACTTGTGAACCCGATATTTCCATGTCGATTGTTCGAATCCACACCAGGGATGTTTATTCGAATGTCCGAGTCCACAGTAGGGGGGCAAGCGTCGACATTGCAAGCGGTGCACTGTGGGTAGCTATCCCACAGTTCCCGCAGTCCCGCCTGCCCACTGGAATTCTGGGTGCAGCCCCCAGTGCCTTGTGGGAACGAAATTGTGTCAAGGGTCGGTATACGTACATTTCGTCACTCGACCCACACTTCCGCCTTCCCTACGTGAAAGCGCCGGCGGGGAATGAATTCGCGCCCTTTTCCTGTGGCTGATAGCTCGGACGCCACTGGACAGTGAGCATGGACCCCTCCGCGATTATCGCAGATGTTCTGTCCGTAGCCAACAACTCGCGCCTTATAGCGCACCTTTTCCAGACTCTGTTGCAGAGAAATCGGGAGAGGAGACAACGTAATCTCCGGGAGTACTTAAACTTTGAAAGGGGCATTGATCTCTTGCAAAGCGCTGGACCCCGGACCCTAGAGATCATGGTGGCAATGGGTCATGTTGATCCCGTGGAACGGCGATGCTGGGCAAGGGAAACAAGCACTGACTGGTGGGACCGCATAGTGATGCAGGTATGGGATGAGTCCCAGTGGCTGCGAAACTTTCGGATGCGTAAGGGCACTTTTATGGAACTTTGTGAGTTGCTGTCCCCTGCCCTGAAGCGCCAGGACACCCGGATGCGAGCTGTCCTCACTATCCAGAAGCGAGTGGCCATAGCCCTGTGGAAGCTTGCAACCCCTGACAGCTACCGGTCAGTAGCGAACCAATTTGGAGTGGGCAAGTCTACCGTGGGGGTTGCTGTGATGCAGGTAGCTCGTGCAATCGTTGACCTGCTGCTCCACAAAGTAGTGACCCTGGGAGACGTGCAGGCGATCATAGATGGCTTCGCTGCAATGGGATTCCCAAACTGCGGTGGGGCCATAGATGGGACACACATCCCTATCCTGGGACCGGAGCACCAGGGCGGCCAGTATATTAACCGAAAGGGCTATTTTTCTATGGTTCTGCAAGCACTAGTGGACCACAAAGGACGTTTTACAAACATCAATGTTGGGTGGCCAGGAAAGGTTCATGATGCTCGTGTTTTCAAGAACTCTGGTCTGTTTAGACGCCTGCAACAGGGGGTTTATTTCCCCGATCACAAAATCACTGTTGGGGAGGTGGAGATGCCAACAGTGATCCTGGGGGACCCTGCCTACCCGCTAATGCCATGGCTCATGAAGCCATACACGGGAGCCCTGGACACTGAAAAGGAACTCTTTAATTACCGCCTGAGCAAGTGCAGAATGGTGGTGGAGTGTGCCTTTGGCCGTCTCAAGGCAAGATGGCGAAGCTTACTTACTCGCTCCGACCTCAGCCCTAAAAATATCCCCATTGTGATTGCGGCGTGCTGTGTGCTCCACAATCTGTGTGAGATCAAGGGGGAGACATTTATGCAGGGCTGGGAGGTTGAGGCAAATCGACTAGCAGCAGATTACGCTCAGCCAGACACCAGAGCCATTCGAAGATCACAGCGGGAGGCGGTCCGCATCCGTGAAGCTTTGAAAGCTCGCTTCCAGACAGAGCGGGTTAACCATTGACTGCTACACTTCCGTAAACAGATACTGGACCTACCCCTGTCCCTTAACACATGTCCCGTTGCCCATCCTCCCATTACCAACCGCCTTCCCCCTCCTTGGATAAACGCTGTAAAGTCACAGTAAAGGAAAGATTTTTTTGTTTGAACGTGTTCCTGTACTTCTTCTTGGGTAATGATTATCACCGTGTAGGCATACGGCGGTTGGGGGGAGGTTTGGTTGGGGGACACTTCCCATCAAAGGGGAAGCTGTTGATCCTGCCCAAAGCGCAGTGCCAAGAGGTGTTCCGCTTGCTTAAAGGGACCATCAACCTCTTCTAATCCCATGTGTGTGTGGTGGTGTCTATGTGCCTTGTACGTATTGAGTATCGCCAACGGATCACACAGTGCATTGATCTATCCAGCAGGCTACTGTCAGCCGCAAAAGATCAGCGACCACCCTCCCCAAACATACAGTGCACCACCCAACCCCCAACCCCACGTTTAGAACGTACAAACCAGCACAACGAAGGAAAGGTGTGCTTAATGCATGCAATGTGTACTGTGCTTGTCACTTCAGCAGTTAACCTGTCTGCACCCTCATTTGTGCTCCCATTCTCTGCACTTAAAAACCATGTTAACCACTACCCAGAGATACAAACTGTCCCGTTTAAAACACTCAGGGAAACATTGGTGAACCAAAAAACAAGATTTATTCAACAAAACAGTAACTTCACATGGAACCTGGGAAGGGAGGTGCTCAGGGGTGCTGCTGGATGGAGAGGAGGGAAAAGTCTATGGTTTTGGGAATGACAGCCTTCTGCTACTGCAGCGGTCTGCAGGGGTGGATTGAGTATTTCCACGCACCCTGGCTCCCCTTGTCCTAGTGACTTTTGGGGAGGAAGCCACTGGACTTGGTGGCGGGGGAGGGCGGCTTGAAAGAACATACAGAGGCGCTCTTTCTTCATGTCTCCTGTCCTGGAGAATATCCACTAGGCGCCGGAGCGTGTCTGTTTGCTCCCTCATTATTCCCAGCATTGTTTGGGTTGCCTGCTGATCCTCCTGCCGCCACCTGTCCTCGCGCGCTTCAGCCCTCTGCTCCCGTTCCCTGGCTGCTCGCTCGTACCGTGCAAACTCCTCTCTGCGGTGTGCCGCCTCCCTCTGTGACAGCATCATTAATTCTGAGAACATGTCGTCCCTGGTTCTCTTTTTGCGCCGCCTTATCTGGACTAGGCCGTGGGTGGGAGAAGCACGGGTTGGGTGGGAGACACTCACAGCTGTGGGATAAATGAAAGGGAGTGAATTCCTCAGAATGATACTTTTTCAAGAACAATGACCATACTCTTTCACCGTGAATAGGACCAAACACAGTGCCTATCACATGTACACGTACTACAAGGTCAAATACTATGCCTTAAGGCTGAATGAGTGTCTGGGGTCCCGGTATACGGATCCCAGAAGCCTTGCCGTACACAGAAAATCACCTCTCTGAAAACCATGGTAAGGTGCTGACTTAGGACTGCTGCGAGATTGCTTCACAGCAGTGCTCTACTCCCATGTCTCCCTCAGTGTTCCTGGCGGCGGGCAGGAAATGCTGCTGGCCAAACCGATAATCTACGGCGGCTGTCCTAGACCATCCCCCAGTCCGCGTTGCCGCTCCAGGGAACCAAAAATGCCCGCGAACCGCTCAGCATGAACGGCTCGCCTACCCTTCCCCCCCTCCGCGTGGCTGCTCCAGGGAATCTAAAATGCCCGCGAACCGCTCAGCGTGAACGGCTCGCCTACCCTCCCCCCCCTCTGCGTTGCCGCTCCAGGGAACCAAAAATGCCCGCGAACCGCCCAGCATGAACAGCTCGCCTACCCTCCCCCCCCTCTGCGTTGCCGCTCCAGGGAACCAAAAATGCCCGCGAACCGCCCAGCATGAACAGCTCGCCTACCCTTCCCCCCCCTCCGCGTGGCTGCTCCAGGGAACCTAAAATGCCCGTGAACCGCTCAGCGTGAACGGCTCGCCTACCCTTCCCCCCCCTCCGCGTGGCCGCTCCAGGGAACCAAAAATGCCCGCGAACCGCTCAGCGTGAACGACTCGCCTACCCTTCCCCCCCCTCCGCGTGGCTGCTCCAGGGAACCTAAAATGCCCGCGAACCGCTCAGCGTGAACGGCTCACCTACCCTTCCCCCCCCTCCGCGTGGCTGCTCCAGGGAATCAAAAATGCCTGCGAACCGCTCAGCGTGAACGACTCGCCTACCCTTCCCCCCCCTCCGCGTGGCTGCTCCAGGGAACCTAAAATGCCCGCGAACCGCTCAGCGTGAACGGCTCGCCTACCCTCCCCCCCCTCCGCGTGGCTGCTCCAGGGAACCAAAAATGCCCGCGAACCGCTCAGTGTGAACGGCTCACCTACCCTTCCCCCCCCTCCGCATGGCCGCTCCAGGGAACCTAAAATGCCCGCGAACCGCTCAGCGTGAACGGCTCGCCTACCCTTCCCCCCCCTCCGCATGGCCGCTCCAGGGAACCTAAAATGCCCGCGAACCGCTCAGCGTGAACGGCTCGCCTACCCTTCCCCCCCCTCCGCGTGGCTGCTCCAGGGAACCAAAAATGCCCGCAAACCGCTCAGTGTGAACGGCTCGCCTACCCTTCCCCCCCTCCGCGTGGCTGCTCCAGGGAACCTAAAATGCCCGCGTACCGCTCAGCGTGAACGGCTCGCCTATCCTATCCCCGGTTTAGCGTTTCCGCTCCCTGGGACTGTCCCTACCCGCGCACCGATATGTGGTACTGGTTTTGCTCCCGACACACTACCACCACGCGTTACCGTAAACAGCCGGGTGTCTGTCTGTAAGGGGAAAAGGAAGCATGCAGTATACTAATTATACCACTCATTCGAACCAGGACCCCATGACTGATATCACTCTGATGAGGATTACGGAGACAGAGAAAATCTGCATGCTGAGTCAATGCAAGCAAACCCCGGGGCCGTATGCTGCCATGCTATGCAAGGCAATGATACCAGAGTACCTGCTGCTTGCATGGCGCGGGAAAGTATCCTACCATGGAGGAGACAATAAGGCAGCTCTCCCAGTGAACGTGCTAAACAAACTATCGCTGTACCTGCAAGACAGCTTCTCTGAGATATCTGCTGGTGATTACACCTCTATCCCCATACATATTGACAGACTTTTCGAATAGTTGCACGGGAAAGCGACTCAAAGCTGAAGCGCATAAGGCCAATGAAGCCACAGTTACAGAGCGCTATCACACCATAACTATTGTATTGAAAATAAATGTCTAACACACTGACCTGATGATCCCTCTCCTGATTCCTGGTCAGGAATGCTGGCTTGGGAGTGTTCGAAGGGCAGCGCAGTCAGGGTGAGGAATAGTTCCTGGCTGTCGGGGAAATCTCCAGGGTGACCACTTTCGATCGCTTCGTCCCCCTGCCCTCCATCCTCTTCTTCGCCGTCAGCGAAAACCTCCTCCGATGTGTCCGTAGAATGGACCCCATCATCGGTGTCCACGGATACTGGCGGGGTAATAGTTGCCGCACCACCGAGCATGGCGTGCAGTGCCTCGTAAAATCGGCAAGTCTGAGGCGCTGAGCCGGAGCGTCCGTTGGACTCTTTGGTCTTTTGGTACGCCTGACGTAGCTCCTTGATTTTGACGCGGCACTGCGTAGCATCCCGGCTGTACCCTCTCTCCGTCATAGCCTGGGAAATCTTCTCGTAAATTTTGGCATTCCGTCTTTTTGAACGGAGCTCGGCTAGGATGGATTCATCGCCCCACACAGCGATGAGATCCAAAACCTCACGATCACTCCATGTTGGAGCTCTCTTTCTATTCACCGATGGCATCGACACCACCGCTGTAGAGCTCTGCATCATTGCCAGTGCTGCTGAGCTCACCACAATGTCCAAAGAGGAAATGGGATTCAAAATGGCCACAGAGGAAAAAGCATTCAAATTTTCGCGGGGATTTCTCTGAGTGGCAGGTCAGAGCATCCGAGTACAAAATACTGCCCTGAGCGTCCACCGAGTGGTGCACTGTGGGATAGCTCCCGGAGCTATCAGCGTCGAATTCCGTCCACAGTACCTCGCATTCGACATGCCCATTTCGAATTTGGCGCTACTCCCCTCGTCAGGGTGGAGTACCGAAATCGATTCAAGGAGCCCTTACTGTCAAAATAAACTGCTTTTCGACATAAAGTCCAAGTGTAGACCTGGCCTAAATCTCCGCACCTAGACAGCCGGTCCGTCCTCTGCCCCCCAATCCCCCCATGCTTAAGCCTCCCAACCAAACCCTGCCCCTGGCTCCATAGAACTGAGTCTCACATCTCGCTGGGAACTCAACTCCTTGTGCCCAGAGTGTCTCTGCCCCCTCCGTAGATGACCCGACAAACACAGTGTCCGTCTTTTCCAAAGAAGTGTTTAGAAAGTCTTTCCCCATGTGACCGCGCGGCCTAATGGATCAGGCATCTGACTTTGGATCAGACGATTGAGGGTTCAAGTCCCTTCGTGGTTGTGTTTTGTGCACTTTCCCCTTTGTGCTGAAAGTCCTGCTCCTTTCAGGGCTGGAACCTCTTCTTGGCGGCTCAGGCCAATGCTCCGGGTTCAGCTAGTGTCCTGGGAAGAAGGTTGTCAGGGTTCACTGTGAACTCTAGTGTGCAGATGTGGGGACATGCATGAAAGACCTCCCCTAAGCTTATTTTTACCAGTTTAGGATAAAAACGTCCCCAAGGCACGTTTTTGTCCCTGAACATTACACTGCCACCACCAACTGATTTAAACAAACATTCAGGGTGGGTGTAACGAAGTGGGACTGTTCCTAAAATTTCCTCTGAATACTGAGTGTGTGCCTCAGTTTCCCCTATGCCTCAGTTTCCCCTATGCATTTCTTAAGTCTCTAGGTGGTGGGATAAGGGGTGTGATTGTTGCAAAGCCCTAGAGGGCCAGTGTGATGACACAGAATGGCCGACACCCTGTCTCCTGGCAACTGCTGACCTGGGCCCCTTCCCTGCAAATGTGCCGGCTGAAGGGTTTGGGGAACAAAGGGATCAGGTGATCTCCTGGCCCGGGAAGGAGACAAAGGCAGAGGAGGGGCTGGAGAGTTTGGAGCTGGCTGGGCACATAGAGGGAGGTCCAGATGGCCTCTGGCCTCCCCACAACCCAAGATGGACCTGACTGAGGGATCCTGTTCTCTGTACCTACAAGCTCTGGTTTACACCCTGTTCCTGTCGTCTAATAAACCTTCTGTTTCACTGGCTGGCTGAGAGTCACGTCTGACGGCGGAGTTGGGGGGCAGGGCCCTCTGGCTTCCCCACGAGCCCCGCTGGGTGAAGAAGGGGATGCTGAATGCTCCAGGGTCAGACCCAGGAAGGTGGAAGCTGGGGAAGCTTCTTGCCCTGGAGACAGTCGGCTCAGCCAGGAGGCTCCTCCAGAGTCCTGACTGGCTTCGTAGGGAGCAGTTCCAGAGCATCGCCCTACAGGTGCCTCGACAGAGCAGTGACTGGGGAGCTCAGGGCTGGGATAGAAGGGGCTGCGGGTCGGGAGTGAGGGGCACCGGCAGAGCAGTGACTGGGGAGCTCAGGGCTGCGATAGAAGGGGCTGCGGGTCGGGAGTGAGGGGCACCGGCAGAGCAGTGACTGGGGAGCTCAGGGTTGGGATAGAAGGGGCTGCGGGTCGGGAGTGAGGGGCACTGGCTGAGCGGTGACTGGGGAGCTCAGGGCTGGGATAGAAGGGGCTGCGGGTCGGGAGTGAGGGGCATCGACAGAGCGGTGACTGGGGAGCTCAGGGCTGGGATAGAAGGGGCTGCGGGTCGGGAGTGAGGAGGTCGCTGAGGCAGGGCCTCTCCTTCAAGATCCTTAAGATCACTGACTCAGCTATGTAAAGGCCAGGGGCGAATAGCTCAGTGGTAGAGTGTTTGACTGCAGATCAAGTGGTCCTTGGTTGAAATCCAACTTCCCCCTTAAAAACTTTTAACAAAAATAATTGCATTTCCATTCTGTTCTAGAGTTCCACTGAATGGGGATGCCTGAAATGAATGGAAACACCCAACATTTTCCTGTGCAAATAGGGAGGTGGAGGAATCTCCTTCCTTAGAGGTTTTTAAGGTCAGGCTTGACAAAGCCCTGGCTGGGATGATCTAGTTGGGGTTGGTCCTGCTTTGAGCAGGGGGTTGGACTAGATGACCTCCTGAGGTCCCTTCCAACCATGAGATTCTATGATTCAGCAGAAAGTACAATCATGAAGGGACGCGACCCCTCAATCTTCTGATCCAAAGTCAGACACCTGATCCATTAGGCCACACAGTCACATGGGAAAAATCTCTCCAAGCACTTCTTTAGGAAAGATGGACTCTCTGTTTGTCGGGTCATCTACGGAGGGGGCAGTGACACTCTGGGCACAAGGAGTCGAGTTCCCAGCGAGATGTGAGACTCAGTTCCATGGAGCCAGGGGCAGGATTTGGTCGGGAGGCTTAAGCATGGGGGATTGGGGGGCAGAGGCCGGACCGGCTGTCTAGGTGCAGAGATTTAGTGGCACTGGGGCACAGGAGGGAGGAGCAGGAGGAATCCTGCTGATGGGCTGTGGCCGTGGAGAAAAAGAGGAAGGGCTCCTGGGACTTTTTTTGCCTCTGTTTTACCTGCCTGCTCTTGTTACAGCAGGTAACTACACTCGCTGAACTAGGCTAGTTCAGTCAGTTGAGCATCAAGCTCTTAGTCTGGGGTTCAAGCCCCATGTCTGGGCTCTCAGCTTTTTAAGTTGCCTTGTGTGCCAGGAGCCAAATGATCCCTGGTGGTGTCCAGAGCCACCCGCGGGTTCCCAGAAGCCCTGGCCATTTCCTGGACAGGCCCCTTGCTCCTGCTGAGTCCTTAGGAGTCAGGAGAGAGGCTCACACCCACAGGCGAAGGCCCAGACAGCGCAGTCTGGGGCTGGCAGGAAGCGCTGGGGGGCGAGGTGCTGAGAGACTCGAGGGGAGAGAGGAAGAGAAGCGATGAGGACAGAGTGCCAGTGTAAAGGGGGTTATGGTCCTGCTAGTGCAGCAAACTTTCCTGGCTTATCCACGACCCCAGTGGAATGGGCTAGAGAAAGGCCCTGAGTCCCCACTCCCACTCCCTCACCCAGAGGCAGCCTGACCTCGAGGACTCTCTGTCTACTCTCCTGTGTGGCAGAGTCCTCGTGACCCCGACAAGGCTGGGCCCAGGACCCCTGGGGGGCTCGACCCCGAGTCTTGTTGTGGTCACTTAGAACAGGGGCTGGGGTGTCCCCACTCTGGGGTTGTCTCTCTGCTCTGGATGCTGCCCTGACCCACTGATCGTTGCATGTGCTTCAAGCAAATCCAATGGATTAAAGAGCAATCGGTTTAAACCATAAGAAAAATGGGAACGGTTCAAGGGAAACACGTCACCTCGTTCTGTGGCTCAGGGATATCGCAAACAGCGTCTCTGGGACAGACGGGACGTTCACAGTCTCCCCCTCACATGGCCCAGGCCCTGGCTGTGGTGCAGGGATGCCACCGGTCGGAAACGTGCTCTGGCGGTGGCCCCATGCCCTCAGGCTCTAGATGGCAGGACCCTTCCTCCCAGCTTCGGCCCCCATGACGGGGTTATGATCCCACATTGAGGGCACAGAGGGAGCCTCACTCAGCCCTCGTCTGCCCCAGCTCTTCCCCAACACTATCCTCAGCCTGGGCCCCTGACTCCTGGCCCAGCCTCATTCCCCTTACCCCTGTCCGCTCCCCTCTCCCTAGGAAGCCATGGCCCTGCTCCCAGCCCCAGTTCTCGACTGCGGCTTCCGAGGGGCCGCAGACACGGACAAGAGGGCACAGTGTGAAACGTTTGGGGACCACTGGATTAGGGTGACATCCTCAATCACTTCTATGCAGTGCAATAAAAGGTATTTCTCACCCACCTCGCCCCTCCATCAGGACGGACTCGGTATGTTCTGCTGCCCTTCACTCGGACAGGAAGGAGAATAACATTTCATTCCACTCAATGCTACAGTGATTTGTAACCCAACACCAGCCAAAACTGGTTCCTTTGGCAAAGCGGCCCCATCATGCTGCATTCCCAGGCCGAGTAGGGGTGTCTGGGCAAACACGGTCTGGTCCTGAAGTCTTTCCCCAGCTCATCACTAGATGTGAGGGGGGAGCTCATCCAGACCCTGCTTACACTTAGTATTTAAAAACTCCTGAGTGTCCCTATCTCTGCTGGCCTTTGATTTCTGCTCCTGTCCTTTTTTTGACAGCTCAGGTGAGGTGGCCGAGTGGTTAAGGTGATAGACTGCTAATCCATTGTGCTTTGCACGCATGGGTTCGAATCCCATCCTCATCGGATGCATTTAATCGTCTCTTTCCTTTAGAAGCAACCATCTCCTCTTTTGGTACAATGAGAGACCAAAGGGTAGGAATAAATGGTAAATTTTCACAATGGAGAGGGGTAACTAGTGGTGTTCCCCAAGGGTCAGTCCTAGGACCAATCCTATTCAACTTATTCATAAATGATTTGGAAGAAGGGGTAAACAGTGAGGTGGCAAAGTTTGCAGATGATACTAAGCTGCTCAAGATAGTTAAGACCAAAGCAAACTGTGAAGAACTACAAAAAGATCTCACAAAACTAAATGATTGGGCAATAAAATGGCAAATGACATTTAATGTGGATAAATGTAAAGTAATGCACATTGGAAAAAATAACCCCAACTATACATACAATATGATGGGGGCTAATTTAGCTACAACTAATCAGGAAAAAGATCTTGGAGTCATCATGGATAGTTCTCTAAAGATGTCCACCCAGTGTGCAGCGGCAGTCAAAAAACCAAACGGGATGTTAGGAATCATTAAAAAGGGATAGAGAATAAGACGGAGAATATCTTACTGCCCCTATACAAATCCATAGTGCGCCCACATCTTGAATACTGTGTACAATTGTGGTCTCCTCATCTCAACAAGGATATACTGGCATTAGAAAAGGTTCAGAGAAGGGCAACTAAAATGATTAGGGGTCTGGAACGGGTCCCATATGAGGAGAGATTAAAGAGGCTAGGACTTTTTAGCGTGGAAAAGAGGAGACTAACGTGGGTATGATAGAGGTATATAAAATTATGAGTGGTGTGGAGGAAGTGAATAAGGAAAAGTTATTTACTTGTTCTCATAATAAAAGAACTAGGGGCCACCCAATGAAATTAGTGGGCAGCAGGTTTAAAACAAATAAAAGGAAGTTCTTCTTCACACAGCGCACAGTCATCCTGTGGAACTCCTTGCCTGAGGAGGCTCTGAAGGCTAGGACTATAACAGGGTTTAAAAGAGAACTGGATAAATTCATGGAGGTTAAGTCCATTAATGGCTATTAGCCAGAATGGGTAAGAAATGGTGTCCTTAGCCTCTGTTTGTCACAGGGGGGTGATGGATGGCAGGAGAGAGATCACTTGATCATTACCTGGTAGGTCCACTTACTCAGGGTCACTTGGCATTGGCCACTGTCGGTGGACAGGATACTGGGCTGGATGGACCTTTGGTCTGACCCAGTACGGGCTTTCTTATGTTCTTATGTTCTAAGGGGGAGGAGATTATGAGGCCCCCAGCTCTCTCTAGTGTTCATCCTCTCCCACCTTATGTCCTCCGGGATTGTCAGGGGGTGGCCAGGTGGAAGGTGCTTGCATCCAAGTGCTTGGCTGGAGGTGCAGAAAGTGGGGGCTGGGATGAAGCTGCATGGGCAGCAGCACCCCAGAAGGCAGGCTGGGATCGAGGGGCCTGGGGAATATCTCAGTCCCTTTTCTGTAGGTACGATGAATGCAGCCCCCGCTCCTGGGTCTTCAGGGACAGGATATTTCTTTGCAAAATAAAGCTTTTAATCAAAAGGAGTAAAACGAAATGGGCACCCGATGGTGCCAGAGACTAAGGAATGAGAAGACCCAGGATTCCTGAGTCCCCATTGACTCTGAAAAGGGATTTATTTAAACTCCCTTTATTTTTATGGCTGGTAAAATATAAGGACCAAGCGATTTCAGTGGCTCTGACGCAGGGGTTGCGGATGCTCTAACCGTACCTCAAATGGAATAATGATTGTATCCCTGAGTCATTAAAGGCAGGCAGGTTCCCAAAGGCAATTTCAGTTGGCTCCCTACAATTGGTGATGCTGGGCAGCAGGGGAACCTTTCTGGGCCCCACTGTCAGTTCTCCTCTGTTTTCCATCACTCTGGGTGCTTCCGACTCCTGGGTGAGGTTTTCCTTGCAAGGTCTGTATGTGACTCCTTGTGTGTAGGAAGTAAAGAGTGTGGGGCTCTCACTGAACTGAAGGAGGAAAACGGTTGGTTGAGAGACCTGGGTGAAGAATAAAAGAGGCCCAGAAACACAGGTGCTGTAATGGGGAGGCAGGGGGCCCTGGCCCCCAACTTTTGACGGTAGGGGGAATATGCCCTCCAACTCTTTCCCGGTCCTAAGGGTGAGCAACAGAGGGAGAGGGTGGAGAGGATCAACGGGTGGGTGGCGTCTTGTGGAGATGGGGCAGTGTGGGGTTGGGTCTTGGGGTGGGGGCTCAGGGGAAATGGGTGGGACCTCGGGGCAGGGCCATGGTTTGGGTACCTGTGGACCCCACACTTTTAGGGGCTTCCGCTGTTCCGGGCCACAAGGATGACAAAATATTAGCAGGCTATTGTTTTAACTACTTGGCCAGTTTGTCTAATGGGCTCATCCCTCTATTCGCCAGAAACCAAACCTAGACCTCCCGCTGTAGCTATGACTTCTGCTACTGAACCACCAATGCACTAACTCCTCTTGTGAGACATTTCCTTCTGCACAATACTGCTGCTATTCCAGCTATTGACTCCAGGAGACATTTTTCTTAGCCTGGTTTAGTGGTCACTTGTGTCTCTAGCAAACGTCAGTCCCTGGCCCTGTGGTCCAGACATCGTCATTCAAATCAAGCTTCAAGTGAACAATTCTTTCCCATTCCCACTCTGTGGGAGGGGAGACTTTGCAAAGCCCTCTCTGTGCTACTGCACATGGCTAAGCAAAGAGAACAAACCACAAATCCCCCCTGTGCTTTGGGAGCCGGGTTTGCTGTTTGATTTCTGTATTTCAGGTGACTTCAAGCCCAGGCATTGGGATTATTTACCAGTTACTCTGGTATTGGAGCATTATTGTGCTCACAGCTGTGATGGCCGAGTGGTTAAGGCGTTGGAGTTGAAATCCAATAAGGTTCTCCTGCGCAGGTTCGAATCCTGCTCACAGCGAGACCTGTGTTTTAGCCACAGTTTCTAACCAGGGCAATATGTCTATACAGACCCCTGAGACACTCTCAATTCTCTCCCCAGCCCAAGTCAATCTGGTTCTGCTCCTTTCCTATCGATCCCTGGGACACTACCTCACACTGTGTCCCTGAGGTGTCAGGCAAATTCTCAGCACCATCCAGCATCCTGACATTGATCCTTGTGACTTGTGGGTTGGATTTATTTTAGTGGGACACGGGACATGTGGAGGATAATTTAAACTCTTAATTTCCTTAGGGTTCGCCTTCAATATACTTGTATGGTGGTTAATTTATCACCATTACAGGTCTATTTTATTTATTAGAATAGCACAAGTAAGTCACAGAAGTGACATAGTAACCGTAGTGAGTCTATGCTGACATAACTTGAGTTAACATGGGCTTGTGGTGTCGATATGGCCTCAGGTCTATGAAATGTTTGGGTGAGGTAATAGGAAGAGGCTGAGGGGAGACCAAGTTTCATTCAGGATTTAGGCTCCAGCTTTTGTGGAAGTGGCCTGACGGCACCCTAAAGGCTCGGGATCAAAGAGCCCCATAAGAACCAAATATCCTGTATTGATTAAAATGTCTTGACCTCAGGGTGTGTAACTCATGTGTTTAGAATTCGGGGGTACAGATGTGTGTTCATTATGTGTTGAAGGCCAAAACTACAAACGGGTTCAACCAAGAATTCGATCAGTTCCTCAGGATCGGGGCATCAGCTGTTAGCCGAGGGAATCAGGGACGCTGCATCCCCATGCTCTGCGTGTCCCTAACACTCTGACTGCCAGATGCTGGGAGGGGAGGATGGGACGGTTCACTCAGTGAGTGGCTGTTGTGTCCTTCCCTCAGACGCACCTGGCCCTGGCCGCTGTCAGAAGACAGGATACGAGACCAGACGAACTGTTCCTCTGACCCACTATGGCAGTTCTTATGCTCAGGTTCCTCCTTCCCACTCCCTGCGCTGCTGCACCCTGAAATCCCTGTCGAACAGTAATATGAGCTGGGAGCCCAGAGGCCAAAGCCCCCTATGACACTGCCCCCACAGAGACCCAAAGCGTAGAGATGCGCCAGAAGCATTAGGTGGCTCCCTGCCACCTCCCTCCATGCTATGCGGCTCCTGGAAGTGGCCAGCATGTCCCTGCAGATCCTGGGGGGGAAACATCTCCAAACACTGTCCCCACCCTGACGGCAAAGAGAAAACTCCACAGGCTGGCACCACGGGGAGTTGAACCCAGGATCTCCTGTTTACTAGGCAGGTGCTTTAGCCAGCTAAGCCATGGTGCCTGCCTGACGAAAACCCTTGCAACAGTTCCACTTTATCCAAGCTAAACCTCCCCCACTGCAACTTGAGACCATTACTCCTTGTTCTGTCATCTTCTACCACCGAGAACAGTCTAGATCCACCCTCTTTGGACCCCCCTTTCAGGTAGTTGAAAGCAGCTATCAAATCCCCCCTCACTCTTCTCTTCTGCAGCCTAAACAATCCCAGTTCCCTCAGCCTTTCCTCATACGTCATGTGCTCCTGCCCCCTAATCATTTTTGTTGCCCTCTGCTGGACTCTTTCCAATTTATCAACATCCTTCTTGTAGTGTGGGGCCCAAAACTGGACACAGTACTCCAAATGAGGCCTCACTGGTGCTGAATAGAGGGGAATGATCACGTCCCTTGATCTGCTGGCAATGCCCCTACTTATACAACCCAAAATGCAGTTAGCCTTCTTGGCAACAAGGGCACACTGTTGACTCATATTCAGCTTTTCGTCCACTGTAACCCCTAGGTCCTTTTCTGCAGAACTGCTGCCCAGCCATTCGGTCCCTAGTCTGTAGCAGTACATGGGATTCTTCCGTCCTAAGTGCAGGACTCTGCACTTGTCCTTGTTGAACCTCATCAGATTTCTTTTGGCCCAATCCTCTAATTTGTCTAGGTCCCTCTGTATCCTATCCCTACCCTCCAGTGTATCAACCACTCCTCCCAGTTTAGTGTCATCTGCAAACTTGCTAAGGGTGCAGTCCACACCATCCTCCAGATTGTTGATGAAGATATTGAACAAAACCGGCCCCAGCACCGACCCTTGGGGCACTCCACTTGATACCGGCTGCCAACTAGACATGGAGCCATTGATCACTACCCGTTGAGCACGACCATCCAGCCAGTTTTCTATCCACCTTACCGTCCATTCATCCAGCCCATACTTCTTTAACTTGCTGGCAAGAACACTGTGCGAGACTGTATCAAAAGCTTTGCTAAAGTCAAGAAATAGCACATCCACTGCTTTCCCCTCATCCACAGAGCCAGTTATCTCATCATAGAAGGCAATTAGGTTAGTCAGGCATGACTTGCCCTTGGTGAATCCACGCTGACTGTTCCTGATCACTTTCCCCTCCTTTAAGTGGTTCAGAATTGATTCCTTGAGGACCTGTTCCATGATTTTTCCAGGGACTGAGGTGAGAGTGACTGGCCTGTAGTTCCCCGGATCTTCCTTCTTCCCTTTTTTAAAGATGGGCACTACATTAGCTTTTTTCCAGTCATCCGGGACCTCCCCCGATTGCCATGATTTGTCAAAGATAATGGCCAATGGCTCTGCAATCACATCGGCCAACTCCTTTAGCACCCTCGGATGCAGTGCATCCGGCCCCATGGACTTGTGTTCGTCCAGCTTTTCTAAATAGTCCCGAATTACCTCTTTCTCCACAGAGGGCTGGTCACCTCCTCCCCATACCGTGCTGCGGAGTGCAGTCGCCTGGGAGCTGACCACCCGTTTGGGGGGGGGGGATTAACTATTCTAACCGTTGGGCAGCAGAAACTGTCTCTGAAACTCTAAGTCCTGGTATTAAGGGCCTGGCTACTGAAGGAACAGCACAGCATTGACAATGTGCAGGCGCGGCTAAACCTTTCAACCAACCACAAGTAAAAATGAATAAACTAATTTCAGGAGACGATATGAAGGCAAGGAAAAAACCATTTCGTAAAGAAATTATTTGTCCTGCTTAGCAGAGTTACATAGAAACTACCATAGCAATTCACGAGAGAACATTCAAAAACAAAGAGAGAGAACGTTGCCTAAACTTATTAGTAATAAACATCTAATGGGCATTTCCCTCAGAGTATAATATAACAATAGTGAAGTGGCAATGTGTCCAATTGTTAAAACAAATTCCCTGTTAGGACCAGTCCCAATCCGGGGTCAGTGACTCTGCATCCGAACTGAGGTACATGTTATTCAAAACAGTCTTGTTCCCTGGCCAGTTACCCCTATTGAATGCTGACACAGCAATATTCGATGCATTGGTTACTCTCCATTCAGGAGGTTATTTACTACTTATTCATAACTACTGAAGCTGCTCTAAGCGGATGGGAGAGAGCTGTCCCATTTGTGTAGTTAACCCACCTCCCCGAGAGGTGGGAGCTATGTCAGTGGGAGAAGCTATGTCGGTGGGTGTGCAAGCTGTTCTGTTTACACGTCTATATAATGTTTAATCAACTGCCCACAACATGGGGGTATAACTCAGTGGTAGAGTGTTTGACTGCAGATCAAATGGTCCTTGGTTCCCATCCAAGTGCACCCTTTGAAACCTGATCCTTCAACAAAAAAAGTTGCATATCCATTGCCATTCTGTTCAGGATTCCCCTGAATGGGGATGCCTTAAATGGATGGAAACACTCAACGTTTTCCTGTGCAAATGCATAAAAACCGAGCAAACACGTCCCTCAGTGCATCTATACTGTGATAACAGCCCTGCGGCCCGGCTGGCCTGGATCGTCTGACTTGGACGTCTCGGTCTCTGGTTGTGGGGCTAAAAACTGCAGTGGGGACATTTGGCTCAGGCTGGAGCCCGGCCTCGGAGACCCTCACCCCTCGTGGGATCTCAGAGGCTGGGCTCAAGCCCAAGCGTCTACACTGTAATTTTATAGCCCTGCAGCACAAGCCCCACAAGCCTGGATCAGCTGAGCCAGGGTTTGAGAACAGTGACTTGGGTGTGTTAATGGCAGTGTAGACGTAACGCTAGGCTATGTCCACACTGCAATGAACACCCAGGGCTGCCCCGTGCCAGCTCAGGCTCCCAGGGCTTGGGCTGTGGGGTGGTAAATTTGTAGTGTAGACATCTCGGCTCAGGCTCAGTACCGGGCTCTGCGACCCCACGAGGTTGGGAGGGAGTTTAGCAAGCGACAAAGGGAAATCGGCCGTGGAGTATTACCCTGGGCTCACTGGCACTTCCCCATTGGTCCATCTGCTTTGGGGCAGGGACCATAACACGTCCTGCTGCATTCGTTATTTCAAAGGGTGGTTTAGGATTTTCAGTCTCAGACACGGTGCACAAAGCAGGACTCCACCCTGGACATAACTCAAATGAGCCGCCCACAGATTCTGGCAGTGACAACGAGGCATTTGGTGTGAGAGTCAGACCTGCCCCTGTCCCAGAGGCAGGGGTCGTCTGGGAGGGGCCTGGAACACGGACCTGTCGGCTCTTAACTCCCAAACTTTCAGTAACTCTGTTATCAGTGCCTGGGAGTGTAATTTAAACCATAAAAACAGCCACACTGGGCTAGACCAAAGGCCCATCTAGCTCTGTATCTTCTCTTCTGACAGTAGCCAATGCCAGGTGCCCCAAAAGCCACTCAACAAGGCACCACTGGGAGTTGAACCCAGGATCTCCTGTTTACAAAACAGGTGCATTAACCAGTTAAGCCATAGTGCCTGCCTGTTGCTAAAGTTTGGGTGTCTTCCCACACTTGACTCTCTGCCAGACCCCACCTGGGCCTTTGCTTGTATTTGGAGTCTGCAAAGCAGAGGAGCAGGGGAAGTTTTCCTGGCAAGCTGTGTGTGTGTGAATCCTTGGCCAGGTCTGCACTACAAAGTTATTTCAGCATCATTATATTGCTCAGGCGTGTGAAAAATACATGACGCTCCCTCGGTCACCAGCCTGGCGACAAAACTGCCTCTATTTGCGACAAAATAAAACCACCTCGACGAGAGGCCTGGAGCTTTTTGCAGCAAACTGAGAGTGACAAAGTGTCAGTGTAGACGCTGCTGGTCATTATATCACCAGAACTGGCCTCCGCCAGTATCCCACAATGCCCGCCGGGAACTCCCTGCCCTGCGATCCTGCTCCAGAGGCTGGGCCCCTCCCCTCTCATCGCTCCGGGAAGTTCTGACGGCTGAGCCTGCTGCTCTGCTCCGGCAGCAAGGAGCAAATCACTGCCGGGGGATGCTGCTCCCCCGCACGGCAACCACAGAGCTGGGGGGCGGAAGCTCCTTACAGTGGGGGGGCCACCGGCATCTAAACTCACCCCATGATGACCCTTTCCTCCAAGGACCTGCACTCACACCTCCCCTTCTCCCTGAGGCCCCAACCCTACACCGCCCCGTCTCCCTGAGGCTCCGTCCCACCCTGTTCCCCCGAGGCCACAAACACAGAATGCCTCTTCTCGTCAGACCTCCGTCCTGTTCCCCCCTCCACTGTTCGTCCTTACGGCTGGTAACCCCCCTGTTCCGGCCCCTGACACAGAGCCAGGCAGGCAGCAGCGTGTGTGTGTGTGTGAGAGAGAGAGAGAGGGAGAGACACTGCTGTGCAGTGCTGAACCAGTGAGAGAAGTGGGGGCTGATGTCAGGGGTGTTCCCCTCCCCTTGCTTCAGGACTGGGGTGTCCCCCTTCCCCTGCCTGAGGACTGGTTGGTTCCAGCAGCTGTCTGAGCTTAGACACAGTGTGCCAGCACACTCTCTCTTCCCCAACGCACACACTGGCTCTCCACACACACACACTTCAGTGGAGAAGCAGCTGGCAATCTAGTAGGCTGCCCATGGAACAATGGGATAGAGAAATCTGCATCATGTGATGCTGCACCGGCCCATGAGCCATTGCAAACCCCTCCCAAAGCCCCCTGCGGCCAGTTGCACAGTGCGATAGCTACCCACAGTGCACTGCTCTTTGGGGCGTTTCAAGGGCTGCTGGCGTGGATGCGCTCTGGTGACACAAGCAGCATAGTGTGGACATGCAACAGCAGTTTAATGATAACACTTTAACTAAAGTGGCATAACTCAGCAGTGTGGACACAGCCTGAGAGTGAGATGAGACAAGACCCAGCTCCGCTTGACACCAAGGATGCTCAGGTACTGAAACTAAAGAACCACAAGTTCCTCCGTAGTTGACAGGATTTGAACCTGCACCGGGAGATCCCAATGGAGTTCAAGTCCATCACCTTAACCACTCAGCCACAACTACTTGACTGACACAGGTATTTCATGCCACATCTACTTCTGTTCTCATTGAGTGATCATTTCCCATTGTTTGCTCACACCAGCTTCCACAACAGACACACTGCTGTGCAGTTGTGTAAGTGTGTCCGTGACTGACCAGCAAGAATTTCTGCTCATTTCCCTTCTGGCTGGAGCATGATGAGAGTGTGTTTGTGGTTAATGAGGTTGCTGTAGATTGTTGTCCATTTCCTGCCTTGATAATTCAGAGTCCCTTTCCCGTCATATCCCCAGTACATCAGTGATTGCAACAGCAGGGGGCAGGTTTGCTCTGGGGTACTGAGCTTTGCCAGGGGGTTGGTGGCTCCTTTCTTTCCTCACCCTGGAGTGAACTCAGCTTTTTATTCCATGCTTAACCTTTCAAGGAATAACAACAGCAGCATGAAGAAAGAGGAGAGCGAATATCTCACTGTCCGGGCTGAAGGTGGCCACGTCCCCTCTCTCTGACCAATGTCATCGCAGGAGAGGAGGTTGCAATGGAATCGAATGCCCTGGCTCAGACAAGAGACACAGGGAGGTTTTGCTGTTCATGGATCTGTGCAAAGGATATTCTGTCTCTGTGTGAAACTGGGGAGGGGAATGAAACACCCACACGGTGGGGCAATGCCCTAAGGCAGTGATTTTAAAATTGCGGGTTGAGACCCAGCACTGCTCTGTGGAATTTCAGGCATTGGTTCACGGCGGCTCTGGTCAGCACCATTGACCAGGCTGTTAAAACTCCCATCAGTGGTGCTGTCCGGCTAAGGCAGAATCATAGAATCTCAGGGTTGGAAGGGACCTTTAGAGGTCATCTAGTCCAACCCCCTGCTCAAAGCAGGACCAATCCCCAATTTTTGCCCCAGATCCCTAAATGGCCCCCTCAAGGATTGAACTCACAACCCTGGGTTCAGCAGGCCAATGCTCAAACCACTGAGCTATCCCTCCCCGCCTAGGCCCGATCAGGCTAGTCCCGATCTGTTCTGACATCGCTCTGCGCCCCGGAAGAGGCCAGCAGCAGTCCGGCTCCTAGGCGGAGGGGCCAGGGGGCTCTGTGCGCTGTCCCCACCACAAGCGCCGGCACCGCACTCCCATTGGCCAGTTCCCAGCCAATCCGAGCTGGGGTGGGATTTGCCTGTGGGCGAGAGCTGCATGGAGCCACTTGCGTGCCTCCGCCTAGGAACCGGGCTGCTGCTGGCCACTTCTGGGGCGCAGCATGGACCACAGTGCCAGGACAGGCAGGAAGCCGATCCTTGAACCCCTGCTGCGCCACTGACCTGGAGCCACCTGAGGCAACCCAGTGCCCCTGCCCCAATCCCCTCCCCTGCGCTCCCCTCCTCTTCGTTCCTTGGTGCCGGCCCTGACAGCGGGCACACAGAAATGCTCCGGCAGGTGCCCTGGCACCCATGGGCACCGCGTTGGGGACCACTGACTTAGCAGAATTTGATAAGGCTCAGATGTGGAGTGGCTGATAAGGTGCGAGTCCCGATTGAAGTGTTTCCTGCACTCGGAGCATGTGTAGGGTCTAGCCAGTGTGGATTCTCCAATGTCTAATAAGGTTTGAGCTCCCATTGAACCTTTTCCCGCACTCAGGGCATGTGTAGCAGGTTCATTCTCTCACATGTGATAAGGTCTGAGAGGCTACTGAAGTTTTCCTCTGGCCTGAGATGACTCTCACAGGCTTTTGCTTTTTCTGGGAGTGCACAACTCCCGGAAACATTCCCATTGGATCTTCCTGATACCGTTCCATGTGGTTCTACATGCTCAGCATCTTCCTGCTGGGGTGTCCCCTCGTTGTCACTCCCCATCCCAACACCTGATGGGAGACGGAGAGAATCCAGACATAGGTCACTCCCTGTGCCGGAGAGAAAGGAAATCTCACAGAGAGGAATGGAGAAAGGGATGAACAAACCAAAATATGTGCGGGAGAGAGCAAACCTATCAGGAGCTGATTTTCCCTAAAACTTCCCTTCCTTTCTCTCCTCTGGGGATCAGTTCTGGGTCCGTATCTCACCAGAAATCTCAGGGGACAGTGAGATTGGGGCAGGACCTGCTGTCAGTTGTCAGTCAGGATAGGTGGGAAGCATGAGTGACATCTGCCTAACGATCCCACATTTGCAGGGAACAATCCTGAACTTGGAGAGCTCACAAGGTCTTTGTAGGGCATCCCAAATGTTTCCTGTATTCATAGACAGTTTTTGAGTTGGTTTAAGCAATTCCCTACCTCTGCAGGCAGCTCTTGGGAGCACTTCTTTCTCAGAGCCCTGGAGGTCTGGGACCCACGGCTCTTCCCCTCATTCCAGCTGCGAGATCACATCAGGTTTGGAAACTGGAAACCCTGCTCAAGGCAAAGAAAACAAGGGAGGTCAGTGTAATTTGTGGGATACTTGTCACAAGGAATATTCCATGGTTTTAACCCCTGCTCATTTTTAAGTAGTAATATCCCAAGGCCATCGTCCTTGACTTAAAGTGGCAGGAGAGTTGTTATTATTATAAATTATATTCATTACCTTTGTGCCTAAGGACCAAGTAAGAAGTGGGTCCCCATTGTGCTAGGCAAGGTACAAACCCAGAATAGTAGATGGCCCATGCCCTGAAGAATGTACAATCTAAATAGACAAGACAGACACAGAATGGGGGAAGAGGTAGAACCCACCAGCAGAGTGAACTATGTGGAGGCAGAGTGACAGATCTCATGAACACAGGCATATCTCTTGAAACTATTGTATTTAATGTTATGACTAGGGCCAGTGTTTTCTGGAAATTGCCGCTTTTACTGCATTTTTTTCTGGAATTACTCTTCATTTCTGGAATCACCCTTCATATCCGGAATTGCTGAACAGAGGGTGGGTGGGGCATGTAGGGTCACAACCCCCCAGATGTCTGCCCAGAGACACCTGACTCATCCCCAGGGTGTGGGGCGCAGGTGATGTGTGGCCAGGGCACACATGGTCACGCCCCACTCCCCCCCCGCCCCAGATTTCTGCCTGGGGACACCTGACTCCTCCCCAGGGCACAGGGCAGAGGCTGGGGACTGGCTGCGGTTGAGACTTGCTGCTAATTTCTTCCCTCCTCATGCAAGTCTGGGTTCAGCAAAACCACTGTGCAGCTTCCCCTGGGCAGGTAGGGGAACCCTGCCCAGGGGAACCTTGAAAGGGGGACGCCAGGCTCCCACCTCATGCTGCAGAGCAGACGGCGCTCGCAGCTGCTCTCGGCTGCGTCCACAGCCCCTCTCCCCTGCTCATCTCCCCTGCGCACAGCGGGTTCATGTCCCATCTCCCCAGCACACAGCCGGCTCTAGGCTCTCAATGCCCAGTGTGTGGGCCCCACCTCCCCCACACGGCTGGCTCCTGTCCCCTCCCCCCAATGCACTTTCAGGCTGTAAAGGATTATATATTGCTCCTGTTTCTCAATTACTCTGTTTTCATTGCCAGCAAATACTGGCCCTAGTTCTGACTGTTATCTGTATCTTTGAGCCAGCCCTAGAGAGCATGAATACTCCACAGACTATGATGCTGAAATGGGCCAAATGATACCAGGCAGGACTGAGGGATGGGTTTCCTGTGCAATCTGGTGTCACTAAGGGGTAACGAATGCCAGATCTCAAGGCTGGTTATGCAGATCTCCAGCTTTTGAAGCTTTGTCCCACGCAGAAAGGGGCAGTGACTGATTTTACCTCTTTTGGGAGACTGAAGACAGACAGACTTCTTGGGGAGAAACACCTGAGTTTGAGCTGACTGAGAGGGGTCTTTTGGGGCTACTAACTGTCATGACCTGATAACCAAGAGGTAAGCTTTTAAGGAAGCTTTTAATACACTTTGGAAACGATCAGGGTTTCCCAAGCGGACTGATGAGGGGACTGATGGTAAATACGCATTTAGATGCTTTTCTTGTTTTATATCTTTTCCCCATAAGGCACACGGACACAGTCATGGATCCATAGGATCTGTGCATTGCCCTGGCTTTTAACCAGTCCTTGGGAGGTGCCTCTTGAGTGCACTAGACCCTCCAAGAGTTCCCACTCTGTGCCTCTGTGCTCAGGATATTGGGGTTCAGCTTCTGCAGGAAACCAGGACTGAAAAAGTCAATAACGGCAGAATTTGGAATTTCAGAAGAGCACAAGCCAAACTGGTGAGTCAATGACATGGAAATGCAGACGTGCTGTGAGACTAAATCCCTTTGAACTGCTAGAGGGTTTCCTGCAATCTGCTGTCACTGTAAAAAGTTGTCCCAAGGGGATATGCTGTGGCCATTGAACCAGAACAATACCCTTGAATTTGAGATTGAGCCCGACCTCTCAGACAATGTGTGTTGTGCATTTTTCTTCCATTCTGCAGATGTTCTTCTTGGAAGTTTTGCCATTGGATTCCAAAGTGTTGGGTCACAAAACATTAATATTTTAAAGTGCCCTAAAATCCACACGCATGCTCTTGCCCAATCCGTACTTAAAAGTTTTGCCAGGGTAGTTCTGTCAGTTAGGGATGTGAAAAATCAACGTAGCTATGCCAGCAAAAGCTCATGGGTAGGCACGATTATAGTGGCAAAGGAAAAAAGCCATTGAAAAAAAATCAAGGTAATTAAATACCCACACTCGATAAATGCAGAGCTTAAAATACCCAGTGTTGACTCCTGTCCTTCCAGCATGTGGATGGGAGCTAAACTTAAACCTCTGATAACTGTGAAATGAAGAGTTACAGTACCTGCCACGCCTGCAACATAACCTTGCCTCTGCCTCTTCCCTAGCCCTGGAGTTGGCACTAGCACTGGAAATGGCTCAGTAAGGCGGAAGCAAAGGTTTACAAACTACCGAGAGAAGCAGCAGATTCTCCATCTCAGGACGTCTTTGAGTCAAGACTGGATGACCTTCTGAAGCATGACTTAGTCAAACACAAGCTTTTCAGCTCAATACGGCAGTAACTGGATGAAATTCTGTGGCCTGTGTTATACAAGAGGTCAGACTAGATGACCCAATAGTCCTTTCTGGGATAAAAACCTAGAAATCTATCACAGCTATAAAGAAGGTCTAAGAACGTGCTACTGTTTGTGTTGTGTTCCACAGATGGGAATACCAGCATTTCTCTGCATACCCTCCAGCTGTGTGCGCTGTGTCATCGGCAGCTAGAATTCGATGCTGGATGGATTCCTTGGAGCAGCTTGGCAGAGCTGGGACTGGGATATGAAGAGAGGTGCGTGTGGAACTTGGGGGACCAAGTATCCCTCATTTCCGTGCTGAGTGTTGTAGGTTGTATCGGTGAAGGTGCACAAGGGTGTGTACTTGTCACACAGATTGTCAGCAGTCTGGTGGCATATGCGCTAGTTGTCTCCGGGATTCAGCGAGGGCTCAGTGAAGGGAATGACTCCGAAGGAATCCTCGGGGTGAGGAAAAGGGAGTTGTCATGTTGCTAGTCCGAGCCGGTCTGTGTGGAGTCAGGGTTTCAGTGCCGGCCAGGTGCCGGACGCGTCTGTTCCCTACACGGGACATAGATCCAAGTTTTGCCTTAGCACAGAGCAGATGTTGGCCTCTGCGCTGTGCTGCTCCTGGGCTCGGTTCCCACCTTGTTCTGTGGCAGGGGAGAGCCGAGCGCTAGTGTGTGTGTCACTGGCACGTCAGGGTGATGCTGAAACAGGGCAGAGTTAAGGTTGCATTGTGGGGTGTTGTGAACCTTCTCTCTTCTCTTCCTCTTCCAAGAACCGAGGGGACGGGAATCCTTACCCAGCGAGGTCACATTCCCATAGTTCTCCTGCATGACGGCTCTGTAGAGGGCTCTCTGAGCGGGGTCCAGCAGAGCCCCCTCTTCCCTGGTGAAATACACAGCCACCTCCTCGAAGGTCACCGGCCCCTGAAAGAGCAAGAGTCCAACACTCAGTACCTGCTGCCCCACTCACAGCCCCACTATTCGTGGAGGATAGGAGCCAATCAAAGGGAAGCTCTGGGTGGCTCACAGTCAGGAGTCCCACCCCCACCCCACTCAGAGCATCCAGAAAACACCAGGGGGAGGGGACAAAGAGAGAGCCCCTTGTCTCTCCCAGCAGATCCATCACACACCTACTAGTGTGAGACTGATACGGGAGATGGAGGCCCGAGCAGAGTGCAGGGAGAGCTCGCTGGGAGAAAGCTCAACACTGTTCTCATTGTGAGGAGCTGGACAGGGCCAGCCTTGGTGGTGGGCGGACTAGGCGACGGTCCAGGGGGACATTGCTGAGGGGGTGCCTCTAGCAGGGGTGTCCTGTCTCTCCTCTCCCCACTGCTCCTGTAGCCCTGCCCCCTCCCCCCACTGGGAGCTGCCCCTGGCCAAGCTGCTCCCAGGAGCCACCTGTGTGCTGTGCAGGGCGTGTTGCTGATGTCGGGGTGGGCCCATCCTCCTGCCCCTGTACCCAGTCTCTGCTGAGCTGAGGGGTGGGGGGGATAAGAGTCTGCGCTGCTGCCTCTGGGTCAGGAGTGGGAGCTGCTGGCCGCTGCTGCTGTCTGAACGAGCCTTCAGACTAGTGAGTGCTGCTGTGTGTAAAGTGACAGTGTGCTGTGTCTCACACTCCTCCCCGCCACACACACACACACTGTATCTCACACACACAATGTGTCTCTTTCACACTCTCCCAACACACACACTCACCCCACAAGAGACACTTCAATTATTGTTATTACTTCTTGGGACTTCCGGTCTAATTAGCTGGAAGATTCATTTTCAATTTAAAAAATTCTGTAAAGGAACCTCTGTTTCCAAATGTGCGTCAATGCTAGTGAGGTCTAATCAGAACCACATTCTAAAAAGGGGGTGCCCAGAGCGGGAAAATTAAGCTCTCTATGGAATACTCCAGCAGGAATCATCCCTCTACTGATGATCAAGCCATGAGAGACTCATCAGACCCTACCACTATTGTTAAGGATGGGAGTAGAACTAGATTTGTAACTTTTGCATAGGGCTTTATAGAATTTCTCTATGCTTGGGGATTCAGAACTTTAATTGTAACTTTCATAAAATGGGTCAAACAGACTAGACCTTGTACGTGTGAATGTCTGTGTGGTCACTGCCCTTGGTCTGTGTGTGTTCCTGGACGATACATGTGAAGCGAGTAGCCGAGGTGACTTTCACTCTGTTAAGTTTGGAACTGTAGCCAGCAGAGCCGGACCCAGGGCGGTGTAACACCACATTACAACAGGCACTTTAAATAAAAGAAAAGGCTGCACACTACACCACATACCAGGCCACCCTTACCTCTGCGCTGCTGCTGGCGGTGGCTTTGCCTTCAGAGCTGGGCACTTGGTCAGCAGCCACTGCTATCAGGCCGCCCTGCCAGGGCTTCATCTGTGCTGGGGCTGAGCTCCGGCCGCTCTTTCAATACAAAGTAAGCACCAGAGGGAGGCATCGGGGCCAGGAGGAGATGGTGGGGAGCTCATGAGGGCCAGGGGTGATGGGGGGGGCACCAAAATACAAGTTTGCCCACGGTGCCATTTTCTCCAAGGCCAGCCCTGGAGCTGGATACGGCGGGAGGGGCATATCCCCTAAGGCAGGAGTCCCTGGACCTCTGGGGAGCTGTAAGCAGGTTTCAGGGGGTCCTCCAAGCAGGGCCGGTGTTAGACTCGCTTGGGCCTGAGGCAGAAAGATGAATCCTCCCTGCATGGGGCTGAAGGCTGGGCCCTGAGCCCTGCCCCCAGGGGCTGAAGCCAAAGTATGAGCAATTAGCTTTGCAGGGGGGCCTGTCACATGGGGCCCCAGGCACTTGCCCTGGTTACCGCCCCCTAATGCCAGCCCTGGCTTTTATATGCAGAGAAACATGCCGATGCAGGGCCGTGGGGGGGTTATAGCGTGTTGAGGGGGCTCAGACAGAAAAAGCTTAAGAACCCTCCCTAAGCCTCATTGGTGGGTGCCCCCCAGATCTAGATCTCAGAGCAGCCGCTGGTTACTCAGGTCAGGCTCCAGCACCGGGATCTGCTCCATTTTCCCAGCCCCACCTAGGTGGGTTGTTTCCTGTTCCACAAATTAGGGCATTTCCACCATCCAACCTCATGGGTCCGTTGCTAGAACCTAGGCCACTTATTAAACATCTCCCAGCAGGTTTGCCCCACCCAGGCCTCCTCCCAGTCTCCAGCCTGTGAATTTCCTGTCCCACCCCAACTAGGGTGACCAGATGTCCCGATTTTATAGGGACAGTCCTGATTTTGGGGTCTTTTTCTTATATAGGCTCCCATTACCCCCCACCCCCGTCCCAATTTTTCACATTTGTTGTCTGGTCACCCTAGTGTGCGTGTGTGTGTGCACTATTTGCATCCTTGTGCCACTTCCCTCTCAAATTTTTCACACTTGCTGTCTGGTCATCCTAGCTCCAACCTCCAAACCAGACAGTGCAAACGTTCCCATCTCCGGTGTATTTGCTGTCCCTCTTCCTCCGGCAGGAACCCACCAGCAACCCCCCGATAATCCCTACCTGAACCGGCTCCTCTGCAGCCATGTCTCTCCCCTGTCCCATGGGAGGACGGGATGAACTGGAGCAAAACACGGACATTATTCTGCAGCCTGGCAGGGTGAGAAGGGCAGTTGTGGAGGTTTCAGAACAGGCTTTAATTAATTTCACAGCACGATTGCCCCAGGCTTTTTCCCTGCAGACCGACACCCTAGAGTCTGCCATGCTGAGAAAATGCTCGATCTCTTTATTACAGTGGAGACCTGGCCACTCCTGCCAGGCTAAACCCACAGAGACATTTTTAACCTCTTTTCTCCCTCCCCCCATTCTGTAACAAAGCATCTGAACACAATGCTAGAAAAAAGCAGAGCCAAAGTATTTACTGTGGGGGATTCCCTTGGACACTGACCCCACGGCAGCCACACCCCAGTAGGAGGGATATGGAGTCAGGAACTGGTTTTCCTCTGTTTGATCCTCATCTTTTCCACAGGAAAATGATTTTACCTAGGGTGCAGTAATACATCTGTCTGGGCAGATTAGAGATCTGGAAATCTCTCTCAAAACTCTTCTCTCCCATGGCTCCTTTCAGTCTCTCTTTCTCCTTTTCCCTGTCCCCTCTCCCTGCCCGTCTGGTAGGAAAGTCCCATTCCTGGGTTGTTTGCTCCCCCAAGGCTGGATTTGCTCCTGCAATTGCTAATGGGACGAGAAATGAGGGGGGAGGGTCTGTTTGAGTAGAGTCATTTTAAGGCCAGACCCCAGCATTTTCCCCTCATTTCTTCCAGTTACCTGGAATCTCTGGCTCAGAATTTAGTATTAACAGGGCTCAGGGCTGCCCTAGGGGGCTGGTGCCAGCTGGAGAAAGTCATCACCTGGGCCGGGCAGAGAAGAAGGTTTAATGAAGGTCACTTCCCAGCACAGACCCCGCTGGGGGAGCAGCAGCTGCTAAGCCTGGTCGCCCAGATCACGCTGGAGGCTGCAGCGTCTGACCCAGGAAGCTGAACCCCAATATCCTGAGCAGAGAGGGACAGGGCGTTGGAGCAGCCTTCCCTCCTTGAGCTCTCTGGGGGGAGCAGCTAATGAGAGCCCCTCCTCACAGGGAGAATTGCTGATCTCATTTGCCCCACTGTCCATCTGGAGTCACTCCTCGTCTGTCCAGGCAGTGACTCTGGATTAACAGTGGTGTCCGTGACACCAGGTTTCAGGAAGAACGAGTCCAGAGCGCTGTGGGAGAGACCGTTGTGGGGCAGAGCGAACCCCCTTCCCCACTCCCGCACCCCCAGATTTAGGACAAGGACTCGGGGGATGAATTGTCCCAATGGAACCGGACGTATCCGCAGTTTTCCAGAGTGGAGAAAAGCAGAATCGGTGATGTCACATTCCCACCCCCAGCCAGAGGCCCCCGACCCCCCCCAGAGCCCAGCCCCCAGCCAGGGGCCCCAGACCCCCCCCCCAGAGCCCAGACCCCCAGGCAGGGGCCCCAGACCGCCCCATAGCCCAGACCCCCAGCCAGGGGCCCCCGACCCCCCCCCAGAGGCCCCCGACCCCCCCCCAGAGCCCAGACCCCCAGGCAGGGGCCCCAGACCGCCCCATAGCCCAGACCCCCAGCCAGGGGCCCCCGACCCCCCCCCAGAGCCCAGCCCCCAGCCAGGGGCCCCAGACCCCCCCAGACCGCCGCCCCCAGCCAGGGTCTCAGCTTCCCCCCCCTCGGGGGTCACCTGCTCTTCTCCCCCCGCCCCGATCTGCGCATGCCCAGAGCCGCGAGACACAAAACTCTTCAACGGCGCGTTCGCAACGTCACTTCCGGTCCCTTCAGGAGCGCCAGGAACTACATCTCCCAGCGTGCCCCGGGAGCCGCTTCCGCCCTCTTCAGCGCAGCTCAGGGAACCTGTTAACAGCTGTTACTGCGCATGCTCAGTGCTGGTGCCAGGGAGCTGGGAGTTAAAAGCCCAGAGCCTGGGGGCGGGGCTGCTCCTGGGGGCGGGGCTCTGGCTCCATTGTGAGCCGGGGGCGGGGCAGCTCCTGGGGGCGGGGCTCTGGCACAGCCCGGGGGCGGGGCTGCTCCTGGGGGCGGGGCTCTGGCACAGTCCGGGGGCGGGGCAGCTCCTGGGGGCGGGGCTCTGGCTCCATTGGGAGCCGGGGGCGGGGCAGCTCCTGGGGGCGGGGCTCTGGCACAGGCTGGGGGCGGGGCAGCTCCTGGGGGCGTGGCTCTAGCACAGCCCGGGGGTGGGGCAGCTCCTGGGGGCGGGGCTCTGGCACAGCCCGGGGGCGGGGCAGCTCCTGGGGGCGGGGCTCTGGCTCCATTGGGGGCCGGGGGCGGGGCAGCACCTGGGGGCGGGGCTCTGGCTCCATTGGGAGCCGGGGGCGGGGCAGCTCCTGGGGGCGGGGCTCTGGCTCCATTGTGAGCTGTGGGCAGGGCAGCTCCTGGGGGCGGGGCTCTCGCACAGCAAGGGGGTGGGGCAGCGCCTGGGGGCGGGGCTCTGGCTCCATTGGGAGCCGGGGGCGGGGCAGCTCCTGGGGGCGGGGCTCTGGCTCCATTGTGAGCTGTGGGCAGGGCAGCTCCTGGGGGCGGGGCTCTCGCACAGCAAGGGGGTGGGGCAGCGCCTGGGGGCGGGGCTCGGGCTCCATTGGCAGCCGGGGGTGGGGCAGCTCCTGGGGGCGGGGCTCTGGCTGCATTGGGAGCCGGGGGCGGGGCTGAGCAGCGGCTCCCTGGGGGGTCCCGTGTTTGCCGGCAGCGCTGGAGCCACCGGGGCCGGGGGGTTCCCCTGTGTGGGGCCGGGGGCGGCGGGGGGACGAGCCGGAGCTGCAGGCGGGGGAAGGACAGTGGGACACGTGGGGGGTGGAGCGTCCCCTGGGAGCCAGGAAAGTCCGGGGGAGAAAAAAGTGTCTGTGTGTGTGTGTGTGTCTGACTGTGTGTGTGTGTCTGTGTGTGTGTGTGTGTGTGTCTGACTGTGTGTGTGTGTCTGTGTGTGTGTGTGAGTCGGTGTGTGTGTGTCATTGTGTATCTGTCAGTGTGTGTGTCATCGTGTGTGTGTGTCAGTGTCTGTGTGTGTCCGCGCTCTATTTGCACCCTTGTGCCACGTGCCTCTCACACACTGATCACAATTCTCTCTCCGCTTCTTCCCCTTTGCTCTCCCCTCACCACGTGGCTACAAAAATCCCACAATGACGGACTCTCCCGTCTCTTCTTTTGCCCCATTTTCTCCATCTGTCTCCAACGGCCATTTACATTCTCCCCGGATTTGGGATGTTTCCCCCCCCCCCCAGTTTATCTCCAGCCCTTTGTCCTCGTTCGGGTGGGAAATTGCTGCCCCGAGTCACTCCCCAAAGGGGGTCGGGGGTGGTGGGGCTGTTTGGGGAGCCCCGAGACGTGGCTGCCTCAGGGGTGGCGATGTGGCGGCTGTTCTCTGCCAGCAGCAGGGCTTGGCCGGGGCCCAGGAGGGAACAGGGGGAGCCCGTGTCCCCTATGGAGCCTGCCCAGCCCCTTTGCTTCTGCTCCTTTCTAGCGTTTCCTTCAGAGACTTTATTACTGGGGAGGCTGGAAAATGTCTCTGGGCTCAGCCCCGGCAGGAGGGGCCAGGTCCCCACTGTAGTAAAGAGATGACGCGTTTCCCCAGCATGGCAGAATGTCGGGTGTGTGTCTGCAGGGAAAGGGCCTGGGGGGATCGTGACGTGAAATTAACTAAACCCTGTTCTGCAACCTCCACAACTTTCTCCTCTCGCCCTGCCCCCAACGAACAAGCGACAATGACACCGGGTGGCCACGTGGGGTAATGCACACAGTGTCTCTCTCCGAGAGCAACAGTGACACCGAGTGGCCACGTGGGGTAACGCACACAGCGTCTCTCTCAGAGAGCAACAGTGACACCGGGTGGCCACGTGGGGTAATGCACACAGCATCTCTCTCAGAGAGCAACAGTGACACCGGGTGGCCACGTGGGGTAATGCACACAGCATCTCTCTCAGAGAGCAACAGTGACACCGGGTGGCCACATGGGGTAATGCACACAGCGTCTCTCTCAGAGAGCAACAGTGACACCGGGTGGCCACGTGGGGTAATGCACACAGCATCTCTCTCAGAGAGCAACAGTGACACCGAGTGGCCACGTGGGGTAATGCACACAGCATCTCTCTCAGAGAGCAACAGTGACACCGGGTGGCCACGTGGGGTAATGCACACAGCATCTCTCTCAGAGAGCAACAGTGACACCGGGTGGCCACGTGGGGTAATGCACGCAGCATCTCTCAGAGAGCAACAGTGACACCGGGTGGCCACGTGGGGTAATGCACACAGCATCTCTCTCAGAGAGCAACAGTGACACCAGGTGGCCACGTGGGGTAATGCACACAGCGTCTCTCTCAGAGAGCAACAGTGTCACCGGGTGGCCACATGGGGTAATGCACACAGTGTCTCTCTCAGAGAGCAACAGTGACACCGGGTGGCCACGTGGGGTAATGCACACAGCATCTCTCTCAGAGAGCCACAGTGACACTGGGTGGCCACGTGGGGTAATGCACACAGCGTGTCTCAGAGAGCAGCAGTGACACCGGGTGGCCATGTGGGGTAATGCACACAGCGTCTCTCTCAGAGAGCAACAGTGACACTGGGTGGCCACGTGGGGTAATGCACACAGCATCTCTCTCAGAGAGCAACAGTGACACCGGGTGGCCACGTGGGGTAATGCACACAGCATCTCTCTCAGAGAGCAACAGTGACACTCGTTGGCCACGTGGGGTTAACGCACACAACGTCTCTCTCAGAGAGCAACAGTGACACCGGGTGGCCACGTGGGGTAATGCACACAGCGTCTCTCTCAGAGAGCAACAGTGACACTGGGTGGCCATGTGGGGTAACGCACACAGCGTCTCTCTCAGAGAGCAACAGTGACACCGGGTGGCCATGTGGGGTAACGCACACAGCGTCTCTCTCATAGAGCAGCAGAGACACCGGGTGGCCACGTGGGGTAATGCACACAGCGTCTCTCTCAGAGAGCAACAGCGACACCGGGTGCCACGTGGGGTAATGCACATAGCGTCTCTCTCAGAGAGCAACAGCGACACCGCGTGGCCATGTGGGGCAATGCACACAGCGTCTCTCTCAGAGAGCAACAGTGACACCGGGTGGCCACGTGGGGTAATGCACACAGCATCTCTCAGAGAGCGACAGTGACACCGGGTGGCCATGTGGGGTAACACACACAGCGTCTCTCTCAGAGAGCAACAGCGACACCGGGTGCCACGTGGGGTAATGCACATAGCGTCTCTCTCAGAGAGCAACAGCGACACCGCGTGGCCATGTGGGGCAATGCACACAGCGTCTCTCTCAGAGAGCAACAGTGACACCAGGTGGCCATGTGGGGTAACACACACAGCGTCTCTCTCAGAGAGCAACAGCGACACCGGGTGCCACGTGGGGTAATGCACATAGCGTCTCTCTCAGAGAGCAACAGCGACACCGCGTGGCCATGTGGGGCAATGCACACAGCGTCTCTCTCAGAGAGCAACAGTGACACTGGGTGGCCACGTGGGGTAATGCACACAGCGTCTCTCTCAGAGAGCAACAGTGACACCGGGTGGCCACGTGGGGTAATGCACACAGCATCTCTCTCAGAGAGCAACAGTGACACCGGGTGGCCACGTGGGGTTATGCACACAGCATCTCTCTCAGAGAGCGACAGTGACACCGGGTGGCCACGTGGGGTAACGCACACAGCATCCCTCTCAGAGAGCAACAGCGACACCGGGTGCCACGTGGGGTAATGCACACAGCATCTCTCTCAGAGAGCGATAGTGACACCGGGTGGCCACGTGGGATAATGCACACAGCGTCTCTCTCAGAGAGCAACAGTGACACCGGGTGGCCACGTGGGGTAACGCACACAGCATCTCTCTCAGAGAGCAACAGTGACACCAGGTGGCCACGTGGGGTAACACACCCAGCGTCTCTCTCAAAGAGCAACAGTGATACCAGGTGGCCACGTGGGGTAAGGCACACAGCGTCTCTCTCAGAGAGCAACAGTGACACCAGGTGGCCATGTGGGGTAACGCACACAGCATCTCTCTCAGAGAGCAACAGTGACACTGGGTGGCCACGTGGGGTAATGCACACAGCATCTCTCTCAGAGAGCGACAGTGACACCGGGTGGCCACGTGGGGTAACACACACAGCGTCTCTCAGAGAGCAACAGTGACACCCGGTGGCCACGTGGGGTAACGCACACAGCATCTCTCTCAGAGAGCGACAGTGACACCGGGTGGCCACGTGGGGTAACACACACAGCGTCTCTCTCAAAGAGCAACAGTGACACTGGGTGGCCACGTGGGGTAATGCACACAGCATCTCTCTCAGAGAGCGACAGTGACACCGGGTGGCCACGTGGGGTAATGCACACAGCATCTCTCTCAGAGAGCAACGGTGACACCAGGTGGCCACGTGGGGTAACACACACAGCGTCTCTCTCAAAGAGCAACAGTGACACTGGGTGGCCACGTGGGGTAATGCACACAGCATCTCTCTCAGAGAGCGACAGTGACACCGGGTGGCCACGTGGGGTAATGCACACAGCATCTCTCTCAGAGAGCGACAGTGACACCGGGTGGCCACGTGGGGTAATGCACACAGCATCTCTCTCAGAGAGCGACAGTGACACCTGGTGGCCACGTGGGGCAATGCACACAGCGTCTCTCTCAGAGAGCAACAGTGACACCGGGTGGCCACGTGGGGTAACGCACACAGCATCTCTCTCAGAGAGCAACAGTGACACCGGGTGGCCACGTGGGGTAATGCACACAGCGTCTCTCTCAAAGAGCAACAGTGACACTGGGTGGCCACGTGGGGTAATGCACACAGCGTCTCTCTCAGAGAGCAACAGTGACACCAGGTGGCCACGTGGGGTAATGCACACAGCGTCTCTCAGAGAGCAACAGTGACACTGGGTGGCCACGTGGGGTAATGCACACAGCATCTGTCTCAGAGAGCGACAGTGACACCTGGTGGCCACGTGGGGTAATGCACACAGCGTCTCTCAGAGAGCAACAGTGACACTGGGTGGCCACGTGGGGTAATGCACACAGCATCTGTCTCAGAGAGCAACAGTGACACTGGGTAGCCACGTGGGGTAATGCACACAGCGTCTCTCAGAGAGCAACAGTGACACTGGGTGGCCACGTGGGGTAACGCACACAGCATCTCTCTCAGAGAGCAACAGTGACACCGGGTGGCCACGTGGGGTAATGCACACAGCGTCTCTCAGAGAGCAACAGTGACACCGGGTGCCTCACCTCTCATTCTGGGTGGCAAAGCTGGAGAAAGTGGCGGCAGCTGTTCGATGTGTCAGCTGGTAGAGGAAAGGTGTGGAGCCGGCGCTCAGGAAGTCATCCTTACGTCGCCCTTGTGACTCCAGCTTGAAGGAGAGCTTCTTTTCCTTCCCCTCGCTGAGAAAGAGCAAGAGAAGAAAGAAAGCCCAGATGGGCCAACTGGGTGCACAAGCCCTCCCTGGCTTTTCCTACAGCAGAGCCTGAAATGACCTGGACAGAGAAAGTCATAAAGGTGATGAAGTAGCTCAGTCAGGTGACCGTTAGACTGCAGATCTAGAGGTCCCAGGTCCAGCCCCAGGCTTTGGCATGCTCTGTGTGTGCAGGGCTGGGCTGTTTTCTCAAAGCACAGTGGTACCTCCATGTTCGCCGTGCGGGGAACAGGGGGTTTAGAGGGCCATGACCCCCACCACTTTTTACCAGCCGTATGGACGAAGGATGCATGGGGGGATAAGGCAGAGTCTTGGGGGGAAGAGGCCTTCTGTGGGTGAGGCCCCAGGGGGAGGGGAAGGGCAGGGTCTCAGGGAGACGGGGCGGTGTAGGGTTGGGGTCTCAGGCAGAAGGGGTGACGTGAGTGCGGGTCCTTGGGGGAAAGGGGTGTCATTGGGGCAGCACAATTCGGATGTCGGTGGCCCCCACACTGTAAGGAGCTTCCGCCCCCCCCAGCTCCGTGGTCGCCGTGCGGGGGAGCAGCATCCCCCGGCAGTGATTTGCTCCTTGCTGCCGGAGCAGAGCAGCAGGCTCAGCCGTCAGAACTTCCCGGAGCGATGAGAGGGGAGGGGCCCAGCCTCTGGAGCAGGAACGCAGGGCAGGGAGTTCCCAGCGGGCATTGTGGGATACTGGCGGAGGCCAGTTCTAGTGATGTAATGACCAGCAGCGTCTACACTGATACTTTGTCACTCTCCGTTTGCTGCAAAAAGCTCCAGGCCTCTCGTCGAGGTGGGTTTATTTTGTCGCCGACAGAGGGCAGTTTTGTCGCCAGACGTGGCATTGCCGTGTGTGCACCAGCAAAAGCTGGCGACCGAGGGAGCATCGTGTGTTTTCCACATGCCTGAGCAATATAATGATGCTGAAATAACTTTGTAGTGCACACCTGGCCAAGGATTCACACACACACAGTTTGCAAGGAAAACTTCCCCTGCGCCTCTGCTTTGCAGAATCCAAGCACAAGCAAAGGCCCAGGTGGGGGCTGGCAGGGAGAAGACACCATCCATTAGTCACAGGCAGGCACCATGGCATAGCTGGTTAAAGCACCGGCCTTGTAATCAAGAGATCCTGGGTTCAACTCCCAGTGGTCCCTTGTTAAGTGACTTTTGGGGCACCTGGTATTGGCTAATGTCAGAAACCAAAATACAGAGCTAGATGGACCTTTGGTCTAGCCCAGTGTGGCTGTTTTTATGTTTTAAATTACACTCCCAGGCACTGATAACAGAGTTACTGAAAGTTTGGGAGTTAAGAGCTGATAGGTCCGTGTTCCAGTCCCCTCCTAGAAGACCCCTCCCTGTGGTACAGGGGCAGGTCTGACTCTCACACCAAATGGCTCCTTGTGGCTGCCAGAATCTGTGGGCAGCTCATTTAGTTTACGCCAAGGGTGGAGTCCTGCTTTGTGCACCGTGTCTGAGACTGAAAATCCTAAACCACCCTTTGAAATAACGAATGCAGCAGGACGTGTTATGGTCCCTGCCCCAAAGCAGACAGACCAATGGAGAGCTGAGTCCAGGGTAACACATCACAGGGCTGAGTAAGGCCGGCAAGAATTTATCTGGCCCTCATGGGCCTCTCACAGTGACGTCCTTTTTGTGTGCCAGGACTGACAGAAACATCCCAGACAGAGAAGCTGCAGGCCAGAAAGGCCCCCTGTCGGTGCTGAAGTAGCTCAGTCAGGAGAGCGTTAGACTGAAGATCTAGAGATCTTTAATTCAACCCCAGGCTTTAGCCTGCTCTTTGGGCACAGGGCTGGGCTGTTTTCTGGAAGCGCAGCAGTGGCTTTACCTGCCACGAGTCCCTTATTTCACACTCCCCAGCAGGGAATAGCAGCGTGGGCTGGTGTACCCAGTGGGCCCATGTGAGATTTCTTTCTTCTCTTGCTCTTTCTCAGCAAGGGGAAGGAAAAGAAGCTCTCCTTCAAGCTGGAGTCATAAGGGCGAGGTAAGGATGACTTCCTGAGCGCCGGCTCCAGACCTTTGCTCTACCAGCTGACCCATCGAAGGGCTGACACCACTTTCTCCAGTTCAATACCCGGTATGAGAGCTGAGCTATGCACTCTGAGAGAGATGCTGTGTGCATTACCCCACGTGGCCACCCGGCGTCACTGTCGCTCTCTGAGAGAGACGCTGTGTGCATTACCCCACGTGGCCACCCAGTGTCGCTGTTGCTCTCTGAGGGGAGGGGCAGATCCCTGTTGCAGAGTTTCTCTAGTGTCTGGTTATCACATTTGCCTGACATGCAAAGGGGCCCTGGTTTTAAAAGAGGCAGAAAGATGAAGTTTTACTTTTCCCAGCTCCATTAGCTGCCCAGCGAGGTTCTCCCCAACCCCTGCAGGTCAGCAGGTGGGGAAATGAGCTGAGAAACGTGCCGGAGAAAGCTGCTGTTTCCTGCCCTCGGTTTCTTGGTGACAGAGGCGTGTGCACGGGGTGTGCGGGTGTGCCCGGGCACACCCTAGTGATCTGCGGCTCGGAAGGCTGCTCTTCCCCCCTGCCCTGGGGCTGTGTCCTAGGGGCAGCCTGCACGCAGCTGCGATCAGCTGTTTGCCGGGCAGGCTCAGATCAGCTGCGTCCTGCCTCCCTGCTCCGGCCGGGGCCGAGTGAGTCTCACACACACACGAAAACACCCTTAGGGTGAGGTGCGGGCGGGAGCACAGCCGGCCCCTGCTCACCTAGGGCCGCCCCGCACCTCTTGGGCTGATGGCCATGGCGTCCGCGAGTATGGCTGCTCCCGGCCAGCCAGGCTCCGCTCCGGCCACAGCAGGCAGCCGGTGACCCAAGGGAGCCCAGCTAGGCTGGGGCTGGGTGCAGTGGGGGATTAGGGGGGGTGGAGGGGGAGGAGAAGCCCAGACCCCAGCAGGAGCTGCACTACGGGGGGGAGGGAGAAGAGGAGCCACACTGGGGCAGAGAGGAGAGGCCCCGGACCCTGGCAGAAGATGTGGGGCTGAAGTCCCCGGCTCGGGAGCCCCACCCACCCTAGTGGCAGAAGCTGCAGGGCTGAAGCCCTGACCCCACTCTGTGTGGAGCTGGTATCTCCATTTCCCCCGCCACCGCACAGCCATGAATGGATTTAGCCTAGGAGGCAGGGTCAGGATTGGCCCCATTTGGCAGGTGGGATCTAGGGCACACAGAGGTGAAGGGACTTTCCCAAGGCTAAGCAGGGAGTCTGTGGCAGAGCAGAGACTCAAAGCCAGAACACCTGAACCCTGTGCCTTAACCACTAGGCAACCTTCCCACCTCAGGAGGGGGAACTTCCTCTGCCACTTTGAATGTGTGGGTGGGAGCAGCCACTAGACAGAGCTGCCAGGAGGTGGGGAGCAGAGAGAGATGGGAAAAGGGACATGGGTGGGTGTAGCGGGGTGGTTACCAGCTCCTGCCCGGGAGGGGTTAAAACAGCCCTACAGAGGGAGCAGTCAGGGGACGGTCAGTCAGGGGACATGGAATGGGGGGGGCTGGATAGTGTGTGGGAGTCCCAGGGGGCCTGTCAGGGGTGGGGGTGTGGCTAGGGGCCGGGGCAGTCAGGGGACAGGATAGTTGGAGGGGTCCCGGGGGGTGATTAGGGGGCAGGGGGGTCCCTGGAGGGGGCGGTCAGGGAACAAGGAGCAGGGGGGTTGGATGGGTCAAGGGTTCGGTGGGGGCCTGTCAGGGGCGGGGGTGTGGAGAGGGGTTGGGGCAGTCAGGGGACAGGTAGGGGGTAGGGTCCTAGGGAGGCAGTTACAGTCGGGGGGTCTCAGGAGGGGGCAGTCAGGGGACAAGGAGCAGGGAGGTTTAGATAGGGGGTGGGGTCCTGGGGGGCAGTTAGGGGCAGGGTCCCAGGAGGGAGCTGTCAGGGGACAAGGAACACGGGGGGTTGGGGTTTTTTGGGGGGGCTGGATGTGTGAGGGAGTGGATGGGGGTGGGGCTCGGGCAGGCCTCCCTGGGCGCACACCCTAGTGAAATGTGCTGCGCACGCCTATGCTTGGTGAGCTTCTCTTCTGCACCAAACTTACTCTATCCGTATGTGAGCCTGGCGAGCTCAGTTGGTCGAGCGTCAGTCTGTTAATCTGAGGGTCCAGGGTTCAAGTCCCTGGTTAAGTGTGGGGAAAAATCATTTCCCCCTGCGGTGTCCCCTGAGGGAGTCAGCTCTTCAGTCCCCTCCTTGATGTTACTCGTTTTTTTTCAGGACTTGGGCTTTCCTAGGAAGGGCCGTTTACTCCCTGGGACTTCCTCACAGTCTGAAGGCAGAAAGCTTTCTGGGTCTACAGCAAACCGCTGCGTGCCGACTTGTTGAGCAAATGCAGGGCTGGTCAGAGAGGCCAGAGAGGCCTTGAGCAAGGAAGGCAAATTAGTCTCCGCCCAGGCTCTTCTACACTGGAAGTCAAAAGGATGCAGCATATTCTCCACTAGTCCCTTGGTGTAAGGGCAGCACTCAGGGCTCTGAATCCTGCAATCCCAGTTCAAGTCTCGGTGGGACCTTGGGGCAGCTCTTCTGCCACCTAACACTCCTGGGTGTTCCAAGGCTTTGTCTTGCTCTCTCCAGTGACGTGGGAGCCTGTCTTTTGCCTGGTAGCTGCTGTGACTTGAGCACCAGCCTCAGCCCCCACCCGGGCAGGGTTTGATGCTTCCATCACTTAAATTCCAGCACGCTGAGGGATTTCAGCTTTGCACAAGGGGCAGAGACAGATCTCGCTGTTCCTGGGTCTGTGCAAAGAAAATGGTGCTTCTGTCTGAAAGAGAGGCGGGAAATGGCCCCATAGTGGGACAATATCCTCAGGATTAAGAGCAAAGGACTCAGGCTGAGAACCGATTTAACTCCACTCATCTGGGATTTCACATATTGTTTTCCATGGCGAGACTGGGACCTTGTGACATTGATCCAGACTCGGGAGGGTGGGGACGGGGAGGAGGAGGGGGAGGGGAGGTTGGGCTCCTGTAACTCATGGTACAAACATGAACTGGCTTCCAAGAAGGGAGAGGGGAGAAGCCTGAAGCTGACTTTAGTGCCAGGCTGGGGTCTCCTGGATGGTGGGAAACTTCCTTTTCTGCTGCCAGGGGACAGCGGCGACTGGAGACATACCAGGGCTGGGATGAATGGGGAATGTTGTATGAAATTTATGTGCACAGAGCTCCACAAACGCTAAATCCTCCACTGTAGCGGGAGCTTAGAAAGTCACCCCTCGGTCAGCGATGGGACTGGGGGTTTGATAAGAGATTCCTTTTCCCTCCCCTTCCTGAGACAGAAAGTCAGGGCCTGCCACTCGGGGGCAGAATAGCACATTATCCACCGGCTGAGGAGCTGGAAACCAGGCGCAGACGACTGGTCTCTGCTGAGAGACTTGGGGTGGGGGGGGCACAATTTCAAGGTTCAGCCCCACCCCCTTACCATCAACAGCCCCTCCCAGGAGTGAACAATGCCGGGAGAGGAAGCAGCAACGGCAGCCCCGCTCCACTCCCCCCTCCAGCCGCTGCTGTGCAGGGAGGGAGCCTGGCAGCACCCCATACTGTAGCAGGGATGCTAACCCAGGTGGGCACATGGCCCCACATCCCGCCCTCTGCACGTGTTGCCTCTGAAACGAGGGAAACTCGTGAGTTCAGGACCCAGCTGCACACCCAGGAGAAAGCCCAGCACGACAGGCCCAGGGGGAAGGGGTGAGCTAGGGCCTGGCATCCAGCCAGAAACCTTCAGATCTTCAATCTCATCCACGCCCCACTGAGCTACTTGGGCAGCGACCAGGCCCCCCAAGAAGGGTTAATACACGTGCCACAGCTCATGCTGGGGAGATTGAAATCCTGATGTCACAAGGCAGGAGACTAGCAGTGGCCTTGGCCCCGGAGGAGCAGGCTGGGGCTGCCTGGATCCCCGTCACTCAAGCCAGCACCTGCCCCCTCACAAGCTGTCACTGGCGCCCCCAGGTCGGGGAGACAGGAGCAGCGGTTCCCATGGGAACAAGTCCACCCCCGGCTCGCAGGCAACTCCCAAGCCTGACACAGAAAAACATCTTGCCAGAAAGGAGCCCACTGGGACTCCCCACGGCTACTTTTCCTCCCACCCAGAACCCCGCTGCTTCTCCTGGGCTGCAAGTCGCGACCCCTGGGAAGCCGAGGGGCAGGCACAGGATTCTACCTCCCAGCAGCCAAACGCACCTCCCCAGGCCTTGGCAGAACGAACGGTGGCGCTCGACTAACCCCACTGAGCCGCTTAGCTTCTGCCCTGCCTTCCTCAGCACGACCTTCCTCTTTTACCCCATTCCCACCTCACCTCCTCCTTTGGCAAGTGGGAAGAGCTGGGCTCTGTAGGCCAACCTCCAAGGGCAGAGGAGGCCAAGCCACAAGGCTCCAAGAGGTGACTGGCTGAGATCCTCCAGCTTCCCCTGGCTGATGCCAAGGTGCTTCCTCAGGTCATTTCCCCACCCTCTGTCCTGCGGGGGTTGGGGTTATCCCAAGGACAGGCCAGTGGCAGATGGAGGAGTGTCTTGCTGAACAGCTAGGGATGCCCCGTTTGGGGAGGTTCAGCCTCCCCGAGCCCCTTGTAGCCGCCGCCCACGCGCAGTGTCACTGGTAGATACGGGCAGAGGAGACTCGGGGGTCTGGGCTGGGAAATCCCTGGGTGAAACTGGCTGCCTGAGCCCAGCCCCTCTGCACTCAGGGGAGCGGTGAGAGGGGGAGGGGCTCAGGGAGTAAATCCTCAGAAACCTCCCCCCTGGGTTTGTAATGTCAGGCCTCAGCGAACAAGTCCCTGCGTGTGTGAGGGGGAGGGGCTGTGAGGGGGAGGGTCCATGGGGGTGTCTCTGTGAGGGGAGGGGCTGTGATGGGGAGGGTCCATGGGGGTGTCAGTGTGAGGGGGAGGGGCTGTGAGGGGGAGGGTCCATGGGGGTGTCAGTGTGAGTGGGAGGGGCTGTGAGGGGGAGGGTCGATGGGGGTGTCAGTGTGAGGGGGAGGGGCTGTGAGGGGGAGGGTCCATGGGGGTGTCAGTGTGAGGGGGAGGGGCTGGGAGTGGGAGGAGCTGTGAGGAGGAGGTCTATGCAGTGTCTGTGAGGGGGAGGGGCGGTGAGGGGGAGGGTCGATGGGGGTGTCAGTGTGAGGGGGAGGGGCTGTGACGGGGAGGGTCCATGGGGGTGTCAGTGTGAGGGGGAGGGGCTGTGAGGGGAGGGTCCATGGAGGTCTCAGTGTGAGTGGGAGGGGCTGTGAGGGGGAGGGTCGATGGGGGTGTCAGTGTGAGGGTGAGGGGCTGTGACGGGGAGGGTCCATGGGGGTGTCAATGTGAGGGGGAGGGGCTGTGAGGGGAGGGTCCATGGAGGTCTCAGTGTGAGGGGGAGGGGCTGTGATGGGGAGGGTCGATGGGTGTGTCAGTGTGAGGGTGAGGGGCTGTGAGGGGGAGGGTCCATGGGGGTGTCAGTGTGAGGGGGAGGGGCTGTGAGGGGGAGGGTCCATGGGGATGTCAGTGTGAGGGGGAGGGGCTGTGAGGGGCTGGGCTCCCCAGTCACTGCTCTGTCGATGCCCCTGCCGGGCGATGCTCTGGAACTGCTCCCTACGAAGCCAGTCAGGACTCTGGAGGAGCCTCCTCGCTGAGCCGACTGTCTCCAGGGCAAGAAGCTTCCCCAGCTTCGACCTTCCTGGGTCTGACCCGGAGCATTCAGCATCCCCTTCTTCACCCAGCGGGGCTCGTGGGGAAGCCAGAGGGCCCTGCCCCCCAACTCCACAGTCAGACGTGACTCTCAGCCGGCCAGTGGAACAGAAGGTTTATTACACAACAGGAACAGGGTCTAAACCAGAGCTTGTAGGTACAGAGAACAGGATCCCTCAGTCAGGTCCATCTTGGGGTGTGGGGAGGCCAGAGGTCCGTCTGGACCTCCCTCCATGTGCCCAGCCAGCTCCAAACTCTCCAGTCCCTCCTCTGCCTTTGTCTCCTTCCTGGGCCAGGAGATCACTGATCCCTTTGTTCCCCAACCCCTTCAGCCGGCACCTTTGCAGGGGAGGGGCCCAGGCCAGCAGTTGCCAGGAGACAGGGTGTTGGCCATTCTGTGTCATCACACTGGCCCTCTAGGGCTTTGCAACAATCACACACCCTTATCCCACCACCTAGAGACTTAAGAAAGATAAAGGGGAAACTGAGGCATAGGGGAAACTGAGGCACCCACTCAGTATTCAGAGGAATCATTAGGAACAGTCCCACTTCGTTACACCCTCCCTGAATGTTTGTTTAAATCACTTGGTGGTGGCAGCGTGCCGTTCAAGGACAAAAACGTGCCTTGGGGACGTTTTTATCCTAAACTGGTAAAAATAAGCTTAGGGGGTGTTTCATGCAGGTCCCCACATCTGTACACTAGAGTTCAGAGCGACCCCTGACAACCTCCTTCCCAGGCTCTAGCTGAACCCAGAGCATTGGCCTGAGCCGCCAAGAAGAGGCTCCAGCCCTGAAGGGAGCAGGCCTTTCAGCACAAAGAGAAAACTGCACAAGCACAACGGGACTCGAACCCTCAATCTTCTGATCCGAAGTCAGACGCCTGATCCATTAGGCCACACGGTCACATGGGAAAAGTCTCTCCAAGCCACTTCTTTAGAAAAGACTGACACTGTGTTTGTCGGGTCATCTACTTCAGTCTGAGACTGAAAATCCTAAACCACCCTTTGAAATAACGAATGCAGCAGGACGTGTTATGGTCCCTGCCCCAAAGCAGACAGACCAATGGAGAGCTGAGTCCAGGGTAATACTTCACAGGGCTGAGTGAGGCCGGCAAGAATTCATCAGGCCCTCCTGGGCCTCTCGCAATGACGTCCTTCTTGTGTGCCAGGACTGACAGAAACATCCCAGACAGAGAAGCAGCAGCCTAAAGCAGGTCCCTTGTAGGTGCTGAAGTAGCTCAGTCAGGCGAGCATTAGACTGAAGATCTAGAGATCCTTAGTTCACCCCCAGGCTTTAGCCTGCTCTGTGGGCGCAGGGCTGGGCTGTTTTCTGGAAGCGCAGCAGTGGCTTTACCTGCCACGAGTGCCTTATTTCACGCTCCCTGGCAGGGAAAAGCAGCGTGGGCTGGTGTGCCCAGTGGGCCCATGTGAGCTTTCCCTCTTCTCTTGCTCTTTAAGCTGAGCCTCTGTCAATAGGCGCTTCCCTATAGCGTCACTGTGCAGGCCACACACGAACCTGTCACGCAGGGCGTCATTTAACATCTCCTTACAGTCACAGTGTTCCGCAAGCCTTGTTAAAGTTGCTACAAATTGTACAACTGGTTCATCTTCTTTTTGGTCTCTTTTGTGGAACCCACTATATCTTTCAGCAGTTACCAGTGGTTTGGGGGGAAATGGGACCCCAGGATTCCCACAATGTCACTGTAAGATTTGGTCTCAGGCTTAACAGGGTGTAGTGAGCTGCGTCGCAGGGAGTAGGTTTTAGCCCCCACAACACTTAAGAATATTGGCACCTTCTTCTCTTCTGTAATGTCGTTGGCAATCACAAAAAGCTCCAAACGCTCAGTACACACGTGCCATTGCACTATGTTCTCCTCAAAGGGTTCCAGTGGCCCTGTAAGTGTAGCCGTGGGTTTAGTTTCAGGTTTCACAGTCAGTGCCGAACAAGCCAGTTCTCACCCCCTTCCAACAGCTAAATGATTTTGATAGGGTTTTTTTTCTTTCTTTTTACCTTGATTTCTACTTTCCTCTGTTGCTGGGGCAGCACAGGGATCCCGTCCTCGTTGCCACTTCGTTGTATCCTTGGGGCAGCAGGTTTAGGAAGAAATCATTTAAGACACAGAGAGCTGAGAGCCATGGAAGCAGCCATTTATTTTCACACACTGAACTAACCAAACCAGCCAAAACTGGCTGGGCTATCCCCTAATAATCTAACTCAGTTGCCATAGTAACAACAAGGTGCTATTACCACAACAACCAAATACACAACAGCAGACATCCCCAGCGCATCACAAGGACGTGTGGCACAGGCTCTCGTGTTGCAGCAATTGCAGTCGAAGCTGCCGCCTTGCCAATGACGGTCACAGCAGCCTCTTCATCAGCTCCAGGCTCGTGATTTGATTCTTTCTAATGCTCCTGTTCAAAGAAGCCTTTTCCTTAGCAAGCAGTTACTTGGATTGCCAAGGGAGGCCTCTTGTGTTCCCTAGAAAGACACAGGGAAATGTGATGAAAGGAGACAAAAGTTCTGCAAGGCACCACTGGGAGTTGAACCCAGGATCTCCTGTTCACTAGACAGGCGCTTTAGCCAGCGAAGCCATGGTGCCTGCCGCAAACAAGCACTTGCAACTGCTCCATTTGATGGTACAAGACAAGACCTGCCTATTCCAAAGTACAGACGTTCCCCATTTCCCTGAAAACTTGCAGACCTGGAGGTGTCTGGCTCAGTGCGCACAGAAAACCCAGACCCAGAAGCCTTCCTTCCTCCAGACTGAGAGGCCAGTGGGCATGTGAGAGAGTTGCCCCGTCAGTCACAGGCAGAAAATGGCCCTGCCTAGGAAAGTCCAAGTCCGGAAAGGAACAAACTAGTGTCAGGGAAGATATTGAAGAACTGCCTTTTGGAGAATATGATGCTTTTTACACCGGATCAGGGACTTGAACCCTGGCCCCTCAGATTAAAAGTCTGATGCTTTATCAACTGAGCTAGCCAGGCTCACATGGAAAATGGGCAAGTTTAGTGCAGAAAAGAAACTAGTCAAGAAAAAGAGGGCGGGAAACAATACAGAAAACTTGCTACTCTGGCTCCCTTAGCAGCCCTAGCCCCAGCCTGCTCCTCCATCTGGCGCCCAGAGAGCTTCTTCTTTTTGTAGTTAAATCTCAGGTCCAGGAGAAAACACCGTTCTACAAAGAAAAAAGAAATCACAGACAGAAATGCCATTGGAAATACAAAAAAAAGAAAAGAAAGGAAAATGCCATCCCCCTCACATTATGGCGGGGGTGGGGATTTGGGGAAGGGGTGGAATGGGGAGAGGGGCAGAGCTCCTGGCCCCACAGCGCTTCCTACCAGCCCCAGACTGCGCTGTCTGGACCTGCTCCTGTGGGTGTGAGCCTCCCTCCTGACTCCTAAGGACTCAGCAGGAGCAAGGGGCCTGTCCAGGAAATGGCCAGGGCTTCTGGGAACCCGGGGGTGGCTCTGGACACCACCAGGGATCATTTGGCTCCTGGCACACAAGGGAACTTAAAAAGCTGAGTGCCCAGACATGGGGCTTGAACCCCAGACTAAGAGCTTGATACTCCACTGACTGAACTAGCACAGTTCACTGAGTGCAGCTTCCCCCTTTCCACCACAAGAGCAGGCAGGTAAAAGAAAGGCAAAAAGAAGTCCCAGGAGCCCTTCCTCTTTTTCTCCATGGCCACAGCCCATCAGCAGGATTCCTCCTGCTCCTCCTCCCTCCTGCAAGTAGCCACCCCTGGGAAGCCAAGAGGCAGGTACAGGCCCAGCCAACCGCACTTCCATGGGCCAACCTCCAAGGGCAGAGGAGGCCAAGCTACAAGGCTCCAAGAGGTGACTGGCCGAGATCCTCCAGCTTTACCCAGCTGATGCCAAGTTGCTTTCTCAGCTCATTTCAGCACCCTCTGTCCTGCAGGGGTTGGGGTTATCCCAGGGACAGGCCAGTGGCAGAAGGGGGAGTGCCTTGCTGGAAAGATAGGGGAGCTGGAAAAAGGAAGCCACCATGTTTCTGCCTGGTTTCAGACCAGGGGCCTTTTGCGTGTTAGGCAAACGTGATAACCACAACACCACAGAAACTCTCTTTCAGGACTCTGCCCCTTCCCTTCAAATTCCATCCGCTTGGCTGGCGCTCGCCCTGGCACACACCGCTGGGCGAACCTGGAGAAAGTGGTGGCAGCTCTTCGATGGGTCAGCTGGTAGAGCAAAGAACTGGAGCCGGCTCCCAGGAAGTCATCCTTACCTCGCCCTTGTGACTCCAGCTGGAAGGAGAGCTTCTTTCCTTCCCCTGCTGAGAAGAAAGAAAACTCAGGTGGGCCAACTCGGTGCAGAAGCCTCCCTGTCTTTCCATGCTGGGGAGCCTGAAATAAAGGACTCAGGGTAGCTAGAGATACCACTGCACTACTAGAAAACAGCCCAGCCTTGCACACAAAGAGCACGCCAGGGCTTGAGATTGAACCAGGAACTTCTAGATCTTCAGTCTAACGTTCTCCCAACTGAGCTACTTCAGCACCTTTATGACTTGCTGTTTCTTTGTCCAGGTTGTTTTTGTCAGCCATGGCACACACAAAAAAACCTCTCTGGGTCTGTGACGTTATTGACAATAACTGGGACCATATAGAGCATGGTTGCGACAAAGGTCCCGTAGTGGCACCAAATCTTGTATAAAGGGGGTCAAATGAGGTGTCTAAGACCGGGTTATGCTTGGCTGGTGATGATTATGCCATTTATATGTATGTATCAGTTTTGTAGTGGAAGTTATGAATATTGGCTTTATACTGTCTGTCTATTGCAAACTGGGGCTGTGTCTCTGGGACCACAGACAAGCTGCCAGCTCTGCCAGGCCGGCTGGATGGCCCATTAAGAGCCATCAGCGATACAATGGACCCATTGAGGGAAGGCAGACACGCCTGTGACTCAGCAAATTATGCAGAGACTTGCCCATGGGACTCCAGACTCCATTTTTGCTGTGATTTTCCACAGTAAGGACAAAGGTGTCCTTACACCTGGAAGAAACTATAAAAGGCAGCTGCCTCATCTCCATTTTGTCTTCATTTCCTGCTTCTACCTCTGGAGGAACCTTGCTACACATGGAAGCTTTGAACAAAGGACTGAAGGACCCATCCCAGCAGGGGATGTAATCCAGAGACTTGATTTGAACCTGCAGTTTATTCCATCTCTGCAAGCCTGACCCAAGAACTTTGCCATTACTGTATGTAATTGATTCCTTTTAACCAGTTCTAACCCTCATCTATACCTTTCTCCTTTTGTGAATAAACCTTTAGATTTTAGATTCTAAAGGATTGGCAACAGCGTGATTTATGGGTAAGATCTAAGTTGTATACTGACCTGGCTCTGAGGTTCGGTCCGTTGGGATCGGGAGAACCTATTTTCTTTTACTGGGGCATTGGTTTTCATGACCATTTGTCCCCATAACGAGTGGCACTGGCGGTGAGACTGGGAAACTGGAGTGTCTTAGGGGATTGCTTGGAATGACTTGTGGTTAGCCAGTGGGGTAAAACCAAAGTCTCCTCTGTCTGGTTTGCCTTAGAGGTGGAAGAACCCCAGCCTTGGGCTGTAACTGCCCTGCTTGAAGCAATTCATCCTGACTGGCACTCTCAGTGGGGTCTCGCCAGAACCAGCATCATTACAGGGTCCCACTGTCAGTTCCCCTCTGTTTTCCATCACTTCAGGTGCTTCTGAACCCTGGGTGAGGTTTTCCTTGCAAGGTCTGTCTGTGAAGGAATCATAGAATATCAGGGTTGGGAGGGACCTTAGGAGGTCATCTAGTCCAACCCCCTGCTCAAAGCAGGACCAATCCCCAATTTTTGCCCCATATCCCCAAATGGCCCCCTCAAGGATTGAACTCCCAGGCCAATGCTCAAACCACTGAGCTATCCCTCCCCCCACTAAAGAGTGTGGGGCTCTCACTGAACTGAAGGAGGAAAACGGTTGTTTGAGAGACCTGGGGGAAGAATAAAAGAGGCCCAGAAGCACGGGTGCTGGAATGGGGAGGCAGTGGGCCCTGGCCCCCAACCTTTGAAGGTAGGGGGAATATGCCCTCCAACTCTTTCCCAGTCCTAAGGGCGAGCAACAGTGGGAGAGGGTGGAGAGGAGCAACTGGTGGGTGGTATCTTGTGGAGATGGGGCAGTGTGGGGTTGGGTTTTGGGGTGGGGGCTCAGGGAAAATGGGTGGGGCCTCAGGGGACAGGGCCATGGTTTGGGTACCTGTGGACCCCACACTTTTAGGGGACTTCCACTGCTCCTGCCCACAAGGATGACAAAATATTAGCAGGCTATTGTTTTAACTACTTGGCCAGTTTGTCTAATGGGCTCATCCCTCTATTGGCCAGAAACCAAAGCTAGACGTCCCGCTGTAGCTATGACTTCTGCTACTGAACCACCAATGCGCTAACTCCTCTTGTGAGACATTTCCTTCGGCACAATACTGCTGCTATTCCAGTTATTGACTCCAGGAGACATTTTTCTTAGCCTGGTTTTGTGCATCACTTGTGTCTCTAGCAAAGGTCAGTCCCTGGCCCTGTGGTCCAGACATCATCATTCAAATCAAGCTTCAAGTGAACAATTCTTTCCCATTCCCACTCTGTGGGAGGGGAGACTTTTCAAAGCCCTCTCTGTGCTACTGCACATGGCTAAGCAAAGAGAACAAACCCTAAATCCCCCCTGTGCGTTGGGAGCCGGGTTTGCTGTTTGATTTCTGTATTTCAGGTGACTTCAAGCCCAGGCATTGGGATTATTTACCAGTTTCTTTGCCATGGGAGCATTACCGCGCTCACAGCTGTGATGGCCGAGTGGTTAAGGCGTTGGAGTTGAAATCCAATAGGGTTCCGCTATGCAGGTTTGAATCCTGCTCACAGCGAGGCCTGTGTTTTAGCCACAGTTTCTAACCAGGGCAATACATCCTGCCCAGTTGCCTCGCTGACAGGGGATGCCGACATTTCTGTAAGGCGCACTGGCAGCGGGCGGGATGTGGCTGCTGCCGCAGGCCTGGCTTTAACGCCTGGTGCTTCCTCACCTGCTTGGCTGTCTGGGGCCTTTGGTGCCGCCCTGCTGGCCGTCCCTCCCAGCTGTGAGAGAAGCGGGCTGGTGGCTCAAAGGGTTTTGCTGGGGCTGTCGGTGAGGGGGAATCGCTGGCTGAGGATGGCTCCGTGGAAGAGCTGAGCTTTGCATGTCATTCCGGCCTGTGGTCTCCTCTGTCATGTGGCAGTGAGTTCCACAGCTCCGGGGGGAGCTCTGCCTCCTGTACGGAAAAGCCTCCCTGTCTGGGTGAGCTGGTGGGACGCGGCTGTCAGGTGAAGTCGTGGTGGCAGGAGAAGGGACGATCTCCCTGGTGGAGACGGTTTGGACAGCAGCTGGAGCCTGGCCCTGGGCTCTGTGAGAGGAGCCGGAGCAGGGAGCGGGTGCTGGGGTGACCTGTGGGGCAGAGCAGGGAGCGGGTACTGGGGTGACCTGTGGGGCAGAGCAGGGAGCGGGCGCTGGGGTGACCTGTGGGGCAGAGCAGGGAGCGGGTGCTGGGGTGACCTGTGGGGCAGAGCAGGGAGCGGGTACTGGGGTGACCTGTGGGGCAGAGCAGGGAGCGGGTGCTGGGGTGACCTGTGGGGCAGAGCAGGGAGCGGGTGCTGGGGTGACCTGTGGGGCAGAGCAGGGAGCGGGTGCTGGGGTGACCTGTGGGGCAGAGCAGGGAGCGGGTGCTGGGGTGACCTGTGGGGCAGAGCAGGGAGCAGCGGCAGATTGAACCAGCTGGAGCTGCTCAGGGCGTGTCGGTCCATCCCCAGCTGCAGGAAGGAGCCGCAGATCTCCCAGAGAGGTGGGGGCAGGGCCGTCCTTAGCCATGGGCAGAACAGACGGGCACGTAGGGCACCGCTATGCCTGGGGCACCAGACACTCTGCCGAGAGCCGGGAGGGACGGGAAGCCGTGGGGCAGGTAAGAGCAGCGCTGGGTCCTAGAGAGAGCCCAATGCGCTGCCTGCAGCACAGTCTGGGGAGGGGATTGGCTGCTGGGGTCTCTGGGAAGGGGGGGGAGGAGCTCGCCTGTGAGTGTGACTCTCCCCCGGCGTGAGGGGAGGCAGGCTGGGCGGCTCTGGCAGTGTCCTTTGTTGCCCCCCATAACATCCATTCTTCTCCCCCCCCACAGAGCACCCCCCTTTCCCCTCCCCCCCACGGAGCACCCCTCTCTCCCCTCTCCCCTCCGGCAGGGCTGGGTTGGGTGAGGTGCTGGAGGGGGGGGGGGGGGGCTGCGTGCTGAGAAAGTAAAAATGAAACTAAGTCACGTCCTCGGCAGCCAGCCCAAGCAACAGGGGCCGGCTGGAATTACCACCCCCAGCTGGCTGGGCTGGGGACAGGGTGACCAGAGAGCATGTGGAAAAAACCAGGACAGGGGGTGGGTGGGGTGACCAGATGTCGCACTTGTATAGGGACAGTTCCAGTCTTAGGGTCTTTTTTTTATATAGGCTCCTATTACCCCCCATCCCCGTCCCGATTTTCCACCCTTGCTGTCTGGTCACCCTAGGTTGGGGGTAATAGGACAAAGCCCCAAATAGCGGAAGTGGCCCTAGAACATCTGTGTCTGGCCAGCGGCAGGACATTAGCACTGCAGGGGAGGGGTGGGTGTGGCAGTGACATCACAAAGGCCGTTTGCAGGGCCTCGGCCTATTGGTCAAAGGTGGTGGGAGGCGGTGACCTCACAGAGAGATGCTGACATCAGCCAGGCCAGGCCAGGGGCGCAGGGCCAGGGAAACCTCGGAGACCCCCGTGGCTTTGCTTCAGCAAGTCTCCTTGTCGAGGTCTCTCTCGGAGGACTGAGAGAGTATTAGGGTTCACGGACGTGAGCGCCAGGAGGAACCTCTTTGGAGTTTTCTCCTTTCCTTTCACGCACTTCCCTAGAAAACAGACGTCCCTGGTTAGACGGTACGAGCCTCCGAGAGGTTTGGAACCTGTTCAGTCTGATCCATCTGGTGCCAGCTGAATTCTAGGCATGGAAAACAGTCGCTTCAGGTGGCAGAATTTTATTCCCCACTTGGGATTTTGTCCCTCAGAATCACTGGGGACATTAGGGTTTGTCCTTTTTGTTTGACCTTTTCCTCCATCCCTCCCTCCTTTCTCTTCATCTCTTACTTCTTTTGTCATTTCCCCTGTTCCCCTCCCAACACCAGGAGAGGTGTAGGGGTGTGTGTGTGTGTGTGTGTGTGTGTGTGTGTGTGTGTGACAGTGTACCCCATAATGATTTATGGGGAGATGCTTATATATGTATATATGATATATATACCCGGTGTCACTGAGACACTGTGTGCATTACCCCACATGGCCACCCAGTGTCACTGTTGCTCTCTGAGAGAGACGCTGTGTGCATTACCCCACGTGGCCCACCCTAGTGGCAGAAGATGTGGGGCTGAAGCCCTGACCCCACTCTGTGTGGAGCTGGTATCTCCATTTCCCCCACCACCGCACAGCCATGAATGGATTTAGCCTAGGAGGCAGGGTCCGATTGGCCCCATTTGGCAGGTGGGATCTAGGGCACACAGAGGTGAAGTGACTTTCCCAAGGCTAAGCAGGGAGTCTGTGGCAGAGCAGAGACTCAAACCCAGAACACCTGAACCCTGTGCCTTAACCACTAGGCAACCTTCCCACCCCAGGAGGGGGAACTTCCTCTGCCACTTTGAATGTGTGGGTGGGACCAGCCACTAGACAGAGCTGCCAGGAGGTGGGGAGCAGAGAGAGATGGGAAAAGGGACATGGGTGGGTGTAGCGGGGTGGTTACCTGCTCCTGCCCGGGAGGGGTTAAAACAGCCCTACAGAGGGAGCAGTCAGGGGACGGGCAGTCAGGGGACATGGAATGGGGGGTGCTGGATAGGGTGTGGGAGTCCCAGGGGGGCTGTCAGGGGTGGGGGTGTGGCTAGGGCCCGGGGCAGTCAGGGCACAGGGGGGTTGGATAGTTGGAGGGGTCCCGGGGGGTGATTAGGGGGTGGGGGGGTCTCTGGAGGGGGCAGTCAGGGAACAAGGAGCAGGGGGGGTTGAATGGGTGAAGGGTTTGGGGGGGGTTGTCAGGGGCTGGGGTGTGGAGAGGGGTCGGGGCAGTCAGGGGACAGGTAGGGGGTAGGGTCCTAGGGAGGCAGTTACAGTGGGGGGGTCTAAGGAGGGGGCAGTCAGGGGACAAGGAGCAGCGAGGTTTAGATAGGGGGTGGGGTCCTGGGGGGCAGTTAGGGGCAGGGTCCCAGGAGGGAGCAGTCAGGGAACAAGGAGCATGGCGGGTTGGGGATTTTGAGGGGCTGGAAGTGGGAGGGAGTGGATGGGGGTGGGGCTAGGGCAGGGCTCCCTGGGTGCACACCCTAGTGAAATGTGCTGCGCACGCCTATGCTTGGCGAGTTTCTCTTCTGCACCAAACTTACTCTATCCGTATGTGAGCCTGGCGAGCTCAGTTGGTCGAGCGTCAGTCTGTTAATCTGAGGGTCCAGGGTTCAAGTCCCTGGTGAAGTGTAGGGAAGATCATTTCCCCCTGCGGTGTCCCCTGAGAGCGTCAGGAGTCAGCTCTTCAGTCCCCTCCTTGACGTTACTCTTTTCTTTTCAGGACTTGGGCTTTCCTAGGAAGGGCCATTTACTGCCTGGGACGTCCTCACACGCCCACTGGCCTCCCAGTCTGGAGGAAGAAAGGCTTCTGGGTCTACAGCAAACCCAGAAGGCTCCAAGAGGTGACTGGCCGAGATCCTGCAGTTTTCCCCGGCTGACGCTAAGGAGCTTTCTCAGCTCATTTCCCCAGGCTCTGTCCTGCAGGGGTTGGGGTTATCCCAGGGACAGGCCAGTGGCATATGGAGGAGTGTCTTGCTGGACAGCTAGGGAAAAGGAAGCCATCATGTTTCTGCCTGGTTTCGAACCAGGGGCCTTTTGCGTGTTAGGCAAACGTGATAACCACAACACCACAGAAACTCTGCAAGAGGACTCTGCCCCTTCCCTTCAAACTCCATCCGCTTGGCTGGCGCTCGCCCTGGCACACACCGCTGGGCGACCCTGGAGAAAGTGGTGGCAGCTCTTCGGTGGGTCGGCTGGTAGAGCAAAGAACTGGAGCCGGCTCCCAGGAAGTCATCCTTACCTCGCCCTTGTGACTCCAGCTGGAAGGAGAGCTTCTTTCCTTCCCCTCGCTGAGAAAGAGCAAGGGAAGAACAAAAGCCCACATCCATAGGGGGGCAGAGGCTTCAGGAGCCCACAGCGTTTGCCCATCTGGGGCATTGTGGCTGAGATCTCTGCTGGCCAGCGCCAGCGCTCGCAAGGCGCTAGTGTGGATGCTGGAGGCTGGGTGCTGGATACTGGAGGCAGAGACCCAGCAGAGTGGTGCAGCGGCAGCGTGCTGGGCCCATAACCCAGAGGTCGATGGATCGAAACCATCCTCTGCTAGGCAGGTGCTTGTTTCTTTTTGCTCTGGGCCTCCAAGCGAGGGGGCGACCAGCAGAGCGCCAGGAGCCGAGGCCGTGAGGCAAGAGGTGGCTGAGGTGTGGGACTGCCAGGGAGCTCCCCGGCCCCTCTGGCTGCCTGGGCTGAAGGCGAGAGCCAGGCCTGTGTGTGAGGTCTGAGTGCCGGTGGCTCCCCCACTCCTCGGGAGGGGGGGGGAGAGTCCATGGGGGTGTCAGTGTGAAGGGGAGGGGCTGTGAGGGGGAGGGTCCATGGGGGTGTCAGTATGAAGGGGAGGGGTTGTGAGGGGGAATCCATGGGGGTGTCAGTGTGAAGGGAAGGGGCTGTGAGCGGGAGGGTCCATGGGGGTGTCAGTGTGAGGGGGAGAGTCTATGAGGGGGAGGGTCCATGGGGGTGTCAGTGTGAGGGGGAGGGGCTGTGATGGGGAGGGCTATGGAGTGTCTCTGCGAGGGGGAGGGGCTGTGAGGGGGAGGGTCCATGGGGGTGTCAGTGTGAAGGGGAGGGGCTGTGAGGGGGAGGGTCCATGGGGGTGTCAGTATGAAGGGGAGGGGCTGTGAGGGGGAATCCATGGGGGTGTCAGTGTGAAGGGGAGGGGCTGTGAGCGGGAGGGTCCATGGGGGTGTCAGTGTGAGGGGGAGAGTCTATGAGGGGGAGGGTCCATGGGGGTGTCAGTGTGAGGGGGAGGGGCTGTGATGGGGAGGGCTATGGAGTGTCTCTGCGAGGGGGAGGGGCTGTGAGGGGGAGGGTCCATGGGGGTGTCTCTGTGAGGGGAGCGGCTGTGAGGGGGAGGGTCCATGGGGGTGTCAGTGTGAGGGGGAGGGGCTATGAGGGGAGGGCTATGGGGTGTCTATGAGGGGAAGGGATGTGAGGGGGAGGGTCCATGGGCGAGTCAGTGTGAGGGGGAGGGGCTGTGAGGGGGAGGGTCCATGAGGGTTTCAGTGTGATGGGGAGGGGCTGTGAGGGGGAGGGTCCATGGGGGTGTCAGTGTGAGGGGGAGGGTCCATGGAGGAGTCAGTGTGAGGGGGAGGGGCTGTGAGGGGGAGGGTCCATGGAGGAGTCAGTGTGAGGGGGAGGGTCCATGGGCGAGTCACTGTGAGGGGGAGGGGCTGTGAGCATCTGGTCATTTCCAGGCAGCAGGAGCCCCCTGACATGGGAGTTGAACTGCCTCCTCCCCCCAGGTGCTTTGGGGGGGCCCTAGAGCCCAGCATGGAGCTGCTGTCCCTGCAGGGCCCCTGGGAGTCACAGAGGGGTGATGTGAGGTTACTGTCCCGTCTGTCCTGGGCTGGGGGGCTGGAGCCCCCGGAACAGCCCTGTGGGGACTCAGCCCTGTGGGGGATTCACTGTGTGTGGAAAAGCCCGTCTAGGAATGGGGATTCCCAGCTGCGTTACAGCGGCGTGACGGAGAGGAAAGGGTTAATGCTTTAGGACAGTCTGGGGGCGCTGGATGGGAAGGAGGGTGCCCGGCTCTCAGGCTGCAGAACGGCCAACCCCAAACGTTCAAAACCCTGAGCCAGGCTCACCGAAAACCACGAGATGGGCTTTGAAATCAGGAGATTGTGTAAAATTAATAGATTTGGGATCTTTTTATTTGCCTTCCACTTGATGAGCCTTTAGGGCGCACGGGGGAGACATTGTGAATCTTTCTCCACAGCCACAAGGGCTAGAAACGTCCTGTGTCTTTAAGAGCGAAGGCTGAAATCATCACGTCTCCACCTGACTCCAGGAGCTGGGGCTTCAAGGAAAACAACAATTCTCATCAGACTCAAGGCAAAATCAGGAGCGTTGGCAGCACCGAGTGGGACGGAGTCTTTATTCTCCGGGATCCCCTGGAGCCGGGTTCCCAGCCTTGTTCTTTCTGTGGCCCCCGCCCAACATGGTATAAAAACTCCACAGCCCACCCGTGCCACAACGACTGTCTAACGCCGGCCCTGCTGGCTGGTTTAGTTTGGCAAATCCCCCCGTGAAACCTGCTCACTGCCCCCCCCCGGGGGCTCTGGACCCCTGGCTGAGAACCACGGCCTGGGAGCTCTGTTTAGAAGGGGGGAGCAAAGCTGCTGCCTTTCCCCATGGCCGGACTCAGGCCCTTAGCGTGGGATATTCCTGCCCTGCCAGCGACCCCAGGAAAGCTCACTGAGCCGCTGCCTGGCCTCAGGGACAGTCTCAGCCGGCAGGGCCCCAGGGGGCAATGAAGCAGCTGGGTCAGGCTGGGAACCCTCATTCCCAGAGAAGTGCCCTGGCTCCCTGCTCAGCAGCTGAGAAGTCAATTCCCCCCACGCCCGATGAACCAGCCTGGAGCTCAGTGCAGAGCTGGGGGTTTCTCCTTTCACTCCACTGAAGGCTGCTATCAGATCTCCCAAAACCAGTGCTCCAGATGAGGCTTGAACTCACAAACACTCCATGCATCACTACCCTATAAGTACTGCGCATTAACCCTTTGCGCCACTGGACCCCACACTGGATAAACCACATTGACTAGATCTTGACCAACAATTCTGGACCTTGACACAAAACAATGGCTCCCCCTAAGAATGGGGTTGTGTGACCTGCCTTATGTCCTGGCGCCAACTTGTGGCCATTTCCTTTCCCTTCGTTCGGTGAAAAGCTTTGGGATTTTGTGTACAAACTTTATTTCCTCAGGAGAGACCCAGGAGCGGGGGCTGCCTGCATCTACCCAGCACCCACTAGATTAGAAGGTGACCGACAAACACCCTTAAGATGAGGCAGCCGTCAAAAAAATCATCTCCCGTCTTCCCTTGAGTGACAGCCTGAATCCTTCCTTGTCCGGGCAGAGCCCAAGGACTGGAATCAGCAGCAGCAACAAACCCTCAGTGCGTAGCAGGAACAACCCAAACTGTGCGTTCAAAGGAGCTGTCTCCTTCCTTCGGGGGTCACGTTTGCCATTAGGGTCACTGATTTTCATTTCCCTTCTCTGAGGGCAGAGATGGGGCTGGAGCCACCTCAGGCTGGGATGTGGAGCCCAGGTCCCCACCTGTCAGTCACTCTGGGGACCTGTCTCTGCTCACAGCTGACAGGCTGCCTCCAGCCTCTCCAGCCAGCTCCTGAGCACTGAGGGGGTGAGTCATTTGTCAAGCATCAGTGGCACACAGGAGAGGCTCTTTTACATGATGCATTGGTGGTGTAGTGGTGAGCAGAGCTGCTCTCCAAGCAATTGACCTGGGTTTGATTCCCAGGCATTGCAGGGGTGTGAGGTTTTCCTGGCTGGGAATTGGTTAAATTTCAGTCCCTTTGGATCAGTTTATCAATGGAAGGAGAGAATTAATGTCCCAACTCCCAGCAGGTCGTTAAACATCCAGTGGGGGAAGAAAGGGGCGGGACTATCCAGTGAGCTGTTGGACTCACCCTCGTATTACAATGTTTGGTTAATTTTTTAAAAAAAAATTCCTTTACTTCTCTCTCCTATTTAGACTCAGAGCCTTTAAGGTCAGAAGGGACCAGCGTGATCATCTAGTCCGACCTATTGCACCTTGCAGACCAAAAGACCCCACCCACCCCAAGGGGAGTAAGGTCACGCTTCAGAGAGAACGTACTAGAGAAATGGTGGGTTTGGGGGGGGGGGATAGAAAAGGAAAGCCCCTTTTCTCAGAAGAGCAGACTCGGCTCCCTCCCGGATCTGTCCCCAGTGGATTTAGCTCACAATAAGGGTGTCCCTCCCTCCCTGGGTGATGTAATTAAAATGAAGGAAAGACAAGGTGAGATGGTGCCACAGGTAAGTATATTAAGGGTAAAGGTACAGAGAACTGGAAGAAACTCAAACTTAACCACACAGTGATTCAGTGACTGGCTTTAGAAGCGTGAAGCTCAGACCCACAAAACCTCCCTTGGTATTCAGAGAAACAGTAAATAAAACGCCAACACAGAAACCTTTCCCTGCGATTTAGGCGCAGTGGACACAGCACACAGAGGTGAAGCCCAGGACCTTCTACGCTCCGGCTGATTTGGACCCTTCGAGGAGGACTATGGGGGAGTCCCGACAACTGTTGGATTTTGTTGCAGGCAGGGAGACCCTCCGGGCTGATGGACACCAGGAGAGCAGGACCCTCCAGAGGTCAAATGGATTCGGTTTGCTGTGGCGGGGATAGTGAGGACAGGCCTCTCCTTCCTTAACCTCGCTGCAGGACAGATGGTGTCTTCTCTCTAGCTCTGGAGCGCTAGGGAGACCCGACCGTGCACGTGCTGCCGCGGGAATGGACGGCCCCGCCCAGGTGCTGAGCAAGTCCTTATATAGCCCTTTTGGTGGGAAAAACTGGTCCAGTCCGGTTTGAGCCAGGGAAATCCAGTGTCTTTAAGAATAAGCTAGCCTGCTTACAGAGATGGAGTCCGAGAGTCACAGATGATATACTCCATATTGGATTTCATTCAAACCAGTGATTTGCATAACCTGTACCTTATACACACTATTAAAACAGCCAATTAAACACATTTAAGCAATACCAACACCACATTTCTTACTAACAGGCAGAAGGAGGAGTGCCTTGCTGGACAGGGAACTGGGAAAAGTAAGTTTGCATGTTTCTGCCTGGATTTGAACCAGGGACTTTGCGTGTTAGGCCAACGTGATAACCACTACACTACAGAAACTCTATCACGGGACTCTGCACCACCCTTCAAATTCCATCCACTTGGCTGGCGCTCGCCCTGGCACACACCGCTGGGCGAACTTTAAGAAAGTGTTGACAGCCCTTCAATAGGTCAGCTGGTAGAGCAAAGAACTCCCAGGAAGTCATCCTTACGTCACCCTTGTGACTCCAGCTTGAAGGAGAGCTTCTTTTCCTTCCCCTTGATGAGAAAGAGCAAGAGAAGAAAGAAAGCCCAGGTGGGCTAACTGGGTGCACAAGCCCACCCTGGCTTTTCCTACAGCAGAGCCTGAATTGAGGGACTCGCGTCAGGTAAAGGCACCACTGCGCTTCCAGAAAACAGCCCACCCCTGCACAAAGAGGGATGGAAGAGCACACTGAAGCCTGGGATTGAACCATGGACCTCTAGATCTTCCCGACTGAGCGGCTTTGGCCCATGGAGGGCATTTCTTTGGCCTGCTGCTTCTCACCTTGAAGCTCATTCTCAATCAAATATATCTCCGATCAATGACGGCCAATGCAAGACTGACACCGCTTGTTATTTCATGACTAGAAAATGTCATTGGCCAGTCTCTGGATCTCTCTTGTGCTACGCTTCAGTTCATGTGGGGAAAGGCGGAAAATTGACCTGTGAACTAAAGCACTGTGGTTACCATTCTAACGCTGTCTCTGACTGTAACACAATTTAATACCGGCCCACCCTGTGTTGGTGACAGTTCAATTTCTAGATGTTAGAACATTTCAGTTACTGTTAAAATTAGAAAGTTTCTATGAATCATAGAATATCAGGGTTGGAAGGGACCTTAGCAGGTCATCTAGTCCAACCCCCTGCTTGAAGCAGGACCAATCCCCAATTTTTGCCCCAGATCCCCAAATGGTCCCCTCAAGGATTGAACTCACAATTCTGGGTTTAGCAGCCCAATGCTCAAACCACTGAGCTATCCCTCCCCCTCCTAGGTGCTTAAAGGAAATAAATGTTTTAATTTTCTTATATATGACATGAGTAAATACAGATGTACAGACCCTAGCAGGCAAATGTATCATCTTATATGACACAGAAAATCATGCATCCAAATTAGGCATCAAAGTCATGAAATAAGCTACAAATGCAATAAAAAATAAGGAATTCAAAGATTTCACATATGGGGTGGGGCACCGAAGATGCTTCTTGCCTGGGGTGCCATTTGGACTAGGGGAGGCCCTGTCAGGGAGGGCAGCAGTTAATTTCACATGCCTGTTTCCAGGCTGTATTCTGTGGGCTCCCTGCTCCGTGGGAGGGATCCCGGTAGCCCAGACTCAGGGCTGGAACAGGCCCCTGATTTCGGGGGTGGCTGCAGGGTTACAGCGCTCTGACGTCTCAGACAATCTGCCCCTCTGAAAGCCTCAGATCTGCATCCTCAGCCCACTCCTGCACGGCCTCTGCCCCTTTCACATTCCACAGCAAGGAGTAGCATCCAGGGTTAGGGATGAGCCATAGGGCACTAGGTGGGTGGCAGAGGCTTCAGGAGTAAACCCAGCACCCAAAGCAGTGGGGGGAGATAAGGTGTTTTCTCTTTACTTAGACACATGCTATAGCTCAGAGATCGCTTTTAAATGTCTCTCCCCCCCCCCCCCCCCCACACACACACACACACACACACACAACCTGGGAAAGGGGCAGGATTCTCAGGTTCTTGGTTGATTTGAATGAGGATCACAGGACCCTAGAACCATTCACTGCCCTTTCCTAGAGACACCTGTGATACACACAACGAGGCTGAGATAAATGCTTACTGGAGTCAAGAATTGCTCCCCTGGAATAGCAGCAGTATTGGGCAGCTGGAAATCTCACAAAAGCAGCTGAAGCATTGGTGGGTCAGTAATCGAAGTCCTAGGTACTGCATGGGAGGTTTAGGTTTGTTTTCTGGACACTAGCAGTGAGAGTTTTATTGCCTCAAAATTTCAGTCGAAAAATTCAGACCCCAGCTGTGTGTGGTGGGAGATGGATAGCGGTTTCTTTGGTTTGGATTTAGTTTGTTTTCTCATTCTCATTTTAAAAGCCCTTGATCATTTTGATGGGAAAAAATTGTTTGTACAAGACCAAGAAAAAGTAAGAAAAGTTAAAAATCTGCTTTGGAGTGAGGGGGTCTCTGTGTGCCAGGGCAGGGGTGGAGATTGTCATGGGGAGGGGTTAAGGGATAAATTAGAGGCTTTTGCTGGAACACAGCGGGTTGTTTTGCAGTTTAATTTTTCCAAAGGGAAACCTCCCCACTTGCCCTGTCCTGCTGCCCAGCTCAGACCCCAGACACCCCTGGGATGAAGTGGGAGTTTTCTGAACGTTTTGTCGGCATATTGTGTAAATCTCAGTTTCCCCAATTTGTTTCACGATTATCTAGGTCAGAGGTCCAAAATGTGAGGTGCACCCTGCCAGGGGGAATCGAGTAACATTCAGGGGGATGCAACTGGGGTCCTGGCCGGCCCCCACGGGGGGAGAGGATGTAGTGCCACCCAGCTTCTCTCCTGGCCCCAGCTGCTGACCTTGGCTGCCGCCACCACTCCCAGGGATCCACTTCCAGCCCCACACCTGGACTCCGCTCCTGGTCTCAGTCCCCACCCCCAGCTGTGCCCCTGCCTCAGCTCCCTTACGCCAGTCGATGTCCCTTCACCCGGAGCTGCAGCCCCACTCCTGCCCGCAGCTGGGGTGGGGGGGGAGCATGGGCAGGGGTATGGGGGGGCGTAACTCTCAAAAGTTTTGGGACCATTGATCTATGTGGTGGAACAAGGGTGTTTAATCTTTGCAGAGACCCTTAAGGGGCAGGTGTGACTGTACAGAGCTGCTTGGGCCCAGACAACGGCCAGAAATTCTGTATCCTGTGACCTATGGCCGGGCTGTACCTGCTGCAAGAAGCCAGCTGGCTGGGATGAGCTGGAGAACAAAGGACGAGGTGGAGGCCAGGTGAGCAGGTTGCCTGGGGAACAGAACGAAGGACAGAAGAGGGGCAAAAGGGCATGACTGAGGTTGGGCTGTTGGAAGCAAGGAGTCTGCTGGTTTGGGGACTGGAGGGGCGAGCTCAGGCTCTGAGTTCTGGGTCTCCCCAAGATGGGCGTTGCTGAATCTTCCTGCTTCCTGGGCTAACAAAGAACTTTCCCAAGCTGGATCCCAGACCACTAATAAACCCTTCTGGTTTACAATGCTGGCTGAGAGTCCCTGGTGATTGTGGAAGTTGGGGGTGCATGACGCCCCTTTGGGGGGTGTAAGGCTTTCCCAGGTGTCCGATTCAGATGGACTCACTGTGGGAAGCTCTTGGTGTGGAACAGGGGTGCTGAAAGGTCCAAGGTCAGTCCCAGGAGGTGATGAGGCCAAGAAGGCTTCCCCCAGTGAGAGGGTGCCCTGAGGGGTGTCACACTGACGAGGGGCCTGCCTGGGTTTCATTCAGAGCTGTTCCAGAGCACTGAGCCTGTGTGCCGTGACAGCCCCCCAGCATGTGACCCACAGGCTCCACTCTGGCAAAGCTCCCTGTAAATCAGAGACAAACTCCCCATTCTCCCAGTTCTTCTCCCCCTGCATAGAACCCAAAGCAACTCCTGCCTCGCTGGATCTCCTGACAGCCCCGGCTGTCCAAGGAGCTGGCCAGGCTGTTCCCCTAGGTCCCTGTGCAGGGGCAGCTGTCAGTTCTGACCTCATGAGCATAGTGGTGACTATCCCGACCTGTCACATGGGGGACTAGGGCTTGATTCCCTGAGGAGAAAACTGGGATTTTGACATCAAGTGCATGTCTACAGTACAATGAATAGCCCACAGGTAGCCCAGGCCAGCTGACTCAGGCTTGCCAGGCTCGGGGTCCCACAACTTGCTCAGGCTGGAGTCCGACCACTGGGATCCTCCCCCCTCGCTAGGTTCAGTGGCCTATGTACTGAAGATGAGTTCGTAAATGGGGAGTGTACACTGGCTGCTGCCACTGGACAGACACTTCCTAGGAGGAGACCAGACAGTTAATGTGATATTCTCTAAACAATATTTGCTGAAGGAAAGTCATCCTGGGGCTCTGGATTTATCATCTCGTCATGACTCCAGCTTGAACTCGCTCAGCTTAGAAAGAAAGATTTTTTTTCTTGCCAGCCTGGAAATAGCCTCCGGGGTGAAAGTCAGAGCCGGGTTATTTCTCGCTCCTGCACCCTGATCACTAATGAAGGAGTAAAGGAACGGACAAACCATGTAGCCTTAACGTGTCATTTGCATCCTCAACCCTTGTCCCTGCGCCAGGATCTCAAGGACAGACAGAAACGTTACTCAGGGGCAGGAGGGGAGAGGAAAGCGCTTTCCCTCGTGTATTTCCACAGCCTGATGGGAAAGGCAGCAGAGGTGCTTTAGGGCACTTTCTGTCACTGATTGTTTTCATGTTGGTGGGGGAGGAAAGACTTACACCTGCCAACTTTGTGAACCTGTGAATGTGAAGTGACCAAGTGATGAGTTAATAATGTTGCTGTTGCACAGGATTTAATTGGTGCTAGAAAACAAGTAGCCCTTGAAGTTGAACTCTTGGGTGAATAGAATGATCTGATTGATATTCAACCTTGGGAGGCAACAGATTGTTACATCAGTCAGAAGAGCCTGGTTTGGTTTGTTTCTTTGGTTCATTGGTCGGGTGTTTTCCCTGATAAATTGAGAGGGTTCAGAGAAGACCCACAGGAATGAGTAAAGGCTGGAGCAGGGAGAGAAGTTTAAAAACAAATGGAACCTTTCCTGCTCCTGCCGGCTGTGACAGCTGAGAACATTTTCCTTCTCCACACCAAGGTCTCTGTTCTGCCAGATGTTAAGCAGTTTGCTATTAGTCGGCTGGACTCATCACGTCAGAGTGCAGCTGCTGTAGCACCTTGACTGTTAGATAAGCTCTGCATTAGTTTCCTCTGCCAGAGGTGAGAAACCGGAGCCGCCAGAGGCAAGGTCCTGTGTCTTTCCAAAGGGATCAAAACAGGGTGTGAGCATATTCACCAACGTTCTGAAAAGCATTGTTAGATGTATCTCTTGAATAACAGTAATACAATTGTAACTCTGGAACTTGGACAATTTTAACATTCATTTTAATAAAAGGTCTTTATGACTATATCTGTCTCAATGTCAACTCCCTGTCATACCCCCGAAGGTATAACCGTGATGCTGCACAGACGTTTGTCTCTAAAGTTCCCCTGGGTCACGCCCTACCATGAACAGTGTCCTCCACTTCGTGATGCTCAGGGTTTGTTTAGGCCTTGGCTACACTTGCAGATGTACAGCGCTGTGAGTTAAACCCGTCTTCGTACAGCTGAGTAGGGAAAGCGCTGCAGCCTGGCCACACTGGCAGCTGCCAGCGCACTAAGGTGGCTACATTTGAGGCATTTGCGGCTGTATTGAGAGCGGTGCATTATGGGCATTCAAGTGGCTGCAACGTGCTTTTCAAATGGGGGGGTGAGGGGCACTTTGACAGGGAGCGTGTTGGGAGAGAGAGTGGGTTTTTGGAATCTCCACAGAGTGTCAGCTCATTATCTCCTAAGTTTACACACCTCCACATCCCCTGCCTCTCTCTCAATCACTGAAAGCAAACAGCAGGGGCTTTGTTTGTTTTTAAAGAGCAGATAAAAGAGAACTTGGGGAAACGGAGCCCTCCCCCTCGCCAGTCTTCTCCCTCCCCCCCGCGCCGTCTCTGTCCAAGGCAACTTTGCTGCTGGCATTCCTAACGGAGCCCCCCCTTCCCCCTCCGCCTGCAAACAGTAGCTGTGTTTGTTTTTTTGTAAAGCAGCTCAAGAACGGAGCTCTGAACTCCAACCCGGAAGTGCCGTTTCAAAACAAAGGGAGCTTCCGGAGGTCAGTAACTGCGGAATTCCACGGCTACATTGAAGGACCAGCGTTCCACCCACTTCGCAACAGTTGCTATTCCTCTCGGGGAGGTGGAGTACAAGCAGCGCTTTATCTGAGGAGATGCAGCGCTGCACGTGCCTTGCAAGTGTAGCCAGTTAGTGAGTTACAGCGCTGCAGGCAGGTTTATTGCGCTGTAACTCGTAAGTGTAGCCAAGGCCTTAGACTAGGAAAAGTGGTGGAGTTTAGGTCAGGTCAAGGGGAAAGCTAATGCCAACCACTGCACCTGGGCTACATCTGCACTACAACTATCACTGTCTTTTTACACCAAGATCACTAACTTGAGCAGCCAACGCCATGAACAGTCCTAGTGGATGCAAGGCCCAGGTAGTTTTTGCCTCAGTGTAGCTTGTTGGGATCAAACCTCTCCCCGACCTGGAGCTGATGAACATTCCTGGCTGGAGGAACACACACTCCTACGACTCAAAAGGAAAAGAGTTGATAGAAAACAATCACAGGACTGACCCCAAAGAAGGGTGAGCTGAAAAAGGCAGAAGCAGGCAACTCATCTATGGGAGCTGAGAGACCACGGTGAACATGGTGCAAAGGTTGCTATGTGGAAATTCACAATTGTGATTTTTTTTAAAAACAATCTTTGGCCAGCCGGAATCAAGGCATTTATTACACGTCTCTCATATGTGGATTCCCCGATGTCTAATAAGGCTTGAGCTCTGACTGACGCTTTTCCCGCACTCAGCGCACGTGTAGCGTGTCTCTTCCAAGTTGATGCTCTCCTGTGTAATAAGGTCTGAGAGGCTACTGAAGTTTTCCTCTGGCCTGTGCTGAGTCTCACAGGCTTTTGCTTTTTCTGGGAGTGCACAACGCCCGGAAACATTCCCATTGGATATTCCTGATAACATCCCACATTGTTCTATTTGCTCAGCATCTTCCTGCTGGGGTGTCCCCTCGTTGTCACTCACCATCCCAACACCTGATGGGAGACAGAGAGAATCCAGACATAGGTCACTGTCTGTGCCGGAGAGAAAGGAAATCTCAGAGAGAGGAATGGAAAATGGGGTGAACAAACCAAAATATGTGCAGGAGAGATCAAACCTATTAGGATCTGATTTCCCCCAAACCCTTCCCCAGAAGAGAGAGGAAGGGATCAGTTTTGGTCGGCAGCTCATCAGAACACTCAGGGGAAAGCGAGATCCGGTAGGGACCTGCTGCCAGTTGTCAGTCAGGATAGTGGGAAGCCATGAGTGACATCTGCCTAATGATTCCACATCTGCCGGGAACAATCCTGAACTTGGAGAGCTCACAAGGTCTTTGTAGGGCATCCCAAATGTTTCCTGTATTCATAGACAGTTTTTGAGTTGGTTTAACCAATTCCCTACCTGTGCAGGCAGCTCTCGGGAGTACTTCTTTCTCAGAGCCCCGGAGGTCTGGGACCCACGTCTCTTCCCCTCATTCCAGCTGCGAGATCACATCAGGTTTGGAAACTGGAAACCCATGTTCAAGGCAAAGAAAACAAGGGAGGTCAGTGGAATTTGTGGGATACCTGTCACAAGGAATATTCCATGGTTTTAAGCCCAGATCATTTTTAAGTAGTAACATCCCAAGGCCATCTTCCTTGGCTTAAAGTGGCAGGAGAGTTGTTTTCATTATTATCAATCATATTCATTACCTTAGGGCCTAAGGGACAACTAACAGTGGGTCCCCTTTGTGCTAGGCACAGTACAGATCCAGAATAGTAGATGGCCCATGTCCTGAAGAATTTGCAATCTAAATAGACAAGACAGACACAGAATGGGGGAAGGGGTAGAACCCACCAGCAGAGTGAACTATGTGAAGGCAGAGTGACAGGTCTGATGAACACAGGCATATCTCTTGAGACTGTTTTATTTAATGTTATAACCAGGGCCAGTGTTTTCTGGAAATTGCTGCTATTCCTGCATTTTTCCCCGAAATTACTCTTCATTTCTGGAATTGCTGATCAAAGGGTGGGCAGGGCTAGTAGGGATTTCTGCCTGGAGACACCTGACTCCTCCCCAGGGCAAAGGGTGCGGTTGAGAGACTTGCTGCCAATTTCTTCCCTCCTCATGCAGGTCTGAGCTCAGGAAAATCACTGTGCAGCTTCCCCTGGGCAGGCAGAGCACTTGGCAGTGGGACACCAGGCTCCGTCGTCATGCTGCAGAGCAGACGGCGCTCGCACCTGCTCTCGGCTGCATCCACAGCATCTCTCCCCTGCTCACAGCAGGTTCATGTCCCGTCTCATAGAGCAGTGAATCATAGAGTATCAGGGGTTGGAAGGGACCTTAGGAGGTCATCTAGTCCAACCCCCTGCTCAAAGCAGGACCAATCCCCATTTTTTGCCCCAGATCCCTAAACAGCCCCCTCAAGGATTGAACTCACAACCCTGGGCTCAGCAGGCCAATGCTCAAACCACTGAGCTATCCCTCCTCCTAAAGCACATGGCATGGATAAGCCTTGGAGTTCTCAGTACACAGACATACCCCTGCAGGTTTTGCTGACTCAATAAGTGTATCCCCTTAGTCCTTTCCATGGGCACATAGTACAGCTGATGACCCTGGGTGGGCTATCGAATAGACTATGCAGTGCTGATGCCAATATGTCTGGGTGTGTCACCCAGAAACACTGCACAAGTCTGGAAATACAGATATACCCTACATATCTAGAACTCACAATGCAAAGGTGATACAAAGATAGAAACAAAATGATCATACTTGGAAAATCATAACATTTTCATTGACACCATACATGGCATATCTAGCACGATTCATTGCAATTTTATCATATTGGTATTAATAGTAATACTAATATAAAGTGTCTCACAATTCCATACAGTGTCACACTTAATAAACCAGTGAATTCCCAGGACCTGCTCCCCAGGTCTTTGAAGATGCCGAACACCCTGCTGTGAGGGACTTAAATACCCACATATCTGTTGGGCACACACATAGACAGACACTGTGCAAGTCTGTACTCAGATGTTCACTCTTCTCCAAAATTATGATCAATTTTGTACATAGTATATCTCAGGGCTGAATTCCGACTCTGTCACTCCGAGTGCAGAAATTGGGGCCCCGCAAGCATTCTAAAAATTAGTGTGTGCCACTCTAGGCTTGTATTAAACCCTCAAGGTTACAGCTTTTCTCTGTCCTTGACTTGGTAAATGCTGCCACCAACCAAATGCAAAAAAAAAAAAAAAAAAAAAACCCCAAAACCCCCAAAGCCTTGGATCCAGGAAGGAGCACTTGAGAATTCCTCCCTCTGGGTCACCCTCAAGCCCTTTCACCTCCCCTCTGGGAAAGAGCTGAGAAAGAAAACAAAGGAAATTAGCTGTGGCCACCAGATAATCAAACAACATGCACAAACCTCTTAGGAGACAAAAATTCCAATCCTGTTCTTAAGAGGTAAATTTTATTAAAATTGAAAAAGAAAACAATACATCCAGAACTTAGGCTTTTTGCTAGATCTTAAAAGAAACAATTCATTTTTGTAAGCATCCAAAATAGTTTTCTTGGGGGTTTAGCTTAAAGCTTGCAAGCAAACAAAAGCATCTGGGCTAGCACAGAGGAGATCCAAAAGCCAAAATAAAAAATAATCCTGATTGTGTCTGTCTAAACATTCCCTACCCAAATAATTTCTTCTAGTTATGGAAGATGAATTTTCATACCTGCTTCAAGCCATACACAGCATTGCTACTCCGTGTCTCCTTCTCCGGAGAACAACAGACAAAGGGAAAGTTTCTTTCCCATTTTAAAACGTTCTAGCCTTTCCATTGGCTCTTTTGGTCAGCTGCCCACTCCTTTTCTTTTACCTGTGGGCTTGTTAACCCTTTACAGGTAAAGCAAGCAGAGAACTGACACCAACAGGGATTTTACAGCAAACTGGCAGGCTGGGTGTTTATAAAAGGGAGCTTCCTCCCCTCCCCTTTATTTATCACAGTATGGCTTGTGAGGTATCATTTGAAAAAGACATTATTATCCTCCTGTTAAAATGTGTAGCAACACTGTATGGAAAGTTATGAGATTTTACTGTATGATATTACTGAAAAAGTTGCAACCCTAACCCTAAGTTCCTCAGAGACAGCAAAGCAAACAGCTGGTCAAATAGCCATTCTCTGGCAGGGGGAAGGTCACTATTTCCAAGTGGTCCTGTTAGAGTTACCTCTGGGACTAGATCCTGCGCTCCACTCAGGACTCAATCCAGAGTTGCTTCTCCCCTTGTGGGTTCTTGTACCAGCTGCTCCAAGAAGCAGCCATTTAAAGTACTGAGAAATGTTGTCTCTGCATTTCATCCTGAGGTGACATGTACCCAGTCAATATGGGGATAATTGAAATCCCCCACTATTACTGAGTATCAGAGGGGGAGCCGTGTTAGTCTGGATCTGTAGAAGCGAGAAAGAGTCCTGTGGCCCCTTATAGACTAACAGACGTATTGGAGCATAAGCTTTCGTGGGTGAAGTGGGTATTAACCCACGAAAATTTATGCTCCAATATGTCTGTTAGTCTATAAGGTGCCACAGGATTCTCACTATAATTGAGTTCTTTATTTTGATAGCCTCTCTAATCTCCCTTAGCATTTCATCCTCACTATCACTGTCTTTGACAGGTGGTCGATAATAGATTTCTATTGTTATATTCTTATTAGAGCATGGAATTACTATCCATAGAGATTCTATGGAACATGTGGTTTCATTTAAGATTTTTACTTCATTTGAGTCTACATTTCCATTAACATACAGTGCCACCACCCCCCGCTCCCCCACCAGCTGCTCTGTCCTTCCGATATATTTTGAACCCTGGAATGATTGTGTCCCATTGATCGTCCTCACTCCACCAGGTTTCTGTGATGCTTATTATATCAATATCCTCTTTTAACACAAGGCACTCACCCATCTTATTATTTAGACTTCTAGCATTTGTGTACAAGCACTTAAAAAACTTATCACTGTTTATTTGTCTGCCCTTTTCTGATGCGTCAGATCCTTTTGTGTGTGAATGCTTCTCGTCTGATCTGGCCTCTACTTTATCCTCTTCCAGCCTCTCCTCCTGACTAAAAACGAGAAAATCTCTAGCACTAGACTCTCCTCTAAGAGAAGTCTCTGTCCGATCCACGTGCTCCTCTGCAGCCATCGGCTTTCCCCCATCTCTTAGTTTAAAAACTGCTCTGCAACCTTTTTAATGGTAAGTGCCAGCAGTCTGGTTCCACTTTGGTTTAGGTGGAGCCCATCCTTCCTGTATAGGCTCCTCCTATCCCAAAAGTTTCCCCAGTTCCTAATACATTTAAACCCCTCCTCTCTACACTGTCATCTCATCCACGCATTGAGACTCTGAAGCTCTGCCTGCCTACCTGGCCCTGCGCGTGGAACTGGACGCATTTCTGAGAATGCCACCATAGAGGTCCTGGATTTCAGTCTCTTTCCTAGCAGCCTAAATTTGGCCTCCAGGACATCTCTCCTACCCTTCCCTATGTCATTGGTACCTACATGTACCACGACCACTGGCTCCTCCCCAGCACTACATACAACTCTCTCTAGATGCCTCGAGAGATCCGCAACCTTCGCACCAGGCAGGCAAGTCACCATACGGTTCTCCCGGTCAACACAAACCCAGCTATCCTTGTTTCTAATGATCAAATCTCCCATTACTAACACCTGCCTTTTCTTAATGACTGGAGTTCCCTCCCCCGGTGAGGTAACCTTGATGCAAGAGGTTACCCCAACACCATCTGGAAGGAGGGTCTCAGCTATGGGAAGGTTTCCTTCTGCTCCCGTTGACTGCTCTCCTTCCCTGGGCCTTTCATCCTCCTCAACAGCTCAGGAGCTGTCTGTCCGGAGGTGGGACAAATCTACAGTGTCCCGGAAAGCCTCATCACCATACCTCTCTACCTCTTCCAGTTCCGCCACCCTGGCCTCCAAAGCCTGCACGCGGTCTCTGAGGGCCAGGAGCTCCTTGCACCAAATGCACACATACGCCACCCACCCACAGGGCAGGTAATCAGACATGCTACATTGAGTGCAATAAACAGGATAACCCCCACTCTGCTGCTGGGCTTCTGCCTGCATTCTCTCCTACAGCTACCTAGGTTAACAAGAGGGTTTTTGTTTAAATCAAGAAGTTTGGATTATAGTTTAAATGTTTTAAAGAATGGCAAGAGTACCTCGCCCCCTTCCCACTCCCCTTCCAAACTCCCTCATCAAAGTCCCTGTTAGAGCCCTGTTCACAAAGCTCCCTGGTCACTTGCTCACTGCTTTATAAACCACTGCCCTATCACATACCCCCAGCCCCTGCTGTGAGCCACTCAGGGCAGGGGGCTGGGAGCACCCCATCACCCCAGCCCACACCCTCAGCTCCCTGCCCTGACTCCTACACCCCCTCACACACCCTCAGCACTCTGCCCTCTCCGATTCCTGCAACTCCCCATATCCCACCACACACACCCAGCCCCCTCTGAATCCTGAACCCCTTCATACCCCAGCCCTGAATCCTGCACCCCCCCACACACACACTCCCAGCCCCCTGCTCACCCAGACTCATGCACCCCCCCCTCCACATCCTCACATCAAACGGGAGCTGCCCCAGGTAAGCGCTCCACACCCCAACACCAGCCCTGAGCCCCCTCCCACACCCTAAATCCTGGCCAGACCGTTCTAAATTTTTTTTTTATAAAGGGCTCTTATCCAAAGCGCTTTACAATAGTTAGCTAACGGTGCAAACAATATTTGGAAAGACCATTAAGTGATCCGCCAAGACCCTCCGTGATTTTCAAGTGGTCTGTGGAAAAATAGGTTAGACTACAAATACAATCAAAGTACCTCACTTTCTTTTCATTTACTTCCTATTCCTTATAGGAGGAAGATGAAGAAAAAAAGAATGAAAAATGGGGGCAGCGGGGAGATAAGAGAGAATGTTCTTTTTCTTAGATGGCTCCCAAGGAAGGGCCCCAAAAATGAAGCTGAGCTCAGGGCCCCACTAACGCTATATCTGCCACTGAGCTTCCTTCTCTGGATATCCCCAGCCAGCATTCAAGGACACTGAGTATCTGATAAGTAACCCTGGCCCAGCAGCTCTGACTCCAGCAGCCTGCTTGTTACACCCCAAGCACATTCTGGTCCGGGAGGAGCAGGCTCACGGTTTGAGAGAAGGTCGGGGTAGGAAGCTTCTGTTGGTTATGCTGCACCTAACCCTCAGGTTTACTTGTGCAAACAGAAGATATGTGACACTGTGCGATACGGCTCCTGTGCTCTGTTCCCAAAAGTGTTCTGCAGCGGGGGAGGGTCTCCGGTAGTGTGTGGGTCACTGGCATGTTGGGGTGATGCTGAAAGAGGACATAGTTGAGGTGGTATTGTGGGGCTGGCGTAAACCTTCTCTCTTCTTTTCCCCTTCCAAGAACCGAGGGGACAGTAACCCTTACCCAGCGAGGTCACATTCTCATAGTTCTCCTGCATGACGTCTCTGTAGAGGGCTCTCTGAGCGGGGTCCAGCAGAGCCCACTCTTCCCTGGTGAAATACACAGCCACCTCCTCGAAGGTCCCCGGCCCCTGAAAGAGCAAGAGTCCAACACTCAGTGCCTGCTGCCCCACTCACAGCCCCGCTATTCGTGGGAGAGAGGAGTCAATCAAAGGGAGTCTCTGTGGGGATCGCAGCCAACAGAGTCCCACCCCCACCCCGCTCAGAGCATCCAGGTAACACCAGCGTGAGGGGACGAAGAGAGAGCTGCTCCTCTCTCCCAGCAGATCCATCACACGCCTACTAGCCACAGACTGATACAGGAGATGGAGCCCCTAGCAAGGTCCAAGGCGAGCTCTCTGGTAGGAAGCCCAACACCCTCCTCATTGTGAGGAGCTGGATATGAAGGGAGGAGCAGCTCCCCTAAACCTGACTGGTGAGTGCCCAATTCATATCTCACAGCAGCCGCTGGTTAGTCAGATCAGGTTTCAGCACTAAGAGTCTGGACAGTTTTCCTAGCCCCATGTAGCTGGGTTATTTTTTCTTCAACAAATGAGGGCATTTCCACCGCCAAACGTCATGGGTCTGTTCCTAGAATCTAGGCCACTTATTAAATAACTCCCAGAAGGTTTGCTACACCCTGTTCTCCTCCCTTCCTCCACCCTGTGCATTTCCTGCCCGGTCCAACCTCCAAACCAGACTGTGCAAACCTTCCCATCTCCGGTGTATTTGCTGTCCCTCTTCCTCCCGCAGGAACCCACCAGCAACCCCCGCGATAATCCCTACCTGAACTGGCTCCTCTGCAGCCATGTCTCTCCCCTGTCCCATGGGAGGACGGGATGAACTGGAGCAAAACACGGACATTATTCTGCAGCCTGGCAGGGTGAGAAGGGCAGTTGTGGAGGTTTCAGAACAGGCTTTAATTAATTTCACAGCACGATTGCCCCAGGCTTTTTCCCTGAGGACAGATACCCTAGAGTCTGCCATGCTGAGAAAATGCTCGATCTCTTTATTACAGTGGAGACCTGGCCACTCCTGCCAGGCTAAACCCACAGAGACATTTTTAACCTCTTTTCTCCCTCCCCCCATTCTGTAACAAAGCATCTGAACACAATGCTAGAAAAAAGCAGAGCCAAAGTATTTACTGTGGGGGATTCCCTTGGACACTGACCCCACGGCAGCCACACCCCAGTAGGAGGGATATGGAGTCAGGATCTGGGTTTTCCTCTGTTTGATCCTCATCTTTTCCACAGGAAAATGATTTTACCCAGGGTGCAGTAATACATCTGTCTGGGCAGATTAGAGATCTGGAAATCTCTCTCCAAACTCTTCTCTCCCATGGCTCCTTTCAGTCTCTCTTTCTCCTTTTCCCTGTCCCCTCTCCCTGCCCGTCTGGTAGGAAAGTCCCATTCCTGGGTTGTTTGCTCCCCCAAGGCTGGATTTGCTCCTGCAATTGCTAATGGGACGAGAAATGAGGGGGGAAGGGGTCTGTTTGTGTAGAGTCATTTTAAGGCCAGATCCCAGCATCCTCCCCTCATTTCTTCTAGTTACCTGGAATCTCTGGCTCAGAATTTAGTATTTACCGGGCTCAGGGCTGCCCGAGGGGGCTGGTGCCAGCTGGAGAAAGTCATCACGTGGGTTGGGCAGAGAAGAAGGTTTAATTAAGGTCACTTCCGAGCACAGACCCTGCTGGGGGAGCAGCAGCTGCTAAGCCTGGTCGCCCAGATCACGCTGGAGGCTGCAGCGTCTGACCCAGGAAGCTGAACCCCAATATCCTGAGCAGAGAGGGACAGGGCGTTGGAGCAGCCTTCCCTCCTTGAGCTCTCTGGGGGGAGCAGCTAATGAGAGCCCCTCCTCACAGGGGGAATTGCTGATCTCATTTGCCCCACTGTCCATCTGGAGTCACTCCTCGTCTGTCCAGGCAGTGACTCTGGATTAACAGTGTTGTCCGTGACACCAGGTTTCAGGAAGAACGAGTCCAGAGCGCTGTGGGAGAGACCGTTGTGGGGCAGAGCGAACCCCCTTCCCCCCTCCCGCACCCCCAGATCTAGGACAAGGACTCGGGGGATGAATTTTCCCAATGGAACCGGACGTTTCCGTAGTTTTCCAGAGGGGAGAAAAGCAGAATCGGTGATGTCACATTCCCAGCCCCCAGCCAGGGGCCCCCGACCCCCCCCAGAGCCCAGCCCCCCAGCCAGGGGCCCCAGACCCCCCCAGAGCCCAGACCCCCCCCAGAGCCCCAGCCAGGGTCCCCAGACCCCCCCAGAGCCCAGACCCCGAGCCAGGGGCCCCAGACCCCCCCCAGACTCCCAGCCAGGGGCCCCAGACCCCCCCCAGAGCCCAGCCCCCAGCCAGGGGCCCCAGACCCTGAGCCAGGGGCCCCAGACCCCCCCCAGAGCCCAGACCCCCCCCCAGAGCCCCAGCCAGGGGCCCCAGACCCCCCCAGAGCCCAGACCCCGAGCCAGGGGCCCCAGACCCCCCCCAGACTCCCAGCCAGGGGCCCCAGACCCCCCCCAGAGCCCCAGCCAGGGGCCCCAGACCCCCCCCAGAGCCCAGACCCCGAGCCAGGGGCCCCCGAACCCCCCCAGAGCCCAGACCCCAGCCAGGGGCCCCAGACCCCCCCCAGAGCCCAGACCCCCCCCAGAGCCCCAGCCAGGGGCCCCAGACCCCCCCAGAGCCCAGACCCCGAGCCAGGGGCCCCAGACCCCCCCCAGACTCCCAGCCAGGGGCCCCAGACCCCCCCCAGAGCCCAAGCCAGGGGCCCCAGACCCCCCCCCCAGAGCCCAGAGCCCTCCCCAGGGGCCCCAGACCCCCCCCCCAGAGCCCCAGCCAGGGGCCCCAGACCCTCCGCAGACCCCTCCCCAGGGGCCCCAGCCCCCCCCCCCCGAGCCCCAGCCCCCCCCCAGAGCCCAGAGCCCCAGCCAGGGGCCCCAGACCCCCCCCAGAGCCCAGACCCCCCCCCAGAGCCCCAGCCAGGGGCCCCAGACCCCCCCAGAGCCCAGACCCCGAGCCAGGGGCCCCAGACCCCCCCCAGACTCCCAGCCAGGGGCCCCAGACCCCCCCCAGAGCCGAAGCCAGGGGCCCCAGACCCCCCCCCCCAGAGCCCAGAGCCCTCCCCAGGGGCCCCAGACCCCCCCCCCCAGAGCCCCAGCCAGGGGCCCCAGACCCTCCGCAGACCCCTCCCCAGGGGCCCCAGCCCCCCCCCCCCCAGAGCCCCAGCCCCCCCCCAGAGCCCAGAGCCCCAGCCAGGGGCCCCAGACCCCCCCAGAGCCCAGACCCCGAGCCAGGGGCCCCCGAACCCCCCCAGAGCCCAGACCCCCAGCCAGGGGCCCCAGACCCCCCCCAGACTCCCAGCCAGGGGCCCCAGACCCCCCCCAGAGCCCCAGCCAGGGGCCCCAGACCCCCCCAGAGCCCAGACCCCGAGCCAGGGGCCCCAGACCCCCCCCAGACTCCCAGCCAGGGGCCCCAGACCCCCCCAGAGCCCAGACCCCGAGCCAGGGGCCCCCGAACCCCCCCAGAGCCCAGACCCCAGCCAGGGGCCCCCCAGAGATTCCCTGGGACCGAGTCCCCAGAGTCCCTGGCCAGTGACCCCAGAGCCACCCCCCGAGCCCCACCCCCAGTGAGAACCGCCCATGGGGGGAGGGGGAGACAATGGGGCGCGGGGGGGAGGGGCAGAGACCTGCTCGGGGGGGGAGGGGGAGGCACCCTGGGTGCGGCCCGTGGCTCCCCAGGGAGCAGCAGTAGCGGGAGGAGCTCTGCATCTGCGCATGCGCATGCGCATGCGCGACCCCCCCCCCCCCGATCTGCGCATGCCCAGCGGCGGGAGATACAAACCGCTCCAACGGCCGCGCACGAGCCAGGCAGAGCCGCAGCGCCACGCGCGCGTTCGGAGCCCGGCTCGTTCGCCCCCTGCCTGACGTCACTTCCGGTCCCGGGAGCGTCAGGAACTACATCTCCCAGCCTGCCTCGGGGCCGCTTCTGCGCTCTCCAGCCCAGGCAGGAGAGGGTTTCAGCAGTTCGCCCCACCCCCCCCCGCCCAACGTCACTTCCGCTCCATTGTGAGCCGGGAGCCCGGGCGGGCCCGACATTAACCCCCCCCCCCCCCCGTGCCCGGCCGGGGAGTGACAGACCGGGGGGGGGCGGGAAAGTGACTCTCCGCCCCCCCGGGAACCGGGGAGACTTGGGCCGGCGGGGGGATCAGCTCCCCCCCCCCCCGGTTCCCCGACCCCCCAGTGGCCATTTCCCGTCTCCCCGGGGGGGGGGGTTTCCCGCCCTTGTCCGGGGGGGGGGGGAAGTTGCTGCCCCGGGCTGGGGCTGGGCCGAGGTGCCCGGTCTCTGCCCGGACGGGGGGAGCACGTGCCCCCCATGGGCACTGCCCGGACCCCGGTGTCCCCAGCCCACCTGCTGCCCCCAAACTGCCCCACCAGCCCATCCCGCACTGCTGCCCCCTTCCCTGGGCCAGGGTCCCTCCAGCCCCCCCCACCCTCTGAGAGCAGCTCCCCAAAGGGCTCCCCGCTGCCCTGTGACTGGGGGGGGGGGAGAACCGGCACTTTGTGTTCATGTGTTGGACAGTCCCGTAAAATCCAGTCACAGCCCCCCCCTTCCCTCTAGTTATTTAATAGCAACAGGAAATCCCCCCCCCCCCCCGATCTTGGTGTTTCTCTCATGTGATCAAATATGTAATTTGTGACACATTCTCTGCAAATCTCAAAGATTGATATAAAATACCCTAAACACTTGCCCCACTTCTCTCTACTTGTCTATTTCTAAGTGAATATGCCCTGAGATTTTCCCCTGTCGCTCTCCTTATAAAATACTAAAACAATCAGATTTACACCTTTTCTCAGATTCTTAAATATAAATATGGATATAAAATGTTGCCCATTTCCTCTCTCTTCATGTATCAAATATTGATGTGAAACACTCAGATTTTACCTCCTATCAACCACTGATATAAAATCCCTCTGATTTTCCACTTTCCTGTCTATAATTTGCAAAAATGGATCCAAAATCCCTCAGATTTCCACCCTTTCTCTTTAATTTCTGAACATTGATCTCAAATCTCAGGATTTCTTTCTTTCAACCTCATTATCAAATGTCAATTACAAATCCTTTTGTGTTTGGGGCAGTTCCCCATGTTTCTAAATCCCAGCAAATTCTCCTTCCTTGGAGGGAACCTGTTGCTCTGAGTCGTTCTCCATCTTGGATGTTGCAGGGGGTTAAATTTTGCAGTGATCATCTTTCTCCTCTCTCTCCTTTCAGAATCATGTCTTCCCCCCCTTTCTCTCTGTTAAACTGTTTGCCAATGAAAGAGACCAGCCACCTATTTAATACACATCAAACCCAGAGGCCACCCCCTGTTTGGGGATAAATGGCCCACACCTGGTAACAGGAGAGTTGGCTGGACCTTTTTCTTTTCTTCGTCTGGCACAGGATGAGGAGGTCATTCTGAGGGCAGCGTGCGTCCATAAGTATCGCAAACCCCATGACAAATGGCCTCCATGAGGGGTTGCTTCCCGCAGTGCTAAGATGCAGCCACCTCTGGGATGGATCCATGGTGGCCGTTATTTGCTAGTGACAGGCCATGGACATTTCTTACCTGTTTTGGGCCTCCAGGCCTTCCATTCTCCTGTTTAAAGAAGCGTCCCCCAGGGCTCCCTCTGCCTGTGTCAGGCCAGCAGGGGGCGGTGATAACTGGTAACCCACTTATCACACAGTGTGGGGTAACACTGTTGCTGGGGGCAAAGGGTGTCGCCTGTGTGGGGAGATTGCAGCTGGCGCTGAAGGGGCATTGTGGTGGGGGGAGGTGTGTGGGTGACTGGGCAGGGGGCACCCTAGTCAGGTTGGTGGCTCTGGAGGTTTGGGGTTTCGGGGGATGGTTCTGATGTGCCCAGCCCTGAGGCGATGGGGCCTGGAGGTGGGTATCGCTGGGGGCCTGGTGGCTGCAGAACAGCGGGGTGCACATCTCTTGGGGTGCCGGGACAGGGCGCTAGAGGGTGCCTGGTCCTGTTCCAAGGGCTCTGTTTGGGCTTCCCCCGCTGGCTCCTGGGATCATTGCCATGCCCAGTGCACAGAGCTGGGGGGAGGGGGGTGGATCTCCTGCGCTAGGTCAGGGGATGCCGGGCAAGCAGCGTGAGGGGTCCCACTGTAAAGCATCAGGGGATCCCAGGCAAAGGGCAGGGCAGATCCTACTGGAGGGCAGGCGGAGGTCCTAGGAAGGCAGGGGGAGAATCCCAGGTAGGCAGTGAGGGACTGAGTTCCCAGGGGGTGGTCTGTTGGGGGGGTGTCCCTAGCTGCTGGGGGCTCTTCTTGGGGGGAACCCTTTGGGATTCCCAACCTGGCAGTGATGGTCTGGTGGGGATTCCCGGGCCAGTGGGGCTTTGAGGGGTATCTGGGGTTCCCGGCCAGGGATTCTGGGGGCTGAGTCCCAGGGATTATCTGGTGGGACCCTGGCTGGGGGCTATGGGGAGTGCTACTAACCATGGTCCTTCTCTCTGATCTACGTGTGCCAATGTCCTGGCTCCAAGCACTGCCCGGCATTCCCCGGCCACCTCCAGTCACTGTGATAACTTTCTATCTACTTACCAAACACTCTTCGTGTGAAATCGCAGATTTTGCTTTTCTACTCTTTTGAAAACTGCAAGAAGTTCCGGTTCCGTTGGGAAAATTCGTGCCCCCCAGTCCTTGTTCTCGATCTGGGGGTGCGGGAGGGGGGAAGGGGGTTAGCACTGCCACACAATGGTCTCTTCCACAGCGCTCTGGACTCATTCTTTCTGAAATCTGGTTTCACTGAGACCACTGTGCCAGAGCCCCGCCCCCAGGTGCTACCCCGCCCCGGGCTCACAATGGAGCCAGAGCCCCGCCCCCAGGAGCGGCCCCGCCCCCGCTCTGTGCCAGAGCCCCGCCCCCAGGAGCTGCCCCGTCCCCGCTCTGTGCCAGAGCCCCGCCCCCAGGAGCTGCCCCGACCGCGCCTCCCAATGGAGCCAGAGCCCCGCCCCCAGGAGCTGCCCCGTCCCCGCTCTGTGCCAGAGCCCCGCCCCCAGGAGCTGCCCCACCCGCGGTTCCCCATGGAGCCAGAGCCCCGCCCCCAGGAGCTGCCCCGCCCCCGGGCTGTGCCAGAGCCCCGCCCCCAGGAGCTGCCCCGTCCCCGCTCTGTGCCAGAGCCCCGCCCCCAGGAGCTGCCCCGCCCGCGGGTCCCAATGGAGCCAGAGCCCCGCCCCCAGGAGCTGCCCCGCCCCCGGCTCACAATGGACCATGAGCCACGCCCCAAGGAGCTGCCCTGCTCCCGGCCTGTGCCAGAGCCCGGCCCCCAGGAGCTGCCCTGCTCCCGGCCTGTGCCAGAGCCCCGCCCCCAGGAGCTGCCCCGCCCCTGGCTCACAATGGAGCCAGAGCCCCGCCCCCAGGAGCTGACCCGCCCCTGGCTCACAATGGAGCCAGAGCCCCGCCCCCAGGAGCTGACCCGCCCCCGCTCTGTGCCAGAGCCCCGCCCCCAAGAGCTGCCCCGCCCCCGGGCTGTGCCAGAGCCCCGCCCCCATGCGGTGCCCCGCCCCCGGCTCACAATGGAGCCTGAGCCCCGCCCCCAGGAGCTTCCCCGCTCCCGGCCTGTGCCAGAGCCCCGCCCCCAGGAGCTGCCCCGCCCCCGGCTGCCAATGGAGCCAGAGCCCCGCCCCCAGGAGCGGCCCCGCCCCTGGCTCACAAAGGAGCCAGAGCCCCTCCCGCAGGAGCTGCCCCGTTCCCGCTTTGTGCCAGAGCCCCGCCCCCAGGAGCTACCCCGTCCCCGCTTTGTGCCAGAGCCCCGCCCCCAGAAGCTGCCCTGCCCCCGTGCTATGCCAGAGCCCCACCCCCATGAGCTGCCCCGTCCCCGCTCTGTGCCAGAGCCCCGCACCCAGGAGCTGCCCCGTCCCCGCTCTGTGCCAGAGCCCCGCACCCAGGAGCTGCCCCGCCCCCGGCTCCCAATGGAGCCAGAGCCCCGCCCCCAGGAGCTTCCCCGCCCGCGGCTCCCAATGGAGCCGGAGCCCCGCCCCGGGATGTGCCAGAGCCCTGCCCCCAGGAGCTGACCCGACCCTGGCTCACAATGGAGCCAGAGCCCCGCCCCCAGGAGCTGCCCCGCCCGCGGCTCACAATGGAGCCAGAGCCCCGCCCCCAGGAGCTGCCCCGCCCGTGGCTCCCAATGGAGCCAGAGCCCCGCCCCCAGGAGCTGCCCCGCCCCCGGGCTGTGCCAGAGCCCCGCCCCCAGGAGCTGCCCCGCCCCCGGCTCAAAATGGGGCTAGAGCCCCGCCCCCAGCCGCTGCCCCGCCCCCAGGCTGGGCCAGAGCCCAGCCCCCAGGAGCTGCCCCACTCTCGGGCTGGGCCAGAGCCCCGCCCCCAGGAGCTGCCCCGCCCCCGGGCTGTGTCAGAGCCCCGCCCCCAGGAGCTGCCCCGCCCCTGGGCTGTGTCAGAGCCCCGCCCCCAGGATCTGTCCCGCCCCCGGGCTGTGCCAGAGCCCCGCCCCCATGCGGTGCCCCGCCCCCGGCTCACAATGGAGCCTGAGCCCCGCCCCCAGCAGCTGCCCCGCTCCCGGCCTGTGCCAGAGTCCCGCCCGCAGGAGCTGCCCCGCCCCCGGCTCCCAATGGAGCCAGAGCCCCGCCCCCAGGAGCTGCCCCGTCCCCGCTCTGTGCCAGAGCCCCGCCCCCAGGAGCTACCCCGTCCCCGGGTCCCAATAGAGCCAGAGCCCCGCCCCCAGGAGCTGCCCCGCCCCCGGGCTGTGCCAGAGCCCCGCCCCCATGAGCTGCCCCGTCTCCGCTCTGTGCCAGAGCCCCGCCCCCAGGAACTGCCCCGCCCGCGGCTCCCAATGGAGCCAGAGCCCCGCCCCCAGGAGCTGCCCCGCCCGCGGCTCCCAATGGAGCCAGAGCCCCGCCCCCAGGAGCTGCTCCGCCCGCGGCTCCCAATGGAGCCAGAGCCCCGCCCCGGGGAGCTTCCCCGCCCCCGGGCTGTTCCAGAGCCCTGCCCCCAGGAGCTGCCCCGTCCCCGCTTTGTGCCAGAGTCCCGCCCCCAGGAGCTGCCCCGCCCCCGGGCTATGCCAGAGCCCCGCCCCCAGGAGCTGCCCCGCCCCCAGGAGCTGACCCGCCCCCGCTCTGTGCCAGAGTCCCGCCCCCAGGAGCTGCCCCGCCCCTGGCTCACAATGGAGCCAGAGCCACGCCCCCAGGAGCTGCCCTGCTCCCGGCCTGTGCCAGAGCCCCGCCCCCAGGAGATGCCCCGCCCCCAGGAGCTGCCCAGCACCCGGCCTGTGCCAGAGCCCCGCCCCCAGGAGATGCCCCGCCCCCAGGAGCTGCCCTGCTCCCGGCCTGTGCCAGAGCCCCGCCCCCAGGAGATGCCCCGCCCCCAGGAGCTGCCCCGCTCTCGGGCTGGGCCAGAGCCCCGCCCCCAGGAGCTGCCCCGCCCCCGGGCTGTGTCAGAGCCCCGCCCCCAGGAGCTGACCCGCCCCCAGGAGCTGCCCCGCCCCCGGGCTGGGCCAGAGCCCCGCCCCCAGGAGCTGCCCCGCCCCTGGCTCACAATGGAGCCAGAGCACCGCCCCCAGGAGATGCACCGCCCCCGGATCAAAATGGGGCTAGAGCCCCGCCCCCAGGCGCTGCCCCGCCCCCAGCTGGGCCAGAGCCCAGCCCCCAGGAGCTGCCCCGCTCTCGGGCTGGGCCAGAGCCCCGCCCCCAGGAGCTGCCCCGCCCCCGGGCTGTGTGAGAGCCCCGCCCCCAGGAGCTGCCCCTCCCCCGGGCTGGGCCAGAGCCCGGCCCCAGGATCTGCCCTGCCCCCGGACTGTGCCAGAGCCCCGCCCCCATGAGCTGCCCCGCTCCCGGGCTGTGCCAGAGCCCCGCCCCCATGCGGTGCCCCGCCCCCGGCTCACAATGGAGCCTGAGCCCCGCCCCCAGGAGCTGCCCCGCTCCCGGCCTGTGCCAGAGCCCCGCCCCCAGAAGCTACCCCGTCCCCGCTCTGTGCCAGAGCCCTGCCCCCAGGAGCTGCCCCGCCCCTGGCTCCCAATGGAGCCAGAGCCCCGCCCCCAGGAGCTGCCCCGCCCCCGGACTGGGCCAGAGCCCCGCCCCCAAGAGCTGCCCCGCCCCCGGGCTGGGCCATAGCCCCGCCCCTAGGCGCTGCCCCGCCCCCGGGCTGTGACGGGGCCCCGCCCCCAGGAGCTGCCCCGCCCCCGGGCAGTGCCAGAGCCCCGCCCCCAGGTGCTACCCCGCCCCTGGCTCACAATGGGGCCAGAGCCCCGCCCCCAGGAGCGGCCCCGCCCCTGGCTCACATGGACCCAGAGCCCCGCCCCCAGGAGCTGCCCCGTCCCCGCTTTGTACCAGAGTCCCGCCCCCAGGAGCTGCCGCTCCCCAGTGCTATGCCAGAGCCCCGCCCCCAGGAGCTGCCCCGTCCCCGCTTTGTGCCAGAGTCCCGCCCCCAGGAGCTGCCCCGCCCCCGGCTCCCAATGGAGCCAGAGCCCCGCCCCCAGGAGCTGCCCCGTCCCCGCTCTGTGCCAGAGCCCCGCCCCCAGGAGCTGCCCCACCCGCGGTTCCCAATGGAGCCAGAGCCCCGCCCCCAGGAGCTGCCCCGCCCCCGGGCTGTGCCAGAGCCCTGCCCCCAGGAGCTGCCCCGCCCCCGGCTCACAATGGAGCCTGAGCCACGCCCCCAGGAGCTGCCCCGTCCCCGCTCTGTGCCAGAGCCCCGCCCCCAGGAGCTGCCCCGCCCGCGGCTCCCAATGGAGCCAGAGCCCCGCCCCCAGGAGCTGCCCCGCCCCCGGCTCACAATGGAGCATGAGCCACGCCCCCAGGAGCTGCCCTGCTCCCGGGCTGTGCCAGAGCCCGGCCCCCAGGAGCTGCCCTGCTCCCGGGCTGTGCCAGAGCCCTGCCCCCAGGAGCTGCCCCGCCCCCGGCTCACAATGGAGCATGAGCCACGCCCCAAGGAGCTGCCCTGCTCCCGGCCTGTGCCAGAGCCCGGCCCCCAGGAGCTGCCCTGCTCCCGGCCTGTGCCAGAGCCCCGCCCCCAGGAGCTGCCCTGCCCCCGGCTCACAATGGGGCCAGAGCCCCGCCCCCAGGAGCTGCCCCGCCCCTGGATCACAATGGAGCCAGAGCCCCGCCCCCAGGAGCTGACCCGCCCCCGCTCTGTGCCAGAGTCCCGCCCCCAGGAGCTGCCCTGCCCCCGGGCTGTGCCAGAGCCCCGCCCCCATACGGTGCCCCGCCCCCGGCTCACAATGGAGCCTGAGCCCCGACCCCAGGAACTGCCCCGCCCGCGGCTCCCAATGGAGCCAGAGCCCCGCCCCCAGGAGCTGCCCCGCCCGCGGCTCCCAATGGAGCCAGAGCCCCGCCCCGAGGAGCTGCCCCGCCCCCGGGCTGTGCCAGAGCCCTGCCCCCAGGAGCTGCCCCGCCCCCGGCTCACAATGGAGCCTGAGCACCGCCCCCGGGCTGTGCCAGAGACTCGCCCCCAGGAGCTGCCCCGTCCCCGCTTTGTGCCAGAGTCCCGCCCCCAGGAGCTGCCCCGCCCCCGGGCTATGCCAGAGCCCCGCCCCCAGGAGCTGCCCCGCCCCCAGGAGCTGACCCGCCCCCGCTCTGTGCCAGAGCCCCGTCCCCAGGAGGTGCCCCGCCCCCGGGCTATGCCAGAGGCCAGCCCCCAGGAGCTGCCCCGCTCTCGGGCTGGGCCAGAGCCCCGCCCCCAGGAGCTGCCCCGCCCCCGGGCTGTGTCAGAGCCCCGCCCCCAGGAGCTGACCCGCCCCCAGGAGCTGCCCCGCCCCCGGGCTGGGCCAGAGCCCCGCCCCCAGGAGCTGCCCCGCCCCTGGCTCACAATGGAGCCAGAGCACCGCCCCCAGGAGATGCACCGCCCCCGGATCAAAATGGGGCTAGAGCCCCGCCCCCAGGCGCTGCCCCGCCCCCAGGCTGCGCCAGAGCCCAGCCCCCAGGAGCTGCCCCGCTCTCGGGCTCGGCCAGAGCCCCGCCCCCAGGAGCTGCCCCGCCCCCGGGCTGTGTCAGAGCCCCGCCCCCAGGAGCTGCCCCTCCCCCGGGCTGGGCCAGAGCCCCGCCCCCATGTGCTGCCCCGCCCCCGGGCTGTGCCAGAGCCCCGCCCCCATGCGGTGCCCCGCCCCGGCTCACAATGGAGCCTGAGCCCCACCCCCAGGAGCTGCCCCTCCCCCGGGCTGGGCCAGAGCCCCGCCCCCATGTGCTGCCCCGCCCCCGGGCTGTGCCAGAGCCCTGCCCCCAGGAACTGCCCCGCCCCCGGCTCACAATGGAGCCTGAGCACCGCCCCCGGGCTGTGCCAGAGACTCGCCCCCAGGAGCTGCCCCGTCCCCGCTCTGTGCCAGAGCCCTGCCCCCAGGAGCTGCCCCGCCCCTGGCTCCCAATGGAGCCAGAGCCCCGCCCCCAGGAGCTACCCCGCCCCCGGACTGTGCCAGAGCCCTGCCCCCAGGAGCTGCCCCGCCCCCGGCTCACAATGGAGCCTGAGCACCGCCCCCGGGCTGTGCCAGAGACTCGCCCCCAGGAGCTGCCCCGTCCCCGCTTTGTGCCAGAGTCCCGCCCCCAGGAGCTGCCCCGCCCCCAGGAGCTGACCCGCCCCCGCTCTGTGCCAGAGCCCCGCCCCCAGGAGCTGCCCCGCCCCCGGGCTATGCCAGAGGCCAGCCCCCAGGAGCTGCCCCGCTCTCGGGCTGGGCCAGAGCCCCGCCCCCAGGAGCTGCCCCGCCCCCGGGCTGTGTCAGAGCCCCGCCCCCAGGAGCTGACCCGCCCCCAGGAGCTGACCCGCCCCCAGGAGCTGCCCCGCCCCCGGGCTGGGCCAGAGCCCCGCCCCCAGGAGCTGCCCCGCCCCTGGCTCACAATGGAGCCAGAGCACCGCCCCCAGGAGATGCACCGCCCCCGGATCAAAATGGGGCTAGAGCCCCGCCCCCAGGCGCTGCCCCGCCCCCAGGCTGCGCCAGAGCCCAGCCCCCAGGAGCTGCCCCTCTCTCGGGCTCGGCCAGAGCCCCGCCCCCAGGAGCTGCCCCGCCCCCGGGCTGTGCCAGAGCCCCGCCCCCATGCGGTGCCCCGCCCCCGGCTCACAATGGAGCCTGAGCCCCGCCCCCAGGAGCTGCCCCGCTCCCGGCCTGTGCCAGAGCCCCGCCCCCAGAAGCTACCCCGTCCCCGCTCTGTGCCAGAGCCCTGACCCCAGGAGCTGCCCCGCCCCTGGCTCCCAATGGAGCCAGAGCCCCGCCCCCAGGAGCTGCCCCGCCCCCGGACTGTGCCAGAGCCCCGCCCCCAAGAGCTGCCCCGCCCCCGGGCTGGGCCAGAGCCCCGCCCCTAGGCGCTGCCCCGCCCCCGGGCTGTGACGGGGCCCCGCCCCCAGGAGCTGCCCCGCCCCCGGGCAGTGCCAGAGCCCCGCCCCCAGGTGCTACCCCGCCCCCGGCTCACAATGGAGCCAGAGCCCCGCCCCCAGGAGCGGCCCCGCCCCTGGCTCACATGGAGCCAGAGCCCCGCCCCCAGGAGCTGCCCCGTCCCCGCTTTGTGCCAGAGTCCCGCCCCCAGGAGCTGCCCCGCCCCCGGCTCCCAATGGAGCCAGAGCCCCGCCCCCAGGAGCTGCCCCGTCCCCGCTCTGTGCCAGAGCCCCGCCCCCAGGAGCTGCCCCGCCAGCGGCTCCCAATGGAGCCAGAGCCCCGCCCCCAGGAGCTGCCCCGCCCCCGGCTCACAATGGAGCATGAGCCACGCCCCCAGGAGCTGCCCTGCTCCCGGCCTGTGCCAGAGCCCGGCCCCCAGGAGCTGCCCTGCTCCCGGCCTGTGCCAGAGCCCCGCCCCCAGGAGCTGCCCTGCCCCCGGCTCACAATGGGGCCAGAGCCCCGCCCCCAGGAGCTGCCCCGCCCCTGGATCACAATGGAGCCAGAGCCCCGCCCCCAGGAGCTGACCCGCCCCTGCTCTGTGCCAGAGCCCCGCCCCCAGGAGCTGCCCCGCCCCCGGGCTGTGCCAGAGCCCCGCCCCCATGCGGTGCCCCGCCCCCGGCTCACAATGGAGCCTGAGCCACGCCCCCAGGAGCTGCCCTGCTCCCGGCCTGTGCCAGAGCCCGGCCCCCAGGAGCTTCCCCGCTCCCGGCCTGTGCCAGAGCCCCGCCCCCAGGAGCTGCCCCGTCCCCGCTCTGTGCCAGAGCCCCGCCCCCAGGAGCTACCCCGTCCCCGCTCTGTGCCAGAGCCCCGCCACCAGGAGCTACCCCGTCCCCGCTCTGTGCCAGAGCCCCGGCTCCAGGAGATGCCCCGTCCCCGGGTCCCAATAGAGCCAGAGCCCCGCCCCCAGGAGCTGCCCCGCCCCCGGGCTGTGCCAGAGCCCCGCCCCCAGGAGCTGCCACTCCCCCGGCTCCCCATGGAGCCAGAGCCCGGCCCCCAGGAGCTGACCCGCCCCTGGCTCACAATGGAGCCAGAGTCCCGCCCCCAGGAGCTGCCCCGCCCCCGGGCTGTGCCAGAGCCCTGCCCCCAGGAGCTGCTCCGCCCCCTGGCTCACAATGGAGCCAGAGCACCGCCCCCAGGAGATGCACCGCCCCCTGGCTGTGCCAGAGCCCCGCCCCCAGGAGCTCCCCCGCCCCCGGCTCAAAATGGGGCTAGAGCCCCGCCCCCAGGAGCTGCCCCGCCCGCGGCTCCCAATGGAGCCAGAGCCCAGCCCCCAGGAGGTGCCCCGCCCCCGGGCTGTGCCAGAGCCCCGCCCCCAGGAGCTGCCCCGCCCCCGGACTGTGCCATAGCCCCGCCCCCAGGCGCTGCCCCGACCCGGGCTGTGCCAGAGCCCCGCCCCTAGGCGCTGCCCCTTCCCCGGGCTGTGACGGGGCCCCGCCCCCAGGAGCTGCCCCGCTCCCGGGCTGTGCCAGAGCCCCGCCCCCAGGCGCTGCCCCGTCCCCGGGCTGTGCCAGAGCCCCGCCCCCAGGAGCTGCCCCGCCCCCGGACTGTGCCATAGCCCCACCCCCAGGAGCTGCCCCGCCCCCGGGCTGTGACGGGGCCCCGCCCCCAGGAGCTGCCCCGCCCCCCGGCTGCGCCAGAGCCCCGCCCCCAGGCGCTGCCCCGCCCCACAATGGAGCCAGAGCCAATCCCCAATTTTTGGCCCGGATCCCTAAACCACCCACTGAACAATTGAACTCACAATCCTGGATTTAGCAAGTCAACGCTTAAACCACTGACCTATCCCTCTCCCCGTAAACCTAATTTACTTTTCTCAGGTCCCTTACCTGTCCAGCAAGGTGCTCCCCTTTTTGCCACTGAGATAACCCCAACCCCTGCAGGACAGAAGGTGGGGAAATGAGCTGAGAAAGCGTGCCGGAGAAAGCTGTTGTTTCCAGCCCTTTTTTTCTTGTCTAGTTTCTCTTCTACATCAAACTTGCCAGGTCTTTGTGTGAGCCTGACTAGCACAGTTAGTAAAGCGTCAGACTTTTAATCTGAGGGTCCAGGGTTCAAGTCCCTGGTCAGGTGTAAAAAAGATCATTTCCCCCTGAAACTTCAGGAGTCAGCTCTTCAGTAGCCTCTTTGATGTTACTCTTTTCTTTTCAGGACTTGGGCTTTCCTAGGAAGAGCCATTTACTGCCTGGGACTGAAGGGGCAACTTCCTCACACCCCCACTGGCCTCACAGTCTGGAGGAAGAAAGGCTTCGGGGTCTACAGCAAATCGCTGCGTGCTGACTTGTTGAGCAAATACAGCACTGACCAGAGAGGCCAGAGAGGCCTTGAGGAAGGAAGGCAAATTATTGGCCGCCCAGGCTCTTCTGCACCGGAAGTCAGACAAACACAGGGTGTTCTCCCATGGTGTAAGGGCCGGCGCTCAGGACTTTGAATCCTGCAATCCAAGTACAAGTCTTGCTGGGACCTTGGAGCAGCTCTTCTGCCACCTAACACTCAGTAGCGTTGCCAGGTGCAGAGCAGAGATAGCGGCTGCTCCCTCTCTGAGCAGAAGCAGCTTCTTAAAAATTTTTTTAAAGGGGGAACAGAGCTAAAAAACAGCGCCTCCCCTTGCACTCACCCGGCGACACTGTTCAGTGAAACTTCAGCGGTGGGTCCTTCACTCGCTCCAGGTCTTCGGCAGCACTTCCGCAGCGGGGAAAACTGAAGACCCGGAGCGAGTGAAGGGACGGGACCCGCCACCAAAGTGCTGCCGAACGGCTGGAGCACCGCCGGGTGAGTACAAGGGGAGGCGCCTTTTTTTAACTCCGCTCCCCCTGTGCTCGGCACCTGGGTACACCACTGTTAACACTCCTGGGTGTTCCAAGGCTTCGTCTTGCTCTCTCCAATGACGTGGGAGCCTGTCTTTTGCCTGCTTGTTCTTGTGACTTGAGCGCCAGAGGGACGTTTGATCCAGAAGGCTGGTCATGCCGGGATCCTGTAGGTAGGGGTGCGAGCTCCATTTCCTCTGAGTCCTGAAGCTGGGCTGCAGCCTGGCCTAGGAGGGAACCTGATTGGTGACCATGTTAAAGAAAACTATGATTGATAAATCGCTTGACTAACAGTGTCAGTCTGGCCGAGTGATCTAGGGCATCAAGGCTTTGTCTTTTCATCATATCTTGTTCTGGGCTCCATATAGAGGTGTGTGTTCACATCCCACTCCTGACACAATCATTGTCTTTCACCTGAAGAAATAGCCTCATTTCCAGCTCACCTGTAACATCACACCACCAACTGCTTAGCATTTGTATGAGAGAAGTCACCTGTGGGGTAACGCACACAGCATCTCTCTCAGAGCAACAGTGACACCGGGTGGCCACGTGGGGTAACTCACACAGCGTCTCTCTCAGAGAGCAACAGTGACACCGGGTGGCCACGTGGGGTAACGCACACAGCATATCTCTCTGAGAGCGACAGTGGCACCAGGTGGCCACGTGGGGTAATGCACACAGCATCTTTCTCAGAGAGCAACAGTGACAGCGGGTGGCCACGTGGGGTAATGCACACAGCATCTCTCTCAGAGAGCAACAGTGACACCGGGTGGCCACGTCGGGTAACGCACACAGCATCTCTCTCAGAGAGCAACAGTGACACTGGGAGGTCACGCTGGGTAACGCACACAGCGTCTCTCTCAGCGAGCAACAGTGACACCGAGTGGCCACGTGGGGTAATGCACACAGCATCGCTCTCAGACAGCGATAGTGACACCGGGTGGCCACGTGGGGTAATGCACACAGCGTCTCTCTCAGAGAGCAACAGTGACACTGGGAGGTCATGGTGGGTAACGCACACAGCGTCTCTCTCAGTGAGCAACAGTGACACTGGGTGGCCACGTGGGGTAACTCACACAGCGTCTCTCTCTGAGAGAGCGACAGTGACACTGGGTGGCCACGTGGGGCAATGCACACAGCGTCTCTCTCAGTGAGCAACAGTGACACTGGGTGGCCACGTGGGGCAATGCACACAGCGTCTCTCTCAGAGAGCAACAGTGACACTGGGTGGCCACGTGGGGTAATGCACACAGCGTCTCTCTCAGAGAGCGACAGTGACACTGGGTGGCCACGTGGGGTAATGCACGCAGCATCTCTGTCAGAGAGCAACAGTGACACTGGGCGGCCACGTCAGGCAATGCACGCAGCATCTCTGTCAGAGAGCTCACCTCTCATACCTGGTGGAGAAGCTGGAGAAAGTGGTGGCAGGTCTTCGATGGGGAAGCTGGTAGAGCGAAGGTCTGTAGCCAGTGCTCAGGAAATCATTCTTCATCGCCCTTGTGACTCCAGCTTGAAGGAGAGCTTCTTTTCCTTCCCCTTGCTGAGAAGGAGCAAGAGAAGAAAGAAAGCTCACATGGGCCAACTGGGTACACGAGCACACGCTGCTTCTCCCTGCTGTGGGGAGTGAAATAAGGGACTCATGGCAGGTAAACCCACTGCTGCCCTTCCAGAAAATAGCCCAGCCCTGACCCCAAAGAGCAGGCTAAAACCTGGGGGTGAACTAGGGTCCTCTAGATCATCCGTCTAATGCTCTCCTCACTGAGCTACTTCAGCATCTACAAGTGACTATTTTGACCTGCTGCTTCTCTGTCTGGGATGTTTCTGTCAGTCCTGGCACACAAGAAGGACGTCATTGCGAGAGGCCCATGAGGGGAAGATGAATCTTTGCCGGCCTTACTCAGCCCTGTGAAGTGTTACCCTGGACTCAGCTCTCCATTGGTCTGTCTGCTTTGGGGCAGGGACCATAACACGTCCTGCTGCATTCGTTATTTCAAAGGGTGGTTTAGGATTTTCAGTCTCAGACACGGTGCACAAAGCAGGACTCCACCCTCGGCGTAAACTAAATGAGCCGCCCACAGATTCTGGCAGCCACAAGGAGCCATTTGGGGTGAGTCAGACCTGCCCCTGTCCCAGAGGGAGGGGTCGTCTGGGAGGGGACTGGCACACGGACCTATCGGCTCTTAACACCCAAACTTTCAGTAACTCTGTGATCAGTGCCTGGGAGTGTAATTTAAACCATAAAAACAGCCACACTGGGCTAGACCAAAGGCCCATCTAGCTCTGTGTTTTGTTTTGTTTTCTGACATTAGCCAATACCAGGTGCCCTAAAAGCCTCTCACAAAGAAACCACTGGGAGTTGAACCCAGGATCTCCTGTTTACAAGACAGGTGCTTTAACGAGCTAAGCCATAGTGCCCACCAGTGACTAAACCATAGTGTCTATCCACACCTGACTCCCTGCCAGCCCCCACCTGGGCCTTTGCTTGTGTTTGGATTGTGCAAAGCAGAGGAGCAGGGGAAGGTTTCCTTGCAAGCTGTGTGTGTGAATCCTTGGCCAGGTCTGCACTACAAAGTTATTTCAGCATCATTACATTGCTCAGGTGTGTGGAAAACACACGACGCTCCCTCGGTCGCCAGCTTTTGGCTGGTGCACACACCGCAATGCCACGTCTGGTGACAAAACTGCCCTCTGTCAGCGACAAAATAAAACCACCTCGACGAGAGGCCTGGAGCTTTTTGCAGCAAACGGAGAGTGACAAAGTGTCAGTGTAGACGCTGCTGGTCATTATATCCCCAGAACTGGCCTCCGCCAGTATCCCACAATGCCCGCCGGGAACTCCCTGCCCTGGGATCCTGCTCCAGAGGCTGGGCCCCTCCCCTCTCATCGCTCCGGGAAGTTCTGACGGCTGAGCCTGCTGCTCTGCTCCGGCAGCAAGGAGCAAATCACTGCCGGGGGATGCTACTCCCCCGCACGGCGACCACGGAGCTGGGAGGCGGAAGCTCCTTACAGTGGGGGGGCGGCCACTGGCGTCCGAACTGTGCTGCCCCCATGACACCCCTTTCCCCCAAGTACCTGCACTCACATCACCCCTTCTCCCTGAGACCCCAACCCTACACCGCCCCGTCTCCCTGAGGCTCCATCCCACACTTCCCCCGAGGCCACAAACACAGAATGCCTCTTCTCGTCAGGGCTCCGTCCTGTTCCCCCCTCCACTGTTCGTCCTTACGGCTGGTAACCCCCCTGTTCCGGCCCCTGACACAGAGCCAGGCAGGCAGCAGCGTGTGTGTGTGAGAGAGAGAGGGAGAGAGAGACACTGCTGTGCTGTGGTGAGCTGAACCAGTGAGGGAAGCGAGGGCTGATGTCAGGGGTGTTCCCCTCCCCCTGCCTCAGGACTGGGGTGTCCCCTCCCCCTGCCTCAGGACTGGGGTGTCCCCCTTCCCCTGATTCAGGACTGGTTGGTTCCAGCAGCTGTCTGAGCTTAGACACAGTGTGCCAGCACACTCTCTCTTCCCCAACACACAGACTGGCTCTCCACACACACACAGACAGACACACACTCTCTGCCGTGCCACACACACTTCAGTGGAGAAGCAGCTGGCAATCTAGTAGGCTGCCCATGGAACAATGGGACAGAGAAACCTGCATCGTGTGATGCTGCACCGGCCCATGAGCCATTGCAAACCCCTCCCAAAGCCCCCTGCGGCCAGTTGCACAGTGCGATAGCTACCCACAGTGCACTGCTCTTTGGGGCGTTTCAAGGGCTGCTGGCGTGGATGCGCTCTGGTGACACAAGCAGCATAGTGTGGACATGCAACAGCAGTTTAATTATAACACTTTAACTAAAGCAGCATAACTCTGTAGTGTAGACACAGCCTGAGAGTGAGACAAGAGAAGACCACCTAGCCTCTCACTGGCACCAAGGATGCTCAGGGACTGAAACTAAAGAACCACAAGTTCTGCCGTAGTTGACAGGGTTCGAACCTGAGCAGGGAAACTCCAATGAATTTCTAGTCCATCGCCTTCACCACTCGGCCACAACTACTTGACTGACACAGAGGTCTCATGACACATCTACTTCTGTTCTCACTGAGTGATCATTTCCCATTGTTTGCTCACACCAGCTTCCACAACACACTCGCTGCTGTGCGGTTGTGTAAGTGTGTCCGTGACTGAATAGCAAGAATTCCTGCTCATTCCCCTTCTGGCTGGAGCATGATGAGAGTGTGTTTGTGGTTAATGACGCTGCTGTAGATTATTGTCCATTTCCTGCCTTGATAATTCAGACAGTCCCTTTCCCGTCATCCCCAGGACATCAGTGATTGCAATAGCAGGGGGCAGGTTTTCTCTGGGGCACTGAGCTTTGCCAGGGGGTTGGTGGCTCCTTTCTTTCCCCACCCTGGAGTGAACTCAGCTTTTTATTCCATGCTTAACCTTGCCCCCACCACAAGCGCCGGCTCCGCACTCCCATTGGCCAGTTCCCAGCCAATGGGAGCTGGGGTGGGCTTTGCCTGTGGGCGAGAGCTGCGTGGAGCCACTTGTGTGCCTCCGCCTAGGAACCGGGCTGCCACCGAAGACCCGAAGCGAGTGAAGGACCCGCCACCGAAGTGCCGCCGAGCAGCCGGGGCACCGGCAGGTGGGTACTTTTTTTAGCTCCGCTCTCACAGTAGCGCCGGAGCAAAAGGCGCCGGGAGCCAAAAAAAGGCGCCGCTTCTGCTCAGTGGGGGACCGGCTGCTCCCCCCCCGCTCCCCTCTGGCTACGCTACTGCTGACCTTGATACGTTTCTGGATGGGGGTGGGGTGATGGGACAGCCTACAATGGCGTGTGGCCGATCTGGGATTGCCAGCAGCAAATATCTCCAGGGGCTGGACATGGGACAATAGGTGGGGAGGGCTCCGAGTTACTGCAGAGAATTCTTTCCCTGGTCTCTGCCCGGTGCCTCTTGTCCGCATGCTCAGGGTCTAACTGGTCACCACATTTGGGGTTGGGAAGGAGTTTCCCCCAAGGTTAGATTGGCAGAGACCCTGAGGTGTTTTCACCTTCCTGTGCAGCATGGGGCACGGGCCACTTGCAAGTTTAAACTGGTGTAAATGGTGGATTCTCTGTAACTTGACATCTTTAACCCATGATATGAGGCCGTCAGTAACTCAAGCAGAGATTAGGGATCTATCACAGGAGTGGGTGGGATCTTTTGGCCTGCAAGGTGCAGGCGGTCGGACCGGATGATCACACTGGTCCCTTGTGACCTTAAAACCTCCGAGTCTAACAGGGAGAGGGAAGTAAAGGAAAAATAAAAAAAAATAAGCCAAACATTGTAATACGAGGGTGACTCCAACAGCTCACTGGATAGCCCCGCCCCTTTCTTCCTCCACTGGGTGTTTAGTGACCTGCTGGGATTTGGGTCATTAATTCTCTCATTCTATTCAGCCTCCTTGCCCGCCCCATTGTGTGCAGCGCCAGGGGGCTGGGCCTGTGTGAGGTGAGGCAGGGGAACCTCCCCACTCTCGTACTGTCCTGCTTGGCAAAAAACCATTTCCCTGGAAAAACCCCCTGCCCCACCGCCATCTTATGGGGAAATTGGATTCGCTTGAGATCGTTTCACTTAAAGTCGCAATTTACAGGAACAGAAACACAACGTTAAGGGAGGAGTCACCGTACAAGGGTGACTCCAACAGCTCACTGGATAGCCCCGCCCCTTTCTTCTTCCACCGGGGTGTGTAGTGACCTCCTGGGAGTTGGGACATTAATTCTCTCATTCCATTGATAAACTGATACAACATCCCTGAAATTAAACCAATTCCCCGCCAGGAAAACCTCACACCCCTGCATTGGCTGGGAATCGAACCCAGGTCAACTGCTTGGAGGGCAGCTCTGCTCACCACTACACCACCAATGCACCTGATGACAATACTTCTCCTAAGTGCCCCAGAAGGAAGGAAACAGCGTCTTTTAAAGTGCATTTTGGGTTGGTTCCTGCTACGCAGAGAACGGTTGTTTCTGCTGGTTCCAATCTTTGGGCTCTGCCCGGACAAGGAACGATTCAGGCTGTCACTCAAGGGAAGAAGGGAGATGATTTTTTTGATGGCCGCCTCGTCTTAAGGGTGTTTGTCGGTCACCTTCTAAGCTAGTGGGTGCTGGGTAGACGCAGGCAGCCCCTGCTCCTGGGGCTCTCCTGAGGAAATAAAGTTTGTACACAAAATCCCAAAGCTTTTCACTGAAAGGAGGGAAAGGAAATGGCCACAAGATGGCGCCAGGACATAAGGAAGGTCACACAACCCCATTCTTAGGGGGAGCCATTGATTTGTGTCAAGGTCCAGAATTGTTGGTCAAGATCTAGTCAAGGTCCAGACTCCAGAGAAAATAATACTAAAAAGTAACAATCATGATAATAAGTAAATACAAAGATTTTGGGGCCCATTCAAAAGCTATTTTGCCCCCTGTCTGCCTATTGATTACCCCACAGTGACTCTGAGAGGGGATTTATCTCCACTCTTTTGTGTTTGAAGAGATGGTTAGTTTTACCCTTGGTAAACGCCCAGGCTGAACAAGCCACATTATCGATGGTGACACTAGGATTGAAGGATTATATCACATTATACAAAATTGTAAATCAAGATGTAATCTGAATTTGAGCTTTCTGTTGTCTCCTGGAAATGCCCCTGGGATCCCTGCACTCCCCAGCGGGAGCGAAGGGAGAAACCCCCAGCGCTGCACTGAGCTCCAGGCTGGTTCATCGGGCGTGGGGGGAATTGACTTCTCAGCTGCTGAGCAGGGAGCCAGGGCACTTCTCTGGGAATGAGGGTTCCCAGCCTGACCCAGCTGCTTCATTGCCCCCTGGGGCCCTGCCGGCTGAGACTGTCCCTAGGCCAGGCAGCGGCTCAGTGAGCTTTCCTGGGGTCGGTGGCAGGGCAGGAATATCCCACGCTAAGGGCCTGAGTTCAGCCATGGGGAAAGGCAGCAGCTTTGCTCCCCCCTTCAGCTGCCCGGCTCTAAGCAATTTGTCCTGAACTGATACTCTCAGAAGTGTCCCAACAAAGGCAGCATCGTTACAGCTGCGCAAAGCTCTTGGCTGCCTCATGCCTCCTCAGGGGAGTGCGGCCATGCTGCCCACGCCCGAGTCACGTCCGCAGCCTGGCCCGCCCCGGCTGACGGCGCGCAGAGCCACGCGAGTCAATGGCAGGTGGAGTCGGGAGCCTCGGCTCTTTCCCCCGACAGCCCCACGGAGCTGCCGAGCGTCCCGAGAGCCTCCCTCGTGTTCTCCCACAGCAGCCGCCTGCCGGGGTGGGTGGGAAAAGGGGACGAGGACGCGCTGCTGCCTCAGGCCGGGACGGGAGCCCTCACCACACACAGGCCTGCAGGTTTTGCAGTGGGGAGGAGGCCAGGCCAGTGGGGCTGTCTCAGGAGTCCCAGGGGGCTTGGCCAGTGGGGAGGCTCTAGGGCACATGTTGGGGGCAGGGTGGGGCAGTAGGGATACAGGATGTGAGGCTGGTTAACATGAAACCGCACAAAAAACCTCCCCCTTTGCTCCAGCTAAAGGCCCTGCTTTGGCCTGTCCCCGTTTCATGAAAATCTCCATCTCTCCCCCGGCTCTCAGACACCCCCTCTCCCCCAGGGGTATTTTCATGGGTTCTTCCTTTTCCCATGGGCTTGTACAAATAGTTTTGCCATAGAAACGATCCAGTACATTTAAAATGAGAAAACCAATCCCACAACACGTGTGTATCTCCTCCCCCAGACAGAGTGTGGGTCTGAATCTTTCTACTGACCAGTCTGGGCAGGCAGAGTCACCCCCACATTCACTGCACGTCGGGCCCAGGACTTGCGCCCAGCAGTTCTTGGGGCTGTGGGGAGAACCGAGCATCACGGGCAGCAGCGAGGGAGGGCGGCTGGGACTGAGCTGTCTGGGGAATATTTTAATCCGTAGATGTTTTTCGGAGCATTAAATCAATGCGGCTTCTACTGCTCCATCTCTCCCCAGGAAATAACAGTTCTGTGCGAGGTGCCCAAACCTGCTAACAGTAAGAAGTGAAATGAAATGGCCACACGATGGCGGCAGAACCTAAGACATGAGAAGCCAGGTTCTTGGTCAATGTGCATTGAAGCTGACAAAGGAGATGTTTCCTCTTTGACCCCTCGCCCCCCCTCACTCTAATCCACCAGACCCCCCGTTCCTCCCACAGCCAGGAGTACAACCCGGAGGGGGAGAGAGAGAGAGAGATTAGCTAGTGGTTCTAGATCTAATAGTTAAACGTGGCATCTTGTCTTTTCCTCTGAAACGATCCTGTGTAGTTTTGTCTGTATAACATCTGCCGGTGCCCCTCACTCCCGACCCGCAGCCCCTTCTATCCCAGCCGTGAGCTCCCCAGTCACCGCTCTGCCGGTGCCCCTCACTCCCGACCCGCAGCCCCTTCTATCCCTGCCCTGAGCTCCCCAGTCACCGCTCTGCCGGTGCCCCTCACTCCTGACCCGCAGCCCCTTCTATCCCAGCCCTGAGCTCCCCAGTCACCGCTCTGCTGGTGCCCCTCACTCCCGACCCGCAGCCCCTTCTATCCCAGCCCTGAGCTCCCCAGTCACCGCTCTGCCGGTGCCCCTCACTCCCAACCCACAGCCCCCGCTGTCCAAGCCCTGAGCTCCCCAGTCACTGCTCTGTCGATGCCCCTGTCGGACAATTCTCTGGAACTGCTCCCTACGAAGCCAGTCAGGACTCTGGAGGAGCCTCCTCGCTGAGCCGACTGTCTCCAGGGCAAGAAGCTTCCCCAGTTTCGACCTTCCTGGGTCTGACCCCGGAGCATTCAGCATCCCCTTCTTCACCCAGCGGGGCTCGTGGGGAAGCCAGAGGGCCCTGCCCCCCAACTCCGCCGTCAGACGTGACTCTCAGCCGGCCAGTGAAACAGAAGGTTTATTACACAACAGGAACAGGGTCTAAACCAGAGCTTGTAGCTACAGAGAACAGGACCCCTCAGTCAGGTCCATCTTGGGGGGTGGGGAGGCCAGAGCCCATCTGGACCTCCCTCCATGTCCCCAGCCAGCTCCAAACTCTCCAGCCCCTCCTCTGCCTTTGTCTCCTTCCTGGGCCAGGAGACCACCTGATCCCTTTGTTCCCCAAACCCTTCAGGCAGCACATTTGCAGGGAAGGGGCCCAGGCCAGCAGTTGCCAGGAGACAGCGTGTCGGCCATTCTGTGTCATCACACTGGCCCTCTAGGGCTTTGCAACAATCACACCTAGAGACTTATTCCACCACCTAGAGTCTTAAGAAATGCAGAGGGGAAACTGAGGCATAGGGGAAACTGAGGCACCCACACAGTATTCAGAGGAAACATTAGGAACAGTCCCACTTTGTTACACCCTCTCTAAATGTTTCTTTAAATCACTTGGTGGTGGCAGCGTACCGTTCAAGGACAAAAGGGATTTGTGCCTTGGGGCAGTTTTTATCCTAAGCTGGTAAAACTAAGCTTCGGGGGTCTTTCAGGCAGGTGCCCATGACTGTACCCCAGAGTTCAGAGGGAACCCTGACAACCTCCTTCCTGGGGCTGTAGCTGAAGCCAGAGCAGCCAAGAAGAGACTCCAGCCCTGAAGAAAGCCGGACATTCAGGACAAAGCGGAAAGTGCACAAAGTACAACCGCGAAGGGACTCGAACCCTCAATCTTCTGATCCGAAGTCAGACGCCTGATCCATTAGGCCACGCGGTCACATGAGATCTCTCAAAGCACTTCTTTAGAGAAGATGGACACTGTGTTACTCCGGTCATCTACGGAGGGGGCAGAGACACTCTGGGCACAAGGAGTTGAGTTCCCAGCGAGATGTGAGACTCAGTTCCATGGAGCCAGGGGCAGGATTTGGTCGGGAGGCTTAAGCATGGGGGATTGGGGGGCAGAGGATGGACCGGCTGTCTAGGTGCGGAGATTTAGTGGCACTGGGGCACAGGAGGGAGGAGGAGGAGGAATCCTGCTGATGGGCTGTGGCCGTGGAGAAAAAGAGGAAGGGCTCCTGGGACTTTTTTTGTGTTTCTTTTACCTGCCTGCTCTTGTGGTTACAGCAGGTAACTACACTCGCTAAACTGGGCTAGTTCTGTCAGTAAAGCATCAAGTTCTTAGTCCAGAGTTCAAGCCCCATGTCTGGGCACTCAGCTTTTTAAGTTCCCTTGTGTGCCAGAAGCCAAATGATCCCTGGTGGTGTCCAGAGCCACCCCCGGGTTCCCAGAGGCCCTGGCCATTTCCTGGACAGGCCCCTTGCTCCTGCTGAGTCCTTAGGAGTCAGGAGAGAGGCTCAAACCCACAGGAGAAGGCCCAGACAGCGCAGTCTGGGGCTGGCAGGAAGCGCTGTGGGGCCAGGTGCTGAGAGACCCGAGGGGAGAGAGGGAGAGAAGCGATGAGTACAGAGTGCCAGTGTAAAGGGGGTTTGTGACGAACTAGGACTGTTGTTAAGGTTTCCCTGAGTACTGTGTGGGTGCCTCGGTTTCCCCTATGCAGTGCTTGAGTTTCTAGGTGGTGGGACAACGGTGCATGATTGTTACAAAGCCCTAGAAGGCAGAGGCCTGGACACAGAGAATGGCTCTGTCTCCTGGCAAGAGATGGCCCGGCCCCTCCCCCGGCAAAGGTATGAGCTGAAGGTGTGGGAACAAAGGGATCAGGTGACCTCCTGGCCCGGGAAGCAGACAAAGTGGGAGGAGGGGCTGGAGAGTTTCAGTTTGGAGCTGGCCGGAGAAGAGGGGAGAGAGGCAGACAGGGTCTGGCCTCCCTGCCCCGTTTGGAGCTGTGGGGCGAAATGCAGGGAGCCCCAGGCTGGGGTCTAAGCTCCCTGCCCCCCGGAAGGACCCGACTGAGGGGTCCTGGATGTACTGACAAGCTCTGGTTGGGCTGTGTTCCTGGCATCTCTAATAAACCTTCTGTTCTACTGGCTGGCTGAGACTCCCAGTGAATCCGGGGAAGAGGGGTGCAGGGCCGGACTCCCCTATACTCCGTGACAGGGTTCTGGTCCTGCTAGTGTAGCAAACTTTCCTGGCTTATCCACGACCCCGGTGGAATGGGCTAGTGAAAGGCCCTGAGTCCCCACTCCCACTCCCTCACCCAGAGGCAGCCTGACCTCGAGGACTCTCTGTCTACTCTCGTGTGTGGCAGAGTCCTCGTGACCCCGACAAGGCTGGGCCCAGGACCCCTGGGGGGCTCGACCCCCAGTCATGTTGTGGTCACTTAGAACAGGGGCTGGGGGGTCCCCACTCTGGGGTTCTCTCTCTGCTCTGGATGCTTCCCTGACCCACTAATCGTTGCATGTGCCTCAAGCAAATCCAATGGGTTAAAGAGCAATCGATTTAAACCATAAGGAAAATGGGAACGGTTCAAGGGAAACACGTCACCTCGTTCTGTGGCTCAGGGATATCGCAAACAGCGTCTCTGGGACAGACGGGACGTTCACAGTCTCCCCCTCACATGTCCCAGGCCCTGGCTGTGGTGCAGGGATGCCACCGGTCGGACACGTGCTCTGGCGGTGGCCCCATGCCCTCAGGCTCTAGATGGCGGGACCCTTCCTCCCAGCTTCGGCCCCCATGTCGGGGTTATGATCCCACATTGAGGGCACGGAGGGAGCCGCACTCAGCCCTCGTCTGCCCCAGCTCTTCCCCAACCCTACCCTCAGCCTGGGCCCCTGGCTCCTGGCCCAGCCTCATTCCCCTTACCCCTGTCCGCTCCCCTCTCCCTAGGAAGCCATGGCCCTGCTCCCAGCCCCAGTTCTCGACCGCGGCTTCCGAGGGGCCGCAGACACGGACAAGAGGGCACAGTGTGAAAAGTTTGGCGACCACTGGATTAGGGTGATGTCCTCAATCACTTCTATGCACTGCAAAGAAGGTATTTCTCACCCACCTCGCCCCTCCATCAGGACAGACTCGGTATGTTCTGCCGCCCTTCACTCGGACAGGAAGGAGAATAACATTTCATTCCACTCAATGCTACAGTGATTTGTAACCCAACACCAGCCAGAACTGGTTCCTTTGGCAAAGCGGCCCCAGCATGCTGCATACCCAGGCCGAGTAGGGGCGTCTGTGCAAACACGGTCTGGTCCTGAAGTCTTTCCCCAGCTCATCACTCGATGTGAGCTGCTCCAAGCAAGCCTTCTCCTGATTGGCTCGCCCAATACACTTTCCTGATTGGCTGGGTTCTGCTTAGCCTCTCTAAGGCTGCCTGTTGTGTATTTGGTTGTCGTGGTAATAGCATCTTGTTGTTGCTATGTAACTGAGTTAGATTATTAGGGGATAGCCCAGCCAGTTTTGGTTGGTTTGGTCAGCTCAGTGTGTGAAAATAAATGGCTGCTTCCATGGCTCTCAGCTCTCTGTGTCTCAAATGATTTCTTCCTAAACCTGCTGCCCAAGGATACAACCAAGTGGTGACGAGGATGGGATCCCTGTGCTGCCCCAGCAACAGAGGGAAGTAGAAGTCAAGGTAAAAAGAGAAAAGAAAAAAAACCGACCAAAATCATTTAGCCGTTGGAAGGGGGTGAGAACTGGCGTGTTCGGCACTGACTGTGAAACCTGAAACTAAACCCACGGCTACACTTACAGGGCCACTGGAACCCTTTGAGGAGAACATAGTGCAATGGCACGTGTGTACTGAGCGTTTGGAGCTTTTTGTGATTGCCAACGACATTACAGAAGAGAAGAAGGTGCCAATATTCTTAAGTGTTGTGGGGGCTAAAACCTACTCCCTGCGACGCAGCTCACTACACCCTGTTAAGCCTGAGACCAAATCTTACAGTGACATTGTGGGAATCCTGGGGTCCCATTTCCCCCCCAAACCACTGGTAACTGCTGAAAGATATAGTGGGTTCCACAAAAGAGACCAACAAGAAGATGAACCAGTTGTACAATTTGTAGCGACTTTAACAAGGCTTGCGGAACACTGTGAATGTAAGGAGATGTTAAATGACGCCCTGCGTGACAGGTTCGTGTGTGGCCTGCACAGTGACGCTATACGGAAGCGCCTATTGCCAGAGGCTCAGCTTACCTTACACAAGGCTGTTGCTATTGCGGTCTCCATGGAACTGGCTACAAAGGAGGCGCAATACATCGGTGCATCCCCTAGAGTGCATAAGGTGTCACAAGAACCTACCCACAAAACTCCAGCAACCAGCCTCCAGCCTCCAGCATCCACACTAGCGCCTTGCGAGCGCTGGCGCTGGCCAGCAGAGATCTCAGCAACAATGCCCCAGATGGGCAAACGCTGTGGGCTCCTGAAGCCTCTGCCCCCCTATGGATCTGGGCTTTCCTTCTTCCCTTGCTCTTTTTCAGCAAGGGGAAGGAAAGAAACTCTCCTTCCAGCTGGAGTCACAAGGGCGAGGTAAGGATGACTTCCTGGGAGCTGGCTCCAGTTCTTTGCTCTACCAGCCGACCCACCTGGGCTTACATCCCATGACCTAGTGGATGCAAGGCCCAGGTAGTTTTTGCCTCACTGTAGCTTGTTGGGATCAAACCTCTCCCCCACCTGGAGCTGATGAACATTCCTGGCTGGAGGGACACACACTCCAACGACTCAAAAGGAAAAGAGTTGATAGAAAAAAATCACAGGACTGACCCCAAAGAAGGGTGAGCAGCAAAAGGTAGAAGCAGGCAACTCCTCTGCGGGAGCTGAGAGACCACGGTGAACATGGTGCAAAGGTCGCTATGTGGGAATTCACAATTGTGATTTTAAAAACAAACAAACAATCTTTGGCCAGCCGGAATCGAGGCATTTATTACACTTCTCTCATACGTGGATTTTCTGATGTCTAATAAGGCTTGAGCTATCACTGAAGCGTTTCCCGCACTCAGCGCATGTGTAGGGTTTCTCTCCGGTGTGGATTCTCTGATGTGTGATCAGGGCAGAGCTCTGCTTAAAACTCTTCCCACACTCAGAGCACAGGTAGGGCGTCTCTCCGGTGTGGATTCTACGATGTGTGATGAGGACTGAGTTATAACTGAAGCTTTTCCCACACTCCGGGCACGTGTAGGGTTTGTCACCTGTGTGGATTCTCTGATGTCTGATAAGGTGTGAGCTCCAATAGAAGCGTTTCTCACACTCAGTACACGTGTAGCGTCTCTTCCGAGTTGATTCTCTCGTGTGTAATAAGGTCTGAGAGGCTACTGACGTTTTCCTCTGGCCTCTGCTGAGTCTCACAGGCTTTTGCTTTTTCTGGGAGTGCACAACTCCCGGAAACATTCCCATTGGATATTCCTGATAACGTCCCATGTGGTTCTACTTGCTCAGCATTTTCCTGGTGGGGTGAATCCTCATTCTCACTCACCATCCCAACACCTGATGGGAGACAGAGAGAATCCAGACACAGGTCACTCCCTGCACCAGAGAGAAAAGCAATCTCAGACAGAGGAATGGAAAAAGGTGTGAACAAACCAAAATATGTGCGGGAGAGATCAAACCTATCAGGAGCTGATTTTCCCCAAACTCTTCCCCAGAGGAGAGAGAGGAAGGGATCAATTTTGGGTGTGCATCTCACCAGAACTCTCAGGGGAAAGCGAGATTGGCGAGGGATCTGCTGCCAACTGTCAGTGAGGATAGGTGGAAAGCCATGAGTGACATCTGCCTAATGATTCCACATCTGCAGGGAACAATCCTGAACTTGGAAAGCTCACAACTTGGAGAGTCTTTGTAGGGCATCCCAAATGTTTCCTGTATTCACGGACAGTTTTTTAGTTGGTTTACCCAATTCCTCACCTGTGCAGGCAGCTCTCGGGTGCACTTCTTTCTCAGAGCCCTGGAGGTCTGGGACCCACGGCTCTTCCCCTCATTCCAGCTGCGAGATCACATCAGGTTTGGAAACTGGAAACCCTGCTCAAGGCAAAGAAAACAAGGGAGGTCAGTGGAATTTGTGGGATACTTGTCACAAGGAATATTCCATGGTTTTAACCCCTGCTCATTTTTAAGTAGTAATATCCCAAGGCCATCTTCCTTGACTTAAAGTGGCAGAAGAGTCATTATTATAAATCATATTCATCACCTTTTTGCCTATGGACCAGCTAAGAAGTGGGTCCCCATTGTGCTAGGCAAGGTACAAACCCAGAATAGTAGAAGGCCCATGCCCTGAAGAATTTACAATCTAAATAGACCAGACAGACACAGAATGGGGGAAGGGGTAGAACCCACCGGCAGAGTGAACTATGTGAAGGCAGAGTGACAGAACTGATGAACATAGGAACATATCTTGAAACTATTGTATTTAATGTTATGACTAGGGCCAGTGTTTTCCGGAAACTGCCGCTTTTACTGCATTTTTTACTGGAATTACACCCCCACCGATTTCTGCCTGGGGACACCTGACTCACAGGGCAGAGGCTCGGGACTGGCTGCGGTTGAGACTTGCTGCTAATTTCTTCCCTCCTCATGCAAGTCTGGGTTCAGCAAAACCACTGTGCAGCTTCCCCTGGGCAGGTAGGGGAACCCTGCCCAGGGGAACCTTGAAAGGGGGACGCCAGGCTCCCACCTCATGCTGCAGAGCAGACGGCGCTCGCAGCTGTTCTCGGCTGCGTCCACAGCCCCTCTCCCCTGCTCATCTCCCCTGCGCACAGCGGGTTCATGTCCCATCTCCCCAGCACACAGCCGGCTCTAGGCTCTCAATGCCCAGTGTCTGGGCCCCACCTCCCCCACACGGCTGGCTCCTGTCCCCTCCCCCCAGTGCACTTTCAGGCTGTAAAGGATTATATATTGCTCCTGTTTCTCAATTACTCTGTTTTCATTGCCAGCAAATACTGGCCTTAGTTCTGACTGTTATCTGTATATCTGAGCCAGCCCTTGAGAGCATGAATACTTCACAGACTATGATGCTGAGATGGGCCAGATGACACCGGGGAGGGCCGAGGGATGGGTTTCCTGTGCAATCTGGTGTCACTAAGGAGTAATGAATGCCAGATCTCAAGGCTGGTTATGCAGATCTCCAGCTTTTGAAGCTTTGTCCCACGCAGAAAGGCCCAGTGACTGATTTCACCTCTTTCAGGAGACTGAAGACAGACTTTTTGGGGAGAAACAGCGGAGTTTGAATTGACTTAGAGAGGTCTTTTGGGGCTACAAACTGACATGACCTGTAATCTAAAAGAGGGAAGGTTTTAAGGAAGGTTTTAATACACTTTGGAACTGATCAGGGATTCCCAAGCGGACTGATGAGGGGACGATGGTAAATACGCATTTAGATGCTTTTCTTGTTTTGTATCTTTTCCCCATAAGGCCCATGGACACTGTCATGGATCCATAGGATCTGTGCAATGCCCTGGCTTTTAACCCGTCCTTGGGAGGTGCCCCTTGAATGCACTAGACCCCCAAGGGGTCTCGCTCTTCCACAAGGATAGGCCTTAGACGGAGTCTCTGGCTTCAACACCCAAGACTGAGCCACTGGCTTCAACACTCCTATTTCAACCTGTGAGCAATGCCAGCAGGTCCAGCTGAGCGACACTCCTGTCCAGAGACTGTTCCTCATTCGATGCACCTCAGCAAGTTTGTGCTGTGACACTGGGCAGACTGTTAAACCACAGCAGCGTTTATTAGCCAACCGACACACGGCATTGGAAAGTCCTTCGATTAGCACAGAGAAGCAAAGACGACAATAGAGTCCATACTGGCCAATGCCCTTGAGCCATGCTGCTGTAGAAAACATTTTGTTTTCCTTTCACTGGGCCTGTCCATTTGTCTTCGGTCCGGTAGAGCTCCCTGCGCCTGTAAGCCCAGTAGGGGCCGAGGGGACAGGAATCCTTACACAGCAAGGTCACGTTCTCATAGTTCTCCTGCATGACGGCTCTGTAGAGGGCTCTCTGAGCAGGGTCCAGCAAAGCCCCCTCTTCCCTGGTGAAATACACAGCCACCTCCTCGAAGGTCACCGGCCCCTGAAAGAGCAAGAGTCCAACACTCAGTACCTGCTGCCCCAATCACAGCCCCACCGTTCCTGGGGGAGAGGGGCCCATCAAAGGGAAGCTCTGGGTGGCTCACAGTCAGGAGTCCCATCCCCACCCCACTCAGAGCATCCAGAAAACACCAGGGGGAGGGGACGAAGAGAGAGCCCCTTGTCTCTCCCAGCAGATCCATCACACACCTACTAGCGTGAGACTGATACGGGAGATGGAGGCCCGAGCAGAGTGCAGGGAGAGCTCGCTGGGAGAAAGCCCAACACTGTTCTCATTGTGAGGAGCTGGACAGGGCCAGCCTTGGTGGTGGGTGGACTAGGCGACGGTCTAGGGGGTGCCTCTAGCAGGGGTGTCCCGTCTCTGCTCTCCCCACTGCTCTGCAGTGAGTATAGAGAGAGAATAATCATGTATTTGGTATCTAAGTAAATAGGATTGAAACACAAGGCCTGTAGGCTGAGACCTGCAAGAGTTTAGCTATTTGAGGCCATGGAGCAAAGAAAAGCTGACATAAGTAAATGACTGAGGAATAACCCGATGCCCTAAGATTATGGGGAAAGAGGAATCAAGTGGTAACAGTGTGAAAAATTAGCCAGAAGATTAATTTTAAATTAAAAAATTTTGTAAAGGCACCTCTGTTTCCAAATGTGCGTTAATGTTAATGAGAGATGATCAGAACCACATTATAAAAAGGGGGTGCCCAGAGCGGGAAAATTAAGCTCTCTATGGAATACTCCAGCAGGAACCATCCCTCTACTGATGATCAATCCATTGGAGACTCATCAGACCCTACCACTCTTGTTAGGGATGGGAGTAGAACTAGATTTGTAACTTTTGCATAGGGCTTTACAGAATTTCTATATGCTTGGGGATTCAGAACTTTAATTGTAACTTTAATAAAATGGGTCAAACAGACTAGATCTTGTACGTGTGAATGTCTGTGTGGTCACTGCCCTTGGTCTCTGTGTGTTCCTGGACGATACATGTGAAGCGAGTAGCCGAGGTGACTTTCACTCTGTTAAGTTTGGAACTGTAGCCAGCAGAGGCGGACCCAGGGCGGTGTAATACCACATCACAACATGCACTTTAAATAAAAGAAAAGGCTGCACAGTACAGCACAAACCAGGCCACCCTTACCTCTGCGCTGCTGCTGGCGGTGGCTTTGCCTTCAGAGCTGGGCACTTGGTCGGCAGCCACTGCTATCAGGCCGCCCTGACAGGGCTTAATCTGTGCTGGGGCTGAGCTCCGGCCGCTCTTTCAATACAAAGTAAGCACCGGAGGGAGGCATCGGGGCCTGGAGGGGATGGTGGGGAGCTCATGAGGGCCAGGGGTGATGGGGGGGGGACACACCAAAATACAAGTTTGCCCAGGGTGCCATTTTCTCCAAGGCCAGCCCTGGAGCTGGATACGGTGGGAGGGGCATATCCCCTAAGGCAGGAATCCCTGGACCTCTGGGGAGCTGTAAGCAGGTTTCAGGGGGTCCTCCAAGCAGGGCCAGTGTTAGACTCGCTTGGGCCTGAGGCAGAAAGATGAAACCTCCCTGCATGGGGCTGAAGGCTGGGTCCTGAGCCCTGCCCCCAGGGGCTGAAGCCAAACTATGAGCAATTAGCTTTGCGGGGGGGCCTGTCACATGGGGCCCCAGGCACTTGCCCTGGTTACCAGCCCCTAATGCCAGCCCTGGCTTTTATATGCAGAGAAACATGCCGATGCAGGGCCGTGGGGGGGTTATAGCGTGTTGAGGGGGCTCAGACAGAAAAAGCTTAAGAACCCTCCTTAAGCCTCATTGGTGGGTGCCCCCCTAGATCTAGATCTCAGAGCAGCCGCTGGTTACTCAAGTCAGGCTCCAGCACTGGGATCTGCTCCATTTTCCCAGCCCCACCTAGGTGGGTTGTTTCCTGTTCCACAAATTAGGGCATTTCCACCTTCTAACCTCATGGGTCCGTTGCTAGACTCTAGGCCACTTATTAAACATCTCCCAGCAGGTTTGCCCCACCCCGGCCTCCTCCCAGTCTCCATCCTGTGAATTTCCTGTCCCGCCCCAACTAGGGTGACCAGATGTCCCGATTTTATAGGGACAGTCCTGATTTTGGGGTCTTTTTCTTATATAGGCTCCTATAACCCCCCACCCCCGTCCCAATTTTTCACATTTGTTGTCTGGTCACCCTAGTGTGCGTGCGTGTGTGCACTATTTGCATCCTTGTGCCACTTCCCTCTCAAATTTTTCACACTTGCTGTCTGGTCATCCTAGCTCCAACCTCCAAACCAGACAGTGCAAACGTTCCCACCTCCGGTGTATTTCTGTCCCTCTTCCTCCCGCAGGAACCCACCAGCAACCCCCGCGATAATCCCTACCGGAACTGGCTCCTCTGCAGCCATGTCTCTCCCCGTCCCATGGGAGGACGGGATGAACTGGAGCAAAACACGGACATTATTCTGCAGCCTGGCAGGGTGAGAAGGGCAGTTGTGGAGGTTTCAGAACAGGCTTTAGTAAATTTCACAGCACGATTGCCCCAGGCTTTTCCCCTGCAGACAGACACCCTAGAGTCTGCCATGCTGAGAAAATGCTCGATCTCTTTATTACAGTGGAGACCTTGCCACTCCTGCCAGGCTAAACCCACAGAGACATTTTTAACCTCTTTTCTCCCTCCCCCCATTCTGTAACAAAGCATCTGAACACAATGCTAGAAAAAAGCAGAGCCAAAGTATTTACTGTGGGGGATTCCCTGGGACACTGACCCCACGGCAGCCACACCCCAGTAGGAGGGATATGGAGTCAGGAACTGGGTTTTCCTCTGTTTGATCCTCATTTTTTCCACAGGAAAATGATTTTACCTAGGGTGCAGTAATACATCTGTCTGGGCAGATTAGAGATCTGGAAATCTCTCTCAAAACTCTTCTCTCCCATGGCTCCTTTCAGTCTCTCTTTCTCCTTTTCCCTGTCCCCTCTCCCTGCCCATCTGGTAGGAAAGTCCCATTCCTGGGTTGTTTGCTTCCCCAAGGCTGGATTTGCTCCTGCAATTGCTAATGGGATGAGAAATGAGGGGGGAGGGTCTGTTTGAGTAGAGTCATTTTAAGGCCAGACCCCAGCATTTTCCCTTCATTTCTTCCAGTTACCTGGAATCTCTGGCTCAGAATTTAGTATTAACAGGGCTCAGGGCTGCCCTAGGGGGCTGGTGCCAGCTGGAGAAAGTCATCACGTGGGTTGGGCAGAGAAGAAGGTTTAATTAAGGTCACTTCCCAGCACAGACCCCGCTGGGGGAGCAGCAGCTGCTAAGCCTGGTCGCCCAGATCACGGTGGAGGCTGCAGCGTCTGACCCAGGAAGCTGAACCCCAATATCCTGAGCAGAGAGGGACAGGGCGTTGGAGCAGCCTTCCCCCCTTGAGCTCTCTGGGGGGAGCAGCTAATGAGAGCCCCTCCTCACAGGGGGAATTGCTGATCTCATTTGCCCCACTGTTGATCTGGAGTCACTCCTCGTCTGTCCAGCCAGTGACTCTGGATTAACAGTGGTGTCCGTGACACCAGGTTTCAGGAAGAACGAGTCCAGAGCGCTGTGGGAGAGACCGTTGTGGGGCAGAGCAAACCCCCTTCCCCCCTCCCGCAACCCCAGATCTAGGGCAAGGACTCGGGGGATGAATCTTCCCAACAGAACCGGACGTTTCTGCAGTTTTCAAGAGGGAAGAAACTCCCCCAGAGCCCAGACCCCCAGCCAGGGGCCCCAGACCCCCTGTCACGGAGTGGGGGGGAGTCAGGTCCTGCACCCCTCTTCCCGGGATTCAATGTGACTCTCAGCCAGCCAGTAGAACAGAAGGTTTATTAGGGTTGTCAGGAAAGAGTCCAAACAGAGCTTGTAAGTATGACCAGGACCCCTCTGCTGGGCCTTCTGGGGGGGCAGGGAGCTTAGACCCCAGCTCTGGGGCTCCCTGCGTTTCACCACCCAGCTTCGAACTGAAACCAAAAAGCCAAACCCTCCAGCAGCTTCTCTTCCCCTCCCCCGGGGCCCCTCCTCTAGCCTGTCCATTCTCCCAGCCAAAGGTGTCACCTCCCAACCCCCGTCCTGGCTCATGTTACAGCCTCAGGTAAAGTCTCGCATTTCCAATGCAGCCTCCCAGGTCAGATCCATCTCGCTCTCTACCCCGTCACATCTCTCCCCCCTTCGAGACTGAACTGAGCGGGGTCACTCTGACCAGTGGCCTGGGGAAGTTCAGGGCCCCCTCTCCGGGACAACGCATCCGCTATCAGGTTGGCGCTTCCCTTCACATGGACCACGTCCATGTCGTAATCCTGCAGGAGCAGGCTCCACCTCAGGAGCTTGGCGTTGGCCCCTGTCATCTGGTGTAGCCAGGTCAGGGGCGAGTGGTCGGTGTATACGGTGAAGTGTCGCCCGAATAGATACGGCTCTAGTTTCTTGAGGGCCCACACCATGGCCAGGCATTCCTTCTCGATGGCCGCATAATTCTGCTCTCGGGGTAGCAGCTTCTTGCTTAAATACACGATGGGGTGTCTCTGCCCCGTTTCATCCTCCTGCATTAACACTGCCCCCAGACCCATGTCTGAGGCGTCGGTGAACACCAGAAAGGGCTTGTCAAAGTCTGGGTTTGCCAGAACCGGGCCCCTGATCAAAGCCTCCTTCAGTGCACAGAGAGCCCTCTGGCACTCCTCGGTCCAGACCACCTTGTCTGGCTTCCCCTTCTTGCATAGCTCAGTGATGGGGGTGGCTATGGCGCTAAAGTGGGGCACAAATCTTCGATAGTACCCCGCCATCCCAATAAAGGCCTGGACCTGCTTCTTAGTTTGTGGAGCGGGCCAGTCCCGGATCACCTCCACCTTGGCTGGTTCTGGCTTTAGGTGGCCGCTCCCCACCCGGTGTCCCAGGTAGGACACTTCAGCCATCCCCACCTTGCACTTCTCCGCTTTTATGGTCAGCCCAGCCTCCCGGAGTCGGTCCAGCACTTGTTTAACTTGGGACACATGGTCCTCCCAGGTCTGGCTAAAGACACAGATGTCATCGATATACGCCACAGCGAAGCTCTCCATCCCCTTCAGTAGCTGATCCACCAGGCGCTGGAAGGTGGCTGGCGCTCCCTTGAGGCCGAAAGGCAGGGTCAGGAACTCGTAGAGCCCCAGAGGGGTAATGAAGGCAGATTTCAGCCGGGCATCTGCATCCAGTGGCACTTGCCAGTAGCCCTTTGTAAGATCCATGGTGGTAAGGTACCGAGCCCCTCCCAGCTTGTCTAGGAGCTCGTCCGGCCGGGGCATGGGGTAGGCATCAGATACAGTGATGGCATTGAGCTTCGGATAGTCCACACAGAACCGGATCGACCCATCCTTTTTGGGGACCAGCACCACCGGCGAGGCCCAAGGGCTGGACGACGGCTGGATCACCCCCAAAGCCAGCATGTCCTTGACCTCTCTTTCCAGGTCCCGAGCTGTCTTTCCTGTGACTCGGAAGGGGGAGCATCTTATAGGTTGGTGCGCTCCTGTCTGCACCCGGTGGACAGTCAGATTAGTGCGACCCGGCTGGTTGGAAAACAGCTGTTGGTACCGATGCAGCACCCCTCTGATCTCAGCTTGCTGGGCAGGGGTTAGCTGATCAGAGAGGGGGATCGTTTCTTGGGAGGAGCCAGCTCCTGTCTCAGGGAATAGATCTACTAGAGGGTCACTTCCCTGCTCCTCCCAATGTCCACACACGGCCAGCACCACATTCCCCCTGTCATAATATGGCTTCATCATATTGACATGGTAGACCCGGCAGTGGTGTGCCCGGTTAGACAGCTCCACCACATAATTTACCTCATTTAGCTGCTTGACAACCTTGAAAGGGCCTTCCCAAGCGGCCTGCAGCTTGTTTTTCCTCACGGGAATGAGAACCATCACCTGATCCCCCGTGGCGTAGGCGCGGGCCCGCGCCGTGCGGTCATACCAGACCCTTTGCTTCCTCTGGGCTCTGGCCAGATTTCCCTTGGCCAGGCCCATGAGCTCAGTAAGTCTCTCTCGGAAGGTCAGGACATACTCCACCACTGACTCTCCCTCGGGGGCCGCCTCCCCCTCCCATTCGTCTCTCATCAGGTCCAGGGGCCCCCGTACCCTCCTGCCGTATAACAGTTCGAAGGGCGAGAATCCGGTAGACTCCTGGGGCACTTCCCTGTACGCGAACAGCAGGTGCGGTAGGTATTTGTCCCAGTCTTGCGGGTGCTGGTTCATAAAGGTTTTCAGCATCATCTTTAGCGTCCCATTGAACCTCTCCACCAGCCCATTGGACTGGGGGTGATATGCTGAGGCCCAGCTGTGCCGGACCCCACATTTTTCCCACAAGCACCGGAGCAGGGCCGACATGAAGTTGGACCCTTGGTCTGTCAGGACTTCCTTGGGGAACCCCACTCGGCTGAAAATGGTCAGCAGCGCATCCGCCACGGTGTCTGCTTCAATGGAGGATAAGGGCACCGCCTCGGGGTAACGGGTGGCGAAATCTACCACCACCAGAATGTATTTCTTCCCCGACCGGGTTGTCTTGCTGAGAGGCCCCACTATGTCCATGGCCACCTTCTGGAAGGGCTCCTCTATGATGGGCAAAGGCCTCAAAGCCGCTTTCCACTTGTCCCGGGTCTTCCCCACCCGCTGGCAGGGGTCACAGGACCGGCAGTACTGATGGACAGTTGTAAAGACCCCAGGCCAGTAAAAGTTCTGTAGCAGCCTCTGCCTGGTGCGCCGGATTCCCTGGTGCCCTGCGAGAGGGATGTCATGGGCTAGGTACAGTAGCTTGCGGCGATACTTCTGGGGGACCACCAGCTGCCTCCTGATCCCCCACGTCTCCATCTCCCCGGGGGGAGCCCATTCCCGGTACAGGAACCCCTTCTCCCACAGGAACCTCTCCTGGCAACCTCTCCACATGGTCCGCACCTCCCTGCGGTCGGCCAGGTTCCTGAGCTTCCGCAAGGAGGGATCTCTCTGTAACTCGGCCTGGAACTCAGCCGCTGGGGAAGGAATGGGAACCTGTTCCCTCGTGCTGTCTGTGTCTGAGGTCGCAGCCTCTCTGCGCCTGGTCCTGGGGTACTCCCTCCCCACTGGGCCAGGGTCTTGCGCCCCGTGCAAGGCACCCTCTCCGAGGCCCGGGCGTAGCGCCCCTTGCCGGCTCTGGCTACGGGTCACGACCAGGGTGTCCCGGTACTCACTGGGCCAGTCTTCTAGGTCCCCCCCCATCAGTACCTCAGTGGGCAAATGCTGGTGCACCCCAATGTCCTTGGGGCCCTCCTTGGCCCCCCATTTCAGGTGTACCCTCGCCACAGGTACCTTGAACGGGGTCCCGCCCACCCCTGTTAGGGTCAGGTAGGTGTTGGGTACCACCCGATCTGGGGCCACCACTTCGGGCCGGGCCAGCGTCACCTCCGCGCCCGTATCCCAGTATCCAGTGACCTTCCTCCCATCTATCTCCAGGGGAACAAGGCACTCTCTCCGAAGGGACAGCCCCGCGGCCACCCTATAAACCGAGAACCCTGAGTCCGGGGCATCCAGCCCCCCCGAGGAGCTGGTCTGGGGCCTTCCTCCCTCCGGAGCCGTTGATAAGCTGCCAGCCCCCCTCTTCTGGGCTGTCGGCCCCTCGTCCGGCTGGGTCCCTACCCAGTTAACCCGGTGTGGGTTTGGTCTGCTCAGTCTGTCTCTGATCTTGGGGCATTGGGACCGTAAGTGGCCCCTCTGGCCACAGTGATAGCAGCTCATGTCCCGTTGGTCCCCTCGAGCAGGTCGGTAGGGTCTGGTGTCGGAGGTTCCCCTCGGGAGGGGGTTCTCCCTATTTCCCCTTTGGTGGGTCCCGTGGTGACTCTCTTGCTGCCTCAGGGTGGGCCTGCTCCTTTGGGATTCCTCCCTGCCACCCCTTGACCGACTGTTCATGAACTGGTCGGCCAGCCGCCCTGCGTGCTGCGGGCTCCCTGGATTTTTGTCCATCAACCATACCTTCAGGTCTGATGGGCAAAGTTCATACAGTTGTTCCAGTACGAATAGTTCGAGCAGGTCCTCCATAGTTTGGGCCCCAGCGCTCCACTTGCGGGCGTATCCATATATCCGGTTGGCCAGTTGTAGGTACGTGATCTCAGGGGTTTTTCGCTGATCCCGGAACCTTTGACGGTACATCTCAGGAGTCAGCCCAAGCTCGCAGAGCAGGGCCTTTTTGAACAGTTCATAGTCCCCAGTCTCCATCTCTTTCATTCGGCCGTACATGTCCAGGCTTGCAGGGTCTAGTAAGGGGGTGAGATACTGGATCTTGTCTGCAGGGTCAACCTTGTGCAACCTGCAGGCATTCTCAAAGGCCGCCAGGAAGCTGTCTATGTCTTCCCCTTCCTTACGCCGGGCCAGGAAGTTACGATCAAACTTCCCTGTAGTCTTGGGTTCCCCCTCACTCACCGCAGCCGGGGCCTCACTGCTCCTCAGTCTGGCCAGCTCCAGCTCATGCTGGCGTTGTTTCTCCTTCTCCTGCACCTCATGCTGACGTTGTTTTTCCCGTTCTTCCCGCTCCTCCTTCAGTTCCTGCTGTCTCAACTCGAGCTCTTTCAGTTTTATCTCCCTCTCCCAATCCAGCCGCCTCCACTGCTGGGATGGGGAGCTCTGCCGGGAAGATCCCCTGCTGGCCGCCGGGGTCAAGGTGCCCTCGGTATTTGCTGGGCTTTCCCCAACCTGTCCCCTGTGCAGAGGTGAGAGGGGTCTTGGGATGTCCTCGGCAGCAGTCTGACCCCTCCCAGCCAGGTCAGGCCCTGGGGCCCATGCTGCGTCTGTCGGGCGGCTTCCCCCAGGGGCAGGGATCGGGTCGTCCAAGCGATCCTTCTCCTCCAGCTGTGCAATCAGCTGGCCTTTGGTGGACTTCCCAACGCGCAGCCCCCTCTGCCTGCACAGGTCCACCAGGTCGTTCTTACGGCGCTTAGCATACATCTTCCTGCTGGCCACTCGCAGGCCTGTGCGATCTTGGCCCCCACGGCTTCCAGGAGGAACCCCTAGCGTGCCAGCCCTTCTCACTGGTCACACCCCTCAGGGTTAACGTAACTCCTCCGCCCCCCGAAACCGCTTCTCTCTGCCTCTTCAGCAACCTGCTCCCCGTCAATCCCCCTTCGTTGTACTGCTCTCCAGTCACTTACTGCAGGAAGTGCCGTTCATGGGGTGCAGAAGATCCCACCGCTGCCACCAGTTGTCACGGAGTGTGGGGGAGTCAGGTCCTGCACCCCTCTTCCCGGGATTCAATGTGACTCTCAGCCAGCCAGTAGAACAGAAGGTTTATTAGGGTTGTCAGGAAAGAGTCCAAACAGAGCTTGTAAGTATGACCAGGACCCCTCTGCTGGGCCTTCTGGGGGGGCAGGGAGCTTAGACCCCAGCTCTGGGGCTCCCTGCGTTTCACCACCCAGCTTCGAACTCAAAACAAATAGCCAAACCCTCCAGAAGCCTCTCTTCCCCTCCCCTGGGGCCCCTCCTCTAGCCTGTCCATTCTCCCAGCCAAAGGTGTCACCTCCCAACCCCCGTCCTGGCTCATGTTACAGCCTCAGGTAAAGTCTCGCATTTCCAATGCAGCCTCCCAGGTCAGATCCATCTCGCTCTCTACCCCGTCACACCTGGTTACCTATAGCATTTTCTGGTGGGGCGGATAAAGCAATGTCAAAGAGTCAAATGCGCTTTTTACGGCGAAAGGGCTCATCAGGTGTTTGCTCTCTAGGGAGCATGTCACCGGCCAGGGCTTGCAGTCTTTCAGGAGTGGTGCGCTGGATTGTATTTAGGAATCTCAAAATGGAAGGTTAAGACGGCTGGTTCACAATATCCAATGAAATCTTGCAAACAGTTATACAAATAGACCCTAATGATATTAAAACAACATGGTACGAATACTGATTCAAACCTGAAATTAAAATTATGAGATAAACGCATGAGAACTGAACTGACACCTAATTACCATTTCTTAATGTCTAAAATGTTGACACTCACAGCACACAGTCAAGTTAATTCATGAAAGCACACCAATTATTGACTGAATGAAAACTGTGCCACTGTAACTGGAAATGCATCAACCCAGCTTAGTTCCAAGGTGTTTCGATATGAATGAAACGTTTCTAAATTAAATACATGGCAGGATGGTTAATGGGGAAAATACACTGATGTGCCTCTACCCAGTCCTGGTGACTTCTCCCAAACCCCCCATGAGTTCTGGCCTCTTTGTGAACTCGGCTCCCAGTCCCACATCAGCTGTGCCCTCTCCCAGCCTAACCCGATTCTACTGCAGTTCTTCATCCCCCTCGTCCAGGCAGGGGGCTGGTGCTGCAGCCCCTAAGGCACCTGCGTCAATCACTGTCTCACATACTGGGGCTATTTAGATTTCAGGGAACGATTTATCAGCGTTACTGACTCTGGGAGGTGGGAGAGAGGAGAGGCTGAGAGGGAGTTGGCTCCCCACACTCTGTAGGGCTATATTCAACTCTGGTAGCCTCCATGTTACCTCCCCCTCCCCCATGTGTCTCTGCTCATGTGTCAGAGTGTCACCTTCTGATCACAATGCCACTGGCTCAGCAGAGCTCCCAGACAGGAGCTACATCCCGAGGGGGTTACGGTACTGAGAGTAAAATACATCACAGGGAGGGTGTAATTATCCTGTAATCAAGCATTACAGTCCAGGAAATGAAAGAATTCAAGTACTTCATTACTTAAAATGATGCTTGAAAGGATTGGATTTTTATTACTAAATTGCAGTAAATGTTGATTTCCCTGTACACACATACAAATGAAAAAAAAATTTATATAGGCAAAATACAGAAATGCTTCTGGCGAAAGTCGAGTTTGATATAAGGATATTTACACTATATTTTGCATGTGACATTGGCAATTTCTGTTTGAACAGTTATAAAGATTTGGCTTTTGGAATCTCAACGTTTACTGTAATTAAATAATTGTTGTCTGACCACCCCCATAACTTCCCACAGCTCTGAACATTGAAATTGTAAACATTGAAAAAAGGGCTTAAAATAAATATCAATATCATCTATTGAAATTAAAAAAAGAAATTAGACAAAATGAATTTTGCTAAATCCACGTAACAGCAATCACAATAGGACAGGGGATGGAAATTCACAGCTAAGGAACCCAACCTTAATTCTGCCCTGTAGTGACACCAGGCAATTGCCATAGGGCTACGAATTAGGCATTGTAGTGTATAAAGTTCCAGATTAGATTATACCGATTTGTAAAGACACATGAGATCTTTCCCTCAGGGTATCACCTTCACTAGGTTATTGTTTTTTATTGGTAAGTCCCAGAAGTCAATAGATAAATAACATTCTCTCAGTTATGAAGTTGCCGTTTCATATTTCTGGGGAGTGTCTATAATTTTGCACTAGGGGCCAGGTCCTTGGAGAGGCGGAACCTTGGTTTCATTTTAACTTGTGCAAGCTCAGCAGCTTCCGGAATTTGGTTCAAAGTATTTACATGTTTCCCTGGCCTGTTCTTAAAAGTGCTGCTAGAGAAAGTGGGGAAGGGCAGGAATCATAGGACTGTAAGGGACCTTGAGAGGTCATCTAGTCCAGGCTCCTGCACTCATAAGTATAATCTAGACCATCCCTGACAGGTGTTTGTCGAACCTGCTCTTAAAAACCTCCGAGGACAGAGACTCCACAGATACCCTTGGGAGCCTATTCCAGAGCTTAACTACCCGGACAGAGAAGCAGCAGGCCAAAAATGCACCTTGGAGATACCACAGTAGCTTAGTGGGGAGAGTGTTAGATTGAAGATCTAGAGGTCCCTGGTTCAATCCCAGGCTTTGGCATGCTCTTTGTGTGCAGGAGTGGGCTGTTTTCTCGAAACGCAATGGTACCTCTACCCACCACGAGTCCCTCATTTCAGGCTCCCCAGCAGGAAAAGACAGTGGGGGCTTGTGCCCACCTGGGCTTTTCTTCTTCTCTTGCTCTTTCTCAGCAAGGGGAAGGAAAAGCAGCTCTCCTTCAAGCTGGAGTCACAAGGGCAAGAGAAGGTTGACTTCCTGAGCTCCGGCTCCAGTCCTTTGCTCTACCAGTTGATCTCTTGAAGGGCTAAGTCCACTTTCTCCAGGTTCGCCCATCGGTGTGGGCCAGCGTGAGCACCAGCCAAGTGGTGGGCATTTGAAGGACGTTTCTATAGTGTAGTGGTTATCACGTTTGCCTAATATGCAAAAGGTCCCTGGTTCAAAACCAAGCAGAAACATGACAGTTAACTTTTTCCCTAGCTGTCCAGCAAGGCACTCCTCCTTCTGCCACTGGCCTGTCCTTGGGATAACCCCAACTCCTGCAGGACAGAGGGTGGTGAAATGAGCTGAGGAAGCGTCAGTTGACAGGTGAGACCCTAGAAGGGGAGGGGAAATGGCAGCTCCACAGAAGGTCTTCAGTGCTCAGATGCCCTAGTTATAGGCACCCTGGCCTGACCAAGACAGAGAAAAGACAAAGAGGGACCCAGCCCCCCTACAGTGATCCCATGGACAAGAATCTGGCTGGGAGTGGGGGGAAGGTTCCCTCTGGACAAAGGGAGCTGAAATCCCTCAGCGTCCTGGAATTTAAGTGATGCATCAAACCCTGCCCGGGTGGGGGCTGAGGTTCATCAGCAGAAGGTTGGGCAGTAGGTCAACCCATCGGGCTGCCTCCTCGGCCAGGCTGCAGCCCAGCTTCAGGACTCAGAGGAAATGGTAGTGCTGCTGAACAGCGCCGCCGGGTGAGTGCAAGGGGAGGCGCTTTTTTTTTAGCTCTGTTCCCCCTTAAAAAAATTTTTTTAAGGCGCCGCTTCTGCTCAGAGAGGGAGCAGCCGCTATCTCCGCTCCCCACCTGGCTAAGCTACTGAGTGTTAGGTGGCAAAAGAGATGCCCTAAGGTCTCACCAAGACTTGAACTTGGATAGCAGGATTCAAAGTCATGAGCGCCGGCCCTTACACCATGGGAGAACACCCCGTGTTTGTCTGACTTCCAGTGTAGAAGAGCCTGGGCGGCCAATAATTTGCCTTCCTTCCTCAAGGCATCTAAGGCCTCTCTGGCCAGCCCTGCATTTGCTCAACAAGTCGACACGCAGCAGTTTGCTGTAGACCGCGAAGCGTTTCTTCCTCCAGACTGTGAGGACACTGGGTGTCTGAAGAAGTTGCCCCTTCAGTCCCAGGCAGTAAATAGCCCTTCCTCGGAAAGCCCAAGTCCTGAAAAGGAAAGAGTTACATGAAAGAGGGTACTGAACAGGCCACGCCTGAAGTTCTTGGGGGAAATGATCACTCCTGCACCTGACCAGGGACTTGAACCCTGGACCCTCTGATTAAAAGTCTGATGCTCTACCTACTGAGCTAGCCAGGCTCCCATGAAACACTGGCAAGTTTGGTGCAGAAGAGAAACTAACCAAGAAAAAGAGGGCAGGAAACAACTGCTTTCTCCGGCACGCATTCTCAGCTCATTTCACCACCCTCTGTGCTGCAGGGGTTGTGGGTTATCCCAGTGGCAAAAATAGGAGCACCTTGCTGGATAGCTAAGGGACCTGAGAAAAGGAAGCCTTCATGTTTCTGCCTGCTTTCAATCCAGGAGCTTTTGGCGTGTCAGGCAAATCTGATAACCACTACACGGCAGAAACTCTGTCACAGGGCTTTGCCCCTCCCCTCAAATTCCATCCGCTTGGCTGGCGCTCGCCCTGTCACACCCCAATGGGCGAAGCTGGAGAAAGTGGTGTCAGCCCTTTGATGGGTCGGCTGGTAGAGCAAAGGTCTGGAGCCGGCGCTCAGGAAGTGATCCTTACGTCACCTTTGTGACTCCAGCTTGAAGGAGAGCTTCTTTCCTTCCCCTTGCTGAGAAAGAGCAAGAGAAGGAATAAAGCTCACATGGGCCCACTGGGTACACCAGCCCACGCTGCTTTTCCCTGCTGGGAAGCATGAAATAAGGACTCGTGGCAGGTAAAGCCACTGCTGCGCTTCCAGAAAACAAGCAACCCCTGCGCCCACAGAGCAGGCCAAAGCCTGGGGGTGAACTAAGGATCTCTAGATCTTCAGTCTAATGCTCTCCTGACTGAGCTACTTCAGCACCTACAGGGGACCTTTTTGGGATGCTGCTTCTCTGTCTGGGATGTTTCTGTCAGTCCTGGCACACAAGAAGGACGTCATTGCGAGAGGCCCAGGAGGGCCAGATGAATTCTTGCCGGCCTTGCTCAGCCCTGTGAAGTATTACCCTGGACTCAGCTCTCCATTGGTCTGTCTGCTTTGGGGCAGGGACCATAACACGTCCTGCTGCATTCGTTATTTCAAAGGGTGGTTTAGGATTTTCAGTCTCAGACACGGTGCACAAAGCAGGACTCCACCCTCGGCGTAAACTGAATGAGCCGCCCACAGATTCTGGCAGCCACAAGGAGCCATTTGGTATGAGAGTCAGACCTGCCCCTGTCCCCGGGCGATTCTCTGGAACTGCTCCCTACGAAGCCAGTCAGGACTCCGGAGGAGCCTCCTCGCTGAGCCGACTGTCTCCAGGGCAAGAAGCTTCCCCAGCTTCCACCTTCCTGGGTCTGACCCGGAGCATTCAGCATCCCCTTCTTCACCGCAGCGAGTCCGCCCGGGTGAGGCTCCTGGGGAAGCCAGAGGGCCCTGCCCCCAACTCCACCGTCAGACGTGACTCTCAGCCGGCCAGTGAAACAGAAGGTTTATTAGACGACAGGAACAGGGTCTAAACCAGAGCTTGTAGGTACAGAGAACAGGACCCCTCAGTCAGGTCCATCTTGGGGGGTGGGGAGGCCAGAGGTCCATGTAGACCTCCCTCCATGTCCCCAGCCAGCTCCAAACTCTCCAGCCCCTCCTCTGCCTTTGTCTCATTCCTGGGCCAGGAGATCACCTGATCCCTTTGTTCTCCAACCCCTTCAGCCGGCACCTTTGCAGGGGAGGGGCCCAGGCCATGGGTTGCCAGGAGACAGGGTGTCGGCCATTCTCTGTCATCACACTGGCCCTCTAGGGCTTTGCAACAATCACACACCCTTATGCCACCACCTAGAGACTTAAGAAAATGCATAGGGGAAACTGAGGCATAGGGGAAACTGAGGCACCCACTCAGTAATCATTGGAAACATTAGGAACAGTCCCACTTCGTTACACCCTCCCTGAATGTTTGTTTAAATCACTTGGTGGTAGCAGCGTACCGTTCAAGGACAAAAACGTGCCTTGGGGACGTTTTTATCCTAAACTGGTAAAAATAAGCTTAGGGGAGGTCTTTCATGCAGGTCCCCACATCTGTACACTAGAGTTCAGAGCGAACCCTCACAACCTCCTTCCCAGGGCTCTAGCTGAACCCAGAGCATTGGCCTGAGCCGCCAAGAAGAGGCTCCAGCCCTGAAGGGAGCAGGACTTTCAGCACAAAGGGGAAAGTGCACAAAATACAACCGCGAAGGGACTTAAACCCTCAATCGTCTGATCCAAAGTCAGACGCCTGATCCATTAAGCCACACGGTCACATGGGGAAAGTCTCTTCAAGCCACTTCTTTGGAAAAGACGGACACTGTGTTTGTCGGGTCATCTACGGAGGGGGCAGAGACACTCTGGGCACAAGGAGTCGAGTTCCCAGCGAGATGTGAGACTCAGTTCTATGGAGCCTGGGACAGGGTTTGGTCGGGAGGCTTAAGCATGGGGGATTGGGGGGCAGAGGACGGACCGGCTGTCTAGGTGCGGAGATTTAGTGGCACTGGGGCACAGGAGGGAGGAGCAGGAGGAATCCTGCTGATGGGCTGTGGCCATGGAGAAAAAGAGGAAGGGCTCCTGGGACTTTTTTTTGCCACTGTTTTACCTGCCTGCCTGCTCTTGTGGTTAAAGAGGGTAGCTACACTCAGTGAACTGGGGGGAGGGGTAGCTCAGTTGTTTGAGCATTGGCCTGCTAAACCCAGGATTGTGAGTTCAATCCTTGAGGGGTCCATTTAGGGATCTAGGGCAAAAATCGGGGATTGGTCCTGATTTGAGCAGGGGTTTGTATTAGATGACCCTCTCAGGTCCCTTCCAACCCTGAGATTCTATGAACTGGGCTAGCTCAGTCAGTAAAGCATCAAGCTCTTAGTCTGGGGTTCAAGCCCCATCTCTGGGCACTCAGCTTTTTAAGTTCCCTTGTGTGCCAGGAGCCAAATGATTCCTGGTGGTGTCCAGAGCCACCCCCGGGTTCCCAGAAGCCCTGGCCATTTCCTGGACAGGACCCTTGCTCCTGCTGAGTCTTTAGGGCCGCATGTTGTGCAGGCCTGGTCTAGGGCCTGGCTTATACAGGAGGTGCGACTGGATGCACATAATGCTCCTTTCTTACCTTAACATCCATCAATCTCTACAATTAATGCAGAGAAGCAGCAAAATTCATCACACATGTGACTGCCTGTGACTTATTTACTTGGTCTTAAAAGAGAACAAGGACCCGAGTCTCCTCCCTGTCAATAACTCCCTGCTCAGCCAATCCGGGTAGAGACTGAGGGGTGGGAGGCTGAGGGTTCTCAGCAGAGAGCCCAAAGGACGGCCCAGGTCACCGGTGGGGATCACTGTCCGAGCACTATTTCAGCCCCACATTTTTGGGTAGATCGCCCACAATGGGAACTGCAGAGCACCCCCACCAGACACACACACACCCCTACACCTCTCCTGGTGGTGGGAGGGGAACAGGGGAAGGGACAAAAGAAGTAAGAGATGAAGAGAAAGGAGGGAGGGATGGAGGAAAATGTCAAACAAAAAGGACAAACCCTAATGTCCCCAGTGATTCTGAGGGACAAAATCCCAAGTGGGGAATAAAATTCTGCCACCTGAAGCGACTGTTTTCCATGCCTAGAATTCAGCTGGCACCAGATGGATCAGACTGAACAGGTTCCAAACCTCTCGGAGGCTCGTACCGTCTAACCAGGGACGTCTGTTTTCTAGGAAAGTCCGTAAAAGGAAAGGAGAAAACTCCAAAGAGGTTCCTCCTCGTGCTCACGTACGTGAACCCTAATACTCTCTCAGTCCTCCCAGAGAGACCTCGACAAGGAGACTTGCTGAAGCAAAGCCACGGGGGTCTCCGGGGTTTCCCTGGCCCTGCGCCCCTGGCCAGACACAGATTGTATAGGGCCACTTGCGCTATTTGGGGCTTTGTCCTAATACCCCCAGCCTAGGGTGACCAGACAGCAAGGGTGGAAAATCGGGACGGGGGTGGGGGGTAACAGGAGCCTATATAAAAAACAACCCTAAAATTGGGACTGTCCCTATACAAGTGGGACATCTGGTCACCCCACCCACCCCCTGTCCTGGCTTTTCACACATGCTCTCTGGTCACCCTGTCCCCAGCCCAGCCCACTCACAGGTTTGAATCCTGTCAACTACTGAGGAACTTGTGGTTCTCTAGTTTCAGTCCCTGAGCATCCTTGGTGTCAAGGGGAGCTGGGTCTTGTCTTACTCTCAGGCTGTGTCCACACTGCAGTGTGTGTGGCAGGGCAGAGAGTGACACTATGCAAAACAGATAAGTGTGGAACAGTGACACAGCACAAAACCACACAACAGAGGCGTGTAGAGCGATAGGGCAGGGAGGGACCCCGAGAGTCAGGACCAAGTATCCCTAGGTCATCCCCGACAGGTATTTGCATAACCCCTTCTTAAAATCTTCCAATGAAGGAGATTGTGCAACTTCCCATGGAGGCCACTGCCGTGCAATCGACAATGCTTGGCTTGTGATTAAGGGCCAGGCTGTGACTCATAAAATTTTGATTCAGTTGCAAGTTTGGCCCCATTATTCTCTGTGCAAACATGGACAAATGACATCGCATCTTTGGGCCTCAGTTTCCCCAGCTGTAAAATGGGAACCACCCTCCCACACTTCATCTATTTTTCCTGTGAGCTCTTGGCATCAAGGACTCTCTCTCTCACTATGAGTTGTACAACACCTGCAGAATCAGGGCCCCCATCCTTGGTCGGGGTTTCCGCAGTGCTTGGCGCAACTGGGGCACCCACTCTTGGATGGGGTATCTGCAGGGGGATTAAAGGGCAGGGCTTTATGAGTCACGCTTCATGACTCAAACTGCTCTGTGGCTGGGGGCTCAGGAGGGACTGTTCCCATGTAATAACGTATGGAAAGGGTCATTGTGCAGTCAGTGGGGAAGGGGTTAGAGTTTCCTTTACTATTTCCGGCATTGGCCACTCCCACAGACAGGATGTCTGCTGGGGGAGGAGAAATACAAGGCTTAATGGGACCGTGGATCTGATCAGATGAGGCTGGGGGGAGGGGGGGATTTAACCACCCCCAGCCCATAACCTCCAATATGCAGAATCATAGAATCATATGACTGTAAGGGACCTTGAGAGGTCATCCAGTCCAGCTCCCTGCACTCATAAGTATAATCTAGACCATCCCTGACAGGTGTTTGTCGAACCTGCTCTTAAAAACCTCCCCTGACAGAGATTCCACAACCTCCCTGGGAAATTCACTCCAGTGCTTAACAGCCCTGACAGACAGGGAGTTTTTCCTGATGTCCAACCTAAACCACCTTGCTGCAATTTAAGCCCTTGGTTCTTGTCCTATCCTCAGATGAAGGATAATGTGTCCCCTCCCTCCTTGTAACAACTTTTTCTGTACTTGAAAACTGTGATCACGTCCCCTCTCGGTCATCGCTTCTCCAGACTAAACACACCCAATTGTTTTCAATCTTCCCTCACAGCTCACGTTTTCTAGACCCTTAATCATTTTTGTTGCTCTTCTGTGGACTTTCTCCAATTTGTCCCCATCTTTCCTGGAATGTGGTGCCCAGGATTGGACATAACACTCCAGCTGAGGCCTAATCAGTGTGGACACCCTCCAGAAACAAAGGACTGTGCTTAAAAAACCCAGGGAACACCTCAAAACCACAGGAAACTGCATTTCTAAAATTTGATGGCTGCGTTTAATAATTTAAAAAAAGAAAAGGATGCAAATATGAGCAATTTGAGACCCACTCTCACAAATGAGAGGAAATGCCAGGTAGGCAGGTGGCAAGTAGCCCCAGCACCCGGAGTGCCGGGTGGGTGCATGGTGCAGCCCCCAGTGGCTCCAGCACCCAGGGCACCGGCCCCCACACCCTGAGTGCTCAGAGCACCAGAGGCCTGGCCCCCAGAGTTCAGAGCACTCTGCGTCGCGAGTACCAACCCCTACCAGCCCCATGGAGTCATGGGCTGCAGGCCGCCCCCCTTAGCCCCTTTGGTATGACCCAGTATGGCCATTCTCCTGTTTTTACAAAGTGTGTGAGGGGCATTGAGGATCCAGATGGGGGATGGCAGGAGAGGGAGCTGGGTGCGGGGGGGAGTCTTGGAGAATTTGAGCTGCAGTAGCTGAACCAGGGACAACGGGGTGGGGTGGCAAATGGCGGCAGGAGTCTTGCTAGTGGGGTCTAGCTGCCCAAATTCCTCCCCGTGCCACTGGGCCCCAGTCGCCTGCAGCCACCAGGTAACCCAGGGACTAAGGCAGGAATGGGGTGAGGAAGCAAGTCAAGCTGAGCAAGGCAGGAAAAAAAATTCATCTTCCCTCCATGGGCCGCTCGCAATGACGTCCTTTTTGTGTGCCATGACTGGCAAAAACATCCCGGACAGAGAAGCAGCAGGTCAGAAAGTTGTCCTGTAGGGGCTGAAGTAGCTCGGTGGGGAGAGCGTTAGACTGAAGATCTAAAAGTCCTTGGTTCAATCCCGGGCTTTGGCATGCTCTTTGGTCCCTTTGTGTGCAGGGATGGACTGTTTTCTCGAAGCGCAGTGGTACCTCTACCCACCACGAGTCCCTCATTTCAGGCTCCCCAGCAGGGAAAGACAGTCGGGGCTTGTGCCCACCTGGGCTTTCCTTCTTCTCTTGCTCTTTCTCAGCAAGGGGAAGGAAAAGAAGCTCTCCTTCAAGCTGCAGTCACAAGGGCAAGAGAAGGTTGACTTCCTGAGCTCTGGCTCCAGTCCTTTGCTCTACCAGTTGATCTCTCGAAGGGCTGCCACCACTTTCTCCAGGTTCGCCCATCGGTGTGTGCCAGCGTGAGCACCAGCCAAGTGATTAGCATTTGAGGGAAGTTTCTGTAGTGTCGTGGTTATCGTGTTTGCTTAACATGCAAAAGGCCCCTGTTTTGAAACCAGGTAGAAACATGATGGCTTCCTTTTTCCAGCTTCCCTAGCTGTCCAGCAAGACACTCCTCCTTCTGCCACTGGCCTGTCCTTGGGATAACCCCAACCCCCGCAGGACAGAGGGTGGTGAAATGAGCTGAGAAAGCGCCTTACCATCAGCCAGGGAAAACTGGAGGATCTCGGCCAGTCACCTCTTGGAGCCTTGTGGCTTGGCCTCCTCTGCCCTTGGAGGTTGGCCTAGGTAGGCCGGTCTCCCTGCTGGCCTCCCTTGTGTGACTTGCCAAAGGAGGAGGTGAGGGGTGATTGGGGGAAAGGAGGAAGGTCATGCTGAGGAAGGCAGGGCAGAAGCTAAGCGGCTCAGTGGGGTTAGTAGAGCGCCACCGTTCGTTCTGCCAAAGCCTGGGGAGGTGCTGTTGGCTGCTGGGAGGTAGAATCCTGTGCCTGCCCCTCGGCTTCCCAGGGGTGGCTACTTGCAGCCCAGGAGAGGAAGGAAAGGGGGTTCTGGGTGACAGGAAGACAAGCAAAGCTGAGTCCGAGTGTGCGTGGGCCAGCACTCTTTTCTGTCCAGGGTGGGGGTGTGGTGATGGGCTTGAGAGGCTCCCTGCCACACGTGGGGCAGCGAGAAACACTCTCCTTTGTGGCTGACCCGGGGGTATGATTGACGGCTTTGGAGGCGGGGGTCGGGCTGGCTGTGAGCAACTGGGATCCAGGAAGCCCCCGCCTGCCCTTCCGAGGGCCAAACCCATGGAAGTGCGGTTGGCTACTGGGAGGTGGAATCCTGTACCTGCCTGGTAGCCAGTAGATGAACCTGGGACAACAGGGTGTGGTGGCAAGTGGCAGCAGGACTCTTGCTGCTGGGGTCTAGCTGCCCAACTTCTTTCCCGTGCTGCTGGGCCCCAGTCACCTTCAGCCACCAGGTAACCCAGGAGAGTCACGCAAAGGAGGCCAGCAGGAAGAGCCGGCCTCCCTGGGCCAACCTCCAAGGGCAAAGGAGGCCAAGCGACAACGCTCGAAAAGGTGACTGGCCCAGATCCTCTAGCTTTCTCCGGCACGCTGTCTCAGCTCATTTCACCACCCTCTGTCCTGCAGGGTTACGTCACAAGGCAGAGTTTGTACAAACCATCTCATCATTCTATGAGTGGTGAATAGGGGGCTTCCAGGTGCTGCTCTGAGCCCAGGGTGCCACACCTGGGCTGACATTGCAACGGAGACGTACCCGTAGAGTCCATCTCTCCCGGGATAAAGATTGCAGCGGGGCTGGCCTGGGTCACCTGACGTGGGCTCCTGGAGCTAAAGCTGTGGGGCTAAAACCCGTGTGTGGGGCAGATATTTGGGTTCACGCAGAAGCCTGGGTTCGGAAACCCTCCCGCCCTCGTGGGGTCTCAGAGGTTGGGCTCCAGCCCATGTGTCTGCACTGTCATTTTATAGTCCTGCAGCCCAAGGCCCAGAAGCCTGAGTCAGCAGTGCCCTGGGTGTGTTAATCACTGTGTAGACATAATGTTCGGCAACATCTACAGAGCAATGACGTGCCCACGGCTGGCCCGTGTCACATTAATCAGGGTCACGTGGCTTGGGCTGTAACGCTGCAGTGTACGCGTCTCGGCTCAGGCTCAGTTCCTGCTCTAGGGGCCCAGAAGGCTGGGAGGGAGTTTAGCAAGTGGAAATGGTAAAACTGCAGTGAAGTATTACCCTGGGCTCACTGGCAGTTCTCCATTGGTCTGTCTGCTTTGGGGCAGGGACCATAACACGTCCTGCTGCATTCGGTATTTCAAAGGGTGGTTCAGGATTTTCAGTCTCAGACACGGTGCACAAAGCAGAACGCCACCCTCGGCGTAAACTAAATGAGCCGCCCACAGATTCTGGCAGCGACAATGAGGCATTTGGTGTGAGAGTCAGACCTACCCCTGTCCAAGAGGGAGGGGTCATCTGGGAGGGGACTGGACCACGGACCTATCAGCTCCTAACTCCCAAACTTTCAGTAACTCTGTTATCAGTGCCTGCGAGTGTAATTTAAACCAAAAGAAAAATCACACTGGGCTAGAACAAATGTCCATCTAGCTCTGTATTTTGTTTTCTGAGAGTAGCCAGTACCAGGTGTCCCAAAAGCCATTTCCCACAGCACCACTGGGAGTTGAACCCAGGATCTCCTGTTTACAAGACAGGTGCTTCAGCCGGCTAAGCCATGGTGCCTGCCTTTAGCAAAGGCCTCATGTCTGCAATACTGAGGAGTGTAAATAATTTATTTCCCCCGAGCAATGCAGTTAGACCAGCCTGACCCCGGTGTAGAAGTTAGTGAAGACCCAGAGAATAGGGGGCCCGTGACTCTTGCATTTGGGGAGGGTGGGCGTGAGCGCTAGAAGCTCTGTAGAAATGGGGGTGGCATCACTCATTCTTCTTCCTCTGAGGCCCCACCTGTGCTCCACCCTCGCTCCCATTGGCCACCAACCCCCTGGTAAAGCTCAGTACCCCAGAGAAAACCTGCCCCTGCTATTGCAATCACTGATGTGCTGGGGATATGACGGAGAAAGGGACTGTCTGAATTGTCGAGGTGTGAAATGGAAAGATTATACAGCAACGTCATTAACCACAAACACACTCTCACCATGCTCCAGCCAGCAGGGAAATGAGCAGGAATTCTTGCTGTTCAGCCATGGACACACTTACACAAGGGCACGGCAGTGAGTGTGTTGTGGAAGCTGGTCTGAGGAAACAATAGGAAACGATCACTCAGTGAGAACAGAACTAGAGTGTAGTGAAAAAACTATTCAAAGCAAGTAGTTGTGGCCGAGTGGTTAAGGCGATGGACTAGAAATCCATTGGGGTTTCCCTGCACAGGTTCGAATCCTGTCAACTACGGAGGAACTTGTGGTTCTTTAGTTTCAGTCCCTGAGCATCCTTGGTGTCCAGGGGAGCTCGGTCTTGTCTCACTCTCAGGCTGTGTCCACACTACAGAGTTATGCTGCTTTAGTTGAAGTGTTTTAATTAAACACTCTGCTCCTTGTGTCACCAGAGCGCATCCACTCTAGCAACTCTCGCGTCGCCCCAAAGAGCAGTGCATTGTGGGTAGCTATCGCACTGTGCAACTGGCCGCAGGGGGCTTTGGGAGGGGTTTGCAATGGCTCATGGGCCGGTGCAGCATCACATGATGCAGGTTTCTCTGTCCCATTGTTCCATGGGCAGCCTACTAGATTGCCAGCTGCTTCTCCACTGCAGTGTGTGTGGCCGGGCAGAGAGTGTGTGACAGAGTGTGTGTATGTGTGTGTGTGTGTGTGTTGGGGAAGAGTGAGTGTGTCGCATGCTGTCTCTAAGCTCAGACAGCTGCTGGAAGGAACCAGTCCTGAGGCAGGGGGAGGGGGACACCCCAGTAATGAGATAGGGGGAGGGGCACATCCCCGAATTTAGCCCTCACTGGCTCAGCTCAGCACACCAGTCTCTCTCTCTCTCTCACACACACACACATGCTGCTGCCTGCCAGGCTCTGTGTCGGGGGGGCTTAGAGGGCCGTGGCCCCAGCACTTTTTACCAGCCGTGAGGACGAAGGATGGATGGGGGGGAAAGGCAGAGTCTTCGGGGGAGGGGGGTGTAACAGCTGCTGACTCTGAAGGTCCTGGGCTAAATCCACTTGCAGGTGGAAGCGTTTCGATGTATTTGATGGCTAATGAGACCAGCTACCGGGGGAGCAGCCCCGAGGGCCGGTGCTACTCCGGCTGCTGCTGGGGAATGGGGAGCCCCAGGGGGCAGCTGCTGCTCCGGCCACCCCAGGAGTGCTGCCGGGGGGCTCTGGTCAAGGGGTCCCCAGGGCCAGCCCCATTGGTCACTGCTTGGGTGGTCCCCAGAGTCATCTGCTTGGGCGGCCCTGGAGTCAGCCACAGCGGCTGCTGCAGAAGTCACGGAGGTCGCAGCAAGTCACAGAATCCGTCACGTCCACGACCCCCGTGACAGACACGGATCCCTTACAATGAGACAAACCCTCCCTGCTGTGACTGTCGTTCCTGGAAGGAAAGAGAAGAAGAGAAAGTGGAGAGAAGGAAAAAGAGAGACTCCCTGTCCCCTCTCTCCCCTGCTGCCTCCCCCCTTGTGTTCTGTAACCCCATCCCACTGGGTCCCCTGGGCTGCTGCCATGGGGGTGACACTAGAGTTCTGGGGATGGGGGGGGGGAAGGGGGCTCGTCACTTCTCAACATTTCCCACAAATTTGTCTTTGTGCTGAAATTTCTCCTGTGGGGCCTCTCAGTCAGAGCTGTACCCCACCCCCCGTTAGTGGGGGGGGGGGATGGGGGGGCGTAATTTGGGGGGTACGCATAGGAGTTTCCCATAAAGGGTCAATTTGTTCTGGTGACTGGTTCTGACCTGGGTCACACGTCCTGACACAGGATCATGTGCAGAACATGGAAGCTCTGGCTTGTCCTAAACGCTGTAGAGTGAGAGTCCCTGGGACAGGGCAGGGGGAGAGGGAGCAAGAGGAGAAAGACAGAGCCACTGGAGAAGAGAAATGGGGGGAGAAGGAAGAGAAAGATAACACTGTGAGACAATAAATGATTGAAGCAGAACAGGTGTCCCAACTCGATGTTGCTCACCACAGGTGTGCAGAGAGACGGGCAGTAGTATGTTTCCCACAGTGTCAAGTCTGAACTTTGATTCTAGCAACGTGAGTTCAAATATCAAAGGGATTTTGACATTCCTGATCTCTTCTCCCCTCCCCCTCTTTAGTATTCATTTGTATTTTGACGTGTTTGGCTTAACCGTGATCTTCTCTTTCCGTACCTCTAGTGCAATTTTGGGTTTATTTTTATTTTGCCTCCCTTTAGTTTATGTCATTATAATTGTAACAGCAAAGGAATCTGCAGGAGCAAAAACTGACCCAAAACTTTGTTTCTCCATCACGCAGGAACATCATGCAAACATCGCACACAGCTGGAATCATAACAGTGAAGGGAAGGGGATGGGAGATGCAGGTTTCCAAATGTTCTTTCTCCGATGATACGTCCCAGCCCCTTGTATGTCTCCATGCTGTGTAACCTGCGTGACCGGCTCGGCTTTGAAACATTTATTGTCTCATTCTATTGATAATGTGATTATAACACAATGTGACTGAAATTAAACCACTTCCAGACAAGGAACCAACAAAAGAGAAAAGCGATTATTGCATTGGCTGGGAATCAAACCCAGCTCAACTGCTTAGAAGGCAGCTATGCTCACCACTATACCACCAATGCACCTGTTGGGGGGATCTTTCCTGCATGTTATAGGTGCTAGCAAAGGTGGTGACACCTGACCATTGAGCTCTAAGCAGGGTGGATGGGCTGGAGGCTGCCTGACAGCTGGGAGCAGAGTTACCATCCCAGAGTGACTGAAAGGGGGCAAAGGTGACAACAGATCCCATTGGGAGCTGGCCCCACACCCAACCCGCCCCTAGGAGAGGGGAACTGAAGCTCAACTTCAATCACAGAAAATCTTCCCTGAGAAGGACGGGAACAGCTTGTTTTAAAGACAAGGTTTGTGTTTGTTCCTGCTACACACAGAGGGGCTGGATAGTGCTGAGTCCAGCCCCCAGACTCCGGGAGGATAAGGAACAAACTCAGGCTGCCAGTGACCTGCAGGAGGGAGATGATTTTTTGACAGTGACAGTTGCCTTGTCCTAAAGGCCTTTGTCTGCCCCCTTCTAGTGACGGTTTGGTACAGGAATGCAGCCGTCGCTCCTGGGGAAATAATGTTTCTGTGCAAAACACCAAAGCTTGTAACAGAAAGGAGGAAAAGGAAATGGCCACAGGTTGGGACCAGGACATAAGGAATCAAAAACACAAGATGCTTCTTCCATGTGCATTGACTTTGAACCTTGTTTGCAGTGGTGTGGTATTCGTGTTGGTCCCAGGACATGAGAGACAAGGGGGAGGGAGTCACATAATATCTTTTAAGGGACCAAGGTGGGAGTGTTATTTACTCCTTCTCATAACACAAGAACTAAGAGCGGTCACGAAATGAAATGAAATGAATAGGCTGCAGGTTTAAAATGAACAAAAAGAAATATTTCTTCACACAACATAAGAACAGGGCCATATCAAAGATCCATGAAGCCCAGTATCCTGTCCTCCGACAGTGGCCAAAGGCAGGTACCCCAAAGGGAATGAACAGACCGGTTATCATGAAGTGATCCATGCCCTCTCACCCAATCCCAGCTTCTGGCAAACGGAGGCTAGGGACACCATTGCTGCCCAGTTAACCTGGGGAACTCTTTGCCAGAGGGTGTTGCGAAGGCCAAGACTAGAACAGGGTTCAAAAAAGAACTAGAGAAGTGCATGGAGGACAGGTCCATCAATGGCTATTAGCCAGGAATTGTGCCCATAGCCATTGTTTGCCAGAAGCTGGGAATGGACAACAGTGGAGGGATCACTTGATGATTACCTGTTCTGTTCATTCCCTCTGGGGTGCCGGACATTGGCCACTTTCGGAAGGCAGGGTAGTGGGCTAGATGAACTGGTCTCAGTCTGGCTGTTCTTATGTTCTAACTGCTGTTTATGGAAGAAACAACCTTTCGGGCTACACAGAACTGAAGAAGTGTTCTGGGTTAGCTCCAAAGTGTGTCTCTACCACCAACAGAGGTTGGTCCTCTACAAGCTCTTACCCTCACCCGCCTTGTCTCTTTTGGACTCTGAAAAGTGTTTTCTCTCAACTCCCTTTGGAGAGAAGTGAAGTTTTCCCTTTGGGAAACTATCAGGCTGAAGCAATTGTATTGATTGTGACACTAGACTCGAATGATAAATGAGTCTAAATCTGAGCTTCCGGTTTTCAAATTGGTTTTTCGAACCCCGTTCCCAATTCTCTTCTAGAAAGGCCTCCAGGATGCCTGCTCACCCCAGAAAAAGTGGCAAAGAGAAAGCCCCCAGTGCTCCTATTCGTCCCAGGTGGACTGTTCAGTGGCAGAGGGAGTTGGTTTGTTTGGTGCTGAGAAAGCCGCCAGGAAAGGTCTCTGGGCCCCAGATCTCCCTGCTTCTCCCAGCACACCCTTGGCTCCTTTCCTGCCCCAGTCATTTCCGTAGGAGAGACCTAAACGCACTTAGCCAAAAGCCTTCTTAGCGCAGTTGCTAGTGTGTTAGTTTCATAATCTGAATGTCCAGTTTTCAAAGCTCAGAGAGAGCAGATGGTTTGCTCCCTGCTGCAGCTTTTTCTAAAGGAAATCCCAGAGAAAAGAGACTGGAACAGACTGATTGCTGGACACCCTCCCACCCATCTAACACACACACACACACACACACACACACACACACACACACTTTATTAAGAGATTAACTCTTTTCTCTTTTATGACTCTATAATGCAGCTGGAAATACCAGTTCCTAGAAGCCCCTTCCCACAGAGAACACAACCACAGAGCAACAGCAAAGCTGGGGGCTGCCAGGTTGTCATGAGCGAGTAGTTAAAGGGATGCGCTAAAAATCCAGCAGAGCCATCGCCCTCCTCTCCACCCCCAAGCAGCTTTGAATCTTGCTGACTGTGATGTCGAGATTCCCCTGCCTCAGCATCCTCGACCCCCTCTGGAGACCGGTGCAGAGTCCTTAGACCCCTGTTCATATTTCAGCCCCCAGCCGGTGCAGCCCGGCCCAGCCACTCACCCTCTGCCCCAGGAGAGCCAGCGGGTGGGCTGCACCCACAGGCAGAGACCTGATACCGCTCCCCTCAGACCACAGCCGCAGCTGTTGGCAGCTAATCCCCATTAAGACTTGGAGGAAGGAGCTGGGGATCCCTTGTTATTTCTTCCGTACATCGAGTCTCACGGTGTGTGAACACATTTCTCTTTAACACTGATTAAATGTAGAGCCCCTCCCCCATTTCTGCTCTGTAAGTGCCTCACTCCTGTACATAAAACGTAAGAACGGCCAGACTGGGTCAGACCAATGGCCCATCTAGCCCAGTGTCCTGTCTTCCAAGAGTGCTCAATGCCAGATGCTTTAGAGAGAAATGAACAGAACAGGGAATCATGAAGTGATCCATCCCCTGTCGCCCATTCCCAGTGTCTGTACAGATGTGAACACAAAGAAACATTTGGGGCCCACTTGCAGCTACTTAGAATCATAGAAGATTAGGGTTGGAAGAGACCTCAGGGGGTATCTAGTCCAGGGGTCTCAAACACGCGGCCCGCGGAGCTCTTCCCTGCAGCCCACCGGGCTCCCTGCCCCCCCCGCCCCAATTTTGTTTTTTTGGTTTTTTTACCCCCAGGCAGGTCCCGCCGCCAGAACAGCTGTCTGGCGGCTTCGTGGTTTCTAGGAGGAAGTGGGGAGGAGCGGGAAGCCGTGCGCACAAGGTGGGGGGAGAAGAGGCAGGGATTTGGGAAAGGGGTTGTAATAGGGGCGGGGAGAGGGCGGAGTTGGGGTGGGGACTTTGGGGAAGGGGCTTGAAGGGGGACAGGGAAGGGATGACAGTGACGCTCGGTTCTCCCCACAGCCCCAAGAACTGCTGGGCGCAAGTCCTGGGCCCGACGTGCAGTGAATGTGGGGGTGACTCTGCCTGCCCAGACTGGTCAGTAGAAAGATTCAGACCCACACTCTGTCTGGGGGAGGAGATACACACGTGTTGTGGGATTGGTTTTGTTGTTTTAAATGTACTGGATCATTTCCATGGCAAAACTATTTGTACGAGACCATGAAAAAAGGAAGAAATGGTGACAATACCCCTGGGAGAGAGGGGGTGTCAGAGCCGGGGGAGAGATGGAGATTTTCATGAAACGGGGACAGGCCAAAGAAGGGCCTTTAGCTGGAGCAAAGGGGGAGGTTTTTGTGCAGTTCCATGTTAACCAGCCTCACATCCTGTAGTTGCTACTGACCCACCCTGCCCCCAACATGTGACCTAGAGCCTCCCCACTGACAAAGCCCCCTGGGACTCCTGAGACAGCCCCACTGGTCTGGCCTCCTCCCCACTGCAAAACCTGCAGATCCCCCAGCTCCTCTCCTAGCTGGATCCCCTGGCAGCCAGATGTCTCTGCAGAACTGCCGTGGTTCCTCTCCTGGGTGTCTGGTCAGGGACAGCTCCTGGCTTCTCCTGAGAGCGCAGCTGGGAAATGACTCACTCGTCTCTGGATTCTCTCCTGTGGGCTCTGAGAAGCAGGGTGGGGCGTGTATGATACAGTCCATGCAACATTCCCCAACAGGCCAGTGGCAGATGGAGAAGTGTCTTGCTGGACAGCTAGGGAAAAGGAAGCCATCATGTTTCTGCCTGGTTTCGAACGAGGGGCCTTTTGCATGTTAGGTAAACGTGATAACCACAACACCACAGAAACTCTGCAACAGGACTCTGCCCCTTCCCTTCAAACTCCATCCGCTTGGCTGGCGCTCGCCCTGGCACACACCGCTGGGCGAAGCTGGAGAAAGTGGTGGCAGCTCTTCGGTGGGTCGGCTGGTAGAGCAAAGAACTGGAGCCGGCTCCCAGGAAGTCTCCTTACCTCGCCCTTGTGACTCCAGCTTGAAGGAGAGCTTCTTTCCTTCCCCTCGCTGAGAAAGAGCAAGGGAAGAAGGAAACCCCACATCCATAGGGGGGCAGAGGCTTCAGGAGCCCACAGCGTTTGCCCATCTGGGGCATTGTGGCTGAGATCTCTGCTGGCCGGCGCCAGCGCTCGCAAGGCGCTAGTGTGGATGCTGGAGGCTGGGTGCTGGGTGCTGTAGGCAGAGACCCAGCAGAGTGGTGCAGCGGCAGCGTGCTGGGCCCATAACCCAGAGGTCGATGGATTGAAACCATCCTCTGCTAGGCAGGTGCTTGTTTCTTTTTGCTCTGGGCCTGCAAGCGAGGGGGCGACCAGCAGAGCGCCAGGAGCCGAGGCCGTGAGGCAGGAGGTGGCTGAGGTGTGGGACTGCCAGGGAGCTCCCCGGCCCCGCTGGCTGCCTGGGCTGAAGGCGAGAGCCAGGCCTGTGCGTGAGGTCTGAGTGCCGGTGGCTCCCCCACTCCTCGGGAGGGTCTGTCCCAAGGCAGCGGCCCAGCCCCCCTCCAAGGGGGGTGCGTCACACCAGCATTTCTTGCCCCGTTTGGGGAGGTTCAGCCTCCCCGAGCCCCTTGTACCCGTCGCCCACGCGCAGTGTCACTGGTAGATACGGGCAGAGGAGACTCAGGGGCCTGGGCTGGGAAATCCCTGGGTGAAACTGGCTGCCTGAGCCCAGCCCCTCTGCACTCAGGGGAGCGGTGAGAGGGGGAGGGGCTCAGGGACTAAATCCTCAGAAACCTCCCCCCTGGGTTTGTAATGTCAGGCCCCAGCGAACAAGCCCCTGCGTGTGTGAAGGGAGGAGCTGTGAGGGGGAGGGCTATGGAGTGTCTCTGTGAGGGGGAGGGGCTGTAAGGGTGAGGGTCCATGGGGGTCTCAGTGTGAAGGGGAGGGGCTGTGAGGGGGAGTGTCCATGGGGGAGTCAGTGTGAGGGGGAGGGGCTGTGAGGGGGAGGGCTATGGAGTGTCTCTGCGAGGGGGAGGGGCTGTGAGGGGGAGGGTCCATGGGGGTGTAGTGTGAGGGGGAGGGGCTGTGAGGGGGGGCTATGGAGTGTCTCTCTGAGGGGAGGGGCTGTGAGGGGGAGAGTCAATGTGGGTGTCAGTGTGAGGGGGAGGGGCTGTGATGGGGAGGGCTATGGAGTGTCTCTGTGGGGGGAGGGGCTGTGAGAGGGAGGGTCCATGGGGGTGTAGTGTGAGGGGGAGGGGCTGTGAGGGGGGGCTATGGAGTGTCTCTGTGAGGGGAGGGGCTGTGACGGGGAGAGTCAATGTGGGTGTCAGTGTGATGGGGAGGGGCTGTGATGGTGAGGGCTATGGAGTGTCTCTGTGAGGGGAGGGGCTGTGAGGGGGAGGGTTCATGGGGGAGTCAGTGTGAGGGGGAGGGGCTGAAAGTATGCTGGGAAATCTGGTCTGAGCAAACAATTTGAAGTGATAATTCAGTGAGAACAGAATAATAATGTAGTGACGCCACTGTCCATCAAGTAGTTGTGGCCGAGTGGTTAAGGTGATGGACTAGAAATCCATTGGGGTTTCCCTGCACAGGTTCAAATCCTGTCAACTATGGAAGCACTAGTGTGTTGTTATTGCCCTCATCTTAGTGCTTGAGCATCCACAGTGCTGGCTGGAGCCAGATCTGGTCTCACTCTCAGGCTGTTCTGGTCTCACTCTCAGGCTGTCTACACTTAAAACACTGCTGGGATGCTGCTATAGCACTTTGGAGTAGACAGTAGCTACAATAACTGGAGGGGTTTTCCCATCGCTGTAGTAGCCACATTGACAGAAGAGTTCTTCTGTTGACCTGGGACTGTCTAGGAAATGTGTGATCTGCAGAATTTGAGCAGTAATCCTGGCTCCCCACGTGAGGAGGGATTTGGGAGTTTTGCTTTTGTGGGCTATATCAGAAAATGAATGATTGGTTGTTTATTTCATTTAGCAAAGGTAATTGAAGCAGATATTTATGAAGTCAGTGGGAGGTGAACTATCTCCAACTCAACAGGTTAATCAGTAATATTTCAAGCACGTACTAGCCAGGCTGTATTAGGAGGAGAACATCACTAAAAGGACATTGAAATTATTTTATTTAAATAAAACAACAATGTTAAGTATTCTGGATTTTTTTCTTCAACAGCAAACATAATATTTTAACAAAAAAGCATCTGTCCCTCGCTTCTCACATTTACCTCCCGGCTTCAGCGGGGTTTGACCCATCAGCCTTTCAATTAGCCACCAAAGTGGTTAGCCACAAACACAGGTAACTACCTACGTCCCAAGTTTCGCTACGAAGCACCTACAGGGATGCAACTGGCTAGTGCAGGGAGGCGCACTGCTGGGGTTATGAGTTCAGGCCTCACCCAGAGCGTCGGTTTGCATTAGCCATGGAGCTTCCCCCACTTACTTTGTCTCATTCACAGGGGAATTGACACACTAGGGTGATGAGAGTAAGTTCTCAACTCTGACATGCGGAGGTTGGCCCATAGATTGGGCTATGGACGGGTTTGAAGGGGAAAAGCTCTAAGAGTATAAAACCAGACAGTGTCCAGGGGCAGGTCTGGTACAACTCCTCAACAGGGAGCCATCTGGGGGAGGGGGTTTCACTAGCTCTGTTAAATGTACCGAGAGGTATTTTACGATGAAGCTAACGCCATGACTAACAGTTGACTGGCGTGTCCTGGGTTAAAGAGAGGACTGGACCCGGGGTGAACAGTCTGAAGTATTTGCGTTACCGTCACTGTCTGACCCCACTTCAGTTGGGAGCAGGTTGGTATGTTGCTGGGTGGAAGGCACAGACTCCTGGAGAGCAGGGGCCGCTGTTTCCATGGCAGAGAGCCTGGCCCTTAGGAGACGTTCTTCACTTGCTGTTTTAAGCTATTCAATAAAATAACGGCGGAGCTACAATGTCCGGCCCAAAATTTCAGCCCCTCTGGTGCAAAGATGCTATTTTAGGATCTAAACAGGAGGCTTCCGGTGCTAGGACACTGCCCAGAGAGCTCAGTGGGGGGTGTAAGAGCTGCTGACTCTGAGGGACCTGGGCTAAGTCCACCTGCAGGTGGAAGTGTTTCGATTTATTTGATCGACAATGAGTACCAGCTACCGGGGAGAAGATTCAAACAGAGCCCCCAGGTCAGCCCCAAAGGAGAGTGGTTCTCGCTGCCCCACGTGTGGCAGGGAGCCTCTCAAGCCCATCACCGCACCCCCACCCTGGACAGAAAAGAGCGCTGGCCCACGCTCACTCGGACTCAGCTTTGCTTGTTTTCCTTCCACCCAGAACCCCCTTTCCCTCCTCTCCTGGGCTGCACGTAGCCACCCCTGGGAAGCCGAGGGGCAGGCACAGGATTCTACCTCCCAGCAGCCAACAGCACCTCCCCAGGCTTTGGCAGAACGAACGGTGGCGCTTTACTAACCCCACTGAGCTGCTTAGCTTCTGCCCTGCCTTCCTCAGCACGACCTTCCTCTTTTGCCCCATTCCCACCTCACTTCCTCCTTTGGCAAGTCACGCAAGGGAGGCCAGCAGGAAGAACCGGCCTCCCTAGGCCAACCTCCAAGGGCTGAGGAGGCCAAGCCACAAGGCTCCAAGATGTGACTGGCCGAGATCCTCCAGCTTCCCCTGGCTGATGCTGAGGCGCTTTTTCAGCTCATTTCACCACCCTCTGTCCTGCAGGGGTTGGGGTTATCCCAAGGACAGGCCAGTGGCAGAAGGAGGAGTGTCTTTGCTGGACAGCTAGGGGAGTGGGGAAAAAGTTAAATGTCATGTTTCTGCCTGGTTTCGGACCAGGGACCTTTTGCGTGTTAGGCAAACGTGATAACACTACACTACAGAAACTTCCTTCAAATGCCGACCACTTGGCTGGTGCTCACGCTGGCACACACCGATGGGCGAACCTGGAGAAAGTGGCAGCAGCCCTTCGAGAGATCAACTGGTAGAGCAAAGGACTGGAGCCGGAGCTCAGGAAGTCAACCTTCTCTTGCCCTTGTGACTCCAGCTTGAAGGAGAGCTTCTTTTCCTTCCCCTTGCTGAGGAAGAGCAAGAGAAGAAGAAAAGCCCAGGTGGGCACAACCCCCAGTGTCTTTCCCTGCTGGGGAGCCTGAAATGAGGGACTTGTGGTGGGTAGAGGTACCACTGCGCTTCGAGAAAACAGTCCACCCCTGCACACAAAGGGACCAAAGAGCATGCCAAAGCCTGGGATTGAACCAGGGACCTTTCGATTGTCAGTCTAACGCTCTCCCAACTGAGCTACTTCGGCCCCTACAGGACATCTTTCTGGCCTGCTGCTTCTCTGTCTGGGATGTTTTTGCCAGTCATGGCACACAAAAAGGACGTCATTGCGAGTGGCCCATGGAGGCAAGATGAATTTTTTTTCCTGCCTTGCTCAGCTTGATTTGCTTCCTCACCCCATTCCTGCCCTAGTTCCTGGGTTACCTGGTGGCTGAAGGCGACTGGGGCCCAGCGGCACGGGGAGGAATTTGGGAAGCTAGACCCCACTAGCAAGACTCCTGCCGCCATTTGCCACCCCACCCCGTTGTCCCTGGTTCAGCTACTGTAGCTCAAATTCTCCAAGACTTCCCCCCCGCACCCAGCTCCCTCTCCTGCCATCCCCCATCTGGATCCTCAATGCCCCTCACACACTTTGTAAGAACAGGAGAATGGCCATACGGGGTCATACCAAAGGGGCTAAGGGGGGCCGCCTGCAGCCCATGACTCCATGGGGCTGGTAGGGGCTGGTACTCGCGACGCAGAGTGCTCTGAACTCTGGGGGCCAGGCCTCTGGTGCTCTGAGCACTCAGGGTGTGGGGGCCGGTTCCCTGGGTGCTGGAGCCACTGGGGGCTGCACCATGCACCCACCCGGCACTCCGGGTGCTGGGGCTACTTGCCATCTGCCTACCCGGCATTTCCTCTCATTTGTGAGAGTGGATCTCAAATTGCTCATATTTGCATCCTTTTCTTTTTTTAAATCATTAAACGCAGCCATCAAATGGTAGATGTTGCAATTTCCTGAGGTTTTGAGGTGTTCCCTGGGTTTTTTAAGCACAGTCCTTTGTTTCTGGAGGGAGTCCACACCGATAAGGTCTCAGCTGGAGTATTATGTCCAATCCTGGGCACCACATTTCAGGAAGGAAGTGGACAAATTGGAGAAAGTGCAGAGAAGAGCAACAAAAATGATTAAGTGTCTAGAAAACGTGAGCTATGAGGGAAGATTGAAAACAATTGGGTGTGTTTAGTCTGGAGAAGAGATGACCGAGAGGGGACGTGATCACAGTTTTCAAGTACAGAAAAGGTTGTTACAAGGAGGGAGGGGACACATTATTCTTCATCTGAGGATAGGACAAGAACCAAGGGCTTAAATTGCAGCAAGGGTGGTTTAGGTTGGACATCAGGAAAAACTCCCTGTCTGTCAGGGCTGTTAAGCACTGGAGTGAATTCCCCAGGGAGGTTGTGGAATCTCTGTCAGGGAAGGTTTTTAAGAGCAGGTTCGACAAACACCTGTCAGGGATGGTCTAGATTATACTTATGAGTACAGGGGCCTGGACTGGATGACCTCTCAAGGTCCCTTACAGTCCTATGGTTCTATGATTCTGCATATTGGAGGTTATGGGCTGGGGGTGGTTAAATCCCCCCCTCCCCCCGACCTCATCTGATCAGATCCACGGTCCCATTAAGCCTTGTATTTCTCCTCCCCCAGCAGACATCCTGTCTGTGGGAGTGGCCAATGCCGGAAATAGTAAAGGAAACTCTAACCCCTTCCCCACTGACTGCACAATGACCCTTTCCATACGTTGTTACATGGGAACAGTCCCTCCCGAGCCCCCAGCCACAGAGCAGTTTGAGACATGAAGCGTGATGGTTAGCCCTGCCCTTTAATCCCCCTGCAGATACCCCATCCAAGAGTGGGTGCCCCAGTTGTGCCAGACACTGCGGAAACCCCGACCAAGGAAGGGGGTCCTGATTCTGCCAGGTGTTGTACAACTCATAGTGAGAGTGAGAGTCCTGGATGCCAAGAGCTCACAGGCAAAATAGATTAAGTGTGGGAGGGTGGTTCCCATTTTACACATGGGGAAACTGAGGCTAAAAAGATGTGATGTCATTTGTCCATGTTTGCACAGAGAATAATGGGGCCAAACTTGGAACTGAATCCAAATTTTCTGAGTCACAGCCTGGCCCTTAATCACAAGCCAAGCATTGTCGATTGCACGGCAGTGGCCTCCATGGGAAGTTGCAGAATCTCCTTCATTGGAGGATTTGAAGAAGGGGTTATGCAAATTCCTGTCGGGGATGACCTAGGGATACTTGGTCCTAACTCTCAGGGTCCCTCCCTGCCCTATCTCTCTACACGCTTCTGTTGTGTGATTTTGTGCTGTGTCATTGCTCCACACTTATCTGTTTTGCATAGTGTCACTCTCTGCCCTGCCACACACACTTCAGTGGAGAAGCAGCTGGCAATCTAGTAGGCTGCCCATGGAACAATGGGACAGAGAAACCTGCATCATGTGATGCTGCACCGGCCCATGAGCCATTGCAAACCCCTCCCAAAGCCCCCTGCGGCCAGTGGCACAGTGCGATAGCTACCCACAATGCACTGCTCTTTGGGGCGACGCAAGAGTTGCTAGAGTGGATGCGCTCTGGTGACACAAGGAGCAGAGTGTTTAATTGAAACCCTTCAACTAAAGCAGCGTAACTCTGTAGTGTGGACACAGCCTGAGAGTGAGACAAGACCGAGCTCCCCTTGACACCAAGGATGCTCAGAGACTGAAACTGAAGAACCACAAGTTCCTCCGTAGTTGACAGGATTCGAACCTGTGCAGGGAAACCCCAATGGATTTCTAGCCCATCGCCTTCACCACTCGGCCACAACTACTGGCTTTGTGCAGTTTTCTCACTACACTCTAGTTCTGTTCTCACTGAGTGATCGTTTCCTCAGACCAGCTTCCACAACACACTCACTGCCGTGCCATTGTGTAAGTGTGTCCATGGCTGAACAGCAAGAATTCCTGCTTATTTCCCTGCTGGCTGGAGAATGATGACATTGTGTTTGTGGTTAATGACGTTGCTGTAGATGGTTCATTCCCCACCTAGACAATTCAGACAGTCCCTTTCCCCATCCTATCCCCAGCACATCAGTGATGCCGATAGCAGGGGCAGGTTTTCTTTGGAGCACTGAGATTTTTGGGGGGAGTTGGTGGCTCCTTTCTTTCCTCACCCTGGAGTAAACTCAGCTTTTTATTCCATCTTTGATGATTCATGGAATAACAACAGCAGCATGAAGAACGAGGAGATGGAATATCTCACTGCCGGGGGAAAGGTGGCCACGTCCCTTCTAGGGTGACCAGATGTCCTGATTTTATAGGGACAGTCCCGATTTTTGGGTCTTTTTGTTATATAGGCTCCTATTACCCCCCACCCGCCGTCCTGATTTTTCACATTTGCTGTCTGGTCACCCTACTCCCCTCTGTCTGACCATTGTCACTGCAGGAGAGAAGGTTTGTAAGGAATCGAATGCCCTGGCTCAGACAAGAGACACAGGAAGATTTTGCTGTTCATGTATCCATGCAAAGGAACTTGTGTCTCTGTGTGAAAACGAGGAGGGAATTGAAACACTCACACGGTGGTGCCGAAGGCAGCAGGGAACCCCATAGGATGAGAATAGGAGATGTTCTCACGCAGCATGTTTCTTACTTTGCCCATCTGTCAGTTTGATTATAATCGATAGAAATATGTTGCCATTGGTTTGTGTGTTTACACAGAGATTGACATTAACCAACTAATGCGTCCTTCTTCCCAGCCTGCCTAGTCTGCAGTGGGTGAGTTTAGAGGGACACGTTCGCTCTCCCCAGTCCCCGTGCCAGGCCTGTGCTCTCCATGCTGCTCATTTCCCACAGTTCTGGGATCCTTCCCTGATCTCCCCCCAGACCTCTGCCCCCCACCCCCACTTCTGGGAGCCCCTCCCAGCACTGTCCATCTCCCCTGCTGGCAGGATCCTGCCACCTTCCTTTCATTTCCTGCCTCCCCCTGAGCAAAAGCTCAGCACTATTCCCACCCTGGGAATTGAGCCTAGGCCACTAGGGTGAAAACCAGGACTCCTGCCCACTAGACCACATGGGACTGGGATCGCTCTGGGGGTCTAAGAGCCGCTCCTAAGAGCAGCAGCGCTGCCCAGCGGGGCCAGCACCCAGCGCTGGATTAACCCTTCCCGTGCTGAGCTTCTCTCTCTCCATTCCCAGCGCGTGTGATCAGGAACCAGAGATCGGGGCTCCCAGGTTCTCCACAGCCCAGGACTGAGATTGGGACCCCCCCCATTGTGCGAGGTGCTGTACAAACCCTGGCCAACACCGGGACCCCCAGCGGGGTCCCCTCAATGTCCCAGAGCCTCTGCTGCCCAAGTTCTCCTGACGCCCCCGGGATCCACCCCTCCCCCTCCTGTAAAACACCCACCTTTCCCCACAGCCCTTCTTTCCCTGCCCCCGCACTTTGCTGGCTCACCCTGGGCCCAGCTCCTCCCCCCTCCCCCAGGTGAAGCACAGATGGAGGCAACATCAGCCCCTGGAGACAGCCCCAGTGAGCGCTGCAGCCCCCCCGGCGGGATTTGCAGACACAGGAAGGGAGCAGCTGGGAGCGGTGGGGGCTGGGAAGGAGGGAGGAGCCGGAGCAGCTCCTGGGGGCGGGGCTCCGGCACAAGCCGGGGGCGGGGCAGCTCCTGGGGGCGGGGCTCTGTCACTGCCCGGGGGCGGGGCAGCTCCTGGGGGCGGGGCTCTGGCTCCATTGTCAGCCGGGGGCGGAGCAGCGCCTGGGGCCGGGGCTCTGGCTCCATTGTCAGCCGGGGGGGGCAACTCCTGGGGGCGGGGCTCTGGCACAGCCCGGGGGCGGGGCATCTCCTGGGGGCGGTGCTCTGGCTCCATTGTGAGCCGGGGACCGGGCAGCTCCTAGGGGCGGGGCTCTGGCACAGCCCGGGGCGGGGCAGATCCTGGGGGCGGGGCTCTGGCACAGTCCGGGGCGGGGCAGATCCTGGGGGCGGGGCTCTGGCACAGCCCGGGGGCGGGGCAGCGCATGGGGGCGGGGCTCTGGCGCCATTGGGAGCCGGGGGCGGGGCAGCTCCTGGGGGCGGGGCTCCGGCTCCATTTGGAGCTGGGGTGGGGCAGCTCCTGGGGGCGGGGCTCTGGCACAGCCCGGGGGCGGGGCAGCGCCTGGGGGCGGGGCTCTGGCTCCATTGGGAGCCGGGGGCGGGGCTGAGCAGCGGCTCCCGGGGGGGTCCCGTGTTTTCCGGCAGCGCTGGAGCCGCCGGGGCGATCGCGGAGCTGCTGGGCTCAGCTGCAGCCGGGCTCAGCCCCGGCCCCGCCGGGACCCGGGTGGGGACAGAGCCTGGGGCCGTGCGGTTCCCCTGTGTGGGGCCGGGGGCGGCGGGGGGACGAGCCGGAGCTGCGGGCGGGGGAAGGACAGTGGGACACGTGGGGGGTGGAGCGTCCCCTGGGAGCCAGGAAAGTCCGGGGGGAGAAGAAAGTGTCTGTGTGTGTGTGTGTGTGTGTGACTGTGTGTGTGACTCTCTGTGTGTGTGTATGTGTGTGTGAGTGTGTGTGTCTGTGTTGCTATTTGCATCCTTGTGCCACGTCCCTCTCACACACTGATCACAATTCTCTCTCCGCTTCTTCCCCTTTGCTCTCCCCTCACCACATGTGGCTACAAAAATCCCACAATGACGGACTCTCCCGTCTCTTCTTTTGCCCCATTTTCTCCATCAGTCTCCAACGGCCATTTAAATTCTCCCCAGATTTGGGATGTTCCCCCCGCCCAGTTTATCTGCAGCCCTTTGTCCTCGTTTGGGTGGGAAATTGCTGACCCGAGTCACTCCCCAAAGGGGGTCGGGGTTGGGGGGGCTGTTTGGGGAGCCCCGAGACGTGGCTGCCTCAGGGGTGGTGATGGGGCGGCTGTTCTCTGCCAGCAACAGGGCTTGGCCGGGGCCCAGGAGGGAACAGGAGGAGCCCGTGTCCCCTAGGGAGCCTGCCCAGCCACTTTGCTTCTGCTCCTATCTAGCGTTTCCTTCACAGACTGTATTACTGGGGAGGCTGGAAAATGTCTCTGGGCTGAGCCCCGGCAGGAGGGGCCAGGTCCCCACTGTAGTAAAGAGATGACACGTTTCCCCAGCATGGCAGAATGTCGGGTGTGTGTCTGCAGGGAAAGGGCCTGGGGGGATCGTGACGTGAAATTAACTAAACCCTGTTCTGCAACCTCCACAACTTTCTCCTCTCGCCCCGCCCCCAACGAACAAGCGACAGTGACACCGGGTGGCCACGTGGGGTAACGCACACAGCATCTCTCTCAGAGAGCGACAGTGACACCGGGTGGCCACGTGCGGTAATGCACACAGCATCTCTCAGAGAGCAACAGTGACACCAGGTGGTTTACCTCCCATACCGGGTGGAGAAGCTGGAGAAAGTGGTGGCAGGTCTTCGATGGGTCAGCTGGTAGAGCAAAGACCTGTAGTTGGCTCCCAGGAAGTCATCCTTACGTCACCCTTGTGACTCCAGCTTGAAGGAGAGCTTCTTTCCTTCCCCTCGCTGAGAAAGAGCAAGAGAAGAAAGATCACCCGCATGGGCCCACTGGGTTCACAAGCCCACGCTGCTTTTCTGTGCTGGGGAGCGTGAAATGAGGGACTCGTGGCAGGTAATGCCACTCCTGCATTTCCAGAATACAAGCCCAAAGATCATGCTAAAGCCTGGGGTTCAACTACCCATCCATCCCAGTATCCTGTCCACCGACAGTGGCCAATGCCAGGTGACCCGGAGTGAGTGGACCTAACAGGTAATGATCAAGTGATCTCTCTCCTGCCATCCATCACCCCCCTTTTACAAACAGAGGCTAAGCACACCATTTCTTACCCATTCTGGCTAATAGCCATTAATGGATTTAACCTCCATGAATTTATCCAGTTCTCTTTTAAACCCTGTTATAGTCCTAGCCTTCACAGCCTCCTCAGGCAAGGAGTTCCACAGGTTCACTGTGCGCTGTGTGAAGAAGAACTTCCTTTTATTTGTTTTAAACCTGCTGCCCACTAATTTCATTGGGTGGCCCCTAGTTCTTTTATTATGAGAACAAGTAAATAACTTTTCCTTATTCACTTCCTCCACACCACCCATAATTTTATATACCTCTATCATACCCCCCTTAGTCTCCTCTTTTTCAAGCTAAAAAGTCCTAGACCCTTTAATCTCTCCTCATATGGGACCCGTTCCAGACCCCTAATCATTTTAGTTGACCTTCTCTGAACCTTTTCTAATGCCAGTATATCCTTTTTGAGATGAGACTACAATTGTATGCAGTATTCAAGATGTGGGCGCACTATGGATTTGTATATGGGCAGTAAGATATTCTCCGTCTTATTCTCTATCCCTTTTTTAATGATTCCTAACATCCCGTTTGCTTTTTTGACTGCCGCTGCACACTGTATGGACATCTTTAGAGAACTATCCACGATGACTCCAAGATCTTTTTCCTCATTAGTTGTAGCTAAATTAGCCCCCATCATATTGTATGTATAGTTGGGGTTGTTTTTTTCCAATGTGCATTACTTTACATTTATCCACATTAAATGTCATTTGCCATTTTATTGCCCAATCATTTAGTTTTGTGAGATCTTTTGTAGTTCTTCACAGTCTGCTTTGGTCTTAACTATCTTGAGCAGCTTAGTATCATCTGCAAACTTTGCCTCCTCACTGTTTACCCCTTCTTCCAAATCATTTATGAATAAGTTGAATAGGATTGGTCCAAGGACTGACCCTTGGGGAACACCACTAGTTACCCCTCTCCATTGTGAAAATTTACCATTTATTCCTACCCTTTGGTCTCTCATTGTACCAAAAGAGGAGATGGTTGCTGCTAAAGGAAAGGAGAAGATTAAATTCATCCAATGAGGATGGGATTCAAACCCATGCGTGCAAAGCACAATGGATTAGCAGTCCATCACCTTAACCACTCGGCCACCTCATCTGAGCTGTCAAAAAACGGACAGGAGGAGAAATCTAAGAGCAGTAGAGATAGGGATACGCAGGAGTTTTTAAATACTAAGTGTAAGCAGGGTCTGGATGAGCTCCCCCCTCACATCTAGTGATGAGCTGGGGAAAGACGTCAGGACCAGACCGTGTTTGCCCAGACACCCCTACTCGGCCTGGGAATGCAGCATGATGGGGCCGCTTTGCCAAAGGAACCAGTTCTGGCTGGTGTTGGGTTACAAATCACTGTAGCATTGAGTGGAATGAAATGTTATTCTCCTTCCTGTCCGAGTGAAGGGCAGCAGAACATACCGAGTCCGTCCTGACGGAGGGGCGAGGTGGGTGAGAAATACCTTTTATTGCACTGCATAGAAGCGATTGAGGACATCACCCTAATCCAGTGGTCCCCTGTCACGGAGTATAGGGGAGTCCGGCCCTGCACCCCTCTTCCCCGGATTCACTGGGAGTCTCAGCCAGCCAGTAGAACAGAAGGTTTATTAGAGATGCCAGGAACACAGTCCAACCAGAGCTTGTCAGTACATCCAGGACCCCTCAGTCGGGTCCTTCCGGGGGGCAGGGAGCTTAGACCCCAGCCTGGGGCTCCCTGCATTTCGCCCCGCAGCTCCACATGGGCCAGGGAGGCCAGACCCTGTCTGCCCCCCTCCCTTCCTCTCCCAAGCCAGCACCAAACTCCCAGCCAAAGGTGTCACCTCCCAACCCCCGTCCTGGCTCATGTTACAGCCTCAGGTAAAGTCTCACATTTCCAATGCAGCCTTTCCCTGAGGTCAGATCCATCTCGCTCTCTACTCCGTCACATCTCTCCCCCCTTCGAGAACGAACTGACCGGGGTCACTTTAGCTAGTGACCTGGGGAAGTTCGAACCCGGTCACACCAGGCCGTTACAGTTCGACGAGCTCCCTTAGGTCGGGTGGGCTGGATGGCACCCGCAGGCCGCATGTGGGAAGGTTTATGCGGCCCGTGCCCTCTTCCCATCCCCAAACCCCTGGGGTTCAAGCTGAGATGAGCTCTTTTCCCAGCGCTCCAGTCTGGAGGGCTGTAGTTCGGGCTCTCCTGGTTAAGAGCCTCCCTCTTGATCTGGTCCCCTCTCTGACCACGTGTCTCTGTCACCAGCCGCTCGGCATCGGCCCCTTTTCCTGGATGCAGCCACGTCGGGGCGAAGTGGTGAATATACACTGTAAAGCGCCACCCAAATAGATCCGGCTGCTGCTTCTTAAGGGCCTGCCCCATGGCCAGGCATTCCCTCTCTATGGCCGGACCGTTCTGCCTCCAGGGCAGCAGCTCCTTGCTCAGATACCCGATGGGGCATCTCCCCCGCTTCGCATAGGCCTGCATCAGCACCACGCCCAGCCCTGTGTCTGAGGCTTTGGTGAACACTGTACAGGGCTTGGCCCCGTCTGGGTTTACTCGATCTATAGGGCCCTGGATTAGAGCCTCCTTCAGCGCACAGAGAGCCCTCTGGCCCTGCTCGGTCCAGACTGCCTCGTCTGGCTTCCTCTTCTTACCTAGCTCTGTGATGGGGGCAGCTACGGAGCTAAAAGGGGGTACAAACCTCTGGTGGTACCCCGCCATCCCGCTAAAGGCCTGGCCCTGTTTCTTGGTCTGGGGAACAGGCCAATCTCTGATCGCCTCCGCCTTGGCCAGCCCTGGGCTGTTGAATGACTGGTTCACCTCTAAAGCCAGCCTGTCCTTGGCCTCTCTCTCCAGGTTCTGGGCTCTTTTCCCAGTTACTCTGAATGGGGGACACCTGATGGAAGGATGGGCTCCCATCTCAGGGGAGAGATCCATCAGGGGGTCTTCCCCCTTCTCCTCCCAATCGTCCCTTACCGGTTCTAGGGGTCCCCTTACTCTCCTCCCATACCACAGCTTGAAAGGGAAGCCCCTTGGTGATTCCTGGGGCACTTCCCTTTGCCATCGGTGGGGCAGGTACTTGTCCCAGTCCTGTGGATGCTGATTTATGCAAGTCTTCAACATCAGCCTCACGGCCCCCTGAACTCTCTCCACCAGCCCGTTGGACTGAGGGTGATATGCAGAGGCCCAGGTGGGCCAGACCCCACCTTTCTCCCACACGCCCCGGGGCAGGGCTGACATGACCTCGGATCCATGGTCTGTAAGGACCTCGCTGGGGACCCCCATCCTGCTGAAGATGGTCAGCAGCGCGTCTGCCTCGGTGTCTGCCCCGGTGGAGGAGAGAGCCACCCCCTCTGGGTAGCGGGTGGCGAAATCCATCACCACCAGGATGCATTTCTTCCCTGACCAGGTTGCCCTGCTGAGGGGCCCCACCCTATTCATAGCCACCTTCTGGAAAGGTTCCTCCCTGATGGGCAGGGATCTCCAGGGATCTTCTCCCTTACCCTGGGCCAGGTACAATAGCCGGTGATGATACTTCGGGTGCCCCACCGGCTGCCTCCTGATTCCCTGCAGTTCCACTTCCCCTTGGGCAGCCCATTCCCGGCACAGGAATCCCTTCTCCCCCAGGGATCTGTCTCTGCAGTCTTCCCCAAGGGGGTTTGCAGCACTGTGGCCAGCAAGTTCCCTTAGCTTCTCCAAGGCGGGATCCCTCTGCAGCTCACTGGCCAGGCCTGGGGTCACCGCCCCACTGAGCCCTGTCCCTGGTGGCTCCCTCCCTGCCGTGGACTCACTTCCCGGCAGCACCTCTGGACCAGGCAAGCCTGGTTGGCAGCCGTCCTGCCCTGCCTGTGTGTCCCCCCACTCAGCTGGGGTCTCTGCTCCCCCGGTGCTCAGCGCTGCCTTGGCTGTCCCTGTGGGGCCAGGCAGCGAGCTCGCTGCTTTGGTCACAGCATCAGAGACTGCCTGAGCCACCTCTCCATTGTGCAGGGGGGTGGGGAGCATCTCTCTGACCGACCCCGCCCTAGGGGTCTGGTTACAGGCAGGCAGGTAACCGGGGCCTGGCAGCTCCTCCCCCCTGCCAGCCAGGTCATCTGCATTTTCACTGACCATTTCCCTCTTAGCCAATTGGTTTCCTGAGTTCAAATTCAAATCCTCGGCCGTTACAGGGCCTGGATCCTGTCCCAAAGATACACAGTCACCCCCCAACAGCACCTCACCGCTGATATCCTGGAGACCCCCAACCACCAGCCAGCCCGACCCCTCCTGGGTCTGCACAGGGATCTGGGCCATAGGCAGGGCGAATGGGTCCGTCCCTGGGACCCTCACCCAGGTCACACAGCCCCCCAGCAGCTGGTGGGGGTGCACCACCCGGGGCCTGACCACAATTCTCTCTGTCCCGGGGTCTTGCCACCCCCCGAATGTCTCTCCATTGACCATCAGCTTCCGCTTCCACTGGGGGTCCATAGGGCTTGAGTCCAGGGCCAGGAGTGGAAATCCGTCCACCATCCCCCCCTTCTGGCTGGTGGAGTTTATGGCCTTGGGACCCAGCACGGGGGTTAGATCCCGGGGCTTTTCCGCAGGGTCTCCCTGGTTCCAATCACCAGCCTGCTCCAAGGCAGTGAGGTGGGCCTCCACATCCCCACCCTCCTTAACCAGGGGCAGCAATTTAGGATCGAGGTTCCCTGCGGTGCTGGCACCCCGGGATCTGTCCCCACTTACCCCTGGCCAGTCCCCTATGCCTCTCAGTTCCACCACCGCAAGTTCACGCTGCTGCTTCTTCTGTAGGTCTTTCTCGGGCTCTTGCTGTCTCTCACCGTCCTCTTGCTCTCTCGGACTCAGCTCCAGTCCCATCCGTCTCCGATCCCCTGCTGGGGAACCCGATCGTGAAGACCCCCGTCTGGTTGGGGACCAGACTCTTGGGGATGCCAGGCTATCACTCCAGCTGCTCCCAGATCCTGCTGTAGCCCCATTGGGGTCAGGAACCTGCTCCCTGGAATGGTCATCTTCCTCCAGCCGCGTGATTAACTGGGCTTTAGTGAGCTTTCCAATGGGTATCCCTCTCTTTTTGCACAGGGTTACAATGCTCTTCTTAAGGAGAAGGCGATACGCCATCACTTCACTGCTCCCAAGTTTGCTGTGGACTCGCAGGCCTGTGTGCTCTTAGCTCCCCACGGTTTCCAGGAAGAACCCCAAGTGTGCCAGCCCTTCTCCAGGTCACCGCCTCTTTGCCAGGGTCGAGCTACAGCTCCTCCGCCCCTGGGTCCACTCACGGCACCCCCAGGGGAACCCTGTCACTGCAAAATTCCTTCTCTCTCCCAGGGCCAAGCCGCAGGCTCCTCCGCCCCTGGGACTGCTCACTGCAGTCCCCAGGGGGACCCCATCATTGCACAGTCCTTCTTGCTGGTCACACACTCCCAGGGGTTAAGCGTAGCTCCTCCGCTCCCCGAAACCGCTCCTCAGTGAGCCTTCAGCACGCCTGGTCCTCGTTAGCCCCCTTCTTTCTACTGCTCCCCAGTTACTTACTGCAGGAAGCGCCGTTCACGGGGTGCAGAACGTCCCGCCGCTGCCACCAGTTGTCACGGAGTATAGGGGAGTCCGGCCCTGCACCCCTCTTCCCCGGATTCACTGGGAGTCTCAGCCAGCCAGTAGAACAGAAGGTTTATTAGAGATGCCAGGAACACAGTCCAACCAGAGCTTGTCAGTACATCCAGGACCCCTCAGTCGGGTCCTTCCGGGGGGCAGGGAGCTTAGACCCCAGCCTGGGGCTCCCTGCATTTCGCCCCGCAGCTCCACATGGGCCAGGGAGGCCAGACCCTGTCTGCCCCCCTCCCTTCCTCTCCCAAGCCAGCACCAAACTCCCAGCCAAAGGTGTCACCTCCCAACCCCCGTCCTGGCTCATGTTACAGCCTCAGGTAAAGTCTCACATTTCCAATGCAGCCTTTCCCTGAGGTCAGATCCATCTCGCTCTCTACTCCGTCACATCCCCAAACGTTTCACACTGTGCCCTCTTGTCCGTGTCTGTGGCCCCTCGGAAGCCGCGGTCGAGAACCGGGGCTGGGAGCAGGGCCATGGCTTCCTAGGGAGAGGGGAGCGGACAGGGGTAAGGGGAAAGAGGCTGGGCCAGGAGCCAGGGGGCCAGGCTGAGGGTAGGGTTGGGGAAGAGCTGGGGCAGACGAGGGCTGAGTGAGGCTCCCTCCGTGCCCTCATTGTGGGATCATAACCCTGACATGGGGGCCGAACCTGGGAAGAAGTTTTCTCTGTATAACATCTGCCGGTGCCCCTAACTCCCGACCCGCAGCCCCTTCTATCCCAGCCCTGGGCTCCCCAGTCACTGCTCTGTCGATGCCCCTGTCGGGCGATGCTCTGGAACTGCTCCCTACAAAGCAAGTCAGGACTCCGGAGGAGCCTCCTCACTGAGCCGACTGTCTCCAGGGCAAGAAGCTTCCCCAGCTTCCACCTTCCTGGGTCTGACCCCGGAGCGTTCAGCATCCCCTTCTTCACCGCAGCAAGTCCGCACAGGTGGACTCTAAACCAGAGCTTGTACGTACAGAGAACAGGACCCCTCAGTCAGGTCCATCTTGGGGGGTAGGGAGGCCAGAGCCCATCTGGACCTCCCTCCATGTGCCCAGCCAGCTCCAAACTCTCCAGCCCCTCCTCTGCCTTTGTCTCCTTCCTGGCCCAGGAGATCACCTGATCCCTTTGTTCTCCAGCCCCTTCAGCCGACACCTTTGCATGGAAGGGGCCCAGGCCAGCAGTTGCCAGGAGACAGGGTGTCGGCCATTCTGTGTCATCACACTGGCCCTCTAGGGCTTTGCAACAATCACAGCCCTTATCCCACCACCTAGAGACTTAAGAAATGCATAGGGGAAACTGAGGCATAGGGGAAACTGAGGCACCCACTCAGTATTCAGAGGAAACATTAGGAACAGTCCCACTTTTTTACACCCACCCTGAATGTTTGTTTAAATCACTTGGTGGTGGCAGCGTACCGTTCAAGTCCCCAAGAAATCTCTCCCATCTCCCCGCGTTGTTCTTTTTTCTTCCTCATCCTCCTCCTCCATTATCAGTAATGGGAAGTGAAAGAACATAAAGTGAGGTACCTTGATGGGGGCGTCAGGCTCTGGGAAGGAGTTGGGGTGGTGGGTGTAGGATCTGAACTGGGGCAGAGGAGATGCTCTAAGCGGATGGGAGAGAGCTGTTCTGTCCGTGTAGTAAATCCACCTCCCCGAGAGGTGGGAGCTATGTCAGTGGGAGAAGCTATGTTGGTGGGTGTGTAAGCTGTTCTGTTTACACGTCTGTATAATGTTTAATCAACTACATACCTCATGGGGCTATAGCTGAGTGGTAGAGTGTTTGGTTGCAGATCAAGTGGTCCTTGGTTCAAATACAAGTGCTCCCTTAAAAACCCCATCCTCTAACAAAAAAAATTTACATATCTATTTCCATTACGTTCAGGAGTTCCACCGAGTGGGGATGCCTGAAATAGGGTGACCAGACAGCAAATGTGAAAAGTCGGAACGGGGGTGGGGGTAATAGGAGCCTATATAAGAAAAAGACCCCAAAATCGGAACAGTTGGGACATATGGTCACCCTAGCCTGAAATAAATGGAAACACTTTACGTTTTCCGGTGCAAATGCATAAAAACCTGGCAAACACGTCCCTCAGTGCATCTATACTGTGATAAAAGCCCTGTGGCCCGGCTGGCCTGGATCGTCTGACTTGGACGTCTCGGTCTCAGGTTGTGGGGCTAAAAGCTGCAGTGGGGACATTTGGCTCAGGCTGGAGCCCGGCCTCGGAGACCCTCACCCCTCGTGGGATCTCAGAGTCTGGGCACAAGCCCAAGCGTCTACACTGTAATTTTATAGCCCTGCAGCACAAACCCGAATCAGCTCCAGGCTCGTGATTTGATTCTTTCTAATGTTGCTCTTCAAAGAAGCCTTTTCCTTAGCAAGCAGTTACTTGGATTGTTAAGGGAGGCCTCTTCTGTTTCCTAGAAAGACATAGGGAAATGTGAACAGAAGAGACAAAAGCCGTACACCAAGGCACCACTGGGAGTTGAACCCAGGATCTCCTGTTTACTAGACAGGTGCTTTAGCCAGCTAAGCCCTGGTGCCTGCCTCGCACAATGTTTTGCAACTGTTCCATTTGATGGTCCAAGACAAGACCTGCCTATTCCAAAGTACAGACGTTCCCCATTTTCCTCAAAACTTGCAGACTTTCAGGTCTCTGGCTGTCTGCGCACAGAAAACCCAGACGCCTTCCTTACTCCGGACTGAGGCCAGTGGGCATGTGAGAAAGTTGCCCTGTCTGTCACAGGCAGAAAATGGCCCTTCCTAGGAAAGCCCAAGTCCTGAAAAGAAATGACTAGTGTGAAGGAAGGTACTGAAGAACTGCCTTTTGGAGAATATGATGCTTTTTATACCTGACCAGGGACTTGAACCCTGTACCCTCAGATTAAAAGTCTGATGCTCTATCAACTGAGCTAGCCAGGCTCACATGAGAAAATGGCAAGTTAGGTGCAGAAGAGAAACTAGTCAAGAAAAAGAGGCGGGAAACAATACAGAAAACTTGCTACTCTGGCTCCCTTAGCAGCCCTAGCCCCAGCCTGCTCCTCCATCCGGTGCCCTGAGGCCTTCTTCTGTTTCTAGTTAAATCTCAGATCCAGGAGAAAACACTTTGGGGTGTGGCTCCACTCCTCCCCCTCCCTTGCGCCGGCAAACAGCTGTTCGGCTGCAGAGAGAGGGAGAGCGAGGGCGGGGGGGGCGGGAACGTGACACGCTGGGGGGAAGAGGCTGGGGAGGAGCTTCTGCCTCCGCAGGAGAGAGCCGGGGGTGGAGAGAGCAGCCTGGGCTGGGCCCCTTCAGAGCATGGACCCAGCACCATGGTAAATCCGGGACTGATGGTATCTGGGCCAATCCTGCATTGAGAGCACCCGCTAACGTCCCTGTGTGCGCACGAGAAACCTGCAGGAACCGATACCAAAGCCTGAACATGAAACACAACCGCTCCCCCTTCCACAGTAACACCCTTTCCCTGCCCTCAATCAGAGACCAGCAGAATGGAATCAAGGCCCATCCCGGTCCCCGATCCCAGCCCATGCCCGGGTCCCCTCTGCTGCTGACTCACGATGTTTTCCCACCATGGCCAGACGTTTAATGGCCACAGAACCCCAGAGAGCCACTGCTGCGGGGACCTGCCTTTGTCGCTGAAGATGCTCCTCACAGCAGCTCTGCCAAAGGGGATACGCTGCTGTGGCATTAATTAGGCGCAGAGTGTCCAGTCATCCGAAGAGTCGGTGTCTTTCTTTGCGGTTGCCCCGCCATTCCTCTCGGGCCTGACCTGCCCTCCAGCGCAGCCTCCTGCTGACACTTGAAACAATAGTTTTAGTTTTCTTTCAGGAGGAAAAATTAAAACATTCATCTGGGGTCTACCTGAATTATTCTATTGGTTTGGCTAACTAGTAAGAAAAACAACAAATGATTTGCACAGCTCTGTTTGTATAAACGGTCCACATTGGAAACATGCCTAATTTCTGCTCTGAGGGTCTAGAAAAGTGTCATTTGTTTGATATGTGTTGAGGGAAAGTTTCTTTCCTTCAGCAGGAATCGAACCCAGGTACTGGCAGTTCTGTATTCTAACCACTAAGGAGGTGATCGCTTGTCACCAATCTGTCAAAAATTCATCTTGGGTCAACCTCAAATATTATTGTTATTATAATGTTGGTTTGGGTAGGTAGCAAGCAAAAAATTAAATTATTTGCACAGGTCTCTTTGTATAAAATGGTATAAAAACTGGGATTTAAGGTGCACGGTGGGAACATGCCCATATTATGCTATGAGTCACTGGACAGAGCTTTGATTTTCACAGTCTCGAGACACCTTCCCAGTATCCTGAAATCTAAGCGGGCAGCTGAAGGAACCACACACCTGCTCAAGGTACTGCTGATGTTCTAGAAGGGAGACAGAGAAGAAAAAAGCTCAATCCACAGTGACACTAATGAGCATGACTAGCCAATGAGCTTTGTATGTAGCTACTTAGTCAGTTGTGAACCTTCCTATCATTATCCCTTTGAAATGATGATGATGATGATGATGATGTACACTTGACTTTCTATCCCAGTGTGCCATGGACTTCTACAGGTTGCATTAGCCAATCCAACCATTCGGCACTTGCAGATGGGTACCTCTGTATTGTGCCTGATTCTTGTACAGCTATAAAATGCTGGTAGATGCAGATACTTTCCCCTCTTCTTAACCAGCAATAATATGAGCCCAGCCCCAGGCTAGGGCTGGGAAGAGAGAGAAAGAGCAGTAGGTTTTCCCTATTGTTTCCTGCTTCCTTTTTCTTGCATAGCTTCTCCTTCATACCAACTTGCTTTATTAATTTCATCAGCCTGGCTAGCTCAGTTGGTAGAGCATCAGACTTTTAATCTGAGGGTCCAGGGTTCAAGTCCCTGGTCAGGTGAGTAACTATTAATTAATATCTTAAAAATTCTGTCTCTCAGGAGTCCTCTTTGATGTTACTTTTTCCCTTCAGGATTTTCCCTTTCCTAAGAAGGGCCTTTTTGTGTGTGGGATTGAAGGAGCAACTTCCTGACCTCCCCTCTCTCCCCGCAGGCTGGAGGAATAAAGGCCTCTGGGCAGATAGCAGGTCCCTCCCAGGTGGCTGCGTTCTCACCTGGTGGAGGTGGAAGCTCGGTCTCCTTGCCTCTGTTGCTGCCTTCCCGTGAAGGTGCTGATCCGGCTGCCCTGTCTGACACAGGATGGGAGGAATGTTTGGAGCTTTGGTTTCTGATTGCGGGCTCCCTCCTACAGCAGCGCGAGGTGGGCTCTGTGGGGAGCCTCTCCCAGGCAGAAGGTATCTGGGTGTTGCCAGGCCCTGCCAGGCTTGGGTCCAGCCCAGCGCTGAGGCCTGAAGTCTCAGGAGACTGGGGGAGGAGAGAGCAGAACTGGTGGAGCTGGGGAGTGGAGCGCCAGGAGCCGCTCCCCCCGCCTTGAGAGCACTTGTGGGGACTGAGCTGTCCTTGGGTAGGGGAGTGATGGGACCCCAGGGGATGGGGAGCAACAGTCTGGGGTCTCATTCACCCAGGCAAGGAAACACCCCTATGAGGGGGGGATCACTGAGCACCAGACCTGTTGGTGAGCCCCAAATCCAGACTAACACGGCTCCCTCTCTGATACTTTCAATAACTCTGTTATCAGCGCCTGGGAGTGTAATTGAAACCATAAGAACAGGCATACTGGGCTAGACTGAATCATAGAATCATAGAATCTCAGGGTTGGAAGGGACCTCAGGAGGTCATCTAGTCCAACCCCCTGCTCAAAGTAGGACCAACCCCAACTAGATCATCCCAGCCAGGGCTTTGTCAAGCCTGACCTTAAAAACCTCTAAGGAAGGAGATTCCACCACCTCCCTAGGTAACCCATTCCAGTGCTTCACCACCCTACTAGTGAAAAAGTTTTTCCTAATATCCAACCTAAACCTCCCCCTCTGCAACTTGAGACCATTACTCCTTGTTCTGTCATCTTCTACCACTGAGAACAGTCTAGATCCATCCTCTTTGGAACCCCCTTTTAGGTAGTTGAAAGCAGCTATCAAATCCCCCCTCACTCTTCTCTTCTGCAGGCTAAACAATCTCAGTTCCCTCAGCCTCTCCTCATAAGTCATGTGCTCCAGCCCCCTAGTCATTTTTGTTGCCCTCCGTTGGACTCTTTCCAATTTATCCACATCCTTTTTGTAGTGTGGGGCCCAAAACTGGACACAGTACTCCAAATGAGGCCTCACCAGTGCCGAATAGAGGGGAATAATCTCGTCCCTCGATCTGCTGGAAATGCCCCTACTTATACAGCCCAAAATGCCGTTAGCCTTCTTGGCAACAAGGGCACACTGTTGACTCATATTCAGCTTTTCGTCCACTGTAACCCCTAGGTCCTTTTCTGCAGAACTGCTGCCCAGCCATTCGGTCCCTAGTCTGTAGCAGTGCATGGGATTCTTCCGTCCTAAGCGCAGGACTCTGCACTTGTCCTTGTTGAACCTCATCAGATTTCTTTTGGCCCAATCCTCTAATTTGTCTAGGTCCCTCTGTATCCTATCCCTACCCTCCAGCGTATCAACCACTCCTCCCAGTTTAGTGTCATCTGCAAACTTGCTAAGGGTGCAGTCCACACCATCCTCCAGGTCGTTGATGAAGATATTGAACAAAACCGGCCCCAGCACCGACCCTTGGGGCACTCCACTTGATACCGGCTGCCAACTAGACATGGAGCCATTGATCACTACCCGTTGAGCACGACCATCCAGCCAGTTTTCTATCCACCGTACCGTCCATTCATCCAGCCCATACTTCTTTAACTTGCTGGCAAGAACGCTGTGCGAGACTGTATCAAAAGGTCCATCTAGTTCTGTATCTTTTCTTCTGACAGTAGCCAATACCAGGCGACCCAAAAGCCACTCACCAAGGTACCACTGGGAGTTGAACCCAGGATCTCCTGTTTACAAAGCAAGTGATTTAACCAGCTAAGCCATGGTGCCCGGCTCTGGATAAGGCAGGCTATCTGCCCACACCTGACTCCCTACCAGCCCCCCACCCCCCCCGTTGTTCCACTGACCAGGAGCCGCGCGAGGTAACCCTACACCCCAATCGTGTGCCCCAATCCCGTGCCTGAGACTTGAGCCCCCCCAAACCAGGAGCCCTTTCCTGCACCCCAAGACCCTCATACGGGGGCTCACACCAGAGCCTGAACCCCCAGCCAAGAGCCCTGACCCCCTACTGCACCCCAACCCCCTGCCCCAGCCTAGAGCCCCCTCTCATACCCTGAACCCCTCATTTTCTGCCCCACCCCTGCACCCCAACCCCCTGCCCCAGCCATGAGCCCCTCCAAAACCCCTCATGCCCAGCTCCATTGCGTCGTGAGCTTCAACAATTTTCTTCAACTGGACCACCAGGGAAAAAGTTTGAAAACCGCTGCCATAGAGAGGGAGGGGAAGGGGGAGGGGGGGTCACACTACAACAGTCAACCTGTGGCGCTTTCTCCCAGAGGATGTTGTGAAGGCCAAGACTAGAACAGGGCTCAAAAAAAACTAGATACGTTCATGGAGGACAGGTCCAGCAATGGCTGTTAGCCAGGGACGGTGTGTCTAGCCTCTGTTGGCCAGGAGCTGGAAATAGGCAACAGGGGATGATCCCTTGATCTCTTCATTCCCTCTGGGGCACCTGGCATTGGCCACTGTCAGGAGACAGGACACTGGGCTGGATGGAGCTTTGGTGAAACCCCCCCAGAGCTCTCCTGCCGTTGGCACTTTGCACTCACTGCTCAGATTGAAACTTGTGCAGGGAGACAAGCCAGCCACAGCCCAGCTGGGCATGAGCAGAGCAGCCGGGTGAAAAGCAAACCTGGAGATGCTGGGGATTGAACACAGGACCTCATACAGGCGAAGCACACGCTATACCACTGAGCTACATCCCCAGACAGAACTGACCTGCTGTCTGTTCACACTCAGATCCTGCCTCCTTCCAAAGCAGCCAGAGGCTTATAAGTGTCCTTGGAAGCCTTTCCCCGCCCCTGCTGCTGCCCCGATCATGCTCTCGTGGAGGTTGCTGGTTCATAGGGGACACTTTGCAGCAGAGCCAGATTCTATGTGTGGGGCAGAGAGAGTCGTGCCCTGGACTCAGGGTGCAGAGATACACTCAGCCTCTCCCCTGCATTGGGGGGGTGCTGCCACCCCCTGCTGGAAGGTCGTGGTGGTGGGGGGCGCTGTGAGCAGCTCAACGCCTCACCCTGGTGGGGTGGAGAGCTCCAGCTGTTTCTAGGACCTTCTATTTCCACCTGCCTCTAAAGTCCGGCCTTCCCCAACACATTCATGGTGGAGCAATTGGGTCTCTGTTTCTATGGCTGAAGAGCAAAGAATTGTTCCCAGTTTCCCGTCTCTCTGCAGCATGATTAGCCTGTGTCGGTGGTTAATGAGGTGGATCTAGCTGTAGATTGTTATTCATTCCCCACCTTGACAGTTCACACAGTCCCTGTCCCGTGCAGATCTCCAGCACCTCAGCGACCCCGGTAGCAGCGGTTGGGTTTTCCCTAAGGGCCTGAGATTTTCAGGGTCCTTTTTTCCCTCCACCTGGAGTGAACTCAGCTTTTCCCCCGTCCCAGACAGTCCATGAAATAACAACAGCAGCACTAAGGAGAAGGGGAGGGAACATCTCACTGGCAGGGCTGGATGGGCCCAGGGCCCCCTGCTCGTCCATTGGTTCCATTGCAGAAGAGGACGGGTCCAGGGAATTTGCCCCCCTGCTTTGCACAAGGTCTCGTACAAATAGTTTTGCCATGGAAATGATCCAGTACATTTAAAAGGAGAAAACCAATCACACAACACGTGTGTATCTCCTCCCCCAGACAGAGTGTGGGTCTGAATCTTTCTACTGACCAGTCTGGGCAGGCAGAGTCACCCCCACATTCACTGCACGTCGGGCCCAGGACTTGCGCCCAGCAGTTCTTGGGGCTGTGGGGAGAACCGAGCGTCACGGTCAGCAGCGAGGGAGGGTGGCTGGGACTGAGCTGTCTGGGGAATAGTTTAATCCGTAGCTGTTTTCCGGAGGATTAAATCAATGCGGCTTCTACTGCTCCATCTCTCCCCAGGAAACAACGGTTCTGGGCGAGGTGCCCAAACCTGCTAACAATACGAAGTGAAATGAAAGGGCCACACGATGGCGGCAGAACCTAAGACACGAGAAGCCAGGTTCTTGGTCAATGTGCATTGAAGCTGAAAAGGGAGATGTTTTCTCTTTGACTCCTAGGCCCCCCATTCTAATCCACTAGACCCCCCTTTCCTCCCACAGCCAGGAATAGAAATCCACAGAGAGAGGAAGAGAGAGAGAGAGATTAGCTAGTGGTTATAGATCAAATTGTTAAATGTGGAAGCTTGTCTTCTCCCCTGAAACGATCCTGTGTAGTTTTCTCTGTATAACATCTGCCGGTGCCCCTCACTCCCGACCCGCAGCCCCTTCTATCCCAGCCCTGAGCTCCCCAGTCACTGCTCTGCTGGTGCCCCTCACTCCTGACCCGCAGCCCCTTCTATCCCAGCCCTGAGCCCCGCAGTCACTGCTCTGTCGATGCCCCTGTCGGGCGATGCTCTGGAACTGCTCCCTACGAAGCCAGTCAGGACTCTGGAGGAGCCTCCTCGCTGAGCCGACTGTCTCCAGGGCAAGAAGCTTCCCCAGCTTCGACCTTCCTGGGTCTGACCCTGGAGCGTTCAGCATCCCCTTCTTCACCCAGCCGGGCTTCTGGGGAAGCCAGAGGGCCCTGCCCCCAAACTCCGCAGTCAGACGTGACTCTCAGCCAGCCAGTGAAACAGGAGGTTTATTAGACAACAGGAACAGGGTCTAAACCAGAGCTTGTACGTACAGAGAACAGGACCCCTCAGTCAGGTCCATCTTGGGTTGTGGGGAGGCCAGAGGTCCATCTGGACCTCCCTCCATGTGCCCAGCCAGCTCCAAACTCTCCAGCCCCTCCTCTGTCTTTGTCTCCTTCCCGGGCCAGGAGATCACCTGATCCCTTTGTTCCCCAAACCCTTCAGCCGGCACCTTTGCAGGGAAGGGGCCCAGGCCAGCAGTTGCCAGGAGACAGGGTGTCGGCCGTTCTCCCATCACACTGGCTCTCTAGGGCTTTGCAACAATCACACCCCTTATTCCACCACCTAGAGACTTAAGAAATGCAGAGGGGAAACTGAGGCATACGGGAAACTGAGGCACCCACACAGTATTCAGAGGAAACATTTGGAACAGTCCCTCTTTGTTACACCCTCTCTAAATGTTTGTTTAAATCACTTGGTGGTGGCAGCGTAACGTTGAAGGACAAAAGGGATTTGTGCCTTGGGGAAGTTTTCATCCTAAGCTGGTAAAAATAATCTTCGGGGGTCTTTCATTCAGGTGCCCATGACTGTATCCCAGAGTTCAGAGGGAACCCTGACAACCTCCTTCCTGGTGCTGTAGCTGAAGCCACAGTGGCCAAGAAGAGGCTCCAGCCCTGAAGAAAGCAGGACATTCAGTACAAAGGGGAAAGTGCACAAAGTACAACCGCGAAGAGACTCGACCCCTCAATTATCTGATATGAAGTCAGACGCCTGATCCATTAGTCCACACGGTCACATGGGGAAAGTCTCTCCAAGCACTTCTTTAGAACAGACGGACACTGTGTTTCATGGGTCCTCTACGGAGGGGACAGAGACACTCTGGGCACAAGGAGTCGAGTTCCCAGCGAGATGTGAGACTCAGTTCCATGGAGTCAGGGGCAGGGTTTGGTCAGGAGGCTTAAGCATGGGGGATTGGGGGGCAGAGGATGGACCAGCTGTCTAGGTGCGGAGATTTAGTGGCACTGGGGCACAGGAGGGAGGAGCAGGAGGAATCCTGCTGATGGGCTGTGGCCATGGAGAAAAAGAGGAAGGGCTCCTGGGACTTTGTTTTGCCTCTGTTTTATCTGCTCGCTCTTGTGGTTAAAGGGGGTAGCTTTGCTCAGTAAACTGGGCTAGTTCAGTCAGTAGAGTGTTAAGCTCTTAGTCTGGGGTTTGAGCCCCATGTCTGGGCACTTCACTTTTTATGTTCCCTTGTGAGCCAGGAGCCAAATGACTCCTGGTGGTGTCCAGAGCCACACCCGGGTTCCCAGACGCCCTGGCCATTTCCTGGACAGGCCCCTTGCTCCTGCTGAGTCCTTAGGAGTCAGGAGAGAGGCTCACACCCACAGGAGCAGGGCCAGACAGCGCTTTCTGGGGCTGGCAGGAAGCGCTGTGGGGCCAGGCGCTCCACCCCCGCCCCCCTTCCCCAAATCCCTGGGCCCGCTGCATTCCCCCCCCCCCCGCCCAGGGAGGGAGGGGAGCGAAGCAGCAGAGCACCCACCGGCAGTCACCTCTTGTAGCTTTGCCTCCTCAGCCCTTGGAGGTTGGCCTAGGGAGCCCAGCTCTCCCTGCTGGCCTCCCTTGTGTGACTTGCCAAAGGAGGAAGTGAGGTGGGAATGGGGCAAAAGAGGAAGGTCGTGCTGAGGAAGGCAGGGCAGAAGCTAAGCGGCTCAGTGGGGTTAGTCGAGCGCCACCGTTCGTTCTGCCAAGGCCTGGGGAGGTGCTGTTGGCTGCTGGGAGGTAGAATCCTGTGCCTGCCCCTCGGCTTCCCAGGGGTGGCTACTTGCAGCCCAGGAGAAGAAGCGGGGTTCTGGGTGGAAGGAAAATAATCAAAGGTGAATCCAGGTAGACTCCTTTCTGGCGAACATGGTGTGTTGTGGATCTCATTTCATTTGCATTTACAATGGAATGATTCTCTCTACGATAGACAGGAATTCTTCAGCTGGACTCGGATTCCACAGGAAGACTAGAAGCCATAGTGTCTAACTAACAACTGCCTTTTTTCATAGATCAGCAATGTCTGAGTTTTCCATGGACATTTCCCTTCCAGCGCCTCGGGCCCCATCCAACAATACAAGAAACCGACATGCAGTCAAATACATGGAAAGTTTCTCACCAACGAGTTCACTGACCCTGCCGGGGGAAATGTTTTGCCAGAACACTTGGTTATAACATCCCTCCCTGACCTTAAATGGAAAGCAAGGCGATAACGCTCAGAGCACACAACCAGAGTAGGTAGGGTACCCACTTATGACTCAAAACCACAGATTTATCACCTCCTCTGCAGAGTGCAGGTCAGACACCACAAATCTACAATCCTTCCTCCCTCACCGGCCCCTGTGCCAGGATCTCTCAAGCAGAGCCCAGAGCACTGCCCATCCTTTGAGCCCCCCGACACCCTCTCAATCTTTGCTCCCCAAACCCTCCTTTCTACATGTGAAAATCCCCATCGGGGAGGGAGAGGAGCAGGGAGCCAGCAGTCTCGGTGGCAGGATTATCTACGGCAGCGCGCTGAGTGGTTGGGGGGCTGAGCTACACCCCTTCGGAGCTTTTCAGGGATGAGATTTTGATGAATTGTAACACAAAGAAAATCTCTCCTGTTCGGGCCTGTTTGTCACCTTTTGCCCTTGTGCCCCCTCAGCCTCTGTTCTTCCGGATAGGGGAGGTGCAGAGACAAGCCCCAGGCTTTCTGTCACAAAGTCTGTACCCACCTCTGAAATATTGCCACTGGAGAGTATGGCTCCCAATTCTCCCATAGAGGGATTGCAAGAGCGGCTACCCAGTTGGGCCTGGGCGTCTCAGAGATCCAGGCTATAAGGGGCAGGTGATCCAGGGCCTATAAATCCCCTGCCTGAGGGGAGATGAATGCATGTGGTGGGCCATGCGCACCACAGGTTTTAAGCCTGTCCGCTTCCTCCCCCATGTCCCTTATTTACACAATATGGAAGTGCCCCTATGGCTGGGGATGTGAGTTTGAGGACACAGCATTGTGCAGGGGTCTTCCAAGAGAGCCTGTAATTCAGCAAGGGGTTTGCAGATGGGCCGTGGCTGGAGGTAATTTTCTCTCCACACAGCAGATGGGGGCTACACTGGGAACAGCTCCTGGCTCTTTTTTGTGAACTGGTTCCCCATGAGTACACACCAGACATCACTGCAATGTATGTAGGGGAGAACCACCTGGGAGTATTGTCTGGGACAGGGGCAGGTCTGAGCTCTCACACCAAATGCCTCATTGTGGTTGCCAGAATCTGTGGGCAACTCATTTAGTTTACGCCAAGGGTGGAGTCCTGCTTTGTGCACCGTGTCTGAGACTGAAAATCCTAAACCACCCTTTGAAATAACGAATGCAGCAAGATGTGTTATGGTCCCTGTCCCAAAAATGTTTCCTGTAGGTGCCGAAGTAGCTCAGCCAGGTGAGAGTTAGAGTGAAAATCTAGAGGTCCCTGGTTCAACCCCAGGTGTTAGCATGCTTTTTGGGCACAGGTGTAGGCTGTTTTCTGGTTCTGCCAGGAGTCCCTTATTTCACGCTCCCCAGCAGGGAAAAGCAGCGTGGGCTGGTGTACCCAGTTGGCCCATGTGAGCTTTCCTTCTTCTCTTGCTCTTTCTCACCCTATCACCGCTCTGCTGGCCACCCTCTCTCGGCTGAGATGTCTTGAGGTCCCACCAGGAGTGGAGGAAGCTCGCTAAAAGTGACAGGCCCTGGTGCCAGAACAGTGGCCTCATCCCACCTCTTCCACTTGAGGCCACACTCTTAATTGCCCCTTCTCCCCAAAGCCCCACTCCTGCCCTGCCTCTTCCCTCCAAAACCCCACCTCCTGCTGGCTGCCCCTCCCCCTGTTCCGGCATGTCCTGGTACCTCCACTGACACGTCTTTCAGTGATTCCAGCTGTTAGTGCGGGAGCCTCACTGCTAGTGCAGACTAGGCAGTTTCTTACATCAGAGACACTGTCCCCAAGCAGGACTAATGCTGAGACCTGGTGATCAGTGATCTCAGATCTGTTGGGCTGCAGCAAGACTCGAAATTGAGTCTCAATCAGCTCGGTTGTTACACAGCGAAGACCAAAAGGGTTAAATGGTGCCTGGGCCCTTAAGAAGAGCCCAGCCCATCAAGTACCAGCACTTGGCTCTCCCCTCTCTCAACTCCACTTAGCATTGTTTGGAGTCAATCCTTGCCTCTGTCAGCCTGGGGGACTGGGAGAAATGCCCTGAGTAAGGGCTCCAGTGGCGCAATGGGTTAGCGCACAGTACTTATACGGCAGTGCTGAGCGGAGACATGCTGAGGTTGTGAGTTCGAGCCTCACCTGGAGCACTGGTTTTCATTAACCCAATGGCTTTACCCACATATTTGGCCCTATGGAACCTAGAATTCCATCCCGGAGGACACTGAGTTAGTTAGGTCAAGCAATTTTCTCACCCCACTGGATGGTACCATCCTTAATACATAGAATCCCCCTGAAACCTGGACCAGTCTCCTCAGATGACCTTCATTTTCTCAGGATTCCTGCTGCTTCCAGCGTAGGTGCAGGAGGAGCAAGGCAAAATCACGACGCCACAATCTCCTATTTTATATTCTTAGTTCGTGTCTAGAACAGGGCTTCTCAAACTATCTGATGTGGCAGACTGGCAATTGTTTTTTCCCAATGTGTCAGGGACCCTATTTGTGCCATTTTACTATTATTTCTTTCTTTCTTTCCTGGAAACTCGCTGCGGACCGGCAGCCGATTGCTCGCGGACCAGCACCGGGCCTTGGACCACCACTTTGAGTAGCACTGGTCTAGAAGAGACTTGCCCAGACATATCCGGGTGGGCTTTGGTGAGTCACTAGGTTGGGGGATCCTCCTGGTGTGGTCTTGTGCAACTGAGTCATAGACTGGAGCAGTCCCCAGAGTGTGGTGCTTGGGCATCTGTCATTGAATTGCAAATCCCTTAATTACAACTCCCCTGCTGGTTAATGGTCATTGAACACCCTCCTGGGCAGGGGTCCTTTGTATGTCACTAGCAAACTTACAGCATATTTCAGTGACAGCCACACAGCAAAATGCATCACTTCCTACACCCTAATGCTACACATCTTGGGACAGAATGACGGATTTCAGCAGATCATGACTTTCCATATGATAACTGACATGGAATGCTTTGTATGGAATATCACAGCCAGATAGGAATGATGAATATGGGGGCTACAGGGAGCTATTTTGAAATACATCGTGTCACAAAAGCCTCTAGACGGTGGCCTTTGGGCAGAGCTGGCTGAATAGCCTTCCTAGTAACTGAGGGTACGTCTACACTATGCACTGGATCGGGTCGTGATCGATGTATCAGGAGTCGATTTATCACGTCTAGTTGGGAGGGCCAGCTGCAGAGTCTGCTCTCAGGGCGGAGGCAGCACGCGGAGACGTCCCTCCCCCCAGGGGCCCTCTGCAGAGACATGCCGGCAACGTCCAGGAGTAGCGTGGCATGGAGGGAGGGGGCAGAGGGGACAGGGAGCTGCCTTAGCACTGCTGGCACGTCTCTGCGCATCGCTTGGGGAGGCATTGGGTCTCCGTGGGCTGTCTGGGGCAGGGGCAGTGCCAGAGGGGGCTCAGGCCACCCCTTTGCCTCCTCTCTCCGGGCTCCCAGCTCATCTTGCTGGCCGACAGGGATTTCAGGGTGCAGCAGCGCAGGGAGCGGGAAGGAGGAACCTGAGCATAAGAACTGCCATAGTGGGTCAGAGGAACAGTTCATCTGGTCTCGTATCCTGTCTTCTGACAGCGGCCAGTGCCAGGTGCATCTGAGGGAATGAACACAACAGCCACTCACTGAGTGAACCATCCCATCCTCCCCTCCCAGCATCCGGCAGTCAGAGTGTTAGGGACACGCAGAGCATGGGGATGCAGCATCCCTGATTCCCTCGGCTAACAGCTGATGCCCCGACCCTGAGGAACTGATCGAATTCTTTCTTGAACCCGTTTGTAGTTTTGGCCTTCAACACATAATGAACACACACCTGCAACCCCACGAATTATAAACACATGAGTTACACACCCTGAGGTCAAGACATTTTAATCAATACAGGATATTTGGTTCTTATGGGGCTCTTTGATCCCGAGCCTTTAGGGTGCCGTAAGGCCACTTCCACGGAAGCTGGAGCCTAAATCCTGAATGAAACTTGGTCTCCCCTGAGCCTCTTCCTATTACCTCTCCCACACATGTCATAGACCTGAGGCCATATCGACACTACAAGCCCATGTTAACTCAAGTTATGTCAGCATAGACTCGCTACGGTTACTATGTCACTTCTGTGACTTACTTGTGCTATTCTAATAAATACACTAGACCTGTAATGGTGATAAATGACACCACCATACAAGTATATTGAAGGTGAACCCTAAGGAAAAGAAGAGTTTAAATTATCCTCCACATGGCCCGTGTCCCACTAAAATAAATCCAACCCACAGGTCACAAGGATCAATGTCAGGATGCTCCATGGTGCTGAGAGTTTGCCTGACACCTCAGGGACACAGCGTGAGGTAGTGTCCCAGGTATCTCTAGAAGGAGCAGAACCAGATTGACTTGGGCTGGGGAGAGAATTGAGAGTGTCTCAGGGGTCTGTATAGACGTATTGCCCTGGTTAGAAACTGGGGCTAAAACACAGACCTTGCTGTGAGCAGGATTCGAACATGCGCAGGGGAACCCTATTGGATTTTGACTCTAACTCCTTAACCACTCGGCCATCACAGCTGCGAGCACCATAGGGCTCCAATGCCAGAGACACTGGTAAATAATCCCAACGCCTGGGTTGAAGTCACCTGAAATCCAGAAATCAAACAGCAAACCCGGCTCCCAAAGCACAGGGGGGATTTGGGGTTTGTTCTCTTTGCTTAGCCACGTGCAGTAGCACAGAGAGGGCTTTGCAAAGTCTCCCCTCCCACAGAGTGGGAAAGAATTGTGCACTTGAAGCTTGATTTGAATGATGATGTCTGGACCCCGCTGGCGCTCAAGTCACAACAGCGAGCGGGCAAAAGACAGGCTCCCACATCATTGGAGAGAGCGAGACGAAGCCTTGGAACACCCAGGAGTGTTAGGTGGCAAAAGAGCTGCCCCAAGGTCCCACCGAGACTTGAACTCGGATTGCAGGATTCAAAGCCCTGAGTGCTGCCCTTACACCATGGAACCAGTAGTGATAAACTTTGGGTCTTCTGACTTCCAGTGTAGAAGAGCCTGGGTGGACAATTTTTTGTCTCCCTCACTCAAGGCCTCTCTGGCCAGCCCTGCATTTCTCAACAAGTCGGCACGCAGCGGTTTGCTAAAGACCCAGAAGCCTTTCTTCCTCCAGACTGTGAGGCCAGTGGGCGTGTGAGGAAGTTGCCCCTTCAGTCCCAGGCAATAAATGGCCCTTCCTAGGAAAGGCCAAGTCCTGAAAAGAAAAAAGGGATGTCAAGAACAGATGGCTTCTGAAGTTCTTGCCGGACATGACAGGGGAATGGTTCTCTCTGCCTAACAAGGGACTTGAACCCTGGAACCTCAGTCTGATGTGCGACCAACTGACCTAGCCAGGCTCACATGGAAAACGGGCAAGTTTAGTGCAGAAGAGAAACTAGTCAAGAAAAAGAGGGCAGGAAAAATACAGAAAACTTGCTACTCTCTCTCTCTTAGCAGCCCTGGCCCCAGCCTGCTCCCCCATCCGGTGCCCTGAGACCTTCTTCTTTTTTTAGTTAAATAATGGATCCAGGAGAAAACACGGTTATACAAAGCAAAACGAAATCACAGACAAAAATGCCATTGAGGAAGAGGGTGGATTTTTATGAGCTTGCGCTGTGCAGATTTTCCTATACAGTGCAAGACAGAAGGGGGAGGAGGGGGGGTCCAACTCTTCACATCTACAACTCCCCAAAACTCTACAACATTTAAAAGTCCAGAATATTCTCAAATCTCTGGGGATTCCAAAACCCCAGGAAGCTTTGGGGCCTCAAGAAATCCAAACAGCTCATCTTCCCTGTCTCCAGATGCACAAGAGCTTTTGGTCAGGACGGCTCGATGGGATCTTCACAACAGGTTGGGGCTCCAGAACCTGCCACCTTGGCTACCGCTGCCTGCAGTCCTACCCAATGGTTGGGATTTTCACTGCTTCGCCTGATGCCCACAAGTCTGGCCCTTGTGTTTGCTGCCACACGTTTCCTCTTGCCCACATGACACTTAAGGAAAGGAGAACCAGGGCCAGGCTTCACAGTCATAGCTACTCCATACGAAGCCAGTCAGGACTCTGCGGGAGCCTCCTCTCTCTGAGCCGACTGTCTCCAGGGCAAGAAGCTTACACAGCTTCCACCTTCCTGGGTCTGACTTCGGAGAACTCAGCCAGGCCAGCATGTGGGGCGGCTGCTGACGCTCTGTGGCCAACATCAGACTGTGGTAGGGAAGCAGGGCCAGCCCCCTGGTGGGCCTCTGACCGTTTCCCTTTACGGTGCTCACTCTTGTAGTTGGGCAGGAGATTTTCCCCAGGAGGCTTTTCCCCAGCCGGTGAGAAGCAGGGAAACACCCAGGCTCCCGAGGTGCTATTTAGCAAACCCCCTCGAGCACAGGGGCACATTGGGAAGAGGGAAACTGCTCTACACACTCGCCCGGGCAGCTGCCCAGTGTCTTTGGTGAGTCCGGAATGGCAAACGCTGGACTGGGAGCCCCTGGGGCTCATGCCCTAGCCTGTGTGACGCCCCACCCCCACCTCCTTCCCAGGGCTATTGCTGAACCCAGAGCATTGGCCACACGCTCTTTCTTCCTCCAGAGGGAAGAAAAAGAGGAAGGGTTCTTGGGACTTTTTTTTATCTCTGGCCCAGCTCACCAGGCTCCGCCTCCTCCCTCTCCCCCAAAGCGCTGCCGCTCCGCCTCCCTCCCCGCCCCCCGCTCCCTCCCTCCCAGGCTTGCTGCACGCCGAACAGCTGGGGCGCGGCAAGCCTGGGAGGAAGGAAAAGCGGATTGGCGGCGGCACCTCCGGACTCGGAGGTGAGTTGGGGCCGGGGGCGAGGAGCTGCCGGTGGGTGCTCTGCTGCTTCACGCCCCTCCCTCCTTGGCGGCGGGGGGGGGGAATGCAGTGGGCCCAGCGATTTGGGGAAGGGGGGCGGGGGTGGAGCGCCTGGCCCCCCAGCGCTTCCTGCCAGCCCCAGACTGCGCTGTCTGGGCCTGCTCCTGTGGGTGTGAGCCTCCCTCCTGACTCCTAAGGACTCAGCAGGAGCAAGGGGCCTGTCCAGGAAATGGCCAGGGCTTCTGGGAACCCGGGGGTGGCTCTGGACACCACCAGGGATCATTTGGCTCCTGGCACACAAGGGAACATAAAAGTTAAGTGCCCAGAAATGGGGCTCAAACCCCAGACTAAGAGCTTGATACTCTACTGACTGAGCTAGCCCCTTTAACCACAAGAGCGAGCAGATAAAAGAGAGGCAAAAAAAAGTCCCAGGAGCCCTTCCTCTTTTTCTCCATGGCCACAGCCCATCAGCAGGATTCCTCCTCCTCCTCCCTCCTGTGCCCCAGTGCCACTAAATCTCCGCACCTAGACAGCCAGTCCGTCTTCTGCCCCCCAATCCCCCATGTTTAAGCCTCCCGACAAATCCTGCCCCTGGCTCCATAGAACTGAGTCTCCCATCTCGCTGGGAACTCGACTCCTTGTGCCCAGAGTGTCTCTGCCCCCTCCGTAGATGACCCGACAAACACAGTGTCCGTCTTTTCTAAAGCAGTGCTTGGAGAAACTTTCCCCGTGAGACCGCGCGGCCTAATGGATCAGGCGTCTGACTTCGGATCAGACGATTGAGGGTTCGAGTCCCTTCGCGGTTGTGCTTTGTGCACTTTCCCCTTTGTATTGAACATCTGGCTTTCTTCAGGGCTGGAGCCTCTTCTTGGCCGCTCTGACTTCAGCTACAGCCCCCGGAAGGAGGTTGTCAGGGTTGCCTCCGAACTCTGAGGTACAGTCATGGGCACCTGTATGAAAGACCCCCGAAGCTTATTTTTACCAGCTTAGGATAAAAACCTCCCCAAGGCACAAATCCCTTTTGTCCTTGAACGGTACACTGCCACCACCAAGTGATTTAAACAAACATTCAGGGAGGGTGTAACGAAGTGGGACTGTTCCTAATGTTTCCTCTGAATACTGAGTGGGTGCCTCAGTTTCCCCTATGCCTCAGTTTCCCCTATGCATTTCTTAAGTCTCTAGGTGGTGGGATAAGGGGTGTGATTGTTGCAAAGCCCTAGAGGGCCAGTGTGATGACACAGAATGGCCGACACCCTGTCTCCTGGCAACTGCTGGCCTGGGCCCCTTCCCTGCAAAGGTCCCGGCTGAAGGGGTTTGGGAACAAAGGGATCAGGTGATCTCCTGGCCCAGGGAGGAGACAAAGGCAGAGGTGGGGCTGGAGAGTTCGGAGCTGGCTGGGCACATGGAGGGAGGTCCAGATGGACCTATGGCCTCCCCACAACCCAAGATGGACCTGACTGAGGGGTCCTGTTCTCTGTACCTACAAGCTCTGGTTTAGACCCCGTTCCTATAGTCTAATAAACCTCCTGTTTCACCGGCTGGCTGAGAGTCACGTATGACGGTGGAGTTGGGGGGCAGGGCCCTCTGGCTTCCCCAGGAGCCCCGCTGGGTGAAGAAGGGGATGCTGAACGCTCCAGGGTCAGACCCAGAAAGGTCAAAGCTGGGGAAGCTTCTTGCCTTGGAGACAGTCGGCTCAGCGAGGAGGCTCCTCCAGAGTCCTGACTGGCTTCGTAGGGAGCAGTTCCAGAGCATCGCCCGACAGGGGCATCGACAGAGTGGTGACTGGGGGGCTCAGGGCTGGGATAGAAGGGGCTGCGGGTCGGGAGTTAGGGGCACCGGCAGAGCGGTGACTGGGGGGCTCAGGGCTGGGATAGAAGGGGCTGCAGGTCGGGAGTTAGGGGCACCGGCAGAGCGGTGACTGGGGGGCTCAGGGCTGGGATAGAAGGGGCTGCGGGTCGGGAGTTAGGGGCACCGGCAGATGTTATACAGAGAAAACTACACAGGATCGTTTCAGGGGAGAAGACAAGCTTCCACATTTAACAATTTGATCTATAACCACTAGCTAATCTCTCTCTCTCTCTTCCTCTCTCTGTGGATTTCTATTCCTGGCTGTGGGAGGAAAGGGGGGGTCTAGTGGATTAGAGTGGGGGGCCTAGGAGTCAAAGAGAAAACATCTCCCTTTTCAGCTTCAATGCACATTGCCCAAGAACCTGGCTTCTCGTGTCTTAGGTTCTGCCGCCATCGTGTGGCCATTTCATTTCACTTCGTATTGTTAGCAGGTTTGGGCACCTCGCCCAGAACCGTTGTTTCCTGGGGAGAGACGGAGCAGTAGAAGCCGCATTGATTTAATCCTCCGAAAAACAGCTACGGATTAAACTATTCCCCAGACAGCTCAGTCCCAGCCGCCCTCCCTCGCTGCTGCCCGTGACGCTCGATTCTCCCCACAGCCCCAAGAACTGCTGGGCGCAAGTCCTGGGCCCGACGTGCAGTGAATGTGGGGGTGACTCTGCCTGCCCAGACTGGTCAGTAGAAAGATTCAGACCCACACTCTGTCTGGGGGAGGAGATACACACGTGTTGTGGGATTGGTTTTCTCCTTTTAAATGTACTGGATCATTTCCATGGCAAAACTATTTGTACGAGCCCATGAAAAAAAGAAGAACCCATGAAAATACCCCTGGGGGAGAGGGGGTGTCAGAGCCGGGGGAGAGATGGAGATTTTCATGAATCAGGGAGAGGCCAAAGCAGGGCCTTTAGCTGGAGCAAAGGGGGAGGTTTTTGTGCAGTTCCATGTTAACCAGCCTCACATCCTGTATCCCTAATGCCCCACCCTGCCCCCAACATGTGCCCTAGAGCCTCCCCACTGGCCAAGCCCCCTGGGACTCCTGAGACAGCCCCACTGGCCTGGCCTCCTCCCCACTGCAAAACCTGCAGATCCCCCAGCTCCTCTCCTAGCTGGATCCCCTGGCAGCCAGACGGGGATTAGCTGCCAACAGCTGCGGCTGCTGCTCGGAGGGGAGCGGTATCAGGTCTCTGCCTGTGGGTGCAGCCCACCCGCTGGGTCTCCTGGGGCAGAGGGTGAGTGGCTGGGCCGGGCTGCACTGGCTGGGGGCTGAACTCTGAACAGGGGTCGAAGGAACCGGCCTCCAGTGGGGTCGAGGATGCGGAGGCCGGGGAGTCTCAGCATCACACTCAGCAAGAGACAAAGCTGCTTGGGGGGGAGCATGGGGGGCACTGGCCCCACTGGATTGTTTGTGTGTCACTTTCACGACTTGCCCACAGCAACCTGGCAGCCCCCAGCGTTCCCATGGCCCTGTGGGTGTGAGCTTTGGGAACGGGGCCTCTACGAATCCCTATTTCCAGCTGCAGTGAAGAGTCAGAAAGGAGAAGGAAAAGTTAATGCCTTCGAAAAGTCTGTGTGTGTGAGAGAGCTGGATGGGAGAGGTCTAGAAACCGCTCTGCTCTAGTCTCTTTTCTCTGATTTCCTTTAGAAAATGTGAAGCCGGGAGCAAAAGCAGCTGCCGTCTCTGAGGCTTGAACTCAGGCCCTTCAGATTATGAGACTGACGTGCTGCCGACTGCGCTAAGAAGGCTGGGAAAAGCCTCAGGCTCAGTGCATCTAGGACCCTCCTCCAGCAGTGACTGGGGCAGGGATGGAGCCTGGGCTGTGCTGGGAGGAGCTGGGAGATCTGGTGCCCACAGACCTGTCCTGGCAGCTTTCTCAGCAGCAAATAAATCGATTCTCCCTGCCTGGGAACAACCCACCCAGAGCTAACGGCAGCACAGGGGGGCGGGGGGAGGGGGGTTCCCAAGCTTTGCACCAACCTCCCCAGTTTAGAACTTACTCCCATTACCCTGGTACGGCATTTTCCATGGGAATGAGGCAAAGCAAGTGGGGAAGCTACATGGGTAACAGACACCAGGGCTCCGGGTAAGGCCTGAACTCAGCACCCCGGCAAGAGTCTCCTTTGCACCAACCAGGGGCACCACGGCAGGTGCTTCTTAGCCCCCGTGGGGCAGTTGGCAGTTCTCAGTCTCTGGGGGTGACCCCTTTGCCTGGGCATTGACAGGCTGCGGGTTCACACCTCGCTCCAGATGCGGCTTTTCAGCGACAAGACTCCAGGACATTTTAACTGGAAGAAAATCTCCTCTATTCCAGTTTAGCCCCATTTGATTCCTTCTGCCCGTCTACTTCCCCTCCCCCCACCTCTTTCCTTCCCCATTGGGGCCGTGCCAAGAGGAGCCCCAGTCAGTCTGTGTCACAGAGAGTCTGTATCACTGACCTCTCTCCTCTCTGAGCACTGACAGCCCCTCCCTTTCCTGGCCTCTCAGTCTATGCAGATGGGACTTTCCCCTCCCGTTCCCTTCTCCTTCCTCGTCCACCATCGTCCCAAGCAGCACAGCGGGTGGGAATCTTAAAAGTACCCAGGTGACTTAGGAGCAGAAACCCCCACAGAGCTTCCCTGCAATTGGCACTTGCCCCTCACTGAGCAGGACTGAAACTCACGCAGGGAGACTGCTGGGGAGCCTCCCCTCTGGGCGTGAGCAAAGCAGCAGGGGAAGAGAGAACTTGGAGATGCTGGGGATTGAACCCAGGGCCTCATACAGGCAAAGCATGCACTCTACCACTGAGCTATATCCCCTGCTGGGCTGGGTTTGCTCTGGGTTACACTCAGAGCCCTCCTGTCTCCAGAGCATCCAGTGGCCTCACAGCAGCATGGGGGACACAGTCCCTGCTCTGAGGCCGATCCTGCTGTCCTGGAGGCTGCTGGTTCTTTGGGGTCACTTTGCAGCAGGCCAGATACTATGTGTGGGGAGAGAGAGTCGTGCCCTGGACTCAGGGTGCAGAGATACACTCAGCCTCTCCCCTGCATTGGGGGGGTGCTGCCACCCCCTGCTGGAAGGTCATGGTGGTGGGGGGGCGCTGTGAGCAGCTCAACTCCTGCCCCTGGTGGCAGAAGTGGGGTGGGGAGCTCCAGGTGTTTCTAGGATCTGCTATTTCCACCTGCCTGTAAAGTCCGGCTTTCCCCAGCACATTCACTGCGGTGCAATTGGGTCCCTGTTTCTATGGCCGAACAGCAAAGAATCGCTCCCGGTTTCCCGTCTCTCTGCAGCGTGATTAGCCTGTGTCGGTGGTTAATGAGGTGGATCTAGCTGTAGATTGTTATTCATTCCCCACCTGGACAGTTCACACAGTCCCTGTCCCGTGCAGATCTCCAGCACCGCAGTTTTCCCAGTAGCAGCAGTTGCGTTTTCCCCAAGGCCTTGAGATTTTCAGGGTCTTTTTTTCCCTTCACCTGGAGTGAACTCAGCTTTTCCCCCATCCCAGACACTCCATGAAATAACAACAGCAGCACTAAGGAGAAGGGGCGGGAACATCTCACTGGCAGGGCTGGATGGGCCCAGGGCCCCCTGCTCGTCCGTTGGTTCCATTGCAGAAGAGGACGGGTCCAGGGAATTTGCCCGCCTGCTTTGCACAAGGGACAGAGACAGATCTCGCTGTTCCTGGGTCTGTGCAAAGAAAATGGTGCTTCTGCCTGAAAGAGAGGCGGGAAATGGCCCCATGGTGGGACAATATCCTTAGGATTAAGAGCAAAGGACCCTTAATACTTTTCCACTGCTCGCGTCCGACGAAGTGGGGATTCACCCACGAAAGCTTATGCTCCAATACCTCTGTTAGTCTATAAGGTGCCACAGGACCCTTTGTAGCTTCTACAGTTAATACTAGTATCAGAGGGGTGGCCGTGTTAGTCTGGATCTGTAGAAACAACAAAGGGTCCTGTGGGACTTCCCACAAAAAAAAAACGGCTCAACCAAACACGGAAAATCGGGACAAATGGGAGGCTGGGATGAGCTGGAGTGAAACATGGATGCCACTCTGCAGCCTGGCAGGGTGAGAGGAGAAAGTTGTGGAGGTTGCAGAACAGGGTTTAGTTAATTTCACGTCACGATCCCCCCAGGCCCTTTCCCTGCAGACACACACCCGACATTCTGCCATGCTGGGGAAACGCGTCATCTCTTTACTACAGTGGGGACCTGGCCCCTCCTGCCGGGGCTCAGCCCAGAGACATTTTCCAGCCTCCCCAGTAATAAAGTCTCTGAAGGAAACGCTAGAAAGGAGCAGAAGCAAAGGGGCTGGGCAGGCTCCCTAGGGGACACCGGCTCCTCCTGTTCCCTCCTGGGCCCCGGCCAAGCCCTGCTGCTGGCAGAGAACAGACGTCCCATCGCGACCCCTGAGGCAGCCACGTCTCGGGGCTCCCCAAACAGCCCCCCCAACCCCGACCCCCTTTGGGGAGTGACTCGGGGCAGTAATTTCCCACCCGAACGAGGACAAAGGGCTGCAGATAAACTGGGGGGGGGGGGGAAACATCCCAAATCTGGGGAGAATTGAAATGGCCATTGGAGACTGATGGAGAAAATGGGGCAAAAGAAGAGACGGGAGAGTCCGTCATTGTGGGATTTTTGTAGCCACATGTGGTGAGGGGAGAGCAAAGGGGAAGAAGTGGAGAGAGAATTGTGATCAGTGTGTGAGAGGGACGTGGCACAAGGGTGCAAATAGCAACACACACAAATACACTGACACACACACACACACACACACACACACACTGACAGATACACAATGACACACACACACCGACTCACACACACGGACACACACACACACACTGACACACACACAGTAACACACACACACTGACACACACACAAACAATGACACACACACTGACAGATACACAATGACACACACACCCCGACTCACACACACTGACACACACACATTAACACACACACACACACGGACACACACACACTAACACACACACACACACACAGACACACACACACAGTAACACACACACACACAGACACTTTCTTCTCCCCCGGACTTTCCTGGCTCCCAGGGGACGCTCCAACCCCCACGCGTCCCACTGTCCTTCCCCCGCCCGCAGCTCCGGCTCGTCCCCCCGCCGCCCCCGGCCCCACACAGGGGAACCCCCCGGCCCCAGGCTCTGTCCCCACCCGGGTCCCGGCGGGGCCGGGGCCGAGCCCGGCTGCAGCTGAGCCCAGCAGCTCCGCGATCGCCCCGGGGGCTCCAGCGCTGCCGGCAAACACGGGACCCCCCAGGGAGCCGCTGCTCAGCCCCGCCCCCGGCTCCCAATGGAGCCAGAGCCCCGCCCCCAGGCGCTGCCCCGCCACCGGGCTGTGACAGAGCCCCGCCCCCAGGCGCTGCCCCGCCCCCGGGCTGTGCCAGAGCCCCGCCCCCAGCCGCTGCCCCGCCCCCGGCTCCCAATGGAGCCAGAGCCCCGCCCCCAGGCGCTGCCCCCGCCCCCAGGCTATGCCAGAGCCCCGCCCCCAGGCGCTGCCCCACCCCCGGCTCCCAATGGAGCCAGAGCCCCGCCCCCAGGCGCTGCCCCGCCCCCGGCTCCCAACGGAGCCAGAGCCCCGCCCCCAGGCGCTGCCCCGCCCCCGGCTCCCAACGGAGCCAGAGCCCCGCCCCCAGGCGCGGCCCCGCCCCCGGCTCCCAATGGAGGCCGAGCCCCGCCCCCAGGCGCTGCCCCGCCCCCGGGCTGTGGCAGAGCCCCGCCCCCAGGCGCTGCCCCGCCCGGGGCTGTGCCAGAGCCCCGCCCCCAGGCGCTGCCCCGCCCCCGGGCTGTGCCAGAGCCCCGCCCCCAGGCGCTTCCCCCGCCCCCGGATCCCAATGGATCCAGAGCCCCGCCCCCAGGCGCTGCCCCGCCCCCAGGCTGTGCCACAGCCCCGCCCCCAGGCGCTGCACCGCCCCCGGCTCCCAACGGGGCCAGAGCCCCGCCCCAGGCGCTGCCCCGTCCCGGGGCTGTGCCAGAGCCCCGCCCCCAGGCGCTGCCCCGCCCAGGCTCCCAATGGAGAACGAGCCCCGCCCTCAGGCGCTGCCCCGCCCGGGGCTGTGCCAGAGCCCCGCCCCCAGGCGCTGCCCCGCCCCCGGGCTGTGCCAGAGCCCCGCCCCCCGGCGCTTCCCCGCCCCCGGATCCCAATGGATCCAGAGCCCTGCCCCCAGGCGCTGCTCCGCCCCCAGGCTGTGCCACAGCCCCGCCCCCAGGCGCTGTCCCGCCCCCGGGCAGTGCCAGAGCCCCGCCCCCAGCGCTCCCCGCCCCGGCTACCAAAGGAGCCAGAGCCCCGCCCCCAGGCGCTGCCCCGCCCCCGGGCAGTGCCAGAGCCCGTCCCCGGCGCTCCCCTCCCCGGGCTACCAAAGGAGCCAGAGCCCCGCCCCCAGGTGCTGCCCCGCCCCCGGGCTGTGCCAGAGCCCCTCCCCCAGGAGCTGCCCCGCCCCAGGGCTGTGCCAGAGCCCCGCCCTCAGGCGCTGCCCCGCCCCCGGCTCCCAATGGAGCCAGAGCCCCGCCCCCAGGAGCTGCCCCGCCCCCGGCTCCCAATGGAGCCAGAACCCCGCCCCCAGGCGCTGCTCCGCCCCCGGGCTCCCAGGCGCTGCCCCGCCCCCGGGCTCTGCCAGAGCCCCGCCCCCAGGAGCTGCCCCACCCCCGGGCTGGGCCAGAGCCCCACCCCCATGAGCTGTCCCGCCCCCGGGCTGGACCGGAGCCCCGCCCCCAGGAGCTGCCCCGCCCCCGGACTGTGCCAGAGCCCCGCCCCCAGGAGCTGCCCCGCCCCTGGCTCCACAATGGGGCCAGAGCCCCGCACCCAGGAGCTGCCCCGCCCCTGGCTAACAATGGGGCTAGAGCCCCGCCCCCAGGCGCTGCCCCCGCCCCCGGGCTGGGCCAGAGCCCCGCCCCCAGGAGCTCCCCCGTCCCCGGGCTGTGCCAGAGCCCCGCCCCCAGGAGCTGACCTGCCCCCTGGCTGGGGTCTGGTCTCTCGGGGGGGGGGGCTGGGGCCCCTGGCTGGGCTCTTGGGGGGATCTGGGCCCCTGGCTGGGGTCTGGGCTCTGGTGGGTCTGGGGCGCCTTTCTGGGGTCTGGGCTCTGGGAGGGGTCTGGGGCCCCTGGCTGGGGTCTAGGCTCTGGGTGGGTCTGGGCCCCCTGGCTGGGGGCTGGGCTCTGGGGGGGGGGGTCTGGAGCCTCTGGCTGGGCTCTGGGGGGGGTCTGGGGCCCCTGGCTGGGGTCTAGGCTCTGGGGGGGTCTGGGGCCCCTGGCTGGCGCCCTGGCTGGGGGCTGGGCTCTGGGATTGTGGGGCCCCTGGCTGGGGGCAGGGCTCTGGGCGGGTCTGGGGCCCCTGGCTGGGCTCTGGGCTCTGGGGGGGGGTCTGGGGTCCCTGGCTGGGGTCTGGGCTCTGGGGGGGGTCTGGGCCCCTGGCTGGGGTCTGGGCTCTGGGCAGGTCTGGGGCCCCTGGCTGGGGTCTGGGCTCCGGGGGGGGAGGGGGGTCTGTGGCCCCTGTCTGGGGGCTGGGCTCTGGAGGGGTGTGGGGCCCCTGCCTGGGGGCTGGGCTCTGGGGGGGGGTCTGGGGCCCCTGGCTGGGGGTCTGGGCTCTGGCCGGATCTGGGGCCCCTGGCTGGGGTCTAGGCTCTGGTGGGGTCTGGGCCCCCTGGCTGGGGCCCCAGGCTGGGGGCTGGGCTCTGGGGGTGGTCTGGAGCCTCTGGCGGGGTTCTGGGGGTGTCTGGGGCCCCTGGCTGAGGGGCTGGGTTCTGGGTGGGTCTGGGGCCCCTGGCTGGGGTCTGGGCTCTGGGGGAGGTCTGGGGCCCCTGGCTGGGGTCTGGGCTCTGGGCGGGTCTGGGGCCCCTGGCTGGGGTCTGGGCTCTGGGGCGGTCTGGGGCCCCTGGCTGGGGGTCTGGGCTCTGGGGGGGATCTGGGCCCCTGGCTGGGGTCTGGGCTCTGGGCAGGTCCTGGGGCCCCTGGCTGGGGTCGGCCTCGGGGGGGGGGGGGGGTCTGGGGCCCCTTGCTGGGGTCTAGGCTCTGGGGGGGTCTGGGCCCCCTGGCTGGGGGCTGGGCTCTGGGGGGGGGGTCTGGAGCCTCTGGCTGGGCTCTGGCGGGGGTCTGGGGCCCCTGGCTGGGGTCTGGGCTCTGGGTGGGTCTGGGCCCCTGACTGGGGTCTAGGCTCTGGGGGGGTCTGGGCACCCTGGTTGGGGCCCCTGGCTGGGGGCTGGGCTTGTGGGGGGGGGGTCTGGAGCCTCTGGCTGGGCTCTGGGGGGGTCTGGGGCCCCTGGCTGGGGCTGGGCTTTGGCGGGGGTCTGGAGCCCCTGGCTGGGCTGTGGGGGTGTCTGGGGCCCTGGCTGGGGTCTGGGCTCTGGGGGGGGGTCTGGGGACCCTGGCTGGGGTCTGGGCTCTGGGCGGGTCTGGGGCCTCTGGCTGGGGTCTAGGCTCTGGGGGGGTCTGGGCCCCCTGGCTGGGGCCCCTGGCTGGGGGCTGGGCTCTGTGGGGGGACTGGAGCCTCTGGCTGGGCTCTGGGGGGGGTCTGGGGCCCCTGGCTGGGGGCTGGGCTCTGGGCATTTGTGGGGCCCCTGGCTGGGGGCTGGGCTCCGGGCGGGTCTTAGGCCCACTGGCTGGGGGCTGGGCTCTGGGGGGGGTGTGGGGCCCCTGGCTGGGGTCTAGGCTCTGGGGGAGTCTGGGCCCCCTGGCTGGGGCCCCTGGCTGGGTTCTGGGCTCTGGGGGGGTCTGGGCCCCTGGCTGGGCTCTGGGCTCTGGGGGGGGTTCTGGGGCCCCTGGCTGGGGGCTGGGCTCTGGGGTGGTCTGGGGCCCCTGGCTGGGGGCTGGGCTCTGGGGATTGTGGGGCCCCTGGCTGGGGGCTGGGCTCTGGGCGGGTCTGGGGCCCCTGGCTGGGGGTCCGGGCTCTGGGCGGGTCTGGGGTGCCTGGCTCGGGGTCCGGGCTCTGGGCGCGTCTGGGGCCCCTGGCTGGGGTCTGGGCTCCGGGGGGGGGGTCTGTGGCCCCTGTCTGGGGGCTGGGCTCTGGAGGGGTGTGGGGCCCCTGCCTGGGGGCTGGGCTCCTGGGGGGGGGGTCTGGGGGCCCCTGGCTGGGGGTCTGGGCTCTGGGGTGGGTCTGGGGCGCCTTTCTGGGGTCTGGGCTCTGGGGGGGGGGGGGTCTGGAGCCTCTGGCTGTGCTCTGGGGGGGGTCTGGGGCCCCTGGCTGGGGTCTAGGCTCTGGGGGGGTCTGGGGCCCCTGGCTGGCGCCCCTGGCTGGGGGCTGGCTCTGGGGATTGTGGGGCCCCTGGCTGGGGGCAGGGCTCTGGGCGGGTCTGGGGCCCCTGGCTGGGCTCTGGGCTCTGGGGGGGGTCTGGGGTCCCTGGCTGGGGTCTGGGCTCTGGGGGGGGGTCTGGGCCCCTGGCTGGGGGTCTGGGCTCTGGGCAGGTCTGGGGCCCCTGGCTGGGGTCTGGGCTCCGGGGGGGGAGGGGGGGTCTGTGGCCCCTGTCTGGGGGCTGGGCTCTGGAGGGTGTTGGGGCCCCTGCCTGGGGGCTGGGCTCTGGGGGGGGGTCTGGGGCCCCTGGCTGGGGGTCTGGGCTCTGGCCGGATCTGGGGCCCCTGGCTGGGGTCTAGGCTCTGGTGGGGTCTGGGCCCCCTGGCTGGGGCCCCAGGCTGGGGGCTGGGCTCTGGGGGTGGTCTGGAGCCTCTGGCGGGGTTCTGGGGGTGTCTGGGGCCCCTGGCTGAGGGGCTGGGTTCTGGGTGGGTCTGGGGCCCCTGGCTGGGGTCTGGGCTCTGGGGGAGGTCTGGGGCCCCTGGCAGGGTCTGGGCTCTGGGCGGGTCTCGGGCCCCTGGCTGGGGTCTGGGCTCTGGGGGGGGGGTCTGGGGCCCCTGGCTGGGGTCTGGGCTCTGGGGCGGTCTGGGGCCCTGGCTGGGGGTCTGGGCTCTGGGGGGATCTGGGCCCCTGGCTGGGGTCTGGGCTCTGGGCAGGTCTGGGGCCCCTGGCTGGGGTCTGGCCTCGGGGGGGGGGGTAT